>OX388029.1:24174602-25424602 GCA_947578705.1 Lacanobia wlatinum
ATTTTACCGCGCGTGGCAACGCGCCGCAGCGCGTAGTCGATTGGTGTAAGTGCGCGAGAGAGCTGAATTGTGATTGGTTGAAGTCCCGGCTGGCGAACTGCGGCCGGCCGCTTTCGCCCCATTCGAGCAGTATTTGTAATTGTTTATGTTTACAATAGTAATGAGTGGAAGTTTGTTTTAACACAGTAAATTAAAATAAGTTCTTTTAAGTGTTGTGTTGCTACTTGCTGTGATTACTTGTTGTTGATACTTGTAAATTGATTAATTACACTGGTTTGGTGAAAGCAAGATCATTACTTCTAGTTTTGCGGTGGAATATAAAGCGGGTAAGTTGTTTTTATAAATATAAGTAAATTAAATATATATTACAGATTGATAGGGTTTTGTGACGTTATGCGTATGTTTTTTGCTGAAAATACGTAAGGTTTATAATTAATAAAATACCTACAATTAAAAATAACTAAACACATGGTTTGTTTGTCAATAGCACTTGCAAAGCTTTTTGCTAAAATCAAATACGATACATAGGTTAGGTACCGTTTCTTAGTAAAATTAATCGAAAATTGGTTTTGATCTAAGTTAACGACTTATTTGTTTTTTAAACAACAATCTTATCAGGTGCTATTTTTTCAGTTTTGTTTCGATTTAATGTGTTTAATGTTTATGTTTACTAAGAAGGTATAATATTGTATTGTTGCAGATGAAAACTAAATATGCCTAAAGTAAATCCTATTTGGGAATATTATGAAAAAAATATTGTATTACATCCATCAAAGGCTACTTGTAAGTCGTGTAGTAAAACGGTGTCATTAGGCAGTCCTCAGCCCAAACATCAGACTATCAAAGGTTTGAAACTGCACCTGTCGAAATATCATTCATCTGAATATGAACACTATGAGAATAAACTGGCTGAAATTGCTCACGAAAATAGTTTGAAACCGGCTATTTCAAAGCCCGTGCGCCTTAATATTGATAATAATGATAAAAAGCATCAACCTACTATAGAACAATTAATATCTCATCCGCCTTCAGCAAAATGGCCTGATGATCATCAGATTGTCAAACGAATTGATAAAGCAATTATGGATTACATAATTGTGGACATGCAACCTTATACTACAGTGTCAGGTGAAGGATTTAAACGTTTGAATTTCGCTGATCCATCTGGGCCAAAACGATACAAATTGAAGTCCGAAAAATACTTTCGCAGTCAGTTAATGCCTGAAACATATGAAAAGGTTCAAGCCAAAGTGGTATCTCTGTTAATGAAAGCTGATTGGATAAGTTTTACTACTGATATATGGTCAAATCCTACAAAAACTTGTTCGCTGCTGAGTTTTACTGCCCATTTCGTTCGGAAAGAACAGCGCCTTAAAGTGGTGCTGGCTGCGACTGTTCTGGAAGACGACCACACTGGCGATTATATAGCAGAAAAACTCAAAGAAATTGCCGAAACTTATAACATTGCAAAAAAAGTTCACTTGGCTGTACGAGACAACGCTCGCAACATAGTCCGCGCCACTCGAGTAGCTGAATTCACATCGTTGGGTTGTGTTGCTCATACTCTGCAGTTGACGATCCATGATGCCATTTTTTCGGTTGCAGAAGTTGAAACGCTGATAAAAAAATGTCATAAAGTAGTCGGCCATTTTCACAGGAGTGAACAAGCTCGAAGACATTTAAGTACCTTTCAAAAAACCTTAAATTTACCGGAGCATGCGCTTTTTCAAGATGTCGAAACTCGGTGGAATAGTACCTACTTAATGATGGAACGACTGCTTGAGCAAAAAAATGCTTTGAACCTATACCGTATTGAAAAAGGAGGCATACTAGAAATTAACAGTGATGAATGGAATTTCATGAAAGATATAGTGAACGTTTTGCAATGCTTTTACCAAGCCACGTTGGATATCTCTTCCGACTTGTCCTGTGTTTCAGTGGTAATACCGTTGGTGGCAATGTTGAATGGAAAATTGGCGCCAACACAAAACATTCAGTCCTTTAATGACCAGGAAGATGATAATGAAATTGATCACGCAGAGACGATGAAGAGCAAGCTACTGGATGCACTTAATCAGCGGTTTTCATTTGTTAAAAGTTGTTTGCCACTAGTTACTGCAACACTGATCGATCCACGGTTTAAAACTAAATATCTAACTGAAAGCGAAGTTAACTCAGCCAAACTTCATATTATCGAGACTCTCACTCTCAATGAAAATGTAGGATCAGATTCTCGTGAAACGACATGGGCATCTTCAACTAACTCGTCAAACATGGCTGCAACAAGTCAATCCAACTTATGGGCAGCTCATGATTCGATAGAGTTGGAAGACGAGCCAATGACCAATGACGAATACAGTTCAAGCTCTGTGATCGAAATAGCGCTAGAAAGCTTTCTTAGAGAGCCAAGACTGCAAAGAAATGCTAATATTTTTGAGTATTGGTTTTCGTCGCCTTATAAGGTGCTTAAGCCCGCAGCAAATAAGTTTTTATCTGCGCCGCCTACTAGCGTAGCAAGTGAACAACTTTTTAGCAAAGCTGGACAATTGTATGGCGAGAGACGACATTCTTTGAAGGGCGAAAATGCCGAAAAATTGCTTTTTTTATGTTATAATATAATGTTATTTAACTTTGATTATTAAAACAATTAATTTTGTTAAACAATTAGTATTGTATTAAAAAGCAAACAGTATAAAAAAAAAATTCCACGCTTTTTCAATTCTCGTTCTCGGCTCTCGGTCTCGGCCGAGATATTATTTTATTCTCGGTCTCGGTCTCGGTCTCGGCCGAGAACGAAAAACCCATCTCGGTCGAGCCTTACCTATTTTATATATTTGTCAAGTTCTGTTTATGTTTAAAGTCACTTTTCGTCTATCCGACTGCACCCCAACATGGCTGACTTTAGGATGAGCCTTCCTTATTTTTGCATTCATCCTCCATTCTAGTATACTTTTAAACGAGTACTAGGACCACAGATCTTTCCAGAAGTATTTCACATCAAAATCGTGTCGTTATGTGATGCTCACTCATATTTCACGCGAAGTGTGAGATCACCGAATGATAACAGCTGTGCAGTGAAAGCGACGTCTATTTCGGACCGTAATTGAGTCATTAGAGTCATATACACTTACCGCTAATGCTATATGTTTAAACACTTATAACGTACATTTTAGTGTCGAAGATGGGCTTGAAAAAAATATTTCTGCCTTTGTGTGACGACCTTATAATTTGGGATCTCTATAATCATCGCAGCAATCTTGTGAATCTTCTATTTTATGTACCTTCAATAGAAACATTATCCAGTGAAGAAATTACTACGTTGTTACTATTCAATCAACCTCAACTGACATAATAGGTCTTACATGTCTCCTTGGGCTTCATTCATGTTTTTTTACGCTCAGCCTTCTTATAAGAGTTGCATCAGGGCCATTTGTTTGTTTTTGTTGCTATTTATCACAACAAGCATTACAGACTATGAATGAGGCATAGTAATAGTACTTATGTACTACTATTTCTGAGAAATTTCACAGACAGTTGCTAAGAAAGCTTCACCGCAATCATCTTGGCTTTTGACCAGAATAACATCTTGCGAAAATTTTAATTGCATGTTTCAGAACCAAACAGAACGTTTCTTGGAGAATACATACAAGTACCTTCTTCTGTTGCATGAAATACTTAATCGTTACCTTGCCCTACTAAACGTTTTCATATAATATTTTGTGATCATCATCAAAGACCGTGTTTGCTAGAACATGCTCTGTGGTACATCATCCTTGACATATTGTCATCTAAATGAAACCGCATTGGAATGTAACCTGTGTTCTTTTGATGGAACAAGATAATAGGAACGACCTTGTTATTTTTGATTTTGTATTTAATAAAGTAATTAATGGAGCTGAATGTGATTAAGGCAAGTCAAATAATGGAGATAAAGTGCCGCCATTCAGTCTCCTTGTTTGGTAGTTTTTAAATGGTTGCCTGTCATCTTTGGCTAAAAAAATCTTATTGGGAATGTAGGTTACTTTGAATACAGATACCAATGCTACACCTAAATAATTAAACGTGGCTGCAACGAGTCGAAAATAAATGAAAGAAATGCATTCATTACTCAAGAAAACATTAGCCGGAACCATTCATAAGTCAAAGGTTAGAATTTCTCTCGTTTCTAGTAATTTTCATATATAAAACTCGGGTAATTATCGTAGTTGGATCAACACCTAGAACATTAATAACCATGGAAAGTCTAGCAGCTAATGACATAGGAAAAGTGAAGGTTGCATTGAGAACAGGTTCGTGGACGATAGAAAAACTGGCAAAGGAGTTCCGCATAACACCGGTATCAGATTGAATGAACATGCTGCATACATTGATTGGTTTGATATTATTAAAGATCAAGTGTACAGGGGATTTGATTTTGAAGTAGATGATCAAATAATAATGATTGATGATAATTGTTTTATTATTGTCGTGGCAAAAAATGAACTAGCATCATTGAGACGTGACGCTAAGTTTTGTAGATTATGTTTATGTTAAAGCAAAATTGTTTTTGTATAATATTAAGTATTTTCTGTCTTGCTGCTGCTTCTTCTTTCAATTCATCTTCAATGACAGATGCGATTTTTCTCTAATCTTCGACATTCTCTGTAGACAATTATGCAATTGGAACGTGATTGATTTTGCTACGGTTACAAGTAGCATTTTGTATCCTAACCACTAAATCTAAAGTATTTATCTTGTCTCCTGTTTTGGCCACTGCTAGTCTTAAGAATTTAGGCTGTGAATATAAAAGTACTAAATATCCGACGAAGCTTAGTACCTATTTAGAGTTTTTTTTATAAATACTAAAATCAGTATGACATCGGTAAGTATGTCGACTAACTGAAATATAATCCTACTTATTAAAGAAGTTATTGCTTCATGTTCAGGTTTATGCGTTTCAGTGACATTTCTATCCGGTCGTTTTATATTATGTATCGCAAAAGTGCTAACTACGTGATAACTAAATGTAGTGGGTCATGTTTACGGTCTAATTTGACGCAGGGTCGGACATATCGCTCTTTGTAAAGGTCGTTACAGGCATTGTGCTAGTTTTTGTTCTCTTTTTTTCCCATTTGTTTTGATAAAAAAATTATAACGTTTGTTGAAAGTTTTTAATGAAACATGTCTCCCGGCTCGGGAAAATTGTTATTGGCGGAATTTGACAGTATCAGTTCGGTGGATGGCCCTCGACTCGCCCTCTACTACACACAGGACACCTCTGCCTAAACCTTCGAGGAATCAAAAGCGTAATTAGGGGGGTGGAAATCTGCGCCATAAATGTAACCCCCCCCCCTCCTGAAAAATAGCTTGCGACTGCCGTCATCAGAACGAAAGGTGTAACCCATAATTATTTGGGGGTGATAGAGGGTTCATTTGTGAAGTGTCACCCATGCTAGCTACGCCACTGCGGGGTGTACACAGACACACATGATATAAATATGGTTCATCATGAAAACATCATGTCTTCCTAACTTCCTATGCTGCTTTTGAAACTCTTGATCTTTGATCTATTCTTAGCTAGTGCACTGTGTGCATGTATTAATCATCGTACAATGGCTTCTTCAAGGGAAATGCATTCATTAATCGATAAAGGAAAAGCTCTTACTTCACTTTCTCGAGCCGCTACCAATGAACGACCGCGCCTACCATTACGTGGTCCATCGGTGCTCATGTGTGGAGCTGATCAATTTGCGCTCAGCCGAACGTGAAATGGATTGTACATATATCGATAATGTTGGGGAGGTGTTGATAGATTGAATATTTTAGATTGGATGAAGCGATGCGATGTTGTGGTGTTATTTAGATAATATCGAACATGGTAAACTTTATTATGAAGTAAGCAATTAGTGGCTTCGTCCACTTGAAAGTCGATAATTGTCTTAGGGTAAAAAGACTATGTTCTACCCGTGGTCCGAATGTCATCTTAATTTGGTTCAGTCGTTGAGACGTGGTTGATTTACAAACGTCCTAACAAACAGTCTTTCACGTTATATAATTAGTTTTATTAGGGTTCCGAACAAAAAACGGAACCCTTATAGGATCACTCGGGTGTCTGTTTGTCTGGCCGTCTCTCACAGCCAGTTTTCTTCGGATCCACTGGTCCGATTCTTTTGAAATTTGGCACACATATGGACTTCTGTGACCCAAACACGGACACGTTACGTATATCATTAAATTTTTAGTATGGGGTCACTTCTGGGGGTCAAACAAGAAAATATCAAAAAAAAGTTTTTTGAACAATATTGTGTGACATATCAAATGAAAGAGCTTACTGTAAGGGTCTTAAATATATTTTTTTCATAATTTTAAAATATAATTGTGGTTTTGAAGTTATTCAAGATATTAGACGAAAAATTACCATTCCCCCCTTATCTCCGAAACTACTGAGCCTTAAATTTTTAAAAATATGGAGATAATAGATCTTTACCTATAGATTACAGGAAAACCTATAAGAAGTCTATAGTGTTAAAATAACACTTTAAAAAAATTAAATTCGTACGGAACCCTTTGCACGCGAGTTCGACTCGCACTTGGCCAGTTTTAATTAGTAGGCAGAAAGACATTCTCCTATCTAATGATCCGGAACCTTTTCCATTAGTTCCTAAAACCCTTATTCAACTATATACAAATATGTTTAAACAAAAATGAACCAAATCAGTCCAACGGGTTTTTGAGTGATGCGCGTACCGAACAGCATTTAATTTTTATATTTATAGGTAAATAATAAAATCAAAGACTTCTTATCCAATCGTGTGTAATTGAATATCTTTGCACAATTATAACATTTTAGAGAAGGGAAACCTACTGCTACCAATTAGATGCTCGCATCGAATTACTTTCATATAGAAATAGTGTTTATTGGCGAAAGTGCGACACATTTCTATGTGACCGTTAATTAATCTACACTTAATAATAATATAATATTTTAAAGAGGAAAGATTCGTTTGTTTGTTTGAAATGAATAGGCTCCGAAACTACTGGACCGATTTGAAAAATTCTTTCACCGTTAGAATACTACATTATCCCTGATGAACATAGGCTATAGAATATTTTCAAAAAAGTTAGGGATCCGTATGAAAACTTCGATAATGTAACCCAAGGAGTGAAAAATATACCAAAAGAAATCCTTATATCGCGTACGTTGTGGAAACTATTGACAATAGAGCAAAGTGATGTACTACAGTTTTATAGAAGACATCAATATCTACAAAAAAGTCCGGGAGGGTATATATCTAACTATCATGGTTAAGTCACAATGACCGCTTTTTGTTTAAATTTTTCAATCAAAACCCGGGTGGAATGGAATAGTGGTGAGTTTGGTATCATGATATTAATCCTTATCCATTTAAATTGTTTGATAATTAAGGTTAGTTATGTACATGTAAATTAAACTTCAAATTATTCAAATCAGACCTTTCGTATAAAAGTAACGACGGGTATAATAATACTCTAAGTAAGAAAAATATGGCAGTTTTAGCGAACTGCCCTTCGTTTAGTCTATTAATAAGTAATTTACACATTACCCTATTAAGGGGGTAGAGGGGAGATGAAGTTCGTGGAGTACCAACTAAATCTGCGCGAACGAAGTCGCGGGCGAAGTGCTAGTGGATAGATAAAAGAAAATGCTCAATTATTTGCGAGGAATTTATTTGAGAAATAAAGAAGATCGAGCGCTATTCAAAGATTGGCAGTTGAATCGCTGCAAACAAATGAAACATCTTGAAATTGCTGTTTGTTGAAAGTAATATCTGGAAGTGCGATATGATTAGGAATGCGTTTTCACTGCTAGTAACTGTAAGCTATAGTACACTGGCACCCAAATGATAAGGCACGTCGTGAATCTTCGTTGGCACAGAAATGAAAGTATGGCCCCGAAGATAAACGAAAGAAAGCAAACTTACAATCAACCTAAGACCACTACTATAAGGTTCATAATACACTGCAGCTGTTAGTTCCGCCTCATTCGCAAGTCACGTGCATGCCACGCGGCGCGCGCTAACATGACGGCAGCTGCCGACCAATAACGATACAGGAAAAAGAAGCGCGTTGCGTGGAGCGTGCCGATTAGTCAATAGTATTTCCCGCGCTTTGAAAATTCATCTTCTGCGCAGGTACATCGGTAAGCCATATCAGTTGGGTACTACTGTACCGTTGATTGCCATAACTAGATAAGGAGAGGACAGGCCAAATGAGCGAAGCTGTGAACAAAAAGCTAGTGGCATAGGAAGAGATAGTTGTCCAGCACTAGGCGCTACTTCCTCGTGATCGAAAAACGTGTATTATTATTTTCCAGCCTAAAATTATTTCATAAATGAAAATTTAATACACCCAACTCACATAACCAATCTCAATATATAAAACTAGTTGACCCGCGCAACTTCGTCTGCTCCGCTCGTATTGGTCTTAGCGTGATGATATATAGCCTATAGCCTTCCTCGATAAATGGGCTATCTAACACTGAAAGAATTTTTCAAATCGGACCAGTAGTTCCTGAGATTAGCGCGTTCAAGCAAACAAACAAACTCTTCAGCTTTATATATTAGTATCTATAACTATATAGATTCTTTGACTGATTGAGTGACTGACAGACAACGCATAGCCGAAACTACTAGTCGTAGAAAGCTAAAATTTGGCATATAGGTTCCTTGGGGAGGGAATTCCTGAAATTCCCACGGGAACGGGAAAACACGGGAATTGCGCGTACGATGTCGCGGGCAGAAGCTAGTCAATATATAAACGGAATTGAACACATGAAAGACGCACTCACCACACGGCACAGTGTAAAAAATATCGAGTAGTTTCCAGTACAGCTAGTCTATTCTGTAAGAAACTATTTCGATATCGAGCTTCACCTGAGTGATAAAACTCACAAAGTGAGCTTTATTCTATATAAGGGTTCCGAACGAAGTTTTTTTTTTACATGTAATTTTAACAATACAGACTTCTAATAGATTTTCCTGTAATCTTTAGGTAAAGATCTATTATCTCTATTTTTTTCAAAATTTTAGGCTCAGTAGTTTCGGAGGTAAGGGGGGGAATGGTCATTTTTCGTCTAATTTCTGGAATAACTTCAAAACCATTTAATTTAAAATTATGAAAAAAAAATATAATTAAAAGCCTCACAGTAAGCCCTTTTATTTGATATGTGACACGATATTGTTCAAAAAATTTTTTTTTTTAATTTTCTAGTTCGACCCCCAAAAGTGACCTCCATACTAAAAATTTAATAATTTACGTAACGCGTCCATGTTTGGGTCATAGAATTCCATATGTGTACCAAATTTCAACAGAATCGGTTCCGTGGATCCGGAGAAAACTGCCTGTGACAGACGGACAGACAGACACCCGAGTGATTCTATAAGGGTTCCGTTTTTTTTTTTCGGAACCCTAAAAATAGTAGATACACTGTACTAATGAAATGGCAGAATTTCTTTCAGATTACCAAGGTACTTCAAAGTTAGTATACTCTATGGCGTTTCCCGATTTTAGAATACGTCTCGCAAAATAGAGTATCTACAATTTACTTATATTATATTAGATAGAGTCTGGCAAGCAACCCTAGTCATTTATCTCGATGTATCACTTCTGTACACTGGTGCATTTCAACGGCCATATTCCGCTGGGTAGGTATATCATTCGCATATTTCTTTACGCTGCGGAAAATGTTAAGTGCTCAGGTACGCACCGGTGAAAATGAGTCATATAATATGCGTTATCATGTCATCAACTGCAGTGCGTGAATTTCTAGTGGAGGCTTCATATACGGGCCTTTTGTCAGTTTGATATTATGGGCAGCTGGTTTTACCACAATCACCTATTTGTGGTGTTGATTTACCCGCTGTCTTCCTATTTGTTAGGGTATGTATGTCCCGTAAATTCTCTCTTAGCTAAAATTTTGAAAAAAAATCAGGATGTATTTCTTTGATTCTAGATTACAGGTAAACCTGTACGAAGTCTGTGGTTTTAAAATAACATTCAAAGTTGCAAACCAATTATGATTGAATTCCTAACGGAAACTTTGCGCGCGAATGCCTCTTGACCAGTTTTTAGCGTTTTCCAAGACGTTAAAAACCGAGCAAGAGGCAAACCTCAAGTACCCAACTAACAATAGAAATAAAGAACACAAACATTTTACTTTGTCACCTAGAGAACCCAGACAATCATCTGGGCAGATTTAGATTGCCGCATGGCAGAAATCTATAACTACAACCTACAACTGTTGCTGCCTATGTTACACAAATAAAAAATGTAATTGATAATTGATTATTATTGCAGTAACACAAATACGGATGATACAGGGTGGCTGCAAATTGAATATCGCAATTTATTTTGGCTTAGAAAACGGCTACTACTTTGTGGCCGTGTTTTCTTCAACTTAATTTAGTCTGCAAAAACATACAGTTTTTTTTTTCATTTTTTACATTCAATTCAATGATATCGATTTAATTATAACATAATAATAGTTCAGCTTTTACTTACGAAAATTATTGAAAAACTATATTGCTATAATATAGGCGAAAAACTATTGCTACTAAAGGCGGCTCTACATTATTAGAGCCGCCTTTTGCGTGCCGTGCTGCCATCTGCAAGTAGTATCCGACATTACAAATCATTCACAGTTCACACAAGCATTGATAGATGTCGCTGTAACGCAGCCAACCACAAATATTGGTAACAGCTATAGCCACCGATATATGAACATGAATTTACATACATTTTACTACATTAATCATAAAACCGATTTCGTTTTTCGCGAAAACTGTCCATATTAGAAGATATCCATAAATAAATTAATATTTATGTACTAAGTAGGTTCTAACTAGGTGGATGCGTTAACAAGTTACGTCAGGGCTTGTTTTATGTTCCATATTGTGATTTATTCAAATGCTGTACTGATTTAATAAGGTTTACAATGTACCTCTGTTTAAGGATGCCATATAAAAAACTGTAACTTGAATTGTTTCTTTTTAATGAGTATGTATTCAGTCAGTTGTACAGTGACTCGATTGTCCATGGTTCGGGACTTTCTAGGTGTACCAATTAATAGAAAAATAATAGTAGTTTCTTTGGTGGAGCTTTAATTTATTTTCAAGTATTTGTTGGTAAATATTTTGTCACTTACACTAATCCCTTTGACCCAGTTTTATTTGTTTTTTTAGTGACAACACAAAACTAATAGGATTCGTTTTTTGAAACGTGACCCTAAAATATTGGCAGTAAGTAACAACGCCACGTAACAAACTCATATTTTCTGTTCGACGTCGGTTATGTAAAAAGTATCGGATAATCCATAATTATCATAATTATTCAAGATAATGACCACTACGAGCGTGGAAATAAATCGAGCCAAGCGGAGCGCGTAAAAAATACCATAAATATCTCCCATTCACGGTAAGAGTTAATCGGTTAAAAATACTAAAAGAATTCGTGTTACGAAAGAAATTAGCGATTAATCGGAGCGAGCACACATAGATTGCATCAATATTTATAAAGATGGTAGCGGGCTTCGCAGGCGCGGGCGGCGCGCGCATACCGCCGCTGCACCTCGCGAATGCAGTGCGGAAATTGCACTATCTTAAAAACAATAGAAATTCTATAGTCAGTTTTTTGTGCCGGGAAAGTGGCAACATTGATTCGATTAGTTCAAGATTCGAAAAATAACGTCGATGATATTAGTGAAGTTGCGAAAATTATTGTGTTTGATGAGTGCTGGTGAACGAATTATAGTCAAAAATGGAAAACTTTTACGATGTTATCAGGACGCTCAGTAGAAAAACTTTGAAACGCAAACCAAAGGTAGATACATGTTTTTTACTGAGTTATTACCTTGACCTACTTAATATTTATAACTTTAATTATATACATAAGGCCGTAGTAATTAGTTTGTAGGCAACTCTATTACATCTTATAATTTCTTTTTTGTTTAATTTTAGAGGCCACGATTCCCAATGTATATCAATTGCTCTTCTTCGATAGTAAAACTCTTCTAAAACGTTGGTTTTTGGTTGTCAACTCGTTAGAGATGCGTTCCGTATGTAAGCCTATGAATTTTTTGGGCCGTGTTTTTTATTTTTAATCTGCTTTCAGGACTTGGTATTTAGAAATAACCAACGCATTGTGCCTATAAATTATATTCCACTTATTTAATACCCATAATGCAGTTTGAATTTGATAGTAAATTAAAGGGAATAAGAAGAAAAAATGTTTAAAATTAAGTAATACGTATTTTTTTTTCAATATAAAGAGAAACCTTTTAGTAGGTAATGACATATTACTTGATAAAACAATTAAAAACTAGCGATAAACAAATAAAAAAAAGCGGACAAGTGCGAGTCGGACTCGCCCACCGAAGGATCTGTACAAATTTGTAGGTACATTATAAATAGTTCAAGAATCGAGCTTCGTAATTTTTTCCTAGCTTTTCAGATTTTTCCCTATACTTGTAGTGTAAGACTGTATTACTTGCCAAATTTCATAGTTCTAGGTCAACGGAATACCCTATAAATTTTGATTCCCTTGAGAGTGTCGAAATATACGTTTTTCGCTGCTAAAATCGCTGCCCTATCTTTTTTTCACATTAACTTAGAAGTTTCAAGGGACTGTAGATCGGAATAGGTACACGGTTTTTTTTTTCAACTCAATACCTCCACGCGTTCCCGAGATAAAGAGTCTTGACAGACAGACGGATAGATGGACAGACGGACGAACAACAAAGTGATCCTATAAGGGTTCCGTTTTCTCCTTTTGAGTTACGGAACCCTAAAAAAAAACCATATCGGTCGAACAATTCTCAAGTAATAGATAGATAGATCATGTGATTCATCATGTGTGAGCACATGAGATATACATAGATCATTAACCGATTAAATTATTAAATAAAACATAAGTATTTGAACAGAAGAAATCCAAAATCACCAAATGCCATAAATCACTTCACCCTGGTTTCTATTGATATGATTCTTATAGAGTCCGAGCAACGGGTCCGGCGCAGTTAAACTGATTTATTTAGCGATCGTGCGCGTGCGCACATTCACGCTTTCCTGATCTCCAGCGATGTACCGACACCGGCCGACTGCGAGTACCGCAATCGGATGCCAATCTCAAGATTCTTTAGTAAACTTTTCTTAAAACTGTACTAGGAATCACTGCGAAGAAATGTTAACTTAATAATATTTCTTCGCACTGTGATTGTCGAATTAGTCGCACCTTTAATTCACCCCACTCTACCGCAGTAGGTATCTAGGCATCTTATCTATACTTCTATACTAATATTATAAAGAAGAAAGATTTGTTTGTTTGTTTGAATTGAATAGGCTCCGAAACTACTGGACCGATTTGAAAAATTATTTTAGCATTATCAGGGAGTAACATAAGTTATATATTATCCCCGTACTCCCACGGGAACGGTAACTACGCGGGTGAAACCGCGTGACGTTCACTAGTGTAACATATTTATGTTGATCTTGTAAAAAAAATATTTGTGGTCGGCACAACCGTAGGGGTCTTCCATAGGAGTCACCAATGACATCATCTCCCCCTTTTGTAGACACATCTTTGACACATCACATGCCCAATCCAATACCACGAACCGATTTCCACACAACTTTTCAGTCACCGGAGCCACTTTGAGAGTTATAAGTATCTTATTTATAACTACTTACAGTACTTTTTAAGCACTCTTGAAGTATTGTAAAAATCAAACAGCTCTAACTGTAAAACCCAACGAACATAGCAGACGATTTAATTGCGTATTACTGTCATGCACGTAGTTGCGCTTCCTATTGGCTTATTACCCAGTAAGACTTCCGAATCACTAATCAATGAAGCAGAAAATTAACCCAATACCTCAATTGTTACAGGTTCAACCCAAACCTACCACAAACGGAGTTACAAAAGAACGCGTCTCAGAACGAGAAACCAGAGAGACGAGAGAAACAAGAGAGTCCAGAGATTCTAGAGACTCTCGGGAGATACGCGAGCTGCGCGAAACGAGAGACTCCAGAGAAGAGACGGACCACGTCGAGAGACGAGCGCAGACGACGTCACCAGTGCCGCGGGAGAGGGAGAGAGACCGCGAGAGGGAACGAGACAGGGACAGAGAACGAGATCGGGAAAGGGAAAGAGAATTAAGAGAAGAGAGGAGAGACCAGTCAACGCCACAGCATGACGGCAGACATCCACTGCTGCAGTTTGCCGTCGACCACTTCAGACAGAGCCCAGAGTGAGTACTCACTAATGTTTATTTATTTTACCACACAATGGCCTCCATAAAGTTTTCAGATTGTATTCCGAGAAAGTGACATTGTGGTAATACATACAATAGTACGCAGAGGGCGCTCAATTCTTCCGCGTGTGAAAAGAATGCGCAATTTAGGCCTTAATTTTTCTGTGACATCTTTGTGTCCATTCCTTTGCTAAATATATTCTTTATGTGTACTAGAAAGCTGATAATGACGCTAAATGACAGCAGAACTGAAAGTTTACAAGCGCTAAACAATCCAATCACACATTTGCGACGCATTTGTCAGTTAAAATGCAATTTGTTGCATAAAGACGTTATACGTGGACTTCCAATAGTTTACTACGACGCGTGTTTACTATTCAGACGTAACACGCATATTGCCTAGTTCATTAATTACTGACAGTTATTTATAGCACGCATTACTTTTTTTAGGGTTCTGTACCAAAATGGTAAAAAGGAACCCTTATGGTGTGACTAAGTTTGTCCGTCTGTCACAGCTGATTATCTGTGAACTACCAATGCTATCAACTTGAAATTGATGATTGAAACTTTTTTTCAATTATTTTGCAAATAAGAAAGAAATAAAAATGTTTTTTGCAACCGCGACTGTAATAGGTTCTTAAAAACTCGAAATGGAGCTACTAGGACATGTGGGGTATCATATGAAAGAACCCTATGTACACAGGACAGTTTTTCAGAAATCAACAAAAATTACATTAGATCCACTATCGGTCAAGAGATTGCGCTGATCTAAAACTGCAATATACACCGTAGTATTAAAATTCTCTGACGAATATAGGCCTCGCCAATGAAAATTTAAAAACATTTCACGTTTTATATGATTCCGCGAGTCCGACTCGCTTTTGGCCGGTTTTGAAGAAGAAACCTGTCTTCCTCCTTAAAACCTAATACAGCTGCAGGAAAGAATCGAGACAAAACTTTGAAAGCAATAACCGTTATGAATATTGCTTATTATCAACAAGGACTCAAAAGTCAAGCCCATGTTGCAAATAAAACAAAATTTTAATATTTTCAATGTCCCCAATGCAGCCAGCCTATTTTATCTCATCATAATTTTTTTATACAATTACTTCTTTTAAAAATCTTCTTGCCATATACTAGTATAGAATGACAGTTTTCAAGCAGTCACTAGCGCCATCTATGTTTAGTGACTGATATTATTGCGTTATTTTTGTATGTTTGATTGTTTGTTTGTAAATTTCTTTATTATCTTGTACCTTCCAAACGTCTGGATGGGTGATTCCAAACGTCGTCAACCATAAAGGTGTCGTTAGATTCGTCTCAAAAACCCAAGTGTCCTGAAAACAGGTGTTTTAAAAACAATAACAATATGGCGGATTTTTGGCGCTATATTGTAAGTCGTTAATATTGTTTTGACCAAACCTACCGAGTATGGTATCAAAATGAAGAAAATTAAATGAATGAAAAGAAAATTAAACAAATATAACATAAGTCATATATTTTATAAGAAAACAGTTTTCGTTCAAAAAAATATGCCGGTTTCGGTCTTTTTAGTGCATTGCATATAGGATAAGTCCGGGGGAGATGGCCGTACTGGAGAGATAGCTAGTTGAAAATGGTGCAAGTTACAAACAACAGATGGCATTAATAGTAATTTAGTTCGCTTCGTCTTGTGATTGGCGACAAGTTGCAGTGATTTTTTTGCAAAAAAATTGAAAAAGTTAGTAAATTTCACATTGTTTTTATTACACATGCATGATCTAAGATAAGGGGTTAATATATTTTATGGCCACAGAATGTTTCTTCAATTTCGCTTGTTTTTTTATGTGTTTTATGGTGAAGTCTTAGACTTTTTGCGTATTCTAGCCTAAAAACGGACGTTGGAGATTGCATCATACTTTTTGAAATTGATATGGCCATCTCTCCCGTGGATTTGGGATGGATGGCCATAGTTTTTAAGGGAGTGATGGCCAAAAAATTCAATGCAGTATGTTAGCTTCACCGCTTGTATACTAATACGTAGGCCTGTCTCCCAGAAGGGTAAGCAAAAGTTTGAAACTTTGGAAAGACGGGTCAAATTAAACCAAAATACTAAGAGGGGCTAATGGATCTGTCTTGTACTGAGCAGAAAGAGAAACTGCTAACATATAAAGGATATGCAGTCTAAAGGCTTTTCCTTGACCATTGATGATTTAAGAAAAATCGCTTTCAATTTCGCGAAACAATTACCTACACATTAAACACAAATTTAACATGAGTAATGAAAGGCTGGATATGATTGGGTACAAATATTTTTGAAAATAAATCCTAGCATTTCTTTAAGGAAAACGGAAGGTGTTTCTTATGTTAGACGCCAGAACAAGAATAAAACGGAAGTAAAAGCATATTTTGAGACGTTGGAAAAAGTCTTCATTTAAAAAAAGCACTGGCCATCTCCCCCCGAGCCCTGTGGCCATCACTCCCGGACACTCGTGGTTAGATGAGTCGTATTTATTTTTTTAACCTGAGATATTTCCATGTTATGTTGATTCAAACACTGTGTTCAATTAAGATTTGATATGATATATACATATTGTTTTGTTTGTGATTAAAATGGTTATTTTATTGTACCTGGTTTCCTGGCTATATATGTTTTTACTAGCTGACCCGCGCAACTTCGTCTGCGTCACAATTTTCATTAATGATCCGCTCCTATTAGTCTTGGCGTGGTGATATATACCTATAGCCTTCCTCGATAAATGGGCTATCTAACACTAAAAGCATTTTTCAAAGCGGACCAGTAGTTCCTGAGATTAGCGCGTTCAAGCAAACTCTAGTCCTAGGTTTCTTAGTGATATTGGTGACATCTATTACCAATATCACTAAGAAACCTAGAATATAACAATACGGCAAAACTGTTTTTGGAATATATTGGCGCTTCGATCGATCCATTTTTTCATAGATAAATATATTAACTACCAATTTTTTTACACCTCCGCCTCCGCCAAGATTACCTGGCATCCCGTCGGTTTTCTATCAGTTACCAACATTTATATTTAACTATGGTACCAAAAACGACCTGCCCATACCAGAAACGATTATTCTTAATTAATTTGAGATCGCCACTAGGCAGAGTCATCCATTCTTTATCTCAGCTTTGACTTGTGACCTATATCGAACTTTTGTTTCATCAAACTCCTACCCAGAAATTGCATTCATTTTAAAATTCAGACCGCTTTTGCAAAGATTTTTTCAAAATAAGAACATGCGTAGGTACAATGTTGCCTCCTTGCTTCAACAAAATTCGTTCATCGTTGCCAAATTAATGTTGCTAAACTAGAAAATAATCGCTGTGTACCACCTCATTAAGAATAGTGATGTACGAAACATTTTCACAAGTTAAATGCTGTCACGCGATTGATTGATTTATTAGAGCAGAGTTTTTATTTCAGAAACGCTTGAAGTAAGACCAAAGAATTCTACGTGAAACGTTAATGATACCAGTCGTATTTAAAACTAGCTTTTACCAACGTTCACGTCGAACCTATAGGAACGTTCTTATCGTACTTCAGGCCATGATCTGTTCCAAACAAACCCGTGTAGCATCATTCAAATAACACCTGAACATACAGACTTTCTCATTTTTTAAATTAGTAGGAGTAAGTAAACCCTACATGAAGGTTTTGGGAATTCTACGTGTCGTCCTGCTCTTAGACCAATTTATTTTGGTATTATACTTCTATACTAGGTCGATCCGTGGATAAGGGACCATCTATTAATATCGAAACTCCTCCATGCCGCAGAGAACACGTTAAACCGTTGGTCTCGGCTATCATTTGAAGATCTTTTTCATTTGTTACTGATTGTCAAAAGCCTGAAAATGGGACACCAATCTTACCAAGGGGTCTCTTGTTACAGTAGTACCAAACTGATATGGTTTACCGATGTACCTGCGCAGAAGATGAATTTTCAAAGCGCGGGTAATGCTATTGACCAATCGGCACGCTCCACCAACCGCGCTTCTTATTCCTGTACCACTACCACTACTGGTCGGCAGCTGCCGCCATGTTAGCGCGCGGCACGCGACTTGCGAGTGAGACGGAACTAACAGCTGCAGTGTATTATGAACCTTATAGTAGTGGTCTAAGGTTGATTGTAAGTTTGCTTTCTTTCGTTAATCTTCGGGGCCATACTTTCTTTTCTGTGCGAACGAAGATTCACGACGCGCCTTATCAGTTGGGGACCACTGTACATAGGCTGAATTGTGGTGGTCAAATAGGCAGTCTCTCCATCTTCTTCTTCTTCTTTTCATGTCTATTGACTCAAGTAAACTTCTATCCGACCAGTATTGAGCAACCTGTACAGCTCGATCATTGGCCTCGTTCAAACCCTGGGTGGTGCATGTAGTCGTGCACGATGGGCAATTTAAGATGTTGCATGTCCCTGTGAAAGGGCTCCGCACTGGCACTGCGTTTGGGATGGGTGAAGGATGCCCGATTTGGCCAGATTATTTTATCAACGGCCAACCTGGGTCCGCAGTCGGTTCGCAGTAGGTTGGCTACGGAAGTTCCCGTACAGATGTTAGCCGGGGGAATTAAGTGTGAAGGGGGAGGGTGTTTGTGCCTCCACATTGCACATCTCTCATCGGCTGCACTTTTATCCGACGAGGTCGTACATCTCATAAAGCTTTTACGTCTTTTTAGACGTGCAGGTATTACTTGGTGACTATGCAAGGGGTGACGGCAGTTTCGTTCCTGTTTTCCCTTCTCAATGCGGCTAGCTATTTCACGGCGAACATCTGGTGGAGCTATGCCTGCCAATGAATACAGCATAGTAAGAGAGTAGGTTTTAGGCACCCAGTTACCTAAAGGCGCTCCATATAAAATACGAATATTCAGCTGCGTCTGGTTAGGCTGGAGACGAAACTAATGTCCGATATATTTGGGAAAAGTCTACACAGATCGATTGAGTTTACGTAAAAAAAAATGGTTAAATAATTATAACCGCGTATTTTAACTTCAACAAACATCTCGTTTACCTACACTTCGTTATGTTCATGTCACCGGAAAATTGCAGACTCCGTAAGATTGTAACAAATCTTGATAATTTCTCGATATATTATGAAAAAATCGTTTTGTATACAATAAATCCCATCCAAATTCAATAGTTTCCAATATATCCGTGTCTTATTTAGAAAAAATAGTTTGCAGTTTCTTACGACGTTTGGCATTTTCCGGCGACATCCATAAAGCGGAATCAGCGACAAGGCAAGTATGGCAACAAATACGATTCAGGAAGCAGTACATAACATAGAGGACTATAAAAATTAACCGCGAACAAATAATGACTGGATGTTATTCAAGTTTGCACAGTAGCTGTTATGTTTCCACATTGTACAATGCTTTCTAAAAAAGCGTGGGTAACCGTTTTACATTGAATGAAGGATTCTTACGTGTTCCAGGTATTCTTCTGAACTGTTTTTTATTTGCAATTCGTTAATGGATGTAAGTATGTAGGGTTGTCCGGATTGCATTATTAATTCATCAGGCTGTACCTAGATCTCTTGAAATCCGATTTTTTTAGGTATTGGTATTACAGTTGCGTTTCATCGTTCCTATCCTATAAATATTATACGTGAAAGTCTGTGAGGATGGATATATGTATCAATGTTTGTTACTCTTTCACGCATAAACTACTGAACGGATTTGGATAAAATTTATTACCCCTAGTTTATAACCTAGAGAACACAGATCTTATATCTACTTTTAATCATTTATCCCGGTTTGATGTCCACGCAAACGAAGTTGCGATCAATTGCTATTAGCGCAATAAGAATGGATTGCATGGCAGTCCTTTGTATGCTCTACATAGTATTTTGGTACTTACTCGCTCTAATGTACGACCTCATAATCTTGATGCTACCTATTTAATTCTTACTGTTATTGTGTGATACTCTTCGTTTGGGGAGACCGAAGTAATATGTCGGACTTCTACCGACTAAACCCCGGAGTTATACCACTACCATGATTCGAAACCTATTAAATTCACTCGGTGTTATAGCATAGGTAACAATATTGCGTACAATTTTATCTCCATAGTTCTCCACTGCATCTGTGTGTAATCAAGCTTTTCACTGTAGTACTTGGGTCTTAAGCGTAGCATTGTTCTACTCATCACCTACCCTTATACTAATCAAATAATGGGGACATGTGCAATACCATAGAAATATTATATCTATGTGCAATACCTTTACTTATCCCGTCTTAATCAGTCATCTCTGCGTTGACCTAATTCTTACTTAGGCATGCCATCATTCACACCAACCTCTTATCTATAAGCAAATGTTTCCCCAAAGTAATTATCTTCTGTAACACTTGTAACATCCCATTCAAACCCATTTCTGATTGTTGCGATTTCTGTTATCTTGTGAAATCTGGACTCCTTACCAAATATTAATATCTAAAGTTACGTTCTGCTTTCCACGGAACAATAGCCTATGTTAGTGTTACACTTTACTTGTTTTGTTATATCATAATAATTCAGCTTCGCTCAAAGAGAACGGAAAATATCTTAATTTGCACTTCCTTGAGAAGTTGTGTTAACCTATTGCAACATGATAATTCATCTATTTGCTCAAAATCATAATAACTGTAAAGATTGGAAGATCATTTCTCATTTTTGAAAGACTCCGTGTATCATTCGTGTAACCCGTCTCCAAGACACACGGCCTAGTAAAAAAAGAAAACAAAAGCTTTTTCGTAATGAATTTTCGTTATTGAGCAACATCTTTGTAAACCAGATTCGGGTGCAATTTTACGAAAACAATGCGCCATAAAAAGTGCTCAGCAAAAAGTAGAGCAGCCCTAGTTAGTTGATGAGCACCGTTGGCGCGGAACGCACCTGAGAGGTCGCGGGACAATCGTCGCCAGAGCAAGTGTAACCTTCGGTCATGCCGTGTGCACTGGCAGCACGGATCAAGCATAGAGTGCAAGTATCCGAATTGTTTAAAGCTTACTATTCCACGCCTCTTTTGCACCGATGCAGTTCGTGCAATTTTTTAAAGCTCGCCATTCACTATCTTTTTTGTGTCCAGCCAGTTTTAATTTAGCAGTGTCGATTTATTAGTCTAGTGTTTTGTATGTAATAGTGGTGTTCAGTTATATTCGTGTTCGTAGCAATTATGGTTGTTAAAAGTGCTTGTGTTTCCGTCCAATAATAGTCCTTTGTGGTTGTGTTATAAAGTACTAGCTGACCCGCGCAACTTCGTCTGCGTCACAATTTTCATTACTGCTCCGTCCTCCGTCATCCCTATTGGTCTTAGCGTGATGCGCCTATAGCCTTCCTCGATAAATGGGCCATCTAACACTGAAAGAATTTTTCAAATCGGACCAGTAGTTCCTGAGATTAGCGCGTTCAAGCAAACAAACTCTTCAGCTTTATATATTAAAAGTATAGATAGATAGATGTCAAAAAAAATACTTATAGCAATAGGCATAAAACTTGTGTGTCTTCTGAAGTGACATAGCTCAGTGGAAATAAAAAAAAATCGAAAAATGCAAACATGTACCTAATGTTAAAATTGGCATGCTTTTTATTTTAATTTTAAATTTGCATAATTCTGATAACATTTTCAATCGACATAAATATTAACGAGTCGATTCTTACAACATTGACACACATAAAAACACCAACGACCGTCTAAAAAGTAGGAAGAAAAAAAATCGCGTAACACCATCATAATCGAATCGGAATAATGACGTTACCGCTAAATACGTAAACACGAGCTACGTTTTGAAAGCCGAAATGAATCGGTAAATTATTCAAACTTTACTTCCTCGGCGTCAAACACTTTCCCCGATACGTTTAGTTGGTGATCGGCCGCCGAACGATGTCGATCGAATCGTTGCGCGAGAGCAACACAGACATGACTGAAGACAGTCTGTCGAGTGACGATTTTGACGAAGATGCTATCTCGTTCGAGGAAGAAGAGAGCGGTAACGAGTTACTGTGAGAGCATTTTTTTGTGATGTGTTTTGTTTTCGTGGAAATTGTGTTTGTTTACTGTTGTTTTTTTTATTGTGGCTACACTTTGGTATGTCAGTTGGTTGTCAAGCTAATTAACAGTGGCGCTACTGTGTTAATTGCAGTGCTTACATTGCGATTGCTTAATTAAATCTGAATGCAGTAATTAAAGTGTAATGTATCCCTACGGAGATTATTGAAAATCTGTACCTACTAAAAATCATTATTTTCTTTTAAGTTTGAACCAAATACATATTTCAAAATTCAACTAAATAACGATTCTGTAAATGAGGCGAATAAGTTTGAATACCCAGTCACAGTACTTGATACAAAATGCTCTTCTGAAATATCTGAGTCTTACCTAGAGTGATATTTTTTCTGTGACTCTTAAATACAATAACCTATTAATCTAGTTGCACACAGCCTTAATCACCTGACAATAAAAGCGTGCGCCGGGTAGCACAAAAGAAAGTTGTCAAAGACAGTTCCCATGTATCTTTTAAACTATATAAAGTTCCATCAACGTACAAATAATGTGCCCATGCACACCAACCGATAAAATACAAATCAAAGATGCGCAATGCACATCTCTACGAGGCGTGATTTAAAAAAGTAATAGCTGTCACTTCTTTCTTTTTTGACACTTGTTTGACTAGTTATCTATGCTTCATTGAGGTACAGTAATGGAATTAATAAGTACTACATCGGTATGTTAGTGGCTAGTAAAGTATAAGTTTTCAGTACTCAATTTCGCAATAGACCTCCTCTCAAGCATTACTTAGAACATGTTCAAAATCTTCTTTCCTTTCAAATCCTTATTTTATTAACATAACCTGTAAGCGTTGAACTTTCTGATCTGATCATTTAATTTTGTCAGCGTCTTGCGGCAATTTTCATAAATAACATCATTTTTAATCCGATTTTCGGCATCATCGTGTAACTTTTTACTAGCTAACTTTCTCACTGAATTTTTTATAATCCTGATTCGATAAATTACTTATCTTGTAACTGACGCAATGAGCCCCTACCGTTTCTTTGCTCATCAGCTGGCGCTACTGGCGAGGATTCTCTAAGCCGACTAAAGTTTGAATAACATAAATTATAACGGATACACTGCGATTTAATATAATATCGGTACTGCTACGCAGTCTCGTTTAGTTCTATAGTAAAAAGAAGGACATATGGTACCGACAGCAAAAATTATCTAAAGGCGGCCTGTAGAACTGCATCTTAATCTGCCATAATTAATCAGTTGTTACTACAACTGATTAATTAACATATTCACTAAAAATCATTAAACATGTGTAAGTCAAAAGCACATAAACAATGTTTGATATTTGTAAAACCTTATTCTACAATATCTAGCGCCTATAGCGACGAATTCAAACGCGATAACCTTAGTTGATAAATCTCCATAATGGATAATAACTGTCTTTTATTGTTATGGTGGTTCCACGGGTAGTAATAATGGAGGTCTATTAATATATCTATGGGAAATAATGTTTAGAGCACACTCTTCCCTAATTGTGAGTTGAAAGCAAATTATAGTTCTTGTAGAGGCTCACGCTGCTTCTGTCTTGTTTCTCGGAAATTACATTAACTACTGCGAAGTATTTAAACTCGTTAACAAGTTGGTAGCTAGAGTTGGGACTTTCCTAAAATACATAAAGTAACCAAGAGTTTAAGTAGGTGGTGAACTTAACTAACTGTTATTAAGGCCCAAACAACACAAATATTTGCTTGAAAAACGCAGATTTATGTTAACTGTGATTGATCCAATCAGTTGATTACCTAATTGGAAACTTTGAAACTTCCCGGGGAGAATTGAACAAGAAGGCCATTTCTCGTATATAAATCAATATCAAAAAGTGGTCAAAATGTAGAAACATTAGAGATGTTTTTGATAATTTACCATTCTATCAATGAAAGATCACGTCACATTTCGACTGCGTTTGTCAATACCAAACAATTTTGACGTGTTGACAATCTCCTTCGTCACGCTACCACTGACACGAATGTCACTTGTCTAGAGGAGCCCCTGCTCCTGTTTCTCAGAGATCTCAGTAAAGTTTTTGAAGAAAATAGTTTGAAATAAGTTACGAGTTCTATGAGTATCAACTCTAATCGGAAGCACACAACATAACTCGGGCATTCAAATAATTCCGCATGAGAAATCGTAAGTAAGCATAGCGCAATCAAGGATATCCCGAGATATTAACGATTTTCATTTTTGTACTACCCGTATTTCCGTAAACTCGCTTTCGACAAAGTTGCATAAGTTGGCTCGTTCCTTTTAAAACATTTTTATTACGAAACGACTAGATTTTAGACCAACTCAGGGGGGCTACTCTCTAATGAAATCCGTAGTTTCGGGCGGGCATTTTCTACTTCGTATCACCTAACCACTGAGAACTAATGATAACACGATTTGACAGTTACTGTGAAATCGTGTTGTCATTCATTCTCAGTTCGGGTTCGGGACTAATCGTAAGTCTGTAGGTGATACGGAGTAGAATACGCCCACCCGCAACTAAGCCCGAAACTACAGATTTCGTTAGAGAGTAGCCCCCCAGATTCTAGATTTTTTGAAGGTAGATAGATATTGGACCAAATAGGAAGCGTTGAAAGTGTTCTAGCAAATCTTAAAATGCGTAGGTATTTATTACCCAAGCATTTAATTGGAAATCTATGCTAATTTTACAAAAAACTGCTATTACAATTTTGGCCTTTCTTGCACGAACCATGTGGTAAATTAACAAGATTCAAGTAGCCATTTGCCTTTTGAAAATCACGATTTGAGGCACAGGAAATGGTCTAACTTTCGAAATATGATCTAGATTTTAATTCTGATATTTAACTTTCTGAAAGTTTTTTAACGGTTTGTGGTAGGTCTAACCGCTTACATTAACTTCCTCCTCTGTATAAAGCTTGCTATCTACACGCTAACTAAAGTAGAGTGTACTTCCCAGAGTTTGTCTTTAATGGCTCGCTTTGTAGGTACGGTCTATCATCAGAAAGAAACAAGAATGAATGGGACTGAGAAAGAAAAGTGAGAGATGGATAAATTTGTGAGGAAAGAAAATTATAAAGAAACGGTAGTGAATGGTAGCGTGACGGTTCAAGTCCAAGAATAAGGTTATTCTTGGTGTTCCGATTACCTTACCTACTAGGTTTATCTAACGCATAAATGTTTGTTAAAACAACTGCCTCTATTTTGTATTACGTCTCTGTCAGTTTCGTAACGCGTACGTGAGTGCCGGGCATTATACGGCTTGTGCAAGCAGAACGAACTCCCTGTACGTGTTGCCATTTAAAAAAAAAACGAATCAAAATGCAAACGAGACCGTGGAAACAGCTTTCCTTCCTTTTGTTTTTTTTTTATTCATCATGGTATAATTTGGTGATAATTTTCTAATTGATGTTGATAATTCATTTTAGTACGGTCTTGGTGACCGTTACAAAAAACGTGGTAGATTAGCAACGCAGTTTATCAAAGGGAGATTTTTGTCAGTTTGTTTTGTTCCGGTAACAAGACTAATTGGATTATTTGATTAACTACGGTGTTCCCTAATTATTAGCGGATAACTTTGTACCTAGTGTTGTTTCCAGTGAGAGTAGGTTAACACTATCCATACCTAGTAACTACCATTTCGTCCGTGGCGTCACGTTGGCCAACTCGCACCTCCATTGTCTATGGCTCGCGCATACACTGAATGCGCTCATTTGCATCCAATGCTACCTGCCACTTCCTGCCTCAACCGAAGTGGAGGAAATGCACTATTAGCACCTCGTTATCAAGGGAAAAATAGGAAAATGGAAATTGAATAGCGGTTTCAGAAGAATAAACAGCTAAGTTGAAGCAATGATGTTCCATTATGCTTAGAGAACGACCTTGGGTGACCTTGTGAATGTTGGTGTTAAGCTTATGCCGTTTTCTTCGTACCTACTTTAACTTGAAGTCTTTTCAGTAATAATTAGAAAAGTATACGTCAGTACCGCAACTTAAGGTAATTTGAACACCAGGTACTTTTCAAGATATTCGTAGACCTACCGCATGTCCTATTGGTTTATTGTAAAACTAATTTTTGCCTGCGGTTTCGCTCGCGTTAAAGCCAACAACATACACTCACTTTCGCATCTATACTGCCGTCATGAGAAAAAAACCGGCCAAGTGCGAGTCAGACTCGCCCACCGAGGGTTCCGTACTAATTTGTAGCTACAAATTACTTTAAATAAAGACTATATTTTTTTACGGTTTAATCCCAAATGTGTTGTTTCAGACTTTTCCCTATAAGAACTTGTAGTATAAGACGGTATTACTTGCCAAATTTCATAGTTCTAGGTCAACGGGAAATTCCCTATACATTTTGATTCCCTTGAGTGTCGAAATATACGTTTTTTGCGGAATAAACGACCGCATCTTTATTTTTACGTTAACTTAGAAGGTAGTTTGATTTTTTCACAGCTACAAGGGGCCATAGACATGGTTTTATTTTCAAATCGATACCTTTACGCGTTCGCAAGATAAACGGTCTTGACAGACAGACGGACGGACAACAAAGTGATCCTATAAGGGTTCCGTTTTTTTTTTTCCTTTTGAGGTACAGAACCCTAAAAAGGACATTTTTTTCTTAATGTCGGAAATCGGTTACTTCGATTTGTGTAGAAATGTCCTTTTTAGGGTTCCGTACGCGTTGAGGTATTGAGTTGAAACTAAAACCATATACTCAGGTCTACGGTCCCTTGCACCTGTGAAAAAATCAAACTTCAAAGTGGACGTAAACAAAAGATACGGCCGTTTATGCTGCTAAAAACGTTCATTTCGACACTCTCAAGGGAATCAAAATTAATAGGGTGTTTTCCGTTGACCTAGAACTATGAAATTTGGAGAAAAAACTGCGAGACTCGATTCCTGAACTATTTATAATATGTACCTACTAATTTTTATGGAACCCTCGGTGGGTCAGTCCGGTTTTTGTTTCTTATGACGGCAGTATAATATCAGTTAGGATACCCTCAAAATTATGCCAAATATCACCCGCATACAATCCTAGACCACTAACCGAAATCCTTACTTCCTTACTAATATTATAAATGCGAAAGTAACTATCTGTCTGTCGCGCTTTCACGCCAAAACTAATGAACCGATTTAAATGAAATTTGGTACACAGGTAGTCTAGAGCCTGAGAAAGGACATAGGCTACTTTTTATCCCGGGAGTATGTTCCCTAGGGACCACGCGGGCGAAGCCGCTGGCAGAAGCTAGGTATATTATGTATGCCGAATTTTGAATATTAACTATTCATGATAAACTTAACTATCTTTTATCCCAGTTACATACTTTTGAATGGCTAAAGAACAACGCCCATATAAAAGAAATCGCATTTTCAATAAGCTGAGTCATTTTGACCAAACTAAGCATTTTGGCGATTATCTGACGAGAGAAATCGTAAGCTTTACTATTAATGTTATGTCATGCGGTTTATAAAACTCTACATTATTTTATTGCCTTATTTAAGGCTTATCTATACTCATCTATACTAATATATAAAGCTGAAGAATTTGTTTGCTTGAACGCGCTAATGTCAGGAACTTCTAGTCCGATTTGAAAAAATCTTTCAGTGTTAGATAGCCCATTTATTGAGGAAGGCTATAGGCTAAATCATCACGCTAAGACCAATAGGAGCGGAGCAGACGAAGTTTCGCGGGTCAACTAGTTTCATATAAATGAGAGAAGACAGAGTGAATCTGACAGAAGGATCAGTTGGTATCTATTCTTGTCAATAAACTGATGCCAACTGATCTTCCTACTTTCATTTTGATGCAAATGGGCCCAAGGTTTTTATCATTGCAGTCCAGGTGGAATTGCGTATTGGAGCCGGTATGTGAAAAAAACTATTTTGCAAAAAAATACAACCGATTTCCAAATAAAAAAAACACTAAAAAGTATAAAATAACTTTCATTTCTGAAGTCTTTGTTTTTGGTTGTTTCTTCGTATTTTAACACCGACTTCCGAAATTAAAGTTATTTAAAAACAGTGTGTTAGTTTTTAAAATAGTGGTAGGTACCCAACAACTAACAACGCCACACGGAAAGTCGCAGGAAAGCAAAATACGCAATTTTGTTTACATTGGATGACAAAAAAAAATACGTCATCCAAGTAAACGAATTCCAGCTATTTTGATTTAAAAGCCAAACTACTAAACCGATTTTGATGAATTTAAATGGGACCAATCGGAAAGTATATCCTTTCACATAAGCAAGAATTTTTCAAATCGGTTCATAAATAACGGAGTTATGAGGTAACAGACATAAACAAACTGGCCAAGTGCGAGTCGGACTTGCGTGCAAAGGGTTCCGAACGAATTTTTTTAAATGTTATTTTAACACTACAGATTTCTAATAGATTTTCCTGTAATCTTTAGGTAAAGATCTATTATCTCCATTTTTTTTCAAAATTTTAGGCTCAGTAGTTTCGGAGATAAGGGGGGAATGATCATTTTTCGTCTAATTTCTTGAATAACTTCAAAACCATTTATTTTAAAATGATGAAAAAAATATAATTAAAACTCTCACAGTCAGCCGTTTCATTTGATATGTCACACGATATTGTTTAAAAATTTTTTTTTTTAATTTTCTAGTTTGACCCCCAAAGTGACCCCCATACTAAAAATTTAATGATTTACGTAACGTGTCCGTATTTAGGTCACAGAAGTCCATATGTGTACCAAATTTCAACAGAATCAGTTCAGTGGATCCGGAGAAAACTGGCTGTGACAGACGGACAGACAGACAGACAGACACACGAGTGATCCTATAAGGGTTCCGTTTTTTTTTTGGAACCCTAAAAATACAACCGTATTGAAAACCTCTTCCTTTTTTTGAAGTCGGTTAAAAATGAAAATACCCACGTGATCAAACAACGTTTTTCAACACACTCAAAATGAAACAATATATCAAATATCATAAATACAAGTACCAAACTAATGTTTAGTGAAATATAGCTCGCCGTAAGCCGTGTTTTTGTTTTTCGTGGTGGGGGCTGGCTGCCGACCAGCCTTATACATAATTAAAATATAAATCTTACCAACCCGTCTCGTTCAGAACCAATTATATAGTCAATCATCGAACAATTATCCTAAAACTCCATAGTAAAAATATTGCCTAAAATTAAAAACGGATTGAGAAGAACGACGCCGCAAAATTTATGGAAAGCGATTTGTTCATCTTTATTAGTTTTGTACTTTCCTTCCAATTAAATAGAGACTCTGGGGGCATAGATCACGCCCATAGATAAATAAAAAGGATTAACAAATAAATACAATCTAATCATGGCATTTCCTTATATTTATCCAAATTAGCAAATGATTGAACACCGGAAATTATGATAATTTTACATCTATAAATATTCATCAATGCAACAAATTAGCCTACTGGCGTGACAGTCTTTCTATAATATCTACAACTAGTTTAAACTAGTTTTATTTCATAACATAACCTACATACATTATAGACTAAGTAGCTCAGTAAGCTAATTCAAAGTTTGTTTAAATAGATGTATCGTTAAATGTGCACTTATTTGTCTTATCATACATCTACATAATACTACAGAGAAATATATAAACTTTCCAATTATCATACGGAGCCATTTTGTTTCTGCTCTACTGCATGATGATGAACTCTCTTTCTCCTTTCCAATCCTCTCTATCTCTTTAGTTCTAACCAAACATTAGCCTGTATTTTATTTACTAAAACATGTTTTATTCTTGCTCACAGGCTAGAAATCCTTAAAGCGGATTCATCTCTCAAGAGCAAAGCGAAACGAAACGAATGGACATGGAAGGCGCAGACGGACGTAGTAAAGTGGCAGGCGACGCCGCTGCGCGCGCCACTGCTGCGCTTGCCGGCTGCGCTAGCGCCGCCCGCGCTTGAGTGCTTCACCTGCGTGCGCGCATACTGCGGCGACCTGCAGCCCAATGAGAGGCAACTGCATCAGGACCTCACTGAAGTTAAATGTGTTTATACTGTGCTGATGGTGAGTATTTTTTTAGTTCTCTTTTACTTTGTTTTTTCGTGTCGATCGACTCTAACAGACTCAAAATTAAGTTTTGCCCTACCAGTGTTTAACAACCTGGAAAGCTCAAACATTAGCCTCGTTTAAATCCTCTTTTACTGTTAATGATATACCGATAGCTATACAAGTTTCTTTTGGCACGTGCCCAAACCGGATGTAATGCGGCAGTCTGGTTCTTTTTTATTGTATAAATTGTCATTGTAAGAGAGCCCCCTTCAATAAGCGCCAAAATACTGTGCTATAACTATACTTTTGTGATATTAATTAAAACAGTAATTGCAACATCGAACAAAAATGAAAATAACAATACAGAGAGAAAAATATGATAAAAAATATTCTTTCCGGCGGGGAATCGAACCCCTGTCTCCCGCGTGACAGGCGGAGATATGGTAACATTGACAAAATAGTGAAATACAGTTATAAATCCAATCAACCTTAGTCTTTATATATCAAACTCTGTAAAATTATAAAATAACTTGAGAGATTGTTAACTTTCGATAAATTGTCAACTGAACATTGGTAATGCTATATAACGCATCAAAATTTGATAGTTTATAATATCCCGAATTCATTCCAAGAAGTTGTAAACTGAAATAAAATGTCTACCTATCAGATCAGAGCACAAGTCTACAAGAAACAGGCTCTCATTGGTTTTTTCAGATGTGACTTCACATTTACGCCATAGAGTTACGAATTAAATGGACCTTAGCCGATTGCAATACCTACAAATTTTAATGAACACTAATCTCTCAAGAATTTTCGTTTGAGACTAGAAAAGTGCCGAAGGCTTGGAAGCAAGCTAACGTGCAGCCTGTGCCCAAGAAGGGTAGTCGAGCTGACCCGTCGAATTATAGACCCATCTCGGTAACGTCCGTACTCTGTAAGAGTATCGAACGTGTGCTGAATCATAAGCTCCTAGCATACCTAGAAGCGAATGATATCCTTAGTGACCGACAATACGGGTTCCGCCGAAATCGGTCAACTGGGGATCTTCTAGCGTATGCTATTCACATCTGGAGTGAAGCCATAGAGAGGCACGGGGAGGCACTAGCGGTCTCTCTTGACATCTCGAAGGCCTTCGACAGGGTCTGGCACGATAGCCTTATTAATTAGCTTCCTTCCTTCGGTCTGCCCGCCGGATTGTGTGATTGGATCGCGGATTTCCTGAGGGATCGGTCTATCCGAGTGGTCATTGATGGCTGCTCGTCTGGACCGCTGGATATTAATGCCGGGGTTCCTCAGGGGTCGGTACTTTCGGCAACACTGTTCTTGCTACATATTAATGATCTGCTTAAACCCGGTACCTTTGGGTATGCAGACGACAACACTGTTGCTGAGAGATACGTGTCCGACGCACGTGCTAGTAGATCGCAGATCCGGTCTCTCCGGGAGGCTATGGTTAAGCGCTTGAACGTGTCCTTGTCCTTACAGGCTATCTCTGAATCGAGCGATGCCAATCTGGTCAAGTTCAATGCTGCTAAGACCCAAGCGTGTCTATTTTCCACCAAAAGGAGCCAATTCCACCCAGCTCCATCTTACCGAGGTGCAACCGTGCCGATAATCGACCAACTTGAGCTTCTTGGGGTTACATTAACATCTACCCTTAATTTTAGCCCTTTCATAGAGGCAAAAGCTCAAGTGGCTGCAAAGAAGTTGGGGATCCTAGCAAAGGTGAGACCATACTTCTCGCCGAAACAGCTGCTCAAACTCTATCAAGCGCAAGTTCGATCGTGTATGGAATACTGCTCTCATTTTTGGGACGGATCTGCCAGATACCAGCTTGATGCCCTTGAGTCAATTGAGATACGAGCCAAGAGAACTATCGGCAATGATAGACTCGTCGTGACGAAGCTCCAAAGTCTTGAGCATCGACAACGAGTTGCTAGCTTGTCGGTTTTCTACCGGTTGCATTTTGGGGAAAGTGCGACGGAATTGCATAATTTAATTCCGCCGAGCCCGTTCCATCGTCGAACCACAAGACGAACGGCGATATGCCACCAATACATGGTGGACATCCTACCCACACGCACAAAACGTTTTGGGAATACATTCGTACAGCTAAAGAGTGGAATTCCCTGCCGGAGTCTGTGTTTCCTGATAGCTACAACCTGGGAGTCTTTAAGTCAAGAGTGAATAGGTTACTTCTAGGCAAGCGTGCTCCATCTTCGACCACATCATCGCTTACCAACAGGTGAGATAGTGGTCATACGCATGCTTATCAATAGTAAGAAAATGCTAATTGAGTGGTCTTATAAAATTATTTATTGTACTCTTAATATTTATTGCATTAAAAAAATCTTATGAGAATAAATGATCTCAAACCTCAAAAAAACACAACACAAACTACAATAACAATACCAAAAAAAATCTTCTGTATTTTCTGTCTCCGAACTTCTTATATCCTCCATTTCCTTCCAGCACTGCCACTCAGTACCCGAGCTCCGCGATGAGGTGTACTGCCAGCTCATGAAGCAGACCACCTCCAACCGGTCTCCGTCGGGCGACTCGTGCCAGCGCGCCTGGCGCCTCATGTCTATACTGGCAGCCTACTTCACCTGCTCTGACACGCTCAGGTAAATCTTCTAATATATAAAAATCTCGTGTCACAATGTTTGTTATCGAACTCCTCCACAAAAAAAAAAAAACACCGGTAGCACTCCGGGAGTGCCGGCAGAAGTGAAAACATGTAAATAATACATCCTTACTGTCGCGGTCACATCATAGACAAACCACCGACAACAAAATAAACAAAAAGACACTGACGTGTGGCCGCGACAGCGACTGTCAGTGACAGATGTCAATCTTGACACAGTTCCTGACATAAACAAAACGAACCATAAAAACAACAAAAAATAACGTTGTGTTTAATTATAAGTACAAAAATACTATCATTTATGAGGTAGAATACAATGTTTATTTATTGCGCTATCGTACACAAATATGACAATTAACATGTTATTATTCATAATATTATATCGTTATTTATTTATATATTACATTAATTTTTATCTCTTAGAAAAATCAACTTTCATCCATAATTTTGTAATTCCGTAATTTCGTATCCTTGGATACGCGTGGCACGCTGTACATAAACACAGACGGACATTCGCGCAAGCGCCCTGTGCCGCCTAAGCGGAGCAGGTACGGTAGAAAGAGTGGGAGATACTAGTTCCTCTCCCTTCCCCTCGATCTTACGCTTTTTCGCATCACGTGACCCTGACGCGAGCCGTCTTACGCTTTTTGCGATTAGGTCACGTGACCCTGACGCGAGTTTAAGATTTTATACCCATTACAGAAAAAGTGCTCAACGCCGCTAAAGAAGTTTTCACTTCAAAAAAAAAATTGTGTGTATTTGGTAGGTCTGAGAATAGGGCGTAGGCTATTTTTATTTGTATTTATATTGCAAAACATTTGCCGGATCAGCTAGTAACAATTAATTAATTGATTGATCATTATGATACGTCTACCTATGAGTCACTATAGTAATGAGATGTCAAGGATAAATTTAACAAGAAATAAGCAGGTTCCTGTAACAACAACGCTCAATACGAGTCTGTGGATGTATTGAAATCAAGCAGATTCCGCTAAAGCCTTCGATAAAGTAAATCACTGCTTATTTTGCGCTTTCCTGTCGCGATATACCTACCATAAACGATGACTTCTTCCGCTCTGGTTAGATTAGCAGAGATTCAGTACTTATTCAAAGACACTTCAACAAAAACAACAATAGGCACTAATATAAATGTTAGGAGTTTCCCAGGGATCAGTTTTAGGGCCACATTTTCACAGCACGTACTTTTTTGTGTTCACTAGCAAACATTTCTTCATAAAATCTCTTCGATATTCCAGGAACGAGTAGGCAGATGAAATACACCAAGATCTTCACAGCTGTTTTGATCACTTCAATAATGAAAAAATATATTTCACAGGCCGTTCCTCGTAGAGTACTTATCGGCGGCGGCAGCAGACCGGCGGCGCCCGTGCCAGGGCACGGCGGCCGTGTGCCTCGCCAACCTGCGCAAGACGCTGCGCTGCGGCGGCAGGAAGAACGTGCCCAGTGTCGAGGAGGTGAGCTAGTTAACTCGACAGTTCTATTTTAAGCTGGTGTTGCAGTAGTTTTTGCATAGATCTGCCGCTAAAGAGAAGAGATTAGCTTGTCTCTGCTAACATAAGGCTTATGTATAAGTATGCTGGACTACTTAGCTGGTTCTTTTCTTCAATACTGTATAGATAGCAGCGTTTTTGTGCACACCATTTGCATCAAGAATCTCAGTTATGACGTGTTTTATAATTGATAATAAATTGTGCACAAACGCGTATAAAAAGGGGACACAAGAATATAATTCATTGGGCATTCAAAATTTCATCAAAATCACTGTCAATTGTGAAAAGTGCCCAAAACATTAACAGCATTGCAAGTGCGTTATTTCCTGCTTAAGTAACGAAGATGGATGGAGTTATGTGTAGCTTCTTCTACTCTTTACCGTTAATTTACCTACTACCCCTTGTTACAGGTGACAGCAGTGTCCGCGGGTCGCTCTGCGCGGCGCCAGCTGTACCGGCTGCCGGGCGGCGCCGAGCGCGTCGTCAACACGCGCTGCGCCACAGTCGTGCAGGACATCGTCAACGAGCTCTGCGAACTGGTCAGTTACTACATCAAACTTATAGTCCTCAGAATTTCAGACGAAAGATGTCAACTACGAGACATCTAGTCTCTCAAACGTCACTACATCGACTGGTCGGAATTGTAGATTCTTATTTATATCTTACCCTTGCCATGGTGTACCATAATCACTTGCAGGCTTAGTGGAGGAGGGTAGGCCCAGGTAATGTGCACCGCATCGCACACATCCTTCAGCCTACTGTCGTTTAGATACTATCAATAATATCGATGGTAATACCACGTATCGAAAACTCGAAAATGAGGAACTCAAAATACTAGCTAAAACAAAATGCATTTTTCACCATGCATCCAGATCGGCGTGACGAGCGATGCGGAGCGCGCGGAGTTCTCGCTGTACTGCATCGTGGCGGGCGACGCGCTCACCATGCCGCTGGCGGGCGACGAGTACGTGCTGGACGTCACCACGGAGCTGCAGCGCGCGCACCACCCCTTCTACCTCATCTTCTGCCGCTCCGTGTGGCACCACCCGCTCAGGAACGACGCGCCGCCGCTCTACACCGAGGTGCTGTTCAACCAGGTACGTCATCGTCATCATATCGGCCAAAATATGTTCACTTCTAGTTATTTTCCTGCGTTCAGTATCAGATCAAGTTGAAGTGTCGATCTGATGAGGGTCCATAGACGGAATCAAAAGTGAGCGGCGTAATGATGTTTTCTTAAAAAACTTGTGGTGTGAGTTGCCACTAAAACTCACACACTTTATAAAATCGCCTTAAAGTTATGACGCTTTTTTTGGTGCTCCATTACACTGAACGTAAATTAATCTTGCCGTCGATAGATGGCGTCACCACTGTAAGGCTCATCTCCGGTTATTACAACCCTAGTGGTTTTGTTGGCTATCATTATAATGCACTAGCGTTTTATTCGTCATATCAAGCCTTGTTGGATGACAGCAATTTATTTCAATGCATCATGAATTAGTGTAAAATCCAGCATGAAAATCTACATTAATAAAATCAGACCACAAATTGTTGATCACAATGTTGACTGAACGTGATAAATTGCCTGCCTCTGCTTAGCGAGCATCTTAAATTAACTTCACCATTCGTCCACCAGGTGGCTCCAGACTACCTAGAAGGCCTGCTCCTGGTACTCCCAGGCGGTGGGGCTCCACCAGCACCGGTACTCCGCGATGTAGCCCTCGTGGCCGCCCTGCTTCACCGCGCCGCCGGCCTGGCCGAGGGGGCGCAGGCCCGCGACCTCAAGTTCCTGCTGCCGAAGCCTCTGCTGGCGCTACGAGAGCCCCGGCCCAACAAGTGGGCATCGTGGCTGGGCGCCGAGTGGCAACATGTCAGAACCTTGTCGCCTGCTGCGGCTAAGGCTAAGGTTCTACAGGTAAGAATGACGAGAAGACACTATGCAATACATATCCTGTTTTCTTTTTAGGGTTCCGAAAAAAAAACCGGAACCCTTATAGGATCACTCGGGTGTCTGTCTGCCTGTCTGTCCGGCTGTCACAGCCAGTTTTCTCCGGATCCACTGGGCCGATTCTGTTGAAATTTGGTACACATATGGACTTCTGTGACCCAAACGCGGAAGCGTTACGTAAATTATTAAATTTTTAGTATGGGGGTCAAACAAGAAAATAAAAAAAAAAAGTTTTTTATTTAAAAGTTTTTTGTTTTTTAGTTTTTTGTTTTGTTTTAGTTTTTTTAAAGTTTAATTATATTTTGTTCATTATTTTAAAATAAACACTTTTGAAGTTATTCAAGAAATTAGACGAAAAATGACCATTCCCCCCCCCTTATCTCCGAAACTACTGAGCCTAAAATTTTGAAAAAAATGGAGATAATAGATCTTTACCTAAAGATTACAGGAAAATCTATTAGAAGTCTGTAGTGTTAAAATTACATGTTAAAAAAAATTAATTCGTTCGGAACCCTTTGTACGCGAGTCCGACTCGCACTTGGCCAGTTTTTAATAAGTCTCTTTGCGTTTAGTTACCAGTGCTAAATGGATTGTAGAAACATATATTCCACACGTTCATCCAATCAATCCTAAACCAAATTTTTTGTCTGTAGGTGCTGTCCCGCTGGGCACTGTTCGGGTCGTCGTTCTTCGCAGTACGGCGTGTGGGCGGAGCCTCTGAATGGCGCGAACATGTGCTGGCGCTGAACAGACGCGGCGTGCACCTGCTGCACCCCGCCACGCACGAGACCGACACGCACTGGCCCTACGCCGAGCTCATTAGTACGAGGAAGGTCAGTATCACTAACTGTACCGGCGAGGTGCGACGTGCACCTGCTGCACCCCGCCACGCACGAGACCGACACGCACTGGCCCTACGCCGAGCTCATTAGTACGAGGAAGGTCAGTATCACTAACTGTACCGGCGAGGTGCGACGTGCACCTGCTGCACCCCGCCACGCACGAGACCGACACGCACTGGCCCTACGCCGAGCTCATTAGTACGAGGAAGGTCAGTATCACTAACTGTACCGGCGAGGTGCGACGTGCACCTGCTGCACCCCGCCACGCACGAGACCGACACGCACTGGCCCTACGCCGAGCTCATTAGTACGAGGAAGGTCAGTATCACTAACTGTACCGGCGAGGTGCGACGTGCACCTGCTGCACCCCGCCACGCACGAGACCGACACGCACTGGCCCTACGCCGAGCTCATTAGTACGAGGAAGGTCAGTATCACTAACTGTACCGGTGAGGTGCGACGTGCACCTGCTGCACCCCGCCACGCACGAGACCGACACGCACTGGCCCTACGCCGAGCTCATTAGTACGAGGAAGGTCAGTATCACTAACTGTACCGGCGAGGTGCGACGTGCACCTGCTGCACCCCGCCACGCACGAGACCGACACGCACTGGCCCTACGCCGAGCTCATTAGTACGAGGAAGGTCAGTATCACTAACTGTACCGGCGAGGTGCGACGTGCACCTGCTGCACCCCGCCACGCACGAGACCGACACGCACTGGCCCTACGCCGAGCTCATTAGTACGAGGAAGGTCAGTATCACTAACTGTACCGGCGAGGTGCGACGTGCACCTGCTGCACCCCGCCACGCACGAGACCGACACGCACTGGCCCTACGCCGAGCTCATTAGTACGAGGAAGGTCAGTGCGAACCTTAGGACCAACGTGCAAAACTTCAAAATTTTTGCCTTATTATCTATCCGTCAATTTTTATCTGTGCGTAAATAACTAACATTACGATATTATTCGCAGGTCCGTTCTGAAGACGGCACGCTATTCCTAGACGTGAAATGCGGCTCGCTGCTACAGCAACGTGTCACGAGGTTGCAGGCCGAGCAAGCTCACGAGGTAGCGCGCCTCGTACGACAGTACATCGCTCTGCAGAGAGACCAGAGGCACTCGCCAGGTAATACTTAGTTTTACAGCAACGTGTTGCAGCAACATATTGCAATTACTTGTTATAAGGTTGCACGCCACGACAGATCATCGCGTCACGGAGAGACCAAAGGCTCTCGACCGTTTGTAAAAAGTGCTACACCAAAGTGTTGCAGCACCACGTTACAAGGTTACACGCCTCGCTAGACAGTACACTGTGCCGCAGTCCATACATGCAACATCGTTATATTGACAAACAACCTACTTGTATCGATAAAAATACACCATATTTCATATTAAAAGAGAACTAACAAAGATTCCCCAACAAGGCCGCAGGACTGTCGTGTATAATATCAATTTGACAAAAATATCGTTTGTTTTACCGCACCTACCCATTCAGAAACATGCTTAGCGTGCGCTTCACACATTTACCTAATTAGTAATTATCACACGTCTCCTTACTTTAATGTATTTCTCTATTTGTTTCAGCTTTCAACAATTGAAAAGCGAATCCAAACGAATCAAAGTTACACAGACTGGAATGAGTGCAGTGTATCATAGTATGTAACAATGTATGCGTTTGTCGCCGTGCACATACTTACCTCAACGCTGTCGAATCGTATCCGTCCACCACTGATCTGAACTCCTAGCATTAAGGAAACATCTGATTGAAATGATAATAGGATTTTAGGGCACAAATCGTTCAGCGCCTCCGCGCTATGTAGTCGTTATGTACTTCTATTTTCATTTTAGTCATCGTTCGTCCAATAAGTATTTATGTAAGAGCAATTATTTTAAGAAAAACGAGTAATCTCTTAAACATTCCAATACTTTTAACAACCAAAAAGTATGAAAATTATATTGTTTTAAATTATTATTGTTATTTTAATCTTTATACATTTAATACACAATGCAATTTATTCCAAGTACACTCTTATAATTATAGATATATTCATCATTGTCAATAGAACGGCTGAGAAACGTGGGCTTTCTGTGTTTCCCACCAAAATATTTTAACAGGATTTGCACAACAACCCACGAATACTGAGACCGAATACGGAGAATAGATCTGAACAATATAGTGTATGCTCAATATAAGATATAAAAAATACCCCAAATTATTATGTAGTGAAAGAACAAATTCATGTAAGTAAATAGAGCTTTTCTGCTTTGAGATTGAATTTCAATGAAGTTTTAATATTCTACCAGTTTTGAACCAGAAGAGTTCTACAACTAAAAATTTAGGACACATTGCTCAAGCTTGACAACTCTATGACCCTGGAATAGAATGAATTAGTTCTGATAATGTGACAGAACATTAGGGTTAGGGCGGCACGGAAACATTTACCCGCACCTACTGTACCGGGCCACAGGGTCAATGCCACATCCATCAAAATATCGCACGAAAACATATGTGGCGGATAGTTGTCACGGCATATCATCGTAGGACATAATGTTATGTAATTAATATAGTATGTAGATAACTCCAATATTTTGTTATCCATGGAATTCGTATTATGTTCTTAATAGTATCGGTATTTCCATAAACAAAAATTATGATGTCTACTTACTCCGGAACGTAAATTTCCTGTAATCTATTCTATGTGCCTTATATTTTTCTCAAATTCTAACAAAAGGTGCTATTTTACCTTAAATTTAATTACTAATATTAAATTGAATTATTTTAAAGTGTTTATTATGAAATTATCCAAAGACCGAGAGGTCGGAGTCATGTTTAATGTATTTACTATATATTTCGTTATAATGTAAAATATTTAATGAATCTGATGTATGAGAATATATTGTAGATAATAAATAAAAGTTATATTTTCATTTATTGTTTTATTCCCGTTATTCCACACCAACCACCAGGCTATGTAAGTGCGGCCCCAGTTTTCAGTGTACTAAGTTATTGGGATTCACATTTATTTACTTTTTTAAGAGGCAGAATGTAACCGCCATGGTTTTCAAACATGTCGCGTAAGTGCCCAAACCCAGCCACCTCAAAGACACTAGTGCGACAGCCGAGCGTGATGTCCTAAGTTCGATCCCATAAGATTTGAACATTGGGTACTGACGAAATTTTGGTGTAGCTTAGGTACTGTACCTGTGCCCATCGCCATCTTATTAAAATTCGGTTGGCACGGGTATCGAACTCTGAGCTATCAATAAAAAGCAAAACAACGATGCCTCACAAACGTCCGCAATAGCGGTACCTACAATAAAAAAAAACACACAAAATAATCTATGCGTCAGTAGCTATACTATCTACTTAGCAGGCTTTTCAGGGTTCCGTAGTCCTGACAAGGAACGCCGCTTTTTGGGCGCGGCCTTATAGTTTCGTCATATCCGTCTGTCCGAGGTTTTGCTAAGAGACCGTTAGTACTAGAAAGCTGGGGAGTGTACATCAATTACGCCGACAAAGTGGTAAAATAAAATTTTGGGAAATATTTTTTTAGGGTAGCTCCCCTACATGTGAAGTGGGGATGATTTTTTTTTCGTCGCCTACCCCATTGTGTGATGTGTCGTTGAATAGGTCTTTTAAAATGACTTAGGGGTTACTCATACTATTTTTCGATTTAATGCTCCATTTACGAAATATTAAAAAGTGCAAATTTTTGTTCCAGTGGGGCGTCCCCGTCCCCCTCTAAATCTAAACTGCTGGCTTGAAAAATCAATCCTTTAAAGTGACTAAGATGAAGTATTTACTTGTTTATAACAGGTAAAGACTTCAAGTATTGAAAAACAAAATCTAAATTAAAAAAACTAAAAAACCATACTAAACTATCATAAGTTTCACAAAGTTGCCGCTAGATGGCGCTGTACCAACGGGTTCTGAACCCGCTAAACTACAGAATCGTTCTATGTTGTGACAACGGGCTACTACGGAACCCTGCACTGCGCGTGGCCCGACACGCGCTTGGCCAGTTTTTTTACTAGACCTAAGTATAGTAGAGATGAAATTTACTTAGGTAGGTACACCTCATTTGAGGTCATTTACAGCTACTATGGCTCAAAATTAATGACTCTAATGACCCTCAAAAGTCTCTGACTTCACAAACTTTGGCCAACAGCAGCTTAACGACTAAAGAAAAAAGACTTAATTCATTAATTACAAACCTGAACCACGAATCCGGATCTAGTAATTATGCCAGACACAGATTGTATCAACATCATTTGAACTCCGCTCACAACATCTTATTATAGCTCTGACTAATTCTGACGTCTCGCGTCTCATAGTATAATGCATCTTCTGCTTAATAAAAACTTTAAACATATTCATACTCTTACATACAGTTTCAGTCCAAGAACATGTAATTTTGTACAAGATTATCTTATAACTGAACTAAGGAAAGTTTTTTGAAAATTCATCCCCTAAAAAAGGGTTTAGTTAAGGTTTGTAGTTAATTAATAACACGACATTAGTGCTGCCTCAGGTATTCCAGAGGTTGGCTGTTTTCCAGAGTCATCACGAGCCGTCTCGCGCGCAGGCTTGACGACTTCTAGCCTCCCGAACAAGCCGGATTCCGAAAAGGCTTCAGCACCGTAGACCACAAACATACGCTCCGGCAGGTTATACAGAAGAGCGAAGAGTATAATCTGCCTCTCTGCTTAGCGTTTGTGGACTACGAGAAAGCCTCCAATTCGATCGAGACTTGGGTTGTGTTGCAGTCTCTCCAACGGTGCCAGTTCGACTATCGGTACATCGAGGTGCTGAAATGTTTGGACAAAAACGCTACCAAGTCCGTCCAACTTCAAGATCAGACCTCGAAACCTATCCTCCTGCAGCGGGGTGTGAGGCAGGGAGACGTCATTTCTCCGAAACTGTTCATGGCCGCAATGGAGGATGTCTTCAAGGTTTTGGACTGGAGAAGGCTAGGCATTAATGTTAATGGCGAGAACATCAGCAAAAAAAAATCTATCGATCTGTGTGTGCGAATTTTCACGACCTTGAATAGCTTTGGAAATTCGCAAACACTGATCGATAGATATTTTTTTTTTCTCATTAATATAGCGGGGGGTGGTCGGTGTAAGTCTTAGCGGGGCGGGCTCTAAGGTCAGGGGGCCCGAACCTACAAAATACTAAGCTACTAGAAGCGTACGCCTAGGAGTGCGGAGCTAGGCTATCAGGCGCGCACCGACAAGTAATTCATGCACGTCCACGCCACCGTTGGGCCGCCGCGGTCCAACAGTGGACCCACATACAACCATCTTTGTGGGTCGTCCCTCCGGGCAATGCTGTAGTCCTTAACGAGTCCCGCACATAACACCTACCTCGGGACTGCAGCAGCTAAGCATGAATTGCGCGGGCGAACATCCGGCGCCCTAATAACCGGACCAACTGGCTAGGGGAAGAAAACCCCGACAGATGAAATAACCACAGCAAAAAATAACCATGGAAGCACAACTAAATAGACAACTACCCCAGGAGGGTACCGGCGGTATCGCCGCCGGGGAATCCCTCCCTGAGCTTAGCTCGGGCTGCCCCGCGTATTCTGGGGGGGGCAAAGTGGTGCCACCCAAGGAACAAACAAAAGCTGCAAAAAATTTGACACAACAAGTATTCCACAAGGGACTTTTCATAAACCATCGTCACAGGTCAAACTCTCTCGGTGACGTAAATCAAAATCAAAATAAATACACACCCACAGCAGAACCACAAGACCCAGAAAGTCTTACTAATATAACTACCTCTACATCCAATTGGCAACAAGATCGAGTGCCTGACACTAAAAGAAAGAGGCAATACACAAGCCCTAAAACCAACGCTGAAAAACGAACAAAGCCCTCGACTTCATTTGCTGTCCCAACTCACAATAGGTTTTCCGATCTGGAATGTGACATAGACGATGACAGCACAAACAAAAAAACACAACCAATACCTAAACCGGAACCAATATTTATCACCGGAGTAACAAATGTAGTCGACCTGCGAAAAATCCTTGAAGACATAACAAAAGAACCTAATAAATTCCAAATGGCCACATTACGTAACGGACACACCGTGAAAGTTCTACCATGCGATGTAGACTGCTACAAACTACTGAGGGAATCACTAATCAGACAGAATGTAAACCACTACACATATCAGTTGAAACATGAGAAAGCCTATAGAGTGGTATTGAGGGGTCTCCATGCTACTGAAGACATCAGCATGATAAAAGAAGAACTTACAAAAAAAGGACACGAGATAAGGAACCTAACAAATGTCATAAGCCGGAAAAACAAGGAGAAGCTTCCACTATTCTTTGTTGAACTAGAACCAAAAGAGAACAACAAAGAAATCTACCAGATAAAAGCTCTAAATAACACTATTGTACGCTTCGAGGCACCACACAAGTCGCAAGACATAGTCCAATGCAAGCGATGCCAACGCTACGGGCACACCAAAAATATGTGCTACCGACCTTTCAGATGTGTTAAGTGTGGAGAAGATCATCCTACATCGCAATGTAAAAAACAAAAAGAGACACCTGCAACTTGCGCAAATTGCTTCGGCTCCCACCCGGCCAGCTACAAAGGGTGCACAAAGTACCAGCAATATAAAACGGACATAATGGGAAAAAGAACCTCAAATAAACCAACCAGTGAAGGAACAAACAGGGTAATCATTACCCAGCCATCGAAAGGACCTAAGCCGCCCATTGCTTATCCACCAGTACAAGTCAAAGATACCCCACCACGAACAAAACATTCGAGCCAACATATGCTGAAGTAGCTGCAAAAATACCACCACAATACAACAACGCTAGCATCGATAACTTAGAACAACTCATGGCAAATATGTTCATAAAATTTGAATCAATGCTAGAAAGAATGATAGACAAAATGATGGACAAAATGATTGACATCACTGCAAGGTTGATCAAATAAATGGCCACTCTAAGAATATGCACCTGGAATGCCAACGGCTTGACTGAAAGAATTCAAGAACTCAAATCATATATTACCATCAATAACATTGACATACTTAATGTTAATTTCGGAAACACACTTTACAAGCAAACATCACCTAGTAATCCCAAATTATGACATATATCTAACCAACCACCCTCTGGACAGAACCCATGGAGGCACACTGATTGCAGTTAAGAAAACAATAAAGCACTACGAGATAGAACAATATGGTGAGACTTACCTACAAGCAACCACAATAGTAACGGAAACACCAAATGGCCCACTGACAATCAGTGCAGCCTATTGTCCACCTAGCAAACGACGTGGTGAGAGTGTAAAATCCGATCATTTCACACGCTATTTAAGAACACTTGGGCAAAGATTCATCGCAGGAGGCGATTGGAACTCGAAACATACGGACTGGGGATCTCGTTTGACCTCCACCAGGGGTAGGCAACTACATAAAGCAATAGTTGAACTAAATGCTCACTTTCACTCGACGCAGCATCCAACACATTTTCCGTCAGACCGAAGAAAAATACCAGACGTCCTTGGCTTCTTCTTATCTAAGAATATATCGGAAAAACTATATCCTCACGGAAAATGACATCGATCTATCTTCCGATCACACTCCCGTCATTTTAACAATTAGCGATAGAGTGATACTCAAGGATGAACCCCCAACACATACTAACAGGAAACCGGACTGGAATAGATTTGGGGACATCGTCAATGACACAACGAACCTAATGCTACCTCTGAAAACATTAGCCTAAATTGAAGAAGCTGTGGAAAAACTAAACGAAAGCATTCAAGAGGCGGCTTGGGCTTCTACGTTGAAGAAAAACCACACGACCCGCAAGGCTAACCAGTACCCAGTTTTAATAAGAGACAAAATAAAAGAGAGCCGCCACCTCCGGAAGCAATGGCAAACAACGCGAAACGTCAGGGACAAAAATAACTTCAATAGAAGTTCCTGGCAGTTAAGTCAAATGATCAAAGACCAGGAAAATGCTTCACTCCAACATTACTTGCAAAAATTGACACCTGACGCATACACAGACTATTCACTCTGGAAAGCGACTGGATCTTTTAACAGACCGCTCCAACACATACCCCCACTGAAAAAACAAGATGGAAAGTGGGCCAGGAGTGATCAGGAAAAAGCTGACCTATTTGCACAACACCTGACTCGGGTATTCCAACCTAACCCAAGCACTTCAAACACAAAAAGTGAAGAAGAGATTAATAACTTCCTCTCATCTTGTCACCAACTGTCACTGCCTTAGAAATGTATCTCACCAAGGGAAGTCAAATACCACATACGAACTCTTAAAAACAATAAAGCTCCGGGGTATGACCTTATAACCGGCAGAATCCTAAAAGCCTTGCCCCACAAAACGATCGTGTTGATCACGGCAATATTCCATGCAATATTGAGAACTGGACATTATCCAGGACAATGGAAGATTGCACAGATAATCATGATAGCAAAACCTGGAAAGCCACCTAATGAAGTAGAATCCTACAGACCAATAAGCCTGCTCCCTATCATATCAAAACTCTTCGAGAAACTCTTTCTCCAGCGGCTTAAACCTTTTCTGACTGGCATCATACCGAACCATCAATTTGGCTTTCGCGAACATCATTCAACGATTGAACAAGTACACCGGGCAGTGAACACTGTATCAAGAGCCCTAGAAAACAAGCAATTTTGTACAGCTGCTCTCCTGGACATCAGTCAAGCGTTTGATAAAGTCTAGCATGAAGGACTACTATTCAAAATCAAGACAGATTTCCCACATAACATCTACGCAATCATAAAGTCATACCTGACAAATAGATGCTTTTAAGTCAAATTTAAAGACACAACCTCAAACATGTGTAAAATAATGTCGGGTATACCACAAGGATCAGTGCTGGGTCCTGTCTTATACCTTATCTTCACTGCCGACCTTCCAACATCAGCTACCACTGTCACGGGTACTTTCGCGGACGACACCATTATACTGTCATCCAACGAAGAACGAAGTCTGGCATCAATAAACCTACAAAATAGCCTGGATCAAATCTATGACTGGTTCGAAAAATGGCGCATAAGGGTGAATCCCACAAAGTCAACCCAAGTGACATTCACACTGAGACAACCAACATGTCCACCTGTCACCCTTAACGGACAAGCCATTCCACAGTCTGACGACGCCAGATATTTAGGTATCCACCTCGATAGAAGAATGACTTGGCAGAAACATATATGGCCCAAGCGAAAGCAGCTAGATAACAAAATCAGAAAAATGAGTTGGCTACTAGGCTCTAAATCTAAACTGTCTGTCCTAAACAAGCTCGCCATATACAATGTAATCGTCAAGCCAGTGTGGACCTACGGCATTCAACTGTGGGGCACTGCTGCTGAATCCAGCATCAACATCATTGAGCGTTTTCAAACTAAGATGCTTAGAATGATTTTTAAAATCCCATGGCACGTCAGCAACAAATTCATGTATCGGGATCTCCAACTACCCACTGTAAGAGAGGAAATTAAAAAACACTTGAGTAGATACACATGCAGACTAGCAGACCACCCCAACAAAATGGCGAAAGACCTCATGACGAGTGAAGATATCCAGTTTAACAGACTTAAGAGGCATAGTGTGACTAGCCTACGTACTCGATTTGACTAAAAATCGACAAAGACTGAGGAATGGGGTCAGAGGACTCCTCTCAAGTGCTAGATAAAACTCAGCGAGTGCAGACACCACTGTTGCTCATTGCAGATGATACTGCAGATAGCAGCAGGAGAGTGAATAAAAGAGAAAAAAAATATATATATAGCATCAAAAATTTAAAATCGACCGGATGTCGAATAGCGGTATTTTAGTTATACCACGGCAGTTTTATAGTACCGTCCATTAAAATATTAAGTATGTTCTAATTTTAAGTCCCTTGCAATATAAACTGGATACAAAAGTAGACTCCAGGCTTTGCTACTGACCGATTTTTGACAGCAAACCCCTATTAACGCTGCCTGATCTGGGAATTGAACCTAAGAGTCCGAGCTCTAGCACTTGCGACCAATCAATACAACTTTTATTTAAAAAATGCGAAAGTAACTATGTCAGTTTGTCTGTTTGTTACCTTTCACGTCTTAACGGCTGGGCAGATAGAGATGATATACCACGGCAGAATAATGGTGTGGTGAACGTGTATGCCTATTAATAGTAAAAAAAAGAACTGGTGATGTATTCCGAACTTGCCCGAGGATCACAAATCTATTGTGCCCTAAAAATACTCTACAAAATACGCCATGTTATATCATCAGCATAACGTTGAACTACTATTTTGTTAACTACACCTACCTTACGAATTAAAACATTTAACCTAAATATCTGTGCCGCGCTGAATGTGAGAGTCAATTGAGGGGAAAGGTTAATTTACGGTGCATGTAGGTTAGCTACCTATCACTACTGCAATCCGAATACGCAACAGATACTAGGGCAATCAAATTATAAGTATTTCCAATTAATATTTGATGATTGACACCGATCTTTGCTGGTATTTTAGATGCTTCGTGATGAACCAGCTGTTGACATCCACCCCACTTGATGCCCTTGATAGACAGAGATTGATAAGGCCTAGCTACTACGAAATGAGCGTGCCCAGAAGTACTTGATCACTCTTGCCTTGTCGCCTATTTGATAACATTAGGCATTTCTTTAGCAGAGACACCCAATAAAAAGCGTATGCTTTAGGCATGGACGTAGGTACAACCACATTTATTCAGTTAAGTATCAAGTGAACGAGCGTACTGCTATAACCGGACGCAAATCCAGAATTTGCCAAACCCGGGACTCGTACCCATGCTCAAACAATAGCACAAACAACGAGCCTAGTGTATCATTTACCGTCTATGGCGCCTTCTATCATCAATATTCTATGTACTTTATCCCCGTGAATGATGGCGAATGAACTAAGGAGGAGCTCGTGGCTAAATAATAAGTGCCGTACGGGTCGATCTTCAAGGTCTAGCAACGCTTGCCGCAGTCAGTTTGTGGATGGGTGACCATCTTAACATATCGAGACTCCTTCGTGCCTCGGAAAGCAAGTTAAGCCGTTTGGTCCCAGCTGTCATTTCTGGATCTTTGGCAGTCGTTACGGATTGTCAGTAGCCAGAAAATCTGTTACCAGACTTTCTAAGAAGTACCGCGTTACCCAGTTACTGGGCTGTGGAGGTAGACAGCCGTTCCACGTAAAATACTGGTATCCAGCTGAGTCCGGTTTGACTGGAGGCCGACCCCAATAGGTGGGAAAAAGCTAGGCTTTGATGATGGTTTTATAATAGCCTTTGACCTATTCTCTTCTTTTTAACCGACGAAAAATCGGAGGAGGTTCTCAAGTCGACGCGTATATTATTTTTTTATGTATGAACACGCATAACTTTTTACGGAGTAGTCCGATTTTGATAATTCCTCGCGGGTGGTCCCATATAAAATTGAAAAAAAAAACAACCCTAAGGGTAGGAAAACAGGGGTAATTGATTGTTCACTCAAATCAGTGAGTGAACAATCAATCATCCCCTGTTTAATGTATGTGTAATGTATACGCATAACTTTTTACAGAGTAGTCCGATTCAAATAAAAAAATCCTACCCTAAGGGTGGGCTTTTTTGTAGGCCTTCCCATGTTAGTAGTAATTAATAGATTATAGCCACAAACTTTATTTTCGGAAGTAGGTGTTAAAATACGAAGAAACAATCAAAAACACCGACTTCCGAAATTAAAGTATTTTTTTGTAAAAAAGTTTATTATTTTTTGCTTTTCAGTTTTTTCGGAGGTTACATTTTTTTGTTATAAAGTTTTTCGATAAATCTAATTTCAATCACTTGAAACTTGGGACTGTTGTTCGGCGACTTACTCCGCTGACCGTTCCATTCAGTCTCACACCACAATTATTCCGTGTTTACTGCAGCATTAACTACTCTAGGCCATAACGACACGATACAATGAACTTCCTAATTCACAGTAGTTTGTACTTACACAGTACATTGGTAAAGGTGGAATCATATTATTGGACGCGTCCATAAGCCGCAGCTTATGGACGCGACTTAGAGGTATCTGGATAATGAATTTACATTGAACTGTACACACTATCGGACATCATCCGCGGACGCAACCTTGAGCGTTCGGACGTCCGATAGAAATCTGGCTCGCTGGATGTTTTTGTCAGTCGAAAATGTCCGCGGACAGTGTGCACGGGGTGCGGGACGCGTCCGTGCGTCAGAAGGACACGGATTACGTAGGAAGTTGCACGTACATGCGAGATAAATATTATAGGTACCTAATAATGGAAGAAAAACTCATTGAATGTGTTCGCACTTTCGCAGTCAAGAATTGCTCTATAATTATAAGTGTAAAGACTAAAAACATGCTTCGTTAAAACAAACAACAAATTAAGCGTGCACACTTTCCGTTTGTATATATTTACAAACTCTAAATAAAAATTTTGCATTAAAATTTTACACAATAGTTGTTTTTTTTATCTAATTATGATTTAGAAAAAAAAAACAACTATTGTGTAAAATTTTAGTGCAAAATTGATTAGATGATTTCCTAACGCTCAAAAAATAATTATTTAACTCACAAAAAAATGTAAAACTTAAATTTGAAAAAAAAATGGAGAGTTTTTGAAATAGCTGAAGTTACCGCAACGAATGCAACTTTAATTAAATTCAGTTTGAATTTGACGCGCAAGCGCCTTTCCGTTTTCCATATTTATATCTCTTGGCACTGTATGATTCTGTGTCGAGAGAACAAAAAATGTATTTATTACAAGGCAGTAGCAAATGAAGGTATATATTTTTCATGTCCAGTTAGCTGACAGAAAAATAAAACCTTTTAAAATTTTCTAAAGTAAAATCCGCTTTCTTACTGAAGAAGAATAGCACATAAAGACATCTAGAAAGATGTCTTTACGTGTCGCTATGTCAATAACTAAAATAGATTAGCTGGATTGGGTTATTTCAGGGCCAATACTTGTAATTAAAATACATCTAAAAATATAGAGCCTCTAAAAAAATATTAACAGGCACACTTATTTACCCCCTAAATTTGGGGAGAAATCCCCTAAGTTGGGAACTCTGGCTACCTATCAGCCGATTACCGGCGCTAGAAACATATTATCGGACGCGTCCATAAGCTGCAGCTTATGGACGTAACTTAGAGGTATCTGCATAATGAATGTACATTGAACTGTACACACTATCGGACAACATCCGCGGACGCAACCTTGGGCTGTCCTTGAGCGGTCAGCCGTCCGGTAGAAATCTGGTTCGCTGGACGTCCACCGACTGTACACACTGCTCAGTCGCGTCCATAAGCTGCGGCTGATGGACGCATCCGATAATATGATTCCACCTTAATATTTCATCCACCATTCGGGGTCACATGGTAATCTGCGGCCTTGGCGTCCGAGCCGCATACAAAGGACACTTTTTACCGACGACGACGGCGACGCGTGGGAACCGGCGCGGGCGCAACCTTTGTCGATTGTCGTCGGCAATGCTACTGGCTGGTTACGTGAAGAAAGCTTATCTACTATAGAAACCCTTAGCTGTCCATCTTTTCAAAATAAAGTTATCAAAAATTGGCACCAAGGAACTGAAATTCTCGAAATATTTAGTATTTTGAGCTTGTTAAATAGGGAAGAAAAATATAACCGCATACCTGTGTTTCCGTCATTAAATAACTCGCCCTTCGGTCCCAGTGCGTCATATATTCGGTACCTACGGTTGGTGGCGTCATACATTTTTAGATCTAGGATATGTCAATTTCCTCACGATGTTTCTCTCCCCGTTTTAGAGCGGTGGTAAAGAAGTAGTGTGTGGGTTTAATTTGAGACCACGACTCACGAATCCAGGGACTAGTCTGGGATGTGTGGACCTTTAGCCCGTTAAACCTGGACTGCCTAGCTCTATAAAGGTAAACATTTTCGGGTTCAAGCTCCATTATTTTCTTCGCAATACTTTATAGACAATTTTCGCTTACAATGGGCCGCATCAGAAGGCTCAAAGTCACTCAAAGGGTAATGGAGAGGGCACTGCTTGGAGTTTCCTTGCGTGATCGAATCAGGAATGATGATATCCGCAAGAGAACCAAGGTTACCGACATAGCCCGAAGGATCGCCAAACTAAAGTGGCAGTGGGCAGTGCACATTACTCGCAGAACAGATAGTCGATGGGGCCGAAAAGTTCTAGAGTGGCGACCGCGTACCGGAAGGCGTAACGTTGGAAGGCCTCCCAAAGGGGGACCGATGACCTGGTGAAGGTCGCGGGTAGCCGATGGATGCGAGACGCACAGGACCGGTCGTTGTGGCGACGCTTGGGGGAGGCCTATGTCCAGCAGTGGACGTCTTTCGGCTGATATGATGATGTTGACTTTATATATTTTACGTCATATCTTTATGATCTTTCAAATTACCTTATCTAAACTATTTTACTTAAAGAGACAATGCTCAGCTTAGCTTTTGTAGAATTAGTTTTTGATTTGACGATTCTTATAAAATAAGAATGTGTCTATTCAACTGCCAAGACGCAAGTAACCGTGTATAATAAGTAACGCTTGCAGCTAGTGGCGACGCAAGACTAAAATTTGATGAAAAAAAATATTAAGGACATTCTGTTGATGGAGCCAATCTTTCAGTATATTTAATTTATTTTAAAAATATCGTTTTCAAACACTACACACTATTGTAGTAATTATTGATCGCAGCCACTATTATATTTATTTTTCATATCGTTTGAACACTACACACAATCATATAAATTTCTATTCCCGTATCTATGAATGTCTGTGCCTGTTGTTACATTCTCACACCTACACATAAATAAACAAAACACAATATTTAATAATCAATTTTCAAATAAATATGGATAACTCACCGTACAAAACCATTATTCAAGATTGCATTTTCCAATTTTTCTGAACCTGCTCGTGGCATCCGTAAGCGCCACAGGGATCCAGCAGAATATCAGCGTCAGGTAAACTGCCTGACACATGCTGAGCTGGACTCCCATTCGGTAAAACTTGAAGACACGAACCGCACAAGGATTTTACTTTGTCACACAACTATACTTAAGGCTGTAGGTAGTTTGGAAATCCTACCGAGGATTGCCATAAACAATTCTTCATTATGTTCTCGTTTTCTTTTTTAATGTATTACCTATGTTCTTTATGTTGTAATCGACTTGTTTCTTTTTCTGTTTTATAATTTATATAATCATGCTTTTGTTTTGTGTCTTATTGTGTTGTACTGAATAAATGTTTTATCTATCTATCTACCTATCTATCTATCTGATGTGGGCAAGATTGGCATTTTGGGAGGCCCTAGCTCTAGGTCCTCGGAATAGTGATTTTTGAGGAGGTTTTCAGAGGTTGGATTCTATAAATTGAGGGTGAAATGCGGCGAACTCAATCGCACCCCACCACGAATAGTTTGGATTTTCTTTTGACTTTTTATGCAAAAATAGTGCATATTTGACGAATGTGGGAAAATTCAAGAAAGAACTAATATAAACTAAAATTACCCATGATTATGACACTAAACTCACTTGTAGCTTGTACGAGTAAATCATAGTGCCTATCTCGCTGCAGCTTATATTTTGACAATACTTAAGAATAATAAGAATTCAAATAGCAACAGCAAGCAAGCGAGCTCAAAAAAAAAATGCAAATTGGCTCGGATATGTTATATTTTTTATGGCCTTAGCTACGATTTTTCTGCGTAGAAAAACGTCAAAGCTGCGAGGCCCTTCGGACCGCGAGACCGTAGGCGGTGGTCCACGTCGCCCACAACTTGCGCCGCCTCTGCTTGCAGCCAGTGACTATTTTTGTGCAATAGATATAGAATATTTGATCCTGCTGGGAAATTCAGAGGGAAAAGTGTGTCACTGATATCAGTGACAACGTGTAGGTACCTAGAGCGTGAAGATATGTGTGAATTTGACACATAGTCTCGGGTAACTTGAAACTACGCCCGCGTTTGGGCCAGAGCTACATAAATAGGTCACTAAGAAATATAAATGGTCAAATCCAACCCACGAGTCATCATACGTTTTGTGTAGAGGGTACCTATGCCTCTTTACTAGGTAACTTGAACCGATACCATAAAGAATATTAGGTCTTGTTGGTTTAGTGGTCGCACTCGCTGCTCAACATATGGTCTGGATTTGAATCCTAGATCAAGCAGCTCTTTTTTTGTTTTCCATCTGGAGATTCTCAATAGCAGCCAGTCCGAGTTTGTGATCGATTAATGGAACACCTCTCAATTCGTAGTCGGTATACAATGCGTCTGATGTACTACGCATACAGTCAAGAAAATGGTCTCTACCTACCTACTTACAATTATCATCATAATTTCAGCCGAAACACATGGACGCTTCACTCCCCAAGTGTCACCACATCGACTGGACCTAGAATAAGAGATATCTAGAATTTTATTTTATTTCCCCGCGTACAGAGCATTTAATAAACTTTATTGACGACCCATTCCGAGGCCAAAGCTCGTGAGAAATATTCATTGTCGGTATAAATTGTATCCATAATAATATTTAATTTGCATTTTATGATCGTTAAACATCATGAATCATTCGGCTTCAACCAGTGACATAAACAAAAACAATGTAAGGACAGTGGTGGTACAAAACTGGTTACAATGAAACGAAAAAGGTAAATCAGAAATTCAGAACCCATGTTTTAAATTTTATAAAAATAATTGTATTCGAGAATAAACGATGTTTGTAATAAAAATTAGTGAACAATGGACTCCTAAAATTACTGCATGGATGTTGCGTAGTTGGCCTGGAGCAACGACACGTAGAAATCACTTTCCACGAATTTTCCTTGTTTTCTTGATTAAGATTAGTTCGGCGTTCCTTTTGGCATACGTCGTCCTTTTGGCCAACTCACTCTATTGTGCTCTATGCTCTGCAAATCTGGTCAAGACGTCTAGTATAGCCTCAATATTAGGCGCATGACGTAGGTATTCCCGTCTTATTTTTCTTATTTTTGGACACCCTTTTTTCTTAACCGACACATGGCTAAAAAAATTTGAGTTGGTTTAAAAATTAGCTATGGATAAAATACTCATTGTCGTTACCTACGTGATAAGTACCGATTCGTAGTAAAATTACTTCCACAACAGTGTTGGTAGTCTCTGAAAATCGCGGGAAAATTCGGTGACCTCATGTTGATATTTTTCACAGGGAAGGCATTGACACTGCCCACTCATTTTACCCAAACTTGGCAAAATGTAACAAAAGGTGTGTTAGAAATATTTGTTTGAATAATAAATAACACGACTTGGTATTTTTGGACAAATCTTAATTAAAATGACAATGGAAATAAAAGATGAAAATATTTTAGGTAGGTTATTATTTTATACAAGGCGATTTATTATTAATTGTTCAAACATTGCATGAAGTAACGTAGTACTTACTCATTAAAATATTTCATCTTAGGTAGCTCTGCCTACCCATTGAAAATACTAAGATACGTAGTTAGTAGATATCTATATTACTGATATATAAAGCTGAATAGTTTGTTTCTGTTTGTTTTAACGCGCTAATCTCAAAAGAAAGACTTTGAGAAGAATTTGAAAGATTTTTTCAAATTGGACTAGAAGTTCCTGAGAACTTCTAGTCCAATTTGAAAAAATCTTTCAGTGTTAGATAGCCCATTTATCGAGGAAGGCTATATATCATCACGCTAAGACCAATAGGAGCGGAGCAAACGAAGTTGCGCGGGTCAACTAGTACGTAATATAGGTATTTTCCCACTTTATCGGTTTCCAGTTAAATTAGTTTCTTTAATTATGACAAAGCATAAAATAAACAAAGTTATTTTCATGACTCTGAAAAAACAGAATCACAGTTTGACCTCTCGTCCGTTTCAGTTACGGTTTTTCCTGCGCACGCCTTATTCATATTTTTTGTACGCTGTCATTTGTTAGATAACATAATGGACGCTGTAAGCTTGTCTGTTCGTTATCGCAACATTTTCTGTCACAGCTGCTGTACAATGAACCTACCTGTAATTAGACTAACAAATTATCTACGTACGGAGCGAAAATGTGACAATTTTAAAATTATGAGTTCTGACAATATCAGTCATTATTGAGACACTTTTAACAATACTGTATGTTTATGTTTAAAACGCAACTTAGTGTTTTACATGTATTCTTTCTTAAGAAAAATGTCGTTACTTAATATTTTGTTTCAAGAAGTTGTTGATGATGGGTTCAATTCCGAATCTAGGCTAGATGAGGTGGTATTGGTAGCTACTCAAGTAGGTTGTTCTATTCATCGTCTTTTTTTATGGATGGGAAATCATCAAATGAATCCTCTGGGTAAAGCAGAAGGGAGTGTCAGACTCTTACTGACTAAAACCCATCCGTGTTCCTCCTAATGCCCTTTGTGTTCCAGGGCCGCGGTGACTCTCTCGAACAGATTCCGCAACTCTATTCATAGTCTACTATTAAGATAATAGCGAAAGAGCTGCTTACTTTGAGACTAGGTGATTCATAATTCCCCCACTTCGCCCACTGCTGGAATAGACCTCGCTTTTCTTGTGCAATCCCCACGCTCATGTACCACCCCCATCTCTCCCTATCAATTGTGACATCTCTGTCAAACCCTTCATTGGTTTCAGTCGTGATTGTTGTGCTAAGGCGTTAGCATAACACTATTTGACTGAAGGTAACTTATCACTACACACATCCACTCGTCCGTTGCAAAGCCATTACAGAAAGTGGGTCACTTCAGTACATAAACAATAGGCTATCGACCTTAGGATTACTGGCCCACGTTGACACTTTATCAAGCGACATTCACTTCTAAAATCTTTAGTTTATTATAGACCTTAAAAGTTCATTACTGTCCTCATATACCTAGGTAAGATCCTTAGCAGCCGATAGTCGCGACATGCCGTACGGTGTCGGCCGGTGCCGTAAAAGAATAAACCAACCCATCACTTCCCGTGGGTGTCGTAAGAGGCGACTAAGGCACTCGCCAGAGAATAGGCAGCAGCGTTCTCTGTAAAAATCAACACCACACACTGCGATCGCCAACCCGCCTGCCAAGCGTGGCGATTATGGCGAACCTCCCCTTTTGGCGGTGGCCTATGTCCAGCAGTGGACGTCTTTCGGCTGTTAGGATGATGATGATGAGTCGCGACATGTGGGAAATATTAACAGATGATTCAGCAAAACATCTAGGCAACATTCAGGCAGAATATTGGAGAGCAGTATACTAAACCTACGTATCACCAGAGCAGAGCATCTAGTACCTTCCTCTAGTGGTGAATCATAAAGTTCTACAAAACAAGCGTCAGAATTCGGGGAAGCTATCTGCACAATACAAACCTTGCTAAACAATTAGATCCAGCCAAAACCCGTACTTCCGATTCTCACATCGCGCCGCAGTATGTCGCAGTCAGCTGATCTTGACATTCGCTAACTCGAACTAATTCATTGCAACATGGCCGACTACACTAAAGGTACTCAATGAACCATGCATTCGGCGCGTAAAGGTCCCTCTTATTAACACAGAGTTTGAAAGACAAGCATTCATTTAGCTCAAGTGAAGCGTTGCGAAATGGGGCTACTGTTTTTGTACTCAACAGTTGGCGCCACTGTCGAGTAAGGTTCTTAATCATAGCATTAAAGTTGTTAACTTGATATTACGTGCATGTCAACAAAGTTACGAGGAAATCCAAAAATTAAAAAATAAAATATTAGTAATTAGTAAATAAAGTCGCGTAATAGCCAACAGTGAAATTTGACATTTAAAACCTCACGCTACGGTAGCGCCTCTAGCGGTGAATTCTAATGCGATAGCTCTCATTAACTCGCGGTGAATGAAGCCGTCGCCGCGTCGACACAGCATTCAATATTTTAATCACAAGGTTTTAGCAAAAACATGTTAATAATAGTAACTGAGGTATCGAGGCAAATAAACTTGAACTTTATAAAGAAGTTGTAGTGGAAAGATTACTTGGTCAACAAGCGTCCGAGACTGGGAAATCTTGACTCATATTGTCAATGCGAACGTGCGTTTACGCTTTCACACCTAAATCGCTAAACATACTTCGATGAAATTTGGTACAGATATCATCGATATGTCCACCTGTCTGTATGTCCGTCTGTCACAGCCAGTTTTCTGCGGATATACTGGACCAATTCTGTTGAAATTTGGTACACATATGGACTTCTGTGACTCAAACACGGACGCGTTGCGTAAATAAATTTTTAGTGCGGGGGTCACTTTTGGGGGTAAAACTAGAAATAAAAAAAAAGAGTTTTTCAAACAATCGAATTTTGACTGAATTTTTTTCATAATTTTAAAATAAATAGTTTCAAGAATTAAGACCAAAAATGACCTTATCTCCGAAACTATTGAGCCTAAAATTTTGAAAACAAAAAAATGCAGATAATAATTCTATACCTAAAGATTACAGGAAAACCTATAAGAAATTTGTCGTGTAAAAATAAAATATTAAAAAATAAAACTGGTTCGGAACCCTTTGCACGAGAGTCCAACTCGCACTTGGCCAGTTTTTTTGCGAAAAATCTATAGTAACACGAGAGCGAAGTCGCGGGCAATAGCTATTGATACCACAGGCTAATTAAGGCTGCTTCACACAGAAGCGACGCGACACTGCAATAAGACTGCGTATCTATCTATATACTTCTATATCTATACTAATATATAAAGCTGAAGAGTTTGTTTGTTTGTTTGTTTGCTTGAACGCGCTAATCTCAGGAACTACTGGTCCGATTTGAAAAATTCTTTCAGTGTTAGATAGCCCATTTATCGAGGAAGGCTATAGGCTATATATCATCACGCTAAGATCAATAGGAGCGGTGCAGTAATGAAAATTGTGACGCAGATGAAGTTGGGCGGGTCTGCTATACTAATATATAAAGCTGAAGAGTTTGTTTGTTTGTTTGCTTGAACGCGCTAATCTCGGGAACTACTGGTCTGATTTGAAAAATTCTTTCCGGGTTAGATAGCCTGTTTATCGAGGAAAGCTATGGGCTATACCTATATCATCACGCTAAGACCAATAGGAGCGGAGCAGTAGTGTAAATTGTGACGCAGACGAAGTTTCGCGAGTCAGCTAGTACTAATATATAAAGCTGAAGAGTTTGTTTGTTTGTTTGCTTGAACGCGCTAATCTCAGGAACTACTGGTCCTATTTGAAAAATTCTTTCAGTGTTATATAGCCCATTTATCGAGGAAGGCTATAGGCTTGTATATCATCACGCTAAGACCAATAGGAGCGGGGCAGTAATGAAAAATGTGACGCAAACGTAGTTGCGCGGGTCAGCTAGTCCACCATAAACGTGCGAGGATGCGTAACGAGGGATTTGTTTGAATCGCTTCATCTGCTTAGCCTCGCTCAGCGCAAGCGATTCTTTTGGTACCCCCTTTATTCGTTTGTTCTACAGATACCATTTTTTCTATGAAAACGCTTTGGGTTATCCATTACCTTACCTTTTTCCATGAACATCACACGGAAAAAATAAACATAACCCTGTCTATGCAGTCGCGCAGTCTGCTTAAAATACGTCATTGTTGTGTTACTACGGAATTATTGCAATCTTACATGAAAATGCATGAACCAATGGCATTGAGATTATAATGTAGGGTATCATACCTGTTGTTGTATGTCGTGTATGCAGCCTGGTGCATCAGCGTAATGTCCGCGTTATGCTATGCATGTATGTTTACTAAATAAACCCTGTCTATGAAGTCGCGCATTCTGCTTAAAATACGTCATTGTTACTACGGAATTATTGCAATCTTACATGAAAATGCATGAACCAATGGCATTGAGATTATAATGTAGGGTAAGATCTTATACCTGTTGTTGTATGTTGTGTATGCAGCCTGGTGCATCACCGTAATGTCCGCATTATTCTATGCATGTATGTTTACTGAATAGTGCACAGGCGCCAATGGTTTACCAATGAATATCTTGACTCAACCTAAATGTAGATTGATTAAAGTCGAAGTAGACAGGAGGTACCTACTCAGCTCATTAAATAGTTATAACAACATTCAAAGCAATTAACTGAGGTTTACACCACGGGAGCGGAAATATTGCCAAGATCAATGTAACTAACTACTTAACTAAAACTAAGATTCTTGGAAGCCCCAGTCACGGCAGTCATTAAAACCTACAAATTAGTAGCGACGGTTTTTTGCCAAAGCCGTCTCGAAGATAGATCGGTGTATTTCGCTATTAACAAGTTTACTATGAGTGTACCTATGAATATGATAACATGTAGTAATATTCCTTAGAACATGATGGTTATGAATAAGACTAACAATCACTGTAATTAGAGTCCTCGGACATGAATGTGTATTGTACTTATGTGTAGTAAAACTGTGTTATTTTATGTATGTGTCACAAGATCATTATTTTAAAATTAACTCTAATCTCCCACTTAAAGTTGTTGGAGCAACGAACTTCCTACAAGTCAATAGGTGCCATGAAATTACGTCTTTACCTTGGTATGTCATTAATTCTTTTGTTTCCAAACAACTTAGCAATTTTTATGTGAGAAAACGCCAAATAATTGAATTAGGGGGCGAGTAATTAAAATACATGAGAGTTATTCGTTATCATGACGAAGTATATGCAAAAAGTTTATTAGTATTCTTACCTACTTAATTATTACAATAAAATGTCTTACATACACCCGCACTAAAGGTGGTTTCAGAGTTCGTCAGTCATTGTTCATCGCGGCACTATGTACAGGACATGACGATGAATTTGTTCTGCCATCCTGTGGCATTCAAGATTATCACGCATCGTTGTATAACTTATTCGCTACTTTGTGGGACTGTGTCGTGGTGTCCGCAGGTCTCTCTTGTCCGGCCACCTGCCGGCCGTGTACTGCACGTAACCGGGGTCCGTGGGCGTGCCGGACGCTCTGCCTTCCGTATCCGTGGTCTCTTTCTCTTCAATAGGCTCCATGGGGAACAAAGCCGGCGTATCCGCCCTTTTCGACCTTGTCGACCCTCGCAAGTAATCCTCGAGTTGTTGCAAAGTCGGTGACGGTACTGTCTTAGCCTTACTCGGTGTATTCGACCGCTTTTGTTCGTAGCTCGGCGACATTTCATCATACAAACTATTTAATCGTCCTGTCTTCACTTTTGCGAACACAGGCGTTTGTGGTTCGGGTAAGTAGTCCTCTTTTACGGATAGTTTCCCGGCGAAGTTATCTAGATAGTCCCTGAGGTATGCTTCATTGAATTTTGCCAGTTCTTGCTCGTAGTGGAATCTATCAGGTACAGACAGAGGATCTGATAATCTGACGTAGTTACCACCTTCTATTCCATTTCGTATCGAACCAAACTTAGATTTTTGTAATTCGTCTTTCTCAAGGGTGTCTTCGAAATTCGGGTAACTAGTTTTGGACTGTTCCAAGAATGTCATTTCTTCTTTTTTTGTGTCCTTATCAGGCAAGTTCTTTTCTAAATCTAAGTCTTTTGGTCTTTCGGGAGGAACATGCCCATTGGCGTGTCCGTTCGCTTGTCCATTAGCTTTTCCATTGGCTGCGTTGGGTTTGGGCATGTTTCCATTTAACTTGGGTGAGGCGATTATGGACACTTTCTTTTCACTCTTGGGCGACGATACGACGGCGGTATCAGTCTGTGAGTTCTGCGTGGTTGTGTATATCCTGGGACCCATGAGGTCAATGAGGAATAAGGCAGCGACTACCAGCGAGAAACTGCCTAGAACTGATGCGTTGACGACTAGGGACCGAGGCACGGAGTCGAGGGATGCTAGTTCTAGTCCACCTGAGAAAAACAAGTCATTCTTTACCCAAGTTTTGAATTTGTTTTAGAACTTATACCTACTAAATATTATGAGCACGTGCTTGTAGCACAACGCTGTGATTCGAACGTGAACGTAATAATTATGTTATGATGCAATTTTCGAAACATTAGTTTGATAAATCGATTCTAAATGAAAGCTCCAAACCGGTTGTCTTTAATTGCCGATTTTGTAATAATTAATTAGTTACTCGGGTTTGCATGCCAAATGATGTTTGGTTGGGTTTAAGTAAATGTTATGGTTTGGTTTTACTTTTAACTGTTAGACGTCAACATAGAAGTACATATTTATCTTCAAGTTTACGTTAACAATTTTAACTTCCCTTGCGCTATTTTCTTGATTGTTTTACTGATACAGAATATGAGTCTTACCTAGGATCAAAAAGAACAGCATGCCGAATCCGAGGAAGTATCCCTCAAGTATCCGTCTGCCCTTCGGTATCTCCTGGAAGACACGGGCCACTATCAGGCCGAAGGTGATTATCGTATAACCTGTCAACCAACACAAACAAATATTTACTTGTATAATAATTAACAAGAAAGAAAGCCTCATACCTACATTTTCTGAATTAAGAATTTTGGGTTATGAACTTGGCTAACTCTATTTTAGCATAAATACCTGTAAAAAAATGGTATTGAAGTAGGTATACTTCAATCATTCAATCCTAATTTTCAGACTAACTATAGTTAGTCTTTTGACACGTTTTTCAATTCAGAAATCGGTGCTCCTAAATAAATACCTCATTATAGGGGACTCTTTTTATTTAATAATCTAGATACAAGAACTCTCCGCATTCTTATTAGAAATCACATAAACAGATGCGAAATTAACGTGTTGTTGTAGGGCGAACTGTTACTGGCCTGCGGTGTTTTGAACATACAAGCATCATTGTCCTCTCACAAAATTACTCCACCTGTGATGAATGAGTGTTAATATATAACAAGTCTTTTTTTTGCAGACATGTAATTTGATGATTCGTTTGTTATGAATAAGACAGGAACACGTGACAAGAAGCACCTACCTACCCTCATTTTCCTAATTATTATAAACAATCTATCAGTCAAGCAGTTTTCCTTCATTGTCTTGTTATTAGTCACCAGTTACCGTCTCCATCACATCGCACAAGACGATAACGAACATGCGTTTCATGAAGAGGTAAGTATAAAACTTTTCCCATCAAATTAAATAAAGAATAGCTCATTCAACCATAAATATCATCAAATTAGAAAGGTTGTCCCAACAGTCACACTTTAAAGGCCTATTAATGTCAATTTAACTTATTTAAGTTATGACTTGTAAACTATGTTATGGGAAATAGTTGATTGATTACCAAAAAAAGTTTTACTCAATAACGGATACGATATCTGGAATTCCTATTGATATCTCTGAGATATCACCATGTCGCCATATTCGCCGTGCACGCCTGTATGTCAGTATGTCACAGGTGCTTGGCATGATTGTTTTTTTTATCTCCAGCCCACCAAGATATTTTTTGGCGTAGCCAGCGAAGTGGTTACTTTTCAAATTTTATATGTATTTCCTTACATTTTTCAGAGCTTTGCAAGAGATAATATGACCTTTGACTTTAGATTTGAATAGTCACGTACACCCTACCATATGTAGGTTTTGAGACAACTTTTAGGATGTCAAAATACACGTTTAAGGGCTTAAATAATAGATTGAAGTGTGCTTTAGGATTTTGTTTGAATGTAGATTTGATTTGTATGTGTTATACGAGTTTATAGCAGGGTATCTCAAGTTCCGAGGTGAACTTACTAAGATGACTGGACTGAGTCCTCGAGTTAAGTGCCGTAAAGCTTGATTGTGATACAAAATATGTAGGCCTTAAAAACTCACAATTACAAACTAGTACCTACTCGTATTCATTCAATAGAACATTTAGCTCTATAATCCCGTTTATTGAACTGTAATGGACACGAGATATCTTCCAGATTACTCACACCATAAACCCACGACCTCGAAACGCGAACACATAACACACATGCACGGTTGCGCAACCGCCCAGCGGCCCAGCCCATAAGGTGTTAACTTTACTACGTACTATACTTGAATTTTATTGAATTACCTAACAATGTCAACAAAGATGTTGTTATGAAATTGTCACCATAATCACCATGTAAGTATTTAGGCTAATCTATTTGTGTATATTTTTTTGTATGTTTATTGTAATTTATATTTATTATTGGATAGTACATAATATACTTTATTTAAGTTATTATAGTCTATTTTATTATTGTTTCTATTATTGTTTCCTTCTCTGTCTCTCTACACATTGTGTCTACGACTCTACGTTTCTTATCTCACTCTTCTGTCGCAGGTTTGCTGGAAGAAATTTCTACTGAAATAAGCAGTACCTTTGTGCTGTCATATGTAAGTTTCTTTTTTAAGTTTATTGTGTGTACATAAATAAATAAATAAGTAAAATACAGTACCTAATACAATGACATTAATAACATCGTGAATATTTAGTGCCAGTACAAGTTGAGATCGAAAATAAAATTACTTAGTTGAAAGAACACGGCACAGGTCATCTGGAAATTTAACCATAGACTTTTTTAGACTTTACATTCGTGTGACGTCTATTTTCTTCGCAGGGTTGAGGGTAGGCAGTACCCACATCTCGCCAGTTATTTTGAAGTTCCATGTAATAGGCAGGAGCCTATTGATTGCGACCGACATTGCCCAATTCGAGACTCCAGGCAACTTCTGAGAAATGCCAGCTGGAAATACCCAATAAAACGCCCGATTCGAGAATCGAACCTAGCACCTTGCTCTAAGTAATAGCTTTCGACCACTAGATATGAGGCAATCAAGTAACAGATACAACAATAAACCGTGCGACATAGATGTGTCTCAGCCAACTGGCTTAATCAGCCGTTCAATGAAATGGCTGGGCCGTTAATTAAACGGCTGATTAAACCAGTTAGCTGCGATAGATGTATGAATTTGGTATGACAACAATCAAAAAAACGGTCAAGAGCGAGTCGGACTCGCGCACCGAGGGTTCCGTATACCATCATATAAAACGTGAAATGTTTTTAAATTTTCATCTGCGAGGCCTATATTCGTTAGAGAATTTTAACACTGCGGTGTATATTGCAGTTTTAGATCAGCGCAGTTTCTTGACCGCTAGTGGAAGTTATGTTATTTTTGTTGATGATTTCTTACAAAGTGTGCTATTTAGAGACATCGTTTTACTTTTCCTGCATGCAATCTTTACATTAACTTCATAGAATATTTTCAGATTTTTCTCAATGCAAACTTCGGAGATGGGGGGGGGGTAAGTCGAAAACAATGTAGCCTAAAATAAAGGAAAAATGTTTGAGAATGTGCAAATAGCCCTCTTTCATATGATACCCCACATGCCCTAGTAGCCCCACTTCCGATTTTTTAAGAAACCCTTTCAGTCTGTTGCAAAAAAAAAACTTTTTGTTTCTTATTTGCAATAGTTGAACAAACGTCATCTAAAACTATTCCAAATTTCAAGTTGATAGCATTAGTAGTTCATGAGATATCCAGCTGTGACAGATGGACAGACTTAGTCACACCATAAGGGTTCCTTTTTACCATTTTGGTACGAAACCCTAAAACAACAAACATCAACGCAAACAATCAGTAGTATACCTTATTATAATAAGTATATATAATATCTAAGTACCGGTACCTGCCATACAAGTCCAATAATAGATATTACGTTATTGATAACTTGTATTTATTAAAGTTGTTTACACCTTTGCTCGATCGCATATTAATATTGATTTTTTTTTCGATTTTCTTTGAAGTGTGTTTATGTTATGAATGATCTGGCCTTTGACATTAACTTTAACATTGTTTTATCGGAGCACTAGCTTCTGCCAGCGGCTTCGCCGCGTGACGTCCCTAGGGAACATATTCCCGGGATAAAAAGTAACATATATGTCCTTTCTCAGGCGCTAGACTATCGTGTGCCAAATTTCATTCAAATCGGTTTAGTAGTTTTGGCGTGAAATCGCGACAGACAGACAGAGTTACTTTCGCATTTATAATATTAGTAAGGAAGTAAGGATTTAATTGCGTTAGCTAACTAAGTAATGACTTCTGTTCAGCCTGAAGCGGACTTTATAAGCTGATCAATTTATTCTGACAGCAATACTTGGCCAAATGTACATAGTATATGTACCTGTTCATCAGAGGTACTTAATAACCCTGTTCTTGCTTTTATGAGGTAATTACTTTTAGGTTAATGATGTTGACGCTTAGCAAGTGTGCCTTGTTGTTTTAACACATTCACGGATAGTTACGTCGTCTGTGTTGGACAATGGGGGTCTGGTCCAGGTGAGAGACTGGATTTAGATGGACATGTGACAAAGATTGATTATATGTCGCGAGTGAAATTTAATACAAAAACAGCTGCTTTAGCTTTAAGTTCTTTTGACAGGACATTAAACAAAAAACTTCGATCGCCATGCCTAAACTAAAAGTCCCTCTAGTTACCGTCGATTTTTTTTATACGTTTTTGAGTCCCGGGAAAAATGCTCTCTCTAACCTGTGAGCAAACACAAACAAGATCTAAGGAACTACATAATTATATTAGAGATATTCATCTACTCTGACCTTGACACTTGAGATGTGGTACGTAGCATGTACTACAATAAAACTGTCACATACCTCCATATATGGCGTCTGCGAAGGCCCCTCCCACGGAGTCCCAGGTCACGGAGGTGAGGAGCGACCACTCTCGCGACAGCTTCTGCAGCAGCAGCGACAAGCGAGCTTCGTCATCTTGGGAGATGCGCTTTGTGACCAGGCAAGCGACGACCATCAACTGTTTGGGACAAGGAAATTGGTTCAGTGCGTATCGAGTCAGGAGTCAGGGCACGATTCAAAATTCACTTGTGACTTGTGAATTTGCATTTGGTTGTTTGTTCTTAACCCTCTATTCATAAAAGTTTTAGTTGTAGGTTAGTTGTTGCTGTTTGTAGTACACGACTAAAACAGGTGAAACTAAATAAAAGGTTCTAAAAAGGATAGTGCTTCTTTTTTTCCATTTATGAAGGCTGCATTTATTTTACCAATATAATTTATATCAAGCTATGAATAAAGGGGGTGAACAAACTTTGAAAAGGGTAAATAAGTAACCAACAGGTGACAAGTTGGATCGTCCGCCCGCAGAAATGCGACAGGTGCATAAAATTAATCGTTTTACTGGAACTTTTGCGATGTGCTTGAAGCGCAGCTGTTCCGCTGCAATTTTTAAGTTATTGTCAAACAGAAAGCTCACGCGTACGAACATCTGCAATTTATCACCTGAGCCACTTCGATCACTGCAACACTCACACATCTGGGTATTTGCCCTACAACTCTACATCCAAGCATACATCTACTATTACAAAAATATTTTAATCTATCTATGCTCTATCTATACTAATATACAAAGCTGAAGAGTGTTTGTTTGCTTGAACGCGCTAATCTCAGGAACTACTGGTCCGATTTGAAAAATTCTTTCAGTGTTAGATAGCCCATTTGTCGAAGGAAGGAAGGCTATAGGCTATATATATATATATCAGCACGCTTAGACCAACAGGAGCGGAGCAGACGAAGTTGCGCGGGTCAACTATAACTTCATAAAAAAGAAACTGTATTTCATTTACACGTGCAGCTTGCTCTCCGCGTTCAGTATAATAAGTAATAACGCGTTTAGGATGCTGGCGAGGCTGCCCGGATTCCGTAGTGCGTCCGCGTCGGGGATGTTCGCAGATACGCATGTAGAATTGTGGATTGTTTTTACACATCAATGCGTTAAAGGTGCGCTTCCCTGGTGCGCAGGGTGTGAGGCAGCACCAACAGTATCCTAAGCATGATTGCAAATCGCCTGGACTGTGTTTATGTAGGTAGCTGTTATGCAATTACTCATGGGTGGTTGTCACAGCAGTGATCCACCGTTATTTGTTGTTGTTTGTTTTTTTTTTTATCAGTGCTTACTAACATAGTCGTTAGTTTTACTAACAGTTTTTGAGTCATGGAGTCGATTAAAGAAAAAATCTATTCTATAAAATACATATTATGAAAGCGAACATTCCTACGTACCCTTCGGCCTACTTAACCTCACAGCTTGACCGAACAATCCACGCTTAACTAAGCAGATCTTATAGATCACTTTTCTCAACCAACCTATTCCGGTACTTATTACATGACTGCGATGGATCCCAAAAGAAAGCTGATATTTTTGTCACTAAATACTCACTCAAATAAAAATACAATGTATACGTCGCGTCGTCGGTGACTAAAAACTAAAACCTTGCAGGCGACACACGTATAGGACATCCCAAAAGGAAATATGACTATTGTCCCAGCAACAATAGGCGGGCGGCAGCATCGTCAGTCCTTCGGCGATTGTCGCGCGTGACGTCACTGTCCAGCGTGGGACCGACATTGGAGACGCGTGCGCAGCAGGTACTTAATTATTGTAACTACACGTAAATAACGCGTGTGGGTGAATACGGAAACTGAATGACTGTAATATTTTTTTTAATGGTGTAAACGCGTGAAGATTGTTGTTACATACTTCACATTGTTTTGAAGGTAGACTGTCATAGTATGAAGGATTCTCGTGACAAACAGCCACCAGCTACAAATAAATAAGATATTGCAGTTTAATCTGGAAAATACTCCAGAGGTTCCCCTTATTGGAGAAAAATCAACGTTTTTACCAGTGAACTAAACACATGACAAAGTTTATTTGAGTTAATTTTTCAACAGAGTTTATTAATCCATAGAGATCAAGCTAGAGTTAACTGGTCAATGGCACACATATTAACTGATAACAAAATTGGTTGAGTCATTATGAAAGGAAAAGGTGTGTTTAGCTCTGTTATTAGTAGGTTCGGCGTAGATAATAAGGACCTACCCACGAAGTTAATATAACTAACTCGACTTCGGCACCTATGTTAGCGTGAATACTAGGCAAAGCATGTGTAATTACTTGTAATTAGGACACTAGCTGGGAATTGACAGCACGGTTGCAATGGCGCAGTGGTTGAGCGATTGATTGCTGCGCTGCGTGTCGCGGGTTCGATTCCCGCACGGAACAAATATTTGTATGGCTTACAGATAGTTGTTCCGGGTCTGGCTGTTAGTGTATGTGATATTATATGTATGTAACACCCACGATACAGGAGAAATTCCTAGTGTGGGGCAACGTTTCTTATAAAGAAAAAAAAAATATTAAAAGGCTGCTAAAATAAACATATTTATGCATTTGGTTTTACATTGGTTACGGTAGACGTGTCCAGAATCGACCTGAGCCAGACACAGCAAACAACTTTGTTACCTAGTAGAGGGTCCTGGCTCAATCACGATATTGTAAAATCCTATCTACTTAAATAATGTACAAAAGCACTAATTATAACAAGTTTTAACTGCGTGTTTAGTTGCGTCAAAGCACTTCGATACCATACTGCCTCTTTGGCCCCAATAATTTTATTACTTTACGACTAAATTGAACTGAATCTAGAAACGCATTGAATTTTTGCCATCAGCGTACCTCCGGAAGGATTCACAGCAGTATTTGCCAGTCATCAGACGTGTTAGCTTTAGCTTGTAACAGGGCATTCACGCTTTGAATGGGCTACGAAGGCTTTCCGTCCTTTATGCCGCTAAAACACATGATTATCTACCCAAATAGGGTTACCAAGCCCTAAACTAGAAAATCGAATATATTAAGACTGTTAACCCGGACTTTTGTGCAAAACATTGAGAACAAAGGCCATACAGACCTTTTTTAACATGTTATAGTTTGTCTTTGTTTAAGTAGAATTGTGTTCAGTCTTGCTGATCCACTAACATCTCAACTAACTTCTAACGTCTCGTCTTGATTGTACTATGCAATTTTAAGCGAAAATCCAACTGCCTGGTCAACTGTAAAAAAAACCTAAGAACAGATCCGAACAGACAGCCACCCCATCTAATCTGGCCGGACTTGTAACCAAAACTCTAACTTAGTACTTATCAACAGCTTTAAGGACTCTGGAAAACTGGCAACCCTATACGAAACATCGTCCTTCTTTTAAAGTCAGGCTGGTGACTAAGCTTACTCCACTCGGTTACTCTTCTGCATCCTACCTACATATTTACAATTCAATGGCCACATACAATTAGTCGTTAGCGACACTACGCCTCTATCGCAGTAATTCTACAAAGCAAGTACTCTATCGGGTTGTAATAAAATAATATTAATAGACATTGAACCTGCGACTCAAGGCGGTCATTACCGCGTAATTACATGAAACATACAGAATTGATTGCTACGGCTGATTCACAGCTGAGACACATGGTTTTTTGTAAGAAACAAATAAATCTAAATTAATTGTTGTTACGTTTATTAAAGATATCACGCCTGTCGAAGAAACCCAAACAAGGAAACTTCAGAAGCGGTTTGAAAGCCTCTTTTCTCTCTAACGTTTAGTTAGCTAGCATCTACCCACCCCGCAGCTAAATGCATTACAAGTTGACACTAGTAAGGCTAACTATTGTCTTATTGTTTACTGGTAGCGTCACCATTTTATCTTTTTCCCGCAGTTAAAACTTGCTGCCTAAAGAGTTTCTTTGTAAAAACTTAAATCTGGGAACTTTGAATAACAGGAAAATCCTTATTAGATTTACCGCGAGCTTGAGAAAAACAAGTAAGAATAAAGAAACGGAATACTAATTCTCTTAGTTTATTTTTTGAGGACAATACTCTCAACAGCAATATTATTTTAACAATGTCATATTACCAAACAGTATTGATGACAAATGAACATCCTAAAATGGTTTTCCAATTAGCACTTAACAAAAGCTTGGGAAAGGTCAAAGTATGACTTTTACATTTGTTACCTCTCAACCAAAAGAGGCAAGCCATGACAGCTGTTATCCTAACATGTTACCAATATATCCTTACGACACGCAAGACCCAGGAAAACCGACCTATACACTACCACGAGCAATGCCCTGGAAGAGACGAAATACTGGTCCAACAAAAGGAGATAAAACTTTAATTTTTTTTTTTCAAAATCTCTGACCCACGATGAAACTTAAATATGGATGGAGGACACACAAAAACTGTTAACAACATGGTGCCCAAAAGTGCCACGTTGTCAAGATATTTGGGAGGTAAAATCACACTGCGAAATTGTTTTCAATGCAATGACATCATTAAAAAATCATTAATTACATTCTTATATGCATTACATTAAATTCAAATAGACTTATTATGTGATTAACTTCATACCTTGTAAGTTAACGCAGCATCGTTATGCAACTACCTTCCAAGAATTTTCTCTGGCCGACTAAACATGTTTGCGTATCTACCTGATGTCAAACAGTTACCACAGTGATAAGGCAGTGCAGCGTCAGGTTAAAAGTGAAATCGTTTTGTTATCAGCGAGCTTTATCGCCACGTACTGAAACCGAACTTTATGAATATTAATATGTCCATTACTTCGAAAACGGGTAAACCAAGAGACTTGTTTGCATCTATACTTATTACTTTTACTTATCTATACTTAAAACCAGCCAAGTGTGAGACGAACTGGCACATGAAGGGTTCCGTACCATAAAGCTTAATTTTTATTATTTGTTGTTATAGCGGTAATAGAAATACACAATCTGTGAAAATTTTAACTGACTACCTATTACGGTTCTTGAGATACAGCCCGCTGACAGACGGACGAACGGACGGACAGCGGAGGCTTAGTAATAGGATTCCGTTGGTTACCCTTTGGCTACGGAACCCTAATATTATAAATCTGATGAGTTTGTTTGCTTGAACGCGCTAATCTCAGGAACTGCTGGTTGGAATTGAAAAAAATATGATAGTGTCGGATGGCCCACTTATCGAGGAAGGCTAATAAGCAATATTAAATCACGACCAATAGGAGCGAAGCATTCACGAAAAATGTGAGGCAGACGAAGTTGCGCGGGTCAGCTATAATTTAATTATTAGCTATAATATGATAAGTATAATTTATACATTTCGCAAGTACAACCGACATGTTAAGCCTACTGTCCTCAAGAGAACAGGTTCAAATTGGCACTGGTTTTTATATTTTAAAAGATTTTGAAATGTAGGTACAGCCAGCAAAAAAGAATCATACATTCTCGTACAGTAGTGTTGTTTTGGTCTCCTCTACTAAGGTTTCAGGTAAACTAAAATTGAAAAATGTAAATTTATTTGAGAATATAATCCCAAATATTCCAAACTATCAAAGCTATGAGGCTGTGGTAAAGGTACTTACTAATAAAATCAAAGAGTAATATCAACACCACGTAAGTAATAGGTACACAAACAATGACTTAATAATATAAATACAAAACTAATACATAAACTAATCTAACTTACACAACCAACTTAATTCTACAATCGCTTACTATCTACACATTACAAGCGTCCAATAAATACCACGTAACCAAATCAAAGAAGCTTGCATCACCGATGGTGTTGCAATATGTTAAGTAACTTACGAACTCCACTATCTTCAGAGCGACCCACTTGTCGCAGACCGCCATGCTGCAGCTGCGAGCGTCCCTTGCGCCTTGCACTACTAAACACACACGAGCCAACACTCTCGGTAGCTACGCGCGTAACATAACACACGCATACTTTACTAGCAGACATCCGCGCGACGCGACCGCCGTGTTTTGTTTGAGGCTAGCGACCATTTTCACGGTGCGCTTGATATGAGTGACATTGAAGGAAAACTTGAAGCGCCTCGGTGTGGGCGAGCAGCGGTCGTGAATAATGCAAGGCTCGACTGCGCGCCTGCAGCTTATCTCAACAGCGTGAACGGAGTTCGCGATACAGTTCACCGAAACTGGACCGCTCGAGATTAGTGTAGCCTTAAATTAATGCAAAATAAGCAAAAAGCTGCCAAAACCATTAAATAAATGAGAAGGTAAAGCAAGCAACGAAATGAAACAGCAAGGACATTAAACCATTATACTTAAATTTATTAATCAATTACTGGCATGCAATATTATTTAAAAATCTCATAAAACATCGAGAGATAAATTCATATTGTCTCGTTACAAAATGTTCAGATTTTGTTAATCGCATGTAGATAATTTCATAATGCTGAGTTTATTCATTGCTGAGAAAACAGTTCCAAATTGATTTACTTAAAACCTGATTTTAAATAAGACTATTCATACACAGAAATAGTACAATAACATGAATATTTATTTCGTTGAAAAAACATCAAAAAATGCAGATTGCCAGTAGTGCAATAACCCTAACGCGGCCGCGAGGGCGGCCCGCAGTTGCCCTTAATTCATATTATCTATAACATTAAAACAACATTGTAGACTCATGCTTAAAATATATAGATGCTGCCTTATAAAAAGCTTCAAATTTTAATACATAAATAATTATGCCGTTCAATTAGATTCTTAATTAAAATACATTTAGGATTAAATTAAAATAATGTCTAAAATTAAAATTCTAAATTTACCTCTCAAGCCTTTACCAGGAGTGCAAGAGAAAAACCAGTAGGCACTGCAAAGTGCGAAATAAACTGAAAATAGTGTAAGGAATGTACTAGGGCAATAGAAACACATTCGTAATTGTTGAAACAATTATGTTATTTCTTAAAAATGTATTTAACATTTGATCATAATTGATTCTGAAGATTTTAAAAGCTAATTGCAGTATATAAATGAGGATAAACCCATGCAGAATGCTGCAGCCGAAATGCACGCTGACTACACAAACATCATACCATTCAGATACCATCATAATGGTATTAATATAATGGCTATTTGATTTGATCAGGCTTTATAAAAACATTGTAAAAAGGACATGACCTGTGCTCAATTGGTTTTTCAGGTATTATGAAACATTGTAAAAGAAACATAATTTATTGTAAACTCGATTCAAAATATCGGCGACTCTTGTGTGGTAATGTCTGAATGGTAACAGTTCAGGGCTCAGTATTCATTTCAATACATTTAACCAGTGCAAAAAGTATCGTAAAAGAAAAGCTATCCCCAAAAGAGAGACAAAAGTGCAATTCCGAAAGTAGACGTAATTCCATTTCACGAAGTATGATCACAAGAAAATCCCATTGGATATAAAAAGTCGATACATAAAATTATTAATAGAGTCATGGTTCTCAAGAGCTTGATGTTAAGTATTTTTTTATGGTATGGAACTTTCGAAAGCGCACTTCATCCGCGGTAGCTCACATAGAATCAGAGTTATATCTCCCACACTCCACCACACCCCATAAAGAACGCACGATGCTAACGAGACAAACATTGCGCATTCTAACTTAATCATGCAATAAATTAATCAACATCAATAAAAATTAAACAAAGACGGGACAGTTGCACAACGAACGTACTGATATACTCATGAGAAGAATAGATTTAACAAGCCAATCAAGGAAGCCGTTCAGATATTATAAGCGAATCTTTGTTTTTAATTAATTATTTTCGTAAAAGTTTCATTCATATTAAATTATAATCGTTATTGAACTAAGATGCGCATAGAGCGAGTCTAAAATGATATCCAGCCAACAGATGCTAGTAACAGGTCTCATAACTTATTGATCAATGCTCGTGTAGAACAATCCCGTTGTCGTGCAAATAGCGCTAACACTCACTGGCTGTCCTTGCCGGGAGTGATGAACTCCTGCAGCGGGTGACGCGCGGTCCAGGGGTTAAAGTCGCGCGGCTGCTGCGGCGCCGGCATGCGCGGCGCGCCTAGCCCCGAGCCCGGCGCGCCCGGGGGCGCCCACACGCCCGCCTCGCGCCCTGCCAGCCCCAGTCCTCCACCGAATCCTAGCGACGTCATCGAAGACACCAGCGACTCCATGCCATTGTTAATGCGGTTAGACCACCTAGTGAGGATATGGTTATGGTCACTTGAGAAACTTCTCGTAAGTAAAGATGTTAATCATACTATTTCGAAGGCAAAAACTTACTCAGCGGCAGCAGCCGCACTGCGTTGGGCCTCGTGAATCATGCGCAGACGACGAGCTTGGGACCACGGCTCCAAAGTGTAGGACGGTGCAGCAGGCGGGGGCGAAGTTGTCGCAGGCTCTTCAGGAGCGCGAGTTAGCTCAACGCCGCGCTCGGGAGTCCAGCGTCCGACCTTTTAACGCAACAAATATTTTGGAATGCGATGGCAACTAAATAGAGATTAATTAAGTATCACATTCGACATACCTCCCGATATTGCTTGAGCAGTTGAGGCGATTGCGGCAGCGACCAGTCCACAGCGGGCCTCGCGCCGCAGCCCCATGCGGCAGCAGCAGCCGCAACAAGAGCCTTCCTAGCCATTGCAGCGCCACGGTGGGACTTATACTCCACAATTGCCGCGCACGAAGCAATCGAGCGACGAATGCGAACTTCTTGCACCTCGTCCGTCAACGCATATAACAGGCGCACGATCTCCGCGGACGGAGTGGTCGGCGGTATGCGCGATATGAAGATGCGGCAGTTGTTGATGGATGGGCAGACGCCTACAAGACAATTTATAATTTTTGGTACCAGTTTTAAACTGATTTTGTTTCAGCAATTAGGTGATTTAGATTGAAGCTCACCTAGCTGCCAAGAAGGCCTTATCATGTAGTTGTTAAACATCCGAATAGCATTGCCCGCTTCAGCATCAGTCGTATACATCGCGAAAGCATACCTAGAAATGAACTTTATTTAAATTATGATTTATCCAATAAGAAAAATATGATTAATTAAGGATGCCTAAAAAATGAACCCGTACCCTCGGTTCCAGCCAGAGAAGTTGATCATTAGTCGGAACTCAAACAATTCGCCAGCCTGGCGGAAAAGCGGCACCAGAGTATCCTCGAAGCAGTCATGAGGGATTCTTCCGATGAACACCTAAAACGAATCATGCATTTTACCACAGAACTCGGAATTGCTACGCTCTGCAGCGTCTTCAGATAGCAGTACAAACAGAACTTGCGACTCCTGAGTGTTTTGCACGCTCAACTTATCACGGACTGCCTTCATAGTCGTAAGTTTCTTTCTGTACGTCATTTTTATTTAATTCGTATTATTGCAAGTTTTTATGGTAATTGGAAAGTGTTGACACCAGATGCGCCAGGACGCGCTGTGTCGTTTACTAGAAGTTTTTCCGCAACAAGCAAAACGCTGCTACACCCAAACAAGGCGCACAGAACGTTTTCCTTTTCAAAAGGTAAGATAAATATCTTCAGTTTAGTTTGTGTGAAAATTGTTAATGAAATAAATGTTATGAAATGTTCTGGGGGGCTACTCTCTAACGAAATCCGTAGTTTCGGGCTTAGTTGCGGGCGGGCGTATTCTACTCGCAGACTTACGATTAGTCCCGAACCCAAAGTGAGAATGAATGACAACACGATTTCACAGTATCTGTCAAATCGTGTTATCATTGGTTCTCAGTGGTTAGGTGATACGGAGTAGAAAATGTCCGCCCGCAACTAAGCCCGAAACTACGGATTTCGTTAGAGAGTAGCCCCCCTGATTTGCGGCTCCGTTCATTCGATCCGCTCCGACCAACCACACAATAGATAAGAGAGCAAAATCAGAAATCAGGTGTTCAAGTCTGTTTTTAACCGACATCCAAAAAAGTAGGAGGTTCTCATTTCGGCGGGTATTTTTTTTTTATGTATGTACTCCGATTACTCCCGAGGTTTCTCATCCGATTTGTGTGATTCTTTTTTAGTTCGATGCGGTATACTTGCTATCCCCGCTTGCGGTCCCGTGAAAAAAATTGATTCAGTTTGGTTCAGTAGTTTTTATTTCATGACCATTTTTGCTTATTTTTATTTCTGCGTAGATGAAGACGTCGTCCAAGTATCACCACTTAAAAAAATATAACCGACTTCCAATAAAAAACACTACAAAGTATAAAATAACCTTAATTTCAGAAGTCGGTGTTAAAAAACAAAGATACAAAATCAAAAACACCGACTCCAGAAATTAAGGTTACTTTATACTTTGTAGTTTTTTTTTTTTTTGGAGTCGGGTTATATTTTACAGTTTCACCAGTTACAGTCTCATTAGAGCTAGTGGGCATCACGATTTTTAATCAAGCGATTATTTCGTTGCAAGAATGCAACGTATGGCAGTGCGCTGACATTCGAGTAATAAATCTTAGCGACGATAAATCATTTTGCTGTGTATGCTTGCGAAAGTTAACTGCTAAGAACCTAAATCCTGTAACTATGTGTTCCATAGTCTTTACGCTGTACACCAGCAATATCTCCAAAAGTAAAAGGCCCAATTGGCGCTATTCGGTCGCTTCCCTGACTCTATCGCTCACCATCTCCAATCCTATGCAAACATTTTGGACAAATTGTTCCAGAAATGGAGAATTGAGGGTAGCCCCTATAGTACCCACTCTTTCGCCTGAGATGTTTTCTGCAGTCTTCTTTCACCTCCCCATCTGATTACCATTTACGGGCAAACCGATCCCTTGAGAGAAGCGAGACAAATACCTAGGTGTGATGATCCTAGGCAACCATCTCACCTTCGCTGAGCAGGCGGAGATACGGCTCAGTAGCTGTTTTTAAAATGAGCATCACGTCTAAACGGCTAGTCGTGATTTCTTGAAAAAAAAAAATATATAAAGCTGAAGAGTTTGTTTCTTTGTTTTTTTGCTTGAACGCGCTAATCTCAGGAACTACTGGTCCGATTTGAAAAATTCTTAGTGTTAGATATCCCATTTATCGAAGAACGCTTATAGGCTATATATCATCACGCTAAGACAAATAGGAGCGGAGCAGTAATGAAAAATGTGACGCAGACGAAGTTGCGCGGGTCAGCTAGTCTACACTAATATTATAAAGAGGAAAGATTTGTTTGTATGTTTGTTTGTTTGTTTGAATTGAATAGGCTCCGAAACTACTGGACCGATTTGAAAAATTCTTTTAGCATTGGATAGCTACATTATCAGGGAGTAACATAGACTATATATTATCCCCGTATTCCCACGGGAACGGGAACTACGCGGGTGAAACCGCGTGACGTCCACTAGTCACACATAATCCCGCTCCCGCTCGCTCGTGCATCGTCGACAGCATCCGGAAATTCGAATGTTCCCGGTTTGCGATCAGCCGACACTTTGTTCTTGAGGTTCCGTACCCGAAAGGTAACCAACGGAACCTTATAAGGGTTCTGTACCCGATGGGAAACCAACTGAACCTTATTAATAAGCCTCCACTGTCCGTCCGTCTGTCTGTATCTCAGGAACCGTAGTAGGTAGACGGTTCAAAATTTCAGTGTATTTATATTGCCGCTATAGAGTAGAATAGTACAACAAATAATAAAAACCCCCGCCCCCGCCTTTGATCCGTGTCAAAAAACCGACAAGCGATGGATCGTACGAACTTTGCTGAGCCGTGCCAAACCGCGCAGGCAGTTTAAACGGCGCGTGGCGCGCTGAATCACGCGCCGAGCCTCGCACGGCTCGCGTGATAGCGCCTTGCACACTTTATAATAGGGTTCCGTTGGTTATGAATCGCACTTTGCCTATTTTCAAGCCATGTCACTATGTATTCATGTTCGTTATTTAGTTATTTTGGTAATTAATACTAAGTAAATATTTATTACTTTTAGTGAACTATTAAATCTACGACGATGCTGTAGGAAAGCTCATGCTTTATCATATTCTAAAAACGTTTGACTTAAAAACTATTTTCCGAATTGAATGTGCATTTCAATAAATAAATCAAACTGACAAGTGCGAGTCGGACTCTCACACGAATTGTTCCGTACCAAAAACCGAAAAAAAAACCGTTTCTTGTATGGCAGCCCCTTTAATATTTAAGTTTTAGGGTTCCGTACCCAAAGGGTAACCAACGGAACCCTATTACTAAGACTGCTTGATTTTTTTAATGCATGATTAATTTTATTATTCTAATATTTATGATTCTCCTAAAGTGGTCATTTTAGCCCCCCAGTTCACGTCACGCTTATTTACCTCTCCGAAGTACGTCGCAATTGATTGCGCAAGATGTCAATTTGGCAAAAACATAGGACAGCGCATGCGCGCGGCCCAAGATGGCGCGTGTAATGACGTCTCATTCGCTCGTATACGTTCGATGTGTAATTGTGTCCCGCTTGCTCAATGCTATTCGACTGTTGATGCGAAAAGTGTTACATGTTGTTATTGTTTTTAATTACTTATTTTGGTTACTTCTTACTGTTTGTTTTGTGTTCTTGTGACGTATGAGTTTGTTGTGTTATTTGTTACTTGTTTATAAAATAATACCTATAAAAAAAACTAGGAACGCTTTTTACGCGATTGCACCTGCGCGGTCGTCACTAAAACCTAACTTCGGAGAGGTAAACAAGCATGACGCGAACTGTAATTCCTACTCCACGTATTTCTTTCGTCTTTCTAAGGTACGTAACGATCTATCTCGTACTATCTGCGTACTTTTTAGGGTTTCGAAAAAAAAGGAACCCTTATAGGATCATCGGGTGTCTGTCTGTCTGTCGGTCCGTCTGTCACAGCCAGTTTTCTCCGGATAAACTGGACCGATTCTGTTGAAATTTGGTACACATATGGACTTCTGTGACCCAAACACGGACGCGTTAAGTAAATTATTAAATTTCTAGTATGGGGGTCACCTTTTAGGGGTCAAACTCGAAAATTAAAAAAATAGTTTTTTGAACAATATCGTGTGACATATCAAATGATAGGGCTTATTGTGAGGGTTTTAATTATATTTTTTTCATAATTTTAAAATATATGGTTTTGAAGTTATTCAAGAAATTAGACGAAAAATAACCAATCCCCCCCCTTATCTCCAAAACTACTGAGCCTAAAATTTTGAAAAAAATGGAGATAATAGATCTTTACCTAAACATGAAATTCGTTCGGAACCCTTTGAACGCGAGTCCAACTCGCACTTGGCCAGATTTTTTTAAAGACCGATACTAGTTTACTTATTGATACGGGGACCCAGTCGTGGATTGCATAGGACATCAAGTAGTCTTAATCCGACACTGGTGGCAGGACTCGAGTCCTGCCACCAGTGCACAGAAACTCCCGACTCTCGAATTCCCGCGCCAAGCAGCTTCGGACGGCTTTTCCTCGTTCCTTTGCGATAGCCTGCCACGTATTTGATAACAACCGACTGCGCGGGAAAATATTTCAAAGCTAATGATTGCGAAGCTGTCGCAGACGGGTCCACATCCAGCCGGTCATCCAAGATTTTTCCGCCCAAAAGACTAAGTACCGTGAGAGCTGAAAGTGGTACCATCACAGCAGACAAACAAAACGATGTAAATTAAACAGGACAAGCAAGTACAAGGAGTGGTACAAATACCCACTCGCACAATCCACCGTTGTACCGCTCTCCGTTGTATCCACTTTATTGGGTACCTACCTACCGCGATTCCCGCGTCTCCCACGCGCGCGATCTAGCAAAACGCCGCAATGTAAACAAACGCGGTGTTAATCAACATGTTCACTAAAATTAACAAAAATGACACCTGACAGACTACTCCTGAGTTGACATTCGCAGAGCTATCTCCACGACATGTAAATGATGATCAAATTCGTGGAGAAAAAATTAGAAGGTACTTACATCAAACTGTTCATGCATTACATACCTCACAATTCCTTGAGGGTTCTGGACCATTCCAGGCATGAGGAGCCTTTCTGTAAATCCTTTGCCCATTTATTTGAGTAAGAGTATAAGATGTATTATTTTCAGTAAGGGATAGTAGTCTTGATGATAATTCGTACTGATTCACTTCACTAGACGAATAATGCTTAACAGGAGGCATTTTCAGCCGATATAAATATTTTTCTTATTTTAATAATATTTACGAAATTATTTTAACGATGCAAACACGCTCTCCGTGATTTCCCAAAAAAAGAAACGAACGGTGCTGAGAGTCGATTATTTTTCTCAGAAAAAGAAAATGGCGCTTTTGTCAACAAAATGGAAGCTCTACCCAGTGACCTTCAACACAAATAATAGTCCAATTGCATAATATTTAACGTGCAAATCCACATATGCTCCATTTTGACGAAAACAATGGTTTTAAAATATTTTACAAATAATTATACGATTAGTATTGTTTCTACTAGCACTGAGATAAACCTAAATTAAAATAAACGACATTATTTGAACAGGAAATCAGTTCGAATTCAAAATGAAATAGAACAGAATGGTGTTTTCTTTGCAATCATTTAAATCAATCTGAAAATAAAAAAATATGAAAGCTGATCATAAATGAAAAAAGGTAACGAATAAATGTTTCTTTATTTTTAAGAAAGTTGTTGAGAACTGATACCCGCTTATCGTGTTGGCAACTTGGGAGCTTCAAATTAAAAGTAAAAAAAAAAATCAAGGAACAATATGGTGAAGGTACGATCCTTTTCTGCCTAGATTTGTAGAACTTCTTCGATTATATTTTCTAATAAAAGTTATTACGTACATTTCGATCGAATATAAAATTACTGATTTTATGAATTCATATAGTACATTTGAAAATGTACTGAAAAAAGCTTTTTATTATTAGAAAAAAATGGTTAGGGCGACAATGTTTACAATAAATTGTAGGACAAACGGTTTATTAGACGCCGCGCAACTTTGCTTTGCTATTTCATTCATATCGTAACTATTTCTTAAATGCATCCTTAGAATATAAATCCGTCGGGTTTTCGGGTTCATTCGTAATATTTGTTGCTTTGTGAAAAACTCTAGCTTTTCCTGACTCATTACATTCATGACTTCAGGACTAATAGCTGTGACGGCTTCCAACTGAATTGAACTGATATCACCCTCAGGTATACCTAAACAAAAAAGTTTTGGTCAATATAAATCCGAGACAAAATCCTAACTCACTCACGGACTGACTCATAAACGACTAGCCCAAATCCTTGAATTGTGAAAGCTGAAATTGTGCATACTTAAGACAGTAGATAAGGGAAAAGGAAAGGGTGCAATCATTGATAGTCAAAGTGCTAATGTAGGTAAAATGTAAACCAAAGCATACATGAAAACAAAGCACTGAGTCTGCCTATCTCATGCGACGACCATTTGTATGGCAAACCATAAGCATCGCGATGAACGGCTATCGAATAAAGAGTCTGAAACAAATAAGAAGAAAAAATGGATATAAAAATAATATAAAGATTGTAATACAAATTATGAAGAAAAGAAGTATTTACTCTAGTTTGGTTTATGTTACATTTTCCTGCTTTGTTCAGGGTTTCCAGGTTTAGTTCCTTGAAAGTATTAGGAGATATTTTTTCCAAATCAATTGATGGGAAACCACATAGTAAATAGCCGAGTTCGTTGATAAGCGTACTGTTTTCATACCATGATTCCCCAAAGTAGCGCCTATAGGCAGCCGCTAAAACACCAAACTGGAAGACGAACACAATTAATCTCACAAAATTTGTTGTTTAGTGCCTCCTTATTTGATTAGAGCTATCATCTGCATAAATCAGTGTGGGGTTTACCTTCCGGGGCTGCAGTTTAACAAAGTGATTAGCAAAATATTTGAGAACTGATGGATCTCCAAAATTAGCATAATACAAATCTTCTTCAGGTATAACGTTAAGAAGTGATCCAAAGGCTAAAAACTCTCGACCTTGTAAGAAAGCTGCAGTTTTTCCATCTGAAACAATGTAAACCAAAAAGGTACTAAGACATGTAGTGTCTTTGTTTTCACGTACATACTATCGTTACCTTTTCACTATATTATTCACCTGTTAGAATATCCCATGCTAATAAGGCTCTGGAAATTGGTATCATTTTTTTCTTTGTCTGTGTTAATATGTGCAATATCGAGTCCGGATCAAGTCTCAAAAATGAACTTGGCGGTCCGAAAAAAATCATATTCATTGATTGTTCCACTCTTATTCTATTATCCATTTCATCGTAAAACTCATCATACACTTCATAGTTTTCTAAAAAGTTTTCAAAAACATTACAAAAATCAATAGCTACGTATAAGTACATAGGTATATTTTATTAAAATCTCAGAAGTATGGGGTTATTATTAATTCCACTTTCCGCAAGTTTTAGTTCGTAAGTGCAACATGCCTTTCTCAGCGACTGCTATCATTGAATTTCTATCGTCCTCGTAGTCGATACTCAAGTCTTCTATTGATTCAGTGGAACTCACTGCACTTGAAGAGCTCCTTATAAAATAACTGGAAATATTGTAATGTTCAAATTCATATAAGTAAGTACGTCAAAAAACTGTGAAACTAAATCCTTTCTACAGCTCTACATTTTGCAAGAAGAGAAACAAGTTAAAAGGAAAAAAAATATAGAACTTTAAGAAATCGTTGTCACCCTAACAACGGTGACAATTTTGGGTTTTAGTATCTACTGTTACGACAAAATATAAACACTATTTACTAACAAAATTAGAATTATGTTATAAAACATAATTTTCTAAACTTTCTGTAACTTTTATTATATTAATTATTTCATGGATAATCCGAATAATTATTTTATTTACACCTTCGGAACACCTTTGTTACATTCGTAAATTGAACGTAAAGTAAAACACATAATCAAGTTGGTTGTTTGAGATAAAGTTGACCCATGAAACATTTTAAGTTTTCGCTGGTAACTATAGATAACAAAAGACTTTGATGCTGACCCAGTGTAAAATTGACTTATCCTTTTCCGTTCTTTTTCCTAACGTCCTCGTTAGTCCATTTTCTGAGACGTTTTCCAAAGCAGGTAGATTTTATACATACCAGAGCAGTCGCACTCGCGAATACTTAGTGGCCCAAAGACTTAGGCGCCCATCTTGTGACACTATTTGTGTGGTGTCGTTTATTAGCATTGCAGGCGACCAGACGAGAGGGCTCGATGGATCTTCCCGGGGGGGCTCGGGCGTCCCCGCAGTCTCCAGGCTAGTCCCCCCATTATGCCGTCCTGTCAGAGCGTACCTGAAGGTTAGCCGCATGGAACCTCATTTCACTTCTTTCTCCTCTTCTTCCTTCACTCGAATCACACAATGAACAGGAAAATAAAGAGAAAAGCTGTACAGCGGCAGCACTCCCTCTCACACAAAGTGCACCTCTCTAACATACTAGGTCTGCACTCAAATGCCGCCGTCTTATTCCTGTCGGAGACGCAGATCGGATGTCCGTCAGACGTGGCATACCTATCTTACCCAGGGTTTACCCTGGAGCACCACTTTAGACCACGCGCGGGCGTATGTATGTACACCCGGGACGACATCTGCTATCGGCGTCTCCGAAACCTTGAAGACTCCAGGTTCTCAACGCTGTGGGTTATAGTGGACACAGGACTGGACAAAATTGTCTCCAAATCACACAGACACAGGTGTCTACCGTACGCCACACCAGAGCGGTGATTTGGAGACAATTGGGCTCACACAGCACCTGAGTGAGGCGGCGGATGCGGCTCAGCAGCAGTACCCTTCTGGGGGACTTCAATGCCCACCATCAGGAGTAGCTCTTCCCATACCAGTGCACAGACCATGCTGGACGAGAGACGCGAAAGCTAGCGCTAGCGTTAAATCTTACCCAGCTGGTCCAGGGGGCAACGAGGGTGCCGGATGTTGATTCGCACACTGCCAATTGCTTGGACCTTTTGCTGACAACTGATCCAGACCGCTACTCGGTGACGATTTCGTCACCACTGGGTAGTTCGAACCACTGTCTGGTGAAGTCTGTGTCCGTCTACTCCCCGCTCGATCCTAACCCAAGAGGCACCCGGCAGGTATGGCGATACAGGTCAGCAGATTGGGATGGCATGCGATCTTTCTTCGCATGGTACCCTTGGTAGCCTTCAACAGGGCTGCCAAGTCCTGCAAGAAGTTGTTGCGGAGGGCTCGGTTTGACCATAGTAGCCGAGTAGGGAACAAACATTCTTCATACCCAGCAGGTAGTAAGGCTTTATGGTCCCTGGCTAAGTCGGTCGAATCGAACTTCTGCCGCTCCTCACTACCACCACTGCTGAGACCCGACGGGACGCTGGCCCACTCCGCTGAGGGGAAAGCGAACTTGTTTTCTTCTTTGTTTGCGGAATCTTCATGTCTGGATCCTGGTGGCGCAAGGCCCCCTGCTTCTCCTGATGGACGCGAGTCGAGTATGTCAAACATTCGCATTCATCAGAAGGACGTGCGTAGGGTACTACGTAACCTAGACGTGAACAAGGCTAATGGCCCCGACGGCATACCGGCAATTGTTTTGAGGACTTGTGCGCCTGAGTTGTCTCCGATCTTGACGCGCCTATTTCGCCTTTCGTTTGAGACTGGAAAAGTGCCAAAGGCTTGGACGCAAGCTAACGTGCAGTCCGTGCCCAAGAAAGGTAGTCGAGCTGACCCGTCGAATTATAGACCTATCTCGGTAACGTCCTTACTCTGTAAGAGTATTGAACGCGTGCTGAATCATAAGCTCCTGGCATACCTAGAAGCGAATGAAGTCCTTAGTGATCGACAAAACGGGTTCCACCGAAATCGGTCTACTGGATCTTCTTGCGTATGCCATTCACATCTGGAGTGAGGCCATAGAGAAGCATGGGGAGGCACTAGCGGTCTCCCTTGACATCTCGAAGGCCTTCGACAGGGTCTGGCACGATAGCCTTATTAGTAAGCTTTCTTCCCTCGGTCTGCCCACCATATTGTGTGATTGGAACGCGGATTTCCTGAGGGATCGGTCTATCCGAGAGGTCATAGATGGCTGCTCGTCTGGACTGCTGGATATTAATGCTGGGGTTCTTCAGGGGTCGGTGCTTCTGGCAACACTGTTCTTGCTGCGTATTAATGATCTGCTTAAAACCGGTACCTTTGGGTATGCAGACGACAGCACTGTTGCTGAGAGATACATGTCCGACGCACGAGCTGGTGGGTCGCAGATCTGGTCTCTCCCGGAGGCTATAGATGAGCGCTTGAACGTGTCCTTACCTTACAGGCTGTCTCAGAATGGGGCGATGCCAATCTGGTCAAGTTCAATGCGGCTAAGACCCAAGCGTGTCTATTTTCCGCTAAAAGGAGCCAATTCCACCCAGCTCCATCTTTCCGAGGTGCATCCGTGCCGATAACTGACCAACTTGAGCTTCTTGGGGTTACATTAACATCTACCCTCAATTTTAGCCCTTTCATAGAGGCAAAGCTCAAGTGGCTGCAAAGAAGTTGGGGATCCTAGCAGCGGTGAGAAGGTACTACCAGCTAGATGCCCTTGAGTCAGTTGAGAAACGAGCCAAGAGGATCATCGGTGATAAATGACTCGTCGCGACGAAACTCCAAAGTCTTGAGTATCGACGACGAGTTGCTAGCCTTTCGGTTTTCTACCGGCTGCATTTTGAGGAATGTGCGACGGAATTGCATAATTTAATTCCGCCAAGCCCGTTCTATCATCGGACCACAAGACGAACGGCGATGCGCCACCGGTACAAGGTGGACATCCTTCCCACGCGCACAAAACGTTTTGGGAACACATTTATAGTGCGTACAGCTAAGGAGTAGAAATCCCTGCCGGAGTCTGTGTTTTATTTAAGTCAAGAGTGAATAGGTTACTTCTTGGCAAGCGTGTTCCATCTTCAACCACATCATCGCTTACCATCAGGTGAGATAGTGGTCAAACGGGTGCCTATTAATAGCAAAAAAAAAACACCGGTAGCACTCCGGGAGTGCCGGCAGAAGTGAAAACTTTAGTATTAACGTTGTGTTTAATTATAAGTACAAAAATACTATCATTTATGAGGTAGAATACAATGTTTATTTATTGCGCTATCGTACACAAATATGACAATTTACATGTTATTATTCATAATATTATATCGTTATTTATTTATATATTACATTAATTTTTATCTCTTAGAAAAATCAACTTTCATCCATAATTTCGTAATTCCGTAATTTCGTATCCTTGGATACGCGTGGCACGCTGTACATAAACACAGACGGACATTCGCGCAAGCGCCCTGTGCCGCCTAAGCGGAGCAGCACACTCAGGCACGGTAGAAAGAGTGGGAGATACTAGTTCCTCTCCCTTCCCCTCGATCTTACGCTTTTTCGATCAGCATCACGTGACCCTGACGCGAGTCCGTCTTACGCTTTTTCGATCAGGTCACGTGTCCTGACGCGAGTTTAAGATTTTAAACCCATTACAGAAAAAGTGCTCAACGCCGCTAAAGAAGTTTTCACTTCAAAAAAGACAGTTCAATTTATAAAATGATTGAATGAGTGCCAACGATTATGGGTGGACCCACGATTTTTTGAGAAAAGTCCATGTTGGAAGCTAATGGCCATGAACGTCAGCCACTGGCCAAAACGCATAGAGATAGAAAATAATGTCTATGCCAAAACGTCAGACCTGGGAGCGCCATATGTGTTCTGTGTGGGAGCGAGTCAAACAAAAAGGTTGACAGTACGGTTGACAGATTAATTCTAATTATCTTGTCGCTGGAACGCGGCTAACCTAACCTATAGTTCATTGTGGCCTTTCAATATTTATGAAACCTTAATAATTACACAGTTTATCTTAAATAAACAGCTATTTTAGTGTGAAATGTTCATTATTGTATAGATACTAACTGTTATTACTTAGCTAATTATACGTTATTCTTTGGTTACGTGGTAGACTTTTGTTGTCGTCAATAGTCTTAGGAACATGGGTATTCTAGAGAAAATATCTGAAATCGAGAAAGAAATAGCAAGAACACAGAAGAATAAAGGTAAAGTAACAATAAATCTTTACCGGCTCCTTTTTTTTTTAAATATCAATTAATTTGTTGTCCAAAGCACATCTTTAGTCGTTAATTTGTTATGATCAATCAAACCTATTTAGATTTTAACTGATAGCAAACTTGCTTTCTGTTGATGTTGATGCGACCAGCATTTGCTTCCGAAGTGTCAGATATACATGAAACCAATTTATTTTTCAATATTTAATACAAAATGCATCAGATGTTGAGATGGACTGTTTTGTAGCCAATTTTACTTTGCTCAACAGCTACTGAATACCACTTGGGGTTGCTGAAGGCCAAGCTAGCTAAGTACAGGTCTCAGCTGTTAGAGCCGTCTAAGAAAGGAGGTGACAAGGGTGAAGGTTTTGATGTACTTAAGTCTGGAGATGCCAGAGTGGCTCTTATTGGTTTCCCCTCTGTGGGTAAGGTAAGAAAATCACGTTTTTTTTTCTCTGATTCATAGATACACAGAAATACTCTTTATCTTCTACCATAATAAAGAACATTTTAACAAATAGAAATTCAGTAGATAAAGGTGGAACCTGTTTTTGCCTTATTTGAATCAAATAATATCAGGGTAAGAAATAGGTGTTATTTAAAAAACAAACTTTTTAAATTGACTGCTGAGTTCATCAAGGTTTTTGTTTTTTTATTATTTGGCAATTGAGCCAATGTTGATTATTCTGCCAGTGTCATGTAATGACAGCAGAGTGGTGGGATGAGTCATCAAACTTTTTCAGTTTGTGGTGGATCTACAATTTTAGTATCAGTAAGGATAACACCACAGTTGAGGCAAAGTATTTTTAAAAGCTTTCAAATGAATTTTCCAGAGTACCCTTCTATCTACCTTGACGCACACTCACTCAGAGGCAGCCAGCTACGAGTTCACAACACTTACATGTATCCCTGGTGTGATTGAGTACCGCGGTGCTAATATACAGTTGCTCGATCTGCCTGGTATCATTGAAGGTGCCGCCCAAGGCAAGGGTAGAGGAAGACAGGTAATTTTCATACATTCTGTATTTTTAGTTTCCCTGCATCAGGAACTGTTTTTTTCTTTATAATCCACAAGTTATAGTGTTTGTATGTAAGCAATTTCAGATACTGTAACTAGGACAAGCTATGCTGCTGCCAATACTAAGCAGTCTCGTAAAATATCATTTTTTTTAAATTAAATTAAAATTAAAAATTGTTTATTATCAGACAACAATGATCCATAGTGTTAGTAACAAAAATACTTAAAAGCTATGTTAGTAGGTTGATCAGGTATTTCGTGTGTTGACATTATTGACACATCAAGCTGCACCTCTCACATGCAGCTAATACTTTTGTCAGCCACCACAGCCTAACATTCTATAAGACTGCTGTAGTGCTATTCTATAAAACATTTTCATGTCTCGACAGCGGAATTCGAGGTGAGTATCAAATTCGAATAAATATAAGACCTTTACCATTGTGTGAATGGTTATTTACAGAATAGACTAGCTGTACCCATAAGTGAACAAGAAAATGTTAAAGGCATATTCTCTCATCAAAACAGCATGGCCAAATTATCTCAGGGACCTCTCCAAGAACTTTCAATTGTAATACATATTGGCATACATAACAGCTAAAATATCATTTTATATGGTAGATGAATAAGACTACTCTTTACATATGACATGATATTAAAATTTTTGAAAGGGAAGTATTAAATAATCATAAAAGGTTTGCTAAAATGTCAAAAATGTGTTTGTAGGTGATAGCAGTGGCGCGGACAGCAGACTTGGTCCTAATGATGCTAGACGCCACGAAACCCTACGTGCACAGACAGCTGCTGGAGAAGGAGTTGGAGAGTGTGGGCATCAGGCTCAACAAACCCAAGCCCAACATCTATTTCAAAGTTAGTTGTGATGATATTTTAGATTTCTTTTTATTTACCTTATCAGCCTGCAACATTAGGGACTGCTGGCACAAATAAACGTTATCTTTAAATTTAGAGTAAGTTGCTAATATGAGGTTAAATAACAAATATTTCATCGATATCTATACTAATATATAAAGCTGAAGAGTTTGTTTGTTTGCTTGCTTGAACGCGCTAATCTCAGGAACTACTGCACTGGTCTAAAAAGGATGGATTTAAAAAATTCTTTCATTTTAGCTAGGCTGTTTATCGAGGAAGGCTATAGGCTATATATCATCACGCTAAGACCAATAGGAGCGGAGCAGACGAAGTTGCGCGGGTCAACTAGTATAATAATAATGGCCGGGGTTAGCAACTGACTTGGGTTTAAAATAATACTAGTTTGTTGAAAAGGGTATTTTACTGAAAAAATCGGATGAGTCCATCAGATATTTTTCCAAAAAATATTGGAATCCTATATTGGGCCTAACACTGCATAGATTGAGTGACTGTACGAATTATAATGTTTATAAGATCATTTTATTTGTAGTCCTCCCAGCCAAATTTCGATAATTCTGCCCATTCCCATAGACTATTAATTGATGCAGGAGATAAAATGTATATAAATGTGTACATAAACACAGGTACAAGTTGATTAAAATTAAATTCGTCTGTAGAATTTGCTTTTCGCTGTAAAGTATCGCACCCCTGCTATAACATGAATTTGCTACTGCAACTACTCGCGGAGAGTTCCGCCCGAGCCACTATTATGTTTGCTTCTACCTGTACGCTTCCCTTGCCGTATGGTGCTGTAAAAAAATACTGCCATCCCATCACTTCCCCGTGGGTGTTGTAAGAGGTGACTAAGGGACTCGCTAGAGATTGGGCAGCAGCGTTCTCTGCAAAAATCAACACCACACACTGCGATCGTCAACCCGCCTGCCAAGCGTGGCGATTATGGCAACTGGCAACCCCCCCCCCCCTTTTTGGGGGAGGCCTATGTTCAGCAGTGGACGCCTTTCGGCTGGTATGATGTACGCTTCCCTCACTATCGTAGTTCATTAAAGACAGTAATATACGATGGTTAATTTGTCTTCTTGCTCAAATAATATGTTTTACAATTTTATCTTTCCAGGTGAAAAAGGGCGGCGGACTCTCTTTCAACTCGACATGTCAGCTCACGAAGGTTGACGAGAAAATGGTGCAAATGATTCTGCATGAATACAAGATATTTAATGCTGAGGTAACTCTCAAAACATAATTACTCAATAAGTTACAAAAGAAGAATACTAAAAACGACATAATGAATTGAAAAACTATATTTCAAAAGGCGTAGAAGACATTCGCCGGGTATGAGTGTGACAAAAGACACGGCAAACAAACTCTTCAGCTTTATGTATATTTCTATACTAATATTATAAAGCTGAACAGTTTGTTTGGTTGAACGCGCTAATCTGAGGAACTACTGGTTCGAATTGAAAAATATCTTTTAGTGTTGGATAGCCCATTTATCGAAGAAGGCTATAGGCTAATAAATCATAATAAAATATATAACATCACGCTTTGACCAATAGAAGCGGAGCATTAATGAAAAATGTGACGCAGACCAAGTTGCGTTAAACCGTAAAGGTTCGAATTGAAAAAATATTTTAGTCTTGGATAACCCATTTATCGAGGTCCTGGATTCGATCCTTCCTCGCTTCGAGGAACTATATAACTTCACGCTACGATCTTTAGGAGCGGAACATTAATGAAAAATGTAACGCAGACGAAGTTGCGCGGTTCAGCTAGTTTATCAGAATCTTGTTTCAGGTGCTATTCCGCGAGGACGCGACCGCAGACGACCTCATCGACGTGATCCTCGCCAACCGCGTGTACCTGCCGTGCCTCTACGTCTACAACAAGATCGACCAGATCTCCATCCAGGAGGTCGACAGGATAGCCAGGCAGCCGCACTCCGTCGTTGTTAGGTGACTAATATCATACGGTTCAGTCTGTCTGCCGCCATAAGAAATAAGGACATATCTACACAAAACGAAGTTATCGATTTACGACCTTAAGTTATTTTCTTAATTTCGAAAATCGGTTACTTCGTTTTATTTATTCATCCTTTAGCTACTAATGCCCATAAAACACACATATATAAGTATTTTTTATCTTTATTTATTTATAGAGGGTTTCATCAGCATAATCACGCCACCCTCATAGGTACATTCTACACAGTTATTTACGTTTTATTCCTAAATTTACAATTTTATATAGGTTTTGGCGGCTGAATACTATTATAAAAAAAAAACTTAAAACTACTGAGGTGTCGCATAGCCGACCGCCGAAAAGGTCCCCAGCGAAAGGTTTACCATACAAAACTCAAGCCTTTTTCCAATGGGCCTAGGCAGAAACTACCGAACGCCAAGGGCAAACTAGACCAATCCCGTCAAAAGGCGTCAAGCTACCCCTCCCCCGCCATCTCCCCCTGGGCCTGCTTCGTAGTCCATGTGTGCTGCCGGACCCCCACATGCTGTCTCCACGCGGCGATACTCGCTCGTGGAGGTGGCGCCTTACAGTTTAGACAGAAAGAATATCTACAGTACCGAAAGAGTGATGGCTCTATTCTTCGTGAGATGGCGTCTTGTTCAGATATCCCTATCTTTTCAAACAATAATGGCTCTTCATAATAGAACTGCTATTTGAGAAAATATGTCTTATTTCACTTTACCACCAGATTATTTGCACCCTTTTAGATCTTCGAAAGCTAAATTATATTAGTTTTTTAAACTTAATTATAGTATATGTATTAAAAGTGAATGTTTTGAATTCCAGTTGTAACATGAAGCTGAACTTAGACTATCTATTGGAAACGCTGTGGGAGTACCTGTCCCTGATCCGAGTTTACACCAAAAAGCCCGGCCAGCCCCCAGATTTTGATGATGGTCTTATTTTGAGGAAGGTATGTATCATGGTCTTTATTCTAGCATTTCTTTTTCTCTAATATGGCTACATACAGGACTATTATTGATAACATTTAGAAGCAGTAAGTAATTTATAAAAAGTTATTTACTTTCTGAAAAATCAATCTATACTTTTTTTTTTTGAAAATTTCCTCTGCTTCACAAAACGTGTACTTTTACTCATTTTAATTACCATTTCGAAGTAATAGCTCTGTATTATGGAACTGTGGTGTTAATTTTCGTTAACGCAACACTGACACTAAGGCTGCGTTTCTACAGGGAGGTGTGCGCGGATCTGTAGCGAGGAATGTGATTGTTACGAACCAATAGAATCGCTTGCGCTGAGCGAGGCTAGATAAATGAAGCGATCCTATTGGTCTTTACAAGCTAATTTTCTGTCTGAACGAAATGTATGAACATCTTCCAGGGAGTAACAATAGAGCACGTGTGCCACTCCATCCACCGCACGCTGGCCGCGGCGCTGAAGTACGCGCTGGTGTGGGGCACCAGCACCAAGTACTCGCCGCAGCGCGTGGGGCTGGCGCACACCGTGCAGGACGAGGACGTGGTGCAGCTCATCAAGAAGTAGCGGCGGCAGCGAGCGCACGTGACGCACGTGGCGCACGTGGCGATGCTCTTGCGCACGCGGCGGTCGCTTCATGTTCGGATACTAAGCGGTGTGTGTTGGTGCGGTTGACAGTCTACCTCATGCTTGCAGTCATGCCTTTAGAAATGACACGTTAAAATGTATGCTTTGCGAAAACTATCGTGGAACGTGTGTAAGGGTGTAATCATGGATAAAGCTGGTAGCTAGTTCTTGTATTCTGAACTGTTGCAGATCAATTCTGATCTGAGCTTTTTGATTGTTTCTTTTAAGCCAAAGATACACTAGGGGACAAAATGTTCCTAAACATGACGCGCAACGCTCAAATGTTGCCCAGTGGTCCACATTTAACGTGACGCAGGAAATGTTGCTTGCTGCGGCCTGCGACGAGAGCGAGCGAGCGCACGCGCGCCATGTGTGGGACATTCCACAAATTGCATGAGGGGCATGTTTCGCAACATATTGCTTCATTTGTCCCATAGTGTATGTTAGACTTTACCGGTTCGAATAAAAAGCTTGAAAACTGCGTGCACTGACGAACATGGGCACTAGCTTTCTACGTGAATACACCCCAAGGATATAATATAGGTAGACTGTGGTTATATTGGATTTTAATGTGAAGCTGGGGTTTCAAAAAGACCACTCCAGCAGAATCAGAAAGCACATCACGCTATCCGTCACTGTCAAATTTTCCCAATCAACTTTGAACCTAATGCGTTAGCGATAAAGATGAAAACGAAATTTGGCAGATGGTTGTGTGGTTAATATTATGATTCTGCTAAAGTGGGCGTTTTAGACCCGCAGTTCTGTGTTTGCTAAAACGCAGAAAGTTTGTTAGTTGACAAAAGCTGCCATTTGACTTCCATATCTTAACGTAGTGATTTTAAACTTTTAATACACCAACACCCAGCGCTTAGTATCGTTTGAGCGTATTTAAAGAAAGAAAGAAGAAGACTATGTAATTCTATACTACGTACGAAAATAGCTCATTTTCAGTTACGTTTAATAATTCTACTACAATGAAACCTGTTTTTTATCGATGGGTATTTAACGCCAGAGCATGTTATGACTGAGAATGTTTCACAAAATTGGTTCCGATATCATATGTTTGCATATTATACAAATCAATCATTGAATAATATCTGTGTTCACATTTATAATCAACAATAATAAAACTGTTAATTTTACGTTTTACGTCTTATTTATTTTGTAACGATAAAGGCACATGTCCTCAGGACGGCAAAAAACGGAAATAATGAGTTAGTTCAAGATAAAATGGCGTTGTATTGTGATAAACTGGTTATATTTTTGTTTAATTCTTGTGTTTTTTTAATGTGTTATGATTATCTTACGAATTCCTGTAGGGGTTTATAATCTTAACGTGAGTTTTAGGCCGGCCGCATACGTACGGTTTAACCCAAACAAGGTTACCTAATAAGGAATACAGATTCGGAGACCTGAATGCTCGCCTTACATACAAAATGTTCAACTAGGCGCATACGTTCGTTTATTTTCCGAATGGGAAAAACAGATTACGTTCCTTTCAAGAACGAGCCGTGTGATCGGGTCAGAAGAATAGAAAATTGAACGTCTCGCGGAATTCCGAATTTGAATTCCTGATCGGAAAACCCAATCATAAAACCATACGTATGCGGCAGGCCAGAATTAACAGTACTTGGCGAGGTAATGCATCTGGTAAAATAAATGTGTTGGCCTATCATGTGTATCTGTAGATTCATCATGAATATATTGACTATATTTTCCTAAGTACTAAATAAAATGGTGCCTGAATCAGAAAGCCAGCAACAGCAAACAAAGCAATAAGAATTTCGTTGTTATTTTTTATGTGTTTGTATAGGAAAAGGTCATATTGTATATACTCATTATACTTTTGCATTGAAATAAATAACTTTTTAAATGCAATTTGATTTTTTTTTTTCATTTACATCGTGCAAATTGCATTTAACAATTTATTGTTGTTTGACCTCCCATATTATTATTATACTCTTTGTGTTTGACACTGTACTGAAAGTGACTCTGTCAGATCCCAGAATAGCTTTGTGTTTTTATTATTCATTGATATATAAAAAACTGGCCAAGTGCGAGTCGGACGCGCGTGCAAAGGGTTCCGAACGAATTTAATTTTTTAACATGTTATTCTAACACTACATACTTCTAATAGGTTTTCCTGTAATCTTTAGGTAAAGATCTATTATCTCCATATTTTTCAAAGTTTTAGGCTCGGTAGTTTCGGAGATAAGGGGGGGGGAACGGTCATTTTTCGTGTAATTTCTTGAACAACTTCAAAACCATTTATTTTTAAATTATGAAAAAAATATAATTAAAACCCTCACAGTAAGTCCTTTCATTTGATATGTCACTCGATATTGTTCAAAAAACTTTTTTATTAATTTTCTAGTTTGACCCCCACACTAAAAATTTAATAATTTACGTAACGCGTCCGTGTTTGCGTCACAGAAGTCCATATGTGTACTAAATTTCAACAGAATCGGTCCAGTGGATCCGGAGAAAACTGGCTGTGACAGACGGACAGACAGACAGACAGACACCCGAGTGATCCTATAAGGGTTCCTTTTTTTTTCGGAACCCTAAAACCCAAGATGCACAGTCTCGAACAAATGCAACACTCGAAACTGTCGTCAAAAACTGACATGTATCAAGTGTCATGTGTGAGTTGTGTATAGTTATACTATAAACAATTTTTTTTGCAAATTCAACCTTACATGGATCGCTAAAGTTGTTTTTACAAAGCAGTGCAGTATGGCGAGCGATGCGAGACTATTTGAAACTAGCGCACAATTATACATTGCGCGCTTGTTTTTTGCGGACGTTTTTGAGATGCTGAGTGTGTATCTTGGGTTTTTTATATATCAATGTTTTTATTACTACATTTTTATTGACATTACAAATTTCCAACGTCGCCTGTGTGACGATTGAATAATATCCCGCTCCCGTGGGACTTGACGTAATACCGAGATAAAAGTATCCAGTCCATGATCGATCCGACAATTCCAATTTATTAAGAAACATCTAAACATTCAGACTTTTGCATTTATGATATCAGAATTGCATTTTTGGAGTTTAAAGAGTGCAAATAAAACTAAACCTTAATGGTCAATAAATAGATATGGTAGTCATTTATTTCCATAAAGACCACATTTGCACTAACACCTTATCTTAGATTACAAATTATTCTAAATACATTATTATAATAACATAAGTTTATGTTAGTATTCAAGATTGATGGTCCTCCGGTATAATACTGAGGACATCTGACTCGGCATCAGCGACCGCCCATCGGTGTTCTGTGATCTCTAGGGCTTCCCACTCGGCCTTGAAAGCGGCTTTTGGGTCTTGAGGCATCGCCATGGCAGCACCTGACATCTGCTCTTGCATGATCTTTGACTGATCGGCAGCTGCGGACAAAAAAAAAATATAAAAACATTTTCAAGGTTTAACACTTTCCAAACAATTAGAAAGAGATATTAAGCTTCTCATCTATGATAAAGCAGAGAATTCAAACCGGCGGGTAACCATACTCTTTTACAAGACCTTGAGAATAAAACAAGGTTTTTTTCATGTGGACTCCAACAATCTAGACATAGCTACAGTGTACTGTCATTAATCATACATTGGTTACTCATCACCATTCTGCTTCCCTTATCTTATATCAATTTATTTGGGGTCCACGCAGCTGGTCTTGGTCTTCCAACCATTACTATTTGCCTTCATATAATAGTCACCTCATCTGTCATCCTTTCATTGGTTTCTGTAGCGGCATCAATGCCGCCACAAGAAAAACCAACGGAGTAAATCTAGATCGCAACAAAAAGAACCGCGACGCCATCTATCCAACTAGCAGCGAACTAAAATCCTGCATCGCGCAAGCAGTTTACCGTGCGATTTGAACATATAAATCAGCCCGAATATCAACAGGCACAACATCCGCGTGGTCGGAGGATCCTCCCTTTACAATGGTGAGCGAGACTTTACTCTCTGTACCACATACCTCCAAAGACTCACACATATATCAGACTAGCTTCTGCCAGCGGCTTCGCCCGCGTGATCCCTAGGGAACATACTCCCGGGATAAAAAGTAGCCTATGTCCTTTCTCAGGCTCTAGACTATCTCTGTACCAAATTTCATTTAAATCGGTTCAGTGGTTTTGGCGTGAAAGCGCGAGAGACAGACAGAGTTACATTCGCATTTATAATATTAATATGGATTATCCTTACCGTTATTCTCTCCCAAGACTAGAGCATAGATGGTGCGCAGACCGAACACGTTGAGGAAGTACCAGGAGGCAGAGGACACCCACGACGCGTCCAAGTACGCGAGCTCCACACCGCGCTGCAACATGGGCTTGAAGCGGAGCGTCAGCGGGAACGGCACCTTGGCTGTAGGAGGAACACAACATGAGTAAAATTTTGGTTAAACTAGAAAAAATGCATTCAAAACTGGACCTAAAAAAACTATAGTAAAACAGAGTAAATCAAGCTCTTTCCTGATCTAATGAACTCTGTTTGAGTGGCAGAATAACTAGTCTGCCATTCACAGGAACTATCTTTCAATTTCGTACCTTATGATATAATCCCCTTATCTCCGAAACTACTGTGCCAAAAATTTTTATATAGATCTTTACCTAAAGATTACAGGAAAACCTATTAGAAGTCTGTAGTGTTAAAATAACATGTTAAAAAAATTAAATTCGTTCGGAACCCTTTGCACGCGAGTCCGACTCGCACTTGGCCAGTTTTTTTGGATTTCACCTCTATTTCAACAATAAGAATAACAAAGATATATTGATATTTAGGAAATTGTATCAAAGTTAACATCTTGCAAGTCATGATTTATTCCATATTTTTTTTAGGTTACCTATAAAAGAAAAACAGTAATAGGTTAGTAAAGGAATAGTATATTCTTTGTATCTTATAAAATATTCTTATCTCCTTTTGTCATGTTCGTGAACGGGTGCCCTCAGTTGGGACTGATCATTTCTCGCCACAGTTTATTTTAGTTATTTCTTTGAATTGTTTCCTTTTACTCGCTTTTATCCTGCACGTCTTATATGTATAATCGTATGTCGTTCTCACATTATGTATAATTTCAACATGATGTAACCATAACTTTGTAACAATTTACTATATTTAAAAGAGGCTCCGTGGAGTTTCTTGCACATTCTTCCCCATATAGACCTATGCTTTGGAAAGTGCTAATAGCTTTTTTTTTACTGTCCTTAACTTTTCAGAAGTGCCTGTAAATGGTCGAATAAAAAAAAATGCTTGAGTTTGAGTTTTCCTGATCACCCAACTACCTGTATCTTACAGGATCAGAATGTTAAAAGTTCTTTTTTGCAGTTGTTGTTCAGACACCAGCACATCAAGCTACAACAATCTGTCAAATTTCTTCAGAAGGTTTTCAACTTTATAAAATTGATTATGAATTTGATAAAACATTAGGGGCCATTCAAGTATTACGTAAGCACCAATGGGGGGTGGGGGGGTCCTTACTATGCTTATTTTTAATGACATGAGGGGGGGTTTAAAAAGCGATTATGTCAGCAACATTTTTTTCCCTTTTTATTTGCAAATCTTAGCAGATTTTAATTTGACATAATTATGACTAGTCAGTTGTTTTTACTGTCACACGATGTTTAGTAAGAAATAACAGAAGTGGGGGAAATAGGTATTTTTTTATTTTGATTTGATCACTGACAAGGGAAGGGGGGGGGGCGGTTAAAATTACTAAAATTCTGCTTATGTAATACGTTTATGGCCCCTTAGATTCAAGGGTGATTGAAAGAAATTTGACATTTTGGGTAGCTTGATATGCTGGCGACTGTTCATTTAGGTAGCCAAATACTGGTGAGTCATGACATGATAAGAAGAAGTAGACTTACTGGTAAGGAAGCCGCTGAACATCCAGTTGATCCAGCCTCCAATGACGATCATGGGCAACACATTGGTAACATTTCCCTTCAGCATGTCAGTCATCATGCCAGGGTCAGTCATGGGGTTCTGAAATATTTGTCAATGGTAATGTTTTATTTGCAGGAAAACTAACATTTCTTATCAATGAGTTAATTGTAGAACAGGGTAGTGTGAACTTAATTTTCTTTAAAATCTTCATGAATGCAAGTTCTGAAAGCTTTGTCAGTACTATTTTTAAATTTGTCAATTCTGATTACAAATTATTTTGACTTCATGTATGGAGTTATGCCCACTGCCGGGACTCAACCTTCTCTCCAAAACTGGAGTGGGCTATAAACCAATCAACCAGTTCTTGTAAGCAATCTATCATTGAGCTGTGCACCTGTTAACTTGTTATTTTTGTATTTAGCCAGTGAAGTAGATTCTATTTACCTGAGAAGTGGCAGCCCTTTTCTGAACCTTGAAGTACCCAGTTTCTTCATTGTTGAACCAGTGGCGGCGCATCGCGAACGACTGCCGCGGCAGGTACTTGCCATTCTCACGCAGTAAACGGGCGCGGATCATCACTTGACTGGAATCCAATTCAAGACAAAATTTAATGTGTATGTGTAATGTATGAATTTTATCTTCCTTCATTTTATCTTCACAGGTTCACATAGGGGCACCGAAAGGTTGAGTGAGTAATATAATTATTTCAGCAAATTACATCCTAATACAGAAAATATCTCATTATTGCAGGATTTAAAACATATAGGTTATATTTAAGTCAAATATTCATCAAGTAATGATTGATACACCAAGTATAACGTAAACTTGTAGACAAATATAATTATTTACCTGTCTTGAACCTGGAGAAGCTCAATCTTCTTCTGGGAGGACAAAATTAGTGAAACATAATGCCGTACAATTCCGACCAAGAAGGTGATGATTACAATGGGAAGGAATACCCATAACCTGATATTTGGGTCTAGTAGTAGTTCAGCCATTGTGATTGAACTTTAGAATATACTAATACTTATCCAATAAATATGATACAATTGATTTAAATTAAAACTAAGGAAATATTTGATGAATGACACCTCAATTAAAAGTGACAGTGACAGCGTCAAACAATCATTATGACATTACTGACATCATGACAGTCGGACCTGGTGAAACGTATACCGCTATAATAGGTTAATAAGTGTTCTGTGAACGTATATAATGAAATAAGTATCTGGATGAATGCGTAAATATCTATTCCGTGCGCACCATAAAAACGCGTATCGAGTATTTAGGCGTATGGAGTTTGATACTAATACTCTTGAACTTGCGGTTTCTTGTAGACGAGTGTTGCGACTTGCGTTGCGACCCACAAGCTCGGTTAGTTTTGGAGATGTTCGGTTCGGGAGTCGAAGTCAGCGAGTCGATTTATTTGTTTTGCGTTTCTAAACCTTATGTCCATACAAATAGAATCACTATTGCGTTGCGATAACTTGGTAAGTGCATATCAAAACAAGATTCTGCTTAAATGTTTAGTAGTTTTTTGTTTTTTAAATCAGTACGTTACACAGTACGTTATAGGACTAGTGCTGTGTTATTGTTTTGGTACACGTATGTTTACAGATTTTTGGTGAAAAGTGACTTTTAGTGTATAAGAACTTAGTTCTTAGTCTAATTCTAAATTTTAATTAACGATGGCTCCGAAGAGAAGTATCGTATGGGATCATTTGACGACAAAGGGGACTATAAAGCGTAGTGCAAAATATGTAAAATGGGACCTTTTATTTAAGGCATCAGTGTCGAATTTGATGAAACATTTGAAGAGACGACATGGCACTATACGGTTAGTGCCCAGAGAAGGGGAACAAATGCAGCAGAAAGAACCATGACTTCCAGAACCTTTACCGTACCAACAATTTTTTTTTCTATGTTTCTATCAATATAATCTGACATTCCCAAGCCTGAAAAGTACAAAGGGAAGTTTTCAATATGAGTTAATTTTAAGTATTATAAAAGATACGAATATCGACGCGTAGTCTAATATACGTTAATAATCCACTAAATATTCTATTACTCCGATTACGCTATCTCGAAATTAGGTTACGAAGACTCGCTAGCTATAAAACGTCAATAAACTCGAGACGCCTAAATACTCGTGGACCTAGTATTTGGAAAAAGTATTTGTATTTTTTTTATCAATGTATTTGTATTTTAATTTAATATAATTTACTAATTAAGCGTTGAAAAATAATACACAAATATTTAATTATGTGTCCTTGTTTCTTACTTGCGCCACAACGAAATAATAACGAAGCGAAACTTGTTCTTTCATTGTTTATTTTTCTATCCTACTCTAATAACGTTTGACACGGTTGTTTTTATTTACCCTGATGCGATTGTAGTACCACCCTTATTAAACGTATTTCGACGGACACTTTCATACACAGAGATCGATACGTAGTATAGATATAATATGTATTATGTAGTCCTCTTCGCCTCTATTCTCCAATTTCTCCATGATGAGTAAAACTAAACGGAGTTCACAAAATAATTTCAATGAATGTTTTCAAGCAGGCAAAACAAAAGCAGACAAAAGCCAAGTGAAATAATGATTAAATTGTTGGGAGTTTTTAGGATGGGTGGGATTTTTACGAGTGAATTTGCGCGGATATTGTTATGTGAAATTGGTGTAGTTTTGTGTTGTGTCTCAAGTGTCCACGCTACTGGACAGTATATGGGATCACTGAAACAAGTGCGATGTCTGATAAAGAAGGCTGACTCGAAAAATTTTTGCCAAAGACCTAAGTAGCCAGGTCAGTAAAATCCCAAAGAAAAACAATGAAAAAATATAACACCAAAAGTCAAAATAAAGTTTTTTTTTTCAGTTTGTGGTTGTGTGCCGGGAGCTTATTTTACGGATTTTTATAACTAAAACTATACAAATAATCTTAAAAATAACTTGATTGGGTACATAATTTAACATTTCAAGCAAAAGGTGTATTACCGAAATTTTCAAATTATTATCTTTCATAAGTAAAATGCCGCGCGGAAAAACTAAACTTACTGCGAGCGTTGCTGGTCGTGCTAAAAAAACTGGGAAAAATGCAAGCAATGATGATGAAAACATAGAGGAGTTGAACTCTGCAAATATTCAATTTAAACTTGAGCTACCCGAAACGGGAGAAGAGCAGCTGAGTCCCAGTAAAGTTGACCTCAGTCAGTTTAGATTTGAGAAGAAACCGCACGTCAAAATTGAATTTGAAAAGGATTCGCCCGAGAAAGAGGTAATCAAGCATTTATTTATTATTTCATAGAAAGTAAGTTCTCCCAGCCTGCAAACTTAAGGCACTTGTGTCACCGCCGACGAGGAAGCGAGAAGCTATCGACTATTTGCTCGCTAAGAAAAGGGACAAAAGATATAGATCTCGTGTGAGGAAAAGAGACACATACATTCATAGTCGATAGCTGGCTGTTCACACTGTCGGTCGGCTAGCGGCTTACCTTTAATTGATCGCAGCAACAAGAGGTATCAAAGATTCAGAACTCACCAAACAACAGTAATTTTTACCTATAGTGCAGGACGGAGCGAGTATTGCGAGTATTGCTCGCTGCTTGCCAACTCGTTTCGAGTTTGAAGCTTTACTCGCTACTTGTTGATCACTGGTGGTGAGACCTATAACATTGTAGTTAAGTTTTAGAAACTTCACTGTTTCTAAAACTTAACTACGCTATGCTTACTACTTCGCTTTTTCCCCACAGCATTTTTCTGTTTTAAGCAGCCTTTGATTCTCAGCGATAGTGTAGCTTTCTATCAGTGATAGAATTTTAGTAATTTGCACAGCATAATCCATAGATTAAAAATATAGTATTTAAGTAGTTCACAACTTCTCATGATGTGGTATGAATAAGGTATTTATTTTTCTACAGGATACAAAAGGCTTATGGGAGCCACCAAACTGGAAAGAGTTTCTTGTGAACTTGAGGAATATGAGATCTAACAATGATGCCCCAGTTGACACCATGGGCTGCCACATGAGTGGTGATGAAAAGGCTGCTCCTGAAGTAAGTTTAAGTCTATCTCTATCTGTATTCTTGTTTATTAGCCTGTACTATCTCACTGCTGAGCTAAAGCGTCCGCAGAACTCTCTAGATACTCTTTGCTTGCTGCTGTAAACCAGCCTTTATATTTAACTAGCTGACCCACGCAACTTCGTCTGCGTCACAATTTTCATTACTGCTCCGCTCCTATTGGTCTTAGCATGATGATATATAGCCTTCCTCGATAAATGGCTATCTACCACTGAAAGAATTTTTCAAATCGGACCAGTAGTTCCTGAGATTAGTGCATTCAAGCAAACAAACTAACAAACTCCAGCTTTATGTATTAGTATAGATAGATTAAGAGTTCAAAGGTTCAAAGCATCATCCAAAATCCCACTATTCTTCTGACCTTGACATTCACTAGCTTGTAGAGCTCAAGCAATAGATGTTTTCAGGTATACAGATATCAATGTCTGATCTCCCTCATGCTGTCAAGTCAGACAAAGGATCAAGTGACATTTGCAGCTATGGAGCGTCTCCGGGCCAGAGGACTCACAATAGACAATGTGTTGAACATGAGTGATGATGAACTGGGCAAGCTGATATACCCAGTTGGATTTTGGAAGGTAACTGATTCATTTTTGGCCAAATACGTTAATTTGAACCTGATAATGATTATCACACATGATTCATAGCAAGCGTCAAAGCCAAAAGAGCATCTGTGTTTGTTTTTACAATCATAATTTTTAAATTTTTCAGACCAAAGTGAAGTACATAAAGAAAACAACCCAGACCCTAAAGGAGCAGTACAATGGAGATATACCAGACTCAGTGGATAAGCTGTGCAAGCTGACTGGTGTGGGGCCAAAGATGGCACACATCTGCATGCTGGTTGCTTGGGACAAAGTTACAGGAATTGGTGAGTTTGAAATAATAATTCCAACTCTTGGAAACATTCCAATTTATATCTTCATGGTGTCCTTAACTATTCTAATCTTCTCCACAGGAGTAGACACTCATGTTCATAGAATAAGCAACAGAATAGGCTGGCATAAGAAACTAACAAGTACTCCTGAAGATACACGAAAATCATTGCAATCTTGGCTGCCTTATGAACTTTGGAGTGAAGTGAATCATCTCCTTGTAGGATTTGGGCAAACCATATGCCTACCTGTAGCGCCATTGTGCCATGAATGTTTGAATAGAGACATCTGTCCATCTAGTAGCTTAGGAAGAAAATCACCCAAGAAGACCCCAGTGAAGAAGGAAGTTAAAAGTGAAAAATCTGATGATGAGAATGATGATAAGTCACCTAAGAGTAGAAAAGTTACGCCAAGAAAGGAATTAAATGATGAAAACATAAATTCTAATACTAAAGCAGGAAAGTTGACTGTCAAAACAGAAAATGCAGAGAAAAAATCACCTCTTAAAAGAAAAGTTACACCTAAAAAAGCTGAACAAATTAACCCTGAAGATGATATGGATGATTTTGAAATGAAACCTGATCAACTGTCTGTTACAGCAGCATCTCGGAAGAAAGTAACACCAAATAAAAAAACAAAAGCAGATGAAGTTAACTCCCACGATAATTTGGATGTTAAACCTGCACTTAAGAAGAGAGTGACACCAAATAAGAAAACAAAAGCAGAAGAAATCAACTCTCAAGATAACTTGGATAATTTTGAAATGATAACTGAGCAACTATCTGTTAAAACAGCACCTAGGAAGAGAGTTACACCAAGCAAGAAAACAAAAGCAGAAGAAGTTAATTCACAAGATAATTTGGATGTTAAAACTGCACCTAAGAAAAAAGCAACACCAAATAAAAAAGCAAAGGCTGATCAAAGTTCTGAAACAGACAATATTAGAGATGAGAATGATGAAAAAGTTGTAAAAAAGAAAGCTGTGCCTGGAAGTAGTGGTAAAAATCTGGAATTTAAGGAACCTACTACTGGCACTAGTGCAGATGGTGACAATTCTACCAATAGCAAGACCAAAAAATTACCAGCGGCTCGTAAATCTGCAAGAAACAAAGTTCTCAATGATGCAGAAACTGCTATTGAAAACTGTGATAGTGTGGTACAGAAAAAAACACGAGCAACTAAGAAGTGATCAATTTTTTTTTATTAAGTTTACACAATGCATGTTGTTTATATTGTAAGTCCTTTGTTTTGTTTATGTTTAATTTTTTTTAGAAATAGTTTTAAGTGAAACCTTATGCAGCTACATTTTTCTTACACTTAAATGAGTAAGAAAAGAAACAAGTTTGAGATTACAAATTGATTATGTTTTCTAGAAATCTTATGGGAATCAATGAAGGAGCGATTATTCGAAATACCTCATTAGCATTACTATTGTTGAATCTTTTTTAATGAATCTTATTATAATATCATAGAATTAAATCAGTGTTTTCTTCTACCAACTTTTTTCTTCGATTTATCTTTCCTATGGTCTGGTTTTCCATGTCCTTTCTTTGAGTCAGATTTACCTTTTCCATGTCCTTTCTTTGGGTCAGATTTAGCTTTCATGTGGCCTTTCTTTTGCATTGATTTCTTTTTGTTCTGAATTCTATCTAGTTTGCTCTTCATTTGGAATACTTTGCTCTTCTGTATTTTCTTTGTTGCTTGTTTCTTGAGCATGCTTTTTATTTCTTTTTTTGTTTTTATTTTTTCATCGTCATCATCATCCTCTGCTTCCGACTCTTCACCCTCATTTTCTTCATCTGACCCCATTCCAGAAATTGTTACTGCCTTTTCATTAACTTTATTCTTATCTTTCTCCTGCTCTTTCTTGACTTTTTCTTTAGGTTTATTCTCACCAATTACTAAATCTTTCTTCTGCAAAGTATCTGCTGAAAGTTCCACTATTTTAACATTAACATCCTCATCTTCATATTCATCCTGAAGGAGTTGTTCTATGTCTGGAATGGGTCTGCTGGATACCACTAGCTTTTTGTAGGATTCTTTATTCTGAAACAAGGAAAATTTTGTGAGATGGACAGACATTGTTGGTCAATGCAGCCTTTGGTTTTTTTATTAAGGAAGTCACTTTGAAAAACTATAAAGTTTTTTGAACATATCTTGAAAACAACCAAGGGATGATAGGCTGGATAATTCCAACATGAGTTTATTTCTACAAACTAATCTATTGCTCTCGACAAAGTAATTTTACGAAACTATTGTCATATTCCGCATTTACATACCTCCTGTTTTATACGTTTCTTTTCCACTTTTAGAAGCGTTTTGAATTCCTCCTGTGCCTTCTTTTTTCGTTCCAGCTTCCTTTTACGGAACCCACATAAGAAATCCCTGAAAAATAAACAAAAACATTACCTAGTTGTCGTAGCCAGTGCCTGCATATGCACATACTGAATCAGAAACAATAGATGTGTAAATTACTTTCTCTTAGCTTCATCGAACACTAAGGTGACTTTCTTTCTTCCCTCTTTATTTTTTTTTCTCGCCATTATATCCAAGAAATTATACAATATTCTTCTGCAAACTTACACGCTTTGGGTTTGGCACATAACCTAAAACTTTGATTGTTATGACAATACAATGACAGTAGTTTGGCAGTACGTTTAGTTCACAGAGGAAATACTCTGGAGTTGAAAACTAGCAGTTAGTATAATTTATAATTTTTGGGTTACTAAAACATAGTACTATCTCCGGTCTCCGGTATATAAAAATATAGAACCTTTGACAATTTAAAATAAAAGGCTGGGCAGAGTTCGAACAAAGAGTACAGTATATATTATGAGTTCGACAGTTTATGTTGGTTTAACTTCTGTGCCCGAATCTATGAATTCACAAAGATTATCGTGATTTCTATAATCTTCTATCATCTATTTTCGTATGAAAATCACGAATGAATTGATAAATGTTCATCCAATTCTAAAAGATGCCATTATCAGCGTTTTCAATTCTGCTGCTAAAAATAGACATTATTCCTTCAGGTTTCCACGTCGAATGGTGATAAGGTTAATAAATAATAATATAACAAAATAACCCGTGCAATACTGTTTATCACTCGATTTTTGGCAAACATTCAAGAATTTTTGAAATCCTTGTTGGCGATTGGTCGAACTGCGCAATTAGTTTTTTTTATTAGCTTGTTTTCGACCAATCAGCGCACAAGTCCACAATAAAGTCGAACTCATCAGCAGCATGGCTGTCAGTATAAATTTGAAGCTTGAACGATGCGCTTCCTCTCGTCACGTCGGTTTTTTTTGTTTGTGCAATTTGTCGAAAATGATATCGTGTGTGATTTTGAGTGGCATAAATTATGGAAACCCTTGGGTGCAGTGACCTGATATCTGCCTTGTTACGCAAGGTGAGTTTTGGAATGTGATTGTAGTGTTTATAACGAGAATAAAGATTATATTCGCACTTAACCATTGCGAGCTGAGCAAAAATTGTGGCACAGAAAAATCAATCGGGATCTCGCTATGTACGTATGAGGCTTTCGTCACGATTTAATTTGGTTAATTCAAGGTCACTTGCAGAGGTCTTAAATGTGAGCGCGAGTGCAATAATTGGAGTAATCAATACGATTTTGTTACCACGGCCATATGTTAACATGCGTGAAAGGATAGTGTTTGTAACGTACCGTTACCGTTCTCGTGGACTATGTTTTGATCTACACGATCGTGTGATTTCCGACGAACGTGGAATTTGTATGCCAGCGATAGGGAAAGTTGGTAGGTATTCATATAATATAATTTACGAGCAGGCCAGAGTATCGATGACATACAACATAACGAGATTGTCTGCAAGCGTGCATGTTCGAGATACCACATGAAATCAATGAAATAGTATATTGGTATTGATTTTAGTACGCCTACTCGCCTCCCTCCCACACTTGGGAATGAAGTGATATGACATGTACATGAATCTGTTTGTTGATACTATCTTTTTCTTGTAAGCTAGAATAATATTGTGGCAAGTGATATGCAAAGTATGTGCACCTTTTACTGCATTAGTGGAATAACTTAAAGTGTTGATAAATATTTGTAATGTTTACAAATAATAGAATTGTGTGTCAACATTTAAATAAGAGGTAGATTATTTAGATCAACATTAATTTTGGATGCATGTAAAAAAATCAAATTTAGGTATATGTTAGCTTTTATGCATCTTTCAATCAATTTCATCATTGTTGGTAGGTCACCTACTTATCAATACATTGGAAATTAATGTAAACACATTCATAGTTATGTCTTCTTTAAAAACTTACTATCTGATCATTATCATTGTTCAAGCACATTCCAACCTCTATTTTTAACCTTAAACCCATTAATAAAACTTATTATTATTGTCTGCAACATGAATACCATTGTCTGGGAGAGTAGTTTTTTGAGGCTTTATCAGAATATTTAATGATCTATTAAGATCCCCATAACAGGTACTGATTAAAAACCATTTACATAACAAGTTGATAAAATAAGGGTCATAAATGTTTTTAATTTATTATAGACCCACCCAATATTGGCCTGGAGACAAATAATTAATAGATGTGTAATAAATATATAGTAATAATTTATGAATTATTACCTTTATCTACACAAGACTAACTGTAGATAATTTATTTGAAATTGATCTTTACTGTACAGTATTAAGAGTTACATTTGAACTGTGTTTCTTGCTGATTAAATAATAATGATATAACAGCAAAGACATGTAACGGTTAATTGACTTCCTCATAAATAATTTTTGCAACTTGTTTTAAAAGTAATACTTCTTTTAAAAGTAATACTTCTTTTAAAGTTACTTGATTCTTTTAAAAATCTATTTGTGTTTGTTCTGTATACTGTTCTCTGATCTTATCTGATTTTATCTAGATTAATGTGTGTGATTAGTTAAAGCAGTGTAGATAGCTTGTTTACATAATTCAATCGCTAGATTGCTTTATATTTTCCATTCTAAATTTTTTGATGTCTCATCATGCAAGTCAAAAATCGATAACAATTAATTATTAAGGATTGGACTGAATCTAAATTTTAACATAAAAGACTCTTTATTTCATTATTTTTAGAAGTCTAGCACAAAATAACATCTGATAATGATATTGATTTCTAGACTCAACATTACAAAAGCAGAATAGTTGACTTAGATGTCAACTATTCTGCTTTTATTATGTTGAGTCTAGAAATAGTCTGACAGTTTATGACAGTTAAACTCAACTCAGTAGTGAGAGGAGCACACCCTGCAAATGAGAAAAGTAGAATAGTTGACACCTAAGCATTGATATATAAAAAAAACCCAAGATGTACAGTCTCAAACAAATGCAACACTTGAAACTGTTGTCAAAAACTGACATGTATCGAGTGTTGTGTATAGTTATACTATAAACAATTTATTTTGCAAATTCAACCTTACACGGATCGCTTAAAGTTGTTTTTACAAAACAGTTCAGTATGGCGAGTGATGCGCATTTTTTTTTGCAAATTCAACCTTACACGGATCGCTTAAAGTTGTTTTTACAAAGTAGTACAGTATGGCGAGTGATGCGGGACTGTTTGAAACTTGCGCATATTCTGCTTGTTTTTTGCAGACGTTTTTGAGATGCTGAGTGTGTATCTTGGGTTTTTTATATATTAATGCACCTAAGTCAACTATTTACTTTTACATGTTGATTCTAAAAATCGAGATAATTATCAGATTTTATTTTGTGCTTTTTTATCTTTAAGATAATTACTGTTGCTATAATGTTCTAGCATGTCATTATTGAAGTAATCTGAAACAAGTAGGTAATATAGAAATAAATCATGGATAACAATGCATTCTTATCTGCAGTCATTTGCAGGGCGTGCCCCTCTCACTGCCGAGACCAGATCGGTGTCACACCCGCAATGCCTACTTGTTGAAACTTGTAGCTTTCTTATCAAAACTAAAGCAGAACTATAAATCTGAAAGAAAAAGTACTTGGTATTCGGTTTATTGCTCAATATAAGTAAATCACGTTTAGAGAAATTATAGCATTCATGATCAACGGGAGTTCCTCTTCATTCTATACTTGCTGACCCGTAGAACTGCATCTGTATCACATTTTTCATGAATGCTTCGCTCCTATTGGTTGTAGTGTAATGTTAATTAGCCTTTAGCCTTCATTGATAAATGAGCTATCCAGAACTAAAAGAATTTTTCAATGAAAACCAAGTTCCTCATCCTCCCATACAACCAAACAAACAAACTTATCAGCTTTAAATATTAGTATAGATTTAATATGCTCCGCAGCAGTTGCATTTTAATTTGGCATCCTGAAATGCATTAATGGCCAGTCCAAAAAGGCAACTAATTACCTATTGTTACATTCAAGACTGTCATCAAGCTATTGTATGCAGATTAAGAGACAATAATAAATAAACTAAGCAAGTGTTTTTTGAAAATTAATAAATAGCAGCTAGCGGTACGTTTACACCTAAATGACCTTAGGGCGTTGTCTAGCGGAAGGGGACGAGCGCAGCTGTGTATATCTGGCTCAAGGGCACCTTAAGGGAGTCCGGACTTGTCTCGCGCGCAAGATCTAGTTTTAGAACTATTGTACAACAAAACTGCATAGTAAAGTAAACAAAAACACACTACAAAGAATAAAATAACCTTAATTTCAGAAGTCGGTGTTAATAACAAAGAAACAATACCAAAAACACAGACTTCCGAAATTAAGGTTATTTTATTCTTTGTAGTGTTTTGTTTGGAAGTCGGTTATATTTTTTTGTAAAAGGTTTTTTATTTTTCACTTTTAAGTAGTGATACTTGGACGACGTCTTCGTCAACGCAGAAATTGGAATAAGCAAAAATGCTCATAAAATAAAAACTACGGAACCAAACCGAATCAAGAAATCACAGAAATCGGATCAGAAACCTGAGTAATCGAAGTACATATGTATATAAATAAAAAAGTACCCGCCGAAGTCAGAACCTCCTCCTTTTTGGGAAGTCGGTTAAAAATGCGTACGATGTCGTGGCCATATTTGTCGAAAGAGATTTACCTACAAATTCAAGCATGATTGTAATTTAACAGATAGCGGGATATTTGTTTTATGTGGCCTCTCGGTCACGAAGTTCGTGTTAAAGAAATCTCTTAAGTCTCATTCGCTTCGGAGATTTTGAGCAACGCCAATGGCAATGTGGAGAATAAATGTTAGGTTGTTCCTTTCACGGTATGAATCAGGCTTCCTTACCTATCTACCTGTTTGATGTCAATACCATGTCTTATTGTATTGTTGACCACCTTGCACGAGAAACTTAAGAAAATCTAACCTATCTTATCTGACGATAGGTATGTTTTACGAATCACGCGATCGCGAAGTCAATATGATAACGTTTTGTTTTTATTAGAATCCTAGGTCAGCAAAAAATGTGTCATGTAGTGTAGGTACTACGTAGTTCGTCTCAGCATGTAACTCCTAAGTTCATATCCCCGTGCAGCATCGCAGTCGTGATTTCAGAAGTTACTCGTTTTCTAGCCACATCATCATTCACAGAATCTATCCATCGTTGCGTTGGTCCTTGTCCTACTCATAAAATCATCCACATTTATACTTTAAAGTTTCCTCCCAACAAGTTATTGTATGGCGTAATTCGTGTACCTATAATGATCTATTGCGAAACACCTCTGACTTTGTAAAGACGCTGAAGTATTTTTAGTCCTGAATCATCTGCCTAACGCCCTAACCTTCCTATCCTCGGATGGGTAACGATCTACGCGGGAGATGTTTACCCATCCACGAACTGACCTCTGCAAGCGATGCTTAACCTCGAAGATCAACCCGTGTAGCTGTTATTATTTTGCCACGAGTTGGAATTATGCGAAGTCCTAACAAAGCTATTCTTGTTTGTCTTGTAGTGTACTTCGCATACACCGTACACGTCAGACAGGTCACCGTAGGGTCTGCCTCGACTGGGTCAAGGCGTCCGTTTCCGATTCCGACACACCTATCTGCTAGACAACTAGACATGTTTGCTAGTTTCGTGGGACGACTTGAGATAAAAGAATCAGTTGTTGAACTTGTGCCAATCATATCCTGTAACTCATTAATTAGGGCTTAACTTTTTAGAACAAATAAATTATTATTATTATTATTTAAGGTATGTCTTGAACAATCTCGGGACCCTGAGGTCCCGGTCCTTTGGTAGGCGTACGAGGGGCCGAAGCCAACTCGCAGAGGCCCCGTTAGACATTTCTAATGGAATGGGCCACCAACCGACGATTATCCCTATATGCACTATCAAAGTATACCTAAGGACAATCCCCGGTAGGTGCAAAACTATTGCATAATATGGAAACAAAAGCTGACAGGCTATGGGTTTGGGTGGTTTAGTGGATTCATTAACGTATACTATGAAAGAACTATTGGCCCCTGCCTGACCACTGAAAATATACACAGCTTTAAAATGGCAGGGGGTGACTTGCACACTCAATAAATGGGCCCCCGAAAACGGTCGCTAGCACAAAGTGACGTAGCTCCGAGGAGGCAACATATCCTGAGGTGCTAGAGGAGTGGAGAGGTATACCACGGCTATCAGGACAATCCCGGAAGTACGGTCAAGATCCCTACCAGCATCTTACTGGATTATACATCCTTCTCCCGAGCACGTTTGCTCTTGCGAATCGCCACTCAGACCGGCCGATTAAGGCAAGAAAGAGGTGGGAGCTCTGTTCCTCGTCAGTGTTTACTCCAGCTAGCCAATAAAGGCAAGCCGGAGATGAAGAACAAGACTTCTCCCGGGAGATCAGGTCCGTGGGGTCGCTACTGCCCAACAGTTCGCCACAAAACTGCCTTGTGGATTGTATCTCTCTTTGTCTGGCCCCTCACCCTAAGTATGAGTACCTAAGGTTCATTGGGGCACGCAAGCCCCACCACGACGTCAACGTAGAGATACGGCGGTGGGGTTATTATTATTATTATTTCGTCTATTTATTTTTATAAACATATATTTTACATTTTTAAATATATCTTAACAAAACATCAATAAAAAAATACATTTAAAAATATAAAAAATAGTAGTCCGCCGGTGTCGGGAGCAGGGTCCAAGCTACCGGTGGTTAGGGCTCCAGAGAAAGGAACCTCCTCACAATACGAGCCGTATCCAGGAGTACTGCCTTCTGTATCAGGCCCTTTACCCAACCGCGTAACGCCAACTTTGACAGGTGGTCGTCGAAGCTATTGGCCATCAGGCCATTGGCCGTAACGACAATCGGCACAATGACAGCCGAGTCCACATTCCACATGTCGACAACCTCGTGTGCTAAGTCGAGATACTTAATTTGTTTCTCTTTCTCAGCTTTCACGAGATTCTCGTCATGTGGAATGGTAACATCGATTATCATTGTGCGGCGCGCTAATCGGTCTATCACCACTATGTCAGGCTTATTGGCAACAATAGTCCTGTCAGTAATGATAGACCGATCCCAGTACAACGTGACATGGTCATTTTCGAGAACTGGGTCGGGCACATACTTGTAATACGGTACCTCAGAATCCACAAGTTTGTATTTCAAAGCAAGTTGCTGATGGATTATCCTGGCCACTTGGTTGTGCCTGTGCAAGTACTCGCCGTTAGCCAGACGAGAACAACCAGAGATAATATGTCTGATGGACTCACCCGGACGGTGGCATGCCCGACACACGTCCACCGTCCCATCCTTCATAATATGCCTCCGGTAGTTATTCGTCAAGATAACTTCGTCCATAATCGCACAGATAAAACCTTCAGTTTCTCCGAAGAGATCACTGAAACGTAGCCAGGCCACGGATGCTAAAAAATCTACGTCGGACCCATGAAGAGCCCGATAGAAGCGCCCGTGAAGCTCCTTGCCTTTCCATACCTCCTTGCGGTCATCTGTGGTAATTATCACAGGTTTGCGCCAGTTCTCTTTAGCCATGGATAACGGGGTGAGTCCCTTGTCCACTGCGACCACATCTCGGTGCATACCCACATCAGCTTTGAGAAAATATTCTCTGAGACTGCACATCTCGCGGTTGTGGAGAGTCTTGGCGTTTAAAAAGCCTCGACCTCCACACTTCCGCGGGATGTACAGTCTCATCACCGATGATCGTGGGTGATGCATCCGGTTTGCGGTCAGCAGTGTACGGACCCTCCTATCCAGGGCATCAAGTTCAGTTTGAGTCCATTTGAGTATGCCAAAAGAGTACATTAATACCGGCATGACCCAACCGTAAAGGCGCGCACTTTATTTATTTTTTATTATTATTATTATTAACTAAATAAATCTCACTGTACTTTTCACGTCAGTGCTAGCAGTCTTATGTCCTCCAATTCTGGGCATTGATCTCCTACAACGCATGCCACAACGGCTGTTCCTGAGTTTCCCGTATCCACTAGCCTAAAGGCACTTACCCCACGCCCTAAAAAAAGTAAATTCGCAACGACTACTACCGAACCCATAGGTATATGTACATACTAGCTTCTGCCAGCGGCTTCGCCCGCGTGATCCCTAGGGAACTTACTCCCGGGATAAAAAGTAGCCTATGTCCTTTCTCAGGCATCATTTAAATCGGTTCAGTAGTTTTGGCGTGAAAGCGCGACAGACAGACAGAGTAACTTTTGCATTTATAATATTAAGTAAGGATGAACGTGTATCATACCTATTTCATAAGGTGACTTTGTCTGGGGGTCGACTCTCGAACACCGGTTCAACGCACATGGCTAGGCACATTGATGCGTAGTAGCTCTTTGACTTTTTATTCACATTCATTCAAATCGAGTGGGCGATTGTTTGGAAAACCAAATGCGTAATGTGGATGACATTATGTAGATCTCCCGCAGTAACTCTTATCAACGTTTATTTATAAAATAAAATTTAATCATGTCTTTCAAACTACCTACGATCACGAATGAGATCATTAGAGTTTTTTTAGCCACGTGCGTATTTAAAATATTTGTGCAATATTTCTACTCTGTGCTCCGCTGATGACGAATAGGCGAGTAATATAACTCAGTTATAACTTATAAATAATACAAACCCACATAAATATGATGATGCAATTTCTCAATTAAGTTCTTATTTAGACAATAATAATAAGCTGAGATGAGTAAGGCCCGAATAACAGAAGCTTACTCACCTCCAAATCGTTAAGATGAAACCATTTTACTCCTTTCATTTTTTAACAAAGTCAAAAGAAAATAATATCTACTGCTGTAAATAATTTGGTTTTGTTACTTTTTAAAAATATGTGTTATTTTTTTATACTAAATTAAAAATGCGGGTAGCGGAGTGGCGCGTAGAGGAATAGTTTGCTCCGTTTATATGCACATGGTCATTGGCATGTATACAAGCCTTAAATAGAAATAGGGGAGAATAATTTACTTAGTACAATAATTTACTTAGTAATTACTTGATTACAGCGGTTAAATCTTGTTTTAATATCGTAAGAATCGGAAGTCAATTCATATTGGTGACGTAAACAGCAACACACAAGAACTGTTAAACAGTCCATTGTTTTAAATAGTGACTGTGACTACGTTGAATAATACGCAATATTGATACAAGGGAAAAGGCGTCAACCTAAAGGACGTCAAGTTTTATTTACAGATGTTAATGTTGAGTCAATTACTGTGACATTATTTATAGCCAAGGTACTTAGGTTTGGAGGTTACAATTTTTGCCAAACGTTTGAAAGCAGGATGCAAAAAATTAGGAGGCCTAGCGAAATAGTACTGACTTATTTCGCAAGGCTCACTAGACCCCATAGTGAATTGATTCACAGTGGCCCTGATTGCCCTGGGTCCTTCGCATGTATTGATTTATTTATGAATTAAGAACTAGATGACCCGCGCAACTTCGTGTGCTCCGCTCCTGTTGGTCTTAGCGTGATGATATATAGCCATCCTCGATAAATGGGCTATCTAACACTGAAAGAATTTTTCAAATCGGACCGGCAGTTCCTGAGATTAGTGCGTTCAAGCAAACAAACAAACTCTTCAGCTTTATATATTAGTATAGATAGTATAGAATATAGATTTATGCTCATAGGCACAAAGGCAGACTTTATGCCGTAAGCACAGTATAATATCCGTAGGCATTATCTACCAGTAAACCAAGGGTGGTCAAGAGACAAAATAGGAGGACCTAAATGGATGACCTTACGAACGCGTCATTTAGCACATTCGCATAGATGAACTTAGGGCCATATGTATTTGAACTTCTTGCTATGCTATTAATACGCTGAGAAGAAATGGCTATAGATAGGCACAAACATCGTAGTAACATCCCTCCTAGTCGATTGAGTATTGTAGTTGCAATTTGGCAATCATTCAGTTGACTCACAGAATCTTCCGAGTTGACTAGCAGGTCAGGCAGTTTCGTAACTAACAAGGAGTCAGAAACGGTGTCGAGCGAATTCGCGTCGTTTCTACCGCATTCGGTCAATTTATCTTGCTCTAAGTAATATTATTTTTGTACTCACTTTTAAAAGAAAGAAGATTTACATACGTCTTAATTGGAGCTTGGGATAACTGTTCAATAAAGAAAAAATATAATGGTAGTGTTTTGTGAACGCCTATTTTTGCTATGACAGCATTTAATAATGTAAATTTAAAATCAAAAACATCCTTCGCATTTAATGAATAAGTCAGAAAGTGCACCGTAGCTGAAAACTTGTTTGGAAATCAGGTGTCATGGTATACTAATGTTATAAATGGGCTCACAATGGGCCTCATCAGAAGGCTCAAAGTCACTCAAAGGGCAATGGAGAGGGCAATGCTTGGAGTTTCCTTGCGTGGTCAAATCAGGAATGATGATATCCGGAAGAGAACCAAGGTTACCGACATAGCCCAAAGGATCGCCAAACTAAAGTGGCAGTGGGCAGGGCACGTTGCTTGCAGAACAGATGGTTGATGGGGCTGAAAACTTCTGGAGTGGCGAATGCGTACCGGAAGACGCAACATTGGAAGGCCTCCCACAAGAGTTCTGGAGTGGCGAATGCGTACCGGAAGACGCAACATTAGAAGGCCTCCCACAAGGTGGACCGATGACCTGGTTAAGGTCGCAGGTAGCCGTTGGATGCGAGACGCGCAGGACCGGTCGTTGTGGCGACGCTTGGGGGCTATGTCTGCAGTGGACGACTTTCGGCTGATATGATGATGATGAATATTATAAAGCTGAGGAGTTTGTTTGTTTGAACGCGCTAATCTGTGGAACTACCGGTTCGCATTGAATATTTTTTTAGGATTGGATAGCCCATTTGTCGAGGAAGGCTATTAGGCCAGGGGCCAACTTGATTAGACCCAAGATCGACATTTTACTGACGAATCCCCGTATGATCTACTAATTTCAGAGGTACTTCTTAAAATTACAGATGAAACAGTAGGTAAAGACATTTATGTAGTATTTTTATTTGATTAACATAACCTATTTAGTATTAACATCGTTGCGCAGTCCTATTTATATTTTTGGCCTTGCCGCGATCGACTGAACTAGTAGCCGCGATCGACCGGTTGGCCATAATGGCCATCCCTGCTATCCTTACTAATATTATAAATGCGAAAGTAACTCTGTCTGTCTGTCTGTCGCGCTGTCACGCCAAATGTACTGAACCGATTTAAATGAAATTTGGTACAGAGATAGTCTAGAGCCTGAGAAAGGACATAGGCCACTTTTTATCCCGGGAGTATGTTCCCTAGGAACCACGCGGGGGAAGCCGCTCTGGCAGAAGCTAGTAGGCTATAAGTATGTATAACATCACGCTACAGCCCAAAAGGATCGGAGTATTGATGATGTGACGCAGACGAAGTCGTACGGGTCAGCTTGTTAAGGACAACGGCGTGACAATAATGGTCTAGGTGTATCCGTTATTATTTCAGTATCATGAACTTTTGCTAGCTAGTCTTTGTTTCGCAAAACACTGTACACCACAGTTATAAGAACAGAATTTACAAGCTTCAAAAGAAAGTTTTATTAAAACGAAGTGTATTTACAGCCAGAGTGCGATAACAGGACGATAAACGACTGAAACCCAACTAGGTCGAATGCAACGTGTTACGCCAACGATAACATGACCCCAAAACCAGTGTTGACATTTTTGGAACTGATAATCTACTCTGAAATCTTCTGGTAACATCTTCCACTTATCAATCTGTTTACATATGGTAAATGTATCGTAATGATAGCATTGATAGCTCAGATTTCCTTAACACTTCATTGACCCGTTTAGGAACTGAGCTGGTTGAAAAATATCGTGTAATGATTAATCGTTGGTACTTGGCAAACCCACTGTCAGAGTAGCTGACAGATTACTAATTTTGTTGTTAATGAAGGTACCTTGCAAATGTAAGCTGGTCGATGCATCTTAATGTGTTAGTTTAGAATTCACCGGTTCTTACGTTTAGGAGCTATCTGTATTGAAAAATTACATCTACTGAAAGACCGTTAGCACTTGGCACACATTCGCTGTAAATATGAGACAGTTGACTCTTGCTTCTACAAATCTTTAATTGCCTCTGTAAGATTTTTATAGTATATACCTTATAGTTATAGTACCGAAACTTTAGCTATGAATATCATTATCAGGAGGACTGTTCATTGCTTTCTGTAACTTGCCGATAGGCATGCAGGATATGATGATCGTAATCTTATGGTCCCAATGTTATGTGATGTCCCAACTTTGTGCTGTACTTTGGATAGTTTGATTTGTCTTAGTTATCAAAGCAGCCATTACTTTATTGTTAAATTAGACTACGAAAGTTTAAGACAGTACCAAAGCGAAGTGCATTCTAGACCCAAGATTAGACAAAGAAATTGATGTTAGTGGATAATCGGTTTCCGCTTTAGATCGTTTAAAAGGCTAAAATACATCATTATGTACATGAAAACAACGACTTTTTTACCGAGAGTTTAATCGAGGACGTATGGTGTCGGCCGGTGCCGTATGGTGCCGTAAAAGAATGCCAACCCGCTTGCCAAGCGTGGCGATTATGGCAAAGCCCCCCTTTTGGGGGAGGCCTATGTCCAGCAGTGGACGCCTTACGGCTGATATGATGATGATGAATCGAGGACAAAATGTGAAGGTGAGCATTATTAATTAAAAACATAGAAAAGAGTTGGATAGTTGTCGCGTTTAAAATTTTAGACATGTTCGCAATGGTTGAAATGTACTTAAAAGTTAATGGAGGTTAAATTACAAAAGTGAATAATAATGAGCATGATCTTCCTTGTTAATTTAATGTTGAAAATAAATAATGTGTCATCATCGTCACAATAATAACAATTCTATAAAATATTTTTAATGTGTGACGAGACAACTTTGGGAGGAGTGCGAGATTTAAGATCGTATAGACGACGAATGCATAGATAATTTTTCTTTTTTAATTAAGAATTACTGTCTATTTTACACCAACTACAAGTTTTTTGGTCGGCTTAATTTGTGTCCCACTGCCACTGCATGGCCAAGTTTTACCCACAACCGAGATTAGATCGTCACCTTTAACCCCTAGTAATAAAATTTATTTACGTTACGCAGGACTAGGTCAATCCGGAACTAGGCATACATTTAAAAGCTCCGATCGATATTTCAGGTCCGTTCGGTCACAGCCCACAAATATACAAATAGGTCATGTATCAAGTTTGGTGTGCTCGGCGCATTGGAGCCTAGATTGGCATGGAGTGAACATCGCAGTGCAACTAGCGCTATCGTACTGAATTTTTATTAGTTTTTTATTATTATTAAAAGTGATTCATGCTTGTTTCAGGAGCGGAATTACAAATTGGGTTGATAAACACACAGCATGACATCTCGGTAAGTTAACTCTTGAATTATTCGTGGTAAATAATGCATGTTTTTGTTTAAGTTCACCTTGAGAGTCCTGAAAACGATGTAACTGTTAAAATACATCGTTTTCAGAACTCACCGGTTTCTGAATGAGGAATTTGAAGCTGAGTATTTTCTAACTCAACTTATCTGTTTGCCACGTTCTCTATTCAGAAACCGTGTTGTACAGTAACAAGTCTTGTGCTTTTGTCAAGTGTGTATTCGAGATGAAAAGTTCAACTGACTTTTATTACAGTTTTTATATAGTACCATTTTTCAATATTTTGTAAATAGGTAGTCATAACATTTTAATATGATGTAAGCACTTGATTTTTGTGTAAACGGAAGAGTGTTTTTCATTCAGATACTTCCCGTTAAGGTCAAACGCTCAAGATCCTAACACGGTAACTAATTTCCATAAAATGATGAAATACCAGAAGACGCAACGGTTGTGAATGGAAATATAAAATGACCGTAATATTTAGGGTTCCGTCTCCGAAGGGTAACCAGCGGGAACATAAGGGTGCGTTTCCACCAGAGATGTGCGAGGATGCGTAGCGAGGGATGCGTTGTTAAGAATCAATAGAATCGCTTGCGCTGAGCGAGGCTTTTTTTTTAAGGATGGGACGCTCTAGGTGAAGCAGGAGGGAGTGTCAGACTCTTACTGACTAAAACCCATCCGTGTTAATCATGTGTGTTCCTTCAGTGCCCTTTGCGTTCCAGGGCCGCGGTGACGCTTTCGAACAAAGTCCGCAGCCCCAGCAGGCACTGGCCCTAGCGGGCCCCGTTTTTTATGCTGACAGCTCTTTGTGGCGCGCGTGGAACACAGCGCGCCGTCGACCCGGGCCTGGTTCTGATCAGATGGCGAGCCACCTAATGCTCGACGTCCGCAGGCCCGCGCCTACGGTGGCCGAGAATCGCCCTGCGACTCCCGACGCCCGGGGCGTCTTCTTCTGTTGCGGCGGCTGGGGCGTGAGGTTTCTCTCTTTCGCGTTCCATGACCGCTTCCCATGTTTCCTCGCTCCGGACCATGGCTTGAAACAGGGCCGAACGCGAGAGGTCGCCGCCGGCGCTGAGTGAGGCTAGGTAAATGACGCGATTATGTTGGTTCTTAACAAACACATGTTCGCTACGCATCCTCGCACATCTCTGGTGGAAACGCAGCCTAAAGGCATTGTCCGCACTGCGTATATTCTCGCATACTAAATTCCGTGAACGCGTTTACACCTTGTTCGCACTGCGAATAAAATTTCGCACGATTTTAGTCATTTCGATGCAGTTCCCGGCTGAGACAAACGTCTAAAATCATCAACAGACTGAGCGAACCGCGCGAATTTTATTTCGTAGTGCGGACATACCCATAACTACTTTATAATTTACAAAACATTCCCGCGGAAATAATCCGCATCGCGTTCAATTTGTATCAATCACAGATTTTTTTTCCGCTCGAATTTGTTACCGCTAGTGTGGCTTCTCGTATAGGATTCAATGTGTTACAGAATAGCGAGAAAAAACTCGCGCGGTGAAATATCACAGTGCGGACAGGGCCTAAACCACCGCTGTCCGTCCGTCAGCGAGCAGTATTTCATGAACCGAAATTGGTTGCCGATAAAACAACAAATACAATTAATTAAAGATTGAAGTGGACTCATACAGGAAACATGTTTTTTCGTACGGAACCCTGTGACTCCGACTCGCACTTGGTCGGTTTCAATAACTTGGAATGTTGTTGAAATTATAATTCAAGATTTTGTATGTCCACTTGGCAGCTTACCTGGCCTTTGTAATTTTATTCAGTTTTTTGTCCTTTACACAGCGATACTATTACCATTTCATGTATATGTAAGTATGCTGTTTGTCTTTAATTTAAAGATGACCTGAATTAATTCCGACTGCATTATCATATGCGAATGTTATGTGAGTCAATAAAATTTCAAATCGAAAGTCTACAACGCCGATGAATTTTGCGTCGTTGGAAAGTAAATATGCAATGGTTTCATAAGTTCTCGGGATGATTTCCATTAGAAGCTTGAACTAATGCAATGCATTCTCTTCGGAGACCTGTTATAGCGTCTTATTTAAATGCAACTCTACCTAATACGGTAGAGACGGGTCTTATGTAAAGTTAGGTAGCTAGAGTTTATTAGAATTAGCGTATTTTATTAAGAGGTAATGCTGGCGGCGACACTTTGTATGTAAAAAGTCATAATTCGTGGTTTGGCTCTCGACTGTTTTCTCCTCCAATATTGGCCCAAACTAAGAGATATTTCACAAACTGAATAAGAAGAATATGTACTGTGTCCCTATGTTTTCTTTTTTTGATTAATAGTTGCCAAATTTGTACACTAGGGCTCTGTTGGCAGCGATTTATCGGATAATTTTGAGCATTTTGTAAGGGATCCAAGGGCTTATACGGTTAATAAATCATCAAAAAGAAAAACACGGACATAGTATACATCCTTCTTATTCAGTTTGTGAAATATCTTTTAAATCGGTCCAATATTAGAGGAAAAAACAGTCGAGAGCCAAACCTCGAATTATGACTTTTTATATACAAAGTCTTGCTGCCAGCATTTCCTCTTAACTGATGTGCTCACATGATTCACAGAGAGCTGACGCGCTAAGTACAGACAACAAGAGTTGTTTGTAGAAAAATCATACATAATTATTATTGCTATTATATTATATTGTCGAAAATTCTGTCAATGTCAATTCGTCATGCAAATGCGTGTTAAAAAATAAATAATTTGAATATTAAAAGTAAAAACTCAATCCTTACTTTTTAAGTTAGACACTTGAAAGAGTAATTATTATAATATTCTTTATTCGGACAAAAATGATCCACCGTGTTAGTAAACTATATTACTAACGAAAGATTTGTTTATTAATGAAGGTTTAATATACTACTCAGTACACAACATAGTTTAAAAATAATTGCAACTGTTGAAAGTAAAACAGTAATAAGCGCACATGCAATTACTATGTCTACCTAGTGTAGATTCATAGATCGCTGTCTCAGATCCGGCTCGAAGGACCAAGTAGTAGGTACAAAATTTAAAAAATAAATAAAAGCGTATGTATTTCAGTCTGCAGCAGGAACTAAAAATATTCATACAGTAAGTGACGCACGCTTACAAGCTGCAAATGAACTTATTATTTGTTTGACAGTTGAGTGCACCAGTTTAACTTAAGTTCTGATACGGCAATACTCTAGCCGGACCTAGCTGTTCGTACATATACACTTTTACACATGTTACATAACGACTGTATTATTGTATGGAAGCAAGCCATTTCTTATGCAATACTATGTTTTACGATTTTATTTTACGATCACATGCGTATGAAACCAATAAAACATTGCAGGGGTTAATAAATTAGATCCAATTTACCCAGTTTGATTAGATTAAATTTAATTGAACCCGCTACATAAAAAAACGTGACAACGAGTAAGCTAAGGGCGAATTGTTTGAACCATAGTTAACTAAAAACAAAAATACGTGGTTAACAATCTATTGTTAACTTGACAAAAGGTCAGATAAATTTAATTAGTTAAAAAATATAAACTAATAATGGATCTAAAAACGCATTTCAACGAAAATTATGACAATAAATAAAAGAGAAAGAAGCTCCCTGAATCAGGCGAAGGACCGTCAAAAACTCAAAAAAATCTTTCGTAGAATCTATTAAGTACAAAAGCTATTTCAAAATTAAATGATAAAAAAATATTTAATACAAAATAAAATAACGTCAACGCCTTTTGAAAAACATCATAAATACAAATAAAAAACCCTATAATTTTTAGGGTTTCTTACCCGAAGGGTAACCAACGGAACCCTAAAAATTACTAAGCCTCCGCTATCCGTCCGTCCGTCCGTCTGTCTGTCTGTCTGTCAGCGGGATGTATCTCAAGAACCGTAATAGTTAGAGAATTTAAATTTTCACAGATTGTGTATTTCTATTGCTGCTGTAACAACAAATAATAAAAATTAAGGTTTATGGTACGGAACCCTTCGTGTGCGAGTCCGACTCGCACTTGGCCGGTTTTTTATTATTTATTTTTACGAGTATAGCGGCAATAGAAATACACAATCTGTGATTTTAACTGTCTACCTATTACGGTTTTTGAAATACAGCCCGCTGACAGACAGACGGACGGATAGCAGAGGCTTAGTAATAGGGTTCCGTTGGGTAACGAACCCTAAAAACGTAAACCAAAACCAAGACTGCAGAAGTCTATCTAGTCGCTGCACAAACGTTTCAGTAAAATAGGTTCTTCGTCATTTATTGCTCACCCAGTCACCCGTGCTCTTATCAGATGATCTTTAGGTACCTACTTATTTTATTATTCCGTTACAGAACTAATAAACGATACATTATTGTTTTTGACGTAAAATACACTTTTACTCTTGTACGATCAGTAAATAATTCAATAGTATTGTTCTGTATTAATGCATTTTATTGAGGTACAGTTGACACAGGGTCGTATTGGAAATTGGAACAGGTGTTTTTCTGTATTTGCGTTTAAAGTAATGACATATTATTGTATAAATAGTGCCTTGGATAGTGTATTGTGTTTTGAGGACGAAGAGGAGTTTGTTTTGGGTATGTGTTGACTGTAATATTGGCGACGGTTTCTGCTGTATCTACAATGACAAGCAGCCTACTGCTTGTCATTGGTGATACAACCAGTATTTAAGTTTTTTAACCGACGAAAAAACGAAGGAGGGTCTCAAGTCGACGCGTATATATATATATAATTTTTTTTATCTATGAACACGCATAACTTTTTATAGAATAGTCTGATTTTGATAATTCTTTTTAATTAGACAGGGTATACCACGAGGGTGGTCCCATTTAAATTTGAAAAAAAAACCTACCCTAAGGGTGGGAAAATAGGGGTGATTTATTGTTCACTCACAGATTTTAATGCTGAATCGTGTAGCATTTTATGTAGTCCTACCCATGTTAGTAGTAATTAGTAGCTTATAGCCACAAAACAATATATAATAATACTTTTTAACAAAAAAATTCAATCTCCGTAAAAACTGAAAAGCAAAAAATAATAAACCTTTTTACAAAAAATTACTTTAATACGAAGAAACAATCAAAAACACCGACTTCTGAAAAGTCGGTGTTTTTTATTATTTCTTCGTATTTTAACACCGACTTCCGAAAGTAAAGTTATTTTTCGGTAGTTTTTCGGAGGTTTATTTTTTTTTTGTTAAATCTTTTTAACTTATTCTATTGAATCTCCGTAGTACGTACACTATCGCAATGTTAAAGTGGTACACTTGAAGTGTGATCGACTGATCACATGATCGTATTATAGTGCATTAGTAGACATTCTATACCATGCTTTTCAGTCCTCACAATTTCAAGACCGTTGTGCGACCTGCTAAGTAACGCTTTTCTATCTAGGCCTTAGTTTTTAGGGTTCCGAAAAAAAAGGAACCCTTATAGGATCACTCGGGTGTCTGTCTGTCTGTCTGTCCGTCTGTCACAGCCAGTTTTCTCCGGATCCACTGGACCGATTCTGTTGAAATTTGGTACACATATGGACTTCTATGACCCAAACACGGACGCGTTACATAAATTATTAAATTTTTAGTATGGGGGTCACTTTTGTGGGTCAAACTAGAAAATTTAAAACAATATCGTGTGACATATCAAATCAAAGGGCTTACTGTAAGGGTTTTAATTAAATTTTTTCATAATTTTAAAATAAATGGGTTTGAAGTTATTTAAGAAATTAGACGAAAAATGACCATCCCCTTATCTCCGAAACTACTGAGCTAAAAATTTTGAAAAAAATGGAGATAATAAATCTTTACCTAAAGATTACAGGAAAACCTATTAGAAGTCTGTAGTGTTAAAATAACATGTTCAAAAAATTAAACTCGTTCGGAACTCTGCACGCAAGTCCGACTCGCACTTGGCCAGTTTTTTATTAAGACCGCTACACTATTCCCAAATACTGTAAATCCTGAAAGCCAGAATCAACCGTGGAGAACACAAGAAAAGCGCCGCAGCTCGACGAGTCCCGGAGGAATGATTCAACTGTCTGTCAGTTACCTAGTGATCATCATCTTGCTGCCCTTTACTTTTTTGTTATTATTGAACTCGCGTTGTCTACGTACATCGGGCTGGTTTCCGCTACTCCACGACCAAGCGCGTATTTTGCAGGTGGGACAAAATTAAATGTGTTATTCGATCCACCCCAGTTCCCCAAGGAAGGCCAGCAACGCTCTTACCTAATGGAAAGCGATGATGTATTCGACGATGGAGCACGCTTACCTAGAAGAAACCTATTCACTTTCTGCGGAAATACCCTCACGTTGTAGCTTTCAGGAAACATAGGCAATGGCACTTTCAGCAAGCAATTCCACAACACATTTCTTCTTCCATTCTGTACTGTAATGTTAATGAAGAGTTTTTGTGCAGGTTAGACCGGCTGTTCGTCCTGCTGGAGGCGGGCGCGGGGCCGGCCACTCGGCGCGCCGCCGCCCGCCAGCTCGGAGAGGTGCAGAAGGCCCACCCTGAGGAACTGCACCGGCTGCTCGGCAGGCTCATGACGCATCTGCGCTCTCCGGCCTGGGAGACCAGAGTTGCTGCTGCTCAGGTAAATATTGATGATTTAAGCTGGGTGTAAACTATTGTGCTGTGTTGTGGCGCATTCCGATGCAGTTTAAGCCATTGAAAATTCGGTTTATTGGAGTATCTGAGCAGGGGTTTTCAGCCGACGACGGCTGGATAATACATTGGTTTTCTTTGCATGGTTTTGGTCTATTTGTGTTGCTCTACATCTGTCTCTAAATATACCCAATGCACGAAAGAATTTTCGTCGCCCACCTTCCGCCACGGCGGTTGAAACCATCTGCTCCTCAGCTCGCGGGCCGCCTTGCCCCTCCGTACCTACGCGGGCTTAAATTACACTCTAGGGGTAGGGCAGACAAGACCATGTGGAGTCTGATAGAAATAAAATACACGTAGGGTGGAGGTTTTTAAGATCCTTCGTAGATTACCTAGTTTAAAATCATATTTATCGTGTTTAAGACAAAATTACAAGAAGAAAATTCTCAGTATCACTTTTGCTTTCAGTCCTGTCTAAATATTATTCACAACCGTTCGTAAGATGTACTATGTAAACTGTCTGGACAAAGATTAGCAGACAGATAAGATTTGAATACAAATCCTTTGTTATCAACACGTGGAACCTACTAAACGTATGTTTCCAAACGCTTATGAATGATGGAAATTAGCTGTAAAGTAAGCCTAATTAACATAAAACTGCTGTTTATAGAACAAATTGGTATTTTATTTATACACGCCATACGGTATTGTCACTTCTTATTAATTTTCCCAGCAGCTATGTTTTTGACCCATTCTCATCGTACAGTCAACGCATGACAAAGATACCAATTTTAATTTGGTAGCTCCTTAATTTCGTAGCAGTAAAGCACTTGAACTACCAGAACCTCTCGTTCTGGTAGTTCAAGTTCTTCTTTCAGCAAATGACTGTATAATTTTGGCTAGTAGGTAACCCGACTAACAAAACTGTAAATCAATAAGTCCATATTTTAGTTTCGCTTGTTTACGCAGCCTGTTAGCTACATTTATTCGTTTATTCGATTTATTACGTCTTTGTGTCGGACTGTCCTAATGGAAAGTCTAGCATCGTATTATCTTGTCACTAACTCCAGAATTCCGCTCCCATCCTAATCAAAATGGCTGAACCAATGAAAATTAAATTAGGGAACAACACATCATTTCATTTACACCCATGAATTGGGGAATCCCCTGCCCAGAAATAATCGCAATGGGTTTTTTCGAGCTTTCGAATGTTATTTTTTTTTTTTGGAGCGGCTATCGTGTTATCTTAACTATTTATAGAGCACATCATAAAGGAGAATGTCCAAACTCAATATTAGGCAATTTCAATTCCGCTTTTTACGGTCGATTTATATTCATGGTTGGAAGAGACACATTGCTTACAGATGCTTCTATCATGTTTTGTTTGACAAGCCACAGTATTGTTGTCACGTGATTGGCTACATTGTTTTGAACGATTGAGAAATTAATCTACTAGCCGCGTTTGTGTGCGTCTCGATCACCGATGCGTAAACTATGCTGATAACTTTATATTGATTGCTGTTCCGTATTACTGCTATGCTCTATATTGTAATATTTTTCCTCGAACTAAACAATGTAGTCTAGCATTTAGAAAAAAATGAAGCTATTTCTCACATACTATAAATAATTGGTTGTCTCTCGCTTTAACATTTTCCCCAGTCTATGCGAACATTTGCAATTCTTTGAAGCATTATTGTAATCGATCTTCAATTGGCTTCACTTTGCTCCTCGCTATGCATCTTGTCACCTTGAAGTCTTGAACACATTGAGATAAGTTATGCTTTAAATGTCCTGGGAAAATTACGCTTTCAAATTGTTCAGCTCCATAAATTCTTCAAAAGAATATGATCCTTATAAGCAACAGTTTCGGAGTCAGTTTTATTTGACCTGGCCTATTTCTTCCTCATGACTGGCCTTTGACTAGATGGTTGACACAAGGACCCTTGACTCGATTGACCCATAATTGACTTTCTTATGCACTTAATTCTCGAACTAATTTCTATCGTTTAATTTAGAAAATTAAGCATTTTTCTCTTGTGTCATTATCTATTGTATAGGTAGGTATTCTATTATGCGCTCTAAGACTATGATCAGTTTGCTTATAGCACGTTTTAAATGCAATAAGCGTTGCTATCAAAGACATAAATCACGTTTTATGTTTCGATTTCAACATTAAACCTTTGAAATTAGGTTAATAGAGGAACTGCACCGATGCATTCACTTCGCCACGCTTATCTTTATCAAATAACATGTAAGTTATCAGTTTATTTGTATCCATTCGTTACCATCAGATTGTTGCAAGGTTATATCACTTTATGAAAAGTCCCTCGTGTACTGAAAAGGTAGAGTTTTGATAGTTTTTACAACGTTTGAAGCCTGTTCCTTGTCCACACAGGTACACAGTCATGCCTGTAGCCCCCGCAGGTTAAAAATTTGCAAGTAGCTTTCATACTTAATATAACACCTAATTTACCTGGAATTCAATGTACAACCATGTATTTCATGTAAAATGTAAAACTTCAATGCAAATAAATTATTATTACTTTGTGCCATAAAAAATTCTGATTGGTTAATGTCGCAGTATCATAAAACCTACTTGCGTACTTTTGTGCAAGTTAAAAGTATGTGTGTAGCTTCTTGTTAAACGTTAGTTCAAACATAGCCAGTTTATTCTAGTCGTGCGTGTATTTATCAACGGTGCCTTGAACCGTTCCGTGTGCATTGTAAACACCAGATAAAAGATGCGCTCTGGTCATTTGAATACTATTTAAATTGAGTTATTTTTCCTTGCGCGGTGTTGTTGCACTGAGAAGCTATGTGACACTTGTTTTTCCCTCCTCCTTCGGTCGTTAGCTCACTGCTGATTGTCAAGATGTCCCGACTAATCTTTTAACGTTGTTCCTCTGTTTTTACGATATTTCCTCTGCTGTAGTGCGTCAGAGATAATAGGGAATATGCATGCAATTTTTTTATTTGCAAAATGAAATGCTTATTAGATCTAGTAAACAATCGTGAAATTATTTGTTAAATACCTTCATCAGCGATGAATTTATAAAGCTTCGTAGATTATAATTAGAAAGAGAAGTCCGATATGAACTCTGACGTCAAAGTCCATGACGCGTGACGCCTATACAGATGCCATATAAAACAGCGTTTTCGTGAGAGAGACAGATATATTTGTTTAAAATAATTATATCTCGTTTGTTTTTCGAGCAATTTTGATTCTATTATCACTGTTAGTATTATATTCTTTTATATTTTTAGATAAACTGTATAGATAATAAATATTTTTTTCATGCATAGGTATTCCCTATAAGTGGTTAATAGTTGTTTACAGAATAGACTAGCTGGAGCTAGTCTATTCTGTAAACAACTATTTCGATATCGAGCTTCACCTGAGTGACAAAACTCACAAAATGAGCTTTATTGCACACAACATAAAGGTTTTAATTTAAAACTCACCTCGGATTCCACTGTCGAGATACGATAATGTTCTTACAGAATAGCACTACAGGTGTTGCTTTACTTGGTCAGACCATCTTAAATCAGCGTCTCTTTTCTTCCATCTTTCAGATGACTGATCGGATGCTTGTCAAACTTTATTTTTTCTTTGCAAATAATAATATGGTGATCTTTTCCTTTTGTGTTATAATTATAAATGTTAAAATACTAATATTACAGGCATGACCTGCAATTCTACAAATCATGTGCATATCAGCTTACGTTAGCTTTAACAAGAGAAGTCGTTGTCCTCGCTTAACTAATGTTCGGCTTTTCATATGTAGAGTCGTTTCTATTAAGGAAGAAGAAGTTAAACAGACTAGACTGTTCAGTTTGCACATTGAATACTGGATTCTTTGTTTATATCGCAGAATTACAGTGGCATTTAATACGTACAAGAAATCTCGATGATCCATCTGTTTTTGTTAGGATTCCAGATACACAAATAGCTCTTCATTCGTATTGAAAGGACAGCTTTCTCTAAAGATAATTTATCGATTTTTGTATAAGTCCTTAAATTTGAACGTTGTCTTTTGTTAGGTTCACCCTTGGCGAAACTCCAATTACGATTAAAATAAAACCTAGTTAGATATAAAAAGTTAGTGTTTAACGCTCAGACGTTCTTTTCGACTTTCGGAACTTTTATATCCGTTCAGATTTAGCCGGTTATAAATATTTAATGAGTCTGATCTGCTTCTGCGCAGTAGGTTTTTATTTGTCCTTGAACAAGAGCAGTGAAGTTAGTTTGTCTTTATAACAAAACTAACTATGTGAAGAGGAGTTAAAGTTTTCCTTATTCCATGTTTGTTTTGTCAAAACAAATTATTTACAATGTTTCCGATCATGTACAGTTCGCATCAGTTTTTTACCCCTCCGAAGTTAGGTTTTAGTGACGACCGCGCAGGTGCAATCGCGTAAAAAAGTGTTACGTTCTTAGTTTTTTTTATACGTATTATATTATAAACAAGTAACAAAGACTACCAGTAACAATAACAATATCAAAAATTAACACCACAAACACATACACCACAAAAACACACAAAAATCAAATCAAATATTAAGAAAAAAACAAAATAATTAATTAAAAACAATAATAACGTGTAATACTTTTCGCATCAACAGTCATTGCATTAAGCAAGCGGGTTACACGTATGCATCGAATGTATACAATACGAGCGAGTGAGATGCCATTACACCCGCCATCTTGCACGAAAACGCGCATGCGCGTGTAGTTCGCGCATGCGCTATCCTATGTTTTTTTGTCAATTTGACATCCTGCGCAACCGATTGCGACGTACTTCGGGAAGGTAACTTGCGTGACGGGAACTGTATGTGCTGTGAGGTCTTCAAGATGTGTCTCCTTTATAGGTTAGCATCGCAAAACATAGCTAAAAAATCTTCCATACATTTTCTGTTCTCCTGGTCTCAGTAGTGGATGGTGCTAAGAAAGACACACCATCTTGTTAGATATAGAAAACAAATACGAACTGAACATAAGTTAGAATGTCTCCTCTTTAGAGAAAGCGAGCATAAATTCGGAATGTGTTGCTTAGATTTTAATTATATAACAATGACGTTTTAATGCTTATATAAAGTCTTATTTTAGTGTGTTGCTTATTAATTAATTGTTTATTTGTGTAAATATTAGGCAAGTTTTAAATCTTTGCCAATTTTCTTCAATACAATTGTACAGAGATGTCTGCAAAACATCTGTGCTCAAGTGGATGATGAAATTCAGATTCCAATCAAGATAATAATTATGTAGAAAAATATTATTATAGTTACAATACCTATACGTAATTAAATATTATTATAATGAACAATATTAAGTTTATCATGATGGTGTCACATTTATGACATTGCCTTTACATTGGCAAAAAAATTAATAAATAGGACCTCTATTTTCAAAATATGACATAAATATCTATTGGAAAATTCCCAAGCAACATTATCAGGATAAGGGCCTACTGGCGCGTTCTGAACACCGGGACAGGAAAGCTTGACCAAATTGACCCCTAACAATCACCATTTTAGCATTTACAAATAAAGTTAAACAACAGCGAATAAACAAGGATGATACAGTTTATATTGAACTTGAAAGACAACCAGTTATTTGCTTTCTAACAACAAAGGAGAGACAGTCATCATTACATTATTATCCTTTATATTGTGCAAAATATTGAACACTCTGATGTCCATTACACGATAAAAGGGTACATTGAAACATAAAATTGACAAATTGATGTTTCAATGGTACCCTTTATCGTAGTTTAATGGTCTGAATAATATATTGCAATAATCATCATGCTCTATAAACCTTGTTTCATGCGTCTACCTAATTATTTATTCATCTACCATAATTTACTACTAGACGTAGCGGAAATTTACCTCTTGCGTGCATGAGTAATAAAAAATTGTCAGCTAGTATATAACTAGTATCGGTTTATTATTTACTAGCTTTTGCCCGCGACTTCGTACGCGTATATCCCGTTTTTTCTCGTTCCCGTAGGAATTTCCCATTCCCGTATAGCCTATAGCCTTCCTCGACAAATGGGCTATCTAATACTGAAAGAATTGTTCAAATCGGACCAGTAGTTCCTGAGATTAGCGCGTTCAAGCAAACAAACAAACTCTTCAGTTTTATATATTAGTATAGATGTGTAGCTTTAATAGCCAGATATCAATGTGAAAACGATCGATTTCATACCATTGTCTTTAGTTTTATATCTTACATGGTTTCTTGGAACAAAAAACTAGTACCCATTAAAAACATGACGTACTTATGTGCAAGTCTTGAGTACAAGGTGATGTGTGACATGTTCTAGCTAGTTTTTTTATATAGGTACATACCTATCGGATATTTATGGCGCTTGATAAAAAGGTCCTTGTTGCAATTGACACATTAGCAATTTCACACGGAACTGCCATGCACGGTAGTAACTGCTATCACGAAGTTAATTAAAATAATGAGCTAGTCAATTTTTTTATTTATTTAATAAGAAAATTCTAATATTCAATTACTTTGTTGTGGGACTCAAATATGCAGTCGCTCCACGTAAGACGACACTGGTATTCAGCTGAATCCCCAATAAAACCTGTAACAGAATAAACGCAATAGCTCTGAAGGGATCATTGAACTCATCATTATGAACAACTTTCACTATGGGACCAACACTGAAATCGCGAAAAAAAGCGACTCCTCCATACATTTCTGTGCGCATAACTCGACAAAATGTACTGAACAGCTGATTTTTTTTTTTTCTCGATTTCGGAGTTGGGGCATGGCTAGGCAGATCCGCAGATGATGGGGGCGGGCCACATGTATATTAAATTGATATGCCACAAGAAAAAGATTCACTGCGATATTATAATACTTACACGTATAGCACAAAGAATCTAGACAGTGCCATGTCCATTTAAATGTTTATGGGGCATTGATTCATCATCAAATTAAGCTTGTCCTTGCCCCGTAACCTTTGGCCAAAATATTTTCAACTTGCTTGGACATTGAACTTGCTTTTAGATATTTCATTAGGCCTTGTTAGATGACACATATTCCGTGTCTTTCGTAGTTACGATAATTGAAGTAAACAACGCGTTGTTTACTTCAATTATCGTAACTACCTCTATTACTATAGAAACTGAATTAACAATCGTTAAGGATTTTTTCAGAAGGATTCATAGACATTTTAAATTAATCTATATTGTCTACTGCTGGGCAAAAGTCTCCCCAAGTTCTTTGTGTTTCGTCTTCTCAGGTCAATCCGTTATAAACGAGGCTAAATCGTTACGCCAGCGTTTCATTGGCCTGTCTCGGCTAAAACGCCCATCCTCAGGAATCCACTGCGTGACGATCCTGTCCCATCGGATGCATCATACATAGATAGACATACTTTTAAATGCCACATTGGTTCCCTTGTGGAAATCTTTCATTGAATGAATCTACGTCATCACACAAGAACCGATGAATCCAGATTCATCGGTTCTTCATCGGGCCTTGTGTGATGACATTATCTTAATAAATGACTTGCACAGCTAGAAGCCATACTTCAAAAAACCTCTTGTCTAATATTCGTTGAACTTCAGCTAATTTACAACTGTTTACTTCGCAGGCGGTGGAAGCGATCCTCGCAAACGTACCGGAATGGCATCCCACACCGTTCACGGGCAAGAAAGGTCAGTAATTAAACATAATACATATACTAGACGGTAAGCCATTATTACGTCGCTTTTGTTTTGACAACATTGACGACGACCTCTAGACATGGGTCTAGCTTTTAGATACGGGTTTGGACACACTCGTGGGCGGCAAAACTGCAGTACTAGTGATTTCCGCTGCCAAAAATTCGTTTACTTATCACAATGCACAGACATCCGGAATAACTGGATACTATGCGATAGTTCCATGAAATACAAATACCTACCGAAGGCTAGTGATTCATGTGATATGGCCTTCATTGTTTTTGGAAGGATATCATTGCTCTCAAGGCTCAATTGGCACAGGCTGGCCGATAAGCTTCTCATCTGCTCCGTATAGGTTTACTATAGGTGGCAGCACAGAAGCGTCAATGTCATGTCGTTAAGATTTCAAATATGCGACACTAGATGTTATAGTCAACGCCGTGCACGTTCCCTATTAATTATAGTAATTTATAGGAGCTTCACATCCCACTTACAAAAAAAAAAGATAAAATCCTCCTTAGCAAGACTATTAGTTTCTGCGCTGTAAAAATGTTTGTGATCTTCGCTTAAGGCTGCTCTCTTGAGAAATGATTAAAAACTGCGTGCAGATGAAGCAACTTTTCGTCCGCATTGAGAAATTCCATCTGAAAAAAATATGTAGTAATTTGGTTTAGCCTAAAATTTATGTATCGGTATCACATAATAAGAAAAAAAACACCAAATCGCCTCCAAATCGTTGAGATGAAACCATTTTACTCCTTCATTTTTTAAGTAAAAAAAAAATCTAAGTACTGATTTGTAATACAAACGTAAAGAATTTGGTTTTGTTATTTTTTCTTTTAATGTGTTATTTTTTTATAATAAATTCATAATGCGGGTAGAGGAGTAGTTAGCTCTGTTTATATGCACAAGGTCATTGGCATGTATGCAAGCCTTAACTGATCCAATATTTGTTCATGTTTACTGCCAGCCAAAATGCCAGTGCTCCCACGATACATACATCTTAGTGGGGGGCTAAGTCTTCAGTGATTAGCCTTATTCGTCAAGGTGACTAACGCAAATTAGGTGTGTAATGTGTCACTCGGACGTAAACGAAGACAATGTGTAAACGGATTAGGATTTAATGTTAGCTTAGTGCTGAGCTTAATTGCTTATTATTTAAAAGACCACTACTGATGGGCACAAAAAATTTAGTTGTTAAAATTGTCTGGTAAGGTGTGCAATAAAAAGAATTACTTAGTCTGGCAACATAATTACATTCGTTTATTCATTTACGTCTTTTGAATGTTAATTAAGATACCTCATGTATACGATTATATCAATTTGTATTTGCGCACATAAATTGTCACATCTACCTTTACTTGCTACATACATATATCCCCTACATAGCTTACCTACCAATTAAAAAATTACAGTTTTTTTGACTTCCAGTTCCAGTTTCATCCAGTTTAATCTATCCAGTATTAACTGACTGAAAATTAAATTAAAAATTTAAAGGTCCCCCGACAAAAAAATACCTTTAAAAAGTAAAAAATAATTTCTATTGATCCTTTTAGTTTAATTAACCGACTTCCAAAAAAGGAGGAGGTTCTCAATTCCGCCGGTTTTTTTATGTATGTACACCGATTACTCCGAGGTTTCTGATCCGATTTCTGTGATTGTTCTTCTTCGATGCGGTATACTTGCCATTTGGTCCAGGGATGTTGCGAATATTCGCATCCGCATCCGCATATGCGGAACATCCGCATCGAATTAGACATCCGCATCTGCATCCGCATCCGTATAAATCGAAGCGGAGCTGATGCGAATGCGAATGTGTAGCAGGTCGCGACAAGAAAGGGGAGGGCCCGGCGAGTGGCGCGTGTCGTCCGCACGTGCGGATTGACCAATAGGAAAGCAATAATTTTGTTTTGGACTTGACTTGTGAATCGGCGACGGAGACGCGCCTCGCCATTGTTTGTTTGTTGTGACAAGATCTGACGCGCACGTTTGTTTTTATTGCATTTTGAACGTATTACGTAGTGCAAATAAGTAAAGTGAGTGCCGCTTATTTAATTCAAATTGACCTTGTTAACCATTGGACAATTGAGTGAACTATGCCACCACCTACGCAAAGTGAAATTTGGACCTATTTCAAACCTGTTCAAAATGATCGGGATAAATCTCAATGTAAAATATGTAGTAAAACTTATTCTCGAAAGGGTCGTACTACTACGTCGCTAAAAAATCATCTAAAATCAATGCACCCTGAAGAGTTTACTTTGTTTGAACAAGCGAATAACGAAAAGCAGCTACAGAAAATGAAAACTGATGCCGGTAAGTCGTATTTTAGACAAAATTACCTTATTTAGTTAGATGCTTACTTATTTATTTATATTTGTATATTGTAGTGGTTTTGGGTAAATTAATATAATTATAGGTACCTATTTAAAAACGTATAATTTGGCTAAACGTAATTTCTCTAATAAGGCCCGATCCTACTAACTCGTAAAACTAAGTTTAATGAATCCGAAATCTTTGATTTGTCATAAAAGCTAGAATTTAACAAATAAAATAGTACAGAAAAGTTTGTGCCATTTAATTTATAGTGAAAAACAGTGCAAGCAAAAGATTCCTTAAGCCTTTACATAAATGACAGCGAGATTGAACCTATTTTGCCAGAAGAGTGGAAAATCATAGAATGTTTAGTTGAGCTGTTGAAACCTTTTGAAGAAGCCACACGTGAACTTAGCAGCTCTCAGACTCTTATTTCATCAGTGATTCCAATAATTCGAATGCTGACGCAAAAAGTTAGTGACTATTTGACAGCTTCACCGGAATCTCCGATTCACCATGCAGCCACAACTTTAAAAGCTGAAATTTCAGGAAAATTTTCCAACGTGTTGGAAGAAGATAACTTATATGTCATAGCCACTTACCTAGATCCTCGCTATAAGAACAAGTTTTTTACATCAATAACTGAGGAAAAGATTAAAGATGAAATATTGAAAATTAGCAGAAACACCGAAGACATCTTGGCTTCTCGAGCAATATCTCCAAGTACCGAAAGAGCGAAGAAAATGAGAATGACAGATTCCATGGAAATAGATACGGAACGACCAGGGACCTCAGGTACAGGGCGTAAATCCTGCTTAATTAGTGATCTTGCCATGATGCTCGATTCATCAAGTGATGATGAGAGTCAAGAAACACCACAAATTATCAGCTCTGACGCAATTCTCAAGAAAGAGTTACTTACTTTCCGCAATAAGAAGCGAATTAATTTAAACGAGAGTCCTCTTAAATGGTGGAGTGTTAATCGAAGCGAGTTCAAACTGTTATCTCAAATAGCACGCAAATTTTTATCAGCTCCACCAGCCAGTGTTCCAAGTGAACAGTTATTTAGTGGCGCAGGACTAATATACAACCCCTTGCGAAACAGACTGGAGTCCGAAAAGGCGGCCATTCTACTATTCATTAAATATAATGCTCCAATATTCAAATTTGATTATTAAAATAATTAATTATATAGTATAATATCTGTCTCTCTTACCAAAATGCCATTTTCTATAGCAGCCTACGGGCGTGATGTAATTTGACGTCAAATTACATATCGGACTTCTCTTTCTTATTAGCAACTTTGAAGCTTTATAACTTCGATATAATCTAATTCATTCAAAAAATTATTAAATAAAGAAAGCATAAATATTACTGTGTTTTTTTACGCTACCAAACCAACACTTAAGTTTTTTGTACACATCCGCATCCGCATCCGCATCCGCGGATGTGAGCCTCTTAAAATCCGCATCCGCATCCGCATCTGCAGATGTGAAAAAAAATGCATCCGCAACATCCCTAATTTGGTCACGTAATGCCATTTGGTTCAGTTGTTTTTATGTTATGAGCATTTTTGCTTATTTCAATTTCTGCGTAGACGAAGACGTCGTCCAAGTATCACCACTTAAAAGTGAAAAAAAAAAAAACTTTTTACAAAAAAATATGACCGACTTCCAAACAAAACACTACAAAGTATAAAATAACCTTAATTTCGGAAGTCGATGTTAAAAAAAAAACAAAGAAACAAAACCAAAAACACCGAGTTCCGAAATTAAGGTTATTTTATACTTCCTTTTAGTTTAATATAGGTAAGATTCTTTGGGCCAAGCTCTTCGCCTCGGGAGACCGAGACCGCAAATCTTTGGTACTTATTTACTAATCATAAGAATTATTAGCGGTCTCCCGACGCGATGACGCTTGGCCCAAATAATCTTACCTCTATTAAACAAAAAGGATCAATAGAAATTATTTTTTACTTTTTTTTTGTGGGTTCTTCTTTAAATTTTTATTTCATGCTTTTTAAACTCCCTTTCAATATGAGTACATTATTCTACTAGTCAAGCCCTTTTATTTGATACCCATATTGAGGGAGTTGTGAAAAAATATGTAATCCACCATTTTGTGGCGGCGGCCATCTTGGACCGATTTTCATCAAATATAGGTAGTTAAGAACATTCTCGACTAATTCTCCTTTCAAACAAAAAAAAAAACAAAATCAAAATCGGTTCATCCGTTCGGAAGCTACGATGCCACAGACAGACACTCACACAGACACGTCAAACTTATAACACCCCGTCGTTTTTGCGTCGGGGGTTAAAAACTTCATGTTTGGATTGACAAGCAATAAACGTTCTATTTTAACATTGTTCCTACTGCAACTTGCTAATAAGTCAGACAATTATTGTACAATTAGTGAGACGAGAGACAGGTTTCATTATTGTCTGTTACTGTACTCATTACAAATTAAAAAATAGGTAGTGATTTTGTTCTAAAATCAACTATTTTAATTTTTGAAGGACGTTGTCTGAAAATTCTTGCGAAAACTGATGGAATAACAGAAAGAAAATTCAATGTAAGAATAGAAAAAAACATGTAGGTAGGTATCTGTTACAATTTACGGTCACTGAAACAAAAGAGACATGTTGACAACGTTTCATGTCGTTCACAATTCTAGAGCGAAGTATCAAATATCACTGACATGACCTGTGTTGGAAATGTTGGTACCTGCCAGTTTCCACAAACTTATCTCTATAAAGGTATTTGTGCGTTCATCCTCTCGAAAAATGATGCTGCTTGCTACAATGAGCTATTCATACGCGGTCATCATCAATTACTGTATATTATTCACTTAATGTGCTTTATGCTTGTTAGTTGTGACACAGATACCAAACTAAACTGTATAGCAAACTGTGTAGTCGGTTGCTTTTGTAGTTTAGTCAATAGGTCTATTAATCGTTGGGCCAAAGGGCTAAGCGTTCTTGAATTCTTGGGCCAAGTTGAATAGCTGCTTGACTCACAGAGTCACAGTGCACGGAATCACGGTGCCTAGAGACTTATCAAATGACTCCTTCCGCTCTGGGCGGAGCAGAAAGGAGTGTCAGACTGTTACTGACTAAAACTCATCCGTGTTCCTCCGAATGCCCTTTGCATTCCAGGGCTGCGGTGACTCTTCTGCAACCCTGGCAGGTTAGACCCGAGACGCCATTATTAGTGATAAAATGTTTTCGCTATGCAAAAGTTTCGGCTGTCTTAGCGATGATCAAAATTATCATGGGCCAACTTCAATGGAGTAAACAGTGACTCACTTACAAGCACTGTTTGTATGGGTAGCTTCGACAATGTCGTCGCTAGTGGTGGCTGCTGAAGCATCTAGGTGCTCTGTGCTTTTAGCCGTAAGTCAGAACACTATAGGGCACCTTGAAGTTTGCTTTATTGTCATAAAGAGTGCCAAAAGCAATTAGTATTGGAACGAAGTTCCTTACCGCGCGTTGCGAAAGGGGGCTAGACGGAAAAAATTAAGACCAAAAGTTGTAACGACACTTTTTGCTATAGTTGTAAGCCGTGCGGCGTGCGCGTGCTTCTCTGTCTGTCTCTCTCTCTCTCCCTCTCATAGAAATCAAGCCAGTTATTTTGACAAGCCAATTATTACTAAAATTGAGCCTACTGATTAAGTTTATATTACATTATATTTGTTAATAATAAAAAAAATATTATTATCACTTAAAAAAAAAAACTTACAATTCCTTCACTAATTAATCGAAAGGAACTTCGTTCCATCCGGGTGTCCCTTGACACCTCTGAAGTTTTTTTTAACTTAGATAAATACTGCCCAAATTCGGACGTATGCTCAATTCGCAAGTCCATCGGCAGGCCTCTTAAATCGCCATTTTAATCACGTTTACCAAAGGCAACTTTTATTTGACCTGAGAATGACGCACACGAATCATACTTTAGGTATTAAATTTCTATTTCCAGTCAGTCTCGATGAAATGAAGATGGCTACCAAAATAAATTCGTATGTCCGCCCTTGGTTCTTGCGAACTCATGCAAATCAAGTGCATCCGTTCTGAGTTCTGACCCTTTTCTTTTTCATTGTCTACTTATAGAATTGGACGGATAGGATGAGGGAGGGCAAAGAAAATACGGGTGGAATGTGTGTGTGATATGAAAGACAAGGGAGTCAGTGATAGCTTGACGGTTGACAGGATAAAATCGAAGAAGAAAACATGCTGCGACCGCGCCGGTCCCAAGTTACTTGACACAGTCTGCGACAAAATACGATGAGCATCCAAAAGTCAGTAACGTTGATCTGTTTACCGCATTTTGTGGCCAAAGCTCTTGAGGTTTTAGTAGCCGCTTGAGTGGCTGTTGAGGTTTTAGGTGTTGACGACTTTTGATTCTTTGTACTTGCTCATCGAATATTGTCGCTGACTGTACAAGGGCAGGAAAATTATGATTGTCGTTAATTATCTGAGTCGCAATACCGTATTATCATTTTCTAGATTTATTTCTACATTATCCGGGTAACGTGAATTATTCATGTGCACAATGATTATATCTCATCTCATTTCACAAGATGAGACTTGAATGGGCCGGAAATTATTATTATTTTATTTAGTTTCTTGGATTTTTATGCATCATCATGATGGCGCTTCCCCGCGTTTCTTTGAATAAATAATGTAATACCTGTTATATGACGTTTCAGTTGATCTCTTTATCTCGTTTTGTAGTGATTTATTTTTATACTTCATCATGTCTTGTTATGACGTAGAGATTGAAACGGCTTAGTCATCTAGTTTACAATACAAGTCTATGAAGTCGCTTGAATAACGTCTAATTAATTATTATTATTTATTATTTTTCTTCTTTTTTAGGGTTCCGAACAAAAAACGGAACCCTTATAGGATCACTCGGGTGTCTGTCTGTCCTTCTGTCACAGCCAGTTTTCTCCGGATCCACTGGACCGATTCTGTTGAAATTTGTTACATATGGACTTCTGTGACCCAAACACGGACGCGTTACGTAAATCATTAAATTTTTAGTATGGGGCCCCAAAAGTGACCCACTTTTGGGGGTCAATTTTTTTTTAAACAATACCGTGTGACATAAGGAATGAAAGGGCTTACTGTAAGGGTTTTAAATGTATTTTTTCATAATTTTAATATAAATGGTTTTGAAGTTATTCAAAAAATTACACGAAAAATGACCATTCCCCCATCTTATCTCCGAAACTACTGAGCCTAAAATTAAAAAAAAAAATGAAAATAATAGATCTTTACCTAGATTACAGGAAAACCTATAAGAAATCTATAGTGTTAAAATAACACGTTAAAAAATGAAATTCGTTCGGAACCCTTTACACGCGAGTCCGACTCGCACTTGGCCAGTTTTTTTCGTCTATCATTTAGTTCTGTATTTATACTGAACTTAATCGTGGAACGTGGAACATTTAATTCGCTGATTTCGTGCTTTAATTAAAAAAAAAAAACTGGCCAAGTGCGAGTCGGACTCGCGTGCAAAGGGTTCCGAACGAATTTAATTTTTTTAACATGTTATGTGAACACTACAGACTTTTATTAGGTTTTCCTGTAATCTTTAGGTAAAGATCTATTATCTCCATTTTTTTCAAAATTGTAGGCTCAGTAGTTTCGGAGTTAAGGGGGGGGAACGGTCATTTTTCGTCTAATTTCTTGAGTAACTTCAAAACCCTCACAGTAAGTCCTTTCATTTGATATGTCACACGATATTGTTCAAAAAACTTTTTTTTTAATTTTCTAGTTTGACCTCCAAAAGTGACCCCCCACACTAAAAATGTAATAATTTACGTAATGTGTCCGTGTTTGGGTCATAGAAGTTCATATGTGTACCAAATTTCAACAGAATCGGTCCAGTGGATCCGGAGAAAACTGGCTGTGACAGACGGACAGACAGACAGACACCCGAGTGATCCTATAAGGGTTCCTTTTTTTTTTCGGAACCCTAAAAACCTCCTTGTATTAATAATATTGTACATTCCAATCAATAGCCTGTATTTTAATTGACACCCACACCCACCAGCCAGTTTTTTTTTTATAAAAAAATTCGACGTTTTAATTAAGTCTTTATTGAATTAAAGAACCGATAAAGCAATAACGACGAATGAATACACAGTGTCGCATAATAAAACATTTTATTTGCTGAATTGGATAAATCGGCTCCATTGTGTGTTGAAGCAGGAAAATAAAAAGGTTAAACCATGATAACTGTAGACTGTAGGTACGTACGCGTAGACTTCCTTTCTATTGATAACGAATTACATTTTAATGCGAACAGTCATGTTAATTTAATTGTTGTAAGTGGTTAATTTGCTGCAGTTCAAACCACGTGATGATCAATATGTCGAGTTATAGGAATACACTAGTTGACCCGCGCAACTTCGTCTGCGTCACAATTTTCATTACTGCTTCGCTCCTATTGGTCTTAGCGTGATGTATATATATATATGTGTATATAGCCTATAGCCTTCCTCGATAACTGGGCTATCTAACACTGAAAGAATATTTCAAATCGGACCAGCAGTTCCTGAGATTAGTGCGTTCAAGCAAACAAACAAACTCTTCAGCTTAATATATTAGTATAGATTGCACTTGTCATGGTATACAGGCGCGCTGTACTTTCACAGAAGTCGCCATGTCAGAAGTCGTCATGTCATCTTGTTAACTGCAGTTTATTGAAATGGATTGACAAGCGGTCGCTAAACTGTCCATTATAGCTGCATATTATGAGCAGTATAGGGGGGAAGGGGGGACTAGGTTCGATTCCAGTTATCTACTAGTAAACAGCCTTTCCCTTAGTCAACCTTATAGGCGTGGTGCCTGACCAACTGTTTTTATTTACTTACCGGGCTATGTAGAGTTTAGTACTACATTCCAATTATGTTTTTGCCAGTAATTTTTGAAAAATTTGGAAACTGGAGAAAAAGTCCTGTGCGAGCTTATCAATGGCAAACCGATGGTAAAAAATGTCCCTTCTTTAGGGTTTGTTAGCAGCAAACCCTTGCAAAGAAAACAACATTGGTTGTCTGTAAAGTAGTTTACGGCATTGATATTTAAAAAAACCCAAGATGCACAGTCTCGAACAAATGCAACACTCGAAACTGTCGTCAAAAACCGACATGACTATCAAGTGTCACGTGGGAGTTGTGTAGTTATACTATAAACAATTTTTTTGCAAATTCAACCTTACACGGATCGCTTAAAGTTGTTTTTACAAAGCAGTGCAGAATGGCGAGCGATGCGAGACTGTTTGAAACTTGCGCACAATTATACATTATGCGCTTGTTTTTTGCGGACGTTTTTGAGATGCTGAGTATCTTGGATTTTTTATATATCAATGGTTTACGGACGATAATTTTACGTGCTAACGTCATAAGAAAACAATTGAATTCTTAACAAACAAGCCGCACGCTAAGGCCGATCGTGCCTCTCTATCGCTTATCGCGCTCTCGCTAGCGGAACGTGACACTTTTTCGTGCGCGCAGCCGGCGCTCATCGATTTAAGACGTTATCACGTCAAAATGAAAGCAATCCATGGAAATGTACCAGACTGCGTTTGCATGGTGTTTACAACATTGACTCCACTGTACAGTTCGCATCAGCGTTGTTTACCCCTCCGAAGTTAGGTTTTAGTGACGACCGCGCAGGTGCAATCGCGTAAAAAAGTGTTACGTTCCTAGAATATTTTTTTTTGTTTTTACGTATTATAAACAAGTAACAAAGACTACAAGTAACAATATAAAAAAGTAAGACCACAAACACATACACCTCAGAAACACACAAAAAACAAATCAAATAGTAAGAAATAACCAAAATAATTATTTAAAAACAATAACAATGTGTAACACTTTTCGCATCAACAGTCGTAATGCATTGAGCAAGCGGGTCACACGTATGCTTCGAACGTATACAGCGCATGCGCGACCTACCCGCGCATGCGCTGTATTATGTTTTTTGACAAAATTACATTCTGCGCAATCGATTGCGACTATACTTCGGGGAGGTAAACTTGCGTGACGGGAACTGTACTAACAATAACAGTAGGTATTACCGAAATGGTTTTACGTAAAATTAAACACGTGTTGTATACTTGCATCTGATGTTTGAAATATAATGTTGAATAAATAAACATATAAATAATATATTCCTCCTGTAGTATATGTCTGCAATATTTCCAAACATTTGGCCAACACAATAATACCTCACTTCTTGTTAGGTATAATTTAAACCTGTGAATAATAAGCCCTAAATTAGGTAAAATGGCGTCATCATCAGGAAAATATAATTAAAACTGAACGAAATACTTAATAACATTATCCGTTTGACCTTGTATACCGGTGTGTTTTCATATAATTTTAAACGTTCACTCCGAAAAAGACGGGCAATTTTTCTAATGTTATGTGCAACGAATGGCACTTGCCAATGGTTGAGGTTTTCCATAATAATCTATACTCTATACTAATATCTATACTAATCTATAAAGCTGAAGAGTTTGTTTGTATGAACGCGCTAATCTCAGGAACTACTGGTCCGACTTGAAAAATTCTTTCAGTGTTAGATATCCCATTCATCGAGGAAGGATATAGGCATCGCGCTAAGACCAATAGGAGCGGAGCTGTAATGAAAAATGTGATGCAGACGAAGTTGCGCGGGTCAGCTAGTCTATTTAAACTAGTCTATACTAATACACTAAACTAATAAATATTATAAATGCGAGTTTTGATGGATGGATTTTTGTTACGCAATCACATCAAAACGGCCGAACGGATCTTGATGAAATTTGGGACAGATGTAGATCACGGAGCATACAAAGTGTACTTTGTATTTGCTCCGTGATGTTGATTAACACATTTGATACTTTTAATCCCGGGAGTATGCTCCTTTGGGATAATTGTCGACAGTCACAGGGACTGAGCCACGGGCGGCAGGTAGTGTATTAAATGAACACCAGCAGTCAGTTATTAATTGACGAAAATTTGCTACTGCTGAGCATGTGGTCCTGGCTTGATCCTCATGTTGGGAAGGGTTATTGGGCTCTTCTATCTTCTACCAGAAACGTTTCAGTAGCACTCCGAGCCTGTTGCGAAATTGTTTAAAAAAACTTTTTGACAAAAAATGTAACCGGCTTCCAAAACAAAACTACAAAGTATAAAATAACTTTAATTACGGAAGTCGGTGTTTTTGGTTATTTCGTTTTTTGACACCGACTTCCTAAATTAAAGTTATTTTATACTTTGTAGTGTAGTCTTTTGTTTTACACGGTTACAATTTTTGTAAAAAAAATACATATTTTTCACTTTTTAGTGGTACCTGCGTACCCATTCACAGCGTACCGGCGTGATGTTACGTTATGAAAATAAAACTTACAAAGTGCTTTCTGTGTAAAGGTCTCGTCAATACGAATGAAATAAGCCCAAACACTTGGTAGTTCCTACATACTGATGTGGAGTTCCCTTGACTCTCTGTCGTCTCCATCATCAGGTCTGATCCAAACCTTCATTCTTTTGTAGTATCACCCGATATACACACTATTCAAGTTATTACCAGATGCGTGCCTACAATTTTCGAGAGTTGCCCTCGATTTCTCGGGGTTTCCATCATCAGATTCTGACGTGGCAATGGGACCATCTCGGAAGCATACCCTTTCATATAAAAAAAGATTCATCGAAATCGGATCATAAACGACAAAGTTATCCGCGAAAACACGTAAAAAAATAATATATAATATATACGCTGTGTTTTGTGCGTCATTTCTGGTGGAATTGAAAGTATTTTCTTTCTTTCTTTCTTTTCTTTCTATCGAATTGAGAACCACGCATTTGGAGGATCACGGATAGGGGTCAGTAAGATTCATTTTGATGATTTAGCCAAAACAGCAGTCCCGAGTCTGGATTTGCGGCAGGTTGAAGACTCATATGTAACTGGCGAAATGTGAGTTTTCGAAATATCTGCCTAAACTATCTGAGAAAACAGCCGTGATTTTATATTGTGTATGGATGTATTGTTTATGAGGAGCTGCGTCAAAACACAAGCGTTGTTTTGTCGGTAATATGAGAGTGAGGATTAGTAATCTCGATATTGTGGAGTTGTTATTAAATAGGTAATTATAACAACACATGCTACGTGCCGATATAAGAATTAACTATGTTATTGTTGTAAAAGGAAACTTCAATATACGTAGATCCTTGAATAAAGAAGGAATTAGAATGACGGGGGAAAACCTATCATATCAATATGCATATGTGAAAGTCCGTGTGTTTGATAGAGTAAATGAATCACGCCTCAACGGCTACCTAATCGGATTTTTATGAAACTGGGAACACTGTTCATTAGATCATAACTTATTTGTACATAATATGATTGTTTTAAACCCCTTCTACACGGATGTAATCTAGCGTTCCATCCAATCCTATCCAAGGTGACCTTGCTGGATTGCATCCGTGTAGACGGCAGATGTAATCCAAATTCATACAAAATTCGTGGATGGAAATCAAGCTCCCACCAAGGTCACCTTGGATAGAACGCTGGATTAAATCCGTGTAGAAGGGGTTTTATTCTGGCAGAACGCTCCTTTCGGAAAATTCTCGACTTTCAGGCAGATAATGCCGATAAAATATAATATCCAACTATTATATTATTTCTTACCCTTTCTGAACCATGACTGTGCCAAATCGAATCCGTTCTGTTAATCAATAGTGTTAAAGAAAACATTAATTACATTGAAAGGCTTCACTTCGATCGCCCAGTATTCTGCGTGGAATCGGCCTGTAGGGAAAGTAATGCTACAAGCGAGTTTTATTTGTGTGGCTCATCGAACTGAAAGTGGTCTCGTACTCTCGTAGATTGCATCGTTACTACTGATTTTCTCTTTACATATTTATTATAGATTTGCTTACTATATTTTTACGATATCTGGTAAATTGAACGTGATTCTGTAAAGGCCAAATCGAATTGTATATTTAAAATAATTAATTATTATTTATTTTTTAATTTTGATTTTCATTTATTTTTAATTTAATTTAGTTTTTGATTTTGATTTAATTTTAATTTCTTTCTGAAGTCTATTTTAATGATGAAATTATTTTAATATGATTTTATTTAGTTAATTTAATTTTAATTCAGTTTTATTTTAATTTCAATTTAATTTTTTTATATTTTTTAATTTGACATGTGTACGAGTTTTAAATATGGATTATTGGTATCTGAAATTAATAAATTATTATTATATTTAGCTGGATGAGAGTTAATCGAGATGGATGGCGTGCGATTAGAGAGACCTATGTATGTCCAACAGTCAGTGGACTGTTGATGATGATAAGCTGTAAATCTTTTGAATTTTTCATTGTGATCGAAAGCTGGCATGAACCTCTAAGATGTATATTCGATCAACAAGCAACAGTTGAGCTTATGACAGCAGACATAGGTCTCTTCCATGCTATGCTTCAATAGCCTCCTGGTTCTCCACTTTCCATATCCAGTTTCAGTCACCTCTTGCCTGACATCTGGCTAGGAAATTAGCTCGGCCTTTCGAATCCTGAATGCAACATTGATTGTGATATTATTCTTTGTCACACAGAAGAGAAGACAGAACCAGAAGATAGCGGTCGCCTCCGCTGCGAGACGTTCGACATACAGCGAGTGCTGCAGCATGGCGCACACCTCATGGGCTCCGAGGGCAACGAGTACGACCTGGATGAGGAGGCCATCAACGCTGCAGGTAAGCTTTATGAGGAGAGATGATGGCTGTCAGGGATGTAGGCATCCAGTGCTGCAGCATGGCGCACACCGCATGGGCTCAGAGTACGATCTGGACGTGAAGCCCATTAACGCTGCAGGTAAGCTTTATGAACCTCTCCTCAGAGAGGAAATAGAGATGTGGGCCATTGACATAGTAGAGAAATAAACTTAGTACTGTATTTCACTGTGGTTGTATTGGTTCCGAACTGTGTATCCGGCTGTGGTGTGGAGTGAATGCGGTCAGATAAGTGTGTGAGAGACAAAGTAATGACGCGGCCTAGAACTATGGTTAATCTACGTCACAAGCTTGCAGGAGCAGGCTATATCAACACATAATCAATGTGAAAAGAGAATAGTGTCGACTGCACCGTCGCTTGGTCTCTGTCTACAGAGTTGTCATTTTTGTTAAAGTTCCTAGAGATAGTACCTACTACTGCCATCGTCTATTTTAGGGTTGGGTTATAATCCAACCAGATGCAGCAGAATAAATACCAGTAGGCATTTCACATGTACCGCACTGTCTTACCTCCACAGCCCAGGAAAAATAAATTGTTAAGAATAGCATGAGAATTGAAATATGCATGAACAGCAGAATATCTATTAGCTAAGTATATTTTCTGGCAGATCGGTTCTGAAAACAAGGCCTTATGAATAAGACCATTTGCTCTCTCAAAAGAGATGTTACAAAATGTATGGAGCCTGGGCCAGGTCCTTGTACACTATACTTAAAAGTAGAAAAATACATTTAAAACAGTTCTCAAGTGTCCAATTCCTTTAAAATGGTTTTGTTTGCTGGTAAAACACAAGAAATTACACTTGAAATTGCAACACACAACAAAAACCCGTCATGGCGGTAAGCTGTCATTTTGATTGATTAATAACATTTATTTCTGACATGTTTATTTACCGGCAACGAGACGAAAGTGACTGAAGTGACAATGTTATGACAGCTGACAGTTATCTTTCTATGATCTATGGTTTACTGTCATTGTTTTTAAGCACAGAGTAACTAAATCGGTGCGACGCCATGTTGAAAATCAATAATAGTAATTTATAAACATTAATTAACTACCGCGACAGTAAACATTTAAATGAATTTACTGTATTTTTCCCGAATTCTGCAGATTTTTCTCTTTTTTATGGGTAGTGTACATAGACCTGGCCCATTTTGAAACATCTCCTTTATGCAGAAGTGAAATGAGCGACGCTTGTTTGAGCACAATCACAAGGACGATCGATATCTTTAACTCTACAATTCATTGATGAACCGATTTGGTATAAGCTGCATGCTCAATTGAAAACATCGCTATCAATTTAATACGCTGTCGGATAATGTTACTTGAAGCGCCAGCTTTTGACGTCATCGCCCAGTCTAGATACGTACTCAGAATAGAATATAAACAGTGTAGGTTATTCATAATTAAACCTCATATAGAACAACTTATCTCTGATCTTAAAATCCTCATATCCTTTCGTTACTGACTGATTGAGTGCGTGACTGACGGACAACGCACAGCCGAAATAAATAGTGGTAAAAAGCTGAAATTTGGCATATAGCATTATGCAGGATTTCCCGAAATTCCTACGGGAACGGGAAAAGACGGAATATGCGCGTGCGAAGTCGCGGATAAAAGCTATATAAAAGTCGACAAAGTCGCTGTCTGCCTCTATGAGTTTCTCCGCTTACTTCTAAACCACGCAACGGATTTGATACCGTCGATAAACCAGGAAGGTTTATTATTGGAATCCGCGCCCGTGCGAAGTTGGGACGAGTAGCTAGTACATACTTCTATGCTAATATGATAAATATATATTTTAAAGAGGTAAAGTTTGTGGGTTTGTGGGGTTGTAGGGGGTAATCTCTGGATCTATTGAACCGATTTTGAAAATACTTTTACCAATAGAAAGCCACGTTACTTGTGAGTGTCAAAGGCTATATACTTAGAAATAATAACGCGGCTTCTATCTATGCGTTATTATTCTAAGGCTATATATTAACCCGAAAAATACCGCCCAACGAAGTGGGCACGGTTAAGCTAGTACATAATAAACTTTGAAAATAAATACTACTATTGTTGAGGAAGGAAAATGGTCGTCATTATTTATTTCGTAGTAAACTTTTTCCTACAATAACAAACTAATAAAGTATGATTGGGTAATGGGTACCTATTGTTGAAAAATATTTTGTGGTATTGTAGTTATCATCGAATTATAATGCATATGACCTGACCTAAATACTTTGAAAGAGGATGCAGTGGAATTTTTATAACGCAAGTTAAAGTGAGTCATAGGTATGTGCGTATTTTCTTTGTATAATAGCCTTCTTTAAATCTGTTAAAAGCCTTCGTGATAATCGTACGGTATTATCCGTAAACCAGGATTCCATTGATCGAAAGAGAGGATTGGCTTACGATCAAGTATATTTGATCGAAGAGAACTTTAGCCGTAAAAAGGAGAGAGGTTTGTTTCTGAGCGTGTTGATGGCAATTTAGATAATTATGGATCGGAAATCATCAAATGACTCCTCCCGCTCCGGGTGGAGTGGGAGGGAGTGTCAGAAACTAACTGATTAAAGCCCATCCATTCATTATTTAATTCGTAACTCTATGGCGTATATGTGACGTCACATCTGAACAAACCAATAGCCTAGTTTCTTGTAGACTTGTGCTCTGATTGGTCGCCATTTTATTTCAGTTCACAATTTCTCGGAATTTATTCGAGAAATTATAAACTATCAAATTTTGATACGTAAAAAACATTCCAAATGTTTTTTTTTTGTCAAAATTTAACGAAAGTTTACAATCTCTCAAGTTATTAATCTTACGAAGGTTGCCATTTTCCGGTGACATATATATAATATATCAATTATTATCGTAGGTACAGTATGTACTGGCAATGTGCGATTTAAATTTATTTTTAAATGTGTTTAATTTAGTACATTCCTTTATGTCGTTTGGTAGGTTGTTGTACAATTGTGCTCCCTCTGTTACTTTACACAATGATATTGTTTTACCACCCGTTTCGTATAGTTTATTCCCCGCACTTATTTTATCATTGTTGGTTCAGATTCAAAGGAGCGCCTGGCGAAACAGCGTCAACAGCTGAATGCCCGGCTGGGTCTGGATGTGGCCGCGAACCTAGGGGTGGATCTCACCTCCATGTACACTAATGAGGACTTGTGTCCCGTCAAACCTGTGTTAAATAAGACTGATGTGGTCCGGGTAAGTTTATTTTATTATTGTAATAGTATAAACAATCACATACTTAGGCATCTTCTGGGCACGCTCGCTCCGTCATAGATCGCATCAATCGCTTTCTATCAGGTTTAATCGAGGTAAAGACAAGCCCATAGATAAAAAAACTGGCCAAGTGCGAGTCGGACTCGCGTGCAAAGGGTTCCGAACGAATTTCAATTTTTTAACATGTTATTTTTACACTACAGACTTCTAATAGGTTTTCCTGTAATCTTTAGGTAAAGATCTAATATCTCCATTTTTTTTTCAAAATTTTAGGCTCAGTAGTTTCGGAGAAAAGGGGGGTTGTGATCATTTTTCGTCTAATTTCTTGAATAACTTCAAAACTGTTTATTTTAAAATTATGAAAAAAATATAATTAAGACCCTCACAGCCCTTTCATTTGATATGTCACACGATATTGTTCAAAAAAGTTTTTTTTTAATTTTCTAATTTGACCCCCAAAAGTGACCTCCATACTAAAAATTTAATAATTTACGTAACGCGTCAGTGTTTGGGTCATAGAAGTCCATATGTGTACCAAATTTCAACAGAATCGGTCCAGTGGATCCGGAGAAAACTGGCTGTGACAGACGGACAGACAGACAGACAGACACCCGAGTGATCCTATAAGGGCTCCGTTTTTTTTTTCGGAACCCTAAAAGTTGAGCAAAATCTCTTCGACCTTGACAAGTCAAAAGTAACTGTAAATGGTTTAATTGAAATAAGTGCTTTGAGTTTTGAGAAAAAAGAGAAATGCAACTTAGAATGAGTCTGGTTGGTTACTAACTACATTTAAATATTTATTACAGCTAAATGACGAGTAAAAATAACTGTACAATGGCGGACTTATGCCTTAGGCATTTAAGCATGTTTCCTGTAATTCTTTAACAACAACGTTGATAACTGTTCTTTAACCTACAAACAGTCATTCAATGAAGTTTTTAGATAAAATTCTACTTTATTACTGACCACACTGAATCAAAAGCCGTTTATTCAAACGAGGCTGCGATTCAATACTGTTTGATCACATCACCACTTCCTAGTATTTTAGTTGGGAACAAAACTTACTGAACTATTTGGATGAAATTTGGCACTCATCTCATACTTGGATTTTCATCCCTGAAGTATGTTCTCTTGGGATGATTGCCGAGTTTAACGCATGCGGCACCTAGTTTTCTATAAGTTCCTAATCAGTCATTTCATATCATCTTTTTCTCTGTACAGAGACCAGTACAAGAAATAGTAATACCTTCAAAGAACATGAGCTCTCGGGAGATGAACCTAGCCAAGCGCAAGGCACGCCTCGCGTACAGTAAGCAAAAGTCGCGGGACTGCAGTGAGGAGGGCCCGTCGGCGCCGCCAACGCCACCTGTCGAGCCTGACCGGAAGAAAATCAAGTTGGAACAGCCGGATGAATTTGTTTGTGAGTATTCAGGAATGAGATAATAAACTATTTTGATAAGAATTGGTTCTTAGTTATCTTAAGGTGGATACAGACATTGCGAGGCATGCGCCGTGCACGCACACGTTTCGATGTACATTTGCTTGGGTAGCCATGCCTCACCACGAATATGAACGTCCACACATTGTGAAGCATGCGATGAGCGCCCTTGCGCTGTGCATGCCTCGCAATGTCTGTATCCGCCTTTAGAATCAAAGACATATTCTACTTTGACATCACTTGAGTATAGGAATTAAATAATAGTTCTACTGACCGATTTCGGCCACGGCGGCGTCCCATCTTAACGGAGACCAGTCATCGGCACGCGACATGTTATATTAAATGCACAAGTGTTGTGCGCAAACACCGATACACTCCCTTTTCCATCACTGAGGGTGATGTCCAATGGAACGGCAGTCAAAGAGAATTGGCCTTTGACTGCCGTTCCAACTTGCTATCGGGATAACACGCTGCACAGTGTTTTTTCAGACTCAGAAAAGTGACATCAGCTTTTTACTGAATATTTTAACTCAATAGTTCATTACAAATGTACGAAAAGAAAGTAAAGTAAGAAAAAAAAAATTCAAAATTGGCACATAGGAGTTCCCATGTGCCAATTTTGAATATTTTTTTTTTAATCTTAAATTTCTTGTGACCTTTAAGGTGAAAATACAGAAAATAATTCGTCAAAAAAGACTGAGGGTGTCCCAGAACTCAACGTCAAGCCGAAACGGGGTGACAGGATTGATCAAAACCATCACGAGAAAAATCTGAAAAAAAATCTATCCCATGCAGTTTGAAAATTATGGGCATTTCAAGAAAAACCTAGAAATTTGATCAAACTGTACCATTTTTCGGTTATAGTGGTTATTCTTTTTTATTTTTGTTCATTTGAACTTTAGAAACGTAATCCTAAATAACATTTCTAGAATCCCAATAAAAAATAATGACACAATTGCCTCAAGTTTCCGAGAATTGAGACTATTTGTTAAACTACGAATTTAAAATTTTCAAGATTCGTCGACTTTGACAGGCCCTCCTTTAAAAAAAATGTACTAGAGTGCCTTGGCAAGTGGCATTAAAAGTTGGCGCATTTAATCAGAATTCTAAAATGTTACAATACTTCTTAGTTCCATACAATAAAAAAGAGTAAAAAAATTAAAACCTCAAGTAACCCGATTTTTGCTATCTCAGTTAAAATGTTTTTGATTCGCACAAGCTCTAGGTAGGTTCTTAATTTTAAGGCAAAATGATGAGAGAGATGGATAGTGGGTATGTTTGCCATGAGTGAGCGAGACAGATAGTGACGCCACTTTTACCAAATTGAAAAAAAGTTAGTAAAATAATGAAAAATCTTGACCTAGTTTAATTTAGGTTTGTTGGAATAAAAGTCAGATAGAGAAATAGCATTTTTTATTACAATAAATGTTCAAATTGTTTACCATCAGCCTCAATACAAGCCCTACATCTTCTTAAAAAAGATCTACTTATTAGTCGGGCATATCTTCGAGAGTTGATCTCCTCAGCTGCTTGAGAAATGCGTGCACCCACAAAAATATTACGTAAAACTTGGGCATAAGTTTCGAGAAAACGATTTTCGAAAATTTGTGTCAGGGTTGTCACTATTTTGACCTTTTCGGAAGTCGGTGTTTTTGGTTATTTCGTTTTATGACACCGACCTCCGAAATTAAAGTTATTTTATACTTTGTAGTGTTTTGTTGTTGGAAGTCGGTTATATTTTTTGTTTCTTTGTTTTTTATTTCAATTGGGCTCCACAATTTTATTCCACTTGCTTCGGACATTGTATACTTACAATACTAGACAAATCAAAGTAACAACCTGTTGAAAGCACATTAATATTTATTAAAAACACTGAATATAATATTAAAATTTTACAAAAGATGGAAATCTTCATTTACTGTCGTAATGAGACTTCTTACAAATTACAATGGGTTTTGTTCAAACAAAATTGGGCAATTTACTGTAATCACAACAAACACGTCATTGCCGTGGTTTAAAGATATGCTAATTGTAATAATGTTACGTAAATTGCATAATAACGTAACTATTGTATTCATTACAGTGTAAAACTCAATGCCAATTGTTTGAAACATGCGAATAGCTGCATCTTATTTACAACGCAAGATATGCGGACCTCACACGCGGATATTTGCCACTGCTTCATGATTAAATTTTATGTCACCAAAGGTATAACAAAATAGAAAGAGGTCAAATGAAAAAAAATGTGAAACTTTGTATCAGTATCTAAAATGTCAATACAAAGAATAAAAACTAAACGTTAAATTTGAAGTAACTAAGTATAAATAAATAAATTCACGTTTGACTTTTAGTTGCCTCGTAATCAAGTGTGAAGTATCTATAAAATTAGTAGATCGCACAGGGTTTCGTCCATAGATATAATAAAGAAGGAGATATGCCCGGTTGACAAAATTGTACCGTAACCCTGTGTCTCCAGTATGCCCCTTCCATACGGCAACTTCTACAAATGCACTTCAGTAAAAGCAATAGATCGCAATCGCGCACACACCCGCATTCCTCAAAACAGGACGTACACACTTGATTACGAGGCAACTAAAAGTCAAACGTGAATTTATTTATTTATACTGCAGTACCAATGTAGTATAAATAAATAAATTCACGTGTATTTCAAATTTCTGCCCGTAGTTATACACTATACAACACACAGCGAAAAGCCGGTTAGTTTAGAGATGACGGCAAAGATATGTGAAGGGGGATGAAATGTCTGCGTTGACCACTAAAATTTTGATAAGGACATACATGTTTGTTTTACGCCATTATAAGTTTCGCTACGTATTTTTTTTAAAACTCAGTGCAAATAAAAGGACAAAAACCAATAAAAAGAAGATACATAAGGAGTAGGTACTCAAGTTTTTTCTCACCAACGGTCACACAGTCGTTGGGTTTTATAATTATGTAAGGAATGAATAATTATGAAAGATAATAACTTAATAATTAATCTCCTGTTATCTGTGGCCGCTTATCGTTATATTGTAAATTATATTGGCGATTATGTTTCTCAAGAAACTGAGTGATAATAACGATCATCTGTTATGAACATATGAGATAAAAAGATAATATATTAAATACTTTTATGATATGATCTTGTGACATAAGTGTAAATTTGTTGTTCCAATGAAATTAATAGTCCTCCTGGCTGATTCCGACCATGACTGCTAATCTTAACGGAGACTAACCATCGGCGTGGGACATATTATTGTGCAGAAGTGTGTGAAACACAGATAAAAAAAAAAAAAAAAGAAAATAAAAGAAATTAATATAATAATTAATAAAATTACATAGTAGTCAGACTGATGTTTTTTTAGGGGTCCGAACCAAAAGTCGAAGTCATTAAATTTTTAGTATGGGCGTCACTTTTGGGGGTCATACTAACAAAATTTAAAAAAAAGTTGAATAATATCGTGTGATCAATCAAATGAGAGAGCTTATTGTAAGGGTTTTAAATATATTTTTTTACATAATTTTTAAATAAATGGTTTTGAAGTTATTCAAGAAATTAGACGAAAAGTGACCATTCCCCCCTTATCTCCGAAACTAATGAACTTAACATTTTGAAAAAAAAAAATGGAGATAACAGATCTTTACCTATAGATTACAGGAAAACCTATAAAAAGTCTATAGTGTTGATAAGGCGCATCGTGAATCTTCGTTCGTGCAGAAAAGAAAGTATGGTCCCGAAGATTAACGAACGAAAGCAAACTTAAAATCAACCTTATATCACTTCTATAAGGTTCATAATACAATGCAGCTAATAGTTCTGTCTCACTCGCAAGTCACATGCATGTCACGCGGCGCGCGCTTACATGGCGGCTGCTGCCGACCAATAGCGGTACAGAAAAAAGAAGCGCGTTGCGTGGAGCGTGCCGATGGTCAATAGCATTTCCCGCGCTTTGAAAATTCATCTTCTGCGCAGGTACATCGGTAAGTCAGCGCATTCATAGTGCGTACAGCTAAGGAGTGGAATTCCCTGCCAGAGTCTGTGTTTCCAGATAGCTACAACCTGGGAGTCTTTAAGACAAGAGTGAATAGGTTGCTTCTAGGCAAACGTGCTCCATCTTGGTGGTCAAACGTATGCCTATATATAGTAAAAAAAAAAGAAAAAAAGTTGGGTACTACCGTACCAGATGAAAAGCAATGGATGAGGTCTACTATACACATATAGAATGAGCATACTTAGCACCTCAGCATATGCTTGTACACTCTTGCTTTGAAGGCTGGCAGGTGGTATTGTTTAACCGGTTTATCGAAAAATATAAAGTAAACAGTGAAAACTGGATAAATTGATCTACGACTAACGAGATATAGCCATTTTAACAATTCAGTGCCAAGTGCAAAAGTGTTTTTACAGTTTTAGTGCCAAGCACTCAACACACGGGCCGAAAAACAATTCGTTCGTGTGGCCACAACCCGCGCATGAACACAAGTCACACATAGCTACTTAAAACAACGACTCAGATACGGGTTGTGGGCACATAAGAATTACTGCTCGACCCATACGCTGAGTTCTTGGCACTAAATGTGTAAGAATACATCGGTCCCTTTCGCAAGAACGTCTTTTTCTGTCAGCAGTATGGGCAGTGGGCTCCACGGCTTTTGCCGACAAAAGCGACGTCACTAATTACCAACTTTCAAAGCTTTAAAACTTCATCGCTGATGAAGATGTTTAAAAATCCTGGTATCTAAAATTCTGCCGTGACTGGTGACTGATTGAGTGACGGAATGACTGACAGACAACGCACAGCCGAAACAATTGATCGTAAAAAGCTGAAATTTGGCATGTAGGTTCCTTGGGGAGCGTAGGGGAGCATTGGGGAGTGTAGGACAGGGACCTTTTTGGCCTCGCACAGATTAATTTTAGGATGCCGCTTAACTGTGTAAACATATTTTTGTAACGTTTAGTTTTACTTTTATGTGTCTTGTGCGAGTCCCAAATAAACATTTTTCTTTCCCGAAATTCCTACGGGAACGGAAAAAATCGGGATATGCGCATACGAAGTCGCGCGAAAGCTAGTCCTTACATATTTGTTCACTAGAGCAAATAACAAGCATATTCCCCATTGTCACAAAGACCACGTATGCACTCCCAACTAGACTAGAGCTATAAATAAACTACCCTAACAGTTAGCTAACGAACTTGAGGTCGCCTGTCAGTTTTAATGCAGCTGAATATAGTCATTTAGTATTTACACTCCCGCCTGACCTGGCCTTGACAGAGCAATTTGTACTGATACCATTCATATCGATGTGCATTGCTAGAAAAATCTTCTGGGCTTTGAATGACATTGTCAGGGGACATTATTAGTGAAACATTTTGAGAATGTTCTGTCGAAAAACTAAATGGTGGAAGTCGAGAGAATGAGAAGAGATAGCGTAACGTGAGAATACGTGTTGTGCTGACCTCAAGGAACATGGGATAAGGGCAGGAAGCTAATAATTGGTTACGCTCCCCGTATAACTGTATTTCCTAAGGTTGATCTAGTTCTGGGGTTGCGGAATTTGTTCGAAAGGGTCACCGCGGCCCTGGGGGGCTACTCTCTAAGCCCTATGTCCGTAGTTTCGGGCTTAGTTGCGGGCGTATTCTACTCCATATCACCTAACTACTAAGAATTATTGACAGCACGATTTGACAGTGACTGTCAATGTTGTCATTCATTCTTAGTTCATGTTCAGGACTAACTGTTAGTCCGTAGGTGATACGGAGTAGAATACGTCCGCAACTAAGCCTGAAACTACGAACTTCGGGCTTAGACCCCCCTGGAACGCAAAGGGCATTAGGAGGGACACGGATGGGTTTTAGTCAGTAAGAGTCTGACACTCCCTTCTGCTTAACCCAGAGCGGGAGGAGTCATTTGATGATTTCCCATCCTTAAAAAACAAACTGGCCAAGTGCGAGTCGGACTCGCGTGCAAAGGGTTCCGAACGAATTAAAATAAATTAACATGTTATTTTAACACTACAGACTTCTAATAGTAATCTTTAGGTAAAGATCTATTATCTCCATTTTTTTCAAAATTTTAGGCTCAGTAGTTTCTGAGATAAAGGGGGAATGGTCATTTTTCGTCTAATTTCTTGAATAACTTCTAAATCATTTAATTTAAAATTATAAAAAAAATATAATTAAGACCCTGACAGTAAGTCCTTTCATTTGATATGTCACACGATATTGTTCAAAAAACTTTATTTTTCATCTTTCTAGTTTGACCCCCAAAAGTGACACTCATACTACAATTTTAATGATTTACGTAACGCGTCCCTGTTTGGGTCATAGAAGTCTATATGTGTACCAAATTTCAATAGAATCGGTCCAGTGGATCCGGAGAAAACTGGCTGTGACAGACGGACAGACAGACAGACACCCGAGAGATCCTATAAGGTTCCGTTTTTTTTTCGGAACCCTAAAAAGGTTGATCTAGTTGTCCAGTTACTTTCGCAGGCGTTTAGTCCACCGCTCCGGCAATGTTACCAAAGACAAACACTTCTCAGTACAAACAACATTGTTTGTAAACCTCTTACCAAATTGTGTATAGGGCCGTGCCTCACTTTCGCAACGAAACAGAGGTGTGGCGTCTAGACGGGCGTGTCTATCACCTGACGATTATAAACTGACACAATCTACTACTACTTGTAAACATGTAGTTCATTTAGTAAATGGTGTAATAATTATTAATTTAAAAAAATATTAATATATGTATATATTTTTTTTTAATTTGATAAGTAAATAAATTAAGTATATGTTTATATATGATATCGTTATTTATTTTTTTGTTTTTTTTTGAAGTGAAAACTTCTTTAGCGGCGCTAAGCACTTTTTGTTGGATGGGTAAAAACTTCCAAACTCGCGTCAGGGTCACGTGATGCTGATCGAAAAAGCGTAAGATCGAGGGGAAGGGAGAGGAACTAGTATCTCCCACTCTTTCTACCGTGCCTGAGTGTGCTGCTCCGCTTAGGCGGCACAGGGCGCTTGCGCGAATGTCCGTCTGTGTTTATGTACAGCGTGCCACGCGTATCCAAGGATACGAAATTACGGAATTACGAAATTATGGATGAAAGTTGATTTTTCTAAGAGATAAAAATTAATGTAATATATAAATAAATAACGATATAATATTATGAATAATAACATGTAAATTGTCATATTTGTGTACGATAGCGCAATAAATAAACATTGTATTCTACCTCATAAATGATAGTATTTTTGTACTTATAATTAAACACAACGTTAATACTAAAGTTTTCACTTCTGCCGGCACTCCCGGAGTGCTACCGGTGTTTTTTTATTATTAAAAAAGTTGACACGGTTGGCGCAGTGGTTGAGCGACTGGCTGGTACGCTGCGTGTCGCGGGTTCGATTCCCGCACGGAACAAATGTTTGTAAAGGTCTACAGATAATTGTTCCGGGTCTGGCTGTTTGTGTATGTGAGTTTGTATGTTTGTGAACGCACCCACGATACAGGAGAAATTCCTAGTGTGGGGCAAAGTTCTTTTTTTTTAAATAAAATAATAATAATTAGAGGAACCACGCCCCTGCCTAGGTCATTCATCAGGATTGTTATGGTAGTAAAATATAATATATTACTAGCTTCTGCCAGCGGCTTCGCAAGCGTGATCCCTAGGAAACATACTCCCGGAATAAAAAAAAAGCCTATGTCCTTTCTCGGGCTCTAAACTATCTGTGTACCAAATTTCATTGAAATCGGTTCAGTAGTTTTGGCGTGAAAGCGCAACAGACAGACAGAGTTACTTTCGTATTTAAATATTAGTTTGGACTTTGCAAATACATTGTTGAAGACAGAAAATTAGACACCAGTCTTGTCAAGGGTTATCGTGTTAAACAGTTATAGGGTCAGATATTCAGTCGTTCCATGCAAAATTGGTATTCAGCTGCACCCGATGAGACTGGAACTTTCCAAACTATTTAGTTGGGAGAAACACTAGGCTAATTGAAATTATTGACGTGGCTCATACACATAGTTGAAACTTTTTACATAATTGACAAATTGGCAGACTCATCTAGCATCAGTTAAATGTATTAGAAGCAATCGTGCCATTATTATCATTTATTTTTCTAGTGTTCGACCGAAGCTTCGGCGAAAACTTCGGCCCATTTTGGCCGAAGCCGAAGGTTTCTACGTTATTTCAAAATGTTACTGTTTTTGAAAAGTTGCAATGTTATTTTTATGCATCTAGATCAACTTAGATTATTAAAGTTACCTGTTTATACAATACATTCAATATAAACCTTTCATGTAAAAGTTTTCGGCTTCCGCCAGTAATTGACCTTCGATCGGTCATTATTTATTTAAAATAATAAGGCTATAATTGTCCTGTTACCGCTTCTAGGTAAAGTAGCGCGTAGGTAATCATATAAGTTAATCAAACTGGTTAAATTGGGAAAAAAACCGAGAACGTATTTTCCTATTTAGAGCGTAAGTTTCAAACTAGCTAAAACGCAATTCATCTCATCAACTTATTCCGATACAATCTGATGAACAGACATCGTCCACAATGCACATCGGTCCCCTTTATCTCTGACGTGATGATATATAGCCTATAGCCTTCCTCGATAAATGGACTATCTAACATTGAAAGAATTTTTGAAATCGGACTAGTAGTTCAGGAACTACTAGTCCGATTAGCGCGTTCTAGCAAAGAAACAATCTCTGCAGCTGTATAATATTACTAGTTGACCCGCGCAACTTCGTCTGCTCCGTTCCTAGACGCTGTGTATCATATACTAGCTGACCCGCGCAACTTCGTCTTCGTCACATTTTTCATTACTGCTCCGCTCCTATTGGTCGTAGCGTGATGATATATGCCTATAGCCTTCCGCGATAAATGGGCTATCTAACACTGAAAGAATTTTTCAAATCGGACCAGTAATTCCTGAGATTAGCGCATTCAAGCAAACAAACAAACAAACTCTTCAGCTTGATATATTAGTATAGATAGATTTGTATAGATTACTTGATTAGTTCTAATCACAAGAGCGATAAGGTCTGAAGTCTGGTTGTGCGGTAAATTGCTCGCGTGATCTCGCGGAGTGCGGCCTAGTTTACGTCAGTTACGCCTACTCACTTCATTAGGAGCATTAGGACCTATTCAATGTTAACTGCGACTACAATCGTGCGCGTATTAAAGGTATGTGCACATATACACCGCAAATGTTTGCAATTCACCTTTTTAGGGTTCCGTAGCCAAATGGCAAAAAACGGAACCCTTATGGATTCGTCATGGTCTGTCTGTTTTGTTTTTTCTATTTTCACATAAAAATAGAAAAAAAAAATTATGGGGGTTTCCCCATACTTAGAACTGAAACTCAACATTTTTTTTCATCAAACCCATACGTGTGGGGTATATACGGATAGGTCTTCAAAAATGATATTGTTCTTTTTTTTTTTTTTTTTTTTCTAAACTGAATAGTTTGCGCGAGAGACACTTCCAAAGTGGTAAAATGTGTCCCCCCCCTGTAACTTCTAAAATAAGAGAATGATAAAACTAAAATAAATATATGATGTACATTACCATGCAAACTTCCACCGAAAATTGGTTTGAACGAGATCTAGTAAGTAGTTTTTTTTAATACGTCAGAAATCGTTAACCGCAATTTACCTTTCATTCAATCAACTCAAATATAAAATCAAAATAAAAAAAAAAAAATAGTTTCATAAACATAAACCTTATGCATAAACCGTGCACCATTATTTTCTAATAATAAATCTGTAAAAAGTGCCTAAGTAAATAATAATTATAATGTTACAACGAACTACAAGAACTTTTATATTACTTGCTGCTACGGAACCCTTCATGGGCGAGTCCGACTCGCACTTGGCTGCAAAAAACGGAACCCTTATAGCTTATAGGATCACTTTGTTGTCCGTCCGTCTGTCTGTCAAGTCTGTCTGTCCCTTTATCTCGGGAACGCGTGGAGGTATCGAGTCGAAATTAAAACCATATACTACAGTCTCTTGAAGCTGTGAAAAGCCGTTCCAAGTTAACGTATAAACAAGATACGGCCGTTTATGCTGCAAAACACGTATTTTTCGACACTCTCAAGGGAATCAACATTTATAGGGTTTTCCGTTGACCTAGAACTACGAAATTTGGCAAGTAATTCCGTCTTATACTACAAGTATAAGGAAAAGTCGTAAAACTACTATATATTTGTAATGAAATCATAAAAAATATAGTTTTTATTTAAAGTAGTATGTGCCTACAAATTTGTACGGAACCCTCTGTGGGCGAGTCCGACTCGCTCTTGACCGGTTTTTTTTGTTCTGCTTCGCCTAGAGTTAAGTGCTTTATCAGTAATACGAAAAGCAAATTTTTATGATAGCTGCCTGTCTATTCTGTAAGCATCTCACCGTAGTAAGTTAGATGGAGTGAAATGTTATTACACATCGATTCGATGAATTTAAAGCTCAATTCATGTTCACTGCACTTTAGTTTTCTCGGTGAGGTTTTTATGGTATAGCACTACAGGTTTTAATCATATTTACCTCACATGCAACTGTAATGTTACTTTTCTACATTAAAGGCACCTTGCAGGTCTGTGTAGTAGACCCCTTTTTTAAGATGCGAAATCATCAAACGACTCCTCCCGCTCTGGGTGAAGCAAAAGGGAGTGTCAGACTCTTACTGACTAAAACCCATCCGTGTTCCTCCTAATGCCCTTTGCGTTCCAGGGCCGGTGTCCGCCTGGCTTCCTTGAGTTATTTCTCACTTTGGGTATTACTGGTCTACACCATCAAATCAAGTTGTCAACAATTTGGGGAACGTTTCGTTTTGCTTCTTGGACTGATAATTTTCTCAACGGAACTAGGGTACACATAAATAAATTGAATATCTGCAACACCAAACGCGGAAAGTTGACCGCCGGAAACGGAAACACGATTCCAAACATTTGTTTTAAGATTTTTGTTGCCACATTGAGAATTTTACAGAAACTTATCAGTATCACCAACGAGTAGACGTCACCGGAAAATGGCAAACGTCGTAACATTGTAAAATATCGATTGAAATTGTAAACTATTTTTTCTAAAAAGACTAGGTTATATTGCGAACTATTGAATTTGGATGGGATTTATTGTATACAAAACGATTTTTTCAAAATGTATCGCGAAATTATTATAATAAGCATTTATTTCAGACAAATGTCCATATTAAAAAAACAACTAGCTCACAACAATATAAAACAAAACAAAACACACAAAAATAAAAAAAAGCAGCTAAGGACAGAACACACATTAGGACGAGGAGGAACTGTCCACTGCTCACAGTTCATTATGCAAACGTGACGCAGCAGTGGAGAGTCCCACCTGTCCGCGAACACGCTTATTAAACTTGCTACTGGATCTAACACGACTCAGTAGCGACGCACACTGCTTTCTAATAAGAGCTTGAAACCCATCAGTGTGCGCTTCTGCGAACATAGTCGAAGCGCTGCAGAATCGTGGCAGCCCCAGCAGCACCCTAAACGCGTTGTTATATTGAACACGTAGGGCGCTGTATGACCGCAGTGATAATCTAATTAAGATTTATTACAATCTTACGGAGTCTGCAATTTTCCGGTGAATTAATGTTGCTGGCTTTCCTTCGGTGAAGACTTAGCCTTATGTATGATGATCGTATAATTTTTGCATCACCACATTACGTGTATGCAGCTCTGACGTCAGTGTTTTTATGTAACGAGCACGATATTTGATTAAATGCAATGTAGTGAGCGATAAGGAGGAAGCACGATTTTAATGTCCTTGCGGTTTTTATGTATGAAGGCTGACCTCTAAATGATACCATGAATGACAATGGTGACAAACTGTTACCGTTTAGGCAGGCACCATAATTGCTATACAAAAATAAAACTAACCGGTACGTGAGTCGTGAGCACACTCTCCATTGGTCGGCTTGACGACGACAGCTCTGACGCTTCACGTTATTGGTTCGTTAGTCAATCCTCATCAACTATTGCGCTTGCAAATTTCGTTCGCCCACCGTACATTGGGGAGATCACCCTGCTGCAATCATCTGTGCTCACGGCTACTATAATAACGTCATATCAAGAAAGGTGGTCCTTCTTCAACAGACTCGTCAGCGACCTATTCTATTGATTTGCGTAGCGAAATATCATGATCAGCCTTATCAACCCACCGGTGGGCATCATACGCTTCCTTTTCCTAACATTTTCTTGTCAACACTTGTGCTTAATCCTGCGAATATCTCGTATTTATATTACTGATAGGCACGTGTTTGACCACAATCTCACTTAATGGAAACTGTGATGTGGTTGACGATGAAGCACGCTTGCGTAGAAGTAACCTATTCACTCTTTACTTAAAGACCCCAGTAGCTATCAGTATCACTAAGTAACGCAGACTCCGGCAGGGAATTCCTTAGCTGTACGCACAGCGAAAGTATTCTCATAACGTTTTGTTCAGTATCCCTTCAAATAAAAAGCCTCATCTTCAAATCAAACTTTGATTAAGTAGTCAATGTGCCGCCAGTTTAAATATCCAACCAGTCCGGTACAGGACAAAAGCAATACATCATCATATCAGCCGAAAGACGTCCACTGCTGGACATAAGCCTCCCCCAAGTATCGCCACAACGACCGGTCCTGTGCGTCTCGCATCCATCGGCTACCCGCGACCTTCACCAGGTCATCGGTCCACCTTGTGGGAGGCCGCGCCAACGTTGCGTCTTCCGGTTTGCGGTCGCCACTCCAGTACTTTTCGGTCCCATCGACCATCTATTCTGCCAGCAATGTGCCTTGGCCACTGCCACTTTAGTTTGGCGATCCTTAAACAATACATACACAAGGACTATTTCATTCATACATATAACTCTTATTTCTCCATCCTCAGTTGAAAGCACAGCACCAGTGCCTGACTGCTCCGGCTCGTGGGTGGAATGCACGCGATGGCCGCTGGAGGCCTGGGCGGGCGCGCTACAGGCACAGCTGTTCAGCGCGGCTTGGGAGGCGAGGCACGGAGCCGCCAGCGCGCTCAGGGAACTACTGCGGGCAAGGATTGTTAGTTCTGCGGGACATGATGCCAATATGACTAGTCAGGAGGTGAGTTTAGACCTTTTGCTGGTTTTTTTTTATTCTTGCACCTTTTCTTATAGTCCATTCGATGGCGCTTCAGTTAGTTGACTTGAGCTTCTACTGACCTCGCTTAGATTTTTAGTTGTTTGTCTATGTTCCTTTTCCTAATAGTAAGTTTTCTGTGAGTTCGAGAGCCTGCGCCAGATCAGCCGAAATATGAGAAACGATTTCAGAATCACACACACCCACAGCCCTTATGGTTGAATTGTATGGTTATTGCCATTTTTCACCTCAAAAGCCTGTCGTATTATAAACATTGAAGACTTATTTATTTTGTTTTCTTTGACAGATGGAGCAAGCACATCAAGAATGGTTAGAAGACATGGCATTGAGATTGTTATGTGTTCTCGCGCTAGACCGATTTGGAGACTTCGTTTCTGATCAGGTAATATTCCTGGATTGTTTTTAGCCCAAATTCAGCTTGCCTGGCAGGGTTGCGGAATTGTCCGAAAGAGTTACTGCGGCCCTGGAACGCAAAGTTGAAGGAACACTGGCGGGTTTTAGTCAGTAAGAGTCTGACACTCCCTCCCGCTCCGCCCAGAGCGGGAGAAGTCTTTCGATAACTACTCATCCAAAAAATAAGACTAAATTCAGCTTGCAAGCACTACGACTAGCGATATAGTCATAGACAATATTATTTTCAATTTCGAAGACAGAGGATAAGCATTGCCATACAACGTGGAAATGCCTCCAGCGTTTTGACCTCACTTCCAGACGACAGCGATGCGGACGAATTTTTTGACGCCATATTTTCGTTAGGATTTTTTATTTTCAGGATTAAAATGTATTCTAAAATGTATTTCAAAGATTAATATCTTATTTTGTTGTAGGTAGTAGCGCCAGTCCGTGAGACGTGCGCACAAACCCTGGGCGTGGCGCTGGCGCAGCTGGGGGCCGCGCGAGTGCGGCGCGTGGCCGAGCTGCTGGCCGCGCTGTCCACTCACCCGCAGTGGGAGGCGCGGCACGGCGCGCTGCTGGGCTTCAAGTATCTGTTGGCGGCCAGACAGGTTAGTTCATGTTGTAGGTAGTAGCGCCAGTCCGTGAGACGTGCGCACAAACCCTGGGCGTGGCGCTGGCGCAGCTGGGGGCCGCGCGAGTGCGGCGCGTGGCCGAGCTGCTGGCCGCGCTGTCCACTCACCCGCAGTGGGAGGCGCGGCACGGCGCGCTGCTGGGCTTCAAGTATCTGTTGGCGGCCAGACAGGTTAGTTCATGTTGTAGGTAGTAGCGCCAGTCCGTGAGACGTGCGCACAAACCCTGGGCGTGGCGCTGGCGCAGCTGGGGGCCGCGCGAGTGCGGCGCGTGGCCGAGCTGCTGGCCGCGCTGTCCACTCACCCGCAGTGGGAGGCGCGGCACGGCGCGCTGCTGGGCTTCAAGTATCTGTTGGCGGCCAGACAGGTTAGTTCATGTTGTAGGTAGTAGCGCCAGTCCGTGAGACGTGCGCACAAACCCTGGGCGTGGCGCTGGCGCAGCTGGGGGCCGCGCGAGTGCGGCGCGTGGCCGAGCTGCTGGCCGCGCTGTCCACTCACCCGCAGTGGGAGGCGCGGCACGGCGCGCTGCTGGGCTTCAAGTATCTGTTGGCGGCCAGACAGGTTAGTTCATGTTGTAGGTAGTAGCGCCAGTCCGTGAGACGTGCGCACAAACCCTGGGCGTGGCGCTGGCGCAGCTGGGGGCCGCGCGAGTGCGGCGCGTGGCCGAGCTGCTGGCCGCGCTGTCCACTCACCCGCAGTGGGAGGCGCGGCACGGCGCGCTGCTGGGCTTCAAGTATCTGTTGGCGGCCAGACAGGTTAGTTCATGTTGTAGGTAGTAGCGCCAGTCCGTGAGACGTGCGCACAAACCCTGGGCGTGGCGCTGGCGCAGCTGGGGGCCGCGCGAGTGCGGCGCGTGGCCGAGCTGCTGGCCGCGCTGTCCACTCACCCGCAGTGGGAGGCGCGGCACGGCGCGCTGCTGGGCTTCAAGTATCTGTTGGCGGCCAGACAGGTTAGTTCATGTTGTAGGTAGTAGCGCTAGTCCGTGAGACGTGCGCAAAAACCCTGGGCGTGTTAGTGACATTTTACGAGATCCATTTCAGTGCCCTAAGTCTTAGTTCGTTTACAGATCCTAACCGAATCTCTATCTCTCTTCGCCAGGAAGTAGCGTGCGAAAGCGGCGCCCTAGAGCACCTTATCCGCGGCCTTGGCGACTCAGCAGAAGACGTGTCGGCCGTGGCGGCGGGCGCGCTGGCGCCGGCGGCGGCGGCGCTGGGGCGGCGGCGCGCGGGCGCCGTGCGCGGCGTGGTGGCGCGGCTGTGGCGGCTGCTGGCCGAGCAGGACGAGCTGGCGTCGCCGGCCAACTCCTACATGGCGCTGTTGGCTGCGCTCATGGCGCTGCCGGAGCCGGCTAGTTTGTTGCAGTCAGTATTTTTTATAATTAGTGCAATTTAATGACACTGACAGCCAAAATGTTTAGGTATTCCAATATTTTTACTTAATGTGGGTTGGCTCTTGACTCTGGTCTAGGTCAGAGACAATGGAGTGAGCTTACCCAGATGAAGTCAGTCCACTCTAACTTTGAAGAGATTGGGGTTGTATGCGATCAGAAATATTACCATTGCTGCACAATAGACGGGAGAACAGATAACAACATGAATATGTTAGCCTACCAGAATCATAGAAAATCTGGTCCACCAACAGATCTTTGAAAACTTGGGGTTTATAATCGTGTACTGAATCTATACTACAAGTTTTCGTTATGATATCGCTTTCATCGTACCGTACATGCTAAAGTAACTTAAGCTAAAGTTATGTGTAAAAGATTCACCAAAACCATAACTTTTTATACTATGGCTCTAGACTCTGAACTCGAAAAAATAATCCCTTGTTCTTAATTTGTCCACAGCCCAATCGACCTAGCAGACGTCCTCCCCCGCCTGTGGCCCTACCTCGACCATTCGACCAGCTCCGTTCGCAAAGCCACGTTACAAACTCTACGTACCCTCACAAAGCCTCTAGTCACTAGCCACCGCAAGAACGGAACCGACACCAACGGGAATAACGAACTTATCAAGGAGAAGAATGACGTTACCAAGGAGAATATTGACGTTACTAAGGAGAACAGTGATGCTTTAAAAGGAAACAATGACGTAACCAAGGAAAACAGTGAAGTTATAAAGGGAAACAATGACGTTAACAAGGGAAGTAATGACGTCATCATGGACAACGCTGACGTCATCAAGAAAGATGCGGTCACTAACGGCGACGACGATACCAAAGGGAGTGTAGTCACTAACGGAGATGATGCCCTCAAAGTGAATGAGGTCACGAATGGGGACAATGATCAGTGCTTAAACTGGACGCCAGAGTTGCTGCAGGAGGCTATGAGGCATATCTACCAGAGGGTGCTGTTTGAACATGTTCATGAGATACAGGAGATTGCTGTGCAGGTCTGTAAAAAAAGAAATAGTTCAATCTAATCAAGTCAATGGAAATTTCATTTTTAGTAAGAAAACATTGTGTGCTTTCGAAGGAAATCATTTCATCAAGAAATGACTCCACTATCAATTTTAGTAATTACAAACGTAATTGCTAAAATGCTGCTTACAGAACTGCTAATACTAAGGCGAATCCCGCGCAGCACACGTGAAACGACTGTTCTTTTGTTCCAGTGATTGTGAAGACTCACTATTCGACAGCTATTCCCGCCAGTTCCAACACCTCCAAACAGCTTAGTTTACACAATTGGCGCTAGCGAATTTTTCCCCGCCTAACGGCCCATTCACGACTTCGGTCTTAGCGGCTAGCGGCGCGGCAGGCGGCGCGGCGGCGGCAAGCGGTGCGTTTTACACGCCACGTACCCTCAGTAGCGGCTAGCGGCAGCGGGCGAGGTGGACGTATTTAGGTAGTCGGAACGTGCTCAAAATTATGGCGTTATCAAAATTATCCCTTCTGTGTTTAGAAAGCAGTATATTTTTAAAACAAGATATTCTTAATATGAGAGAAGGAATGCACGAACTGAATAAAGATCGATATTTAAATGGCGAATTTCGTGACCTATACGAAGATTACAGAAAATATCCGGATAAGTTTTATGAGTACACAAGAATGAGTGTGGAAACATTTGATTACATTCTGCAGCACATAGACGTACATTTAAAACAGCACATCAGATCCAAAAGGGTCTAAATTTTTTTGCATATGAGTTCGCCGCCGAGTCCGTCACACCTACACCGCTATCCGCGCCGCTCTGTTTCGTGGCGTCGCGCTCATTCACTTGTACTTTTGATCTCGCCGCTCCCCGCACCGCGCGCCGCTGCAGTGATTCGCTCCGACAAAACCGCGCGCGTTTTCGCTATGAGCGGCGACTCGTGGAGTGCTTCAAACATTTTCATACATTTGTTCTTATCGCTCGCCGCCCCGCACGCCGCCGCCGCTCACCGCGGTAAGGTCGTGAATGGGCCGTAAGGCGTCCACTGGAGCGGAGAGGAACGGAGCGAAGTAATATTAACCAATGGAATTGCTTAATATTTCTCCGCTCCTCCTCTCCGCTCCAGTGGACAGCCTTAAGCTTTAAGCTCTCTATCGTAATTAGGAGATAACAAGTTGAATGAATATGAAATAAACTGAGGTGGTCTCTGTTGCCAGGTGTGGGAAAACTTCCTGAAGTACGCGTCGCTAGGAGTGATCCTGCTGGCGGCGTGTCCGATGCTGGCCATGTGGCTCTGTCTGGCGATGCAGCCCGCGCGCCTGCCTGTGGATCCCAGCTTGTTGCTGCATCCTCCTCCTAAGGTGAGCTTACTTATACTAGAAAAGTTTAGGTAGGCTTGGAAATATATCTTTACGTTCTATAGTCAAACTCAAAATAAGACACAATTTCGCCTAGCAACCGCGATCTAGTTGTACCAGTCATCCTCATTATCTGCTTTGCCATATCCCGACAATGTTCGGGTCGGCATACAGAACTAATGTCTATCCTGACCTCCACAACCTAGTTACTGCGTGACACGGTACTTAACTTTTCGTAATACTGGTGGTTATAATTTCGGGCTGCTAACTCTCTACTAATATTTGAACCCTATATATCACAATAAATACCACAAAGCCCTTACGTTAATATTTTGTTGCCCACCTTTAACATATCTATACTAATAGTCCAGGAATATTAGGGGTTTCACCTCGTAATGAGAGATAGTCAGCTATAAACTTGTATAAACCTTTATTTTGACACACTAAAACCTACTTATCATAGGGTGTCCGCGACTACAGATATTCCAAGGTCAAAGGTCAAAAAATCGATTTTTTTACACATTTTTTGCAAATATCTCGTTTCCTATGGGTTTTGGCTATATTTATTTGTTATCCTTATTTGTAGAGGATTAAATTCCCTACAACTTATGTCGCAATTTTTTTTTTATATTTCATCATTCTTCTGTGGACATTCACTAGTACTGTACGCGTCGCTCGAAATAATAGATCGTCAACCTTTTTTAACTTTTACATCAAGTTGAACTTTGCTTTAATAATGAAAACGTGCGCAGCTTGTAACGTGCAGTTCAATGACGGAGTCCAATGTGGGAGCTGCAAGAAACATCTGGATTTTGGATGTGCAAATATTTCCGAAGCTGGATGGAGAACCAGCCTCCCTCGAAACCATATTGAGTGAAATTCGGGATATGAAACGCCAGCTACTCAATTTGCCGACACTGGTAGATGATATTCGGGCAATCAAGGATGAGTTAGCAGAGCTAAAAATTACTTGTGAAGGCACCTGTGGTAGACTCGACCAATTTGATACTCGACTCGCAGAGATTGAAGCAAAAGCAACAAATCTCAACAAGATTCGGGAAACATTTACTTGTTTGCAGACTGACCAAGACTTGTTTCCAAGTTCGCGCTGGCAACATACGAACAACGATCCCGCCTTAACAATGTGGAAATCAAAGGAGTTCCTACAAGAAAAGATGAAAATCCTTTTTCGATAATTGAAGCTATCGGCCGGAAGGTGAATTACAACTGCCCCAAATCACAGGTGAATTATGTATGCTGGGTTCCAATTTTCAATTCTAACGAAAAACTGATCATTGTGAGTTTTTTAAACCGGTATGTGAAAGAAGATTTTGTCGCAGCTGCACGTGCCGTTAAGGACCTATCCACTTCCCATATAGGGTTTCAAGGCACATCTCAGCGTGTGTATGTCAATGATCGCCTGAGCGTGGAGTATAAAAAGCTCTTAAGGGTCAAGATCTTGGCAAAAGAAAAATATTACGAGTTCGTATGGGTGAAGCATGGCAAAATTCATGTATTAAAAAATACTAATTGTAAAGTATATGTACCAGACGGGCGTGATCGGCTGGAACGGGGGTGCGTTCGGGGTAGGTCTATCCTTCTTCAAAGCCTTCGATGTGAACTGCGACCACCCAACTGCGTCCAGCCGCGCTGACGTCCTGTACCGATGTACGAAAGGTCTCTGTACCACACGTGTACCGTTCTTCTTTCTTGAGTTGAACTTGCTGTCTTCGGGAATGATTGGGGTTAGGGATGTTTTGCTTACCAGGGAATCAAATAAGATGCAGATTGACTGTTTGAACACTGCAGCTAGCGGCTTAAGGGATGAAAATTCGCGACTATGTACTTTCTATTTAAAAGTTCTATATGTTTCTTGCCAATGACTACGAATTCACAATTTTGACCTATTTACTAACGTACCATGTTACTTTACCGTAACGAGGCCCAAAAACCACTAACTGTTTTAGTTTATTTTTAACTGTAAGTTTAACTTTAACTACGGTACATTCCCGGTTATATCTAGGCTTTGTCTAGGTCTGGATAGGGGTTGATGCACCTGCCTGTAAAGCCCCTGAAATTCCCCGTCGAACGGGGTAGAAATCAACCCTTCAACCCTACCCACTTAGGGGTTTGTTGCATTTGTCTATCAAGACTTTCTACAAGTTTGAACTTGTTAACTATTAAGGGTTGACTTCCCGAAAAACTATACCCTTAGGGCTGTTGGGCTATCTGTATTACGGTAGGTGCACCATCCCTCCATCCAGATACACATCTTACAAAGCCACCCCTCTAAGGGTGGAAGGGCTATGAGGTCAGAAACCCGGAAGGGGGAAAAATCTGTGTTTTTACATTTTTCTATTTTGTGGCTTTATGCCTTAACTGACCATATAGATGTATACATATTCTGATAGGGCTTAGTGCCAGCTCTTTAATGCCTATATTTTAAAGCCTAAATATCTAGGTTTTTGTGATGTTTAGTAAAAGGAAGGTGCCTGTGAATGGTGGTTTCTCAGTCCACCCTGCTACCTTTGAGTAACTGTCCTGTGTAGGTGTATGAAGAATGTTCAATATAGTTCTTGTCAAACTTTTTGGCCGCCCTGAAGTTGGCTTTCGAATGCGCAAGGCACGGCGCGGTGCTATTTTTGTATGAGATTTACTACTGCGCAGCTATTATAGCCAACTTCAGAACGGCCAAGTAGTTTGGCGAGAAGTGTACCTGTGTACCTCCTTTACCTTTACCTTTTACCAGATACCTTTTCTAAGGGTGTTACCAGGAATGTGTTAGGTGATGTGTAACCTATCTATTTTAGCTAAATAAGTTCCCAAGACGTCTTACGCGCCTGGGGAAAACGACAACAATTTTATGAATTTAATTTTGCAAAATACAACAAGTGTTTTTAAACTACAACTTACTCTATGTTTACATAAGCTCTTATATACTGCGAGTTATATAAACCTATGACGCTACCGTCGCGAACAGTATATGTTGCATGTTACCACAAATACATTAATCGAATTGAGAGCATCCAAAAAAGATTTATAAGATATTTGTGTTACCATCAGAAAATTCCGGATCACTCGGGGAATTACCTTAACCCGTGCAAAAAATATCATATTCTTCCTCTAGCCAACCGCCGCGAGATTTCTGACTGCGTAATGTTGTTGAAAGTCTTTAATAACCACATTAACTGCTCCGATATTCTGTCAAAATTCTATTTCAACACCCCCAGGAAGTCTAAACGTTATAATCCACCTTTGCGTGTGCCATTTGCCTCAACGAATTATAGGCAGAACTCATACATTGTGCGTGCAAGCAGAAATTTAAACAGGCTTTGTAAGCAGCACGATTTAGATCCCTTCACAACTGGTGTGGCCTCAGCCAGGAGGTGCTTAAGCCGAAACTTTTTCATATGAGCTGTTACACATTGATAATAAAATTATAGTGATCTTTAGCAGTACGAGCTACATTGTACTATAAGTACTAGTTATTGGGTACATAACTTGGTGTGAATGTCCGTAGAAACTAATTACTTTTTCTGTACCTTATAAGACAGTGGAGACTTGTAATTGGCTGACAGTTTATTTATTGATCTCGACCTGTTTGTTTTAGCTGTAAGTCTTCCATAATGCTTAAATAAATAAATAAATTTTGAATCGTTTATTGTCATGTAGGTTTTGAGACAACTTTTGGGATGTCAAAATACAAGTTTATATTAGGCTATCTAGATTCTTACCTAATTTTGACTAATTTGACTGAACTATAATAATATTATAAAGAGGTAAACTTCGTGAGGTTGCAGGGGGTAATCTCTGGATCTACTGAACCGATTTTGAAAGTTCTTTTACCAATAGAAAGCCACGTTATTTGTTGGTGTCATAGGCTATTATATTAACCCGAAAAATACCGCCCAACGAAGTGAGCACGGGCCAGCTAGTATAATGATTTTCTTGTTTCCAGGAACGTCGCACCCGCACAAACTCCCAGTCACTGGAATGTGTGGTGGTACCGGCTGAGCTGCGGCCCAGTCAGAAGTGGTTCATCGGCGGCTCGGAGTCGCAGCCGTGCGCCACCAGAGACCGCAACGTCATGCGCGCGCGCTGCCTCGCCGCACAGATATTAGGTATGTTGTACACGTATTCGGCCCAGTCAGAAGTGGTTCATCGGCGGCTCGGAGTCGCAGCCGTGCGCCACCAGAGACCGCAACGTCATGCGCGCGCGCTGCCTCGCCGCACAGATATTAGGTATGTTGTACACGTATTCGGCCCAGTCAGAAGTGGTTCATCGGCGGCTCGGAGTCGCAGCCGTGCGCCACCAGAGACCGCAACGTCATGCGCGCGCGCTGCCTCGCCGCACAGATATTAGGTATGTTGTACACGTATTCGGCCCAGTCAGAAGTGGTTCATCGGCGGCTCGGAGTCGCAGCCGTGCGCCACCAGAGACCGCAACGTCATGCGCGCGCGCTGCCTCGCCGCACAGATACTAGGCATGCTGGACACGTATTAGGTCTATGCTATTGCCGTTTTATTAAACGGCTTTGAACTATGATTGCAATTTTAAATTAAAATAAACTTTATGTTTAAGCCATGTCATTTTGGTTGTCCAAACTGCATAAATAAATTAATTCCATTTACGAATTCAGTTATTATTTGGAGGTATGCGGAACAGAGAGTAAAGTCCCGCAAATCTCCATTGTAAAGGGAGGATCCTCCGACTAGACGGTTGTTGTGTCTAGTGTGGGCAACTGCCCGATAGTTGATATTCGGGCTGATGTACATGTTCAAATCGCACGGTAAACTGCTTGCGCGATGCAGGATTTCAATGTAGTAGTTCGCTGCTAGTTGAATAGATGGCGTCGCGGTTCTTTTTGTAGCTCCGTTGGTTTGTCTTGTGGCAGTATTGATGCCGCTACAATTATAATATTAATATATCAATCTAAGATTGGCCCTCCTTGCAGTGTGGAAAGGTAGAAGGAACTAAAGTGATAAGATCGACATTTCTAACAACCAATTATTTATTTGACCGTGGTGCCCGTGATATAACTCACTCTTTTTCACAGGAAACTGTTCCCTCTTCTTCTAGCTTATTTTGCATGTACTTATTTTTTATTCGTGTTATTTTTTTGTATGTTTGCAGGATACCTGTCATGCTACCTGGTCCAACCTGCACCTGGTATAGAGTACAAAGCCGAAGATGAGAGCCCTATAGACTGTTATGTTAAGGTAGGCACAATATTTACCTGTCACACCTCTAAATATAATTGTTGAAAACATTTTCATACTGAACTAAGTATAACAGAAGTTTTACTAAAGGTATCTTTCAGCACAGTCTCCTATAAGACATCTAGAAAATAACTTAAAATTAAACCTAGTCCAACTCTTAAATAATCGGGCAGATCATGCCAACCTGGATTGTGAAATGAGCCTCTATCCTAGAACCTAAAAAGGAACTTGACCCACTATGTTAAAGTGATTCACTATGCTGCCGTTGTATAACTTAAATGCCGTTTTCCGACATCTGGTCGATTTTGTACTTTTGATGAGATATATTAATGACAAAAAAAATCTATCGATCAGTGTTTGCGTGGGTGAGTATTTCCAAAGCTATTCAAGGTATTGAAAATTCGCAAACACTGATCGAAAGATATTTTGTCTCATTAATATATCATCAAACGTTCAAAATCAACCAGATGTCAGATAACGGCATTTTAGCTATACCACGGCAGTATATAAGTGATCACCCTCCTGCCCAATCACAATTTGAGCAGTGGGTTAGCGCAGCATTTTCTATATAATAAAAATTGACTCGATGTCTGCAGCCTGTCCGCATAGTAAGATACCGTAAGACATGATACTATGAAAGTAACTAAAATAGACTAGTCTGTAGTGTCAACACAAATTGGTGGATTTTCTTAACAGCATATGCTGCTGAGCTTAGCCGTCCTGCAAGAGATTCTAAATGAGGACCTCATTGTAGCCTTGAGTCAAACGTAATGCCCTGGAAAACTTCTATCGAAGAATTCCTTTTCTCCCTGTTCAACACTATTGATTGGCGATTGCACAGAATCTTCCCCTTTCTGGCCCAGTGATCAGCTCTGAATATATTCATGTTCTGTATCTCCAGGTGATGGTAGTGTACCTGCGCTCAGGCAGCGCGCTGCAGCGCCTGGTGGCCAGCCTGGTGGTGTCGTCGTGGGCGCGCCAGTCGCTCACACACCACATGTACCCGCCCAGCATACACGACGCCAACGGCCATGCTGCACACACGGTGAGATAGGCCTGGCATTATGAGCAGAAAATAACCAACTGCAAAAGACTAACGGCCCATTCACGACTTCGGTCTTAGCTGCGAGCGGCGCGGCAGGCGGCGCGGCGGCGGCAAGCGGTGCGTTTTACACGCCACGTACCCTCAGTAGCGGCTAGCGGCAGCGGGCGAGGTGGACGTATTTAGGTAGTCGGAACGTGCTCAAAATTATGGCGTTATCAAAATTATCCCTTCTGTGTTTAGAAAGCAGTATATTTTTAAAACAAGATATTCTTAATATGAGAGAAGGAGTGCACGAACTCAATAAAGATCGATATTTAAATGGCGAATTTCGTGACCTATACGAAGATTACAGCAAATAGCCGGACAAGTTTTATGAATACACAAGAATGAGTGTGGAAACATTTTATTATATTCTGCCACATAGACGTATATTTAAAACAGCACATCAGATCCAAAAGGGTCTAATTTTTTTTGTATATGAGTTCGCCGCCGAGTCCGTCACACCTACACCGCTATCCGCGCCGCTCTGTTTCGTGGCGTCGCGCTCATTCGCTTGTACTTTAGATCTCGCCGCTCCCCGCACCGCGCGCCGCTGCAGCGATTCGCTCCGACAATACCGCGCACGTTTTCGCTATGAGCGGCGACTCGTGGCGTGCTTCAAACATTTTCATACATTTGTTCTTATCGCTCGCCGCCCCGCACGCCGCCGCCGCTCACCGCGGTAAGGTCGTGAATGGGCCGTAAAAAGTTCCAAAGTCACGTTTCAAGCAATATGCAGTGAATTTTCATAGATTTGATGGCACCAACTGCATTATCCTGACGTTACTCTCCTTCTAGAGCAGTCTCGTAAAAAATTTACTTGTCCGCGTCAACAGTAATGAAAGTTTAAAAGTCACGATGCAACAGGAGGTGACATAGTTAGAATGGTATTTTCATTTTTACAGGAGGATAAGGCTGACACATCAAGTAGTGAAGATCAGAGTCCAGTATCAAAGCTGGCGCCACCGCTGCTCACAAACACGTTGCATACGGCGCTGAACCAAGCTCTCTACTATGACGAGGTCGCGCTCAACTGCAATAGGTAAGAAAAATAACCTGTCTTGTTAGCTGTGCAACTACCTGCTGCGAAGCAGTAACGCTAAGGAAGGAGGCGGGCTACGTGTGGAAGAGTCAAACAGGCAGTCGCAGCGCGATCCCCGGCCAGCGTAGGCGCGGCTCGAGGCCGCGTTTTATTCGACGCGCCTCACAGTCATGTCAGCATAGTACACGGGGCTCACTAGGGCCCGTGCCTGCCAGGGTACAGGATTTGTTTGAAAGAGTCACCGCAGCCTTGGAACGCAAATGTTATTAGGAGGAACACGGATGGGTTTTAGTCAGTAAGAGTCATGACACTGGGATTCCGCTCCACCCAGAGCGGAGTCATTTGATGATTTCTCATCCTTAAAAAAAAAGCTGTTCAATTAATCAAAATAAACCATTCAGAAGACCTGAAGAACTAAGATAAACAGCTCAATTCATATTCCAAAGATCATGTTGCCATGTTCGAATAAAATTCGCTGAGCTTGCTTATGTTATTTTCAGAATACTGCAGGAGGCTCGTGATTTACATGCGATGATGAAACATTACAAATTACCTGTAGATGGTGAAGAGTTGAGCAATATAGTGAGGCTAGAACAGGTAACTATATCACCTTTGCTATATTATATTCTTTTCACGCCTAAACCACTGAAGTCTGAACTGAATTTTGGTACAGAGATATTGATGCGAAAATCTATTAGATATCAACGCGAGCGAAGAATTGCTAGTATTATATAATGATGTTTTTATATTTTCCAGGTTGGATATCTAACAAACGTGTCGCAGCCGTTGGTGGCCGCAATGAAACTGAAGCGAGCAGCTCAATCGTTGGAGGAAAGACGGAGGAACCTACAGACTGCCGTCAACCTGTGTACTATCGAACAAGGATCGCTCAATGTCTCGTAAGTTGACCGAAAAAACTATCAACTATCTAGCTAACTATAAGGCTAAGAGTATGCTAAGAATAAGAAGCAGGTGACGCAGCACAGCACAGTACATATTTAGCAGGGCAGGGCACTGCGTCGCACGTGCTGCGCCGCAGCGTACGCAGCTCTTAGTACGTTCATGCATTACAAAATTAGCTCTGCCCTGCGTCACCTGCGTCTTAGCATCCGCTTAACCGAAGGACGAAGAACCAATCCTATTACAGTGTTGATGAGTTTGTGGAGGACATTCGACAATAATGTTACTTTAACTGATAATTTTATTGGAATATGGATTGTTAGCATCACTAATCATTTATTTTTGACATTGAATTTTTCTTATTTTTTATTTTTGACTTGATTTATTAATTATTATGTGGTTGCACATTGTGACATTATGACATTATTAATTATCTTTTTTAATTTGTTATTGAAATTTATTTTTGACATTTAATTTAATTTTTTATCTGACTGGAATAATTTTAAAATGGAATTTCGATTATTATTGTATGACATTATGATTTGCTTCAATATTCCTAATGATTTGTTTTTTTATGTATTTTTTTTTTATTGATTTACTAGCTGACCCGCGCAACATCTTCTGCGTCACAATTTTCGTTACTGCTCCGCTCCTATCGGTCTTAGCGTGATAATATATAGCATATAGCCTTCCTCGATGAATGGACTATCTAACACTGAAAGAATTTTTCAAATCGGACCAGTAGTTCCTGAGATTAGCGCGTTCAAGCAAACAAACAAACTTCAGCTTTATATATTAGTATAGATTGAAATTATTGATAATATAATATTATTTTTGACATTAATTTTTATTGAGGATTTTTTTAAATGAATTTGTTTCTATCGTAATTATTATTATTTTTCTACACAATTTATATTGTTAAGAAATAAATCACTTATGACTAATAGAGGTAAATAACGCAATTCTATTGGTTCTTAACAAACGCATTCCTCCGTACGCATCCTCATATATCTGGTATGAACGCAGCCTACAATGCTGGCTTTACCTAGTATGTAGCGCGGCGTGATGGATGGTTGGACGACAACTGTTTCTATGACCACTGGGTAGTGACTATAGAAAATAATAAGAAAACGGAAAACAGCAAACTATACCATGAAATAGCTCCAATCATTGGACGGGTACAATACTTGCCAGCTTCTTGTCTTACTTCAAATCTAAACTGAAATATTGGAGCTCTCAGTTAGGTATGCTATGCTTGGAACATATACACATAACTTGTTAGATTGTCTCATACCTGATCGACCATGATCCTGAACATAATGTTAAACTCGTAGTAAATACCAGAATTTTACAATTTTATTTTTTTAGAATATTACTATAATATTTGTTTACTTCCGCTATATTCCAGTGTCCAAGCAGCATTAGCAGGTGCCTGCGCGAACCTGCACCTCCTACCAGAGAAGCTGAACCCAGTAGTGCGACCGCTGATGGAGAGCATCAAGAAGGAACCTTCGGAGGAGCTGCAGCAGAACTCAGCGGACACGCTGGCCGCCTTGCTGTCGCAGCTGGTCAGCAGGGAGCCCTGTCCCAACAATAAGGTGCTCATCAACCTGAAGGCGTTCTTGAGGTGAGTTAATATTAAACAATGGGCGTTAATTTGGCTCAGTAAGTTTTACAAAGCACCATTTTTGTGGCATATTTGCGCTGTACTGATTGCACTTAGATTACTAAAGATGTAGGTCCCCGTAAATTTTGATTGCAATCTCCTCTTTTCAACCTCATTTTGGCAGTGCGTAAAAATGCTGGCATATTTACGCACAGCGAGTTGTTCGTGTCTTGTAAAAATAATTTTGTAATAATATTAAAAAATTGTTGTTTTGTGCATCCTTTCCAGGTGCGACCCAGAATACACGCCGCGCATTTCTTTAGAGAGTACGGAGGAAGCCAATGGCGACTCTGGGAGTGGCGACAGCGGGCCTGAGGGAAAAGGCGAACAGATACCACATGCACCAGCAAGTAAGTTCCTAAAGTCAGTAGTCAAAGATACATGTATGTAGATATTATCATTCTCACCTAACCAGAAAGGTAAAATTGCTAAAATGCATGAATAAAACTTTGATTCTTTTTGATGACTGTAATAGTAAGGCAAAAAGATTTTTCATTCAGACTGCTCTTGCATTTGCTTGTTTAAAAGTTACAAGCAGACAGATGCGTCTTACAGTTCACCCTTTATGAAATCAACGTACCGAGACTTGTTTAGTTTGCAGTTGCGTAGTCATATGAACCAAATCGACGCACGGTGTTGACAATACTAACCCTTTTTTTTTTAAAACGGGGGAACTCATGGATGTCGTCAGACTCTTACTGACTAAAACCACCGCGGTGTTCCATCTCCCACCTACGCCGGGGAGCGCGGGATCGTACACGACTTCCGTAATCTCGGCTGGTGCCGCACCTCGGTTCGGCGGGGGGGTGAGGTTTTTGACTCCCTCCGCGACGTCAAAGAGTGGCCTAACCTAACCTAGTGATTGACAGACAAGGCACAGCCGAAACTGCTGGTCGTATAAAGCGGAGGGGAGCACAAAGAGAGGATTTCCTGCTATTCCTGCGGGAACAGGAAAAGACGGGACATACGCGTACGAAATCATGGGCAAAAGCTAGTATTACATAACAGTAGTTCCTTGACGAGCGTTGTTATATTATCAGTAAAGCACATGTTTATTTCAATTCGTCAGTGGACAAGCACAAAGGCATCCTGACGCTGTGGGAACAGCAGCGCTGCGCAGACAGAACCGCGCCGCGCAGAGGGCGGCCGCCCGCCGCCGCCGCCGCCGTCGCGCTCGACCAGCTGCTGCCGCATGAGGACGAGGTAACAATCTACCTAGACAATGTTATTGATGAAGGATACAGTACTAGGGAGTTATATGACATACTAGCTGACCCGCGCGGCTTCGCTCCCATCAACTGGCTACCCTACCTTCTTACCCTACCTACCCTACCCTTTTTTTTTGCGCTAGGAAAAAATGCATTACGCATACCCTCCCATCGGGGGATGGGGGGCTATGTGGGACTCCCTGGGCTGACCCGGTATACCCACTAAAAGGACCCAGCGGCATTTCCGCATCGTATGAGAGGAGGGGGCTGGGAGATCGGCACAGCCTTTACGTCCAGTCCTCCTCCGACGTCCGCCCGCCTTCACGGCGGGCCCTTCACGCTCTCCCCGTGGGGGGAGGGCCGGGCATGTCCGACGAAGGTGGTGCAGGGTGCAATGCGGGCGAATGCGGCCCCCGCGCCTCTCGCCCGCCCGTCACCACCATGATTAGGGAGAAGAGAGGTCCTGGCCGATCTCCGCGGTTAGACTGCGGCGCAGCTCGGACCAAGCCGGGCTCACCTCGAGAGTGTGCTGTGCCGTGTCTTCCGCCGCGCCGCAGTCATGGCACGCCGGAGACCCTACCCTACCCTACCCTACCCTACACTACCCTAACTTCACATAAACTATCTACTAAATAGTCCGAACAAAGCCTAAACATTTGGTTTGGATAGGTGAGCCCGTTCTTGAGTTATAAAATTACAACGAAAAGTGGCATTGATTTTTATATAAATAGATTACAGGCTTTTGGTAAACAGTCATGCAGTCATTAAGTGAAAGAGAAATTGTTATAATTGGCTGTAGTCCATGTCCAACTGCATGGCACCCCCCCCCCCCCCTCTTAATAATGATTGTTATTATGTGACTTTTTGTAACGGCCAAAGCGTTATTTATTACACAGAATAAGTTTAAAAAAGTAACACTGATTCGAAGCACCCAGCGTGGGTATTATGTAGCAAAACAGACCAAAAATCGCGAGAATGTTTATTAAAAACTACAATAGTAAAATTCTAATTTCTCGTTTCTATTTCCAACAGGCACGAAAACTACTGCGGATACAAAGACGAGGCGCCACATTAGCCCTAACAAGCTTAGCCATGTATTTTGGCGACGAGTTACCAGAGAAGCTGCCCAAACTGTGGGAGTTTATCACCGAGCCGCTCGAGAGAGTATTGACCGATGCTGGTGAGTCCTATCCTACTATAAATAAATGCGAAAGTTTGTGAGGTTGGGTGGCTGGATGGATAGGGGGGTACACTACATAAATACGAAACACTTTATTCCGTCAGTCACAAATACGAATTTCAAAATATCGATTTTCATAATTCCGAATGGTTCAAAATTCCTAATATAATATCTCCGATTTATCATTCATCCTATTTTATAATTCCGAAATATAAATATTCCTAATGTTTATAATTACTATTCTCAAAATACCGAGTTTCAATAGGTCGAATAAAAAAGTCCGACTTATGATAATTCGAAACATCAAAAATACGAATTCCGATTATTAAAGTACCGATTAATTAGAATTCCGAAATAAGTTTTACAGTAATTCGTTTCTGACATTTACTTTTGTAGAACAATATACTAACGACTACTGTTTAAGACAAATTTTAATTTAAGGTTAAAAATGCTTAAAAGTATTCGTTTAAAGATTATGCAAAGTGTATCGTCCGTCACTTCAATCAACCTTAGGTATTATTGAACAAACCATTGCTGAATTCTCCTTTTGGATTTCGTTAATTAGTTATTACAAAAATCTGTGAAACGATCTTTAGGTATTTTAAACAGTAGGTCTTTTGAACGTAGTTACCTTGAAAATAGTCCTAATTTTAGCAGTTTATTCGAACCCATCAAGCATTTAATTCTTTGGACGTTTGAAAATCGGAAAACAAACAAATCGCATTTACGACTTTCGGTAAAATAAATTCCGTGATTTTTAATGATAGTCATTATAATTCTTAGGTATTATGAAATTCGTACTTTTGAGGATCGGAACATAGAAATTCGGAAAATAAAAATATTTCGGAGTATTTGGGTGTTCCCGATGGATGGATGTTTGTTACTCTTTCACGTCAGAACGCCTGAAAGGATCTTCATGAAGTTTGGCACAGAGGTAGATTATAGTCTGAAAAAGTATTTAATCCCGGGAGTAAATCCCCTACGGATCACGCGAGCGAAGCCGCTGGCAGAAGCTAATCTATACTAATATATAAAGCTGAAGAGTTTGTTTGTTTGTTTGCTTGAACGCGCTAATTTCAGAAACTACTGGTCCGATTTGAAAAAATCTTTCAGTGTTAGATAGCTCATTTATCGAGGAAGGCTATAGGCTATATATCATCACGCTAAGATCAATAGGAGCGGAGCAGTAATGAAAATTGTGACGCAGACGAAGTCGCGTGGGTCAGCTAGTAAGATATAAAAAACTTTCGTGGTGGTCAGAAATTTAAAGAAAAATTGTTCAGTGGTTATTATAACATGTCTCATGCACATCCTAGCGATACATCGTTTTGTTTCATTGGAATACCCTTAATAAAATGTCCCGGAAAATTAATCTGGCGTAACTTTTATTTGCTAGATTCAGAGCTTATGTAAAGTTATGGCAGGCGTAGGGTTTCATTGGGCCTGTTGATGGCAAATAAGACATCAAGTCGTAATAAAAGATTTTGAATTATAATTATAATTTTAAAGATGGCGCGGACGGCAATTTTTTTCAGTGGGTGACGTGAAACAAGGCTGTCGTTGATAATGATACCAATTCTTTTCTTCTGGTATACTCACATTAAAATACGTTTCCTCTCACACAGAACTCGAACAACAAGAATGCAGTGTAGCCGAAGAACTGATCACTCGCCTGCAAGTGTTTGAGGCAGTTTGCGGCGCGCTGGGCGGCGCCCTGCGGCCGCGCTTGGCGTCGTGCGCGCGCGCCGCTACTGCTCTAGCCAGAAGCACTTATACCGCGCTGCGCCACATGGCGGCCAGAGCGCTAGCTGCTATGTGTCGAGCGGGGTATCCGGGCGTCATGCACACTGTTATACATGAGGTACCTAAGTTAACTACTCTAGCACTTATGCTCGGTTTCTGAGTTTTGATAGTATTTTTTATTTAGATTATTTGCAAACATGGGTATTGGTATATAGATATTCTTTTTTACATAGTATAGTCCTCCATATTTTACCGTCGCAAGGGCATGTAAATATAAATAGAGTTGAATGTATCCAGACCGTTTATCTGATCTTCTTCAACTAGCTGTCCCTTGTATTCTGTAACTTTTTCTTGACATGTTCTGCATATTATATACTTTTTTAGGGTTCCGAAAAAAAAACGGGACCCTTATAGGATCACTCGGGTGTCTGTCTGTCCGTCCGTCTGTCACAGCCAGTGTTCTCCGGATCCACTGCACCGATTCTGTTGAAATTTGGTACACATATGGACTTCTATGACCCAAACACGGACGCTTTACGTAAATCATTAAATTTTTAGTATGGGGTTTACTTTTGGGGGTCAAACTAGAAAATTTAAAAAAAAGTATTTTGAACAATATTGTGTTACATATCAAATGAAAGGGCTTACTGTAAGGGTTTTTTTCATAATTTTAAAATAAATGGTCTAGAAGTTATTCAAGAAATTAGAGAGAAAGATGACCATTCCCCCCCCTTATCTCCGTAACTACTGAGCCTAAAATTTTGAAAAAAAATGGAGATAATAGATCCTTACCTTAAGATTACAGGAAAGCCTTAGAAGTCTGTAGTGTTAAAATAACATGTTAAAAAAATTAAATTCGTTCCGAACCCTTTGCACGCGAGTCCGACTCGCACTTGGCCAGTTTTTAATTAAGATAGATGTATAATACACTTTTTTTATTTATATGATATGAGTTATGAAACTAGTTTTAGTGTACAATAACATTCATTATCCCACCACTGGGCAAAAGTATCCCTCATTATTATAGCTTTCAAACGTTTTCTATATTTTACTTTCTGCGGCCGCCCGTCGGAAACGGATCTAAATGATCTCACCAGCGTTTCTTTGGCCTGCCTCTCGACTAATACGCCCAACCACAACACTACCATCAATTTGAACTATTGCATTGTCTTGTTGCAGCTGATCCCCGCACTGAGCGACGTCCGCAGCGACAGCGTGCGCTGCGGCGCGGCGGAGGCGCTGGCGCGGGTGGTGGACGCGCTGCAGCTGCAGATCGTACCTTACATCGTGCTACTAGTCATACCTTTGTTAGGTGAGTCGTTATTAAACAGCTCTATTCACTTGTAACGGTTACTATAACCCATTTAATTGCAATCCTATGCCATCTAGAGCTTATAATCTAAAGGAAATGCTGTTATGGCTCGATTTATTCCTTGTGAAACATGGTTTACAATTCAACCAAAATCGTAATAATTTTTTTATCATGATGGTGATCGTAAATCGTTTCATACATGATGGTACAGTTCGCTCCATGGTTCTTTGCCGTTCTGAAGTTAGGTTTTAGTGACGACCGCGCAGGTACAATCGCGTAAAATAGTGTTATAATTAGTTTAGTTTATTAGTTTATAATTATAAACAAAAATCAAACACAACCAGTAAGAATAATAAGATCACAAAGTAACACAACAAACACATACACCTCAAGAACCACACAAAACACAAATCAAACAGTAAGAAATAACCAAAATAACTAATTAAAAAATAACAACGTGTAACACTTTTCACATCAACAGTCGTATTGCATTGAGCAAGCGGGACACAAGTATGCATCGAACGTATACGAGCGACTGAGACGCCATTACACGCGTCATCTTGCGCGAGAACGCGCATGCGCGCCCTAATCGCGCACGCGCTGTCCTATGTTTTTGCTAAATTGACATCCTGCTCAATCAATTACGACGTACTTCAGAGAGGTAAACTTGCTTGACGCGAACTGTAAATCGTTTTATAGACATACTGATACCCGAAGCGCTCGCATCAGGTGGTGCTTCAGCCATCGTAGTATTTGTTAGTCAGTCAACTTACCATGTTTTTCGTTTCCCCTTAGGCCGCATGAGCGACCACTGCGAGGCAGTGCGCATAATGTCAACGCGCTGCTTCGCCTCCCTCATCCAGCTGATGCCGCTGGACGGCGGCGTGGCCGAGCCGCCCGACCTGTCGCCCGAGCTGCGCGCGCGCAGGCGTTCCGACAAGCTCTTCCTCGACCAGCTCTTCAACCCCAAGACCATCAAGGACTACAAGATACCCGTGCCCGTGTCGGCCGAGCTCAGGAGTTACCAGCAGGTGCGTGTGGTTACACTACGTTAGGTTAGTCCTAGAACTATCAATATTGCTTTCATAACCAACTGAAACCCGTCGTTCCATTTGTGACTGGCTAGAGACTTACAGCCCTCGACCTCCAACCAAACCGCCAAGACGTCGTAGAAAAACATTACCTGCTTCTGGGAAAGTCTGGTAAAAACATTTAATTTCTGATAATGATAACTTTTAAAACTTGAAGTACAGTTCGCATCACCGTTGTTTACCCCTCCGAAGTTAGGTTTTAGTGACGACCGCGCAGTTGCAATCGCATAAACAAGTGTTACGTTCCTAGAATTTTTTTTTGTTTATACGTATTATATTATAAATAAGTAACAAAGACTACCAGTAACAATAACAATATCAAAAGTAACACCACAAATACAGACACCACAAAAAACAAATCAAATAGTATGAAATAACCAAAATTAATAATTATAAAAAATAACAACGTGTAACACTTTTCGCATCAACAGTCGTATTGCATTGAGCAAGCGGGTCACACGTATGCATCGAACGTATACGAGCGAGTGAGATGCCATTACACCCGCCATCTTGCGCAAACACGCGCATGCGCGACCTGCTCGCGCATGCGCTGTATTATGTTTTTGTCAAATTGACATTCTGCGCATTCGATTGCGACGTACTTCGGGGAGGTAAAGTTGCGTGACGGGAACTGTAGTCTTCGGCTGCAGAGGCTGCTTTCAAAGGACTTTACTGGAAGATGCTTCGTCCTGACGATTTATGTAGTAGTTACATCTTTTTAACCAGCCACATTTTTGAACCACCTTATCTTACACTTTCTTGTGCCATTTTGGATTTGCCCATATTTTATTTTCTATTATTATAATTCGCAGGCGGGAGTGAACTGGTTGCGCTTCCTGTACGAGTACAAGCTGCACGGCGTGCTGTGCGACGATATGGGGCTGGGGAAGACTCTGCAGTCCATCGTGGTGGTGGCGGGCTCGCACTGGGAGCGCAGCCGCGCTCGTGCTGCCGCGCTGCCCTCGCTCGTCGTCTGCCCGCCCACGCTTACCGGTAAGACTCTGCAGTCCATCGTGGTGGTGGCGGGCTCGCACTGGGAGCGCAGCCGCGCTCGTGCTGCCGCGCTGCCCTCGCTCGTCGTCTGCCCGCCCACGCTTACCGGTAAGACTCTGCAGTCCATCGTGGTGGTGGCGGGCTCGCACTGGGAGCGCAGCCGCGCTCGTGCTGCCGCGCTGCCCTCGCTCGTCGTCTGCCCGCCCACGCTTACCGGTAAGACTCTGCAGTCCATCGTGGTGGTGGCGGGCTCGCACTGGGAGCGCAGCCGCGCTCGTGCTGCCGCGCTGCCCTCGCTCGTCGTCTGCCCGCCCACGCTTACCGGTAAGACTCTGCAGTCCATCGTGGTGGTGGCGGGCTCGCACTGGGAGCGCAGCCGCGCTCGTGCTGCCGCGCTGCCCTCGCTCGTCGTCTGCCCGCCCACGCTTACCGGTAAGACTCTGCAGTCCATCGTGGTGGTGGCGGGCTCGCACTGGGAGCGCAGCCGCGCTCGTGCTGCCGCGCTGCCCTCGCTCGTCGTCTGCCCGCTCACGCTTACCGGTAAGACTCTGCAGTCCATCGTGGTGCTGGCGGGCTCGCACTGGTAGCGCAGGCATTTTTATTCAGAGTTCAAAGTTGTACAGGCAAAAGTGTTCTTTTCTAATTAATTTCATTGCGGAATCCAAGACTGAATCGTTTCTCCGCTTTGAAATTATTACTTTTATTGTGCCACTGCAAATCTACAGTATATTTTGACTAAAGCTAAACAATCAATCTCCTTAGCACATGCCACTTGCATAGTACTTGCAGATATTTATGTAAAAATGTCTTTAGTAAGTATCTCCTCAACTTACTTACCAGTTTTGTCTTCAATTTCCAGGTCACTGGGTATTCGAAGTCAACAAGTTCATACCTTCAAAATTCCTGAAGCCGCTCCAGTACGTGGGCATCCCGTACGAACGCGAGCGCCTGCGGCACCACGTTAAACACTACAACTTCATCGTGGCGTCCTACGACATCGTGCGGAAGGACATCGATTTCTTCAGCAGCATTAAGTGGAACTACTGCATCCTGGACGAAGGACACGTCATCAAGAATGGGAAGACGAAGGTTTTCAAGGCCATCAAGCAGGTGGTTGCTAATCATCGGCTGATTTTGTCGGGGACGCCGATACAGGTACACTTGTCTTGTTTTAATGTAACCCGGTCTTAATTTGGCACACGAACTATAGAAAAAGAATGCAACACAGATAAGGGTGTCAGTGAAAATGCTCTAGAAAGTCATAATTTCTTCATAAATGTGCCATGTTAATATTGGTACCCCGCTGTACAGTACAACGTGTATAAAATGTAGACAGGATTTATCAAAAGTTATTGAAAGTGGTATAGCTGTTATTTCGTTCAGCAAATTAATTAGAAAAGTTATTGAATATACGATTTGATAGTAGATTAATTTAATGAGACTTGATCCGGTTTTAAGAACATTTTGCAAATTAAAAGTTGACTGTAATGTTTTAGTATATTTTCCCCACAGAACAACGTACTCGAACTTTGGTCGCTGTTCGACTTCCTGATGCCGGGGCTGCTGGGCACGGAGCGGCAGTTCACGGCGCGCTACTCGCGCCCCATCCTGGCGGCGCGGGACGCCAAGGCCACGCCGCACCAGCTGCAGGCCGGCGCGCTGGCCTGCGAGGCCTTACACCGACAGGTCCGATTTAACGTCTGCCTTTTCAGACGGTTTTAGATCGGCTTCCAGTCTGAAGGGATGCAGCTGATTACCAAATTTGAATCTAAGCTACATATCACAAACCAGTTATTGGGTACACGATACCAACCACAAAAAAAATTGGTTGTCTGTAAAGTCAGTTTACGGAAGATAATTTTACGCGATAATTTCTTAAGAAAACAATTGAATTCTTAACAAACAAGCCGAACGCCTAGGCCGCGGACACGAACTCAACGGCGCGCCGCCCAGTTCGTGTCGCGGCCTTAGGCCGATCGTGCCTCTCGCTTGCACGCTCGGCTCAGGCGGAACGTGACATTTTTTCATGCGTGCAGCCGGCGTTCATCGATTTATAAGACGTTATCATGTCAAAAATACCGATATCTCAGCTGCTTCACAATAAACTGGAAGCTGATCCTAACATAAATGGAAAAAAAGGAAGATGACAATATGTCAGTTGCACCACGCTGGCATCAAGCCAGTTCGTAAAAGAGAGCGAGTGTATTGCCACTATCTGAGAATTTTGTGTTGAAAATGCCCAAAGATGCTCACGCGATTGCTGCCACAAGATTAACTAAGATTGTCAATAATTGATGATGTGAAAAACGTTTACGGATTTTTGTCGAAAGAGACCGCGGCAAACGCAAAGGGCATTAGGAGGAACACGGATGGGTTTTAGTCAGTAAGAGTCTGATAATTCCTTCTGCTTCGCCCAGAGCGGGAGGGGCCATTTGATGATGATATCCCATGCTTAAAAAAAAGGGTTGAAATACGTCAATAATTTTGCTAATATTTAACTCGGTACATATCCAGGTGTTACCATTCCTCCTGCGCCGTGTGAAGGAAGACGTACTAAAAGAGCTGCCTCCCAAGATAACTCAGGACTACTACTGCGACCTCAGCCCCCTGCAGAGACGGCTCTACGAAGATCTGTCTAAGGAACACATGCCGCATGGCATTACGTCACATCATACGCATGTATTCCAGGTAAGTCTCATAACTATAGGCCATGGAATTTCGACATATTTATGTCATTGAAAGCTCAAGAGTAAGAATGGGTAACAAAATATAAAAATATTTGTCGGAATTATTCGTTACGCTTTGTTACTACAAACAAGTACTATTTTTTCGCGTTGGCAAGACGCTGTGTATCATATATACAGCCACAATTTACTTTGATCAGAGGCTTCACTGTCACACGCAGAAATTTCGTCAAGCTACAGTATCTATTTAGCTTTGTAGAGTGTCAAACTAAAACTTGCACACTTTTCTCATGTTTCACGTATTTTCTTGTGCTGTACAACGCTATCTACTTATTAATCCTTATATTTAATTTGTCCAGGCTCTCCACTACCTACAGAACGTGTGCAACCACCCGAAGCTAGTGCTAACGTCGGAGCACCCCGAAGCGCGCGCCATCGCCAAACAGTTGCATGAACAACACTCCACATTAGATGACATACAGCATTCTGCCAAGCTCCCAGCACTCAAGTAAGTGTTTTGTTAAACCTGGAACACTGATAGGGAATGGGTTTGTTGCACCACTTCTTTATTTAAAATGTTATGAAGTTGGGCCAGATGCGGGCCTTATGTAATTTTGACGACATAAAGGTGCTGATTTCAATTAATTTAATTATTGATTTTATTTATCTGACATCCCATTGACCAAATTTTGGTCACGGCGCAGACAGACTGACTAACAAAAGATAGACTTGTGTGTACAAAGTTCTTATGAACGGAAATACGACACAACTGAGAAGAGGCCACATGCAGAGCATGTAGTACCGAAAAATGGTCGAGTAAACTCCCGATACGCAATCTAACATACGTCAACAATAATGCAATACTTTACACTAAACTCTTTCTCCAGACAACTCCTCCTCGACTGCGGCATCGGCACGGCCGCGTCGGACGTGGAGCCCGAGGCCATCGTGTCGCAGCACCGCGCGCTCGTGTTCTGCCAGCTCAAGAAGATGCTGGACATCGTGGAGCAGGACCTGCTGAAGCGCCACTTGCCGGCCGTCACGTACCTGCGCCTGGACGGCAGCGTGCCGCCGCACCAGAGGCACGCCATTGTCACCAGGTTCAACAACGACGTGTCCATTGATCTGCTGCTGCTTACTACTGCGGTCAGTTTTACTACTTTGTCTCTCTCTTTTGCTGGCTATGTTTTACTCGTAAGCCCCATGTTTCAAACTATCAGAGAAAACGAGGGGAACATCGGAATATTGAGTCCAGAACTGGACACATTATACTACATTTCGAACGCCATTGCGATACCTAATTCTTGGTCGAAACCTAATAAAATTCTGATCCTGGTTATTGAACTCAGGACCCCAAACATAAATAATAAGAAAACTGAAGAATAGGAAACCTGCCAGCCCAGACTTGACAGATCCTACCTTCCTAATAATATTCTACTTCCATCTTATCCTATTAATATAATAAATATACACATTTGTGAGGATGTTTGATACACTTTCATGCAAAAACTTGTGAACGTATTTTGATGAAATTTTACAGTAATCATCAGAATAACGCAGGCTATAATTTACCTTTGTTTTGTTTGTCCCATCAGGTGGGCGGCCTCGGACTGAACCTGACGGGCGCCGACACGGTGATCTTCGTGGAGCACGACTGGAACCCCATGAAGGACCTGCAGGCCATGGACCGCGCGCACCGCATCGGCCAGAAGAAGGTCGTCAACGTGTACCGGCTCATCACCAGAGACACGCTCGAGGAGAAGATCATGGGGTATGTTTGTAAACTGCTATTCCACCATATTCATCCTCATTCATCTGGGAAAGCTAAACACAGGCTTCTGCAACGCTGCATAACGACTGGTCTTAGACGCGATCATTAGTTCGGTAATACCAGAAAGCGCCCTCTGTCAGTGCGACGACGCAATAGGGTTTGCTGTATAACTGAACGCGAAGATCGCGTGTTTGCGCAATCACCACTTTATATTAGGATGACTCCTTATGCCTCGGGAATCTACTGGATACAGACGTATCCAGTTGATTACCAAGACAATTATTTACTGTTGTCTAAATTCTTTTAGTTCATATTAACTGTTAACACTAACTATTTAGAAAGCATGACACCATTTGAGTAGTATTTTTATTAACACTTTTAGTGCCAAGTGCAAAAGTGTTTCTACATTTTTAGTGCCAAGCATTCAACACATGGGCCGAACAACAATTCGTTCGTGTGCCCACAACCCCCGCATGAACACAAGTCACATATAGCTACTTAAAACGACGACTCAGATGCGGCTTCTGGGCACACGAACGAATCACTGCTCGACCCATACGCTGAGTTCTTGGCACTAAAAGTGCAATAACACGAACTTATTGTGTTTTCACAATTCAACAAATAATAATCGTTTCACTTCTTCCACAGCCTACAAAAATTCAAGCTTCTAACAGCAAACACAGTGATAAGCAGCGAGAACGCCGCAATGGAGACCATGGGCACGGAGCAGCTGCTGGACCTGTTCAACTTGTCCAGCAACAGCAGTGCGGCGCCTGCGCAGCCGCAGGCGGGCCCGTCCGGCGCCAGGGCCGCGCTGGACGCGCTGCCCGACCTGTGGGACGACAAGCAGTACGAGGAGGAGTATGACATGACCAACTTTATCAAGGGCTTGAATAGAATGAGTACATAATGGTAACCTTACGGAAAAAATGTGTGGTAGGATACTGGAAAGTCTTAGCATAATCCTAAGTCCAAGATTTTTGGAAACTTAGCAAGATTTGCGTGTTACATTTAAAACATTCGGTGAAATTACGGAAAAATGTGTCGTAGGATATTAAAATCTTAACAAAGGCCAGATTTTTGAACTCTCACCAATATTTTCGTAATCATATGAGCTGTTATCAGAGTCATTGCAGAAATTCAGATGGGATTAAAAAGTCGCAAATTACTGCCAGGATTTTAGCAAAGAGCCGTATTTAAGATTATTCTGCATAACTTAAACAATTGTTTAAATAAGACCTGAATTGTGCAAACATGCTACTCTAGTGATTCAAATTGTTTGTAATTTTATAGTAAACCAAGTACCGTGTTCATAGGTAAACTCACACCTTTTTCTTATGTGGGTAGGCAGAGACCGCTGCCACAATCTTTAGGTTTGGTTCATATGACCGCGCGGAATCAACTGAGCGACTCGATAGAGGTTTCCAGAACTTGAATCGCGCCCTGCACTGCAGCGCGTTAGCACGCGGCGTCATACGAACCTGGGGGACTACTCTCTAAGCCCGAATATATCCGAAGATAGTATCGTCCGAAACTACGGACTTCGGGCTTAGAGAGTAGCGGCCCTGAACACTTTTTAGACATTTATTTTTAAAATAAAAAAAAAAAACAATTTGATTTGTAAAATCTACCAAGTTAGGATGGGGTTGCACTGGTCATATTCACGCGTCCACTTTGATTCATATGATTGTTTGAAATATTTGATTTCAGAATTTGAAAAAAATAGTAAGTGCTTGTATGCCAGTACTACCCCACCTAATATGACCTTCCTTCAAAGTAAGTAGATACAAAATTTAACAATCTTTTACTTACGAAGTTGTCTCTTTGAAGGCAGGTTGCTACGTTTGAAGAGGCTGACCCATTCTAGTAGATATAATATAGAAGTAGACACAGACAGCTTTAGCGAGTTGCCTTAGTAAATGTTCCATGAATCTTGTATTTGTTATTAATGTGTAGTTCTTAGACGATAGTCTCATCACCAGGGACGGAAACCAGTATGATCAATACCGGTATTTTTTCGGTAACAACTTTTTTTTTTTTAAGGTATATTTAAAGGATACCTTAATTCTTAAATTGAATACAACCAATATACCAGGTAATACCGGTTACAAAAATAAAAATTACCTCTATCCACTGACCTCTACTATATAAATACGCTGGACTAAATAACTTTACGAAATTACAGTTGATTTTTGTGCCGATTCAAAGCGCCCCACTCGAGCGTCTCAGGAACTAAAATTGACACATTGACACATACGTCTCTGATAAATAGGGGTGTGAATGTTCCATATCGATAATGTTTCGATATTTTTCTTAAGATAATGAGTAATTTTAGTCGAAATTTTCCAGCAGTATTAATTACAAAAGTACTATGAGAGAGAAGATATGCTACCAGAAATTTGTTTCCAGGTTTGCAGGACTATTTTAATGAAACTTTACCGTCGGATAATTTTGCGAGCCATTTTCTTGTTCTTGTAAAATAAATTATCACTGCTTAAATATATGGATATTGTGGCTGTACGCTGCTACCAAAAATAATACGCTTTATATAACTGATGACAAAGTGCGGAAATTTGTATCACGTCAATTTATTTGGGCTCGCCAAAGATTCAAAATATAAATTTATTGTATTTTTGACGTGATAACATCTTATAAATCGATGATCTCCGGCTGCGGGCACGAAAAAGTGTCACGTTCCGCAAGCGAGAGCGCGATACAAGCGATAGAGAGGCACGATCGACCTAAGCGTTCGGCTTGTTTGTTAAGAATTCAATTGTTTTCTTTTGACGTTAGCACGTAAAATTATCGTCCGTAAACCGACTTCCTACAGACAACCAATTTTTTTTGCCCTTCAGTACGTAGGATATAGCTCACGAAGAATACAACTTCCGTGTGAAGATAGGTTAGAGCCAAATTTCAATATAATAGCTCATTAGTTTTTGGTTCGTATTGCTAACTATTGAAACTCCAGCTCAGCTCGTTAAATTTAGTGTACTTGGAGGCGAGGAGATACTTGCTCAAATATACCAGTTTGAAGGATAAGTTGTTAGCCTATACCCATATTTAAAGCTCGCTGATCTGACAGTCATGCGCTATAACTTTACTAGCACGCTATCCACTAGTTTATAGTTTGCAATCTGACTGAAAACATTTTTCAGTTAACCTTTACAGAAATTATTCTACTACCTACTTAGAAATGAAGCATAATAAAAATAACTGGGAGTGACATTTTTTTTCTCATACGTCAAATTACTCTTACAATCGATAAGTCCATGAAATTATTTTTATATCGAAAGCTGTCCCATCTCTAATATTAGTTCCATGGACGCTCACGTTGCTATCAGCGCCAAAATGGCGAAAATCAAACGTCTTCATTTCGACGTCGATAGTATGAAGTCCAGCGTACTTGTATAATAGAGGTCAGTGCCTCTATCTTACACGTGCCGTCGGCATTAGTCAAAGGGCGCGCATCGCCTGTGTGTGTGACAAAGAGTCAAGTCGACACGAACGTACGACCGCCGACCAATCACGGCCTTGGCTAAAACGCCGACCAATCACGGCCTTGGCTAAATTGCGATACTCTGTTTCTTTCTCGTAATCATGGTCATTTTTAGGTAACCGGTATTAAAACGGTAACCTCAATAGAGGTAACATGTTTCTTCTTCCTGGTTACCCAGATAGTGGTAACCTAAGTCGTAGAAATAATTAAAATTCTTCGATAATATGTACCGTAAGTTATAAAGGTTTTCGGTCCCTGCTCATCACATCGATGTTTCACCATTATTACGTGTAGCAACTATATATACGCTGTTAAAAAGTTTGTTACATTAAAAAGTTAGTTTTCTTGCTAAGACAAAGTGCACTGTGCTTTCTAAAATTTCGTCAATTACATGTCAGGCTTTTATGAATGTCAATTAGGTAATCAATATTTCCACAATGTTATATTTATGTGAATTCGCAACGCAATTAGAAATAGACAATATGGTTGAATCATGCAAAGTCATGTTATTAAAATTTTATTAATAATGCAAATAAATAGGAAATAAAACCATTCGTTTTTAACATTGTTAGCTTCACAACACTTTTCTAAAGTTCAAATATATTGATAGATAACTGTTATCATTACATCATCTAGTTATTTAGGAAATAAAAGTAATGTAATAACTACTTGTATATTAGATGAGCAAACCAAATTAATTTAGATGTAAAATGATTGTAACCTACATCACTGACCTATGCTTATTATTTTTTTAAACGTATTTATTTACTCGCTACGTACGTAAACATTTCAGTAGTGTGGTTCTGTAAGGTCGAAAATGCACTGGCAGGCTTACGTGAGACGCCAAGTGCGCAGTGGGGCCGGTTTCGATCATTTCAGAACGTTGGTTCTACTATGCTAGGCTATAGCCGCTAGTGCGTTTTCGTCCTAAGCTATTTTCAAATGTAAGGTTCCTTGTGTAAGAAATTACCTCAATGACTTGATTTTTCTCTACGATTGAATAGTTAATTTATTATTGTAGCGTTATAAGGAACAGTCATGCTGCTTTAGTCATTTTTGTAGTATTTAGTGAGGCGCCGACGCAGGCAAGTTTTATTTTTAGTTTGAATGATTTTTTGTTTGCTGTTTTGTACCTGCTCAATATAAAGCAACGTAATGATTGTGTTTTGTTTTTTTTCGTTTCGTTTTAACTTGCATTTTCTGTTATTTGAAATCTTTGCTAGGTAGGACATAGAAATAAAAAAATAATGCAAGCAAAGTAATGTTAAATGAAAACAATACGATGACGTTTTCTATGTCCACAATATGTCGACGTAAATAACATTAAAGTTATGTGTGTGTAGCAGTATCACACGAACTTCCAGTTTAATTGATGTAGTTTTATCTATGTTTGTCTACTTGTCTGGATAAAATAAAGCATTTTTAAATAATTATTTTTTTAATACACCCTGCTTACTCTAATAAGGCACTGGGAACTGGTATAATTACACAGCAGGATTAGTATGTTCCAATGTACCAGAGAAATGGAGACTATCCACAAAAATACATCAGGTAGCTCGAAAACTGTCTAGACAATCAGCTGTTCGAAGAAGCATGTCTGGACAAGCAGTGTCAAGCAGGGATGATGCGACCCTCGCACAGCGCAGTTTGGTAGCAAACTGCAGTAACTCGCGATAGGCCTCATGCACATTCCTCGCTTCTCGCACGCACCCTCGCACGTATTCTTTGAGCGCTTCGCCGTTTCTGTGTTACTCCACGCTGGTTGTGCGCCAGCCCTTACGCACTCATATACAGCCAAGTCGGAACCTAAATAGGTGCCACTTGTTGGCCCCCTGAGTTGAGTTGGGCCACTAAAATATGACATTCCAAAAATAAGTCGCAAAAGAACAGCAAAATATTGACGTGTAAGTATCCACTCGCACATATATCGTTACACCTGTATAAGGCCACGCAATAAAGTCGCTTGTAGTATACAACTATACATCGTACATTTTTGCATTGCAATAAGAACTTCATATCACAAGATAGCGGAAAAGGAGTATGGAAACTAAATGAGAGTTCAATGTGACTAGAGAATAAATAATTTGGTACCACTATTTCGCAATGATGTGAGTGCGGTGCCACACGTTAGAGAGGTGTTAAACACCTCTACTTCGCCTATATTTTGGGAATGCCACCGATGCTGCAACTAAAGTTGCCCAAGCAATCTAAGGAGTTAACCATCGACTCGAAAAGAAGAAGCAAATCTCCTAGTTAGTAGTAGGTAGGTATGACAACTTTTGACTTAAACCTACGGGCCATAGGGAACGTACACGGCATTGATTATACCATCTAAATAGTGTCCCATATTCGAAATTCAGTCGTTCAGGGTCAGAATATTTGACATTGACGCTTCTGTACTGCCACCTGCGGTTCCTGTACGCTTAGTTTAGGGGGGGGAAGGTGCAGGAAGTAGGGTCAAAGAGTACTGAGTAGGGTGTGCCATCTAGCGTCGCCATTTCGAATTTCATAAGTGAAATATACTTGACAGTGATATTTCTGTGCTGCCACCTATAGTTTCTGCACGTTCCCTATATGAGAAGGGCACAGCACAGGAAAGGGATCATAGGAAAGGGTAACAAACAGGAACAAACGTAGGACAATATACAGTATTAGGGTTATGCGATTGAAGCCGCAAGTTTTCCATTTGTAAATATACTCTAAAGAGTACTATGTTTGACTGGGGTAAAAAAACAAACCGAGAAAAGGTCCGGAACGATTTGTGAATCGAATCAAAGTTCTTTGGGGCAGAATTTATATTTTATTTATATAACAATAGTCAATAGGCAAAATGCATAGGTACTCCAAAACCACACATCCAGAAACATTATCATCTACAAAACTAAAGTATTGTAAAGTGACACGTGATGCCAAACGAGAAGCGATGTATCATGATGCATGGTACTCCTTACATTTGGTACTGCGTTGAATGAAACGTTACGTTGATAGTTCGGAAACAAGCCACGAGAGCGCGCCAAAGTGCATCAACACCATGGCGAAAGCGACGTCAAGCGTGTGAATAAATTTTTGTTTTCTACGTGATAATGTTGTTGTCCGCTTGTTTGTAAGTTGAAAGACTCGAAATAAACTAACTCACAGTGTCTGCGTGTTGTCTAGTGTAAATACTGAACATCAAAAGTTGGAAGTTTTGTGTGTGAAGTTGTAACGAACTCTCGGATCACTTTGGAGTTCAGGTGTCAACGAGGTAAGAAACTGATGCTTATTCCAATATTACGACTTCTAAAATTAACGCTTTCGATGCTAACATGAGTTATTAAGTCCGAACAAGTTACGATTAGCCCCAAATAGTATATTCGGTACAACATCAAGTATGCACAGGTAGGTAATAGTTATAAATAATTCACTGTAAGGTTAGGATCTTGTCTTAGGTTGTATTGAAGACATCTGTGCAAGTTTTGTTATTGTAACTGAAATGGCACATGATTTTGGTTATTTCGTGGCGGGATGAGGCTCACAAAAAGTTTTTGTTTACAAACTTGTGAAGTACCTACCTACCCACTTACCTACTGACCTCATATATTTCATGTGAGGGGTTCCTTGAGGATGAGAGATGTACAGCTCTATTTATATAAACATGCATCATTTTGATGAGAAAAGTTTGATATTATTGTTTTTTAGTAAGTTTTTCTCATGATTTGGATGTTGGATATTGAAATAAAGTTACTGCTTAAGTTTCAGTATATATAACTCCACCCATAGAAATTAAATTATTTCTTTTAAACAAGTATGAGCACTTGGTAACAAACTTTTATTCTATTTATTTTCTATGAGATAACTAGCTTTTGCTATGTAAGAGCCATCTGTAGTTCTGTATATGTATCTATTATGTAATATAAATAGACAACAACATATATAAGTACCAACTGAATATTAACTATGACAACATGGGATATAGAGTTTTATTTATAATCCAAAGCTTAATATAAACCTCTGATTGAAAAGAAATACCTTTTGAAACACATTCATATTTGAGTTGGGGTCCAGAATGAAAAATAATTATTTTGCACCCGGCGGCAAGACAAAGACTACCTTAAAGTAGTATGAAATCACTTTTTTCAACAATCACACCTATTTTTGTGATTATTGTATAGATTATCATTAATATTTGTGTGTTTAAACACTAATTCTTATAACATTACCTAAATATCTAAAAACAGCATAAAACATAAAGTTCATTCCTTAATTTTGCTCCCAATGTGAACAAAATTTGTATTAATTGACCTAATTAGGTCTCATTCATTCATAACATTATTCTATTTTAGTTTGTTTACATTAGAACTTCATCACTATATGATGATAACATTTCATTGATAATAATTCTAAATGTACCACTTGAGGTGCCATGGAAGTTGAACTATGTAAAAAATCAGGGCAGGTCAGGTTCCTTTGATATGAATACAAATTATTATTGCTTTCTTTATATATTTGTACTTAATTACTACATCGATAAAGACACTTCATTATTTATCATTGAACTACTTAAATTGTTCATTCATAAAACATTTTTATTAAGTAATCTTTAGTTGACATATAATTACTTTCAAAGCTGTTACACAGTCAAAGTGGAAGCACTAACAATCAATAAATTCCATTTGCAATAAACAGAAAACAAAACCGATCCACACGTCCCCTGCAATATCGCACATTGTAAACACGAACGTAAAACAGAAAACAAAACGAAAAAAAAACAGAATGTGTCATCAATACGTCTCTTTATAAAAAAAGCAGGTTTGCAACAATCAATTCCCTTTGTGCGCGACATCAATGGGAGCGGTTACTGTGTACCTATCCTTTGATCTCGCCGCCCTCTGAAGATGCGACAGAGCGCTAATGCCGCCGTCCCGCGGAACAACGGCGCAACCGCCGCTTTGATGCTCGCGTGCACGAAAAATACGATATTATAATTTTAGTCGATTTTATCTCCCCTTAATTTGACTCGACTAAAATAAACTGGTGTATCACATTTTGTTTTTTAATTACCTACGTGGACGCGGATGAGCGTAGAGCTTTAGTGTATTTCTTTGATTTATTACTTTTTCTTATTGTTTTTATGGTTATGGTTTTACTTACTTATTTATTTTAACTAGTTTCGAAACCGTACAGACATATTCTGTCACGAAAAAATACGTATGTAAGACAAACATAGTATAAAGTAGGTATTAATAGCTATTATCTCACGAAAACTAAAAAATGCAATAATTTACTATTATTTTATTATAATAAAATTACTTCCAAAAACACAATAGTACAAGCTATAACTTCCGAAAGTAAAATAAATACCAGGTAATTACGATCGTGGACGTAAATATGTAATGTCGGATCTGGATACGGATATAAAAATAATATTAGGTACACTGGTTTCGGATACGGTTACGGATATGAAATTATTTCGGATTATCCGTTAGTTTCGGTTACGGATCTTAGATTTTTAAGAAATTGTAAAAGTCAAACACAAAATCAGCTATTGTGTCGAGGCTCGACCGGGCAGAAAAACCTGTATTTTCGTGTTTTATTTAGACTGCCCCTATCCGAAACTTATATAGAACTAGCTTCTGCCAGCGGCTTCGCCCGCGTGGTCCCTAGGGAATATACTCCCGGGATAAAAAGTAGCTTATGTCCTTTCTCAGGCTCGAGACTATCTGTGTACCAAATTTCATTTAAATCGGTTCAGTAGTTTTGGCGTGAAAGCGCGACAGACAGACAGACAGAGTTACTTTCGCATTTATAATATTAGTAAGGATTCGGTTACGGTTACGGATAGATTTTTATTTCGGATATGCGATAGTGTCGAATACGGAACTCCTTAACATCCCTCATTACGATAACCTTCTATTTGTATGAAAGTTTATTCAATAGGTACCGTAGATAAAAATAAACTAAGAACTTACACGTGTCTCTATAAAACTCGGTATCAGATCTATTTCCGTCAGCCTCAACATCAAGGAATACTTTTAATTTAATTATGTACTTCACAAATCCAATGTCCTCATCTCGTCTTACCAACTTCTGTCACTGTTTTGCTCAACGTTCTCTTTGTAACTTAAAGGATTTCTCCGAAATAAACTAATCTGGAGAGCTGTGAAAGGGAAGTACATTTAATAGAAGTTGGCAAAAATAAATAATGAAGAAAGATTCTCAAAAAAAAACTCAACTTGTTCAGTTAATTCTGCGTGAGTCGGCAATAGCGGGCAGTTGCGACGTTTCAGTAATTGGCTGAATCGAGACAGATCGCTAAAGGGGACTTCATAGCTTTGTCGCAGAAGTGAGACTTACTGTCCTTTACCGACTTGCCAACGAGAAGTAGTGGGCTCAAAGTGAGTAGGAAGTATTTAAAGGTCTTTTTTGGTTGTCTGAGCTCTTGATAGCGTACTTTCTACTATTTGTTCGTTATTTAAAGCCTTCTCTGTATTTAAACTTTAGCTTATTGCTTTTGAGGTCTGAGCTCACCGCGTTCTACCACTCGATGCAGAAATTACGAACGCGATGCTTTTCAGAAAGAATGTCTGAAATTTTCACGACAGAACACGATGAAAAACTATTTTTGGTTCAATGAGAAATGCATTCAGATTACTCACACACAACATAACACATGAAAGAAACACCTAAGATCAAAAAAGTCTCAGAACTGCGCTCTAATAAAACAAACATCATTTTCAATCCTGAGTTTAAAAGATTAAGTTCGTGCAATTGGTGTACAATCCAATGATTTCATCCAATCTTGAAAAGTTACTAAGTAGTCTGCATGCGGGCTACCCGGCTTGATCCACCAAGTTTCCAACTTTTTCTGATGGCCAAGATAAATATCGGAGCGGGACCGTGATTTGAAAGGTTTCTGCACTCCGTAACTGTGAGCTGAATTAGAATTGCTTACCTACCGCTGTAAAGTTTTAAAGTAACATGATTGTCTGATAAATATCTGTTAAGATATGTACCAGGATAACTGACCTAAATGCCTTGCATTCCTATTGAAGACGACGACGATTAGCAAAGAAGAAAATAAAAAAAACGTTTAAAATAAATGAAACATCAAATCAAATAGCATCTGCAACATCTCAATATAAATCCCGAGTGCAGCAGCTCCATAGAGCTCCACACACGTAATATTCATCTCGCTATGCACACGTAATATCAAATCGAATCGCCGCACTATCTCGTCTACTCTGTGCGTCACCGTGACTGGCGCCCAACCAGGGACGCAACGCAAATTGGCGGCGAACAATTAATGGCCACCTGGCTCCGTTGCTAATCGACCGATAGAATTAAATGAACGGACTGCACTAATTGCCCGGTAAGACAAAGGGGCAAACACTCGCCTTTGAGCTGCCGATGTCTAGTGTCACTTGAGGCGTAGATCGCTGCGTCGGCAGACGGCCCTCTGCTCGCTTGTGTACTGTTGATACTGAACTGAGACGCTTTGCATGCATCCATTGTACGTGCACGTCTGTACGTATGTAAGGGTTCAATAATAGGAACACTGGACAGTAGACGTAACCAGAAACAGGAGTGTGTTGTTGTTTGACGACACTTGAAAGACAGTATCCGGTGTCTTGTGTCAAATTGTGTCTCTGGTAGGCATTTACAGTCAATTCGGAATTTCAAGGAGTTTCGATTAAATACTGTAACTGGGGAATTGGATGAAATTATGAAAGCTTAATACTAAATAATGGTTTTAATCACGTGTAGATCCATCTTCTAAAAGACTGCAAGATGAATCGCTAATGATACTACCATTCATCTAAATATATTTCCGAAAATTACTACTATTTAAAATTCAGCTTTTCAGCTGTATCTGGTTAGACTGGAAGCCCACCCCAATTTAGTTGGGAAAATGCTAGGCAGATGATAATGATGACTTCTATTTAAAAGTTCGAAATCGTAAAAGAAAAGTTAAGCCCAAACAGCCAAGTTACACCGAAGATGCACCTACATCCTACATGGCGAAAAACAATTGCAATTTTCAAAACCCAATACACTGCAATAAGGCAACACAATTTACTTTAGAAATATCTTTTCCTCAACAATGTGCAGTATTCAAGACAATCGACGCTCCGTGGCCGATGTACGATGGTGCTCACTGCTCAGTCAAAGTGCACTAACCAGCAGCGTCTTGGACAGAACACGCCAATTACACAGCATTAGTTCGAGGGCGTTTGTATCTGGCGTGCAGCCGTGCCCAATAAGGAGCTGCGTGCCTACGTTCCATTGTTGTACTTAACTGGGAATTAAAAATAGCAGTCTCTCTTTTTGGTGAAGCTGCAGTATTATATTGACAAGAAAACAACGTTGAACATTAAAGAAGGATACTAAAAGACGGCAAAGGCAAAAGTCAGGGAGAGACTGAATTCCAGAATCATGGCAAATCCATAAAATCTGCATCAAAGAATCCTATATGTTATTTGCTTGTAAATTCTAATAAGAGCCAAAGACTTAATGTATTAAAATAAACACAAGGTTTTAATTAAATACCTTTGACGGTTGACCGATAATCTAAAGTTCTGTCTTTGCCTTCGTTCCACGTAAATATGTGAATAAGTAACATAAACGCTTTGACGTTTGTCAAGCACAACGTACTGTGAACGTTTCATCTTAGTGATACTATCTCCACTTTGCTTTGGAATGGCTTTAATACTGTTGAGGAGTATATTCGGATTTGCACAACTTGCATTTCCAAATTGCAAAATCTTCATAATCTTGTCAACATGCGAATTTAGCAATAGAAACCAGGGGGGCTACTCTCTAACGAAATCCGTAGTTTCGGGCTTAGTTGCGGGCGGGCGTATTCTACTCCGTATCACCTACAGACTTACGATTAGACCCCGAACCCGAACTGAGAATGAATGACAACACGATTTCACAGTAACTGTCAAATCGTGTTATCATTAGTTCTCAGTGGTTAGGTGATACGGAGTAGAAAATGCCCGCCCGCAACTAAGCCCTAACTAAGATAACTTTCTCGTTGTGTGATCCTGGGCAGGAATTGTAACACTACTTGGACACCGTCCTTGAAAACTTCCGGCCCCATTAAGTTAACTTCGTTAAAAATCTATGAAATTTGAACGAAGGCAGACTAGTTAATTTTTCAAATATGTGATCTAAATAACTCTGAAAATGTAGCGATTCATTTGTTGTTCCACAGTTCAGAAGTTTATATCGTCATTAACTTCACAAAACGCATGCAAATGAAATCTCATTGCAAAGCGTTCTCGTACAATGCAAATAGAGACGGTTTTTATGAACACGTGTCGTTGTACTCGTTGTAGTCTCTCTGTTATTTGATAGTGGTGTCTGACAGACGGTGACGGAGCGACGTGACACTTACACAGCGCCTCATTAACTGAATCAACTTTGACAAATAACGTTTCCCAATTAGCTGCAATGGACGATCAAAGTCAAAAGTTTGGTCCTTTGAACATTCCTTTGTTAATCTAATTGAATTAATGGATCGGGTTTACAGATCAGATAATTTAAGTGCCAGTGGCAATCAACGAATTAAAACTTATGATCGTTCGCCAACAACATGTCTTGCTCTCTGCATTATGTCAGTACCTAGTTATATTTTATGCGGATTCTATCTTGAAGGTTTTCTTGCTCATCGCCTTTGATGGGATTACGGCGAGAAATAAGTCAGGTTGTCTCTATCAGATAGAGTTTATCTCATTGCTACACAGGGTTCTTTGAGCACGGTAGTTGATAAATTAACAGTTTCTTTTCTAGTTTATTTTTAATTTAATCTTTTCTTGGAACGTAAAAGGAAATTATATTTTCTGTTTACGTTTAGTTACTGTGAAAATTGTAAAAGCGACCCGGCTTGTATGAACTGTAAAGTTTATCAGATGTAACATTCACAGTCGGTTGAAAAGTAAAAGAGGTGTAGTAAGTCGGTGTATGACACGGTGGCAGTGGAATCAGTGCGCTTAGCGCGGGGCCGCGGGCGTGGAGTGGCTCGTTATCGCACTCCCGCCGTCTATGGGCCGCCGCCGCCGCCGCGCCGCCGTGCGACGAGGTAACGATACCCTGGAGTGCCGGTCACCGTACCAACGTAGTTACTCGCACCTCAACTAGACACTTTTCGACAACTCCGACCAAAATAGAATCGTGGAATGCAAACGTACGCGGAAATTTCTTCATTGCCCGCTTTGGACGCTCTGGTGCAACCGGATTGAGGAATATTTGGACGAAAGCACTGTTTACAAACCAGAACGAGTTTAGTTTAGCGGATAGAATACTACAGGATGTTAAGCTTATATTGTTGAAGAAACAGCCGTTATAGATTGTTGTTATAACTGCAAAAACACTTCGCTGTTTATTTTATACAAAAACATCTTTTGCTATCTATATTACAAACTTACCGTTTCTTTATGAAGACCACTTCAGTTCCTTTGATGTTTTTGCTAATATGTGTACTCTACGAAATGTATACCGACAAAAATATAGGTTGATAGGCTTGCTACCGCAGAACTGCAAGCGGCCGAAGTGCTACGCTACGCAGCTGAAGAAAATCTTGTAAAAGTATATCATAAATTAATTAGACGCGGATGGAATTGCCAATGTAACAGCTTTTGATATACATCTCTGTTACTAAAGCTTGATCTTTTCGCAAGAACAAGCGTGTAAAATAAGATGCTAGTAATAAACAAGATCAATCAAAGTAGCAAACTTGTACTACATTTATAATTTGGCAGGAATATTTGGTGTGACGCAACGGTTCGCCTTTGATAGAAACTCGGATATATTAATGAGAGCTTCAGAAATGTCACAAAACTCGTGGAAAGGAAGATAAATCGACACTTCACACGTTCAGAAGTTTGAAGTTCACAAGTTGGCATTGATGCGAGGCACGCCGCCCATCCGCGCACAACGAGCTACGAGCCACACTCTATGAGAAGATACGCAGAATTACACTGGATAACATCTTTAGATGTATTTTATTTTGCTTTGATCTGTGTGATGTGTGGCAAAAACCAAATGATGAGTTCAATGAGATTAAACAAAAACTGGATTGTTGGATCAATTTATTGGTCTTTCATCTTCACATATTGTACTTTACTCCTGCAATTTGCTGTACTCATTGATGATAATACTGAGAGTGTAACATGTGATGAATGATGATACGCATTTCATTCATGATCATGAAAATTCGCAAATTATGAATGAGCCAAGGAATTTTCGATACATTTTTAATAATAATATTGTCGTTGCTACGTTGTATTATAAAATTGATGTATTTCGAGTGAGAAAATGACCAAGCTTTAGGTCTAAAAATAAAGATGATGCTTTCATGTTTACCCTTATATTGATTTGCGATACTTCGAGGCAATTTGCGCCTGGCTTTTGTCATGTCTAATTTATAACAAGCATAGTAAATCCTAACTTCTTAAAAGTGTGCTGCGCTATTAATCCTGCTCAAATGTGATTTCCGTAAGAGACACGTTATAGTAGGAGTCAGGCGGCCGCAGGAAGCGTTCTAAAAGAAAAAGTTCGTCGAATCTATGGTTTGATTAATTGATAACAGTAGCTCAGACGTCTCGCTTTAGTGTTAGTAGCTCGCGGTGTGTTGTGGGTAGTGGACGTAGAACAGGCGAGCAGCAGAAGGACAGGTTGTAAAACACTCTTTGCTACGGAATATTTATTCGAATGCGTAAGAGTTGGGATATCTCATGAAACAAAGGCTTTTAATGGTCGATGAATACCATGCATGTCTGGTGACTAATTTACTTCGTTTAAAAGACTTAGTAAATCTATGTTCACCATATTAAGGCTTTTGTTTGAAAATCTTTCGGTCTTGATAATATAATTACAGTCAAAACAACAACAGACAGCAGAAGACTCTTAGAACTGCTCTTTGTATTATCTCAGGAAATATGGTAAACAGGAACTCAGCGGTAAACAGGATGATCTTGTTTCAAGTGGTCTATGTTCGCAGAGGATAAGGAGTGCTGATTAAAATCTAAATAGGCTAATAAGAATAAATGCGACCTTGCGTTTAGTTTATTTTTGAAAAACCATAGCATCCGGCTCGAAGGACCATTATGTTTTCCTGTTTTCGACTGAAATACCTACATACTAAGTTTTTACGGAGAGGGAAATTAAATTTACGTATATGAAAGTAACGGTGTCAAAATGGAAAAATAAATCTATGTAAAAGTTCCGAATGAAAAACTTTCCACGATATTTAATAAACCAAGCTGCCACTAGTTTTACGCCAAAATTATATACGTGGTTTTAATATACCACACAAGGCGTTAGTGACACTAATACAACCTCTTTTATTACGATACATTTGCTTAATTAAAACACAAAGTTATAAAAGCAAATTAATTTACTGTAGATGATCTGACTTGCGGTTCGTAGCTCTCGTGAAAGTCGTGGGGCGGGGAGGGTGTGGGAGTGTCGGCTCGGTCAAAGGGCCCTTTGATGTTTGCCGCCGGCTTAATGCACCGCCCGCGGCCCCCGCGCCGCTCATCATTAGCAATTTCCCTGTAATTTATTATCTTTACCGCTATTTATTTGTACAATTTCATGGGTGCATGACGTTTCGCACCTCGGGTCGTGACTGATGCGCTTCGCACCAATTATATTGAGTCGTTACACAGGATCTGGGATGCATTTTTTCTGTTTCTCTATAAAAACGTCTTTTTAAAGTTGCGGGAGTAGTTTTCTGGTTAAAAGCTTCATAAATAAAGAAAACACAAGCAGCTGCATTTTTTAGATGAATTATTTATTACCTATTTATTTTTATCGGTTGATATTTGGTACGTCTACATTCATGAGAAGCTTAGTTGCCTAATTAGAAGATAAAATATGCAGCTTACAGAAATGTTTTATTTGCTTACGAAGTGGGAATAACTAACCGCAAAAAATTCACGAATTCTAGACGAAGTCAGAAGTCAGAGATGTTGAGAATGAAATTCAAAATAACACATCAAAAAGTATCTGGCAACCAGGGATGCCAACTAGTCCAATGTATATTTGAGAAACCAAGTCCAAAATATTTTGTTAAATTGACTGACTGCCTGAATTTTCCGTTCAGATATAAAGAGTGAAAAGAAAGCGTATGCAAGGACTATTTCCATCATCAATTAGAACATGAAACTTTGCAATTTAACTACCTATTTTAGGAAGGAATAGCTCTCATAATAAATGCAATGCACGCAGATATGGCTGCACTTCAACCATATTACAAGGTACGGTCCTCACCATCTCCTGATGAAGTGTCTGTACCCCAAAGCAAACATAAGCTTGCTCATTTAAAACTTTCATCCGTCTAACCCTAGTTTCCAGCCCTGCGCAGCACATACGTGAGTGCCAAAAAATCCAAAGCGCGGCACGTGCCTCTGTCGGCACTTGCGGCGAGCGAGGGCGCGGACTCATTAACGACTCGCGACGTTTGCGCGACCTCCCGCGACAAAGCTGGTTGGCTGGTTCATAACCAGCCAACCAGCTTTTTGTCGCAGAAGACTCGCAGCGTTACAGCCCTACTAATATCATTAAATGATTCTTAGTTCGTAACTAAGCTACTTTTTGTCAGACAGGAAAATCTGGTTTGTTAAAGTATGTTGTGCTTACTTGTTGAAAAAATGCCTGAGTATACAAAGCATATTTTACTCATGTGAGATACCCATTGTCTGTGTATATTTCAGAATGCACCAATAGGCTTTATGCAGACGCGTAACAGATCGTTGCGCAAAACCACCAATGCATTATAACCATGCATTGCTGACTCTACAAACGTACCGTGCTTTTAGCGCGCACATCATTTCCAGCTCGCTTGGCACTCGCAAAATATATGTCACTATTTACGGACAGTGTTAATGTAATTAACAAAACGTGAAATCAATCAAAGCTGGTGTAAGGCGGCGACTCGCGCGAGATCAAAGCGGAGACACAAAGGCGCCGCGGTACGGTCGGCAGCGCGGCCCGTTGGCCACTCCACATAGGGTTGCCGGTCGTCGTTTTTGAAATATCACCAACCGGCTACTGTGTAAATGAGTGACTTTGTTGAAGTGTGTTTGCTGTGATGGCTTATCGTGCCGTAATACCTTTTACGGTATAAAATCAATATGTGAATCAACAACACACTTAAATATCTAGTAAATAGAATTAGATTTTGCACGTATACTTACAAATTACGGACAATAATAAGGATGTGTCTTGCTACAAAATAATATATTGACCTTCTTTAAGCTGCACTACATACATGACGTTAAGTTCTTGCACTCAGTTCGGTACAGCTGCTTTCTGGTTGTTTGTTGTATAATAGTCACAACAATATCGGCTTCCAAAAGGATTTTTTACTTGGTAAGTCGAAAAAATCTGATTTCAATAAATAGTGACAGCCCTAGGTCACCGCATTCTGCTGACCTTACCCGCTATGCGATTGCACGTGCCAACTAATCAACATGTGCTCGAGAACTCGTGTGGGACCGGTGAGCTCCTTTTTCTCTTAGCTTTTGTCTTTGACAACATTTTTAATACATTTAACTAGCTTCCCTTTGACGTGCTCTGGGTAATATTCCCAGCTTTGATATAAGCTCTAAAAGGATATTTATTTTTAAAGCATATTTTATAATAGTTCTAAGAGTCAACCCTATTATGTGATGTGAGGACATTATAGTCAATGCTCGCCGAAATGATTCGCGAATTTCGCGTTCAGGACTGACGGCTTTTACATGAGCGAGTCAAAATTTGAAATTTGGAAACTGTCAAATGGAATGCTTATTTTAGGCAATGGCTATTGAAATGAAGAATTCATAATTTGACAGACTGTTCAAAATAAGAAGGACCAAAAATATACAAACGTTATACTAGACCAAGAACAAGCTACGACGACTTACCTAATTAAATAACATATCAACGCTAAACCAAACCAATAAGTCCGTAACTCCGGAGCAAAGTAAAACACACAGATATGAGTACAGAAATGAGTTTATGACACAAACGAGGTTCGTCACCGCACCGCAATCTGTGGCGTCGTCAAAGGCTCGTAGACGTAGATCTCGATTGTCGACAGATGTTTGCAGAGCGGGGGCCGCGGCCGGGGCAAAGCGACCGCCCAGACGAAGAAAGAAGATGATATTTGAGTTGGGCGAGCCGAGGAGTCGCCGAGCACTGATACAAGGATACATGCCTTCTCGAACTCGATACATACGGATGTGGAGCTGAGCTGAGTTAACTTTGAAATGATTTCTCAAATTTGGAGATAGAGTAGAAAGAACAAGTAGAATTGGATAATAGAGGCTGTAGTCTATCAAGATCGGATATATCTGTTAGGAAGTTATCAACTGAAAAGTTAAACGAGAAAAGAAAATCTGTATAGAAATTGCCAAAGAGCAAGTCTAAAATCTATGAGATCGGTGTACAAAGATTGCATTGGCAGTCATGTGAATTTTACATGCAGGTAATTAATCGATTCCATGAAGTTGAGATTGGATATCGCAAATCGCAGAATACGTGGTTAAAGTTAAGGGTTTCCGCTTTTCATCAGGCGGCAAATCAAACTAATTCCGATTGAGTCTCCAAGATTATATTCCAAGAAGTGAATATTAATTGACTTCGGGTTCTGTTTACTGGGAAAGCGACGAGACATGACTTCATGCTTCTAGGAAATTTTACTGCTACATAATATATCAGTGACGTAATTGCTCTTTAAATATAATGGTAGGTTATTCAAATACTCATTGTTTATACTAGCTTCTGCCAGCGGCTTCGCACGCATTACCGTAGGGAACATAATTATTCCCGGTATGAAAAGTAGCTTATGTTTTATTCCAGATTATAATCTACCTCTGTGCCAAATTTCATGAAGATCCTTTCAGGCGTTCTGACGTGAAAGAGCATTTATAATATTAAAATTATAATTATTATATTATATTAGATTAAATAGTAGGACATTTTCCAAATTCTGAGTTGCTATAAAAATGGCTCACACTCTTTTTTATTGTTCTGGACAAGGGTCCTAAATGTTCTTCTCGCATTCATAGCCATAAAATAACTAAATTATTCATCGCAATATGCCATGAATTCATCATGAAACAGCTCTTTGTAAAGTAAAACAATAACATTATAAAGATTTAGATAAAGATCTCGTAATACATATAAAGGGTTGAGTGTACGCGTGGCCGCTCAAAGCTCGCCACAATATTTATCGGCGGCGCTGTATCAATGCGGCACAAAGCGGCGCCGGAAGCCCACCTCGCCGCGTCGCGACAACACGGGGCCGCGCCAAATATACGCGACAGCGGATTTTCAAAGAATAAAAAGGTTCTGGAGGTGCCAATTTCCCTATACTGGCTTATAGCAGGTCACCTTTGAAGCTGGAATATGAGATTTTTTACAATCTGCTTCAACTACAACCTTGGGAAGCTCTGCTCATCAATTTCCCTGCAAATGTGGTAAGAAATGCTGTTGGGTTTTAGACTTGGATGTTAAATTCAGATTTGAAAAACATTCAAAGTTTTAAAAGCAGTGAAATAAGAGAAACTCAGATCTTAAATGATAGTTTCGGCGTTCAAGGACGAAGAAATTTCCCAACCATTTTGAATGATCTGCTAAATCAACTTTGAGCTACTTTAGTTACTTGTAGTTTAAATATAGAGTACCTACCTTAAACATTTTGATAACTTTGAGCACTTCTGGACTCTGAACAACGGTAGTCGCTATCAAGTATTGCTTCGGCAGTCGCTCGCGCGTGTCACTTGGCCCGGCCGTTATCTGGCCCATTGTTGACTGCCTCTATCACTGGATTCCTTTTCACACAGAGCCTTTGACGCCGCTCTTTGTTTGCCACAAGATCAGAATGAGACGCCGAAGCCTGAACCGATGCGTAACATCCATTGGGTGTCTCTATACTTTTGATTGTCGTAGTTTTTTCTACAATTTTAATATTTCCCGTCTCATGAGAATACTGAAAGATGGCTTTCTTTTCTGAGGTCTTGTTTCGTTTATACTGTCTTGTCTACGGCTGTTTTCAGCTCTGGTCAGATCTGAAGGGGATGAGATTTTTTAGTGGTTACGGATTTTCATGCCTTATTGACCAATTCATTTTTACTCTTTAAAGGTTTCGGGTCTTTTGAATGCAACAGTTAAGTCTCACAGTCAGGACCACAAACTAAAACGTCATTAAACAACATCGCTGTTTCCCGTTGACAATGCAATTTTAGTTAATTCGATAGTTGCGCCCGCGATGTGGCGCAGGACGGTCGCCGACCGCGCGACGCGCCTGTTCCACTCGCCCGCCGAATATTAAACTAATTATGAACAAACCGACCAAGCCACAACACAAATTAAGCGTTCCACTCCATTAGCCCAACGAAATATTCTTACATAATAGTACCTCGCAGGTTAAAAAGAGAAGTTTTGTTTTACGATGGATGACGAATTTAATTTTAGTTCGCCTTGATTTTGTTTGAGCCTTTGTACTATTGTAGCACATTTCGATTGGGTCGTTGAAAACAATGCAAACACACACTGCGACCCCAACCCTTGTTAAATCAACATCAATTCACATTCCGTGTGAAATATTGCACTCAATGTTTTCCAACTTTTTAAATTGTTTTTCAAACTTGAGCCTTCGGATTTTAAAAGGAGTCCTCCCTCCCTCAACCCCTTCCTATAAGGAGTTTTTAATAAAAAAATGATGAAAGCCGAGGTCGGGGAGTCACGGGTGGAGGGCACTCGACGGCTCAATACAGGCGATAGGTATCAAAGGAGGCCGATTTAATACGAAGGAATGATTTAATTACAAAGTCGCAACACGATCCGCTCTCTACTCGACGACACGACACGACGCGCCTCGCGCACCAACAGCGACATCTTGTTAAGATCCTTGTATATGTTATGAGGTTTTGAAGACTTGAGGAACAACTGCAATTTATGGACCAAAAAAAGATTAAATTACTGCATTAAAAAATATTAAAATTATAAAACTTCTCCAACCACCATGGTTATGCACAGTATTAGAGTAAGCTTGGTTTCAACTACGGCTAGTTTAGCGTGTTGTGTTCGCTTACGACTTTGGTGAAAAACTAAAGCCAAAAAAAAAACCATCAAATTGCTACCAGTTTGCTGCAGATACAATTCGATGTTTTTTTTTTATTTTTAACTCAAAAACATTTCTCAAAGAAGTATTTGCTATGTAGTCATAAGTTTATTTCATTTTAAATTATTTTCCTGAAGAGTCACTGAAAAGTCGTTACGTGTACATGTACCTTAAAAGAAAAAGCCTGAAGTTCAAAGGGAGATATAAATGAGAATGTTCACTCCTTTATGTAAGGACCTGCTGAATTTTTTATAGATGCCTCCGCCGTTTGGTGTGTAGAGTGCCTAATGAGTTGTCTTTGACGACTTAAAAACTTTGTACGTTGAAATACATTTTGTCTTTGGGCCCACACACGGATAAAATGCAACATTTTATTCAGAGCACAGGATCCAAACGACTACCTAAATAAAGAGACGATTTAATGAGACACATTTTAATAATGAAGTCAAAGTATTTGTACCTGTAAAGAACAAAAACTAGGAATTAATAAAGGCAGGACGTCGACGACGCTTTGACTACGTTTCTAACCAATTGTCTGTATTAAAAGGATTCCACTACTCTGGTAACATCGATATTGTCGCTTTAGGGCTGCTGGATTCTGTCTTGTCACGTAAACGAAAATTAAGTAATTTGTGACATCTTTATTTGTTCATATGTTGTGTTTTCAGAGATTTCAGTCAATAATCTCTTGTATTTATACCGTATATTCATGTTTACCGTACATACATCATCACCATCACCATATCACCCGAAAGACGTACACTGCTGTACATAGGCCTCCCCCACCATACATACGATCAAACCATTTCAATTTTTCTATTCTTTTTTGGATGGGAAATTTGTCTGCCTTCAAGTAAAATATATTTCCACATGATTTATAATCATGTCAAAATGAAAATCATTTTTGAAATTCTTGCAGTCCAATTGCCAATTCAATCTATAACTCTTCTCTCCCTTGAAATTCTACGTTAAAATATCTTATTAATTACACGTTTATGATTATAATCCAATTAAGCTCACAAAATTATGGCAACCCTGAATCAGTTGTTCAGTGTCGGCGTGCTTCAAAGGGGAATTTATTATTTAAAGTGAAAGTTATTGAGTTTCGCTAAGGTTAAGTGAGCCTTTTGACTCGCCCCGTCTATGGAATGGAAGTGGTATGAGGAAATGGTGTCGGCTTCCTCTTTGCATGCTTTTTAATGTCTATGAATTATCATCACTGTATTTAAAATTTTATACTTCGATGTAAAAAACGTGTAAATAAATTCTATCACTCGCAAAATCTTAAAAGGTTTATTGTGTGTGACATCTTAATTTCCTGATTAAGATTATAAGAACTGTTGAAAAACCTGCTTTTTCAATAGTTCTAAGTGGTATTTCCTTGATTGGCGACGACGCGACAGTCAGTGGCAGCCCCAGGCACTTTTTTAAATAATCCATGTTCAAACAACCGTCTGTCACAAGTAAATGACAGGGCAGTAGAACACAGCGCTTTTGTAGCAACTGAATACGTTACAAACTTAATGAATACTTGTTTTCTTTGATCTATTTCTTTTCATGTCGCTTTCTTAGAATTTTTGTAAAGGGAAAATATTATCAAAGTAAGCTATTCCTAGTGCTATGTCATGAGTAATGATTAAGCTATTCGCGCAAGTTCGATCGATAGAGGTAATGATCGCTATTAAATTCAAATAAAGAAACAATGAAATAAAAAATTAAGAACTGTTCTAATGTCTGACAATTACCTTAATAATTGTTTTTCATCCTTTTCGTCTTTATTAAAATTATCTAAAATTTGTTTTTAAATCCTGTTTCTCAGCTTGTGTCAGCAAGTAAGTACGTGAGCCAATCTGTTTTTAGGGCAAACGTATCAGTGAAGGATCTGTATCTCCCAGTTGATTACACCCACCTGGCGTTAAACTAGACAAAGTTGGATTAGTTTCGGCTCATCATACCTGCCTCGAGCCGGTCTTCAATAACTTTGATAATATCCACTGGAGAATTGTCACTGAACCAATACCAACATAATAATAAGGTATTTGACAAGCTCTTTGTGTAATCGAAATGTGTACCCACTGATGTTTATGAATGTTGAAATTAATTTCAGTAATTTAATTTCAATATCTTTTTGTGTTGCAATAATATTCGTTTTTACTTTACCACAGAGCGCAAAAATAATTGGTAAGGACTAATTAGCTTGCTGATGATTGGTATTGTTTATTTTATATTTGTATTTTCTATCAATCACTTTGTTGTTGCCTACATGATTAAAACAAAAAGATACGTAGTAGAGCACAATTTGGTCTTTCTCAAAAATGTACATTTCATTCCTACACCGGAAATTCTACGTAAAAATACGAAGGCGGATATCTTCAAGCACTTGAAATCACGGGATGAACACAACAATGCAATTTGGGCGTGGATGTCTACTGGCCCGCTTGCTGCATTATGTAGATTGTAGGCGAGCGAGCCGAGCCGTCTCGCCTCCAAGCCTCCGCCACAAACCGAATTTATCACATCGAGCATTGCCTATTCAATTCCCCAGTAACATCTGCCTGATGGATAGAAAAATGTACTGACGGGATTAAAGAATCGTGGAACTGTATTTCTGTTGAATGGTTTTGGAATATTGACTTGGCGTGCATGCGGATGACCGAGCTGTTTTTGATCAATGATTCAAGAATTAAACAGTATGTTATGGCAGAACGGCTTTTGAGAGTTGAGATTTTAAGGTATGATTATTGACCTACAATTAATTTCTCTGTTTGGCCTAGCTTAACCTATGGACAATGTATCATATTAGGAAGGAAGCCTTTGTCAGGATACTTTCCAAAATGAGCAACAGCACTCTTTGACGCAGAGCAAATAATATGCTCTTGTGGAATAGAACAATATTTGGGAATTATTGCTTTCATACTAAGTACTTCAAAGGATAATGATGAGATGTTTTGGTCAGCTGTGTATCTTTCAAACATCTAGCCGGTCTGATTTGTAAAAGACTTGTTGCAAATGCAAAACTTGACTTTAACGTTTTAAGATATATTTTTGTCATATCCAACAACATTCGCGGATCTTATCGGCTCGATCGCATTCCTTGCTGAATTGACTTAGCTGAGCGGAGTGCAGCCCGCCCAAATTACTATTTCAATCTGAGTCGCGAGCCCGCCGTCAAGTCAAGGAAATATTGCGGGGACAATCCAATGTAGAATTTGTTTTGCTATTCTTATTTCGTTGCCGTTATAGAAAAACAGTACATTGTTTCGAGTCGAATTTAAAATATGGAATATTGGTATTTTGATTGTGAGATCATTTGTCAGCGTAAAATGATAAAAGTTTTATGTATCCCCTATACTGAAAACTCCAAACAAGAACCTATATAGGTCTGGAGAGCCAGTCTGTTGTAGCCTTTATAAGCTCGAATCATGCTATTAAATATCGTTTGCCGCATATTTCATGAAGCAAAAGAATATTTATATTAAATTTACGGACAAGTTGATAATAAGAAAAGCGTCTCGCCAAAAGGATACTCTTTTACATCAAACGGAATGCACTAGGGACAGGGTTGACGAGGAAATATTGTGTTATTTTTAACGATTTTTTATGTAATGTAATAATTACCTACTGGTGTTTGGGTTGAAAATCTATCTATACATATAATAAATCTGTTGAAGAGTCGTTTTTGTACATTCAAAATAAAAAATTAAAAAATAGCTAGGGAGATAAAGGGTAACTTACAGAACCCATTTCCATCATTTTTGGAATTTTTGTCTGTTTATCTGTTTATCTGTTTGGATGTGCAGGCATCACGTAAAAAGTACAGAAATAACGTAGATAAATTACACGCATTAAAATTGTACGTAACTGGAGGTATAACTTAGTTTTTGTTTCATCGCAATCGGTTCACTCTATCAAAAGATATTTGTATTTAAAGGTTTCGTTTAAAGTTTCATTACGTGAAGCACTTACACGCACTGCCATCTATTGAGATAATTAAATAGTAACAGTTTAGAACTGTTTCATGAATGAATGCGTATATTATTTGTGAAACTCTTAATACCAAAGGAAAACAAAATAACATTTAGTCATTTGAAGATCTTTGGCAGTAATTACGGATTGTCAGAAGCCAGTAAATCTGGCTCCAGTCTTGCCAAGAACTACCGTGTTACCCAATTAATGGGTTGTGGAAGTCTGGTAGGCAGCCGCTTCACGTAAAAACGTCAGTCTGTGGATGGGTGGCCATTTTAACATACCGAGATTCCTACGTACCTCGGAATATAATAGCCGCCCGGGTCGATCTTCAAAGTTAAGCAACGCTTGCCAAGGTCAATATGTGGATGGGTGACCATTTTAACATACCGAGATTCCTACGTACCTCGGAATATAATAGCCGCCCGGGTCGATCTTCAAGGTTAAGCAACGCTTGCCAAGGTCAGTCTGTGGATGGGTGACCATTTTAACATACCGAGATTCCTACGTACCACGGAATATAATGGCCGGCCGGGTCGATCTTCAAGGTTAAGCAACGCTTGCCAAGGTCAGTCTGTGGATGGGTGACCATTTTAACATACCGAGATTCCTACGTACCTCGGAATATAATAGCCGCCCGGGTCGATCTTCAAGGTTAAGCAACGCTTGCCAAGGTCAGTCTGTGGATGGGTTACCATTTTAACATACCGAGATTCCTATAATGTACCACGAAATATAATAGACGCCCGAGTCGATCTTCAAGGTTAAGCAACGCTTGCCAAGGTCAGTCTGTGGATGGGTGCCCAGTTTAACATACCTACCGAGAAGAGATCTCAGGCAGTCTTTACGGATTGTCAGAAGCCGACAAATCTGACACCTACAGTCTTGCCAAGAAGTATCGTGTTACTCAGTATTTTAGGGTTGTAGAGGTCTGGTAGGCAGCCGCTCCAATCCCGTTTGACTGGAAGCTGACTCCAATATAGGTGGGAAAAGGCTAGGCAGATGATGCTTCATGGTAAAAAACTGAAATGATTTGCGAAAAACACTTAATAAGTGGAAATCTTTAGAGGAGGCCTTTGTCGATAGACAAGCTGTTGCAAACAAACAACCAGTTGCCGATACTTAATACAAGTTAGAATTATGATAGGATAAATTTAGTGCTTTTTTAGTAAGTAGGCATTTATAAATTGTAAGAGAAACAGCAATAAAGGCTATTTTATTTTATTTTTATTTATACAGTAGGCAAAACTGGGCACAGATTAAAAACGTTTATCCACTAGGGAGACGGTCTAAGTGACATCCCAGCATTTAATAGAATTTAGGATTCCCAAAAAATAAATAATTTCATAATTATATTTTCGTCACACATTTACCTACTCTATTCATAGACGGCCTAAGCATCTGCCAGCCTGTTAATTAAATATTGTCACATGACAGACCCATTCGCCACTTTGACACATTTGCGCATTGGGGATCATTTAGGCCGCCATTCAATGAAAAGGACATAAAACGGCAGTTACTCTCTCAAGGACCGTCAGCCCCAATTGGGGCCAAATGGTACTGTCTGTCTTTTCTAATATATGCTTAACCTTTTCCCAACTATATTCGGATCAGCTTCCGATCAACACGGCGAAGTCGCGGTATGTTAAATAATATGGTCACCTATTCACAGAGACACCTAGGCAAGAGTTGGTAAACCATGAAGATCGACCCGTTCGACTGTTATTATTTAGCTACGAGCTCCTCATTTAATAAGTCTCCTCTTTCAGTACCTACTAAATATCGATTTAAAAAATTCGATTATTCTAACACAGTAAATCGATTCTATAAACCCGGTAGAACTAATTAACATAAAATGTAAAAAATTCATCGGTGTTCTGTAATCTGCAATTGTCAGGGAAAATCAAAGAAACTGTTTCCTTTTGCTTTTTTTTTTAAGGATGGGAAATCATCAAATGACTCCTCCCGCTCTGGGTGAAGCAGAAGGGAGTGTCAGACTCTTACTGACTAAAACCCATCCGTGTTCCTCCTAATGCCCTTTGCGTTCCAGGGCCGCGATGACTCTTTCGAATAAATCCCGCAACCCCGGCAGGAATTGGCCCTAGCGGGCCCCGTCTTTAATGCTGACAGCTCTTTGAGGCGCGCGTGGAACACAGCGCGCCGTTGACCTGGGCCTGGTTCTGATCAGACGGCGAGCCACCCAATGCTCGCCGTCCGCAGGCCCTCGCCTACGGTGGCCGAGAATCGCCCTGCGACTCCCAACGCCCGGGGCGTCTTCTTCTGTTGCGGCGGCTGGGGCGTGAGGTTTCCCTCTCTCTCACGCGTTCGGCTTCCTCCTACCGCTAGCATTACTGCTTCGCAGAAGGAGGTGACCGCTTCCCAAGTCTCCTCGCTCCGGACCATGGCTTGAAACAGGGCCGACCACGACAGGTCGCCGTCGCCGATCGCCTTGACGAGGACACGGCGGTGCTCCGCCCAAGCAGGGCAGACCTCCACCGTATGCTCCACCGTGTCCTCCGGGCGATCCTCGCAGTGTTGACATCTGGTCGTATCCTCCCGCCGTATTCTAAACAGGTACCTCCCGAAACATCCGTGTCCGGTGAGTACCTGCGTCAAACGGAAGGTAAGGACGCCGTGGCGCCGCTCTAGCCACTCCTCAAAGAGGGGAGTTATCGCCGCAATTGTGGCGTGCCCAGCGCTGGGTTGCGACAGTCTTTGTCTCCATACTGCCATGAGATCCCGCCGGAGCTCCGTCCGCCGTGCTGCGATTTGCCGCGGCAGAGGAGTCTCGCCCCGGCGTAGCGCCTCCACGCGCCATTCGTAAATGAGCGCGAGGGCTCTCGCCTCTAGATCCCATGGCGGGCAGTCCGGTAAGGAGGCTGGCCGCCTCGCCAGAGACAAAATTAAGGCTGGACAAAATTAAGAATCAACTTTATTCATCAGTTTCTTTGTTTCGTAGTTTGAAGACTACCTACCACCGTTCATTCGATAGTCGGTTTTGTTGATTTTGATACCTAGCTCGAGGTAGGTATGTACCAGGAGATTACCCGGGCTAATCGGCATTTCAACCGGAAGAGATGGTAGAGTGCCCTGCATTACCCTCTTCCTATTTTCTTAATTTTGAGATCAGGATACGCAAGGTATTAACTTAAAGTAGATTTTATCTATGCAACAGATATTTTTCGACATCCACGCGAACGAAGTCGCGGGCACAGCTAGTATAAAATAAGCTAAAGAAATGGCGAGAGAAATCATTTGATTTATTGTAAATACTAACGAACTTAAGTAAGGTAGTCGTTTATTAATTCTTTACTTTTTCGTTCTTTCTTTGCTACTTTCTTCTTAACAACCTATAAAAGAAAGATGATGCACGTGTATTTGTCAAATTAATACCTAGTAAATTACTTAAATTGGCCTTCACATGTAAAAATAAAGGCATCTTGCCTTTATTTTTACATGTGAAGGCCAATTCTCGTTTTTTAAAAAACGTTCAAACTCAAGTCACATACTATCATCTCAGCAACAATGAATGTGAAAAACTTGTCAAAATGAAAGGAAACTGGACAACAGATAACAGACACCACAGAAAGCAGATTGCAACTGCGATTCCTATGTTGAAGGTGCGAGTAAAAGGAATTACATATTAATTTATTTAAACTGCATGAACAATTGTGGTACATAGGCGGACTTAATGTAACTAGGCATTCTCTACCAGTCAATTGTCCTTAAGACTATCTATTTTGACAATAAATTGAATCTAATCGTCTACTAAACGATACTAAATTTATGTCTCTCCTGTTGCAATAGTTATCACATGAGCTTAATGACCCACATTCAACACATTTCATCTCTAGTTCTATAAAAAAAAAGAATAAGTTCACTTGAAAATCAGCTAGCTGTGTCCGGCTGGTGTCAACCCTGTGTCGTCAGTTCGGCAGTTGAAGGACGCGGACGGCGCAAGATGAAAGGCTGCGAGCTTGTGTTCGGCACAACAAAGCTTTGTCTCCTCGCGCCCCTCGCGTCAACTTTGACTCGTGGCTTCGACCACTGACAACGCCAATTGGAGCTTCGAACACATTTGATTTAGTATGAGTGATGGAAAGTGATTGGTATATTTACATTAAGCTGATACGGAATGGTTTCATTTGCGGCAATTAACCTAATAAAAAATATTTCGTGAAACAGTATCACAATACTTAATCGACCAATTTTTGGCGACCAGCGTGGTAAAAAATGTCCCACACTGGGCGCCAAAAAATATAAACCTATCCAAAAAATATTCGGAAACTATTAATGCCGTAAAAGTAACTGTTTAAAAGACATGTATTGGTTCTTTGGTTGCATAATCGTTAAATTCACATTTATTATTTTTAAATATTTCGTCCCACGGTGGGCGCCAATTAAAAACAGCAAATGGAGTCTCGATCTCGAAATCTTCGAAAGTTACAAATCATGATTTAAGAGATCACAAATTAGGCCAGTGATGGTAATTTAGTCACAGACTGTTCGGATGCATCGACAATGTGCATGAAATGCTGCTACCTCGCCAATTTATGAATAGACGTACTATTCTGTGTTAGTGGTGGATGATAAAATATTTGTTTTCCTCTGTTATAGCTCTCAATGGTCTCTCAAACTACTTGCAATTTATTCCTACCTAAGCGAATAGACAGGAACAAGAATTATTTTTGTGTTTTATTTTAAAGCGGTGCATTTACCTTTTTGTGTCCCACGTTGGGCGCCAATGAAACTTATAAAATGCGACAAATTGACATTGTATGAAAGCTTTAATTCGAACGTATGCTTGATGATGATAGCGCGCGTACAAAGAGAACAAGTAATAAAGGGGTGTCGAGTGCTCACAAACGACGCAGCCCCGACCCGCCCCAACAAACAGCAGCCGATACTGCACGCGGCCGCTGTACCGCTTTGACGAAACATTAACGACATGACATTTTGTCAGGCACAAAATGTCATGTGCATTTTACTTAAAAACTTGACAATTTACATACAACCGGGCATACGTAACGCACACACGGCTCGGCTTGTTCCGCTGTGCAGGCCACCAGCTGCCATGTTATCGTTCCAATGTTCAGAGGTCAAAGAGCGGCGCGCGGTTTAATCGCAAAGAGACAACTCAAAGTGGAGCGTGCAAATTCGAGGCCGGGCGGGAACAATAAAAGTGCAGGTGGACCGCGGCCGCTCCGCGCCTCCGCGCTCACATCAAAGGGGAGCCCGCGATACCATACAAAAGCCCTAATGAGACAAACCCGTGGCGTAATCGAGGCGACGGAAAAAGATGAGGCCCGAGAGGTACGAGGCAAATTTTAATAATTGTCAAAGCGGCGGCGCCGATCAAACGCGAGGGGGTGCCCTCCCTGCCGCGCCGCCGCACCACTCCCTCCCTCCACCGCGCGCTCGCACCTGTGACGTGTGCTCACCGCGGGCCTCATTAGCGCTACTGATCTAATGCGACTTCGAACTTCGCCAGCGACGTCTAATTAAACTTAAACAGAATTTCAATTTTACGACTGAAATTTTAATACTTAAAGCTGGAGCCGCTGAGGTTCCGCAAAGGAGGCGCGTTCAAAGGCAACGCCGTGCACGTTTTCGCAGATATTAAATGTGTTGACAATTTAATTTTTCATTTCCTTTAGGCGGCGGCGGGGGGCGGGGCGGCGCCTCCCGGCCGCGGGACGCCGCTCCTTTGACGTCGCGATATTGTCTTTGTGCGGCGCGTGGGATGAGGCGGGCCCGGCCGACGGAGACTTTGTCGCAATACAATGTGTATCAATAAAACTTAGGATTGGCTTTTAGTGGTTGCACTTACGCTTTGTGAGGCGGCGCGCTCACCCTTTGACATTATATGTGGGGCGCGCGCGAGCGCGGGGCTGTGTGCGTCGGTGTGCGCGTGTGGGCGCCTGTGTCGGGAGCTGAGTAATAATGCAGGGCGAGACGAGCCGGCGCCGCGGGTGCAGCCCGGCCGGCACACGCGCGCGCTTTATTAATATCAGCAATCGCAGCGCATCGGCAAACTATCGTGTCGCGAATATGCGAAGTGCCGCAACACGACGACATGCACCCACCCAGCCCGAGGCGCTTCATAAGCCCACGATGCTCTTCGCGATACTTAATTACTTTCTCATATTTATTTGATTATATAAAGTACTCATAATACATTTCCTAACTTCTTATTATGTCCATATTTCGCATCTAGCAGTACCCACCATATTTCACAAAGAAATAATTTCTCGAGTACAAACATCCCACGCACGAACTTTGATGCCGAATGAATTAAATTACTTCAAAACATGAATGTCTTCAATCTTTCTATAGGATGCCTGTGGCTTATAAAACTTTGATATTCTTTTGAACGAAAACGAGGTATCGACTTCAATTACATCGTTCATTATGTAAACTGTCCTTTGTATATTTCAAAAGTGGTTTTTAATTTCGCATAAATTCGCGTCATTGATCTGTCGCTGTTTTCAAAGAGATGCGTATAGTACAAAACCTTGTAGTTTGCTGAAAAAAGTCATAGAGTTTCATCCTTTGACCGTAACTGACCCGTTAATGTATTATTGGGATTGCATTCAGCGTCGGCCGTGGCATGCATGTGGAAAATATCATCCGACTGGGGGTCCGAGGGATCCTTTGCCAGCCCACAGCGCTTGCTCGACTGACCATAAAAAGTATCCACATTTTTGTAATAAAATTACCTGTTTTAAAAGGACGTTACTACCGAGATTAAGGCGCAGAGCGATGTAGTTAGTTGCCGGCGGCTGATCAAAGGGCCCGCTGGTCCAATCACAAGGCTTGGATTGGCCTGGCCCCGCCCACTTTTAAGGCCACGTGCTGCGCGCGCACTGTTGTGTGCTAAATTCTGACAGTTGCTTGTCGGCACCCGTAGGCGAACGCAGCGTTTGTCGTTTTCCGCCAATTTTCCGCGCTACGATCGCGTACTTAGAAACTGTATCAACTTGAAATTTTTTGTGTGATACCCAAGTCGTGTTACCTTAACTTAAATTATTAAAATCGGTGTTTATAAAAGTCGTGTGTTTTTAGTGTCAGTGTTTATCGATTAACATAATTGGATTGTACGATACATTAATTGGATTTTAAACTTAGAAACAGGTAGTAATTTGAACTTTACTGAACTAATAAATAGCGAATGAACTAACAAAGGGTCACATATCGAGTGTGCTGTGTCGGCATCCCTCTTCAGTTGGTGGTGGGCAAGTTTTTGTCAGAACTTAGTCGTTATTTTAAATATTTAGTTGAATGCGTCTATTGTTTCGTACGTTCGGCACTTCGGCTGTGTTCCATGTTCCGACAATATTGTTTTGTTGCTGTATAGATTTATTGTAGTGTAGCTGCTCTCGCTTTAGTGGCACTTTTGATGCTTTGTTCATTTAGTCGCATTGTTTGTTTTAAATTAGTTGTTTTAGTTTTATTGTTGCTTAAATGTTTCATATATGAAGAGCTGTTTATAAAACATCGCAAGTATTTCATTGCTTTTTATTGTTAGAAACTAGTAAATTTATTCTTAATCAAAGCATTTTTACACGTGAACTTACGATATAATACAAGATTGGAAGTAAAGTACTAATAATATAATCCTGTAAGACACGGTCCTAAAGAAAAGACATCAACGCGTCTTGGGTGCGTGCGAGCTAACTAAAGAAGTCTTAATATTGTACAGGAATAGAACGATGGTTCAGATTTTATTACATGCATACACTTTTGTACTAAATATGTAAATGAAAACCACGTTATTTCGATTAAAGTTATTTTTTTTTAAACTAACCTTTTAAATTATGTTACCCCTATTAAATGGGACTTAAACATACCTGGCGAAAAATGGGTGTACTAGTACCCCTCTACCTAACCCTTTAGCTCTTTGGAATACGGGCGTGATGTTTTGTTCGCAAAACGTTGATAAAACTTTGGACCGATAAGAATTATCAAAGATGTTGCTCTAATTCATGAGAGTTATTTTGTTACCTATCCAAATTCAAGAATAAAGACAGTTCCTTGGTGAAAAGCAGAGCAATAATACTCGAGCATTTGAAATAACCGTTTCAATACTTTGGAGCCGCTTCGAAACAAAATAAGGATGAGCAGTTGATTTTTAATCAGTTTTCTGTGTAACTTATCTGACATCTTTTATTCCTAGAAATTGTATTGAGAATTCCTAGGATAAAAGATTTTCGATTAAAAATTAGCCCTATTACATAAAACTACGTAATATAAAGGTAATGATTAATTCTATCTTCAGGGCTTTCGAATTCCGAAAATAGCGTTACCACTAAACTAAAACTGAAACCATCAGACGACGATTACAGTATTAGAAAGGGAAAACAAGCCCAAATATAAATTTCAAGGCGTATCAGACACCTATAACAAAATCATAAATTATTTTTCATCGCCTAAAGATATCTAAAAACACTTGTGAGTTGATTGTGATACAGATTAGGAGGCATTTTCCGACGAGACTGCGAATAAAGCCAATTCAGCGGCAACTTGAATAAAATATGTCATTAGCTACATTATGTCCAAAGACAAATTATACAAAAAACCCTTCATGAAAGCGTAATGCTAAAAGCTGCTGAAAGGGTGCGCACGCGGCGTCTTTGAGCCGGCGACGAGACTCCGAAAGGATCGCTGTGTGCTAATTTCCAAACTCGGTTTCGCACAGATAAGGCTAGAGACGGGAGGTAGGTGTCTTTGATGTAGCCGCCCGGCCCTCTGACTCCGGGGGTGAGAGCTTTCAATGAAAGGATTTTTTTCATCTTCTTTCCCTTTGTACTTAATTTAAATTTCGTTTATATCAATGCTACGAGTTTCCTTTTGGGTGTGTTTTCTCTTTTACTTTGTCGCGTTTATCCTCTCCAATTTGTAATATTCGAGTTCGCTTTGTAATTAAATTTAGTGTTCGTAATCTGTTCTCTCTAATTTTTTTTCGTTGCCCGCCGAACTCCGCCGACTGCCGGTGTAATTGCAATTTATAAATTAGGTGTCTCTTTGATTTCGAGTGTTTCTTAGAAGCGCTTATATTTCGAGATTTGATTATATTTTTTCCTTTGTACCTTTGATATTTATGGAGCCTTTAATATCTAGCGCTTACACACTAGTCTTATAAATATCGCTGTCGACCTTTGTGTTCGCCAACTTAATAATCGTGTAATGGCTTAAAGGCAATTTGAAACGTATAATGTATTTAAAGTTGTCTCTACCACTCCTTAACTTTGTTTTGTGTCAAAGGGTTCGGAGTTATCAGTTTCGTACTCGTTTTTATTAGCATAAAACCTCATTAGTGATGAGGATTGAAATACTGTTGTAATATTGAAATTATGTTAATGCTGGTTGATGATTACCATCAACCAGCATTAACATAATTATAATTACTATCAACCAGCAATAACAAGTTAACGAGTGGTGTAGTTTGGGTTCCTGTTAGTTTTTTATCAGTTGTTTTGACGTTCGGGGTTGCAGAGGCTCCTTTGTGCTAAGTTCCGTCGTCAAGAGGCCGCACGAAGTTGCCTGTGACTACGGCACCACGGTACCACCCATACTATTAACATGACAAGGGCACTAGTTAAAGACATTTCTCGATTTAAACATCAAAGTCTATCGAACGTCTTTGATGTAAATCGGGCCATTGATGTAAGGAAATTCAGTGTCATTCGCTTGTTATTTTTGTGTTGGGATTTAAATTTACTCACGGGCATCTGTTATTGCCTATTACATACAATTTATTCTGCTGTAGTAAGCAATATTAATTTAATAAAATGCGATCCTTTATTAGCCAAAAAAATAATAGGTAGAATGTTCGCTCGTTCGTTTACGTAAGATTTCTTCTAACGACGATGTTTGTAAACTACGCTATGTCGGAGCGGTGTATTGTAAAGGCGTCGCTACACAAAGAGTTGTCGCACGAAGCGACTTGAAACACGGCGCGCTTCCCGACGCACACCGCTTGCCGACGCCGACGCCGCGCACAAAGGCGCCACTTTGCGGACTCGTCTTTGACTTACACGAGTGTGTGACCCAACATTAATAACCTACTAATAGCTCTCCCCCTCACAACACTATCCGGGCTTCGCTGAATTGATATGAGATTATGTCTCCTCCTCTAACAAGTTTATACCCTAGAACACAAAGCCGCGCTCCAACCAAGACCGTCTATACTAATTTCAGCTCAGCCAACACGAACTTCAGTAAAAACGTGTTCATAAAACTAATGAAATATTAAAATTACACGAGTCTTTTATCGCGAACAAAACACTCGTAGATTCAATTTTTCGCATAATTTTATTAGTGACAGTTTAATTAGCGCACCTTTCATCGGGCCCGCTTTGATATTGTGAACGTTTCAAATAGATTTCACAAGAAGCACTTTCAAAGAGAGCACCCCTAATAAGTACTGAAGAGTCCTCGCACGTGTTTATCAAAGACAGCCTTTCGTTACTCACCGTCTGAATGGCCTCAAAAGAAACTCGTGTAAAATGCTCTACAAAGTGCCGTATCAAAGGAAAGGCGGGCGCAAATATCTGTTTCGTAAACTAGTAAAAACGGAGCTCTCAAAGGTACTGCGTACTCGCGGCAAATTAGGCGGAGTTAAATACAAGCGCCGCTCTCACAAATGTATAACTTTGAAAGTGACTCCTCGCTCATTATTTATGTAAGTCGCCGTAATCGTCAAACGGCGGGTGTTTTATTTGGGCTGAGTCGCGGTCCGGCAGCGGCCGTGGTCTCCAACGCGCTCCTCGCGAGGAACCGGCCAGAGCCGCTTGCTCGGCGCGAGGCTCGCGTCCCCGCTTCACATGTGTTTCCATTTAATGCTCAATTCCCATATAATTTAACTTTGCGATCAAAGCGAAATTTTGCAAAGAGCTTCCCGGCGGCGGCGGCAGCGGGCGGTGGGTGCGAGCGAGACGCACACATTGGAGTTCTCGAGATCAAATGCTGGGCCAAATTAGTCACTCTCCGTCTCTCTATCTCAAAGCCGATCCGTAGCAAAGTTTGCGCGAAGATGACATCAAAAGGAAACCACACACTGGGGTGGCGCCGCCCGCGCCCGGCGCCCCCGGCCCCATACTTAAATCCGCCGTGTCTCTGCTGTCTTATTGACACGCGACTGACAACTCGCAAGTCGCCAACGCCGCCGACTGTTTCAAACTCACTCCGCTTTACCAGACTTATTTAGTTAATTAATACGGAATGTCCTATCAAGTTGTAGCTCCCGCAAGGCTGGCACACACTTACCCGGCCCAACTGTAAGGAAACTTTAATCGCATGAGTATGTTTGTACATACGTAACGTACTGGTACATACCACCCATGTTGTCAACCCCTTTAATTAAACGACACTAAGTTTCTTTGATGGACTTCGGGAACTGAGCGGGCTGGAATATCATTTTAGTATTATAATTATTTTTGCAGATTGATTCTATCGCCTGTAATATTTTGAACTTTCCAATTTCACTAGTGTGTACTAAAAGTAAAATTTTTAAATATCAGACGCAAGAGCATCGGGTAGGCTTCTTAAAGTTCTGAAGCCTTAAAAACAAGTTTTAAACTTATACCAAACTCGAATTTCTCAACACAAAGCTGGCAATTGTATTCTTATTTCTTGGAAATTGCCTTTTTCGCCGTTTCGTAACGTTCCACTGTGTGCAAACGTAAATTCGTGTTTTGTATGTCTGTTAATACTGAACAAAATATTTTACTTTATTTGCTTGGATATTCTTAAATAAATTAGGCAAAGTAAAATCTAAAGCTTACTCTGAAACTAATAAATCTTCTATCCACAGGTTTGCAATTCTCATGTCTGAATTTCAAAGGAAAGAAATAAGTATTTTTATCTCTTTGTATTTGTTTCTCAATTGAACGTTTCATTGCCAAGAGTATGAATACCTGCAAGTAATTTACACAAAAGTTTCTAACTGCAAAAGAATTTCAAGTACTTAATTTTTTTCAAACATTTATCGGTGTCTTAATGGGTTAACAGTCCTATGCTCAGTAAAGCCCGTCACTCTAAATACGGCGATAAAAACTCCTTAACGTTAACACTGTCTTACAAAGTCGATAACTCGTCGGCAAAGCGTTTATTAACAAGCCCAGTTCTAAAAAAACAGTTTGGAATTTTGAAATCCAACACAAGTTATCGCGGGGCGCAGGGGTGTTGGCATTGTGCGCAAGAGTTTATGACGGCGACGGCGCGCTTCCACGAACTGGGACCTAACCGACGCCAATACCAATAGATTCAAAATTCGATTTTTGGATATCCAACTTTATTGCCGACATCATAAAGTTTGGAGTCGAAAGCTTCAAAGATGTAAGGCCCTGGGTCGTGCGCCGCCACCCGCCTACCTAAAACGCTGTGCCTGTATGACGTCACTCATCTCAATGTTTGCCTTGTTTCCCATTTAATTGAACTATAGTGTATTGTTTAGTCTTCGTTATTTAAGCTGCCTCGTTGTTTTAGGATTCCTGTATGAGCATTCATGATAAACTACTGCCATGGTTTTTTTTTTGTTCTTTATGGATCCATTGTTTGTAGTTCATCTTAAATTACGAAGAGAAATATGTGGCATCAAGGGCTTACTTTTTAACAGACTCCTTCTGATATGGATCCAATTTAAATATGTACCTGTTTGATCTTAACCAGTGATCAAATATTTCAGAAGGATTCTGACAGTTTTAAGATATTATTGTTACTCTATTGAAACTCCGGATCTCTAAAATATCATCCAGGTAATACTTCTCAAATCGCAAAGCTTCATCAATGACAAAACCGCATCTCTTCAAGTCCTTGATATCACGTTTTCAACGATTCTGCATTTATCATTGCTCTCCCTTTCATTTACAATTCATCCATTAACTGGTCTGTGATTTAATACGTCAGGCTATAACCTCCATTTGATATTCTGCGTTTGTGCCATCATTCAACTTTTTGTCCTCTATTACTCCTGTAATATGATTATAATTTTCTCGCATCTGCTATACCTTTTTTTCATCTCAACAAATCTTGAACTTTACTGATGGCAGTGTTAAGGTTTGGTTTAGTTTGTTTGAGTGGTTACAATCGGCTTCCATTGAACGCAGACCGGTTTGGATAAGGAATGCCGCGGCGCAGTGTCCGGGCGGCTTTTTGCTTTGGCTGCGTGCGCGCAGCCCACGCGGACGGCTTGGAGCCTCGGCCCGCTGGCGCCAGTGCCGCTTCCCGCCTTTACGTTTGATGCCTGATAAACGACACGTTGCAAATATTTGATGTATTTTATATTTCAATTTATTGTCGCTGTCGTTGGCTTGTTGTCCAAATACAATTGCAGTTCCGCTGACAAGTAGATATTATTAAACTTCGGATAGGATATACAAAAACGGTTACTGTTATCCCTAAAGACTAGACGGTTTAAGTTTTTTTTTGTCATCCCTCGCAATCAATCAAAAGCTTGTACTTTTGCACCCAATTTACCAATTTAGGCTTCCCTAAAACCCTTGGCGATACCTCCTAAAAATGTAAAAGCAATCGTTTAGTTAGAACAATAACAAAACAAGTCCCAGTTTGCGTGTGAGCTGCGTCCATGATTCTGTACAATTATGGTGGTCCCCTATCCGAAAGCTTTAAAGGCACCACCATGGTAATCGGATTAGAATTTGTTTACCTGAATGCTTTCAAACATGTTTAACTCACGGCCTGCTTTAAAATCCCGAATAATATTTTGTTGCATAGTAATTTTGCTCTACAAGGAAATAAACTTAAGTTTTATTGGATTAGCAGGACCATTCACACTGTACTCCAGTATTTATATCTCACTTGTTCGTCTACTAAGTGTCATTGGTACTTGACAATAAGTCTATGGAAGGAATGGTGTGTCTAGCGGAATGCGCGCCCGGAATTGTTGGCTCTCGCCGCGACTCGATGGCACTGCAAATAATGCTGGATTACCTGCTACCATTAGCTGATTGTTAGTTGTATTGTATTGTGGGATTAATAAAGTCTGTTTATTTTGTGACGACTTTTTTCTGTAGTTTAAAGGCTGCAGGATAAATTACCCTCGAAATTGCAATTGACCGTTTATGGCAACAACATTATTTTTTTGGAAAATATATTCGTTATTGATTTCCAGTTATTTTTTCTTTTTTATGTTAGACATATGATTTTGAAACTTCGTGAGAATGGATTTCCAAAGCTGGATACGGTCGTTTTAATTTTCATCTGAAGTCCATACTTTTTGGACACGCCAGAGGAAATTCAATAGGGTGTGAATGCTCGTAAAATGTTGCCGGTCGAAGTACCCACGTTACACTGGTTTATGACCATGGCGGCTATACGAATGGGAAGTGAGAGTTACACAGCTATAGCCGTCCGCATTACACACCTATGGAATTCACTGTTGAATTCTTGTTCGACCATTGAACGAACGACTGAGTAATTCTTGATTTTAGGGTTCGGTACCTCAAAAGGAAAAAACGGAATCCTTATAGGATCACTTTTTTTGTATGTCCGTCTGTCTATCAAGACCCTTTATCTCGGGAACGCGTGGCGGTATCGAATTGAAATTAAAACCATATACTCAGATCTACAGTCCCTTGAAGCTGTGAAATCAAACTTCCAAGTTAACCTAAAAAAATATGATACGGCCGTTTATGCCGCAAGAAACGTATATATATTTCGACCCTAATGATACCCTATGACCTAGAACTATGAAATTTGGCAATTCATATCTTCTTATATTACAAGTATAGGGAAAAGTCTGAAAACTACACATTTGTAATCTATACATATAATAAAAAAAACTGGCCAAGTGCGAGTCGGACTCGCGTGCAAAGGGTTCCGAACAAATTTAATTTATTTAACATGTTATTTTAACACTACAGTCTTCTAATAGATTTTCCTGTAATCTTTAGGTAAAGATCTATTATCTCCATTTTTTCCAAGATTTCAGGCTCATTAGTTTCGGAGATAAGGGGGGGAATGGTCATTTTTCGTCTAATTTCTTGAATAACTTCAAAACCATTTATTTTAAAATTATGAAAAAAATATTTGTGAAACCCTTACAGTAAGCCCTTTCCTTTGATATGTCGCACAATATTGTTCAAAAAACTTTTTTTTTTAATTTTCTAGTTTGACCCCCAAAAGTGACCCCCATACTAAACATTTAATGATTTTCGTCCGTGATACGCGTCCGTGTTTGGGTCACAGAATTCCATATGTGTACCAAATTTCAACAGAATCGGTCCAGTGGATCCGGAGAAAACTGGCTGTGACAGACGGACAGACAGACAGACACCCGAGTGATCCTATAAGGGTTCCGTTTTATTTTCGGAACCCTAAAAATGATAATTAGCTTACTCTGAACATGTCATGACTAGAAATATTTATTACCTACATGGCTAGAGAAAATATTGTCATGTTCTTTTTAGGGTTCCGTACCCGAAGGGTAACCAACGGAACCCTATTATTTAGCCTCCGCGTCCGTCCGTCCGTCCATCCGTCGCGTCTGTCTGTCTGTCAGCGAGCTGTATCTCCAGAACCGTAATAGATAGACAGTTGAAATGTTCACAGAGTGTGTCTATTGCTGCTAAAACAATAAATACCAAAAATTTAATAAAATTAAAAATTATGGGAGCCCTATACAAGAAACTTTTGTTTTTCGGTTATGGTACGGAACTCTATGTGAGAGTTCGACTCGCACATAGCTGGTTTTTTTTTCTTTTGAATTGAATTTTAATTTTGTTGGGTTCCACCTAAACCATCACCAATTTTTAAAGCTTACCCGTGTCTGTCTCATGGAAAGGCTTACGAAGAGTAGCAATATTTATGTATTTTTTATTAATATATCATTCATGTAAAGAAATTGATGTCTCACACAACAGGAAAATCTTTCTTACTTTTTGATAACTTTTGTTTGGCTTCAGTATATGTATAAGTACACAAATTGTGTCTTCTAAACGGTTTTTCGTGGACGTGTTATACGGCTTCTATTGAGTGGGTTTCAATCCCTAACTAAAATATTGATTTTTTATGACGTGGGTGGACCTTGTGGTATGGATACAAAAAGTACAGATTTTTTTTTTACTATAGATAGGCATACGTTTGACCACTATCTCACCTGATGGTAAGCGATGATGCGGTTGAAGATGGAGCACGCTTGCCTAGAAGCAACCTATTCACTCGTCTTAAAGACTCCCAGGTTGTAGCTATCTGGAAACACAGACTCTCAAAGGTGGATGTAATTTTGTTCGGAAATGTTTTATTCTTCTAGCTCTAAAAGCTTCATCACTAACTTTCTTAAGATTATCTCCGCAATAATTTCTCCATTTCTTTGTAGATCTGACAAACTGAAATTTCTTAAAAAAAACTTCCTCTTTGAGAGTCGTAAGTAACCGGAGCACTTGATATTAGCATGCTCGGTGCAAAATAATAGGGACATTCTCGCCGCCTTTGACAAGCAAGTAATAAACATACAACATAGTTTTCTAATTTCATGCACTCTCTTCAATATTAATTTAGTAATATGATGGAAACTTTGCGCCACTCTCAAAGAGACTTTGTACTTACGTTTATTTGTTTTGTTACAGGATGATATTCTCCTCATATACGGCACCATTCAGCTAAGATTTAAAGGTAAGATTTAATTTAATCCAATCGTGATTATTTATGCTACGAAGTCTTACTGCGGAATTGAAAGCCAATTGAATTGTGATTTATTGTGATCTGAACAAATTGCCGTGGTTCAAGTACCTACCATGATTTATTTTGGGTCCTGCTGGCATTAATCTATACTAATATACATATAAAGCTAAAGAGTTTGTTTGTTTGCTTTAACGCGCTAATCTCAGGAACTGCTGGTACGATTTGAAAAATTCTTTCAGTGTTAGATAGCCCATTTATCGAGGAAGGCTATAGTCTATATATCATCCCGCTAAGACCAATAGGAGCGGAACAGTAATGAAAATTGTGACGCAGACGAAGTTGCGCAGGTCCGCTAGTCTACTATAAGTAAATAGACGCCAGAATAAATAAATGTTATAACTATTTAAATCATTAACCTCTTAGATTTGCATGTTTTATACATCTCAAGTGATTTAATTAGCAAAGTCGTGATCAATTTATATGAGCGGTGTGTTTGATCTTCATAAGAAGTGTAACTGTTTACCTACTCGTAGGCACTGGTTTCACACCAGGAAACTTGAAACAAAAACATTAATAACTAGTGGACGTCACGCGGTTTCACCCGCGTAGTTCCCGTTCCCATGGGAGTACGGGGATAATATATAGCCTATGTTAATCCCTGATAGTGTAGCTATCCTAATATAAAAAAAATAAAAATGAATAATATAAAAAAAATAAAATGCTAAAAGAATTTTTCAAATCGGTCCAGTAGTTTCGGAGCCTATTCAATTCAAACAAACAAATATTTCTTCTTTAAAATATTAGTATAGATTTTAAGTAGCTGCAATATCAATTTCAAATAAATTGCAGAAAATAGCGGTTGCAATAACGGCAATTGCAATGTAATTAGCGGTTTCAATGGCGGCACGGTTTGCGCAGTGGTTGAGCGGTTGAGTGCTGCGCTGCGTGTCGCGGATTCGATTCCCGCGCGGTACAAATATTTGTATGGCCTACAGATAGTTGTTCCGGGTCTGGCTGTTTGTGTATGTGAGATTATATGTATGTCAACGAACCCACGATACAGGAGAAACTCCTAGTGCGAGGCAACGTTATTAAAAAAAAACTGGCCATGTGCGAATAGGACTCGCGTGTAAGGGATTCCGAACTAATTTTATTTTTTTAACGCGTTATTTTAATACAACAGACTTCTTATAGGTTTTCTTGTAATATTTACGCATAGAACTATTATCTGCATTTTTTTTTAATTTTAGGCTCAGTAGTTTCGGAGATAAGGGGGGAATGGTCATTTTTTATTTAATTTCTTGAATAACTTCAAAATCACACGATACAGTTTGAAAAACTTTTTTTTTTAATTTGAACCCCAATAGTGACCTCCATATTAAAAAAAATATCAATTTACGACACACTTTCGTGTTTCGGTCACGGAAGTCCATATGTATACCAAATTTCAAAAGAATCGATCCAGTAGATCCGGAGAAACCTGGCTGTGACAGACGGACAGACACCCGAGTGATCCTATAAGGGTTCCGTTTTTTACGGATGTTCGGAACCCTAAAAAAATAACAGCTATGGTTGCATCGATAGCTGTATAGTAACCTACGGGATTCAATTTATTTCATACGTCCTAAAAGTAATCCGTCGCGTCGGCAATCTGGTACACTACGGATTTATTTCGTTAACGACATAATAACGAGTTGTATCGCTTTTGTGATGAAAGCACAATCAGGTAATACGTTACATTCAATTTTCAGCTCTACGCGGATAACAATAAAAGTGTCCGCGCACGTGTGCGGCGTAAGCGCGTCTTGCCGATTCAGCTTTTTCGGTTATAATGGCTAAGCCGTCATTTTTACAATGAGTTATTACTTTCCCTTATTTTTATTCGTCCGCTTTTCCTGCGACTACCACTTGGCACGGAAAGCAGTTTTGTTTTAGTTTAAGCAAAAAGCAAAAAAAAAATACACTTCACTTAAGATGAAGGAGCTTTCATAATTTATTTAAAAAAACACATGAATACGCAATTAAGTTAAACTTCGATTGAATTGAAGCACCTCTCGATCTGAAAACCCATCAACCATTGGAACCAGCGGGCCACCGAGCACTCGTGAACCCAATATTTTTACATACAATAATTTAATTACCTTTCGACTCCAAAACTACCGATCTCGTAATCCCATTACTTCTACGCGTTTACTCTCAAAAGAGGCAACAGTTTAATGTTAAATCTCGCTTCGAGGCAGTAAAAAAGCGAATTTTTATATTAAACCGGCTCTCGTAGGCTGCATTCACGTGAGGAGGCCCTAGACGGCAAATTAAGTGACATTAGAGGCATAATGCCCGTGGAAGGGAGACGTGAAAGCGGAGTGCTGTTGTGCAACGGTACGCTAGTCCGTGGAGTGCGCCAACAGACGTTCACCACCTGGATGCCGATTAAGCGCTGGAAAATATTGCAGCCGCTTTAAGCTCTGCAGTGCAGCCTAGTTCAGCGACGCTCTGTTGGCGATTGTGCTTTTCAATACTTAAGAAACGTCTATGAGTTTCCTTGGAGTTGTAAATAACATTTATTATGAATAGTGTAGCCACTTGTTACTAACTTTCCTGATGAATGCTGTGCACCTCCCTGGAGGGAGCTTAGGGAGGCACATAATATTCAACCTAAGAAGCTTTTGCAATGGGTTTACTAACATGGACTTGAAAATAATTGAATCTAGTTCTTAAAACAAACATTAGCTGGCACTGCTACTAACGGATCGTCGGTAGTGATTCTGAAGCACTGCATAAAAATTCTTTCAGTCATTTTAAATAGCCTGACTTATTTTAAAAGCATTTTGTCATTCCAGTTTCAGCTACCCGAAATTGCATCTAATTCTTTCCAAATACTGAAATACATCATATGCTCGGTTCAGCTGCTAAACCCGATAATCTGCAAATAAATGTAGCAACGAATTGTGTCAATTTTTTATCAGATCCGGAGACAATTGAAATCGACGCGTCGCGTCGGTAACAAAATTACTTTTTTTTTTCATCTACAATTCTAACCGATCGCTTGGCAGCTGGGACAGCGACTTATTTTAACCGTTTTATGAATTGCTCCTCATTTAATTTTGTCCTCATTTCTTTCATTTTCTCTTATACGACTTCAGTGGGGCTTGATGATAGCACATTCATAAATTGTAAGTTATGAAACCTTTGATGAATGGCTCCTTGATTTGGTTTATTAATTTTCGGTGAAATGTTGTGACTGCCCACAGTGCCCACTGAATATTTATTTTGGGTGCGAGTGTTCGCAAAAATCTTCTGATTGAAAAATCTAATCGGTCTGCCGTGAAGAGCAATCTTTTATAGCTAGGCGCCGACATACGTACTGCTACGCATAATCTTGTTCTTACACAGGAGTTTCCCTAGTTTGGGGTAAATTGACTCCTCTGACTGTATCACAAAAGCTATATGTTCCGAAACTGGTCGTTTATTCTATGTAAAATACGAAATATATTCACGAAAAAAAAAGCCCTACATTCCTGCTTCAGCATTTTCTAATTTAGAAAATTTGTTCCTAACCCGTAAATCGTTGCAAAACAAACTCGCAAGACAGAGGGATCCCCGATGACGGCAAATATAAATTATTCCGTTTTAAATACCAATTTGTCTGTAAGTTAAGTGCTTGACTTATTTAGCACACGTCATTAGCAACAAGAATAATGTGGGTAACTAGCGATATATTTAAGTCCAGACTAAATTTTTTGTCTCCGTCTGAAAACTGACATGCGGTGGATACAGGGCTGCCAATTTGGAACCTAACATTTTGGGGTACAAAGCTTGAAAATATTCTTAGGTTTTTAAACACCTTTCAATCATTAAACAATTTTTCGGTCCTACAAATGTAATGACAGTATCTAAAATTGTACCCCGAACGGATGACAAACCGGTATCCAGACAGGTTCTAAAATAATCAAGAGCAGATTTTTAATTTTTATAATTTCTTTTGGCATATTGTAAATAACAGTATTCCTGTATTATCTGGACAGGACAGGCCACATGGACAGGGGTACCCCTGTCCATGTGGCGTCCATGTATTGTCTCCACAAATAGCGGTGTATTTAGCATTGGCGCCGGCGACGCATTAATTACGCTATAAATAAATGCTTTAGATAAAAAAACGTATCGAGTGAGGCGGTCATAGATTTCTCTGAGCGACGCGACTTTTATTGTTATTGAATGGGGCGGTAATGTGTTGCGGCCAGTTCGTCTGTCGCGCTCGGTTTTATCCGGGATTTATTCAATGGAATGCATTCGTAATGACTTTTTACTGGGGACTCGTATGTATTTCCGTGTTGCTCAGGAAATTGAATGTATGTAAAATTGCAGCGAATGTAACTGACTGTATCTTTGTGTACTTTATTAAACAGTGACAGTCTTTTAATATCAAGTGCTTGAAGCTTTTATCACAAAATATTAGGACATAATTTTATCGGTCTAATTTCTCTTTTACAAAATAATTATGTTTTCACTGCGTTTTCGGTAGTTTAAGTCGACGTAAGAAGATTACCTGGAGAAAGAAATGATCCAAATCTAATACAGGACTACAAAATCTAGCTGGGTAGTTCTAAGGTGGAAATACAATCACGTCACATAATCACATTGAACCAATACGGAAAACTGAAATGCACTTCTCATCCTGACGTCTATGTTATTAGGAAAACCAAATGTACAGCGAAAGTGGAAATACGCTTCTTCTAAATTGGATAGGAATACGAATGATTTTGTTAGAAATCCGAGAGGCAAATAAGTTTACACTAGATGCGGAGGGAAAGAGAGTGGAGTATTGGAGGGCTGAAGGCTAATGATATTATTAAAAAAATATGTAGTAAAAAAGACGTAAAGTAGACGAGGTCCGCCAGAGCCAGTGCCTGCCTGGGTTGCGGAATATATTCGAAAGAGTCACAACGGCCTTGGAACGCAAAGGGATGTGCGCAAGTGGATGATTAGGAGGGATGGGTCAGGATGGATGAGTCTGACACTCCTTTCCGCTCCGCCTAAAGCAGCGGGAGGAGTCATTTGATGATTTCCCATCCTTTAAAAAAAGGTATATGAAGAGTGCATGTCGTATGTCTCTAAGAAGAGAGTGCATTGTTTAATTAAGTGATTAATATAGCACGAAAGAAAAAGCTATCAAGCACTATCAATATAATTCTGATACGTCGCACTAATCTAGTATTAAATTAGGATTGGGACTTATTTGTCAATTTTTGTTAGGTTTTTTAGCCTTTAAAATCGGTGCAAAGTGCAACCTTTACGATCATCACCTTCGTGCCTTTATCCCATGTTACTTGGGGTCGGCGCAACACTTTTTTTTCTTCCATTCTGTCCTATCTCCCGTCACGCTATCACTAACTCCCTTTTCTTTCATATCGCTCTTCAGACAATCCATCCATCTTTTCGTTGGTCTTCCTCTTCCTCTCCATCCATCCACAATTTCACATCACTACATAGTATAAAACAAAGTCGCTTTCTCTGTCCCTATATCCCTATGTATGCTTAAATCTTTAAAACTACGCAACGGATTTTGATGCGGTTTTTTTGAATAGATAAGAGTGATTGAAGAGGAAGGTTTATATGTACAATAACATACATTATATAGTGGAGATATACTGTTATTTTTGAGGTTTCTGATGTGATGTCGTAAATAATTACATTTTATGATGCAGACGAAGTTGCGCGGGTCAGCTAGTTTATATATAACTTATAGTTACATTCGTTTCTTCCCTCCTCTTCACATGACAAAACAATAGACACCTTAAAAAGTACGATAAAATAAATATAGTTCCTGTTGTTTTCTGTTTGTACCACCGTTAAGTTTCCAAGAAGCAAAAGGTATTAACAGTACCCAGTACCTTTGTACCTATTTTTCTGTTTCCTTCTTTTTATTTTTCTATGTAATGTGTGTACATAAATTGTTAAATAAATAAATAAATAAACATTCAAGACGATTATGCGATTATTACCTTAGATTAAATGATGCGGGTGTGTCGTTTTTAATTTGCATTATTGTTTCTGCTTGCATTGTTGTTGTCAAACGTATGCCTATACAAAGTAAAAAAAAAAAAATACTAACCATCTAAAACAGCATGGTGCAAAAAGTGATAGGGTAAGAGATTAAATCATCCATGTATTGCTAATCTGTTGCAATTTGGCAAAACGCTTGAACCACATCCATGATTATAATCACAGGTTTTCGTCCAAGTAATGCCAATTACGTGCTGTTAACAGATTAACCTGCATAAACCAAACAAATCATCACACATTAAACAATTTGCTAAAAATATAACGCTCCTAAATGAAATCTGATCCAATTCCCCGTCCAGTCTCGAGGAGGTCCTTCATATCAATTTAATAGGATTACATAATAGCAATTTTCCTCTATAAAGAGTTGCGTCCATTCGCAGCGAGGTAACAATAGTGTAATCTGGCACGTCGTCCCTGGACTAGAGCACTATTGTTGAAAAATATTTTGTGCAGCTCCTTTTGAAAATTCGAAATGAAACTGTCCGCAAAAGAGGTAACGACAAAATTACCTTTACGGATTATTTTGTGTTCATTTATTCTCTTTTGGACTTAATGTGACTGTTCTTAAGTTACCCTAGGCTGATAAAATTTTCGTTTTTCTGAATTATCCTAATTGTCAAGGTCGGTCCCTCCCGGATTTAGTGGGTTGACTTCGACGATCTTATTTTAAACTTGGTGATTTTTCTTCCAATGAATGTAACAATGTTATGAGAAGAAATATGAGGTTTTCTTGTAAGAGTGATATTCACGTTATTAGTAAAGCGTCTGTGATGAATGTGACTACAGTCAAATTTGCAAAGCGCTACTTCTTCCGCTCTGTTAATTTTAACCACATGGCTGTCATTTAAATAAACTTACAGAACCACCTGATGACGGTACAAATATAAACCCCATAATATCAATAGACTAGATGTGTTTGACAATGAGCGTCCCTCGGCGAATGTCATTAATGTCATCCGCAGAGCTGACGAGCCGCGCGGCGGGTGGCCCTACGCTCTACGTCTACCATGTATATCATTAAAAGTACCTACTACCTACGATTAAATTACAGGGTATTTTATGCAGTTGAAATTGTTTGTTTTGCGGATCGGGGAGTGAAGATAAAAGGGTGCAGGTGCCTAATTGTCGTACAAGTCGTGCTGAATGAAGGGGTCGGGTTTTGTTGTGTTCCTTTGTGGATGATTGATGGATTTATTAGTATGCTAGTGCATTTTCAAATCGATTTCGTCCTTTTCTTTTGCTGCAGTTCTATTGTGATCAGAATTATTTCGTTGAAATATTGCTTTGCAAAGATGGTGTTGATGAATAAAAATTTAAACTGATTCAGAAAACATATGGAATGCTCACTTAAAATCTGTGACATGTAAATTGACGATAAAAGCTAGAAAGTTTAAGGGAAATGTTAGCGTACACATTTGTTGCTAAACGCTTTGAAACATCGTTAGGCTATTGTACAAAATCAGTTACGACAGTTTACGAAAGCTATGAAACTACGTCCAGGATACTCGTAAATGGGAATAACTTTACAATAAAGCTCGCATTCTGTGCAAGATGAACTTTTCGGAATTTGTCAACGGACAGCAAAAAATATGGAGAGTGACTTCCGACTACCGACCCTCGTTTTAGCAAATGAGTTTTGTTATATCTATACTAATCTATACTAATATATAAAGCTGAAGACTTTGTTTGTTTTCTTGAACGCGCTAATCTCAGGAACGACTGGTCCGATTTAAAAAATTCTTTTAGTTTCAGATAGCCCATTTATCGAGGAAGGCTATAGGCTATATATCATCCCGCTAAGACCAATAGGAGCGGAGCAGTAATGAAAATTGTGACGCAGACGAAGTTGCGCGGGTCAGCTAGTTAATGATATCCTGGATCTAGTCCCGTTTCTATAATACAGTTACGAATTACTTTAACTCGGAGAAAAATATTTCTTCGCTTGAATTAATTTTCTGACTGCCCAGTGCTTACTGCCTAAGTAGCATAGCGTCACGTTGACAAAACACACATTTATCTATAAACATTCAACTGAAAGACGCCTCTGCTGGACACACCCGGTTTCTGAATTGAGAATTTGAATTTAACTACTTTTCTAACTCAACCCAGAAACCGGGTAACACTAACAGGCCATTAAACAAGCCTATCACCCAGTTTCGTCGTTCGTCGGTGTATCCAACGGTTTCCCGTGATCGAAACACCCCTTGTCGTTTCCCAATTTCCTGGCAATAATTTAATTCCATTTTTCTTATGGTATACATTTTATCGAGTCGATTACAATTGTTTGCTCGGGTACACCTCACCCCTTCCGTGTTGCAGACAGCGGAACTGATGCGCAGGGGATCTGTTTGTGATATGACTGGCAAATATGTATATTATGAAGATTTCTTTAGATTTTTTAATACGAGTAGGTATTATGTATTCAATATAATATTTTGTGCAAATTAGCCTGAGAAATTAATTTATGAATTCGGTTGCATCGACATTGTTGCCACTGTGGGTGGTAGAATCTGGATGAGGCTGGCACCGGAACGTGAAACTATGCTCAGCAGTGAACGATTTCGGGCTGTGCCATTGTCTGTGCCGTTGTGCAATGCACCAACGGAGCATAAATTGTTCCATCTGCTGCTTTCCATCATCCTGTGCACGGTGGTAATGGACGTCGCATGGACGACGGTCATAATCGAAATAAATAGCGATAAATGTTATTTGGATGGGATCGTTCAAACAGAAGATTAGAATGGATAATAGTGACAGCAAAAACAAATGGATCGCAAAGAAATATCTTCTTCTATCCCGATTCTCATGAATAACGAAACAATGACTAAGAACGTAATCGGTTTCATTTCAAAGTGCTTCGTAAATGAACTGACACAGGTACGTATCAATGTTATTAATTAAAATATATTACATTGAAACCACATCGTTTCCCACTCAGTCGGAACAATTAAATTGACTACTGCATAATACACCACGGGGCTATTACACAAATTGACGAATCTTTTATTCATCAATCCAATCATCCATACCGCTGAGGGCTGTTCGCGGGCGTCGGAGACTATCGAAATAAGAAATCTCTGTGTATTTTCTCTCTTTTTCTTACTTATACAGTTTCTACCACGACTGAGTGCGACGGATGATTCGAAATTTTCAATTAGACCACAATTGGCTTAGTTATCCACTGTTCTTATTTCATTTGGTATATTTTCAAAAGCTGTATAATGATGTTTTTGGCATAATATTGTTAATGTTAAACGCCTGATGTTCTAATAATGTGCTTTGAGTTGTTTCGTTACTGAATGGTTTTGAAAAACAACTTCAATTTACATTTCAAGCTTTATTTACCGCTGCGCTACCTATCACACTGATAATAAATGGGTCAGAATAATAAATGGGTAACATCCTTGATTTGCTCTGGTAGGCTTATACCTGGTTTTACCATCAATCTGGTTAGAAATATGAATAAATTCATAGAATGCGTACAGCGTAAGTGTTACAAAATCAGGAAGTCATTATCTGTCGCATTGGTCATCCTGTCTCCAATTTCCAATACATATTGGGCCGTAGGGAGACGCGGCCTGACCGCTTGTCCCGCGATGCGGCCCATGCGGCCATGCGGCTCGTCCATCGAACATGTCCATTTCAGTGACGTGCCGATAAAAACTGAATCAACTTTGTGGTCGCAAAAAATGTATTGTACAGTGTTCTGTCGGATAACCTGTCCTTTGACGGGCCGCGGTTTTATCGTAGTTCGATAGTTTTTGTCGAAATTGGAAATTTTAACGGTCTGTTTTGGTCGGAAAGGAGAGCTGGCTAGACAGATGTCCATTAACGTTTTAAAATTTTTTGTTAGAGGGGCCGTAGATTAGGAAAATTGATCGGTTTCGAACGTGGATTGAGTAGTTTACGACGGCAAAAAATCTTTACAATGAAACTGGTTTCGGCTACCGGTGAAGACGCACGCACGAATTTGCTATTGCGAATGTTCTGGTTTAAAATGTTGAAACACTTTTCAATTCAAAACCCTACAATTATCTACCAATTGTTTCTAACTAACCCTTTATTTTTCTACGCAAGTAACCGCTAACCAGTACTGATGTAATTGACGTTGAGATTCAAATTAGAGACGTTCCGTCTGAAAAAGCCCCTTCCGACGTCGCCGTCGGAGACAGCTGCATTTTCCTGGCCGTCCGCGTCCCGCCGCGAATAGTCATTGTATGCAAAACGTCGCGGCCAGACGGCACTATTGTTCACACGAGATTAAGGCGGGGGCACGTCCATTATGCAAGAAGCCTGAAGAACGGGACCCTATTCCACGGGTGATTGCGAACCTGACGGTTCTCAGGTGCCCCGGTTTGCGTGGGACGACTCAAAATTTTATAGGCGTTCTTTTAAAACAGTGAGAGATGGATGAGAAAGGCGCAGTATTAAAACTTAAAAGCTGGGCTTTCCTGGAGTTACCAAACCTTGTTTTGAAAACTCAATGCTAACGTTTGAAATCAAACTCAATTAAAATAAAACTTAGTCAGATCAACAGTCTTCTATAACAATGTATTTTAATTAAAACCACAAAAACTCGGAAACTTCCCCTCACGTTTTCCGACTTCCTGTTTCGGCTGAGCTTATTATAAACACGTGATCCATATTATTCGCCGTCCCGTATTTCCTTACCCAATCTTGGGCACTCTAGCGACGCACCTGAGATGTTTCAGACATTTAATCAGGCCTGTAATCGGAAAAACAATGCTATTGAGTGGAGGTATCGCCCTCGGGCGGGCCTGGCTTTTGTCGCGCCGGGACAACGGGACGAACCAATCTGTTTCGCAAATTACGTACGAATCTTGGGACGACGTGCTTTTTGCATGAGCAGTGAAGGAATGAGGAATGCTAGGTTGATTGAGTGGGATATTAGAGAGGAGGAGATAAAAGAAATGTCAGGTGGGCCGGGTTTGTTTACTGCTCTCTTGTTGTGAATGCTTGTCTTTGTTTTTTACTGATGTGGTAATCTATCATTTCTGGTGCATGATTGTGTTTGGTAAACGTTTTTGTTTAGAACTCGATTTAATTCATACATTCACACATTCAGTCCTGGTTTTATAGCACCATTTACAACAGAATAGCTTAGAAGGATAACACGTTTTATACAATTTTATTTACGCCCCCTTGTTTCCGTTCCTGCTAGAACTTTATTCAATTCCCCCGCGACAATTTATCCTTCATTTCATAAGACATTTCGCACGAATAGTTCTCTATCGAATTTCACCGTACCTACGGCGACACGTGACTTTCCCCATCATTTGTGTACACCCACAAATTGAGTTAGCACCTTTTGTCGTAGCAAATAAAGCCCAAAATCCATTTGACGTAAACGAAGTTGTACTTACGTGGATTTGTAACGACACCGGTCAATTCCTGTGAGTGTAGGCAAATGTACAAATTGATGACGCTGAACGTGAAGACAGTTGGCGACACTTGAATACCTTCGATTGGATGCTCTCAACTGGAAAACTGTAGGAACAGGTCAATTAGTTCAAGAACGTTCTGATATTGGCACCTAGGTGGCAACTATTTTATGAACAGATATTTCCTTTGGACTAGTTTGTATTCGTAAAATGTATCAATATCATTCGCAGATTTGTACGAATAAAAGAACATGACAAAACAAATGTATCGAGTAACAGTAATTTAAACACTTGTTATTCGCAATTAACACCTACAAGGGCCAAATTAAGATCAAAGGAAGTTTAACGGTCTCGAAGACAAAATACCCTCGCGAACACGATTTATCACCTCACTAATTTACAGTTGTTTTGTCTAAAAGTCGAAAAAAAAACAAGACATAAAAATTGAACCGCAAGCTGAATTTCCAGAATGCCAAGATTCTGCCAAATATTCGACTGGTCGGAAAATGCAGAATATTTACGAAAATAGAATTTATTATATCGATGCCGGTGTGCCGGTGGGCGCTGGCCGAAGATGCGTGTGGCAGAGCTTTCGGTCGGGCGACCGCGACATATCCGCTGCAGACGTGCAGACGCTCCGGTAGCGGACTAGCGGCCCGCTGCGGTCGACTGCGCTCTCCGCAACACGGAATTTGCGTCATACTGACCGTCAGCTTTATGCATGAATGTGCTCGCAGAAATGGCTCTCGTGAAGTAACTGCATTTTTGCGGGTAGCGGAATTTTGAACGATCCGAATGGATATCCTGGCAAATATTTCTATTTGCTCCTGAAAACATCACACACAGTTTTTCAACAATCTAGTTAGGGAAACTATACTTCGATTACACTGAGGTTTGCCTAATATCAGCAGTGTCATGACAATCTTCATGGATGAAGTTACTTACAAATTCTAAGCCCGTCAAGCAAGTGTCAATGTCAACTAACTATACTTTGTCCATATCTGGAGTTGACAGTGCATCAATTTAATTATTACTCTGTGTCATAGAGAAGGAAGACTTCGTTATTATGGCCTAGATATAATTGACTAAGGAAATTACTTTACGTATGCAAGTCTCGTATACAAAATACTATTCTCATTATGTGGTGCCTATCGCTAATGACGTTACGCCTCCCGGGCTGATTCACTTTACGTGACACGCATCTACTTAAAATTGGTACTATAAAGGAGCACGCTAAACTATTACATTATGTGAGGACCTCTTAGATGTAGTCATCGGAGATTGATATGAAGGGGATGGTGGTTGTTCAAAGACAAATTGCATTTGGTTGTTGAAGGCCGTCTAGATGATAGTTAACTGTTTCTTTTGCATTGAATAGGTATACCTATACACACTGCACAAAATACATGAAACTACGCTATAGGTCACGTACGTGGAACTCTTGTAATAGACACACCAAAAGTTTGTACCATACCTATAGACGGGAAAATGTGGATCTCTCCAAATTCTTTCAGAACTCCATACATCGATGCAGTATCACATATTCAGATTGAGATGTCTCTCTTTAGAAAGGCTACTTCGCAAACCGATGTGTCAGTTGCGTCTGCGGAGTACGGAACTAGTAAGTAATCGAAATTGAGGAGTGAGTCCGTCCGACTTTGCAACAGACACCTGTGTGCTCGAAATGTCTAGTTCAGTGATTCGGTGCTGACCATGGTTGTTATAAGCTGGCAAATATATCACAAAGTCAGGATATTCACCCTTTTTATCCCTCCTGGAAATATAAAGCCTTTGTCGGAACTTTAAAACAGTGCAATACGATATTTAGATCATATCACTTAACACCTTTTCTTCCTTTTTTACCTGGCGGGTCCCCAAACACACAGAGCCTTAAAGTTTCGTTATCTGATTTCGAGTATAAACATAATGCCTCACGTCCGGTCATTAACCTGTCACTAGCAAATGCCGCAGTAATCTTCAAGTTTCCGAAGATGAACTGACTTTTAAACCAAGTAAAAATAATGAGCCGAAAACCTCCAAGTTCTTTGCCCAGGATTCTAGCTAAACCTTTTTCCTAAAGCATGTCATCGTTGTTTGACTTGGTGGACACTAATTAGTTCAAGGTTTATGCAGCTGTGGGTACATAGATATCTTTTAAAAATCGAATGCTAATTTAGACGTTTGAGGCACAAAGCTCGCGGCCGCGGCAGAGGAGGGACGTCGGACATAGGTAATGTTAGTGGGGGCTAATTCGTCAAAGGGCGCTCGCGTCGCTTTGTCCCGGCTTATGGTAATCAACGTAGGCGTTGTGGCCGCCGCTGCGCCGCTCTCTGCATTTAATGATCGGATTTATTAACTAGCTACGTTAGGTGATCTGTTTTACGTAAAGATTTCGGTTAATTAAAGGTTCTTTGGCAGTGGTTAGATAGATGGAATGGAATACGGTCAAAGGTCGGGGTTAGCCAATTAAACTGTGAACGTATTATATATACTTATATATATTTTTTTTTTTATGGGTTCACTCGTGACTCTAGTCTAGGTCAGAGATGACAGAGACAAAGTCTACGATGGAGCGAGCTTACCCAGAAGGAGCCTGTTCACTCTAACTTTGAAGAGATTAGGGTTGTAAGCGTTTGGAAACACAGACGCAGGCAGAGAGTTCCACTCCTTTGCTGTGCGCATTATAAAAGACGTTTGGAAACGCTTAGTGCGAATTGGTGGAATAGTAACAAGGTAGGATGTCCGATGGTAGAGGGGGGCCGGTGGGATGAGGTCGTGGAGTTCTTGGGCACACTCACCGAAGTACAATCTGTAGAAGACCGATAAGCAGGCAACCTTACGGCGATGAGCCAAGCTATGTAGCTTGGCATCCACCAGTTTTACGTCACCGATGAGCCTCTTAGCTCTGCGTTCCACCGAGTTAAGCGCGGCAAGCTGATACTTAGCTGAGCCATCCCAAAGGTGGCTACAATACTCCATGCAGGATCGGACTTGCGCTTAATATAGGTTTAAAAGCTGTCCAGGCCTGAAGTATCGCTTCACCCTATTTAGGATGCCCAGCTTTTTGGCTGCAATTTGGGCTTTGTACTCGATGATGGCGCCGAAGATGGGTCTGGATGTCAACTCCATGCCTAGGAGCTCGAGCGTATCAGTCACAGGAACAGATGCACCCCGAAAAGTAGGAGTTTGGTCAAAACGACTCCTGTTTGCGGTAAAAAGACACGCCTGTGTTTTGGTGGCGTTAAAAGTGACCACATTGTCATCACCCCACTGGGAGACAAGGCTTAAGGTCAAATTTGTCCGCTCTACCATGGCCTCTCAAGGAACGAACTTTATCCCCGCTGGTTGTTGCGCTGTACAAGTATCTCAAGTATATGACTAAATCTAAGTGTGTGATTATTGTAAGATAAAGAAGCTCTCTGATTGATTTCGTTGCGGGATACGGGACTTGAAACGTGTATCCGAGAATCGAGCTTCATTGACTCGGCGTTTTTCAGGTGGATTCTGGCTTTCAGGAGTTTCAGTGGCCGGGAAAAGTTAAGCGGACTAGTAAAAAAAAATAAGTTGCTCTAGATACGATAGAAGAAAGAACGAGATTTACCAAAATAATCCTTGATGGCTTGATGCGAAAACTTAAAAAAAAATTTCGAGTTGCTATATTTACTTATCAAATTAGTCTTAAAACGGGGCCAGTTTTATGCAGTTTCGCCTCAGCGCTCGAAGACTCGTATCTTTTATCCTGGACTCTGCAGTCACCATAGGCAGCTTCTTCAAGCTAAAACCACCATAGAATTCTATGATCATTGGACAGTCATGAATCACGTGTGATAGCGACAATAGTGCTGCTCTCACGACGTTTATCTACGTGCGTCCCCCTTGCGATATGCATCGCCAATCATAATGATTGTGACCGTTACAGACTCCAACTAGAGCGATATGATAAATTCTAGGCAATTTGCTTTGCTCCCTCTGGTTGTCACAAGGGATTATTTTTTGGGCCTATTTAACCCCAGTTTCTCAATTAGGAGTTAACTATGAGGTCAAGCTATGAGGTTATCGACGTTGAGCGCACCCTTGCCTAATATTGACCTACTAAGAAACACGTGACATAGGTATGTTCAGTTGCCTGTCCTATCGCCTACCTATTTATGAAAACTGGCCAAGTGCGAGTCGGACTCGCGTGCAAAGGGTTCCGAACGAATTTAATTTTTTATCATGTTATTTTATCACTATAGACTTCTTATAGCTTTTCCTGTTATCTATAGGTAAAGATCTATTATCTCAATTTTTTTTCAAAATTTTAGGCTCAGCAGTTTCGGAGATAAAGGGGGAGGGAATAGTCAGTTTTCGTATAATTTCTTTTATAACTTCAAAATAATTTGTTTTAAAATTATGAAAAAATGTAATTAGAACCCTTAGAGTAAGCCCTTTCATTTAATATGTCACACGATATTGTTAAAAAAAAAAACTTTTTTTAGAAATTTTCAAGTTTGACCCCCAAAAGTGACCCCCATACTAAACATTTAATAATTTATGTAACGCGTCCGTTTTTGGGTCACAGTCCATATGTGTACCCAATTTCAACAGAATCGGTCCAGTGGATCCGGAGAAAACTGGCTGTGACAGACGGACAGGCAGACACACCCGAGTGATCCTATAACGATTCCGTTTTTGGTTCGGAACCCTAAAAAAGAGTCTTCGCCCTAAATCGGCTTTGATGAACAAATCCTTTCGAATCATGCTTAAGGCTTAAATTAAATTAGACCTCACCGCCTCGCCTAGTGTATGCTGAAAGGGACGAGGATGTACGATGAAATCAATATACATTCTGATCGTGCGCTCAACCCTAACGCTAACCAATAGTGAGACAAAGCAAACATGATAATGTAACCGGATATTTGTAAAGATACTGAATTTTTAACTGGAAACTTCAATCTCTTATTGTCAGATCTTGATTAGTCCTTGTGGTGTTCACAAGAATCACTTGTTATAGTTTTGAGGTTTAGATTAAAACCACTCTATTAACAGTTAGTAGTGTGCAACTCCACTCTATTAACAGTTAGTAGTGTGCAACTCCACTCTATTAACAGTAAGTAGTGTGCAACTCGGAGGCACCGTCTAGTCGCCCGAAGGGCTAGTTCAAGACTGCATTACGACGTAGCCGTCGAGCTGCTGCTACATTTATTGTAAACTAGTGGACGTCACGCGGTTTCACCCGCGTAGTTCCCGTTCCCGTGGGAGTACGGGGATAAAATATAGCCTATGTTACTCCCTGATAATGTAGTTATCTATTGCTGAAAGAATTTTTCAAATCGGTCCAGTAGTTTCGGAGCCTATTCATTTCAAACAAACAAACAAATTTTTCCTCTTTATAATATTAGTGTAGATAGTGTAGATATCACAGTCCTGAAATAATTTTTCGACGGGAAAATTGCTTAGCCAAAAAATCTAAGTCCCTTGTTATATGTTACACAAACAACTCAACACCCCGTCCGGTGCTCAACTCGACACTCAACACAGTCACAGGAGGTGCGACAAATCGCAACTCCCCACATTGTCGTATCCAAAGAGTTGCAGGTTTAGGTGGTGCGCGGTATCATCGGCGAGTCAAAGGGCGCCGACAAAGCGCCGCCGCGGCGCGGTGCGGGCGGCATTAGCGGCCCGTTTGATACCCCCACCCTCGCGCAGGGTTGACAACGAACCGCGACCTACGACAAACCGGTCGCACGATACCGACCATCTAAGTTTAATTGCTTTTTAAATGATGTGATGGATTAATTTTGTTTGACGGATTTTCCTTCTCGTTGAACGTGGGGGACATTGAGGATTTATTGACCCGAATGGTAAAGTACGATGTCAGTTTTATGGTAGCTACGTTTCTAGTAGAGTTATTTCGATCAGGATACTTTAGACACCTATAAGGCACAATCCGTATTGTTCTACCACGGCAACAATATACCTCATTTAATTAGGTCAAAGCAATGATATACATAGAATATCATTGGGTCAAAGCTTTTACCCTGGAAGAATATTTTGCCAGCTTTCCATTAATTAATTCCCATATATATAGTATTAAGCTACATTTTTTCCTCGGAGCAGCATAGCCAGCCCTACCGCCTCCCCACAGCCGGGCTCAAAGTGAGTGTGTTACTCTTTAACCTGCGCGATTCGCGACCGGCTAAACTTACCACTCCGCTAAATAAAGTTAAAAGGCTCCTCAAGCTTTGTCTCGGCCGCCTTTGATGTACGGCGAGAACATCCCCCACCCCCCACACCCTCGCTCGCAAACAGTTTACCGCAAGCTGGAACTATTGCCCTTAATGCCTTTTCCGATTGGGTATACGGTGTGCGGGAGTACCCCTCCCGATTGATTAGTGTGTTGTTTAGTGCCAAAGGAATTTCTCAGGAAGCAGCCCGATCAAAGTGGCCGAGCCTCTTTGATGAGTGAACGCTAATACGATGAATCAGTACCCTTATCATTTTGATCTCTTGTTACCGATGGTTACTATTATTGATGTATTGGGACGGGACTTTGGGACCGCTTTCAAAGGTTTTTCGCTACTACGTTTTAAGTGATAGGGTATGATGGTCAAATGTGGTGTTTGTTGAAGAAACTCGGGGAGATGAGGTAAATTGATTGGGACTTGTTTAGTTGAGTTCTTATTGTAGCTTACTGAAAGGAGACAATCAAAAAGCTTATTTGCGTGCTGCAGTCTAAAGACTAGATATACCATTGACCAAAACTGTCGAAATCTAGCTAAGATAAAGAGATACAATGTGCTGCTAATCATAGAAACAAACATTTATAATACCTAAAAAACATTTAGTACGAAAATATGCGAAATAGACTTGAAAGAACTTTCAAAGGAAAGCTATTTGTTTGGGCGTAAGTAATTTTATACAAGTCGTATTAATACGTCCACGCGCCAGAAAAGCAAAACCTCTTCAAAGGATTTATTTAGGCTTTAGTCTGTAATCAGTGATTCTTTTATCTGTGACTGTTTCACTTAAATACCTATAATTAACTTTTTACGTTTTCTTTCTCTCTTTTTTAATGTAATCCGCGAATGGCGGCCCAAAATGAAAGGACTCTGCCCCTTTGATCTTTCTGACTTGTAAAACCAATCATACAGTCGTATTTTCCCTTTTAACTTCACTTCATAGAGTTTGTCTTCTTTACAGAATGATACAGTAGTGAAATTAAGGTTTTTGACGTAACGTCTACGGTCGTTTTAGGTAGCGCTTATTAATTAAAGTTTAAAATGCTCTGAGAGTACTTGAATTAAAGTCTTGAACCATTTATCCTCTCTATTATAAGTAGAAAATTCTCCGGAGCCTTAATAATATAAGTACACCTAAACTACCTACTCTTTCATACATGTCTCGATAGTACATAGGTCAGCCCTACAAAGCCATACAAACCAAGCATATTAATTATCAAACATGCAAATGAATTAAAAGCCTCCAGGAACACAGACAGGTAGGTACAAACGAACGTTACTAAATCCGTTCCCGTAATACGGCTCGGACTTTGCGAAAATTCAATTAGAGTAATAACAACGCACAGTTCCATTATGCCAATCAAAGGGAAACGAAAAGTTTGCGCACATCAAAGAGTCGCTTAGTGCGTGCTCTCGGCTAATGACGCTTTGGGGGCGGGCCTTTATCGATATCCATAGTCGATTAATCGCTACAGCTAATGAAGTTATAGGGATGTTCACTGTATCGATACAAGATCAGTCGCGAACGTGGAAAGCATTATTAGCGAGGGAGTAAAACTTTATTACCTACCAAAATATATTTAGAGAAAATTTACTCGCTATCGCTAATAAGTTGTTTCGACATGTCGATGTATTTTGGTTTATGGAGATGTCAATTATTACGTGAAAACGTGTTTTATGATTGTTGTATTGGCTTAATTGAGATTTTGTGAAAGTTTTTTTTAATAGAAGCTGCGTTTTATGTTATTCAGTTAAAAGATAAGTCTTGTCTAGCTTGCATAAAAGCGACATCTCCGTTTTCTTTTCGATGGTTCTTGGCAATGAATAGATCCTTTTTACAAGTGGATGTCATCATCTCTTCTCAGAGGGAGAGGAAGCTTTGTCTTCTGATCTGTTATCATCTTCATCTTCTATTTTTTAGTTAGCACAGCTAGATGTATTGATAATATGGTCGTTAACAGGCTGTAGGTATTCATAATATGTATGTATTGAATGGAATCAAACATTTGAGACTCCCAGCGAAAGTCAAATTACAATACATAGGTACCTACATACCTATAAGATTTTGACAAATCAATTTTGCCGTCTGTCTGATCTTCGCGAAATCGAATATCTGAGCTATACTCAGAGAAACCTCTTTGATATCTATCTATTCATTTCATCTGTAAATCGAGTTGGAATCCTCAAATTAATTCGCCTTCAAAAGGTGAATATCATGACGTCGCGATACCTACACCTACCTACTTAGATGCCTACATAACTTCGCAAGCATGCCAATGAAAACTTTGATTGTAAATTTTATTCAGTACGCTTGAAAAGGGAACTTTTTATTTATTGAATAGATATTTTTACTGTTTAAACCGTTCGTATTCTGACCATTACTTTTTTATTGTTTCAGATAATACGAAGCAAACAGACAAGGCACAAAACACCGAAATGCAGCGGCATTAAGCTGCTACACAGGTATATACTAGAAACTTGCCAATATTTTTCTCATACAACGTTCTTCAATAAAGTTAGAATATATGAGTTATTTTTTATTTTTGCCGCGCTTAATGAACTCACGTAGCAGCTACCGTCACCTAGTGGCACTTTTTGACACTAAAAGTGCTTCGCGGTCGTTTGACATGATTCATAGCGTCGTCGAAAGATGGCGTTAGACTGCAGCTGTCTGTCATGGCTGGTTGTCAAACAAACGTCAAACTCGCTTTTGTATACAAAACGGACTCAAGCTAATTTATTATTTATTTCGAAGAAAGTTTTCAATGAATGTCATCAGTTATATTTTGTTGCGGCCTTCAAAACTTACGTGCTAAGTAAGAACATTCGTTTTCATGTAAGTTTTCACTCATTATCGTTGTTTAAATATAGCCCTTCCGGGTTTCGGGATGGTATTTCGGCATAAATAGCATTTATTGCCGTCAATTCTGTCTGTGATGATCCGCTATTAGATAAAGCTGAAGGTCTCCTCTTGTTTCTAATAGTTTATTGATAATTTTACACGTCGTGATTGTTACCGCGACGTTACTTTTACGAGCTGGGCCTTTGTTTACAACTTGTTTCCTGTGTTTATGCTCGTCATGTTCAATGAAAATTTGTTGGATTTAGTACTATGTGACGCTTCGTAACACGCTTGCATCGTGACCTGTTCTAAACACAATTGTTTCAGGTAGCACCTCTTGTAAAATGATATCTTTCCAAAACACAACATTTTAACACACTCATATTATTTTTCAAAGGCCTTAGTATTCATCCTAAAAATAGGAAAAGCAAGCAAACTCATATTATTACTAGTAAGACAACATACCAATAACATCCACTCAGTTCTGCACACCCCTTTTTGAATAAACCTTTTTTATAGTCAGTTATTGATTTCAAATTTTAATAAACCCTATCATAAGTACAACCACTATACAAAATATAAGGGCACGGGATTACTCCGTACCCTATTGTGTTGAACGTTCAGCCTCCGTCTATGGATCTTTCACTCGGACTATTGCGGCAACGTTGTGCAGTCGTGCTGTTCTTAAAAAAAAGAACTTTTGCTCAATAAAGATTATTAACATCAAGTTATAATATTCAGAGAATTTTATAAACTGGTGTAACTCAGAAGTGTATTGTTTGTTTAAGCACAATGAACATGGTAAGGTCCTTTATGGTTTTTTGTGACCCTATTATGTATTTTTTTTTTCATAACTTGTTTGTTGAACCATGAAGTTATGATTTAATTTGTTTTGACATGCTCTTATTATAATCTGTCCCTTTTTTCTCTAATACTTAGGGATGGTTGAATAGAAATTAAAAATTAATATTTTCTATTCAGTTTAAAGTTGGCAATATGATTTTTTGTGTAGAGAGTTATGAAATATGATATTTTATTCCTTATACTAAGTGGATTAATATGTAATGGTATAGCTTACATAATAGATTTCTATAGCATGGTTCGCTCCGATGTGATGTTTCCTTCCAGCGCCGATCGATGCCGGAGACTCTTGACTTTGCCACGCTGTCTCATTTTTTGTTTGCTGTCCCTTTTCAACTTATACAAATCAAATACACTGGATATGATCCTTATTGTTTGCCATATTGATTTTTATGTGGCTTGGTGCGCAGTTCTTGCGGCATAACCATCATTTTGTTGTGTGAACGGAACGCTTGGGTATATTCATACTGTTTTTTGCCAGTTATTGATGCTATAATAAGCTCATCCTTACAGATTACAGTTTTAATTGGGGTTTAAATAAGTGGAATCTAAGTTTTTGTGACCTATGTTACTAAGAATGGGTGTAAAACGGCTTGATAAAGCATATCTTTTGGGAAAATTTGCACCGGAGGTAAATTATAGTGTTACAGTAGTGATGAATACACATGCATACAATAGAGAATAGACTATTATTAGTAAGTTTTAAAATTTTTGTGTTTTGCCATTACATAAATTGGCAAAAAATTACCCTTTTCATTATTTCACTCTTAGTAAAATATTGATGTGTTGTATGTTTGTGTGCAGGTGGTGTCTCGCCATGCAGCGCGCGGGTGGGAGAAGGGCCTGTGCGCCATGAGCCACACTCCTATAGGCGGCCACCCGCAAGGTAACTGAACCTGTTCCTATTAAATTTGGTGATTTGTTGTATGAGTTTTTGTAGAGTCAATTTCTTTGGATGTTTTTGAATGTGCACATATTTTATGATGTAGGCTAAATGATAGTACACTCATGCTTACTGCATTGAACACGAGGTTCAGGTACGATAGGACGTTTAACTTTATATCATAGGTATCAGTGGATCACGAACAATATGTGAATAGTTGTTTGTCTCGTACAGGTTGGGAGCACAAGCTTGCTGACAGGTCGTCGCTGCCGCCGGCTTCTGGGGAGGATAAGAGCAAATCTCAGTCCAAATATGTGTTCGCACAACCACATCTGTCCAAGTGAGTCTAACACATACAAAACCTTCATCAATCCACAAATACTTTTTTTCTACGAGTGTTCAACGATGTTATAAAAATGGCGTCATCGATCTGAGCTTACGGGAGGCTTTTCGATACCTAGGTCTTGGATAAAGTCATATTTCAGCTTTTACTTGAATTTAACGTGGATGGAAGGTGGAAGGTGTGGCGTATTATATTTTCAGGATAACATTAGATGATTACACTCATATTTTCTCCTCGCAACGATTCGAAGACTGGGTGAATGCTTGAATAAAAGATTTGTCTATTTTATGTGTTACCCAAAATTAGCGAAGCTCTCTTATGAGAGGCAATTCAAGGCAGGTCTCTTACACTTTTCGTTGTAAGGGTCAGTCATGGCAGGCGCTCATGTATGGTTTCCTTTCAGGGTCAGCATGGCGTGGCGCGAGCAGACGGAAGGCTCGTCGGGTAGCTCGGCGCGCTCGCCCGCCTCGCCGCCTTACATGCGCTGGGCACGCAGCCTGCACGAGTTGCTTGAGGTACGTACTGATGCATTCTTAATAACTGTTTTTTGCTATAGATTAATAAAACCATAACACCCCTTGTACTTGTTATCTTTGTTAAGTATTCCGGTTTCCTGGCTGAAAGTCTGAAGTTCAATAATTGCCCCTGGATGTATATTTAATTCAACCAGCAGTATAGGCCAACTTTAAAGATGGGTTGTGTGAGGTGTTAATGAAGAGGGAGTTACAGATGGCGTGACGATTGACAGGATTGAATGGAGATAGGGAAGAATGATGACAGGAAGATGATGTCAGCCCAACGATAAAGGCAACGTTCCTGGTCTTCATCTTCCAGTTTAATTAAATTTCTAACTAGTTTTTATCTCAACTGCATAGCTGATACTACTCACGAGCATTAACAGTAATATTTGCAATCTCCCTTAGGACGCGGAAGGCGTGCGCCTGTTCCGCAAGTACGTGGGCGGCGCGGGCGGCCTGCACGTGGACCGACTCAACTTCTACTTCGCCGTGCAGGGCCTGCGCCAGGAGTGCGACCCCTCCAAGATACGGCAGGTCGTCTCGGCTATATACAAGTGAGTAACTAACGACAAGAGAATACGCTTCAATATGATAAGCAACGCGCCTAGTATTGCTGATATCCATAGGCGGCGGTGATCACTAACCGTCAGTTGGGCCGCAAGCTTGTTTAATAAAATAATAAAATTTATTGAAATAATAATAAGTTAACAAAAAAGTATACATATGGTTCAGTAGTAGGTATATATTAAGCTAGGCCTATAATAGGATTGTAATAATCTGGATGTAAACTATGGTACAAGAAATTAATATGAGAATTACAGTCAAAAATAGAACTCTTTAAGGTAATGTAGTGCGTGCGTGTTTGACACTACAATGCATAAAAAAACTGCCTGAATCGCTGATATATCCCCGTGAAGCTGAGATTTCGGACAGTACTGCGGGTCTAAACCGGCCACTTTAGCAGAATCATATTAGAATCATAATATTAACCACACAACAATCTGTCAAATTACATTTTAATCTTTATCCCTAACGCATTAGGTTCAAGGTGGATTGGGAAAATTTGACAGTGACGGGTAGCGTGATGTGCTTTCTGGTTCTGCTAAAGTGGCTTTTTTAGACCCGCTGATATCTTTACCGTGGTACAGAGATATAATAACTGCCTCGTGTTGCTAAAACCTCTTAAGGAATCATAAGGACGGGATCAATTTTATGATATTTAATTCCACGCGATCATAGACACAGCTTGCTGATTGGCCATATCATTTGGTAAAGGCACGCTGTCACCACTTATTGCCGAAGTTCTTAAATTTAGACTTATTAGCCACTAGCCTACACATAAACTTGGGCATAGGGAAATTACTGAAGGTTTGTTCTCTGTTCAGATTTCTGCGCAAGTCTCAGCTAGCGATGCCCGAGGAGCTGAAGACGCAAGTGAAGCAGAGCCTCAAGGATGGCTCCAACATCGAGAAGACTATATTCGACAATATGGAGCAGGAGGTATGTCACTTTGCCACAGTATAGGAAAACAGATATGTTGAGCCAAAAACTTACAGTAAAAGTCTTACGGCAATGAGATTGTATCTCAGAAAAAAAATATAGATAGTTTGAAAACAATGATTCTTATTAGAAATACTTTCTATTGTCAATTGAGCTTGATCACAAGTCGTGGGGTAATTTTGGATGGATCGTGATCCTTCTTTTATTAGCGGAACTTGACAGACTTAGACGACATGACTCGTTTTAGCAACCCGTTTTGGAGGCTTTTGTCTTTGCAATGGACCATAGACTGATGTACGCTTACCCCTTCACGTTTGACAACTTTGTCATGACTATTATATTTTCCCTGTATTTATTACCGGTAATATCTAAAGTTTCCTCAATAAAAGTCACCCCTTCGTCTTCCAACAATTGTAGGTGACGCGCGCGATAACGGAGACGACGTACCAATCGTTCCTGCGCTCGGACGCGTACGTGTCGTATGTGAGCGCGGCCACGCAGCCGCTGTCGTCGCCAGACGCCTCGCCGCCCCATCCTCCTAGAGAGGTAAGAACTGTTCCGAGATTTATTGTTGTGTGTGGACGATACTTAAATGAAAGGATATGTGAAAAGTTTTGTCTCGCGACATGACAAAGTGGCAAATGGCAACTTAATTTTTTTTTTAACTTTGCGCACACTAAGAATTATTCCTGTATCATGGGTGCGTTTACAAACATACGAAGTCACATACACAAACAGCCAGACCGGGACAACTATCTGTAGGCCATACAAATATTTGTTCCGTGCGGGAATCGAACCCACGGCACAGCAGTCAATCGCTCAACTCTCTTAGATGATGTAGATAAACTTAATAAATTTTCCGGAAAATCTCTTTATAAGATTTGCGTCCGTGTATGATTTACGTGTGTACCTACAAATTTACACAGTTCTTATTTACCACACCTATATTTAATCAACAGCAGTATAATGTTTTGATCTACAGGTTTTAGATTTAAAGCTGCAGTTCAGTGTTTGACCCATAGGTTACTTCAGGTCAAAGCTGCAGTATAGATTTTGACCCATAATGGTCAGGATTTCAACAGCATTGCAGTTCAGTTTTTGACGTAACTATTAGCCAGAATATATATGTTTTGATTCACCGAATCTAGGTCAGAGTCTGCTGTTTAGTTTGTGGCATAGGTCAAAAGCTACAAAATCATCTTTAAATCTACAGCTTATAGATCAGAAGCTGTATCATAGTTTATTTCCAACAGGGGGCAGTAGGTGGTCTGGCAACCCTCCATGAGGGCCAAGAGCTGGGCACGGGTGCTGCGCCCGCCGCGCGACTGACGCACGACGCGTTGCTAGCCACGCAGTCGCGTCGCCTGCAGTCCGATGTTGCACCGTGAGTAGCCCGCTTTATATGCTCCTCACTTATTGTATAGCCATAGACTATAGATGTTGACGTTGTGAATAGATTTGAGATGCTCTTGCGCGGCCAATTAATTTAGGATTTGTCGACAACACCAGTTGTGTAGAAATTACTATTAATTGTCCGCGTAAGCGCACCATTAGATATGTCAGATTTGATAAAGTTATACAGAAACATGCATTTGATTCGTTATTTCTAACTGTAACTTATTTTCCGACAGTCAAATGCAAGTTTTTGTAGTTTTGTACTCTTAGTTGCAGTAGAATATTGTTGTAATTATTGTAATCAATGTTTAGTTTCAATTTTTATTTTATTAAGTAGTTCGAGTATGAGTACAAAAGTGTATTACCTACTATTAGATATAGATTTGGCTTAGTTTAGATCCAGTTTTGATCATTATAGAAAAAAAAAACAAAATTCAAAATTCCTCTCCACACAGAAAACAAACAGTGAATAATACTGACGTATCAAAATATACCGTACTCATTATTTGACATAGGGCGGGTTGTAAAAAAGTTCTAGTATCTGGCAATTTAATTGTGAATTATAGAATAAAATGTTTCCAAGAAGTATTGCATTTATCTGCAATAGTATTAAAAACAACAAAAGACTTTAATTGATATACGATACTGGCACCCATCTCATCTCGGAACTTCCGCCAGTATTAAAAAATATTCTGTATTTTTTCGTATCCTAAATAAAGATGATCAACCCGCCTTAGTTTAAGGCTCGCTTGCACCACAAAGCGCTAGACGTACACATATTTAAATCATCATTCTATCTCTGTCATATTCAAATGATAAGATAGAATGAGAGCAATGTTATACGCTTTTGTTTTGTGTTCTGTGGTGCAAACGGGCCCAAGAGTTCATGAAGTGTGTCCCCAGCATTGCATGTGCGATCCAGCACTTTAGCCTTATTTACTTTAATTTCGCTCCCGTCAGCTTGACTGATGTACCCATGTATTGTTTGCCCCCATGTTTTGTTCCGCGCTGCATGTTCGCTGCGTTCGCCGCATTACACGCTAATCGCTCTGTCTTGCCACCTCACATATTTATACATACCTACCATTCCCACCATCCTTCTAACTTTGTAACTTGCTGATTGACGATTAAAAATACCCTTTTTCCAAAATGATTATTTCAAAAATATTTTTCCTATTTTATAAATCTTTGAAAACGATAAAAATCAATTTGACTTTTGACAAAAAAAAAATAAAATGTCAACCAAAAATCATAATTATTCGTCAATCAATCAACATTTTTTCTCAAATATGTTCTTCCGCTTACCCTTATCCCCATGTCCGTTCGCCCTATCCCTCGTATGTACCGGGTGGCACGGCAGGCACCGCAAGCGGTCGGTGTACAGTGCGCACGTGTCGTACGCGGGCTACTGCCCCGCGTCGCGCCAGGACTCGGAGCGCGCCAGCCTCAGCAGCGGCCGCACGGACTCAGACGCTGTCTCACTCTCCGGCAGCAGTGTGTGAGTATAAATGTAGTTTTATATGACGACATGTGTATACGGAGCTAGCGGTTGGTGGACTCTCTCCGACTGCAGAAAAGTGAGTACCTGCGGTCCCCTTTATGCCAAAATGAACCAACCCACAATCACGGATAGAAGTAGCGGCAACCTACAAACTACATAGCACACTACCGCACATACCCGGAGTCACAGAACAGTTTGGACCTATAGGTTACTACAGGTTTCAAGCTGCAGCATAGTGTTTGACCTACAGGTCAGTAGCTGCAGTATCATTTTGACCTATAGATTACTACAGGAGTATAGTTTTTGACCCATAGGATCAGAAGCTGCACTATAATTTTGATCTATAGGTTACAATCTGCAGTATAGTGTTTGACCCATAGGTTATAGATCAAAACCTGCAGTATAATTTTGATCAATAGGTTACTACAGGTTCCAAACTGCAGTATAGTGTTTGACTCATAGGTTATAAATTCTGATCTGAGCTGCAGTATAATTTTGATCTATAGATTACTACAGGTTACAATCTGTAGTATAGTGTTTGACCATTAACCCTATGGGTCAGATCGGAAGCTGCAGTATAATTTTGACCTATAGGTTACAATCTGCAGTGTAGTGTTTGGCCCATAGGTCATAGATCAGAAGCTGCATATAAGTTTTTGACCCGTAGCTCTAGCTCTACACGCCAACTGCACCAACTTGTTAACCCATATAATTAATGTCAAAAGCTAAGTTAAATTTATTTAATCTTAAGTTATTATTTCGAAACAAAAATTTAGTTTTATGCGTTTTTTGCAAAAATCAGAACAACTTTCTCCTTTCTCAAAATAAGTTCAAGGCGTCAAATTCGGTCAAATCAATACACTATTATACTACATACTGTAATGCTATGCAGGCTTAAAATTAACCTGCAAACTTAAGTAACAGATAGAAAATTTAGTGCAGCCACGGTTTACCATCAATTGGAAAACGTTTAGTCCAGACATATTATGTAGGTGTACCCAAGCATCGCATCCAGCCGGTTGGTTCCTTATGGCATAACTGGGTCCATTTTATGAGTAATGTTATGTGGACAAGGTTTCCATGTCCTTGCTTAAATCTTAATATCTTGTAAGTAAGAAGAAGCAATGAAACGTCTACCAAGTAAGTTTATCTTTTATTCTATAAAGTATCCTTTAGTTTTTCTGAACTTTTGAGCTTTAGAACTGCTTAACTTTTTAGCACTAATTTATCATTTTGACCCCATCCGTGTGATACGCATTAACTTGCACCAGACCGTTGATCCTAATAACAAACTGACAAATGAATACAAGTAAGTACCGATAGTCATTTTGACGATAACGTCATATAAAAAATACAGTTCCTTCAATTTTTAAAAAAGAAAACGATTGTCTCTTTGATTTTAGGGTTCCGTACCCAAAGGCTAAACAATGGAACCCTTTTACTAAGCCACCGCTGTCCGTCCGTCCGTCCGTCCATCCGTCTGTCTTGTCTGTCTGTCAGCGGGCTGTATCTCAAGAACCGTAATAGGTAGACAGTTGAAATTTTCACAGATTGTGTATTTCTATTGCCGCTATAACAACAAATAAAAATTAAGGTTTATAGCCGGTTTTAAAATGTCTTGAATTTTTAAAGTTAAAATTTTGTCAATACATATACAATGTGTAACAGAATGAACGCAAAACAGGAAGAAGTCATTGTTCTCATTATTATGAACACTCTTTACATTAAGATCAACTTCGAAATTGCGAAAATAACTGCCGTTCTATAAATTTTGTTGTGTTATGCGCACATAATGTATGGGCTCCCAGACTCCCAGATTGTAGCTATCAGGAAATGCAGACCTTTTCAGATTTTGCGTTTAATAAATCTGTAACACTGTATTTGTTAAAGTTGTAATTTTTTTCAAAATTAAATTTTCTTCGAATCGCTGTCCAAAACTATCGGCGTCTCAGTCGCACACACACCTAACCAGTATGTTGCATCCCTCAGCGACGGCATGTCGGCGCGAAACGTGCGCGAGTCCCGCGAGTCGCGCCAGCGCCCGCGGCTGCACGGCCTCGACCGCCACGCCGTCATCAACAAAGAACAGGATACTGCTATGGTAAGAATCACACAATATACGATTTATTTTTACATTTTATATCGTCATCATGATGTCAGCCGGAAGCCGTCAACTGCTGTACATAGGCCACAACAACCAGTCCTGTGCGTCTCGCATTATCGGCTTCCTGCAACCCTCACCAGGACATCGGTTCACCTTGTGGGATGCCTTCCAACGTTGCGTCTTCTGGTACGCGGTCGCCACTCCAGAACTTTTCGGCCTCATCGACCATCTTTTCTGCGAGAAATGTGCCCGTTTTATATCACAATCTATTTATTTCAATTAAATCTTAGGTTTTACCGAGTATTTACCGTAGTTCGGGCGTAACATCTGTACCTTCATAAAGACCAGAAAAAAACAACAACAAACAGGCAAATAATTGCAGATTCTCGTGCACTTCAACAAGTTAATTACAATAAGAGAGGCACTTTTTACCTTTGATTAGTAAATACTGCTAGGAAAGAACAGCAACAATCTCACAACTCGTCTTTTCCAAATAGCTAACGTTTGCGGCGTATTTTCAGTAATCCAGATATGTCAAGCTCAGCTTCAACTGATGTGTGTTGTCGTTAAGAGCGAAAATAAGAAAAAACGTCATGTTTCAAAGAGGGTTTTGATATGGCTCTAAACCACATCACTAATACGTGCATTAATTTAATGTTGACAAGTTAGCGCCTTTTCCCAGTTCTATTCTCACCCTATCTACCCCCTTTCGTTTGTTCGCAGTCAATAAAACTGCAAACAAAAAAAACATCACACAAGCAAGGTCAACAAATATAGAATTTAAATGAAGTTCTGACTTCAAAGTTATCATTCCCTTCAGGTAAATATCTAATAATGTAACAATAAAACCGGCGATAAGGCACGTTCACTCACATTGTTGACTTTTATTATCAATAAATACACTGCAACTAAGATTAATACCATTTTTCTGGCTCTCAACAGTCAAGTGCAGGACACCACCTGAGTTGAGTTTGCACATAATAATACATACAAGTTTTTTAGAGCAATAAAAAATATAATTTAAGAAATTCCCGCAATAAGAAACCCATTCGTTGACAAAATGGAGGTGAAGCAGTGAATACTATACTGTTTACATGTTTTGATATTATTTTGAAGTTACAGCTGACTGACCGGAGTGTCCGAGACGACCATGTAGAACGGCTAAATTATAAAAGTTTAAGCCTGTCATGACATTACATAAAAAAATAGTGTCGGTTCCAGGGGATAGACAGCCTTATTGTTACTTCTGATTTACTTCTAGTTTTAGACTGTAAAATACAATTTAAAAAAAAAACAGTGAGATATCTGTCATCGTAAATTTAACTATATCGATTGGGCCAGCTTTTGATCAATCCCTATTAGCAGTGGTGCAATTTTCTTCTACCAAAAATGTTCTCCATATTGTATCTTTGTATGTCTTTTTAGTGTATGTTTATGGTGTGTTTAAATGTGTTGTCCCCCTTCCAGGTGATCCCGCGCACGCTGCGCATGCAGTCGGAGCAGCTGCGCGTGCTGCCGCCGGCGGAGTTCGCGCCGCTGCTCATAGAGAAGCTGGAGCGAGTGCGCCGCGACCAGGAGGCCAAGGAGCGGCTCGAGAGGCGCCTCGCTGAGGTCAGTACCGTGTGTCCCCCTTCCAGGTGATCCCGAGCACGCTGCTCATAGAGAAGCTGGAGCGAGTGCGCTACGACCAGGAGGCCAAGGAGCGGCTCGAGAGGCGCCTCACTGAGGTCAGTACCGTATGTCCCCCTTCCAGGTGATCCCGCGCACGCTGCGCATGCAGTCGGAGCAGCTGCGCGTGCTGCCGCCGGCGGAGTTCGCGCCGCTGCTCATAGAGAAGCTGGAGCGAGTGCGCCGCGACCAGGAGGCCAAGGAGCGGCTCGAGAGGCGCCTCGCTGAGGTCAGTACCGTGTGTCCCCCTTCCAGGTCATCCCGCGCACGCTGCGCATGCAGTCGGAGCAGCTGCGCGTGGCGCCTCGCTGAGGTCAGTAGCTCCTAATGGCTGTGTCATTCACTCCTGACTGGTCTTCAGGCTGAGATGCCAAATTTTTGCTAGTTATCTGGCAAGCTAGATACGCTGATCTCTTTTATGTGCCCTGGCATATAAATTATGTGGTGGTTGTACTATGTTAGGCGCCAAATAAAGTTTGACCGTTATATTTATTTTGATGCAGGGTGACGGCGAGGAGGCTTCGAGTCAAGCGTTACCTCCGCAGCTGGTGGCGGCTGCCATCCGTGAGAAGCTGCAGCTTGATGATGACAACGATCAAGATATTCTCGGTTAGCATACAACGCCAAAGTTTTTGAGACTCGTAGCTTATGGTTTTCAAGGGTTGAAATGGATCGCTAAAGTGGTGGTGTACATTTGGTTGAGATGAATTTTGGTGTATAATAAAATTGTAATTTGATCATTGTAATAAAAATTATACCGTCACGATTCGATCGAAGAGATAGGCTGTAATAAGTTCTCAGATCAGTTAATATGACGATTAAAATGGAATCGGTATTGAGATGGACACTTTAATAAGCCGTTGAATAAGTTTCAACAACCAAACTTCAAGTGTCGTTTCAATAACATACGTGGTTACTTTATTGTTTTGAGGTGTAGTTTTCGAGGTATTTGAAATAAGCTGTATGTGTTACTCCAGACCAGCACGTGTCGCGCGTGTGGTCGGAGCGCACGCCGGGCGCGTCGCCGCCGGGCGGGCGGCGCGCGCGGCCCCGCCCCGCGCACGTGCCCCACCCCGCGCACGTGCCCCACCCCGCGCACGTGCCCCACCCCGCGCACGTGCCCCACCCCCCGCGCCGCGCGCCCTCCGCGCTGTCGGCCGACTCGGGCCACTACGACGCGCCGCCCGACTCGCACAACCACCCGCACTCCTTGACGCGCAGGTATGGATGTTTTGTTATGACCTAAGGGCTCATTTTTCAATATCAAATTAAATGCTGGGAAACAATAATATGGCCAGCATTTTTATTTATCTGATAAAAGTAAATAAATAAATAAATACATAATTAAATAGCCTAACGACTTGACGAATATATAATCTTCCTTCTACCGTCAAAAAAACTACTTATTTTTGTTCTTTCTCATTTATTACTGTTCACTGTTCTCAGATCGTTCTCCAAGAAGACCGTAACAGAGCTGACAGACAGCGGGGTGTCCGTGGTGTCGGAGGGCGGCGGCGTGGAGCCGCGCATCCTGCTGTGGATGGCGGAGGGCGAGCGTCTGGAGCGGCGCACGCACCGCGACCACTCGCGCGCCTCCTCCGCCGACCGGGACGACCTGCGCCGCAAGGACAAGCAGCCGCGCACCACTCGGTAACACACTCATTGATAACATCCTGCTGTGGATGGCGGACTGAGAAATAACCAAAATAATTGATTTAAAAAAAAAACAATAACAATGTGTAACATTTTTCGCATCAACAGTCGTATTGCATTGAGCAAGCGGGTCACACGTATGCATCGAACGTATTCGAGCGAGTAAGATGCCATTACACCCTCCATCTTGAGCGAAAACGCGCATGCGCGACCTACCCGCGCATGCGATGTCCTATGTTTTTTGTCAAATTGACATCCTGTACAATCGATTGCGTCGTACTTTCAGGGAGGTAAACTTGCGTGACGGGAACTATACAATTCGTTTTTTGTATGATTGTTTAACTAGACATCTAAGAAGCCAAATACGTCATGCACCAGTGTTCAACCGATATTGGTATTGCATTCAAAACAGGAACGCAAAACTCCGCGCTGGGAAGCAATAGTCCATCGAGACGGATTCGCATGGGTTATGGTGAATTTTAAAAGATATCGAAAGTTGAGTAATTTTGAACTTAGCTCATAGACTTGTTTCTTCCCCAGTGGTAGCGGCAGCAAGTCCAGCAGCGCCTCTGGCGGCGGCGGCGGCGGCGGCGGCAGCACGGAGGCGCACACGGTGGTGGTGGTGACGTTCCTGGACGAGCACGTGCCGTACCGCTTCAAGGTGCCCGCGGCGCCGCTCACGCTCAAGACCTTCAAGGACTACCTGCCCAGGAAGGGAAACTATAGGTAATGTTTGTACACTTGTAATAATCGATAAGACAAATTATTTATTCAAACTTTATGCAATACTCAGGCACAAGTAAGGCGGACTTATACCTTAGGCATTCTCTACCAGTCTACCGAGGGTGGTAGAGAATTAACATAGCAGGTGCATAAAAAAATGTATTGTCGGGACAAGGTGAATACTTCTTGGGAATTCATTATAATCGGTGGAAGAGTGACCAGTCTGGGACGAGCTCTACGGGGCCGTGCGGCACGAGGAGCACGGCTCTTCCTCTTCGGGGGAAACCGATCTTAACACTAAATCTAGGATAATTTAGGAACAGTCACATGCACACTTTTTAGTTTTGCAAAATTGATCTGAAATTACTAAGGTCAACAATACATAGCTACGCTGACAAAATCGTCGCTCCACATAGCTTCAGGGCGTCCTACCTTTGGGTTATCTATAATTAAGAATACGTTATTTTATGATAGTTCTCGTGCTGAATGCATTAGAGGACAAGATCTCTTGGAGATCACTCTGAGAAAAGCTTTCTGATTAACTTACGGCTTATTCAGATTACATTTTTTTTTGTTTACTTCCCTGTCATCTGTTCTGTAACACCCGCCTTCTCTCTCTCCCAGATACTTCTTCAAAACGAATTGCGCGGATCTAGACACCGTGATCCAAGAGGAGGTGAGCTGCGATTCGGATACACTCCCGATGTTCGAAGGGAAGGTCATGGCAAGGGTCAAGAGCATCGACTAGACGCAGCACTAGTGCGGACAACACTGCGGACGTCGGACACTGCGCGGTGAGAACAACACTACTTATGGCGGGAAAGGATTGTTTATTTTGAGTACTATGTGATTTAGAAGATTGACGATCTTTGCGAGTAGGTGCGTCTAGATTGAGCTTGATCGCGTCAATACACTCGATGCATCGATCGATAAACGTTATCTGACTGCCAAACATAGATCGATCTGAAAGATCGACGTTTATCTAAAGCGATCTAGTCGCAGTTATACTGGGTTTTACCTGACAGCATTATATACTGTAAAGTTTAATATGAATCGGACTTCAGCTCAGTGTAGTTATCAATACCAGTTCAAGCATAGACTAGTTTTATTTTCATCGCATAGTAGCTCTATGCTAGTACAATAAATACTGGTCTGTCAGCTCCGTTACGCCTTAATGGTAACGCCACGAAAGTAAAAGAGATATTTCACTGTAATTTTCGTACTAAGTTACTTTTGTTTTAATTCAGTTGGTCAAATGACGTGTCAATGTGTTCTTTATCGTTAGAAAAGTGATGTTATTTTTACTTTCGTGGTGTTAAAGCTGAAATGGAAATACCGAGTATTTAGAAATGACAAGAAATCAATCTATAATTACTTGTGAAGAGTTGTACCGCTATTCTACATTTGATATAGGTGTAGAGCAGTCCGCCAGTGTGAGCGAGCAGAGCAAGCGGCAGTGCGTGATGCCCTTACATGTCGCCCTGTGCTGTGTCACGGCTTGTGTGTGGTCGTTATACGTGGCCACGTGACGTTATTCATTTCATTATTATGAATAAGGTTAAGTTATCGAAAACTGATAATAAACTTTTTAAAATATTGTACAGCGGACGACAGGGCGGCTATAGATTAAATAAATTATTTATTTTAAAAATGTTACGATAAGTATAATCGTAATAGGTATAACTGCGCGACATTGTAAAAATTCTGTTCCTCATTGACTCTTTAAGCTTTTTTTTAATTAATTTTAATTATTTTTTTACTACGAGCTAGTTGAGTACGCTTACTATTGTACGATATTTTTTTTTAAATCGCAGAATGACGGTATGCATACATTTTTTTTTAATATTCCTAGTGTTACATGAATGACTGCTTAGTTTGTATATTTTTAAATTAATATTATAGATGTAAAATGACGTGTTCTGTTTAAATATAAAATATAGTTTCGTTGAAATTGGGGATTCGTATTTGTGATGGGAGTATGAAATTTTACCAAAATGGTGCAGAAAATGCTGGTGATTGGCTTCTCGTATTTATTATTTACTACAAAGTACAATTAGTTTTTTAGATACATGTAAAAGCTAAAGTTATCGGTTTATCGATTACAATATCGAATGATCAAATCGAGATATTTGTTTGTTATCGTTACGTCTTATTATAGGAAAATTTACATGTAAACTGCCTCGCACCAGCATATTGTCCGCCACTTTGCCATTCAATTCAAAATTATTGACAAAACAATCGTACACACGACGGGATCTCAATCAAATATCAATGTAATGAATTTAACTGCACTTATAAGTGGAGACATGTTTTATATAAATAATTTCCGTTCCGCAGCTGTGAATAGAACTAATTAGCGAAATAGTTTGTAAGAATAAATTTGTGTTTATTCTGTGTTGCGACCGGTCTTAGCCGAGCTCAGTTGCCCGCGCGGTTGTACTGTGGAAGAATCTTTTAGTTCTGTTAGTTATCTTTCTATGTAAAACTTTAGTTTTATTAAACTTCCTGAACTGATCAGTAATGGAGAATGATTTCATACGGGTCGACCTTTAAATGACATCACTCCTCATTACTGGTACAGTGAACTCGATAAGGCTGCTATTAGTTTTCTTGTTCTTCCCGTGTTTTATATCTCACAGTACAACTGTGTCGACGACTGAGCCAAAGTACTTTGCTATAATATCATTGCCAGACTGAGTTTCCCTAAGTCAACTTCAATTATATTAACTAGTCTACGTTTGCGTTGCATGAAACTTGTTACCCGGATCTATATGACTAAATTATCATATCAGCTGTTTGTCTAATTAATTAGCTTCGTATAAACATGTTAGTTCGGAGCAAGTGTCGTGCAGCGCGAACCGTTCGATACCAGTACTTATTTCGCATATTGTATAATATTGTGTAAGTTAGCCTCACGTCCGGTCCATTATGTACCAACAGTTCAGCTTGTATTGTTTGTCAAAACTTCTTGCAAAACACACAGACCGTATGTGTCACACATATTTACGATTGTAACCACAATTATCCCACATTGGAATAATACTTAAAATTATTTACCCATTCAACTTTCTTTACAAAGTTTCGACAGACGATATAACTTGCAGTGTTGCCATGTAAAATAGAAGTACAGAGGAATGTTGCCAGCGAAGAGTGCACCTAATGTTTGCACATATATGACGAGAATCGGGTGCGGAATCATGTGCCTTCAATGTTGATAAAAATTTTCATAGTTGATGCTTCTAATTAGTTGTAAGTTAACACATTGTAAATATAGAAGTAACGCTACGATCGTTTCGAACTCTTTATTTTTTATTAATTTAATTAAACAAATCATTTTTTTATTTATTGCCTAAGGTTGCGTTGTGACGCGAATCATCAAACACAGAATATCACGATCGTGTGAATTATGGTTTAGAATTTGACATAGTCTATTGGGTTTTTTAGAGAATGTGTTTTAATTAGTAATAACTCCAGGTGCCAACTTCACCGGATTTTAGACGTCGCTCAAATTTAGAATGTCGTGTTAGTTAACACTTGTTTTATCACTGCCAGTGTGTTTTCCATTTATTTGTAAGTTCGGCTTGCCAATTCGTCTAAAGCTCTAGGTTCCTGTATATCGCGGCTCAGTGTAACATTTATAGTAAATAAGTCGTAATATTTTGTGTTTGATGCGCAGTACATTTTTATATGCCCAGTAATGTAAACAGTGACCGCGCGACGCTCGGCCACTTGACAATATGACTGTATAAATAGATGAATTACTATATCGTTTTTAAATTATATTATACAAGGCACTTACGATGTGAAAGTACCTTTGTACTACCAAAAATGTCCAACAGAGGCATGTCTGCGAGTGTCGATTACGGTACGTGCACCGATTTCTATCGATACGAATATAAAAAATAATCGATTTGCTACATCACTATCGAGTCGATACCTGCAGAATTAAGCCAAGGGCTCAAACCTATGTCGGTTAAAATGCTTGTTAAAATTGTAAAAAAATATAATGTTTTCCAATTTAGAGTGTACGAATGTGAAGATAAACGATTTGTAATAAAACCTAAGTATTAATTTCAGCAACGATACGACTCGCGGCCGCTTGTACGTCAACGGCCGATGGTTAATAGTAAAAAGAATTTCACTAATCGGACTGTATTATTTTTTTATCTAGCACATGTAACATTTAAAAAATAAACTGGAACTGTGCCATATGCTTTTGACTTTTATTTATTGTTTTTATGTAGAAATATTGCACCCTACATTACAGGGGGGTAAGTTAAAGCGGTCACTTAGCTAAGAGCCCTTCTGCGTAGATTGAAAAGTTTAATTGAGAATTTATCTCTCTCTGACATTATAAGGACTTTAGACTGATAAAACTAGAAGTATATTACACATATTAAGAGGGGACTCTAGTCCCGAGCAATTGGAAAAATAGATATTTGAACAAACTATTGCCGATGCCGTCGCGCTGCGCCCTATCAAGTAAAGTGCGAAAGCAACAACTGCAGCTCAAGCTGATTTTACCTATAAAAACCTTGGAAAAAAGACGTTTTGTATTCCTCTGTTTTCTTCTTCAAACCATGACTGATCTAAAAAAGTCATACATCAAAATTTAGAGTTAGACTATATCTATTATTTTGTTAAAACTTATCAAATTGGTCTGATAGTCGTCTGAACATGGCAGCAAAAACGGGCTGTTTTTTCGATTGTCATAATTCTTTTAGTGATTATGTTTTGGGAAAATTAAATGATAAGAGAACGCATTTATTACACCTAGTTTTGTTGGGGGAAAAATTATTGCTCTAGAAGCATCCACGAAGAAAACAACGGAATACGTTTGTATGGAGAAAGGCCCAATAGAGTTCGCTCTTAATAGAAATATTTTTTTCTGGGCTATTTTTCATAAACTCTTCAATCTAGCTCTTGGCATATAAAAGCTGTAATGAGTTCAATTTTAAAGGTACCTTAAAAATTTAACTCATTATGGCTTCTAAACTAAGACCTGAACAAATCTGACTTGGCGAAAAATTGCGACTAATTTGGGAGAAAACAGATCTTTACTAGGTGCCCTAGATTTTGAGATTCAAATGGGCCAAGCTGAAGTAGCGCTCCCCAGATCGGCCACCTATAAACCCTTGTAACTTTGAACCATTGACCGACTAATTCTGATATTTGTTGACTAATTAGCGAGTAATTTTTTGTGTTATCAAAATTAAAATCCCTGATGGTGGCCATGCCAGTGTCAGTGACACGACTTGGGCCCGGTAACATGAAGAACAATTTTGTGCCATACGCCGACACTGTCCAGGCTGCCCCAATCCCTCGGAGCCCTAGTGCATTGCACTACTTTGCACCTTAAGAGATACCCCACTTCTGTCGCCGCAATAAACGTAGGCTACTACTGGGCCCAAAAAATGTAATTAGATGTACCGTCGACACGAAAAAAGACTAATATTCACAAATGAAAAGGAAAGAAAAACAATATTACTTCCAGTTTAATTTATTAGTTAAAACAGGAGTTCAATAGTAAATTTACAATCATCCAATCAGGATCTAATTACATTCCTCTTAAAATATCAAGTATAACGTAACATTAGGGAACACTTCGTAAAGCACGAACGGTATACACAACCATTCAGGTAAAAGACCAATCAAAAGAATAAAATAGAAAATATAACCTAGGGATGCTGGGGGATCTCCTTATAAATAATACTGAACAGCCAAAATAAAATATATTTTTTTAAAATAAATCCAACAAGGTAAACATTCATATTTTTAATTTACAGTTTTAATTTAACATAGTGAGCTTTAAATTATACAATGAAAGGAATTCACAAAATTATACCATACATCTGAAATACACGAAATAATTTTGTATGCTGTTTATTGTCTCCACAATAACATTCTCTAATCCATACGAAAATTCTCTATTAGAGATCCAGTAGACGCCAGAGCACCAAACTATGCTTATAATATAATTTACATTCATTTAAGACATTAAAACGAAGGTATTTATCACACAATTATAACAAGCCATTGCAAGCAGAAGTTGGTTCAGAGCTTCTAGAACAGATCTCACTATCTATTTTATCAGCACGACATCACAATATTAAAATCGTTTATTAATAATATTCTAGTTACTTTTGTACACTAAACCATTTAGAAATAATGTTTTACATGCTTACATGCAACGATGAACCTCGCTTGGTTTTATCATGTTTCTTACTGGCAGTATGTCTTGTGTTTCTTGAACTATGTACACAGAAAAGAGTCAAACCAAAATGTTGGATGGTTTGTTTCCTATCTGAAGACGTCTCGTATTCCTTGTGTTAATTGTTCGACGAGCGGGTCTGCTTCGTCGTAGCCCGCTGAACGCATGTGGTGAGATACGCTTGATATGCACTGTGGGAAATGAAACATAACCCTTTAATAACCCTATAGACTCAAAGCTAAAATATTTCTATGTTCCTATTAAATGGGACTGAGACACAACTAGCAAAATGTGGGTGTTTTATTTAGATTACGACCTACTTCTTCGATGAAATGTAGGTGCCTAATGCATAAATCCTGATTCTTGAGGTCCTACAAATAGAACTGTTCTGAAAAACTTTCCCTGAAATTGATTTTGAACCCAGGACCCAAGGTCTAGCAGTCGAAACGAAAAGTCAAGCAATTAATCAACAAAGGACTCCAATATTTTCATTTAAAAAAGATCCACTAACCTTTTCTAAATACGTGATCCCGGCTTGAGGACAAACATCCTTGACTAAGTCGACACTGAACTCGTTCCTGCTGTGGTTGTCTATCATCAGGGCGCGCAACTCTTGCAGGAAGGTCGGCAGGTTGTCAGGAGTGAGGTCGGCGATCAGCTTCACGCTGATTTGGAATCCAGTGGGCAGCTCTGCGTCGTCGTCGCCTTCGACGCGGATACAACTGGAAAGGTTGATAGCATAAGTGAGTATTTGTTGTATAAGTCTAAGTTTCTAGCTGCTTTATCGCAATTTGGGACAAAAGTCGGTCGTAAATCGACAAAATTAAACTTTAACTAATAGCTTTGTAATCAAAGTAAACACACAACATATTGAATTTAAATTGGTTGGTTCTTATTCGGGATAAAAATAACAAACTCTCGGAGAATCGAAAAGCTCTCGAACAATTTGGAGCAATGTTATCCACAGGGTGGCTGGTAGCAGCTGATTGAGAGCAGTCGAGAATCGGGATGAATGTCATGAGATTAGAGAGACCTATGTCAAGCAGTTGGCGCTGTCGGCTCATGGTGATGATGATGATGAACTCTCACCGGTACTGCGAGGCCGTCCTGCCCGTGGGCCAGTGCTGGCTGGTAATGAAGCCGAGGAAGGGCACGTGCGCCCACTCCAGCGCCCTCTGCAGGCCGCGTTGTGACGCCAGGTCCTGTGCCGACGGCGCGGCGGGGAACTGCGGGTGAGAGTGGTGCCAGCCGCAGACGAGCTGGCCCAAGCAGCGCAGGGATTCGGCCGCGCGGGATTGGGATACTGTAAATTAAATTTAATGAAGGCTAAAAGTCACTGGAATATTCTACAGTATTCAATGTCATAACACCATACAGCATTGCGAATTTCGACTACGACCGCCATTATAATGATGACGCCGGCTGTCGCTAAATAGGAGCGCTGCGGCCTTATCTTGTGCATAAATAAATTCTGATCGGAATTGATATAAAATAAAGTATAAGAATCATCGAAATGAAGCAGCATTATGCTGAACGGTGTTCATTAGGCGTGAATAAGTGTAAGTATTCAACTATTTTTATTTTGTTATATTAACTTTCAATATGACAGCATCACATACATCTAGATTAGGCATTACATACACGTCCGAGTACAACGAGGCACTCCTTTAAATCACTCATAACTTCCTCCAGGCTGCTAGTGAGAAATTCCAATAAATAATTCAGTAGTTTCTTACCGGGATCCATGTCGCAGTGCGTGCTGCCGGCGGCGGCGGCGGCGGGCCGGTAGGCGCTCACGGTGACGGCCAGGCGGCCCGCGTCGCTGAGAGAGCCGCCCAGCAGCCCCATCACTTCGCCCCGGGACGTGTGTGCGTGACCGTCCATTAGGAGAAGCGTTGAAACGTGCACTCGGACGTCAAAAGGCGCCTAAAATGACAGTTATTTTATGTATTAATACTTTGCATTTCTATAATATGACATTGTATAACGAGAAAACCAGAACACATCCTAAACGCGATTAAATTTAAATTTGAGATGACAAGATACAAGAAGGAAAACATAAAAACCAATACAAAAACCTGAGTTTTTTTTAACGAACTCGGATTTTCGATGAAACATTTATTAAAAAATAATGTACTAGTGACTTAAAAAACTTGCTTCCATAGTGACCTAATTAATTCATTGTTCCGCAGTTTGTATTGTTAGTTGCTTATTGAGGTCAATGAAATCAAACGCCTACATCCTGTGAACGATCAAAAATTGACAAAATATCAAGGGGTTTAGGCAACTGACCGGTTTCTCAGCATTATAAACTCGACAGTGCAGCAACTGAATGGGTTGCTTGCGCGGAGCTCGCTCTCTCCTTGGTTCGGCACCCACTGCGAATAGGTCGCCTGATTCTGTATGCATTATAGTGTAGCCGCCACCGCCATCCTGACACATGGAAAAGTCGTTTTATAGTCGTTGAAAGCCACCATTTGGGATATTTCAAATAACTGGCTAACAAGATATTTTATATTGCTGTCAAGGTATTGCTGTATTTGACTCTCATACAAGTTTGAATATGTAGTTTTCAAAATAGAATATTCAGTGTCAAAAGTTTTACCAAGTTGATTTTCTTAGGTCTTTTCGGCATAGGCTCAAACCTGTGGAGCGGCACAGCTATAGGAGCCTCCTCCACAGCTTTACTGTCCTTCTTAGGCGTAGTTTTAGGTGTGCTGCTTTCACTATCGCTATCCACATCAATCTCTATGTCACTCTCAGGTTCTGAATCTTTCTTCTTTTCGATTTTTATCTGAAAAACAATATTCTTATGAATTTAGCCCTTACATAGTGCAACTTTTTCAATCAAAGTAAAATCACGTCAATTTTTATTTATTTATATATGCTTTATTGTGCACCAAAATAAGAAAATCTTAGCTAAAAAATATACAATTGGCGTCCTTAAATTGGTGCATTCCGCGGTCTCTTTCAGGCAACCTAGAATGTTCTATGTTCCGAAAAGGCATCTAGGCTTCTGTAGTCAAGTATCATAAAAAAATGATCATTACAACTTGACATAACTATTTATAATGGACAGAGATAAAAGGAATAGGTGACTACAACCATTCAAATAAATCAATGGATTTATTGAGCGAGAAGTCCTTCAACTTCTACTAAAAGACCAAGAACTCACCACTTGCTCCCCTTCAGAAACTGGTAAAGCTAATCCAGAGCCCAACACTATCTGCATCTTGGGGCTCTTCACACTGTCCTCTGACAAGCTGGAATCCTTCCGCTGCCTCCCAGGAGGTGACTTCAACAACTCCTTACTTTTATTTCTAGTTGGACCTTTATCAAAGTTTCTAGATTTTTTTCTCCTATGATTACCAATCTTCTTTTCAGCCTTTACTTTCGCTTGATACTTTACTATATTCTTGGACACAATATCAGTCAAGTCCAGATCAGAACCAATAGATTCTGTTGACCCTATTATCAAGTCATCTTCATAAAGTATCTCAGCTGGGTTTATTGCTATCAGTTCAGCCTTTTTATCTTTCAACAAATCAGGTTTTAATAGGCTTTTAGAGTTTGTATTTTTCTTCCTGAATGGTTTCTTTGGTATATTTACTGTCGGTGCTCCTGTGGTGACCATGTTTATAACATTATTTATATTGCTCATGTCATCAGTTACTATTTCTTCCTGGACTACTGCTGGCACATCATCGTGGTCCTCAGGTTTGTCGAGGCCGAACGATGGAGTCTCTAAGTTGACTCCATATTCAGCTTCAATCAATGCCTGTATCTCCGCTTCAGTCTTAGTTTTCAATGTTTGTGATATCTTGCGCACATTCCTTCCGTACTTTGACTGTAAACAAAAAAGTTATTTAAAGGACAGTCAACTTGCGAAATTTTGAACCTCTTTGAATCACAAGGACAGACTGAAAAGATATGGTCCAAGTATTGAACCCTGAGAAAGTCTCAGTTAGGCAGGTAATTGAGCTCTATAATTATATCTGATTCTGAATGTTTAATTTAATGTGAGATTTACCTACAAAAAACAAAACACATACAAAATGCATAGTACAGAAAACTTAAATCACAAGAGAGGAAGATAGTACATTTAGTAACTTCTTGTGGCATAGATAAACAAATGCTTTTACACTAAAAATGGCAATTTCAAAACTGATACCAAGTTATAAGTGGTAGTAGCATATAACATTAGGCATTGAATAAGTATGTTATTAATACTGTAGGGCTTCATCTAGCTAAATATTACCAAAAAAAGCTTGACGTGTAAGTGTTTTTTTTAACTACGGGTGCCATCACATAATTTGCCGACCCCGGTCAAAAATTTAAAAACTCCTGACATTTTGGTGAAATTGAGTATTTTCTCCAGACGCAACTAAAAATAAAAATATAAATTATTAATACGAAAGGCAGTTTTGCGGCGAACTGTTGGGCAGTAGTGACCCCACGGACCTGATCTCCCGGGAGAAGTCTTGTTCTTCATCTCCGGCTTGCCTTTATTGGCTGGCCGGAGTGAACACTGACGAAGAACAGAGCTCCCACCTCTTTCTTGCCTTAATCGGCCGGTCTGAGTGGAGATTCCCAGAGCAAACGTGCTCGGGAGATGCTGGTAGGGATCTTGACCTTCCGGGATTGTCCTGATAGCTGTGGTATACCTCTCCACTCCTCTAGCACCTCAGGATATGTTGCCCCTTTGGCGCTACGTCACTTTGTGCTAGTGACCGTTTTCAGGGAGGCCATTTAATGAGTGTGCAAGTCACCCCCTGCCATTTTAAATCCGTTATAAATGTCAGTGGTCAGTAGGGGCCAATAGTTCTTCCATAGTAAACGAAATTTAGTGGATCTAGATCCACTAAACGCTATGGGTTTGGGTGGTTACCCAAACCCATAGTTTAATCTTTTCCATATTCTGCAATAGTCCTGCTCCAACCGGGGATTATCCTTGGGTATACTTTCACAGTGCATACAGGGATAATCGTCGGTTGGTGCCCCATTCCATTTCAAATGTCTAACTGGGCCTCTGCAAGGACCCGAGAATAATAATAATATAAATTACAGTGTTACAAATTAAATATCAACTCAGATTAAACCCAGGGGAAACCTGGACGGATGGCAGCCCTATGTTTAACCTACTTCCTACTAATAATATAATGTGAAATACAAAATAAACGTTATTTATCTGTTGATATTGATAGCAACTGTGTCAACGAGATATTAATTTTTATTCTTAGAAAACCGGCCCAAAAGCTCACCATTTCTTTAATGAGAACTTCCCTCTCGGCCAGGCTCCAAGCAGTACGTTGGTCACTGTAGTGCTTGTCCGAAGAATTGTTCCCATAAAGCTTCCTTGGAGAGCCTTCTATAAACCTGTAAATTATAAGTTTAATTTATGGTATTTGCTACTTCTCTGTAAATAGAAACAAAACTCAATGAAAACAATCATGGTACTGTTTTATTGTTTCCTAGTTTATCAATGCTAGTGTTTACAGCGATAAGTTTTAATCAGTATAATGTTGATAGTTAGGTTTTACATATAAGACGAATTAATAGAAATCTGAAAAGTTGTGCAAGAGATTCCAAAGTAATGACGAATTATATGTGCAGTAGAACTTACCTTTTACTTTGCTTATCGTACCAGTTCGTCTCCGTGGAGTCGAGCAGCCACTGAGGATGCACCGTGTCTTCTCTATTAGAGCACGAAGGGCTGAAAACAACACATAACCAATTTCTTATATCATCAAATAAATTATCAATAAAACAATGAATTTTTACTTAAAACGTGTGAAATGTCAAGAATCGCATCTTGCTGTAACGTAATATATTAAAAGTAAGTGTGAAAACTGAAGAGCTTGTTAAAACATTGTTTTGATTGGAGAATAGGTATCAACAAAATATTGTAAACATAACCGCATATCTGTTGCGTAACCAGTGCAAATGACTTAATCTATAATATGCGTCTTCAAGAATTTATTGTTACGATAAATTTACTCACATTCCTTGGCTATTTTGAGCAAAACAAGAATTAAAAGAGAAATCTCCTAAAATGTCAATTTCGTCGTCGTCCGCCATTTTTGTTTTGACAGGAATGACAGGTTTTCTAACTTTTTTTTCTAATTGACTTGATAAAGGCCATCCATTTGACTGTAGTCTTTGCATTTGACCATTTGACCAAAGAGTATAGTAATAAACATTTGACAGAGGTTTGGATGTAGGTGTTGGTAGAGATGGGTAGCTAGCCGAAATTTCAATAGCTTCAATTCAATTCAATTTTTAAGGTTATGGCTCCATCGACGAACATTCGATGATTTTGCCAATGTCAAGGTACGAGATGGTTATAATGGTCGATATTTTCTCTCAATAACGCTAACTGTTTAATGACTATTGATCAGTTTTTTTAGCGATGCCATCCATTATTCGCCATGCTAAAAAGGACAAAACAATTGGTTAATAATATAAGACGGCACATAATATGAGTGTTAAAACATCAAACACATTTATACATATCAGTACTTAAATAAAAAATATAAATTTAATTTAATAATAAAAAAATCTTACAAGAAGATTTTATTTATATTAATAAACTTATAAAGGATTTTTACTGCGGGGGTTTGGGCTAAAGATAAAAGGAAAGGAATGTTAATTGGGCGAGGAAAATCAGGAGGGACTTACTCCCTCCTGATTTTCCTCGCCCGTAAAGGGGAGTAATTAAACGAGGACAGGAAAAAAATAAGTGCTCCAGAGTACCCTCCTCTAGACCGCATTCACGCAAAGAACTGTCTTTCACGCGAATTTTAGCCAAAAAAACTGGTGTGCAAACAAACCCGAGACGAAGACGAATTATGACAGAGGTAGCCAGTTTACTTGAAAATTTAAGTTTGCTAAACCAACATTTAGAAGGAATAAGTGGTTGGATGGATCCATAAAATTTTCCCTTCTGTAACTGAGTTTTTTGCCACTGTGTATTCCAACATTTCATCATCTCTCGTTTAACAAGGCAGCGCAAATCTCGAGCATAACAGGATGTGTGGGATTCAATGCCATTCCGAGTGGCTGATTTGGCGATCGAATCAGCATTCTCGTTTACTATGATTCCAGAATGGCTAGGGATCCAGGCCAATGCGATATCGATGCCTAAACAGTAGCATCTATAAAGAAGTTGTTTAATCTGCAAAGTAAGGGGACAGTTGTGACGAGAACGAAAAGGTGATTTTATTAAGTCTTGAAGGCAGCTAAGAGAAGCGGAGAAAATAATTGATTTGTTGAGACCATGCGATTCAACGTAGGAGACCGCATCCAAAAGAGCTATTGCTTCCCCGGTATAAATGGATCCAAATGAAGAGCTACGAAAATTTAGTATTATTCTGAACTTTGGAATCCATACAGCAGAACCGACATTGCTATCATCTGACAGCTTCGAGGCGTCAGTAAATATCGTAAGCCAATCATGCCAGTCCTTTGCTAAAATCTTGTTGAATTTATCATTGGCAGCAGGGTCATGTTTCGAGATACCAAAGTTAAAGATAATTTTAGGACGAAATAGTAATGAATTAAAATCTACTTCAAATAAGGGGTTCAAACTTGATTGAGCTAAAGAAATGTGCATATCATTAAATTTACTGAAGCTATTAACGAGGAGGGGAGGATTTTTATGGGTCCAATAGCGGGACGATGGGATTAACTCAAAAAGAGTACGAAGAAGAGGAAGTAGGGGGTGAGATTTATGTTGGATGACTTTATAAAAAAATCTATCACAGAGATACTGTCTACGTAAATGAAGGGGGGGCTCCAAACACTCTACCTGAAGGGCATTAATACCCCTTGGAGGAGCATTTCATAGCACCCGCAAGCATTTGGACTGGATCTTTTCCAGCTTAGCAAGAGCTATTCTGTTGCATGGTTCCAAAAGAAAGCTCCCATAGTCAAAGTGGCTACGGACTATAGCATTGTAAAGAATTTTTTGGGAAGTTGGGTGGGCTCCCCAGCGAACTCCAGAGAGGGCACGCAGAACATTAACTCCTTTTTCGCATTTCTTCGAAATGTAGTCTAAATGATGAAGGCCAAACAATTTGGAGTCGAGGATGAGGCCGAGAAATTTTGCTTTATCACAGATCAATATGGGTTCGTTTTCAACAAAAAGGTTTATAGGAGGAATATTTCGTTTTCGAGAAAAGACAACTGCGTTACATTTGGGGACAGACAAGTTTAGGCCGTGATCGATAAGCCACTGGTTTAAATACTGAAGGGCAGAGTTTAAGCGTTATGAGGCGTCTGAAAGGGAAGCTGAACTAAAATAAAGTGCAATGTCGTCGGCGTATTGTAAAATTTTGCAAAAACAACTAACTGAAGACTCCAAATCATATGTGTATAAATTATACAGGAGGGGACTTAAGACCGACCCCTGGGGTAATCCTTTCCACACTAGACGAGATGGTGAGAGAGTGTTTTGATGGCGAACAGAAATAGAGCGGGACATAAGGAGATTACAAATGATGTTGACCATCCTCACAGGGATACTCAGCTGTAGCAGCTTTTGCCTGAGTATTGGAAGTTGGACATTATCATAGGCTGAGGCTATATCTAAGAAAACACCAAGAACGCTTTCATTATTAGAAAAAGCAATGCGGACATCGGATAAGAAGATACTGAGGCTATCTAGAGTGCCCATGCCTCTTCGAAACCCGAATTGAGACCTGGCTAAGATGCCTTTGGTTTCTAATATCCATTCAAGTCGATTCTTTATAAGGTTTTCCATGATTTTAGCCAACACAGAGGATAGTGGGATTGGACGATAGGAGGAAGAATCATGTGGGTCTTTCCCAGATTTCAAAATGGGTATAATAATCTGGGTTTTCCAGGACTCTGGGACTTGACCAGTAGCGAAAAAGGAGTTGATTAGGTCGAGGAAGATTGATTTACAGTTTGAAGAGGATTTGGTAATAAAGGAATAGGGGATTCCATCGACACCCGGAGCAGAATCACGAAGATGCTCCAAGGCACATGTCAATTCTGAATACGAGAAAAGGTCATCAAATCTATCAGAGGAAGTGGGAGAAGGGGGATCTGCAGTTGGAAAGCAATCAAAACTAGGGGCAAAAGGGGGGGCTAATTTTGTAATAAAGTCCTCTAACCAAGAACTAGGGTCATTGGTTGTGACTATGGAAGACTGATGGTCACAAGCTCTGCGATAGGTTTTAATTTTTTTCCAAACAAGGGAAACTGGAGAGCGAGGAGACAGAGATTCGCAAAACTTGAGCCAGCCAGACCTTTTCTTTTTTGCCAATAACCTGCAAACTCTTGCAGATATCTTTTTAAAATTCAGATATTCAGGCATGTCTAAACTAGACGCAAAAGTATTTTCTGCTTCTTTACGTTTTCGAACACCATCAGAGCACTCCGCATCCCACCAAGGTGGGGAAGATAATAGACGGCGGGCAGAGTTCTTTAAGGGGATAGAGGAATCGGCCGCTTTCGACAAACGTTCAACAAAATCATTGTAGACGGTAATTGAATTGGAGGTGTTTATTGGGGTAAGTTTTGAAGTTCTGAATCCAATTGGGAAGAAAAATGAGACCAGTCAGCTTGTGAAAGGAGATATTTTTGTAGGTGTTGAATAGAAGGAGAACGAGGATGAGTACTTGGAAACGAAATCAATATAGGAAAATGATCACTCCCATAGGAATTAGGGAGAACCGACCAGGAGAGAGATGACACTAAGGAAAGGGAAGACAAAGTAAGGTCGGGAACACTAATGTTTTGGGTAGGCGAAACCCTACGGGTAGCAGAACCATCATTAAGGACGCAAAGGTTGCAGTCATCTAAAAGATCTAACAAAAAGCTGGAGGAGGGATCATTACAGTGAGACCCCCAAAGGGTGTGACGGCAATTGAAATCACCGAGCACAATCAAGGGGCTTGGGATAGAAGACAGGATAGAGTTCAATTCAGACAAAACATTGGCAATGGGATGAGGGATATAGGCAGACACATAGGATATGCCCAGGGCTCTAATGGCTACAACATGTAAACCAGAATCATGGTTGGGGAGAGGAATCTCGGAAAAAGTTATAGATCTGCTAACCAATAGGGCGCATCCGGCCCATCCGTCCTCTCTATCATCCCGAAGACATGAAAAACCAGGAACCCTAAAGGGAGTTCCAAGCCTGAGCCACGTCTCCGACACGGCAAAGACGACGGGTGTGAAACGATTGATGAGATATATCAATTTGTGTTTTTTTCTGCGAATCGATCTACAGTTCCACTGAAGGATCTTTTCCATTTTGGCGAGTCCAGGATTCTAAAAGCTGTTGAACTAGTATTACGACATTGTCCGGTATTGCGTCACTAAATTTAGACAGCATATTAATGAGCGAGCAAGTCAGGAGCTCTATTAAGTTGTCATTAGGGGTGGGAAGGGGAGTGGTTTCAACATAAGGGGAGTTCAAAGCACAGCCATTGGGTTGAGAAGAGGTAGGGGTATAAACCATTGACCTGTGGGCTTGGGTATCATAAGATTTACCCAGCTCCGGACGAGGTCTTGGGGAACGATAAACAGTCTTGGTGTAAGATGACTTAACAGGGCTTGCATATGGAGAGGAAGTAGGGCTATTTAAAGGGGCTGAGAAGAGATGGGGATCAGAAGGAGGATGTTGAGATGGTTTAAAAGTGGTGGGACCTGCAGTTACATTGGAGTATAACATTTTGGGGCGGGGAAACCTAACTGAAGCCTGACGGTAGCTTAGGTTTTCTTGGGACATTACCATTTTAATTGACTTCTGTCTAGAGTGTTCAGGGCACTTGTCATCAGTAGCCTTATGGTTTCCACCATCACACAACAGACATGTAACTTGTGGATCCGGAACATTGCAGCTATCACCAGGGTGTGGTTGAGCACATCGGTAGCAACGGGGCTTAGATCTGCACTGGGTGCTAATATGGCCAAAACGAAGACAGTTACGGCATTGAATTGTGGGAAGATGGTACACAGAAACGGGAAGAGAAGCATTATAACAGAATACTTTTTCTGGGAGTATTTGGCCAGAGAAAGTCAGCACTACTGTTGTTGATGGAGACCATGAAACGAACCCTCTTTTCTATTTTTAAAATTCAGTCTCCTAGCCCTAATTACTTCCCCACAGTTACGAGGAGTCTCTATGCCTAGTACAAGCTCCTCAAGAGTCCAATCTGTGGGTACATCCTTAACGACTCCCATGCGCGTAACATGGAAGCGTGGGATAGTCGCCACATATTTGTTTTCTATTAAAATAGGATTGTTGACAAATTGATTGGCATCATTGAATGTAACAAAATCCACAGACATCCTATTACGACCCATTGATTTGACACTACCCTGCACAACGCCTCTAAACCCTTTGTTGTGAATAAACTGTGCAAACCTAAGAGAGTTTAAAATGAGGCCTTGCTTAGGGTCTGTTTCCATCTTAGAAATAAAGACAGTGAAGGGTGCTCTGTCGCTCTCACTATAGAGTACTTTGGAGTCACTCTCAAATCCGGGTCTAATATAAACTGACTGAGTTGAGTCAGACGGCGGCTTATTCCTTTTTGCGTCTACAAAAATCTCAGGTCCTCCTGGGCGTTTTCTCATTTCAGACCTTACGCGACCATCATCGGAAAATTGCGAGCACTCCAAAATATCTATATCAGGAGGTGTCCCTCCACCCCCGTCAGGGGGTTCTTCGGCACTCATTTCCAAGGAAATGAGCGCCAATAAAGCTTAAAATACTAACCTTACAACTAGTTTCCTACACCAGACAACACAAAACAACAGATACAACACCAAAAACAGATTTTGATACCAAAACAACTGGGAGGTTAAGAATCGCGTGCTTAATCTCACCAAGACAATAGCAAAATTCTTCAATAGCTTAGCTAGCCGGCTATTTGTGGTGGAATAGCCAGCTAGCTAGCCAGCTATTTTGGCTACTAGGCTATTGAACTATAACTACTAGCGCTTGCTAGAGGCTCAGTGGCGTAGCTAGGTAGGTAGGACTTGACTTTTTATTTTATTTTTGGTTCTTTTGAAATGAAATGACTTCCCCTCGTAGGTCGTACGTATTATTATTACAGCATAAAAAAAACGAAAATTTACAATAGCGTCGTCGTCAATGAACCAAAAATCTTTTACAGTACAATATGTGAGCACACAGGTAGTCAGCTATCGGCTACTCTGGCTAGCCGGCTACCGAATACCGGGACGGGTGCAAAACGTAGTAGTTATATTATACTCTGTGGCGACTATCCGCTGATCCGTATTCTAGCCAGCCAGTAGCCAAGAGCTAGTTATCATGTTGACAGATATCACAGCCATGGCTATTTTGTTAATAGCCGCTCTTTGGAAAGTTATTGTAATAGCTACTCATCACTAAGTGTTGGAGTCAACATCGCAGCCAACTGGTCGTTTAATAGCTGCCAAGCCTTTTCATTAAACGGCGCTAATTAATCAGAAGAAATGACATACTGGCATTTAATTGAGCAGCTAGGGAAATAACTTGCCTAGCCTAGCCAAGTAACGGAACATACATTAGGGCACAGGGAGCTAATGGCACCTCGATACGAATAGTAACCTATTCGGTTCGAATTATATGACGAGAGCTAGAGTAAGCGAGCGAACTTAGCTCCCGTCATGCCATTCACGTTAGATTCCTTTTAAGCAGCAGAGAGAAATGGTTTATCATTTGTTATGCATTTTTACTACTGATTGATTCATTGGATTGATTGGTCCATCCCTATTTCCGTCGTACCATGAAATTGTAGCTGTCAAACACACTGTCAAAAGTGTCAAGCAAATGTCAACACAAAAAGTAATCAAGCACGTCACTTTTTCGGGCAAATCATATCTCTATGTACAAGTGGGGCAAATGCAGATGGTAACGTCAACAAGGTCATATTCTTCGAACAACAACAAATTATTTATCGCGACTGCCCGCCGCACAGTCATCGCCGCTGCGGTTACTTAACTACTGCGAGCGGGATCATCGTTAATGTGCTAGCGACAGAGCCAGGCGCTTGTTGTGCGGTCTGCGGTTTGCTCGACAACATGAATATCATACGAAAACTTACCGCGGTTTCAACCCCGGACATTTTCAGGAGTTTCTCCGTCTCTGCTACGAATAATGCAACATATTCGTGAGTACTATTGCTAATTATTGATGTACTAACTGTGCCGGCCATTTCACACTAAGTACCTATAGGAATTTTGTAGTAGTATTTGCCAATCTAATCACGATTGTTGGTTATCAAACTTTGCACTCCCTCCACTACACTGAATTTTTTATAGATATTATGTGATTCTTATACAGGCAATAATTGTAGATTACTTAAATACTTATCAATTTTCAATGTTACTTTTGAATGAATTCTAGACTGATACTTTGCTAATGACCTACCTTTTAATATTCACTTGAGTACTTTTACTGAATTCATCTACAAATTACTATTAGGCACTAAAATAGTTATTCTGGTTGTTGATACCTATGATAATTTCATCCAAACAAAACAAATGTATACTAAAAAAATTAATAATTTAATTACACAGCACACACAAGAGGAAAACGAAACATAACACAGCTACTTTCAAAACATAAATAACTTGGCTCTCATAATTCTGCGTTCTATAAGTAAGGTTTCGACCCATTGTGTTTTTTCTTTTTTTATTTGAGATGGGTTTGCTCTTTGCTAACAACAGAAGTTGGTTGAAACACTACTCAAATTAGAAAAAAATCTACTGGTTTTTTTTAAACATTACTCTACCAACAAATAAAACTGTAGTCAGTAATGCCAGTCAGTTACTATATCATTGAATGTTTTAAATCCAGTTTTGTTTTACATGGTCATGGTGTCTGTCAAAGTCAAAGGATTTATTTCAACTAGACCAATAAAGGCACTTTTGAATGTCAAATGTAAATAAAATATTATAGTGACTCTAGTCATCCATTCGCAATAGGTAGATTCTTATGGAGAAGAATGGACAAGAAACTCCATAGTCACTCTTTTCTGTGTTTACACTTTTCAGTACAATAGGAATAGGTCACATTGTGGTGAAAAGAATTGTTGGCTATTATTATGGGCTTTTTCAATACTAAGATAATAAAAACTGTTGAATAAATATGGCTGTACATATTTTCTTAGCAAAACTGGCATTTTTAGTCATCACGTAAAAGGTATTTGATTTTTGAAAAATCAGCCTTATGGTAAAAAGAAATTGGTGACCCATGCCCACTTTGTTGGGTAGTATTTTTCGGGACAATATATAGCCTATGACATTCACAAATAACATGGCTTTCTATTGGTAAAAGAATTTTAAAATTTGATTCAGTAGATTCAGAAATTACCCCCTACAAACTCACAAACTTTACCCCTTCGTATTAGTATAGATTACTGGCTAACATTTAAATTAATATTGTTGTAAACTATTTCTTATTCTTTACATTTTTACACTTCTTCAGTCTCTATAATTTCATTCCTGAATCAGCAGCAGTTTACAAAATAAAATTAACTTTTGTGGAAAAAAAAACATACAGAGCCGTTCAATACTCTTCATATCAGTTAATGTTTATTTATAAATACTGATCAGCTACAGTCAACTTTCACTAGTTGAGTAATAAGTGATAAAGTGTATAACATACAAAGTTGGAAGGATCTTTATAATTTGTGCCATAAAACATAAAATATATCATATGGTTTCTCAGAAGCGAGAGTAATGGCTTATTAATAGCCTGTTATATATTAATTTTAAGAATTGAACAACTACCAGTAAAATACATTAAAACAACTTAGATACTCTACTAAGAATTTCAACCAATGTCAATGTCTTTATATATATTTTCTTAAATAAACCGTGCTGGTCTGTTATCTATACTAATATATAAAGCTGAAGAGTTTGTTTGTTTGTTTGTTTGTTTGCTTGAACGCGCTAATCTCAGGAACTACTGGTCCGATTTGAAAAATTCTTTCAGTGTTAGATAGCCCATTTATTGAGGAAGGCTATAGGCTATATATCATCACGCTAATACCAATAGGAGCGGAGCAGTAATCAAAATTGTGACGCAGACGAAGTTGCGTGGGTCAGCTAGTAAAAATAGAATAAAAAAGAAATGTTTAGTTTATCTTAAAGAATGTTATTTCCTATCTTATGAGTGAGCATTACTTCCATTTTAACTCAGATCTATGTAGATATATGGTATAAGTCATCTTCTCTATTTTTGAGGCAAGTCTAACATTATTATATCTTTATTTTTATACCTATAATAATAATTTATCTTTTAGGCGAATGAAGTCGTATTTTTTCGTGACAATAGTCGTATGAAGTATCTAAATAAAGGACTCGAGGAGAGTATTCCAAAAATGTAACTTGCTTAAATAAAGGAAATAAAAGAAACTCGTTTCAATAAACTAGACCGCAAAAAACTAAACAAAAAATTAAAAAAAAAAACTGGCTAAGTGCGAGTCGGACTCGCGTGCAAAGGGTTCCAAACGGATTTCATTTTTATTAACATGTTATTTTAACACTATAGACGTCTTATAGATTTTCCTGTAATCTATAAGTAAGATCTATTATCTCCAATTTTTCAAAATTTTAGGCTCAGTTTCGGAGGTCATTTTTCGTCTAATTTCTTGAATAACTTCAAAACCATTTATTTTAAAATTATGAAAAAAATATATAATTAAAACCCTCAAAGTAGGCCCTTTCATTTGATATGTCACACGATATTGTTCAAAAAGCTTTTTTTTTAATTTTCTAGGATCACCCCCAAAAGTGTGTAATAATTTTATAATTTAGTCCATATGTGTACCAGATTTCAACAAAATTGGTCCAGTGGATCCAGACAGGCAGACGGACAGACAGACAGACACCCGAGCGATCCTATAAGGGACCCGTTTTTTGTTCGCAACCCTAAAAAACAAATTGTGAATGAATTAAAATAAACGTCGTTATCATCATCCTATGGCAGTCCATTACACGGTCCTCGCCCATAATACGCTATTTAACCATATGAATGTCAGCTACTATCATTTGTATGGTTCTATACATACCCAGACCGTAACCAACAGAACCCTATTATTAAGCCTCCAATTTCCATCCGTCCGTCTGTCTGTCTGTCAGCGGGCTATATCTCAAGAATCGTATTTTTTTTTTGTAATAAAATTTCATCTGTCTAAGTTGACATTTGCTCAGCGTGTGTATTTTTATTGCCGCAATAACAACAAATAATAAAAATTAATTTAAAAACTAAAGGGGGGAATACACGAAACGTGTTTTTTCGGTTTATGGCCATGTTCGGTTTTTTTAAGCATTTTCATTTATATTTTTGTTTCTAGATGCAAATTACTGGTGGTGGGAGGAGGCACGGGGGGTTGTACGATGGCCGCCAAGTTCGCAAGGCGGCTGCCCAAAGATTCTGTCATAGTCCTGGAGCCAAGCAAGGTAAGGAATCCTGCACTATTGCTCTCATTTCGTCGTAAAAACGTGGGTTTTTACGATGAAATAACTAAATAAATAACCGTGTTAACGACCACGATGTTATGATAAACGCCATTATAGGTAAACCATTATTATAAAAGTGGAGTATCAAACAATTCGATTGATCAGACGTCGATTATTTCATGAAATTTCATCGCTGAATTAATAGTTACTTTTTTACATTTCTTTAATATAATTTATTTAACACACTCTAGCTAGACAACCTTCATAATTTGCAGCCCTGGCTTTTGTACTAGGAGATCCTATATCACAAAAGCCAGACCTCGTCGTACAGGCAATTTTATAAGTGAGCGTTCAAGTATTACGTAACGCAATTTTTGGAGATTTTTGAAATCCCCTCCCCACATGTAACACGCCGTCCCCCCTAGTAAAACGTTACGTAACCACCAAGTGACCATTTTTACCTAAAAGGCACTATTGTATGGCGTAAAGTACCTTTGTCGCTAAAATATCTTTGTTATTGTTTTAATCGCGTTAATACGATGTTACATAATCCGTATTCAAACCCCCCCTCCCCTCCCCAGTAACGCATCGTAACGTTTTACAAGACCCCCCGTTTACCCCAAATTCGTTACGTAATACTTGAGCACTCCCTAAGTAGTAGAAGCACGATAGAAACAAATAATATACGACTAGCAGTGTCGGTATTCGACGTGTTTTAGAAGCATGAATGCGGCTTGATATCAATACTATCGAAGTGACACTAACGCGATCGACGTTGGTCATGTAAAGTTTACTTTTCGCTTGAAAACCAATAAGGCTTTGGAGTCCTGTAGCCCTATTGATAGGAGGAGCCAGAATAATAACTTACTGCCTTAGACCATAGGTTTATGATCTAAACGGTACTTACGTATAATGCAGGGGTGCGCCAAAGTTCACCTAAATTTTCAACTCCGATAATTGGAAATCCGAAAATGTTCTTCCTAACATTTTTCATCCTAACAATCACAATTCCTAACTACTCTGTCTCTAATGTTCATTGTTTCGAAGCATTCAACTTCATAATGTCAGTAGCAATAAACATCTATTATACTTTTATTTGTTTTCCTATATTTTCTCAACATAACCATCTTTTACACTATTATTCAAAGTCATATATCTTTTTTTTTTAGATTTCTTTTTATTCTAAAGCTAAAAGTGTCTTGGTGTTTTTTGTCTCCGAGTAACCGTTTGTCGTAAAAACGATTTGGAAGGGATCCATAGGTTAGGTTAGGTTAGAACTGTGACCAACTACGCTACGAACAGCTACCTCGAAATTGGTCGCGAAATTTTTCTAAGTATGTTTTTTAAAGACGACACTCTGACCTGAATTTCATTCATTTAAGACAAAAATCAGTGAAACGACCTTTAATCATTCTAAACATTATGTTTAGGGATTTATTTATTTATTTATTTTATTCAGGTTATGATAAAAAACAGTAGGACCTTTACGATATTATTGATTACAATTTTCGGAAACATGAGTGTTATGAACATCGCCGGTAGCACTACAAATAGTATGAATGAAAACTTTAAGATGAAAATTTTTAGGAAGAGTGATCATTCGGATTACAAATCATTAGGAAGAACAATTTCGGGTAAAGAACTTTAGGTGAGCCAATATGGACCCATAATGCAGCTTTAAAGATCTGCAACCTTATTTGTAAGAAAAAAAAATCAGTTGAGAGCGAGTCGGACTCGCGCACCGAGAGTTCCGTACCATCATAATATAAAACGTGAAATGTTTTTAAATTTTCATTGGCGAGGCCGACTACTCGTCAGAGAATTTTAACACTGCGGTGTATATTGCAGTTTTAGATCGCCATCTCTTGACCGATAGTGGTACTAATGTAATTTTTATTGATGATTTCTGAAAAAGTGTGCTATTTAGAGACAGTTTTATTTTTCACATGAACTATTCCAAACAATTGATAGCATTAGTAGTTCTCGAGATATCCAGCTGTGACAGAGGGACAGACTTAGTCACACCATAAGGGTTCCTTTTTACCATTTTGGTATGGGACCCTAAAAAATACCATATGATTAGTTTAAAACTTGGAATACTAATTAGCAGATATTTAATTCGAATTTGAGGAGCAGAAACCCAAACGTTGATTGGCAGTGAATGCGTAGGTAAGGGCCGAGGCATGCTCTACCAGTCAGCTTATGGGTTCTTAATTTAATTTGTCTATGCAGATTTGAATTAAGAATATGCGAATCAGTATTTTAAACTAATCATATTGTTAGTTATTTTTTATTTTATTTTTTGTTCATGTACCTACCTGTTGAAACTACGGCACAATACTTACAGTTACAGCGGCTCATACCTTTTTCAAGTGAAGAAAGAATAGATGATGCATTATTGCAGCTAGGACGATAAACGATGTCTATGTCACCGGATAATTGCCAAATACGTAAAAAAAAAGGTTGTAAACTCTCGATAAATTGTCAACTGAACATTTGAAATACTTTTTTACGCATCAAAATTTGATAGTCTATAATCTCTCGAAGTCATTCCGATAAATTATGGATATTTTGCCATTTTCCGGTGATATCTATAAAACAAACATCGATTTGTAACACACGAGTGTGACGATACCTGTCATACTATTAGGTACGTTAAATAACGATATGTTTCATAAAAGACCGTGAATCCCCTCGCTTATCGGCAAGTCATTCATCGTAGTTACAGTTAACAATAGAGCAGTAGATATTCCTCAAATAAATGAATAATAGCTTTAACACATAGGTATTAATATTAATCATCACGTATGTCTTCAGAGGAGCGCTTGTCAAGGTTGGTATATGGATGGGTGACCATCTTAACATACCGAGTTTCCTCCGTGCCTCGGAAAGCACGTTAAGCCGTTGGTCCCGGTTGTCATTTGTAGATCTTTGGCAGTCGTTACGGATAGTCAGAAGCCAGTAAATCTGCCTCCAGTCTTGGCAAGAACTACCATAACGTGTTATCTAGTTAAGTTAGGCTGTAGGCAGCGGCTACACGTAAAATACAGGTATTCACCCGAATCCGGTTTGAGTGGAAGCCGACACCAAAATAGTTAGGAAAACTTTTTTCCAAAAATATGTAACCAACTTCCAAACAAAACTCTACAAGGTATAAAATAACTTTAATTTTGGGAATCGGTGTTTTTGGTCTTTGTTTTGTAACACGTCATAGTCAACCCAGAAATTAAAATAAGCAAAAATGCTCATAAAATAAAAACTGAATTTTTACGGGACCACATGGTAAGTATGCCGTATTAGTTCGATGCAGTATACTTGCCATTTGGTCCCATAAAAATTTGATTCAGTTTGGTTCAGTAGTTTTTATTTTATAAGCATTTTTGCTTTGACGAAGACGTCGTACAAGTATCACCACTTAAAAGTGAAAAATAAAAAAAACTTCTTACTAAAAAATACAGGGTTATTTGTAAAACACCAACAACCTCTTAGGCAGTGAAAGTACACATGATCATAAACAACTTTTACTTTGAGAACAACCCCGAAACCTCGAAAAAAATGTTAGCTGTTTCATACAAAATGCTACATTTAGCCAATGAAAATGTATGAAACAGCTGATATATTTTTCGAGTTTTCAGGGTTGTTCTCAAAGTAAAAGTTGCCCATAATCATGTGTACTTTCATTGCCTAAGAGGTTGTTGGTGTTTTACAAATAACCCTGTATAACCGACTTCCAAACAAAACACTACAAAGAATAAAATAACCTTAATTTCGGCAGTCGGTGTTAAAAAACAAAGAAACAAAACAAAAAAAAAAAACGACTTCCAAAATTAAGGTTATTTTATTCTTTGTAGTGTTTTGTTTGGAAGTCAGTTATATTTTTTTGTAAAAAGTTTTTATTTTTTGGTATTCGGTTAAAAAATCTACGCAGATGACGTATGTCTTCAGTATCGTTCTATAAAACACATGGCTTTATAGGTATTTAGAGTAGGTACACATCGTAGTTATTAGAATTAATAATAATGATTATTGTGAAATAGAATAGTAGCCATTCACTGTGTAAGAGACAGGAAAACCACAACATTGCGGTCTGTCTGGAGTCTGGGCATGTATCCAACATTAATTATACACCGGTTTCCCAGAAAAGAAATAAATTTCCTGTAGGTATGTAAGCAGGTAATTTATGAGATTAAATTAGGAGGAAGGAAGTAACAGGTGTTCAGTAAAGTATATTAAAGAATATTATGATATGACTAGTTGACCCGCGCAACTTCGTCAGCTCCGCTCCTATTGGTCTTAACGTGATGATATATAGAGCCAATAGCCTTACTCGAATAGTAAATGGGCTATCTAACAATGATATTATTTTTCAAATCGGAACAGTAGTTCCTGGGATTAGCGCGTTCAAGCAAACGAACAAACTCTTCATCTTTATATATTAGTATAGAATTGAAGGCACAGGACCGGTTGTTGTGGCAACACTTGGGGGAGGCCTATGTCCAGCAGTAGACGTATTTCGGCTGATATGATGATGTTTGTTTGGGATTTTGAAGAAAATACTTGTAACACTTGTTCATCCTTTAATCAGAACACTGTTTACACTGTTGTTAATACCAGTCACATGGTTATTTACGTTTAAACAATGACGTATTATATATAGACACGTCATGAACCAACACCGCGGCGCTTAAAAACGGCGAAAATACTAGATAGCTACTTATACGCGTGAAGAAAGGGAAAGAAAATATATATTATACGTTAATTACTTTTACTAATTAAACTATAAAAAAAAACACACGACGGCATGTTTTTTTATGTTTTGCAAAGGTTTATACACACAATATAAATTAAAAACAAACGTAGTGTCGCACGACAGGTTGGTGCGTAACTAAGCGCGATGTGGCCAATTGGCTTCATTTCATGTTGTCATTTTAGAGTGCGGACAACGTATCTATAGTTTTAATATCATTGCGTTTAAATCAATTAATTTCGAAACTTTTGATACGAGACGTGTGCGTACCGCTAAACGAGAGGTTGGAACCGCGGGAAAATCATCTGTCAAGTTCATATTTAGTTTGACAGTTACTATGACATGACATTGACATTACTAAACAATGATGATGATGATTAATTTTATAAAGGACTAGTGGACGTCACGCGGTTTCACCCGCGTACTTCCCGTTCCCGTGGGAGTACGGGGATAAAATATAGCCTATGTTACTCCCTGATAATGTAGCTATCCATTACTGAAATAATTTTTCAAATCGGTCCAGTAGTTTCGGAGCCTATTCATTTCAAACACACATGTCACAACGAAAGTGTCGAGTACCTACTAAACTAAAGGAAAGAGCTTATTTTGAAAAAAATACTTTTTTATCATTAAAAAAAAACCGACATTTTTTTTTCAAAAATCTATGATGGTATGTTGAAAATATTATACTTTGAAAATTAAGCTATATTCGTGTCCACCTCGCTCGCATATTATATTCTACACGTTTTGATGCTAAAGTGATGATTATTCAAATCATCACTTTAGCACCAGAACGTGTCTTCGCGGACCTTATACCCTATTTTGTCTTTACCTTATGAACCGAGTCGAGTGACCGAAAAAAATAATGTCTCGATCCGGATACTTGGTTTTGTTTGATGGGAAAACCGCTTTCGGAGAGTCGGCCTTCGGCGTTCAAACTGGTATTATTTTAATATTACTTAAGGCTATTGTATTGTGTGACATATGAAATGAAAGGGCTTACTGTGAGGGTTTTAATTATTTCTTTAAATATTTTCATAAGTTAAAAATAAATAATCATGAAGTTATTCAAGAAATTAGACCAAAAATGACCATTCCCTCCCTTATCTCCGAAACCACTGAGCTTAAAACTTTAAAAAAAATGCGGATAATATTTCTATACCGGAAACCGGACGGATTATAGGAAAACTTATAAGACGTCTGTGATGTTAAAAAAGCATGTTAAAAAAATGAAATTGGTGCGGAACCCTTTGCACGCGAGTCCAACTCGCACTTGGCCAGTTTTTTTACTTGAGATAGGTTTGCTCTTGACTTTAGGTCAGAGGTGACAAGACAAAGTCGATGATGGAGCGAGCTTACCCAGAAGAAGCCTGTTTACTCTAAGTTTAAAGAGACCAGGGGGGCTACTCTCTAACGAAATCCGTAGTTTCGGGCTTAGTTGCGGGCGGGCATTTTCTACTTCGTATCACCTAACCACTGAGAACTAATGATAACACGATTTGACAATTACTGTGAAATCGTGTTGTCATTCATTCTCAGCTAGTCTATTCTGTAAACAAAGGCCTGTGAGAGTAATGAAAGAGGATCTGAATTTGTGCACTGACTTGTGCATATTATTATGTACCGCTCGATGGCTACTCGGCGCTGAGATTAGCCACCATGGTCGAAATCAGTCAGGAAAACTTATTTTTTTATTCATAATTGTTATTTTGGACATAACTGTTATTTAATTCATAACTGTTATTAAAGTCGTAATTGTTATTTTGTTCATAACTGTTATTTTGGTCATAACTTTTATTTTGTTTAAAATTGTGATTTTGTCCAGGATCATTACTACCAGCCGCTATGGACGCTGGTAGGTGCCGGAGTGGTTCCAGTCGAATCGACTCGACGAGCAGAGGCGAGTGTGCTCCCTAAGGGGGTCAAGTGGATCCGGGACTCGGCGGATAAACTCCTCCCTGAAAAGAACAAGGTCACCACGAAGGAAGGACATGACATTAACTACGAGTACCTCATCATAGCAGTCGGATTGGAAAATGATTATAAAAAGGTAAGAAGGTCTTACATACGCAAAAATCTTCACTTTACTTGGAAACTGATGATATATGTATGTTTCATTGAACTTATGTTCTGAACTTCTGATGCAAATATTAATATAATTTCTTGCGCGTCTTTCCTTGTTAGGAGTTTATTGTACTTATATTTACCATGATATCACATTGTCGGCACTATAGGTCTTTTGTAAGGAACCAATTGTCTGAAGAATCATATTGTTTGTATATGACTGTTTGATGACAAAATAAAATCAAATAAATAAATAAATACTACATAAAAAAGGGACATGGAATTTCAGAAAAAGTTCGGCATTGCAGAGCTTAGGGTACAATTCACGTACCGCGCTCTATCAGAATACATACTTAACCAGGTTGGCACTAACTCAGCATTCGAATTCTTTCACGTTACCCCATAAATCCGGTTACCAGTGGGGCAAAACGGAGTGACCACAATTTTGCAGTCCATTTTGCCCCACTAGTTGATTTTTATGGGGCAAATTTCACGCACTAAATGTAAGAGATTCAATGAATAGACTACAAAATACTGAACATCCCAAAGTGAAATAACTTCAGTATTCCAGAATAATTACCCCAAATTACTGTCTCCAGGTACCAGGTCTATACGAGGCGTTACACGACAAATCGAGCTCTGTGTCGTCAATATTCGACTCAAAGTTCTGCGAGAAGACTTTCGAGAACATGAAGCAACACAAGCAAGGGAACGTGATCTTCACGTACCCTGACACGATGATCAAGTGTCCCGGAGCGCCGCAGAAGATCGCCTATCTGGCGGATTCTTACTTTAGTAAGGTATGTTTTGCTTTCAATCTACAGTAAAAAAAAGCTATAACATATGCAACATGAAACAGAATAAAGGTAATAAGTAACTGAAAAGAAGACATATTACGAGACCGAGACTGAAAAAATCGACTGCCCCCATACATTTCTGTGGGCATAAGTCGATAAAATGTACTGAACTGGTGATTTTTAGGGTTCCAAACAAACGGAACCCTTATAGGATCACTCGGGTGTCTGTCTGTCTGTCCGTCTCTCATAGCCAGTTTTCTCCCGATCTACAGGACTGATTCTGTTGAAATTTGCTACACATATGGAGTTGTATAAAAACACGGGTGCGTTCATCTTAAACGTCACTTTCGGGGGTCAAAGTAGAAAAAAAAAGAATTTTAAATTGTATCGTGCGATAATTATATCTAATAAAAGGGCTTACTGTGAGGATTTTAATGATATTATTTTTCATAGTTTAAAAATAAATAGTTTTGAAGTTATTCAAGAAATAAGACTAAAAATGACCATTGGCCCCTTATCTCCGAAATTACTGAGCCTAAAATGATGAAAAAACCGGTCAAGAGCGAGTCGGACTCGCGTGCCGAAAGGGTTCCGAACGAATTTATCTTTTTTAACATATTACTATAACACTACAGACTTCTTGTAGGTTTTCCTGTAATCTATAAGGTAAAGATCTGTTATCTCCAATTTTTTTTTTCAAAACTTTAGGCTCACTAGTTTCGGAGATAAGGGGGGGGAATGGTTATTTTTCATATAATTTCTTGAATAACTTCTAAACCATTTATTTTAAAATTATGAAAAAAATATAATTAAAACCCTCACAGTAACCCTTTCATTTGATATGTCACACGATATTGTTCAAAAACCTTTTTTTTAATTTCTAGTTTGACCCCCAAAAGTGACACCCATACTAAAAATTTAATAATTTACGTAACACGTCCGTGTTTGGGTCAAAGAAGTCCATATGTGTATCAAATTTCAACAGAATCGGTGCAGTGGTTCCGGAGAAAACTGGCTGTGACAGACGGACGGATAGACAGACAGACACCCGAGTGATCCTATAAGGGTTCCGTTTTTTGTTCGGAACCCTAAAAAAAACATAATTGTTTACTAGTGCTAATAAGTATTTCATTTAGCCAATGAAAAAAAAAATCGCACGCATATTCTCTATTGACACCGCTTGTCTGGTACACAACAAGTAATTCAAAACAAATAACAACTCATTGACGTATGTTGAAGTACATTGTTTGTAGCTCATTTACTAAACACATTCATTGACGGATTCATCCGGTTGCGATGTTGTTTGAACTTGTCGCGGGTTCCATTGTAATGCAGACTATAGCGCTTATTACACTACACGGTATTCAGGGCCCGGTGGCAAGGGTGGGTGTGGCCCCTAACTAGGGAGCCGCTTATTACACTAGCTGGTCGATTCGGCCCTAACACAGTTGTGATGTGACCAGCGTTGCCACCGTATGGGGAATTCCCCAAACTGACTGTGGGAATTTTAAGTTGATTGGGGATTTATTGGGGATGGGCAAGATGTGGGGAAAATGCGGGGATTCTAAATATCGATTTTTTTCTTCTGATATTATTCTAAATATCGAATTTGTGGGGACTTAGTAGATTTTTTGTCCCCAAATTGGGGAAATAGACTTACATTTTCGGGGAATTTATCAAATTGGTGTTGGCAACACTGCTCCCTAACGCCCTAAACGCTATTACACTGCCCGGTAGTAAGGGAGTCAGGGAGCCAACTAGACCGGGTCGCTCCAGTCTCTCTAATTAGGGTCCCTAACTCTTATTACACCACCCTAAATCGGGACTTAGGGCCCTGAATACTGTGTAGTGTAATAAGCGCTTTACATAATGTTGCTTATTCTAGATATTTGCATGCTGCACAAACTTACACAAAATAATTGTTTTGGAGGAGATAATCTGTGAAACTACTGATTCCATTCTAATGTAGCTTTCTGTCAGTGCCATATCGCTGAGTGACGTAGATGTAGGTGAATTATTATTATTATTTATTTTTAGGGTTCCGAACATCCGTAAAAAACGGAACCCTTATAGGTTCACACACACAATCAAGCGCTTATATCGCCTGATTTCAAGAAAAAAATCTACAAGTCATGTCTATCAAGATTGTCTAGGAGATTGATGGCGTGCTATTAGTAAATAGTCTAATTAGCATAGCACCCATATTATGTACGTACCTTAAGTAGTGGTATTCCTTTGTTGCGGAATTTTTTCGAAAGAGTCACCGCGGTTTGTCAGTAAGAATTTGACACTCCCCTCCACTTCCACTCCCAGAAGGAGTCATTCCATGATTCCCCATCATAAAAAAACTGGCCAAGTGCGAGTCGGACTCGCGTGCAAAGGGTTCCGAACGAATTTTTTTTTAACATGTTATTTTAACACTACAGAATTATAATAGGTTTTCCTGTAATCTTTAGGTAAAGATCTATTTTCTCCATTTTTTTTTTCAAAATTTTAGGCTCAGTAGTTTCGTAGATAAGGGGGGGGGAATGGTAATTTTTCGTCTAATTTGTTGAATAACTTCTAATCCTTTTGTTTTAAAATAATTAAAAAAATATAATTAAAACCCTCACAGTAAGCCCTTTCATTTGATATGTAACAGGATATTGTTTTTAATTTTCTAGTTTGACCCCCAAAAGTGACCCCCATATTAAAGATTTACGTAACGCGTCCGTGTTTGGGTCATAGAATTCCATATGTGTACCAAATTTCAACAAAATCAGTCCTGTGGATCCAGAGAAAACTGGCTGTGACAGACGGACAGACAGACACCCGAGTGATCCTATAAGGGTTCCGTTTTTTTTCGGAACCCTAAAAAGGTGTGAAATTCCTTGCTAGAGTCTATGTCTCCCGATAACATAACTACAATCTGGTAGTCACAAACGTTTAGTTATCAGAACTTCTATGATCAAACATAGATTATACACAAAGTTAAAAAAAAAAATGTTATGTGCCAAATGTTGATCTTATAACCTAGATCACAGGGACATTTGTCCATCCTGTGAACATTTTAATAATCAATCAACAAAATGATGCAATCCTCAATAGTGTAACAATAGAACGGCGCGCAATATTTGCAAGAATCATGTGAGTTTTTCCTCCTCAGTTTTCCTCCAGTCAATGGGAATCTATTTAGAAATAATTCTATGAATGAATAGGGGACTCTGGATTATTTATAGGTATCACATGTGCGTATTGTTTTATACGAGGAAAATGTTCTTATTCGTCTAATAGTGTGTGATTCAAACTCGCTTATCTAGTTATCCTATCACAGTGGAATACGCAGACTGAATTTTTCAAAACAATTATTATAAGGCAGGCCTAGAAAACGCTGCCACTGTACGTCTTATACTAACCCATCTGTATATCATGCAAGGATGATAAAAAATAGCATATTAACAAATAAATAAATCGGCACGTCATTCTGACTTTAGTACCTAACGTAAAACATGACATCATGTATGTATGTAGAGAGCAAACCAGTAGTACTATTCTGTAAGAACATTTTCGTATCTCGACAGCGGAATCCGAAGTGAGTTTTAAATTAAGACCTTTATGTTGTGCGCAATAAAGCTCACTTTGTGAGTTTTGTCACTCAGGTGTAGCTCGATTTCGAAATTTTTATTTACAGAATAGACTAGCTGGACATTTATTAAATAACAAGGCATAAATTCCCACTCTCAGTTTGGAATCCGCGGGCTGATTGTATAAATGTGTTTCGACAAAGAACCTACTTATTTAAGCACCATTGTTACTAACACCAAAATAGTAACATAATTATGGACCTTTATATTATTCTTTTTATCATTTTGCTAACAATATTCTCATAAATTCTGTATTTGCATCTTATATTGGTCGTAGCGTGATGTTGTACATATAGTCTTCCTCGACAAATGGGCTATCCAACACTAACAGAATTTTTCAATTCGAGCCAGTAGTTCAAACAAACAAACTCCATAGCTTTATAATATAATTATAGACTAGCTTCTGCCAGCGGCTTCGCCCGCGTGGTCCCTAGGGAACATACTCCCGGGATAAAAAGTAGCCTATGTCCTTTCTCAGGCTCTAGACTATCTGTGTACCAAATTCATACACACACACACACACACACACACACACACACACACACACACACACACACACACACACACACACCCACACACACATCATAGGTTTTAAGTTTCTATCTACTAACACAACCTGTATTATTATTATATCTAAGTTATTTTGTAAGGTATACATCTATGGGCCAAAGTAGCCTGAAAATAAAGAGATTTATTATTATTATTTAAGGTCTGTCTTGAACAATCTCGGGACCCTGAGGTCCCGGTCCTTTGGTAGGCGTACGAGGGGCGGGTAGGGCGAAGCCAACACGCAGAGGCCCCGTTAGACATTTCTAATGGAATGGGGCACAAACCGACGATTATCCCTATATGCACTATCAAAGTATACCTAAGGACAATCCCCGGTAGGTGCAAAACTATTGCATAATATGGAAACAAAAGGTGACAGGCTATGGGTTTGGGTGGTTTAGTGGATTCATTAACGTATACTATGAAAGAACTATTGGCCCCTGCCTGACCACTGAAAATATACACGGCTTTAAATGGCAGGGGGTGACTTGCACACTCAATAAATGGGCCCCCGAAAACGGTCGCTAGCACAAAGTGACGAAGCTCCAAGGAGGCAACATATCCTGAGGTGCTAGAGGAGTGGAGAGGTATACCACGGACAATCCCGGAAGTACGGTCAAGATCCCTACCAGCATCTTACTGGATTATACATCCTTCTCCCGAGCACGTTTGCTCTTGCGAATCTCCACTCTGACCGGCCGATTAAGGCAAGAAAGAGGTGGGAGCTCTGTTCCTCGACTTCTCCCGGGAGATCAGGTCCGTGGGGTCACTACTGCCCAACAGTTCGCCACAAACCTGCCTTGCGGATTGTATCTCTCTTTGTCTGGCCCCTCACCCTAAGTATGAGTACCTAAGGTTCATTGGGGCACGCAAGCCCCACCACGACGTCAACGTAGATATACGGCGGTGGGGTTATTATTATTATTATTTTATTATTAAATTTCATTTAAATCGGTTCAGTAGTTTTGGCGTGAAAGCGCGACAGACAGACAGACAGACAGTTACTTTCGCATTTATAATATAAGTAAGGATTGCATGTGCTGTTATTACAATTCATAGTGATTAGTTTTACCTTATTTAAACTTTTAAGAGAGCTTGAGGGCAGTGTTGTGGTACAAATAAATATTCCACTTCTTTCCCCAGACGAACGTCCGTTCAAAAACGAATCTGATCTACAACACATGCCTGCCCGTAATCTTCGGCGTCCCGAAGTATGCCGAAGCGTTGCTGAAGGTGGTAAAACGGAAGAACATCAAAGTCAATTACAAAACGGTGCTGAAAGAAGTCAGACCCGAAAAGAAAGAAGCAGTGTTCAATGTCAAAGATGAGGAGAGTAACAAGGTAAGGAAAATGTTATTTTTTTTTATACAATTTTTGTAATTAGTATGAAAATCTTGCCTTTGTGGAAAAATTGTAGATTTGGCTCATTTTTGCTACTTATGATACATGGCCAGCAAAAGTCATATTCTAATTCTTTTTTGTACATAAAATATACAGACACAAATATAAAAAAGGACAGCTTCTTCTTCTTATCGTGTGGGCAGTAAGGTCAAACGACCCCACACACCCTAGTGTCAGAGTTTCTAAACCGCCTCAAGGGCCTCTGATATGGTTTATTTGACGACCGCCATTTGGCGGCCGGGACCACCGGCTTATACGTGCCTTCCGAAGCACGGAATCATCTTTTTATCAGACAATCAGGCGATTCAAGCCTGCAATGTCCTAGCCAAACTGGAAAACAACTTTACAAAGTATGCTCTTCCCATGGGAATCGAACCCACGATCATCGGATCACAAGGCAAACGGAGATGGAGCAGATGGAGAGGCAGGTGGAATAAGGACAGCATAAACAGCGTGTCATGGTGCATGGTCATATTTAAGGGTAGTGTTCTGTAGTAGCTATACAGGGTGAATTTTAAAGTGCCTCTATGGCCAAATCCGAAACTATGAGGAATATCGAAAACGGAAGTCTCGAGCCCGATTTTTATGGAAACTAAAACTACATCATTGATTTTTCAAAAATTTGTTTATATATTTTTGAATGTTAAAAAATATATTGTCAAAAATGAGCTCTTTCCTTTAGTTTTCCATGTGTAATTTGAAGGCTCAAATTCTGGGAAGTAATAAATACATGGAAAACTAAAGGAAAAATTTCTCTTTTTTTCCCGAAATTCCTACGGGAACGGGAAGAAACCGGAAATGCGCGTTGTAAAAGCTATTTGTTTTGAAATTAAAAAAAAAATAATTAAAATCCAACAGGAAGTAACCATGGATTACTCGATGCTACACGTGGCGCCACCTATGTTCACGCCGACTTTCCTGCGAGACAGTTCGGTGCTCGTCAACAGCTGCGGTTTCTTAGAGGTCGACATGTACACGCTGCAGAATAAGAAATACCCTAACATATACGGTATCGGGGATTGTACTGATACGCCGAATAGTAAAACTGCTGCTGCTATTGGTGAGCAATTTGATGCTTTTATTATGTCATTCAAAAATGTACTTAATTGTTTTGCAATTAAGTGCTAAGTTGGACTAATATTAATCGCGCTGAAAATCTGACGCTTTATGATTTCGCTAATGTGTGCGCCTATGTTCATACTACTTTGCAGTTTAGGACACAGTATTGATAATATGAAAAACCAGCAGGGCTACTATGACGTGCTAATGCGATCATGATTAAGCTGAGGAAAAGGGATAGTGTTATGCGTCTTGTATAACTCTGTCTCCTTCCCACATCTTATACACGATCGTTTTAAGACGTCGTAGTATGCCAGTTGACCCGCGCAACTTCGTCTGCGTCACATTTTTCATTAATCTCTTCTAACTTCTCTTCATTAAGTTCTTCTAACTCAACAGATAGATGTGTTGCTGGGGAGTTTGTTGGCCACTTCTTCTCCACAGCTAAAACACTAGGAAGTGGTGGCGGGCGGGCGTTTTGGGGGACTGTCTATTTGTAAACGTTGACGTTCAAAAAGTGCTGGTACTCAGCCTAATTTGAATAAATGACTTTTTATTTTTAGATTTTGATTTTGAATGCTCCGCTCCTATTGGTCGTAGCGTGATGTTATATAGCCTAAACTCCTATAGCCCTTCTCGGTAAATGGGCTATCCAGCACTAAAATAATTCCTGAAAAATATTTAAATAGTTCCTGAAATTATCAAACAAACAATCTCTTCAGCTTTTTAATATTAGTATAGATTGTAAATGAAATAATTTTGTTTCGATGACCCCCTTACGCATAAAATCATAAAGGATTATGAACAGCTGATACACACTGAAATGTTGTTTTGTATACATACTAAGCAAAATAAACATCTATACTTCTATACTAATATATAAAGCTGAAGAGTTTGTTTGGTTGAACGCGCTAATCTCGGGAACTGCTGGTCCGACTTGAAAAATTCTTTCAGTGTTAGATAGCCCATTTATCGAGGAAGGCTATAGGCTATATATCATCACTAAGACCAATAGGAGCGGAGCAGTAATGAAAATTGTGACGCAGACGAAGTTGCGCGGGTCAACTAGTACTAATACTAATATATAAAGCTGAAGAGTTTGTTTGCTTGAACGCGCTAATCTCGGGAACTGCTGGTCCGATTTGAAAAATTCTTTCATTGTTAGATAGCCCATTTATCGAGGAAGGCTATAGGCGATATATCATCACGCTAAGACCAATAGGAGCGGAGCAGTAATGAAAATTGTGACGCAGACGAAGTTGCGTGGGTCAACTAGTACTAATATATAAAGCTGAAGAGTTTGTTTGCTTGAACGCGCTAATCTCGGGAACTGCTGGTCCGATTTGAAAAATTCTTTCATTGTTAGATAGCCCATTTATCGAGGAAGGCTATAGGCGATATATCATCACGCTAAGACCAATAGGAGCGGAGCAGTAATGAAAATTGTGACGCAGACGAAGTTGCGTGGGTCAACTAGTACTAATATATAAAGCTGAAGAGTTTGTTTGCTTGAACGCGCTAATCTCGGGAACTGCTGGTCCGATTTGAAAAATTCTTTCAGTGTTAGATAGCCCATTTATCGAGGAAGGCTATAGGCTATATATCATCACGCTAAGACCAATAGGAGCGGAGCAGTAATGAAAATTGTGACGCAGACGAAGTTGCGCGGGTCCGCTAATCAGTTTATATTTTTAACTAGCGGACCCGCGCAACTGCGTCTGCTCCGCTCCTATTGGTCTTAGCGTGATGATATGCCTAAAGCCTTCCTCGAAAAATGGGCTTACTAACACTGGAAGAATTTTTCAAATCTGACCAGTGGTTCCTGAGATTAGCGCGTTCAAACAAACAAACAAACAAATAAAAAAACAAACAAACTCTTTAGTTTTATATATTAGTATATACTAGTTGACCCGCGCAACTTCATCTGCTCCGCTTAGCGTGATGATATATCGCCTATAGCCTTCCTCGATAAATGGGCTATCTAACACGAAAGAATTTCACAGACAAATTGGACCAGTAGTTCCTGAGATTAGCGCGTTCAAGCAAACAAACTCTTCAGCTTTATATATTAGTATAGATATAGATTTAATTCGTAATACTTACTATTTGTTTTTTTAATTAAGCTTTCTTAGCGATGGTCGCGGTAGTCGGGTTCTAGGCATGAAGTCAAGTCATCTATAGCTAATTGTAACGACGACTCGGATGCGGGTTGTGGGCACATGAACGAATTATTGTTCGACCCATATGTTGAGTGCTTGGCACTGAACGTGTAGGAGTTCACATGCAATGGTTTTAGAAAAGTGAGATTACCCCTTTAATGACACTTCTAAAGCTGTATGTCTGTCTGTGCCTCCCAAAAGAATAGATCGATTCCTATGCGATTTTTGAATCCAAACTTTACCGTAGTTTACAAGATCTTCTTTCTTCAGCCCTACAATGCTACGTGCTAGAACAGAACCTCCTCAGCACGATGCAGAACGATGAGCCCAAGATGAAGTACAACGGCTACGGCGCCTGTCCGCTGCTGACATCTTACAGCACCTGCATCCTCGCCGAGTTCACCTACGGGGGCATCCCTAGAGAGACCATGCCTTTTAATCAGGTAAGCTTCATCTTATCAACAATGTTCCGCTGTTGTCGTCTAACAGCACCTGCATCCTCGCCGAGTTCACCTGCGAGCCCTGTCCCTAGAGTGAACATGCCTTTTAATAAGGTAAGCTTCATCATGTCAACATTGGTCTACTGTTGTCGTCTAACAGCACCTGCATCCTCGCCGAGTTCAACTGCGAGCCCCATCTCTAGAGTGACCATGCCTTTTAATAAGGTAATCTTCATCATATCAACAATGTTCCGCTGTTGTCATCTAACAGCACCTGCATCCTCGCCGAGTTCACCTGCGGGGGCATCCCTAGGGAGACCATGCCTTTTAATAAGGTAAGCTTCATCATATCAACAATGTTCCGCTGTTGTCATCTAACAGCACCTGCATCCTCGCCGAGTTCACCTGCGGGGGCATCCCTAGGGAGACCATGCCTTTTAATAAGGTAAACTTCATCATATCAACAATGTTCCGCTGTTGTCATCTAACAGCACCTGCATCCTCGCCGAGTTCACCTGCGGGGGCATCCCTAGGGAGACCATGCATTTTAATCTGGTAAGCTTTACCTTATCAGCAATATGCCGCTGCTAACGTTCTACAGCACCAGCATCCTCGCCGAGTTCACCTACGGTGGCATCCCTAGGGAGACCATACCTTTTAATCAGGTATTTTTTACTAAAAATATCATGTTATCTGCTAGAACAACGGACGCTGTGTCTAGAAGTGGTCACCAAAGGACATCTGCAATACCAAGGTTCATTTCTATCTAGTCGTTGGATTATCGAATGTACCTTTGATGCCACCAACCCTGGATACCCACTAAACTAAGTAAAGTGGGGTTCTATTTCTACTAAAGTTGTTTCGGTGATCCGGTGATAGTCGCGGCCTAGTCATTCAGAGAGATTTGACATCCCCTGACCCTCATTTTAGTACTGCCACGTCGATCTCTTCTAAGAAAGAGGCAGGTTTCATAGCTGCGAACAATAAGTGAACATAGAGGTTAGAACGATTTGAAGTGTGTCATGTGAGATTAAGTGCACACAAACGAAACAACGTGTGTGTGAATGTTCGCTATAACAGAGTTGGTTTCTTATTATAATCATGACAATTTCCGCCCTAAGATGTATTTCAGTGATAATAGTGCCAATGACATATTTACACCCTGTATTTTCGCAGAGTTATTCCTGATAATAACAAAAACCCATTATTTACAGGCAAACGAGAGCAAAATAGCATTCTACATGAAAAAGGATCTGTTCCCCTTCATATATTGGCATTTCATGCTCAAAGGATATTACCACGGTCCGGAGAAAATTAGGAAATTTTTGAACCCCTTCAGCGACTGAACGATATTAGCATTGAGAACGATATCTATGTACGTGTGACGCGCGTCGACGGAGGCACGCAGTTCATTTTGTGTGTGAGTTTAAATGAAAAATGCATGTAAACTTATACAGTAAACCGGGACCGCACGTTTTTCTGATGCTACAAATTGGCCCGTCTAGCTCAAGACACTCGGACCGAACCAAACTCGCCCCGTGTTCGGCAATCTTCGGGAGCAGTCGTGTGAGCAACACATTAAAAATGCTGTTTTCGAAGCGAACTGGCCACACGATCGGCAATCTTCGGGAGCAGTCGTGTGCGCGAGCGATGGAAAATGTCGCGTTTCTTGTGCGGTGAACTCGTATTCCCAAAAGTTCGGACAACCCAATCTTTATCTTAATAATTTAATGTTTAAAAATGGAATACGAAATCCCATGAGAATGTACCTAGTCATGCAAGCTTAGGCCTTTTAAAATATTGAAAAATGGCCCGTGTATTTTTTGTTTCATTTATTTTTTGAACAATTGGTTTACCTTTTTTAAGTATGTTTTTAAATAGTAATATTTTTATTTATTTTCTGTATACTGTACGAAGGCATGAATAGAATATGGTTTCAGGGTGTTCTCATTTCAAATATCTACTACACAACACGAGAAATACGAATACTCTCTATCTCTGGTTTTAAAACAATGAATCGCGCTGCAAAATACATAGATATCGTTATAAACTATTTTCTGTTAGGTAGTAATAACTCTGTAATATAATGTAAAATGATTTAAGATGAACAGATATATGTAAATAAGAGCGATTCAAATAGTAATATAGAAACCGTCGAGATTGAAAACTTAGTCAACTCGAAATGTGTCAAGAAGTTAATTAATAGTAGTTGTGATTTAAAACTTAGGGCTTTATTAGCACATGGCGTATTCCTAACGCGCTGACAACGCGCAGATGGCGCGCGCTGATGCGCTTCAGACGCAGACAGTATTACTTTTCGTTGGTCATCTACAGCGCAGTGAGCGCGCGTTCGTAAAACGTGCGTCGTCGGTGCGTTAGAAATACGCCGTGTGCATAGGCTCTTATAGTAATAGTCTAATAGGACCGTGCACGGCGTTGACTATGCCATCTAGTGTCGCATATTCGAAACTTTAAGGGTCAGAATACTTGACATTGACGCTTCTGTGCTGCCTGTGGTTCCTGCACGCTCAGGGAAATAGACTGTGCCATCTAGCGTAGCTATTTCGAATTTTATACTTGAAACATACTTGACAGTGACATTTCTGTGCTGCCACCTATAGTTTCTGCACGCTCCCTATAGTGCGACATAAATGACACAATAAGAATTCCATCGGCAAATTGGTCAAAAATGATCTTCTATTAACAACTTAGTACGACTTGAAAATAATAATAAGTTATTTCTAGTACATATTTATTTTGGTCGTTTGATAAAATTCGTCGATGAAGCTGTCTGTGTCGTACTATTTTTCGCGATTATAATCTACTCAGTTATTCTAAACATCAGAAAAGTTTTTTTTTTTAATAAAATTATTATTTTATTTTGATTGTTTGTTTTTAATACCAGCGAATCATATTTTTATTTAGGTGGTTTTTTTACTGTTCACTTCTGCAAAACACAGTGTAAACGCTAAAACGGAACTTAAAAAGACCACAATGCGTTTTGAACCGTAACGGTGTTGTGTTGCAATAGGTACGAATTTGCCATACTATTGCGACACCAGTAAATAGATTTACTTTTCTAAATTAACCCTGTATTTCTATTTATTTTGTAAGCACATAGTGACAACCAAGTCTCCATTACGACTCGTTTATTTAATAAATGTTTATATGTAAATAATGAGCCTTTGTATACATTCGTTATATTGTTAATGTTATATAAAATTAATGTTATACACGTTTTGACTATTATTTGATTGTGTATTATTTTATTTATCCTCTTTTTTGTCATTCAACCCGTGTCCCAAGCGCGAGGGCCCGCGCGGCTACAAATCGATAAAATAATACCTACAATTAAGAAGGAGGTGCAATCGTTGTATCGATTAAAAAAAACCGTTTTTAATAATATCTCTATTTAATAATGATTTTAGTTGTACCACGCAGTTAATAGGTCAAAAAGAGAACGAAAAAATCATGCATGTACTCTGTCGCAGAAATACGACACGAGCGGTCAAAGGGTTAAAAAGCTGAAACATTCTTTGACTTTCAAAATTAATTTCCGAGTGAACATACGCTGTCTTTTCCCGAACTGAGGGCCTAGCACAGCCTAGCACGAATATTATATTATATTTGCAATGTTGAATTATAATAAAGACCTCATGCGCCTATGCAAATCCCCTCATCATCATCATCGTATCAGTCGAAAGACGTTCACTGCTGGACATAGGCCTCCCCGCGCGTGTGGCCACAACGACCGGTCCTGTGCGTCTCGCATCCATCGGCTACCCGCGACCCTCACCAGTAGTGCTAATCTGTAACAACATTTTCGTAACTCGACAGTCGAATCCCAGGTGAGTTTCAAATTAAGACCTTTAGGTTGTGTGCAATAAAGCTCATTTTGTGAGTTTTGTCACTCAGGTGAAGCTCGATAGAATAGACTAGCAGGTCATCCTTCCACTTTGACTGCGTCTTCAGTTACGCGGCAGATACCCTATAGACCCCATATAAAGTTCTGCTTCCTGTCTTAAACAGATTCAGCTGAATATCAAAACAGTAATACGGATTAAACATACCAGCAAAAAATCTAGTAGGCCTCCTAGTCAAAGTCATCAAGTGTTATTAACGAAATGGTATTAATTCGCAAAATCATAAAATTAAATGTAACATGAGCGTGGTCCGGAAAAGGCTCGCTCCTAACTCTAAACTTGCGTTCCGGTGGATATGTACTGCTAGTAAAACGTACAAGTAAGTATCAGGGGACGACGAAAACAGTGTTAAAGAGAAAATATTGTCTACTAGCCAGCGGCTTCACCCGCGTGATGGTTGAAAATTTACTCTAGGGAACATAATCCCGGGATACAAAGTAGCCTGTATGTTGTTCCAAACTATAATTTGTCCCTGTCCCAAATTTCATCCAGATCCGTTCAGTCGTTCTGTCATGATCGAGTAACAAACAGCCATTCAAACATCCAAACTTTCGAAAATATTAGTTAGGAAGTTAGGATTATTATACTACTGCTGGGAAAAGTCCTCCCTCCTTTCCTCCCAGTGTTACCGGTTTTGTCTTCTTTGTGGTCGCCGCGGTTTTGTGGTTTCAGACCACCAATTTTGTGTGTTTTCCACCGCTCGATCATGCGGCAGAATGAAAGATAAAGAAATTCGGAAGGAGATAACCTCTTCATAGGCATTAAAGTTTGTAGAACCATTAGGTATCAAGAAAAGTAGCCATAAGTAAAAAGACTTAAGTGATAGAATCCTATGAACCAGATGTAAGCTCCTGGTGGTTGGTGGCGGCGCCGGTGGCTGCAGCGTCGCGTGGCGCTTCGCCCGACGAATGAAGGAGAACTGCATTATTCTGCTCGAGCCTTCGACAGTAAGTTATTACCTATAATATTATTCCTGCAAGAATGAAAGAAGGGCATAATAACATGCACAAGTCGTGAGCACACTCTCCATTGGTATTTGGTAGGTTTGACGACGACAGCTCTGACGCTTCACCTTTACGTTATTGGTTCGTCAGTCAATGCTCATCGATTACTGCGCTTGCAAGTTTCGTTCGCCCACCGTACATTGACGAGATAACCCTGGTGCATTCATCTGTGCTCACGGCTCGTGCCGGCTATTATACCTACTACCAAATAAACTATAGAGTGAAAGATGATAAGTCTAGTATTGGAATGACTTCTGAGATCAAGACTAATTGAGGTGTATAGATGGAAGAAAAAAATGGTGTGCCATCCAAAACAGGAGAACAATTTTATTTAAGAACCTATGGGTCTGTCCCACTACAAGGGATGGGTTGTACCTATGTACCTGTACACTTTTTAATCATCTACTTAGCCTTTTTCCCAACTAAATTTGGGTCGGCTTCCAGTCAAACCTGGATTCAGGAATGCCAGTATTTTACGAGGAGCGTGTGCCTACCAGACTTATACAACTCATAAACTGGGTATCACGTTACTCCTTGGCAAGACTAGTGTCAGATTTTCTGGCTTCTGACTATCCGTTACGACGGCCAAAAATCTACAAATGACAGCCGGGACCAACGGCTTAGCGTACTTTCCGAGGCACGGAGGAAACTCGGTATGTTAAGATGGTCACCCATCCACATACCAACCTCGACAAGCATTGCTTAATCTTGAAATCGAACCGTGCGGCTGTTATTATTTAGTCACGAGCTCCTCCCACTTGTACACTTTTTAATGTGTTATAAATTACTTTCGTCATTCCTTTTCCCCAGATCCACTTCTACCAACCTGCGTTCACGTTAGTAGCAGCCGGCATAAGAACGCTAGACAAGTCATACAAGCCTATACCCAAGCTCCTGCCCCGGAGCGTCACGTGGCTCCACGACAAGGCTGAGGGCTTCGACCCCTGTCAGAACCTGGTCTACACCTGGAAAGGCGATAAAATACATTATGACTTCATGGTCGTCGCTGTTGGCATCAAAAATGATTATGATAAGGTAATTTTTTAAGATACTCGGTAGATGTACCTCCAGGTCTTTTTTAGGGTTCCGTACCTCAGAAGGAAAAAAACGGAACCCTTATAGGATCACTTTGTTGTCCGTCCGTCTGTCTGTCAAGACCGTTTATCTCGGGAACGCGTGTAGGTCAATCATCAGTCATAACAGCCGAAGACGTCCACTGCTGGACATAGGCCTCCCCCAAAGTGGGGGGGGTTTGCCATAATCGCCACGCTTGGCAGGCGGGTTGGCAATCGCAGTGTATGGTGTTGCGTTTTACAGAGAAAGCTGCTGCCCATTCTCTGTTGAGTCCCTTAGTCGCCTCTTACGACACCCACGGCAAGTGATAGGATGGTATTATTATTTTACGGCACCATACGGCACCGGCCGACACCATGCGGCGGCAACGCGTGTAGGTATCGAGTTGAAATTAAAACCATATACTCAGCTCTATGGCGCCTTGCAGTTGAGAAAATATCAGTTCTAAGTTAACGTAAAAAAAATATTCGCTCGTTTACGCCGCAAAAAACGTTTTTTCGACACTATCAAGGGAAGCAAAATGTATGGGGTATTTCCGTTGACCTAGAGCTATGAAATTTGGCAAGTAATGCCGTCGTATACTGCGAGTATAGGAAAAAGTCCGAAAACTACGCATTTGTAATTAAATCACAAAAAATATAGTCTTTATTTAATGTAATTTCTAGCTATAAATTTGTACGGAACCCTCGGTGGGCGTGTCCGACTCGCACTTGGCTGGTTTTTTTTATGGGACAAGCCAAGCAGCATAGCATTGTTATTCCTGAGAACTAGAGTCTATAGTGGCGACCACCAAAAATACGCCGAGCCGAGTCAATGAAGCACGAGTTCCGGAGAACGACTCTTATGTCTTAGATCGCGCAACGAATTCAAATGGATAAGTACAGCGGAGGAGTAAGAAACTCATACTGTCCACTACTCTTCTTCTATCTCCTGACAGAACAGAGCTAAAATAGGCTTTGCCATCGCGAAGTAGTTCGATTTGATGGAAAATTCACAGTAGGTTTCAGTTGCAACCAGGGTAACCTTCTCACTCACGTGTTTTAAAAATTTTTTGTGAGCTAAATTGATTCACGTTCTAAATTGTATACCTTCTAAAGTTCATGATGGAGCACTTTTCAGGCTTATAGCTAGGAGCAATAGAGCATAAAGTAGTTGACTGGGAACTTTCCCGGTAGTATTAGTATTTTCACTCATGCGTTATTTTTAGTCATCCTTATCATCACCAAAGCCATAAAACCTTTCAATGCTCTGTTAACGAAATCATACCATCCCTTGTTTCCCTAGATCACAGGTCTTCAAAAGGCTCTGGACGATCCTAACAGCACCGTCTCCACTATCTACTCGCCGTTCTATTGCACAAAGACCTGGCAGAACATACAGTGCTTCTCTGGAGGACACGCGCTGTTCACGTTCCCGGTGCTCGGTGGCAAGTGCTCCGGTGCCGCTATGAAGATCATGTTCTTGGCGCAGGATCACTGGAGGAAGGTAATTTGGACTAAGTATTACAAAATTCCAGAAAGTGCTCTTAATCTGGTACCTAGCAAGTATGTAGGTAGGTGCGGAAAGCAGAGTTTCCTTGTTGGACTAGTAGTGGGTAGCGTGACTGCTAGCCTGATGTCCTGGTTTCGACTTTCAGATTGGGCAGTGTTATTAAGTTTTCCTTTTAGGAATTTCTTTCTTAGCAGCCCAGAGTCTAAATTTGTACCCAGTTGTTGGCAATGGAATGATAATATATTTAAACATACTAAGTACGTTTCTATCTAACTCTGTTGGCAATACTAAAAAGTTGATGTTATGTTTGAGGAAAGGGTAACTTTATTCATTTACCTGAGAGACCTTGTACAGTGAAGGGTTCATACCTACCTACCAGTTACTCATTCACGTTCAGTTCCAGACTTCAGGAAAGGAAACCCTAGGTACCTATAGGTTATATCTGAATATAACTATCACAAGGAAAGCCGCAAGGTAGGTAGGTACAGTTATGTACTTTATAGTGTGTACGTGACCGGTAGACCAAGGAGTCACCCACAGGAATCATTAACTATGTTAGTAATGATCTAACTCATGGAAGTTTTCTGTTTTACAGTAAATATTTACAAAATGCTTTCTAGTGCGGATTTCCCATAGTGGAGCGATTTGTAGATGCCTACTCAAAACTGAGCGGTTGAAGGAAAATAGGTAACTTAGTCAGCGTCTTTAGAGGTGTGTCACTCGGGGATTAGGTAGGTAACACATAAGTTAGGACAATATATGTTCCTACTTATCCTTATGCCGATGGATGCGCGACGCATAGGACCGGTTGTTGTGGCAACACTTTAGGGAGGCCTATATCCAGCAGGACATCTTGCGGCTGATATAATGATGACGATGATGATGATGATCCTTAGTGTCTAGAGGATGGTGCACCCACACAAGCGTAGGTCTTTTGATAGTTTATGTTGGCCTACTTTATTTAATTAGGGCAGCTTACACCAGCCGGCCATAGTTATGTTAGTAACTCCGAGTTAGTTGCTGTTACATTATGTATAAATATTTGTTATTGGGCCATAAATAGCTTGGCAGAACAGATCAAGCACTACACGTGCTTTATTGTCTCCCATCTTCCGTCGAAACTAGTCATTCTACGTAACATTTTTCGGTGCTAAACGTAGGTTACAAATTAGAAGTAAATAGGCTTTAAAAATATAGTTTGGAGAATTAAGTAAGTTTGGGAATAAGCCGAAGCAAGGAGACGTCTATGGCCAATACAGGATTGAACTCTGGCTAATAATGATAAATGAGTACCTAATCTACCGCAGAAAAATCAGCCAGGCAAAAATTCTGTCTCCCGACTGCTTCTGAGTAACCTCTGGGTGTCCTCCATTCCTATGAACTAAAACCTAATTCAAAAAATCGTAATATATTCCAGAAAAAAATCGCCTACAAGACGAACATAACGTACAATACGGGCGCTGAGGCCATATTCGGCATCCCGAAGTACGCAGACTCCCTGAGGAAGTTGGCGGCCACCCGGGGCATAGTGCCCAACTACTATGCCAACCTGGTGGAGGTCACAGCCGCAGGGGCCTTATTCCAGGGGCCCGGAGGAGAGGTTGGTAGTGAGGGTATAGTAGTACTGATGTCTGAGATAATGTTCGGAGTCCTGAAATACGCAGACTCATTGAGGAAGTTGCAGGCGACGCGGGGCATAGTGCCCAACTACTATGGCAACCTGGTGGAGGTCACAGCCGCAGGGCCGTGTTTCAGGGACTGAGACAATGTTCGGTGTCCCAAAGTATGTGGTCTCTGCGGAGGTTGGCGACTACACGGAGCATATTTTCCAACTACTATGCCAACCTGGTGGAGGTCATAGCCGCAGGCAGGGGCCGTGCTTCAGGAGCCCGGAGGAGAGGTTGGTAGTGAGGGTATAGTAGTACTGATGACCGAGATAATGTTCCGAGTCCTGAAGTACGCGGACTCCCTGAGGAGGTTGGCGACCACATGGGGCATAGTGCCTAACTACTATGCCAACCTGGTGAAGGTTACAACCGCAGGGGCCGAGTTTCAGGGCCCCGGCGGAGAGGTTGGTGGTGAGGGTATAGTAGTACTGATGACTGAGACAATGTTCGGGGTCCCGCAGTACGCGGACTCGCTGAGGAGGTTGGCTGCCACGCGGGGCATAGTGCTTAACTACGATGCCAACCTGGTGGTAGTTACAAACGTAGGGGCCGTGTTCCGGGGGCCCGGAAGAGAGGCCCGTAGTGAGAGTATACATACATTAATTACTGATAGGTAACATTTTTGCCCTACAGTGGTAGAGAAAAGGCAAAAAATAAATAAAAAAACTAACTAAGTTTTCACAGGAATTAGCGAATTCTTAAGATTATACTGACATAATGGAAGGAACCAAGTTGTTGGCCCCTCCTCCCCATACTTTCTGCTCAAGTGTGCGGCGCTGTCCAGCGCAGAGTCAACGTAAACTCATTCAAGTTTAACCCTTCTGCCTCAGACAATAAGCCTCCCCTACAACATTCTCCACGTGACGCCGCACTTGTCCCCTCCGTGCTGCCTGCTCAAATGCGAGACGATGACCAACGCGGTCCCAACAATTCATTCAAATCTAAACCTTGTGCCGCAGACAATAAGCTTTCCCTACAACATTCTCCACGTGACGCCGCCCATGTCTCCTCCGTGCTGCCTCCGCAAGTGCGAGGCGTTGACCAACACAGCTGGCTACCTCGACGTGGATGCCCACAGTCTACAGCATCGGAAGTTCCTCAATGTGTTCGGGTTGGGAGACTGCACGAGTACGCCTAATGGCAAGACTGCTGCTGCTGTTGGTAAGGGAGAACGCAGAGACTATCCTAGTAACTCCTTGATTTCTTAATAAAGTACTGCCATTACATAACGACGCAAAGAAAACTAAATGATATTTTATTCTATACGATTTCACATAAGTGAACGTTTACGTTAATGCGATCGAGTAAGTATGAAAACTTGCAGTAGGCACTCGGATACTTTGCCAGGGATGCGGCATTGTCCGTGGCCCTGGAACGCAAAGGGCATTTGGAGGAAGACAGATGGGTTTAGTCAGTAGTCTGACACACCCTTCCGCTTCGCCCAGGGTGAAAGGAGTCATTTGATGATTTTCCATCCAGAAAAAGCGCCTTTATTTTGACATCAACTGAAGTACATCCTTACTAATATTATAAATGCGAAAGTAACTCTGTCTGTCAAGCTTTCACGCCAAAACTACAGAACCGATTTGAATGAAATTTGGTACAGAGATATTCTAGAGCCTGAGAAAGGACATAGGACATAAAGACATACTTTTTATCCCGGGAGTATGTTCCCTTGGGACCACGCGGGTGAAGCCGCTGGCAGTAGCTAGTACAAAATAAATTAAACTACTATTTTTAACTCATCAGCTCCTCAAAGCTACGTGTTAGAGCGAAACCTGGCCAATGTGATGGATGGTAAGGAGCCCACCGCCGAGTACAACGGGTACAGTGCCTGTCCGCTCCTCACGGCGTACAACAGAGGCATCCTCGCCGAGTACCTGTATGACAAGAAGGTGTGGGAGACGTTCCCTTTTGATCAGGTGAGTTTATCTGCCTTCAAAGAGTCCTACCGCCGCCAAGTACAACGGGTACAGCGCCTGTCCGCTCCTCACGGCGTACAACAGAGGAATCATCGCCGAGTACCTGTATGACACGAAGGTTCCCCTTTGGATCAGGTGAGTTAAAGGAGTAACCTGTCGAAGCCATAACGTAAAATTAGCCACTCCACGTAATGGTTGGCCACTTCATGAAATGACCTTAAGCCTAAAACAACCTTGACGTTGAATATCAATGTATTCAGTGCACGGTTTACATCAAATAGGGCCAGCGCACAGCATAGCGCAATCGTCACTGCCAAACAAATAGAGACCTTGAACTAACTTAAATAAGGTTGAAAAACAATTAACTTTCATTACTCTAAAATGGTCCGAAATATTAAAGCGAAAGTTGGAGTATAGTTTATTTATTTTATTTAATAACAATATTACACACAAGTTTGGAAGTGACAACCGCTCCACCAAGTTTTGCTAAGTCTGTGAATAATTGAAACTCCTTATTTTCAGTCTAAAGAGCGTCGCTTATTCTTCTATCTGAACAAGCACATACTCCCACACTTGTACTGGCACAGCCTGGTTAAGGGCACGTGGAACGGACCTGCCTCCATCCGCCATATCATCAACCCGTTCAGGATGTGAAACGACAGCAATTCATATAAATATTTTATTAAAACGTTTTATACAACTTATTTCTCTAATATTTTACAAATAAATGGTATTTTTTCGTGTGAGTCTTAAATTAAGGTTGATAACTATTCTTTGAAATGTAATTCGTTCAAGTGGTGTTTGATCGAAACTTAGGGTCACGCGTCTTTGTTTCTGGTGTAAACGGTAGGTATTGCTTTTTCAAGGCAGAAAACGAGTACACACAATAAACATCGCATGCTTAGGTCTTTATGTTGCTTATGTCTATCGATTCTAAAACAAGCTAATGTTTTAGCGTATCTGAAAATCTTACTTTACGAAGCATCTTTCCTGAAAAACACAGCATAACTAACGTCTTTTCTTGACTTTTGGGGTCTATGTACACGCTGCAGCGTATTTACGCTGCAAACAGAAATAATGCAGCTTTTTAAAGTCTTAAAACGGGCGCGTTTTAAGCCTTATTTATGTAAAGCTAGGCTGCATTATTTGTGTTTCTGCAGTCAATACGCAGATTACCCACCGTTTGCAAAAAAAAACTTTTTCTACCGTAACCAGAAAGAATCCAAGCACAAATACACACAAAGACAACCTATACAATACTGATATATGGTAATCAAATTGTACTTATGACTAAGGAAACTACAATTTTACAATATACATGACGTATTTACAATAGTATTTTGGAAAGCAAACATCGTCTACCAGCATTTATTCAACTTCAAGTTAATCTACATTTGGTTCGTTGTTTTGGTTATTAAAAACTTAAGTATAAAAATGACTTGCCCATAAATATGGGTTAGATGACTTAAAAACTATTTTTAGGTTTAATCTACCGGTTTGTGAAAGCCTGAAACTACCTGAAAGAGTCTATGGTACAGACTATTGGTTGAATGAAGAAACAAAATAAAAAAGATTTCTCAAACGACTTCTCGTCTTTGAGAGATGCCCATGACACGATGCCACTGACAGTTTCAAAGAACAGTCTTTCTAAATTTTTTCTCCAATTTCCCCGATTAGAAGGCAAAAAATCCTTTCCCTTCTAAAAATCCTTTCTTAACCCAGATTTCAGTAGATTCGGCTGTGATTCAGGTGCGTGTGTGTGTGTCCTTCTGGGTAAGCTCGCTCCGTCGTAAACTTTGTCACTGTCATCTCTGACCTAGACTAGAGTCAAGAGCAAACCCATATAAAATAAAATAAAAGTTCGGTTGGCGTTGATAGTAACTACTACCAACGCCAACCGAACTTTTTTTTTGGCATTTGTCCTGACCACGCCTGAATAACTAGTCAGGCGTGGTCAAGACAAATGATTCAAGAGAAACGAAACCATAAGTATAGATAGATAATTACTAAACAGATTTAGAAACCGGAGTTTAAAATCTTGCTGTACATTCACTATGTAACACTCACGCAACACAAAATTTTGGCCGAATTCTCATATTTTATATGTTATATTTCAAGTCGCCTTTGACGTAGCATGATGTCAGAGTTACTTTTACTTGTTAAGTGTTGATTCGTGCACATTCAACTGTTAGTAGTTGTTGCGAGAGGGGGTCAAAGGTACAATTGTAAATTATAAGCAGCCCCAAAAATATTGTAAAAGTCTAAAAAACCGGCCAAGTGCGAGTCGTACTCGCACACGAAGGGTCCGTACCATAAACCTCGTTTTTTCTTATTTGTTCTTATAGTGGCAATAAAAATACACAATCTGTGAAAATTTCAACTGTCTATTTATTACGGTTTTTTGAGATACAGTCCGCTGACAGACGGACGGACGGACGGACAGCGGAGGCTTAGTAATAAGTTCTAAAAAGGGAGAAATTTTAAGTTTTCTATAGAAAGTAAAAAATTACAGAGTTTTCCTCTGAATTATTTTGCGAAAGTTTTAGTTCCTGTTTGTAGTCCTTAACTAATTTTTCGAACTCAGGTATTTTGCTAATGTGTACCAAGTTCCATTAAAATTGTTCATTCATGGTGAATTGGAAGAATTCAAAGTTTGTATGAAACATTGTGAGCAGTAAAAAATCTGTCATTTGAGAATTCAGCAAAAATTGTATAATTATTAAGCTTCCCAACCACCCTCCTAAACTTTACTAGTATTGAGCGTAGTGAAGTGCTCCTTATTCCCGTTGGTGATGTCCGTGGCGCTCTGCCGCTTCCTCCTCATGGCCGCGCGGCGGACGCGGTACTTCTTGCGAGTCTTGACGAGGTACACCGCGAGGGCTATCGCTATGAGCAGCGACACGATGATGGAGGCGCCCAGGATGAGCGTGAGGGAGCTGTAACGGGACCCGTTTTCTGTTGATGGCTCCAGCTGTTACAAAGAATAGGAGGTTTAAGTTTGGTTGTCAAATACTTTGTGGAAAACTTGGGTTATGTTTTTAGGTCTTCCTGAGGCAGTCGGGTAAAAAGATGAAAAAAAAGGTGCCCAGCCCACCGTTCAGGATTTGCAAAGCATTAATATTCCTCATCTCAATCACCTTTGATAACTTTAATAACTCTATGAACGTCTCATTTTTTTCTCTTCAATTGCATGAGGAGTAAAATGATCCATGCATGGTAATTGATACTGACCATATAGTTCCCGTGCATGCTCCGAGAGCTGGCGTCGCTGCACATGGCGCGCTCCGTCCAGTTGTACCAGTGCACCAGGCGGAGACCCTCGAATGCTCGGGGTGAGCCGCACCTGGAGGAGCAAATATAAAATAATGATTATTAGATAAAAACGCGCTCTTAACAAGAAGTCAGTGTCGTCTAATCTACGATGGTTTTGGCATTTGGAAATACTTATTAGCTCTAGTAAACAATCATGAAATATTTTTTTAAATACCTTCATCAACGATGAAGTTATAAAGCTTCAAAGTTTACAATTAGAAAGAGAATTCCGATACGCACTTTGAAGTCAAAGTCCATGACGCCTATACAGCTGCCATATAAAACAACGTTTTGGCGAAAGGGACAGATATATTTGTTTAAAATAATTTTATCACGTTTTTTTCGAGCAATTTTAATTCTATTTTCACTGTTAGTATTATATTTTTGTAATTTTTTAGATAAACTTTATAGATAAGAAATATTTTTTTCATATATATGTATATTTTTTTTATGTACAAAAACACAAGCCAAGTTGACTATAATCCACTACTTCTGGGGTTGGCAGATGAAATGGCGGGATGTCGTCATCATGTCTTCGCATTTTCACCAAATGAATTATATGTAGATTTTCTGTCTACCTCTTTGTACAAGCGCAAGTTTATGTTATATCTGAGTTCAGCCAGCAGCGGCGCGAGTGCTTGGTGGCGTACATCTGAGGCAGCAGCTCGTCCACTATTCACTGCATGTCACAGTTGTCACACTCTATCAGTTCAGCTGACGTACCTGAGTTCAGCCAGCAGGCGCGAGTGCTTGGTGGCGTACATCTGAGGCAGCAGCTCGTCCACTGTCCACTGCATGTCACAGTTGTCACACTATCAGTTCAGCTGACGTACCTGAGTTCAGCCAGCAGACGCGAGTGCTTGGTGGCGTACATCTGAGGCAGCAGCTCGTCCACTATCCACTGCATGTCACAGTTGTTATAATAATAAAGTTATTTATTTGGAACATAAACAGTTGACTCAATACAAGTAAAACGGTGATAGCTACAAAAGTTTATAACTGTGTCGCAGCTATCAACGCCCATCTAAACAAAAATACAATTGTTCCAGACAAACTATTTGTACTGTATACAACATTATATAACATGAAACTAAAGTAGAAAAGAGGAGGTGTGTGGGAGAGTGTGTGTGAGGGGTGTGTGTTAGCGAGAGGTTGTGTGTGCATGTATGGAGTGTGGGGGTGTATGTGAGTGAGAGTTTGGGTGTGTGTCAGTGTTTTTGCTAGTTAGGTTTCCACAATTCCTTCAGTTGCATCGTATGACAATGATTTTAACCACTCCGTCAACTTTCTCTTCAAGAGACTACGGGGTAAACGATAAATATTCAAGGTCTTATTTATGCTGTTATAGATCCTGGAGCTGATAAACCTGAAATGTCTTCTAGCTACTGCTGTTCCACAGGGTACATTTTTGCAAACTCGGTCGGAGAGGCGTTTTGCAGTACTATAAGTTGGGTCGTAGTGTATCTGTTTGTGTTTCCTGAGTACAGTCTGTAGTACGAAGAGCTGCCTTACTGTAAGGACCTTGCATAGTGAAAAGAGGTCAGAAGTCGGAAAGCGGATTGGTTTCTTAGATAGGACCTTTAGTACGGCCCTCTGCGCCCTTTCTAGTCGTAGCATGGTAGTTTTGTGCGCTCCACCCCACGTGGTCACGCAATACCCAAGGACTGATTGAGCAAGAGCAAGATAGACAGTTATCAGACATTTGAAGTCAGCAACCCCCCTAAGTTTTTTGAATATGAAGATTAATCTGCGCACACGTTTGACTGTAGAGTCGATTTGCATTTTCCATTTCAGGAGATTGTCGATGATTACTCCGAGATATTTAATGTTGTCAGTTCGTTCGATACGTATACAGTTGCAGTTAGAAAAATCAGTAAGTGTGCAAGCATGAGCTCTAATTTTGAGTGAATGGGGGGGCTGGCTTAAAATGCCTGGGGTAAAAGGTATGAATTTGGTTTTGCTGACATTTAGCGTGAGGAGGTTTGCGTTTAACCAGTACATAACTACACTGAGTGCCATCTCTGCGTTATTAAAGGTATCAGACCAGTCCTTACCGTGAATAATAAGCGCTGTGTCATCGGCATATGTGATGATTTTACATCTTGGAGGAGATAGTTGACAGAGTTCATTTACATAAATGAGAAAGAGGGTAGGTCCAAGGACACTACCTTGAGGCACACCGAAAGTAACTATCTCCTCCTTGCTAATATAGTTTTCAATTTTTACTACCTGGTGACGGCCAGTTAGATAGCTACGGAAGATGTCGTTGGCAATTCCGCGAATTCCAATGCCATCCAGCTTGGAAAGTAATAAGGAGACAGAAACAGTGTCAAAGGCTTTGGATAAATCCAGGAAGACGCCAACAGTTTTTTGTTTGTTATTTATATGACCAATTATTGTATCTGAGAGCTCCAAGACAGCATCATCCGTAGATTTTCCAGCTCTGAAGCCGAACTGGTTAGAAGCTAAAATATTATTTTTTGTAAGAAAACTTACAAGCCTAATGTTTATAATTTTTTCAAAAATTTTGGACAACGTAGTAAGGACCGATATAGGTCTATAGTTAGAGACACCGTTCCTGTCCCCAGCTTTGAAAATGGGATGAACTATCGCGGTTTTAAAAACATTCGGAAAAACACCTGAGGAAAGGCACAGGTTAAATATGTGTACTAGAGTGGGGATGATAGTGTGCCTAGTAGCCTTAACAACGGACGCCGAGATACCGTCACAACCAACTGCAGATTTGTCTTTTAGATTTAGGATAATTTTTTCTAATTCATCACAGTCTACGTCATACAAAACCATTGAGCCGGATGAGGATGGCTTAAAAGAGTTCGGCGCTCTAGGTTCAGGTAGAACATCTGTATTGAGTGTGGGTGAAATAGGTTGCTGGATTTTAGAGGCCAGGTTACTGCCGACACTGGCGAAATAGTGATTAACCTCGTTAACTGATAAGTCGCCAAGTCTTGGGTTATTCCTGGCCTTTTGGAACTCAGAAGTTTCATAGTCTTGTTTTAATTTTTTGAGCAGATTATTGCAGTAATTTCGATAGCGTTGGAAGACTATTTTGTGAGATTCATTTTTAGGATTTTTCAGAAAAGTCCTAGATAACTTATCCCTATGTCGAATGCATCTCAATAGGCCAGGAGTAATCCAAGGTTTCTTAATACGGAGTCTGCTAGGGATTACTGAAAAGTGAGTGTGCGATTTTATGGAAGTAGACAAAAGAGAGACGAGAATTTCAGCTGCTAAGTTTGGGTCATTACATTGAAAAATAGGGGAAATGTCTGCATTTTTCATGTCATTTATAACCTCAGGGATGTCAATTTTTGAGATTGATTTTTTGGGTGTATTAACTGTCATGTTTGGGTTGCAGAAAAGAAGAACGGGGAAATGATCAGTAATAGGGCAGTCTAGTACCAGGGTTGTGGCAGTGTATGAAGATCTCAGCAATACGTGGTCGAGACAATTTGCGAGTCTGGTGGGGAAGTTGTGTGCCGGAAGCATTGCGTGTGATGCCGCAATATTTAAATATTCATCAGCATTTGAGTCGAGACTGCTCGGCACGATGTTTATATTTATGTCTCCAATCAGAGCGATTGTTTTATAAGTTGCAAGCTGGTGTAGTAGATTATCCAAGCTATAAAGGAAAGGTGACAGGTCTCTATACGAGGGCGATCGATATAGAGCGATCAGTGCAAACTTGTTGGAAAATTTAAGGACCAGACAATTTGCGTCATTGAAAGTGGGGATTTCCATAGAACACTTTAACTCACTCTTTGTAAAGGCAACAACACCTTCGTTCTGGTTTTTAAAAGAGGAAGCGTGCGTTACATACCCAGGTAATGAGGGAATGTTTGGACATTTGCTCAGCCAGCACTCAGACAGTAATATCACGTCAAGTGAAAACTTTAATCTAGTTATCAGTACTAACAAATGATTGAAATTACAGCTTATGCTTCGAATGTTAACGTGCAGAATTTTTAGAGAACAAGATGAATTAATATAATTGTAGCTGAGTTCGGGCGTGCAAATTACAGAGTTGGAGACAGAAACCCGCTCAATCTCGGCATTTATGGTGTTCAAATCATCCATTTCTTATTAATACTTCAAACAGGGGTACGTAGAGAACAAGGGAAAATAAAAGCGTCAAAGTGTACTTGCATATAGAAACAGTTCCATTACGCCATGTATGAGATGATAGAATTGAGGTAAATAGCTTGTGTAAATTGTATTGTTTTGTTTGTGAGGTAAGTGTGGATTTGTAATTTTGTGTGACTATTTTAACATATAAATTCGAAAAAGAAAATAATGAGTGAGCTACAAAAACAAGCTTGAGTGTAGAAGTACTAGGAACTACGACAGGATTTAGTCATGTAGATCGCCGAATGTTAGCAAGGTCCGCTTCACTCTTGACTTCAAAATGCTTGCAGCCCTCTTTTTCGCGAATGAAAATCTTGCCATGTTTGACCCAGCAGTATTTGTAGTCATTTGATTTGGCCGCGTCACGAGCCAAGAAAAAGAGCCTTTTGTTTCGTGCTGATAGGTTCTCGGAAATATATATCTGTTTAGCGGGGCCACTGATTTTGAGGTGCTCTGTAGTAAGCTTAAAACTATCCCTGATATGTTTTCTGAACTTAGCAAGAAATTCTTCTTTACGTAAAACGGTGGTAAAATCTACTATAATTGTTTTGTTGGCCGGGTCTTTCGATTTTATACGAAAAACATCATTTACTTCATACGGCTGTAATTCTAAGTTTAGAATGCGGCCAGTATTCATGACAGTATTAAGCAGAGTAGCCTTAGTTTCCAATTGGTTGACCGGAATATTGCGAAATTCCAAGCAAGTAGACCTGGTACTTTGCTCGAAGTATTCGAGTTTATTTTCTAACTTATTTATGTAAGATACGTTTTCATTACGTTCTGTTTCTAGAAACTCCACTCTAGAGGTCAGGAGATCGAATCTGGTAGCCATGAGATCGACGTTTTCGCGGATTTGATCAACCAAAGAGTACAACCTATCGTACTTCTCTTCTTGCTGTTCCTTGAGCTGGCGAAACATTTCCTTTATGTCGGACATAAAAGTGGATAATCTGTTATCTTCATCCTCTTCCAGGCGTTCCCGTTTTACGTTTCGTAAGGTAATAGCAGGAGAGATGTTGTTAGAAGGTGAGTCAGTATTTAGAATTGGCTCAGAACAGCTGTGCGGTGTATAAAGCGTTGGCTGAGGAGTACTGAAAATCGCCGAAGGAGTCGTCGGCGCCTGAATTTTCTGCGACGGAGGCGGCGGAGAGCGTTGAAGCGGCATTTTACTAGTTTGTATAGATTTATACTCAAGTACCAGGCCGGCAGCGCAGTTAAGCTGCAGAAATACTCGGAGCCGTCAGTGATATACTCAGAGCTCAGGCTTAGGTGGTCGCGATCGACGGATCCCTTGAAAGCAGCTTTCCGTCCAGTATTACTTGACCTCCACCTATCCCGCACTCGCAGATAGGTCTGTCTCTCTCGGCGTTAGTCAATAGTATACGCACGCAACTAACTAGCCGCAAAGTTCATTAATAAGTTGCCGTATGTGAATGTATACGGGGCGGGTCATGGACTAAGTATCCAGTCTTAGGGGCGGGTCATAGAAGAATTCTGCTGATTACTCACGCGCAGGATGAGTAGGCGTTGACTTCATGCAGCGTCGTAGTGACCGCCCGGAGAGCTCTTGCTAGTGTCTGCACTCCTATTTTTTTTGACTCAGTATTTTTCCAGTATTTTAATAAATTTATTAAAAATTAAATAATAATATGGGCACTTATAAGACGTCTGAACTACTCAGTTGTCACACTCTATCAGTTCAGCTGACGTACCTGAGTTCAGCCAGCAGGCGCGAGTGCTTGGTGGCGTACATCTGAGGCAGCAGCTCGTCCACTGTCCACTGCATGTCACAGTTGTCACACTATCAGTTCAGCTGACGTACCTGAGTTCAGCCAGCAGACGCGAGTGCTTGGTGGCGTACATCTGAGGCAGCAGCTCGTCCACTATCCACTGCATGTCACAATTGTCACACTATCCAATATCCACTGCATGTCGCAGTTGTCACACTCTTTCAGTTCAGCTGACGTACCCGAGTTCAGCCAGCAGGCGCGAGTGCTTGGTGGCGTACATCTGAGGCAGCAGCTCGTCCACTATCCACTACATGTCACAGTTGTCACACTATCAGTTCAGCTGACGTACCTGAGTTCAGCCAGCAGGCGCGAGTGCTTGGTGGCGTACATCTGAGGCAGCAGCTCGTCCACTATTCACTGCATGTCACAGTTGTCACACTCTATCAGTTCAGCTGACGTACCTGAGTTCAGCCAGCAGGCGCGAGTGCTTGGTGGCGTACATCTGAGGCAGCAGCTCGTCCACTGTCCACTGCATGTCACAGTTGTCACACTATCAGTTCAGCTGACGTACCTGAGTTCAGCCAGCAGACGCGAGTGCTTGGTGGCGTACATCTGAGGCAGCAGCTCGTCCACTATCCACTGCATGTCACAATTGTCACACTATCCAATATCCACTGCATGTCGCAGTTGTCACACTCTTTCAGTTCAGCTGACGTACCCGAGTTCAGCCAGCAGGCGCGAGTGCTTGGTGGCGTACATCTGAGGCAGCAGCTCGTCCACTATCCACTACATGTCACAGTTGTCACACTATCAGTTCAGCTGACGTACCTGAGTTCAGCCAGCAGGCGCGAGTGCTTGGTGGCGTACATCTGAGGCAGCAGCTCGTCTACTATCCACTGCATGTCACAGTTGCAGGTCCAGGGGTTGAACTGCAGGTTGACTCCCTCGCTCACGGCGGTCCAGTCGACCAGGCTCTTTGGTAGGTAGGTGAGGTTGTTCTTGCTTATGTCCAGCTGAAATACAGCAAAAACAGAATCACAATTTAAGTTAGCTTAATCTGATTAATCATAAACAGGCACACCGTTGAAATCTTCACAGAATATTTTCTATTTCATGACATGTGAGCTATAACGGCTTTGGTAGACCAGAGTAGTACGCACTTGGCCGATTTTTGTTTCTTATTGAATTACCGAAAAAACAAATCTGCGTATTAAGAACTTCATAAACCACCATAAACTCACCATACACAAGGATGTCCCATCAAAAGCTCCTGCCTTAATCTCGGCCAGAGACGGACAATTAGAGAGATAAAGAGAGAAACAATTAATTTCATTCTCTGTCTCATCTGCCTGTCTCCCCACAACATTGCTAAACGCTTTCTCATCAACCACCTTCAAAGATTTCATCTCATTCATGTACAAACTTTTTACAGCAACTATATTTTTAAAATAAACTGACTCTATGGGGTTGCCATCAAAGTGAAGTTCTTCTAAATTGGGAAAAAATTGAGTGCTTATTGTCTTTGGTATTTCGGTTATTAAGTTGTATGAGAGGTCGAGAATGTATAGGCTGGGTAATTTCTTTTCAATGTTCAGTTCTTTTATTTGATTTCCACCGATGTTTAGGACCTGAAATTAAATGTTTGAAATGGGAAATTAAAACTTGTGTTAGAAATAATAGACTTATTTCTAACACAAGTTTTAATTTCATTAAAATCAGAATAAATTACGAAATAATGTTGGGTGGTGTAGGTTAGAACATAGTCATGTCACAAATAAAGAAGCTCTTTGCCAAGTCCAAATTATTAGGCGTGTTGTCATCAGGTTGTTTTTAAACACGGACAGGCAGATAAATATTTTAATAATAGTCATTAATCTGTGCTCTATGAGACACTGCTTACAAGAAGTATCTTTTGAACCTTTCAAACTTTTTCTAGATCGTTCTAGTATTTGAATAGTTATTTCTAAGGTAGAATAAATAACTTACCTCCAAACTGTCAAAATTCACAGCATTTTCATCATACAAATCCGAAAGTCTATTATATGATAGATCGATATACTTAATACCACTAGGAAACTTAGGCCAATGGTACAAAGTATTGATCTTCAATATGGCAATCTGCAGCGACGGCGGTAGAGCAAAAACAAACGTTATGTTGTTCTGAGCAAGGTTCAACTCTCTTAAATTTGTGCATGTGAGAAAAGACTCTTCTTCTACTATTTCTATTATGTTGTTTGATAGGTCCAAGAGCTCACTAGAAAGAGAATAATGGCAGTATTAATATACAGAATGTTTAAATGTCGAAATTCATAGACGAGATTACAGAGTGTGTCTATGAGATCGATTACCTATGGTTTGGAATTATTACGTTTTAAAACCATTATGATTCCGTTTTGAGGAGCTCGTGGCTACATAATAACAGCCGCACAGGTCGATCTTCAAGGTTAAGCAACGCTTGCCAAGGTTGGTCTGTGGATGGGTGATCATCTTAACATACCGAGTTTCCTCCGTGCCTCGGAAACCACACTAAGCCCGGCTGCCAATTGAAGATCTTTGGCAGTCGTTACGGATTTTCAGAAGCCAGTAAATCTGACTCCAGTCTTGCCAAGAAGTACCGTGTTACCCAGTTAATGGGTCGTGAAGGTCTGGTAGGTAGCCGCTCCACGTAAAATACTGGTATTCAGCTGAATCCTGTTTGACTGGAAGACGACCTCAATATAGTTGGGAAAAGGCTAGGCAGATAAAGATGATTCCTTTGTGAGAGGGGGACGAAGCTATAAAATAAGCAAAGCACTATCTCTTTTTTACCACGGAATCATGAAGGCATTGACACGTCATAGTCATAGGCAGACAGTTCAAAGAATTTCGTAATTGCGGGCTTTCTTCTACCTCATCATCATTCGCATAGCATTTCCCAACTATGTTGAGGTCACCTTTCAGTCTAACCCAGTGGTTCCTAACCTTTTAGTAATTTATTTATTTATTTTTTGGAAGACTTACAGTCTAATAATGACAATAATAATAACTAAATTGCCAATAACAAGTCTCCATAGATAAATACAAAATTGTTACTCCTTCATAGTCCAAGTTACATCTTACATTTTCAATTTAATTAAATATTCCCTCAAAGTTGGTTAATTTCGTTTCATTTTATGTTAATTTGATCAAATCTGAAACTTATCTGTATAGCAAACGGTTCAAGAGGAGGTGCCTCTTGTACAAAAAATGGCTTTGCTAAGAGCCTGCTTAGCGTGCTTGCATTGGTGCAGAAAAGGTCAATGCCTTGTTCACAAAAAATTTCGTTAAAACTGCGACTGGCTCTCTGAAAATATGCATTACGCCTATATTTAGTGTTTGCATAAGGTACGTGCAGAAGTGGTCGCTGTCGTAGCCCCGTCTGATTAGAGCGTATCTTTAATTTTGAAACAATACGCACTAATCAGATGAGTCTACGACAGCGACCACTTCTGCACGTACCTTGTAATAAGGGACCATTTGGCCAAATTTCTGTCTTCCCATTGACCACCAACTTTTCCGAGGTAATAGATAATAGGTAGTTTTTTTTATAATCATAATCTACACTTCTACACTAATATTATAAAGAGGAAAGATTTGTTTGTTTGTTTGAATTGAATAGGCTCTGAAACTACTGGACCGATTTCAAAAATTCTTTTAGCATTGGATAGCTACATTATCAGGGAGTTAACATAGGCTATATATTATCCCCGTACTCCCACAGGAACGGGACCTACGCGGGTGAAACCGCGTGACGTCCACTAGTCATTCATAATCATCAGGATAATCTTGACTAACACTTGAATCCAATTCAGCGCTGTTCAAGGCCAAACGCATGCCAATACTGACATCCAGTCGAACTTGGTGCTTATATTTAAAACTAGCTGACCCGCGCACCTTCGTCTGCGTCACAATTTTCAATACTGCTCAGCTCCTATTGGTCTTAGCGTGATGATATATATAGCTATAGCCTTCCTCGATAAATGGGCTATCCAACACTGAAAGAATTTTTCAAATCGAACCAGTAGTTCCTGAGATTAGCGCGTTCAAGCAAACAAACAAAACAAACAAACAAACAAACAAACTCTTCAGCTTTATATATTAACTAGCTGACCCGCGCAACTTCGTTTGCGTCATAATTTTCATTACTGCTCCGCTCCTATTGGTCTTAGCGTGATGATATATAGCCTATAGCCTTCCTCGATAAATGGGCTATCTAACACTGAAAGAATTTTTCAAATCGGACCAATAGTTCCTGAGATTAGCGCGTTCAAGCAAACAAACTCTTCAGCTTTATATATTAGTATAGATATAGATTTTCAGAAGCGCCGAGAACCTCTGCTGGATATGCCGGTGAAACAACGTTAGGTAGTGTATTTGTTAACTTTGGAAGAAATATTGTTATTTTTCTCTAAAAAACGTTGTGTTCCAGTTCATTTCAGGTTCTGCCAGGGACCACCAGTGGTCCGAGGACCACCGGTTAAGAACCACTGGTCTAACCGGGTGCAGTTGAATAACAGTAAATATTTTACGTGGGGAGACTGCTCATCTGTTATCCACAGCCACAATTACTGGTTAAGAGGAAATATGGGCGGCGAGACTTTGTATGTAAAAAGTCATAATTCGAGGTTTGGCTCTCGCCTGTTTTCTCCTCCAATATTGGACCGATTTAAGAGATGTCTCATAAACTGAATAAGAAAGATATATAATGCGTCCCTATGTTTTCCTTTTTGATGATATATTAACCGTATAAGCACTAGAACCCTCAAAAAATGCTCAAAATTGTCCGATAAATCGCTGTCAACATAGAGCTCTGTTGACAGCGATTTATCGGACAATTTTGAGCATTTTTAAATCGGTCCAATATTGGAGGAGAAAACAGGCGAGAGCCAAACGAATAATTTGGCAACTATTAATGAAAAAAGAAAATCATAGGGACACATAACCGTCTTTTTCAGTTTTTGAAATATCTTTTAAATCGGTCCAATATTGGAGGAGGAAATAGACGAGAGCCAAACCTCGAATTTTGACGTTTTATATACAAAGTCTAGCCGCGCACGTTTCCTCATAATACGCTAGCTCTTGGAGCCTAGCTCAATACTGACTAGCAGTTATGCTTAGGGTACGTGCACGGCATAGACTGTGTGTGCTTTGCCTTATAAATACGCTTCTGTCTAATGACGCTTCTGTGCTGCCACGTATAAACAAACTAACTTTGCCTTATAAATACGCTTCTATCTAATGACGCTTCTGTGCTGCCACGTATAAACAAACTAACTTTACCTTATAAATACGCTTCTGTCTAATGACGCTTCTGTGCTGCCACGTATAAACAAACTAACTTTGCCTTATAAATACGCTTCTGTCTAATGACGCTTCTGTGCAGCCACGTATAAACAAACTAACTTTGCCTTATAAATACGCTTCTGTCTAATGACGCTTCTGTGCTGCCACGTATATACAAACTATAACAGAATAAACGCAACACCTCTTAAGGGATCATTGAACTCATCATTACGAACAACTTTCACTATGGGACCAACACTGAAATCGTGAAAAAAAATCGACTCCCCCATACATTTATGTGCGCATAACTCGACAAAATGTACTGAACAGCTGATTTTTGTTTTTTCGCGATTTCGGGGTTTGTCCCATAGTAAAAGTTTTTCATTATGATGAGTACAATGACCCCTTAAGAGGTATTGCGTTTATTCTAATACACGTTGTATAGCTCCTATACGCTCCCATGAGGGTTACGTGCTGGGCGTAGACTGTGCCATCTAGTGGCGCAAATTTGAAACATTTACCTTATGAATACTTGACATTGACACTTCTATGCTGTCACCAACAGTTCCTGCACGCGCGCTATTGGGCTTCGGCGTCTACTACATTTGCTCACAAACATCTGTGTTTATTTTCTCTAGATAATAACACAAGCTAAACTGTGTATAAATCTGATAAGCCATAGAATTAAAATGAACTATCTAAGTACCTGTACCTACCTATGTTTATTTAGACCGATATGTGTTATCTATAAGCATCAATATCAGCGGTACTCCTGGCGATTTTCTATAGATTTATGTTTGTTAAGTATTGACTACTGTTTAATAATACATAGTATTTTTAGTCAATACCGTATTTATAGATAAAACACGTTTCATCGTTCTTTTTCTAAACATTGAATCTATACTAATCTATACTAATATATAAAGCTGAAGAGTTTGTTTGTTTGTTTGCTTGAACGCGCTAATCTCAGGAACTACTGGTCCGATTTGAAAAATTCTTTCAGTGTTAGATAGCCTATTTATCGAGAAAGGCTATAGGCTATATATCATCACGCTAAGACCAATAGCAGCGTAGCAGTAATGAAAATTGTGACGCAGACGAAGTTGCGCGGGTTAGCTAGTAAATTATAAAGGGGTGCGAAAAAATATCTCGGCAACGTGACACTTTAGGGCACCATGTTCCTAACATTTTTTGATTATTGAGGTGTCCTCTATGCCACATTGGTCCTATGCCCTTTTTGCTGACTCGAACATAATTCTTGTTAACATATTATTTTTTTTCGACAACTATACCATTAAATTTTACGAAGCCATTTATATAATGTCTAGTGTCAGAAAAAACGAGTATAAACAGCTTATTCAATTAAAATATATTCAAATATTTTACGATTGCGATAAACTTATAGCCAGTCATAGTTTTGTAGGTGGTACCTACCTAAGACTCGCTAGTAACCATTTATGTAAGTAGGTATACCTACGTATTACAATGTTGCCAGTTACTACTGCTGCGATAAACACCATTAGTCTTCATATATTCTTACGTTTGTGGCTATCTGAGGGTCAACCAAAAGGTCAATCTACCTACCGGCCATATAAAATAGCCAATTCATCATTTATGGCCACAAAATATATGGATATTTTGAGGACATAAATGATGAGTTGGTACCTTTGGCACCATGTTAGCACTTGCTTTTTTTTTTTCAAAATGTCAGTATTTTAATTCAGTACACAATTTTAACGTACATTTCCGCGCTTTAGTAACGTAAATAATACTTACAGGCTATTATTAGTAGGGAATGAATCCTTCGTAATAGATCTTATTCTATTCTCGTTCAAATTCAACCGCTTCAGTCTCGCCAAATTCTCAACATCGCTTCTTTGTAGTAACAAGTCAAAGATACCATTCTTGCTGATATCCAGGTCTTCAAGCGCAATCATAGGCTGAAGAGCATCCAGAGGAATCTTCTTCAAATTATTACTACTTAAACTTAACTTTTTTATATGCCTTAGATGTTTGAAATCTAAAGGATTGAAATCGGTAAGCTTATTATGTGCCAAGTCCAGATCTTCCAGACCTTCGATTTTTGTAAAAAGGTCGGGTGTAATTTCTGTCAGTTCATTGTGCGAGAATGACAGGACTTTCAAATTTGGAACGTCACTGAAAGGGTCTGGCCAGTACGCTTTTATGGCGTTGTTTGTGAATCTCAGCGTCTCCACTTGTGAATTTGGCGGCAACCTGAAAAAAAAAACCACGAAATTGTTAAAACTACTATACTAATAATGCTGAAGAGATTTTCCGTTTGAAAGCGTTGTTCTCTGGCTGAAAATACCAGTTGGATTTGAAATAATCTTTTTGCATTTGATTTCCCAGCAGAAACAAAAAATGTCGGAAAGAACTTTAAGCAAAAACGATGTGAGTAATAGAGCGAGCGGGGGAAACCGCGGGGCACAGGTAGTCAAATACATAAATCCCAATCGGAGCAACAGCTCCACAAGGTTAACCAATTAATTCGGCCTATCGGCGATCGCTCACACTTACTCACATATACCTAAGATTCAAGATTCAAAGCATTTATTTCAAATAAACCATTTACAGGCACATTTGAAGTTTCAAGGTCGGCCAGTACAAAAAATATGCAAGCTAATTGCACGTCCCAAAGCGTAGATCTCTATGGGGTAGAATGTGAAAGAAACTCCACGAACACTTTGTACGAAGTCTAAGTAGTAAAATAAGATTTTTCTATGTATGGAAAATCACTAGGACCTTCAGTTAGTTTAAGATGATGATGACACTTGTCCGGCTGTAACACCTAACGTGTTTCTGAGAGGTTTTACTATCAATTTCAATTTATGACAGCACACGATTACGGCTCATTCGTCTGCAAGGTTTCATGATCGTAGGTAATGGCATTGTAATGGACTGAAAGACCAATTTGCATGTCCTTCCCGAATAGTTAAGCAGAGGTGTACCTGTACCCTATTAGGTACACCCAAATTTCATAACTATGTTTACTTAAATTCCTTGTATGATGCTGAGTCTATTGCAATTAACGGTAGCACAAATCCAGATTCCGGTCTACTACTGCGTAATTCGTCGAACTAAAGTTTAAGGATCGCCAAACTAAAGTGGCAGTGGGCAGGGCACATTGCTCGCAGAACAGATGGTCGATGGGGCCGAAAAGTTCTGGAGTGGCGACCGCGTACCGGAAGACGTAACGTTGGAAGGCCTCCCATAAGGTGGACCGATGACCTGGTGAAGGTCGCGGGTAGCTGATGGATGCGAGACGCACAGGACCGGTCGTTGTGGCGACGCTTGGGGGAGGCCTATGTCCAGCAGTGGACGTCTTTCGGCTGATATGATGATGCTGATATGATGACTGCGTAATTCTAGTGACATGTACTTCACCTGACCCTCACTGAAAAGAGCTTGATTCGAGTGACTAATGGGTGTATTGCACCTGGTGTAATACCTTATCATCGTCGCTGATCGTCAAAACTGCCCGACCCAGGGATCGAAACAAGGACCAATGAGCAACCAGGATTGATCCTTAATAAATCGAAAAAAAAACCTAGCTTTTTTTTTTTATTTGTGATGGGTTTGCTCTTGACTCCAGTCTAGGTCAAAGATGACCGAGACAAAGTCTACGATGGAGCGAGCTTACCCAGAAGGAGCCTGTTCACAACAACACTAGTTATCATGCGTAAGCATTGCGTATACTTACACAATTGATTACACAATTAATAGTTTTTTATCTCACGCGTATTTGGACGGGCATTAGTAGCGGAACACCGCAAATATGAAAAATAAATAAAAGTTATTTATTCGTTTTGTTCAAAGCAATCGGAATTTACCGTAATTAATTAAACAATTCTGCTTATGTGTAAGTGGTAAGTACTATAATCGTTTTCATATTTTACCTATTAAGGTAATTATATCCGATAGGTACTCTGATGATAGAACTGAAAACCGGAGCCAAATAATTTGACAAGCTGAAAAATACCATTGAAAACAAAATCAGCCATTGGCATTCGTTTTGCTGTTACTAAAACACTCTACACTACAATTATTTCAAAAACAAACCCAGGCAATGCAGACAGTACCTACACAAATTAAAATATAAAACAACTTTATAATGAACTCGCCTAGCTACTAACTAGGTAGATGCAAAGTAGGTAGGTGCCTAACCTCAGATACGGCAAGTCGGCCATTTCCCGCCTGACGCTGATGATTCGCAAAACAAACGCAGGTGACACGGTTTTACGCTTGATTGATGTGACAGCCGGCGAATCTTGAGACGCGGAATAATGACCTTACTTAGTTAGAGATAAAGGATTTTAAGGAGCTGTCATGTTAATCTTGGTCTTGGGAACATTACTTACATAGGTTTTAGTTGGTAGGTATTACCAAAGTGTTCGACGGATGCGATTAGTACTAGGCAGTAATAGGCACCACATTTCACGAGGTTAAATAGTCTTGACTGACCGATTTCAGATTCCGAAGTCATGTCAAAGACTAATTTAACGCAAAAAGGACTCATATCATTCACTTCTGTGTCCTTTGTCAGGTTCCTGGCTAAAGTAGGGTTTTGCAAATACTCGACTTAAATTTTTAATTCATAAACTGGCCATAACGCCCATGAAACCGTACATAAGTCCAGACAACTGCAGGTTAGCGAACGGAGTTGCTTTGCCCAACCAGCAGTACCGGCTTTAGGGCCGGGCGACACGGGCAGCCGCCCGGGGCGCCAGCAACTGGAGGGCGCCAGGTAATACAGGGCGCTGCGCGTACTTTGAGTACCTATTTCTTTCGATGTTAAGAAAAATTCAGACATTGATGGTGATTTGTTGTGCGATGAAATTTTAGGGCGGCAACATAATCTCGAAGACATTCAGGCAACACCTATCGAAACCTTGAAACTTTATTATAAAGCCACAACTTTCAAGAATTAAGTATTTCCCTGGATATCGCTACGTATTCTACTAACAAATCTAACAATACCAGTGACTGTTGCAAGTGGCGAACGCAGTTTTTTTTTAACTTTGGTTATAGCTCATCAAACGAAAACCAAAAACTGTCAAGTAGGGGAAATAATTCGAAGAAATAATGGTGTTTTAAACATCGTTAAAGTAATGATGGGTTGGGGTGAAGCTATCGGGGTTGAGTGTAAAAGTTTTTCTAAATAAGTTATTTTAATTATATTGAAATATAAAAGGGCGCCAAATGCATTACTCGCCCAGAGCGCTTAGATAGCCGGCCCTGCCAACCAGGGTATTAAACCCAGGGCCTCGTGCTTCGCAATCGCCGTACCGAGTCCTTTTGTATCTTCTTTACTTTTTTTGTACCTTCGTTACTCAAACTGGAAGTGTGTTTGATTACAATCAACAACTCATCATCATCATATCAGCCGAAAGACGTCCACTGCTGGACATAGGCCTCCCCCAAAGGGGGGGGGGGGTGTCATAATCGCCACGCTTGGCACGCGGGGTGGCGATCGCAGTGTATGGTGTTGAGTTTTACAGAGAACGCTGCTGCCCATTCTCTGGCGAGTCCCTTAGTCGCCTCTTACGACACCCACGGGAAGTGATGGGATGGTATTATTCTTTTACAGCACCATACGGCACCGGCCGGCACTATACGGCAATCAACAACTATGTGAGCAGAATCTAGCCAAATTTTCTTTAGTTTTTCTTATGCAAACCGCCGTTAAGAGGAAACGCGGGCGGAGAGACTGTATGTAAAAAGTCAAAATTCGCCTGTTTTCTCTTCCAATTTTGGACCGATTTAAAAGATATTTCATAAACTGAATAAGAAGGATGATTCCTTTTTGACGATATATTAACCGTATAAGCATAGAACCCTCAAAAATGCTCAAAAATGTCCGATAAACCGCTGTCAACAGATCCCTAGTATACTTTGGCAACTAATAATGAAAAAATGAAAACATAGGGACAGAGTATACATTCTTGTTATTCAGTTTGTGAAATATATTTTAAATCGGTCCAATATTGGAACAGGAAACAGGCGAGAGCCAAGCCTCGAATTATGACTTTTTCCAATCCGCCCGCATTTTCTCTTAAAGGCCTAAGGAGGCCTATTCAAAACTTACAAACGGTAGGTAAGAGGGTCTATTATAAACGTCATAATGACAGGACCAAAGCTTGTAATTGAAAGATTCTACCACGTATATTTAGTACCTATTTAGTACTATTTTGTACCTTTCCTGAAAAGTTTGTACCTCACACGGCATAAAAGAAATTTACCTGTGTGTCTACCATGAGTTTTATCAATTTATACTCGCTAGCGACTGTAGTTAAAAAGATGTATGAAAACTTAAAAAAAAACAAATGTCTAATTTATTTGTTTAAGTTGTTAACTAACAAGCAAGCAGGTTGCAAGTACCTAAAAATTTAGTTAACAACTAACAAAATAAATTAGAAACTTGTTTTTTAGAAGTTTTCATACATATTTTTAACTACAGTCGCTAGCGAGTATAGATTGATAAAACTCATGGTAGACGTACTGTACTCCATAACTACAACGAATTACATCGTTCTGATCAAACCAGTATTTAGTACCTGATTTTATACTTCCAAAAATCAACAGTAGGTGACGGATATCTCAGTAGTTTTTTTTACAAAATTCTCTTTTAATTTTTGACATTTTCTATGCCTGAATAAATCAACGAGCAAAAATACTTTCAAGTAAAATTGGCAGCTATATTTAAAGCAGGCGCTTTACTTTTATGTATATAACATTATCTTATATCGGTTAGGTCAAGCAGGATTTTTTATTGTATGTTCTTGGAAGATATTTTATAAAAGTAATAATCTGTACTATAAATAATCTGTACATCCTACTTTTAAATATGAATACCTATTCATGCGAGGTTAGTCTGCAACATAAGTACTTAATTACTCAAAATTGAAACATTATTACCGGAGTCAATAAAAAAAAACATTTATTTTGAAGTAGGTAGTCGAAAAGAGCCACTTCGAACTTCTCTGTTACTTGGATGAGCGAGACGGAAAGCCATCTATTATGATCTTCAAATTTCTTTATTGGCGCAGGTCACACCTTACTGTCTTAAGAAAGAAGGATATTTTATTAGTTAGTGAGATACCTACAACAAAAAATGTTAAGAGGGTACTAAATATACGTGGTAAATTCTTTCAATTACAAGATTTGGTCCCGTCATTATGACGTTTATGTTCTATTTTAAGCTTTTACTGATATCATAATTATCTGATAACAACTTAGCAACGCCATGTCGCGGCGTGGCTTACATAAGGGCTAACATTGTCAACATCATGTTCAGTTCAGTTACTAAACTAATTTCAAGACGTGCCCAAGGCTTCATTCAAAGGATAGAGAAAAGTACGCTGACAGTCTCAGTTTGAGCTAAACTTGGGGAGGGGAGGGGAGGGGACGTACTTGTCTATGTGTTTTAACAAGGAAACTTGGCTATACTACACTCTTAAACCCAAAGGGTAACTAATGGCACCTTATTTGTAAGGCCCCGCTGTCCGTCCGTCCGTCTGTCTGTCAGCGAGCTGTATCTTCAGAACCGTAATAGGGAGACAGTTGAAAGTTTGCAGTGTGTATTTTTTTATTGCAGTTATAACAAATACTAAAAATTAAATTAAAAAACCGGCCTTGTGCAAGTCGAAAATATACGTTTTTTTGCGGCATAAACGGCCGTAACTTAGAACTTTGATTTCATCACAGCTTCAAAGGACCATGGTTTTAATTTAAACTCGATACCACTACGCGTTCTCGAGATAAAAGGTTTTGACAGACAGACGGACGGACAACAAAGTGATCTTATAAGGGTTCCGTTTTTTCCTTTTGAGGCACGGAACTCGAGAAATGAAAGGTGGTTCCATAAATCGTGTTTTTTTCGCTTTATGGTATGGAAGACGGAACCCTTCGTGTAAGAATCCGACTCGCACTTGGCCGGTTTTTTAAGACTGACAATCTATAATCTTCTATATCTAATCTATCTATCTATACTAATATATAAAGCTGAAGATTTTGTTTGTTTGTTTGTTTGCTTGAACGCGCTAATCTCAGGAAGTACTGGTCCGATTTGAAAAAGTCTTTCAATGTTAGATAGCCCATTAATCGAGGAAGGCTATAGGCTATATATCATCACATCACGCTAAGACCAATAGGAGCGGAGCAGTAATGAAAATTGTGGCGTAGACGAAGTACCCAGGGTTGTCACTTTTACTTTTAGTTAATATTTTCGAACAAGCAGCACTTGATCTAAATTTATAAAATAAAAAGCATATTATGATTGAATATTTTACCAATTTATAAATTTAGTAAAAATAAAAAGCTTTTATTCACATAACATTTATTATACTAAGTTACAAATTTGATACCGAGAAAATTTTTCTCCTGTTTCTGCACGTCCGGAACGCTTTATTATTATTTGTTAATGTAAAGTAAATTCTCATTCTTATGTAAAGTTTTTGTAAAAAGCTTTTGGGAAAGCATGGACAGGGCATCTTAAATTCTACATCATTCAGTTGATCGTAAATTGTAAAACATGTCGCGCTGTGTGAACTGTTCTCTTTTATTAGCACACCCGCTCCCTAGATGCCAAATCAGAGAAGCAACGGATTCCTTGGTAACATAACCTAACGTACATAACCTCAACAGGTACACAAGTTTTTTTTTTTTCAAAAGCGCCACAATATTTAAGTTTGAATTTAACCTTGTTTTAAAGTATGACGCTAACCCTTTTTTGTGTCTAATTTTCACTACTATACTGAGTCAAAAGTTGCGCAACGAAGTGCCATAGTAAGTTGCTCATTCTCCTTTGAACTTGAAGGTAGCGTGATGGACTATTTCCCAGGTTTCCCAGTTTTGTATACAAAAGTCGTTATATTTACAAAATAAAACCATATCAAAAATAACTGTTGCATTTAGTATAATACACATCACCTTACAATAATAAAAAAAAAGAACAGACCTCTTAACACATTTTTTTCATACGATAAGCGAAACAAAAACAAGTGTCAAGTGGCCGACCCGAACGCCGGCCAAAAAAATGCGATGTACACACAAGTATATAAGTCGATCGTCAGACTACCGGAACCATATTTGGATTGAACAACACATCAGACAATAGAAAAAATAATAATTTCAAAAGTAATTAATTTGCAATATTAATTATTGTGAAATTGTCCTTATTACAACTATACCTACGCGAAAAATATGTTTACCAAAACGATGTTTCGTACTCAATCCTCTATTTTATAGTAAAACTAGACTTCTTAAAATAAACTTTAGCTCTAAACATAGTATTCAGAAAAATGCGACTCGGCTACGCTCTTAATAAAGCAAATAAACTGTGAAATAAACAATACAATACCATATTTTCTAATAATATTTAAGTATAAGTAGGTACTTATATTTCTGGTTGAGTAGGAAGTATGAAGAATGATAAGTCCGGGTTTGCGAAATCATTATTGAGGCACCCGAAAACACTACAATATTTTTTTCCCCTTTTTGAAGTCATGATACTCGTAATTTACGACAAGTGTCCGCCGCCCGCGCCGGCGAGAGTTGACGAACGCAAGCGGTCATGTAGCGTACGCGCGTGCTCACAGTCGCGCTGCACAGCCCGCACTGCCGCCACCTTATTCCCCCATATATTATGCTAGCGTGTGCGTGAAATCGCGTGCCGACATGGCGCGCGGCGCGCACGCACACATTCAAACCGAGAGCGGCACGTTTGTATGAAGATGTTTTACTGTTTATACTGTGACGAAGTTGCGTGGGTCAGCTATACTAATATATAAAGCTGAAGAGTTGTTTGTTTGTTTGTTTGCTTGAACGCGCTAATCTCAGGAACTACTGGTCCGATTTTAAAAATTCTTTCAGTGTTAGATAGCCCATTTATCAAGAAAGGCTATAGGCTATATATCATCACGCTAAGACCAATAGGAGCGGAGCACTAATTAAAATTGTGACGCAGACGAAGTTGCGCGGGTCCGCTAGTTTATAGATATTCAGCAATATGTTGGATATTAATAACGGGTTTGTACGGAAGCTGTCCAGTCCCCGTTTATTCTTGTAGCCTCCTAAATTAGGTCTTGAGAAATAAACAGTATAAGAGTATTCTATTCTATTCTATTCTTTCTTTTTAGTCTTCTAGCGACTGTTTGGGTGTTCAAATTAAGTAAAGTAAGTTTTCATTTGAAGAAGATTAAAGGCGAACGATCGCTAAAAAAAATATACCTACTTTTAATGTCAGTCAGTCTATTGCCCCCTGTCCTTTATTGACAGGCTTCGGTCTTCGGTCTCTTTCAACGCTAATGCTCCGGCCACACTATCGTAATATGGCAATAATTATGGCCAAAATTATTGCCATATAACGGTAGTGTGGCTGTAGCATAAGTAATACCAAGTTAATAAATGAAAATTCTAATTAATACTAACGGTATTGAGCGACCTTGCCTGCGAATAGCCAGTATCCTCTAATTTGGGAATAATCCGGAAGAGAATTAAGATGTTCCTGTTCCCAACAATGATGGAAGAGGTCAGAAAAGAGCCATGAGGTCTATTCAGAAAAACTGGCCAAGTGCGAGTCGGACTCGCGTGCAAAGGGTTCCGAACGAATTAAGTTTTTTTAACATGTTATTTTAACACTACAGACTTCTAACACGTTTTCCTGGAATCTTTAGGTAAAGATCTATTATTTCCATTTTTTTCAAAATTTTAGGCTCAGTTGTTACGGAAATAAGGGGGGGGGGAAATCATTTTTCGTGTAATTTCTTGAATAACTTCGAAACTATTTATTTGAAAATTATGAAAAAATATAATTAAAACCCTCACAGTAAGCGCTTTCATTTGATATGTCACACAGCATTGTACAAAAAGCTTTTTTTTTTAATTTTCCTAGTTTGACCCCCAAAAGTGACCCCCATACTAAAAATTTATGATTTACGTAATGCGTCCGTGTTTGGGTCATAGAAGTCCATATGTGTACCAAATTTCAACAGAATCGGTCCAGTGGATCCGGAGAAAACTGGCTGTGACAGACGGACAGACAGACAGACAGACACCCGAGTGATCCTATAAGGGTTCCGTTTTTTTTTTCGGAACCCTAAAAATCGAAGAATTGGTTAACAATTTACTTTTTAAGGACCAAAATCTAATTTAGTCTTGTAAGTAGTGTTTTCTATAGAATATAGGGCTTCAGTAATAACACGCGCAAAAAGAGTAGAAGGACCAAGCATTTTTAGCCTAGGGCCAAAGTCAAAATCAAAGCGATAATTGCAAAATAAGTGTAGGTACATGTCGTTATATTTTAGACTGTAACTCTAAAGATTGGAATGGATAACCCTTCCCCCGTAATCTATACTAATATATAAAGCTGAAGAGTTTGTTCGCTTGTTTGCTTTAACGCGCTAATCTCAGGAACTACTGGTCCGATTTTCCGGAAAAATTCTTTCAGTGTTAGATAGCCCATTTATCGAGGAAGGCTATAGGCTATATATCATCACGCTAAGACCTATAGGAGTGGGCAGTAATGAAAAATGTGACGCAAACGTAGTTGCGCGGGTCAGCTAGTAATAAAATTGTATTTTTGTAACGAATAGGCTCCGAAACTGCTGGACTGATTTTAACCGTTTTTCCACCAATATAAAGCTAAATTATCAGAAAGTATCATAGGCTATAATTTGTTTAAAAAAAATTGAGATCATCATCTGTCAGTCAAACCGGATTCAGCTGAATACCAGTATTTTACGTAGAGCGGCTGTCTACCAGACCTCCACAACCCATTAAATGGGTAACACAGTATTTCTTGGCAAGACTGGAGTCAGATTTACTGGCTTTTGACAATCAGTAACGAATGCCAAAGTTCTCAAAAAAAAAATAGAGATACTTTAGAATATTTCAAATCCACGCGGACGAAGTCGCGGGCGAAGTGCTCTAGTAAATAATATTATAAAGAATCAGAAAAAGTTAATTAAGGATGCATGATTGGGTGAAACCAAGTTAAACCGTATTTTTAGGACCATTGACTTTTTTCCCGTTACCAAGGACCAAATACTGGAAGTATCAAAGAACTAAATTGATCCCAATCCCAATAATGAATCACAAACACGATGTCACAACAAATGATAAGGATCCACTTAAGAATAAGTGACAATCGCATTGCACATCATTGACTATAGATAAAACCGTGGTCAATATGAAATTGACAACGTAATTATCAGAATATTCTGCTTATTAATTGATTTAGATAACTTGTACATTAAGTATTTAGTATTCTGAGTATATCATTACGGTTTCTGTTGAGTCGTGCATTTTCGTAGAGGCGTCTCCCTTTTCTTTGTAATCTAATCTTAAATGGACGATATCATATTATTACCCATGTTTATTGTTTGTGAGAGTTTACCGAGAAATTGCTTATTTAAAGGCTTAATCAAAGTGTTATTTCCCCTTGCGAGCATTGGAGCAGAATATTGCGCAATTATTGGTAATTGGCGAAGGTTTAAGGTTTACTATATTTTGTAGTTAGAGACGAGAGCAAACTTTATGAGTGTACAACAAAAATCTAAGTCAGAATATACGTCTACGCAGTCAGACGCTAGAACGTACCTTTCTGTGACAAGCTGTGGGCCCAAATACACAGGATTGGTGCCCTGAATCAGAAACTCGGGACAAATCGCGAAGGGGATGGCCGGACGAACTGGATGGCTTTCTTAAGAATTGAAAGGAATAGGCGGCTTTTCCCCAGCAGTGGGATAGTACGGGCTTTAAGTAGAATCAGAATAGATATTTTAAAGATTGCAGTGACTTTAAAGTAACCCGTTCTCCTACCTTTTTGCTATGAATGATCCGCAATCTTTACAATTTAATAATTGTAGGTGCCAAAATGTCTTCATTTTAACTACGAATTTTATTTTCATCTACCGCCAAGTACTCAGAGATGATAATGGTTTTCCCTAAAAGAGCTCAAGCAAACAAAGATTATAAAGATACTCGACGTGTAAACAAAATTTCAATGCCCTTTAATATATTGTACTAGCGTGGTTTTATTATAGCTGTAGCGAACTGTGATAAGTAGTCAAGGTGAAAACAAAACCATGCATCAGGGTCAGCAGTCTCTCAGGACTGTCAGAAAAGTCTAGGAGTATTGGTGGAACAAAACTTAAAGAACTAAAATGGTTACGGTTTTGGGATAAGTTGCTCATTCATCATCATGATTCTCTTGTCCTTATCGGCGCATCGTGTCTTTCTCTTCCAAAGAAATATGAATACAATGTTCCATGCTACGGGGGTAAAGTACGCCAGCTCACCACCTGCTACGATTCTTAGCTATACCCCTTTTGCTCGCACGCCGGTACTACATACCTTCCTGAGCTTTCTAAAGAACACCACAAATTCGGTCTATGTACGACTGTAACTCCTTGTAGTCTCTATGATGTTTATAAATTACAAACTGAAACTTATCGAGGTTGCGGTTGCATATGCTTGCAACTTTGTCAAGTATGAAGTAGATAGGTACTACTCCTATCAGGTGACTTCCGCCAGTATTATAATTCCCGCTACCCAGAATGACATCATTCGACGGATCAAAGGACCAAATAGATTTTTATCAGCATTCCTGATTCGAACTTACGACTTGGTCTAAGAAATTGTCGCTGCGCTATTTGGGACATTGACCTAACGTTGGAGAACGATTACGCCCACGTTCATTGCTGCTAGAAGCATTCCGGATTAACTGAATTTGGGAGAAGATTAACGGCTCTAATGAAGTTTTGTCTGACCATTTATTTGAGGTATAAATAACGGTTACTACTTACTTTCCTAAAGTAGACAATCCCAAACCGTCGAAAGTGGCCGATATCTTCAATCCGTTTGGATTCAAAGGCCAGGCGATCTTGTCCAAGTCAGCAACATTTTCTATCCTATCAAACTCAGAACACTGAACATACAACACTATGTGGGTCCCATCGATATCGGGTATTTCACTGCACGTACAAACATCACATAACTTAATAAGCTTTAACACTTCTTCGTCAAAAACTTCTTCGTAAACGTCTTGAGCACTTCCATTTTCGAAAATTAAAAAAAGAAACGTCAAATAAATAAGGGCGCGCATTTTTACTTTTTTAAAATGATGACACAGGCCCATCTGCGTTCGGCTCGTAATCGCGGTGGAATGATAAGTTTCCCTATCGTTGTCTTATCGGCATCGCCGCTGTGTGTGTACATTGCTGAAAATGACGCACACTAAGATAATAGGAGATTAATACGAACTCTATGTGATTCATGGTCCTATAGTATGAAAGCTACCGGTCCTTTGAGGTGAGGTATTCGTAACATGTTAAAACTTTAAACAATGATGTCGCTGCATAGTCGATATCGCGCAGTGTTTCCGCGCTAACTAGAGTAACAGATGATCTGGTTGGTAGATCAGTTATATCTCATGTGTTACTTATTTTTATTTATATGCAGCGATGCAGGAATAAGGACGTATGACTCAAGTTTATAAGACAAAGTATATCGGACCGATAGAGGCGTCAATATTTTTTCATTTTGATTTTCATGATTTTCTTGCCACACGGTTTTCGTTCAAGAGTTCCACTTGTAAGGGGAGTCTAATTGTCAGTCTTTTTGAAAAATCACCTTTATTTAAGTAGACACAATTTACTCAGACAGAAACAATAAAGAGAATCGAATTGTTTGTTCTACGCACTTCATTATCAATTAAATGCTTACTGCACTAAAACAAAGTTTAGTAAGAGGCACGTATCGGACGGGTGAAGCGCGGTAACTAGTTGTTAGTGCCGCCTTCCGTAGGTAAGCGTGTTATGGATATTATGATAGAATAACTCAAGCGGTCGTAGTTCGTAGGTAGTCGTAATGCGAGATACATTGACCACAAAGACTGTTCAAGGAAAGATTGTGATATAATGTGATACTTACTATTAGCGAGCAGGTTGCTTTGATTTAGGAATTAGATTGGTATGAGTAAAGTAGCAATATATTGAAAAAAGGTAGAATTCAGTGATAAGAATAAGACCGCCGCTGTTCCCTTAAATTGAAATTTCTTGTAAAACAACCCTAATCTTTTCAAAGTTAGAGTGAACAGGCTCCTTCTGGGTAAGCTCGCTCCATCGTAGACTTTGTCTCTGTCATCTCCGACCTAGACTAGAGTCAAGAGCAAACCCACCACAAATAAAAAATAAAAAGTTGTGTAAATTTTGGGTTTACAATAAAGAATATTCTATTTCTATTTTTTCTTTCAGAACTTGGCAGTATATAATAAGTAGGTACAACAGTGACCTTTAATTCAGAAACCAACATCCGGCAAACGTGGATGTGGGTGCATTTGCCAAATCGGGTCGCGGCAAAGTGAGCTATTCAAAGTAGTGTATCTGTCTGTGTCTACAATTCTACATTAAAACTTAGGTGATACTTTTGAAGGTTAAAACGCTACTTTTTATTAATATAGATGCTGTGTTTCAGGGTTCCGAACATCCGTAAAACGGAACCCATATATAAGATCACCTATATTATTGAAAAGTAGCGTTTTAACCTTTAAAAGTATGAAAAAAAAATGCAGTTATCTTTTCCTCCAAAAACAAGATCACAGTTTCTTTGATTACTTTGCTCCACTAGGTACCCTTAGTTTCGGATTTCGCTTGCCGCTGTGTTAATTCAGTTCAGAGAGATATTTGATCTTTAATTACCTTATCCAAATTTTATATTTCTTACTAGCTGACTCTGCAAACATTGTTTTGCCATATAAAAAAATAGCCTACCACGTATTCTCATACCTACCGAATATACACACAAAATTTCATGAAAATCGGTCGAGCCGTTTCGGAGGAGTTCGGTAACAAACACCGTGACACGAGATTTTTGTGACCGTCGGGATGACAGGACCAAACGAGATATGTACATGAGACTATGTGCACTATTTAATACCTATTTGCAACATATATTTGTTATATATATTTTTTACACAATTTTAAGAAGCTCCTATAAGAAGTTATTAATAATTGCCATTACAACGTCGGTCCGTCAATTATTTACGTGTTTTCTTCTCAGAATAATTGCTAACAATGTTTTTGCAGGCGCTTAGTGACTTATGAAAAACTTGTTTCTGGATGTCCATTTTTATAGGATCTTCTTAAAATAGTGTAAAAAATATATGTTAAGGTAGCAAAAAGGTAACAACCGCGTTGTTAATGTAAATATTTAGTTACATCAACAACGCGGTTAATACAACGCTAAAACTATGAGAGCAGTGGTGGCCGAGTGGTAACGGCTCCGACTTACGAGTTGTAGGTCGCGGGTTCAAACCCAGCCAGGCACATTACTTTGTGTGATTTATTTTATCACCACTGCTCTCAAAACGGTGAAGGAAAACATCGTGAGGAAACCGGCATGTCCTAGAACCTAAAATTCGAAGACATGTGACATTCACCAACCCGCATTGGGCCCGCGTGGTGGATTACGGCCCATTCCCTCTCCTAGAGAGGAGGCCTGAGTCCCAACAGTGGGAATATTATAAGGCCGACTATGCTATGCTAAAACTATGAGAACTTGGAAGTGGTCAGCCAACCTGACGTCAGAATGGCTGACCACTTTATTTCTTTGATATTTTTCAAACTAGTAGCAAATAGGTATTAAATAGTGCATATATTCTCATGTACATATCTCGTTTGGTCCAGTCATCCTGACGGTCACGAGATTTTTAAATTAGGTCATTACATATGAACTTGGTGTTTTGTCGTACTGGCCACATTGATCTCAAATATCTCCTCTTTGGTTTGGAATTCCGATTTCAAATTTATACAGCTATTTGCTCTACTAATGCTTTTGTGTTTCGAAAACCGTAATTCATTTGTTTTTTTCTTCTTTTGGCATTGATATATAAAAACCCAAGATACACACTCAGCATCTCAAAAACGTCCGCATAAAACAAGCGCACTATTTAAAATTGTGCGCTAGTTTCAAACAGTCTCGCATCGCTCGCCATACTGCACTGCTTTGTAAAAACAACTTAAAGCGATCCGTTTACGGTTGAATTTGCAAAAAAATTGTTTATAGTATAACTACACACAACTCACATATGACACTTGATACAACATGTCAGTTTTTGTGCATCTTGGGTTTTTTATATATCAACTAGCTGACCCGCGCAACTTCGTCTGCGTCACAATTTTCATTACTGCTCCGCTCCTGTTGGTCTTAGCGTGTATGTAAAGTATTGACTACTGTTTAATAATACATAGTATTTTTATTCAATACCGTATTTATAGATAAAACACGTTTCATCGTTCTTTTTCTAAACATTGAATCTATACTAACTAGCTTTTGCCCGCGACTTCGTACGCGCATATCCCGTTTTTTTTCCGTTCCCGTAGGAATTTCCCATTCCCGTATAGCCTATAGCCTTCTTCGATAAATGGGCTATCCAACAGTGAAAGAATTTTTCAAATCGGACCAGTAGTTCCTGAGATTAGCGCGTTCAAGCAAACAAACAAACTCTTCAGCTTTATATATTAGTATAGATGTCTTTTGGTTTTTTATTTGCGCCAGTCAGTTTACAAAATGGAAAATTTTTACAAAATATCGCGTTATTTACGAGTACGAGTTCCATCGTGGCACCAGTGCTGCAGAAACGGCTCGAAGGATTAATGATGTGTATGGCGACGGTGTTGTAGAAGTAAACACAGTTCGGTTCCAACGTTTTCGTTCTAGAAATTTCGACCTGCAGAACAAGCCCCGTGGACGGCCGGAGACCAAAGTTGATAATAAAGAATTGAAGGCTATTGTGGAAGCGGATTCATCGCAAACCAAGTCCGAGATAGCTGCAGGCTGCGGTGTTAGTGATAAAACTGTTTTAATCCACTTGAAGCAAATTGGGAAGGTGAAAAAGCTTGAAAGGTGGGTACCTCATGAATTGAGTGCAGCAAACCGACAAACGCGCGTCGACTGCTGCGTTAAATTACTCAACCGGCACAATAATGAAGGGATTTTAGATCGAATCATTACCTGTGATGAAAAGTGGATTTTGTACGACTACCGGAAACGCTCATCGCAATGGCTGAACCCTGGCGAACCAGCCAAATCCTGCCCCAAGCGAAAATTGACTCAAAAAAAATTACTTGTGAGCGTTTGGTGGACTAGTGCCGGTGTCGTTCACTACAGCTTTCTTAAATCTGGCCAGACGATTAGGGCGGATGTCTATTGTCAGCAACTGCAAACCATGATGGAAAAGCTTGCTGTCAAACAGCCGAGTCTGGTCAATCGCTCTAAGCCACTGCTGCTTCAGGACAACGCTAGACCACACACTGCACAACAGACGGCTACCAAATTAGAGGAGCTTCAATTGGAATGTCTAAGACATCCACCGTACTCCCCGGACCTTGCTCCAACAGATTACCATTTTTTTCGAAATTTGGATAACTTCTTGCAAGGGAAAAAAATCAACTCCGATGGGGCAGTCCAAAGCGCCTTCAAAGATTTTATTGATTCCCGTCGGAATCGTTTTTTTTAGTAAAGGGATCAATGAACTACCTATGAGATGGAAAAAGTGCATAGATAGCAATGGTACATACTTTGATTAAATAAATATATTATATTTAAAAAAAATCGAATTTGTGTGCCTCCCTTACAAAACGCCAATTTCATATGCAATGACATAATATATTAAAAGATTATTTACTCGCTGTACAGTTTCGTACTCCCCAAAATAAGCATATTTTTGTCATAGGGTTTTCTTCACATCAATTAAAATTACACAGTACAAAAATAAGTAAAGTTACTTACCAGCCCGGCGAGATTCAAAAACATTTCGATAAAACTAGGTCAACCGAGGAAATGTTGCCCAACTGATATTTGGACAGCGTGTAAATGGGCTAACGGCGAATAAATGATGCAATTTTATGTGCAAATTCGCCTCACCGATTTTATGACACTACAAAAGGATAGGGTAATAAAATTATGCACATTTTTTATTTGGGGAAAGGGGATGTTTAGGTGCGGACCATTATTCGAGGTTGTAAAAACAACACTAAATCGTAAAATTGATACACGCATTTCTGCGGATCGGAGGACCAAACATTTTTTTATATTTTTGCAGGTTTCGCCTTTTGTATGGAACGATCTTAATGTAATTAACTATTATTTTGATTACATTTCAGTGTCGTTTATATATATTAGTTCTGCGTAAGTGTAATATTGCCTAATAAATAACTGATAAAAATCTTAAATGGCTAAATACATAAATGAATAAAAAACAATTCTACAAAAATATATTTTTATTAAAATATAACAGTAAAATTTGTAAGTAATTATAATTATTATATTGAACAAATGAACGTTTATTATAAGAAGACTTCTGTGTTGTGACATTTTCAACTTAGTTTCGTACGCCTTAGAATACATATACAATTACCAAAGTGGCCCCTATATCTTAACCCTCGTAACTTATTAACAACAATACAGATTAGTATTATATGCGATGGACAATTAGCGTATGTTTATTAGTTGTTAACCTTTATGCTAAATCAGTCACTTGATAATAATATTGTTATCTAAATCCTTAACCAGGATTGACCTAGATATGTACAATCATTAAAAAAAAGCTAAGTAAGTACAAACTTAGTCATTTTGTAGCCTAAAAACAAATAGAACCAATCAAAATAACCAAATTAGCACCTTTTTATAAAAAAAAAATCGTTTGAACCATAAATTCTTGTTTTTGAAAAAAACAAAACATTCAAAAATGGAATGTCCCATTTAAAAATAAGTACAAACAAATATTTTCGTAGGTTACGTTATAAATGCGATACCCTTAAAACTATTACAATGTGGAGATAATAACTGAAAGAGTTATAAAGATGCCAAGGTTTACTCGACAACCGAATTATTTTGGTCAATAAAATGATTTCATGGCGTATTTTTAAAGTGAGTTCTGTAATAATTTTCCTTTGCTCTGTCGTAATCTGTTGGCGCTTTTCTGGGTTATTTATTAGTTTTTACAAGAGTCCACTTTACACTTTTAGTCAATTCTCTTTTAAGATATTTGATTAAATTATGATGCGCTCAAGGAAAACAAACACGATTATCTCCCGAATTCTAAAACGCCACATAACTTTTAGACGATGTAAAAGTATTTCTGTCGCTGCAGTAAAGTTTGGAGTGACAGAGATAGAGCTACAATAGCGATTTTAACGATAGACGAATACAAAAGAGAATCCATATTGCTGTACTATCTGACGCAACTGAAATAATATTAAACAGTGGTCAAACCATCTGTTAACGTAGTAGTTATGTTTTTTGATTGGATTACGCTAACATTTTGCGAAAAAACATTTTTTGACGTGATAACGTCTTTAAAATCGTTTTAGTCGGGTGACATGTTCAGAAACTTGTGTCACACCAAAACCTCACGAGCTCGATCGCAGGTATAACGAGAGAGAGACGGACCGATCTCCCGTCTCATCTCGAGCGCTGCCAGTCATTCCGTGAAACTTGTCACGCGGAATCCTCACGAGCGGAGGCTGGCATAGCGTTCGAGTGAGTGGACCGATCTTCCGTCTCTCTCACTCTAGCGGCATACAAACGAATGGAGATTTTCTCGTGCGGTTAAGACGTTATCACGTAAACATCTCGATCGTAAACCTACTTTACAAACAACCAATTTTTTTTGGGCTATTCATCACTACGAAACGTCTAATTTGCCTAACAGTTGGCTCATAAATACAGAAAACACATGTATATCAATGTAATATAGCATTTTCTACGTAAGCTTTGATTATTAAATTATTAACATCCAATTATTATGCTTCTATTATAAGTTGTGACGTGTACAATGTCAGTAATAACAATATTTCTTATTATTCGAAATGAAACACAACTTTATTTAAAACATTTAAGTATTACGTTTTAGCTTTTGGTTTATTCAAGTTTATTTACGTATTGCTTTTATAATTAAGTACAACTTTACTGACTCGAGCTTGAAAATTGGTCCTTTGCGACAATGGTTGTTTACGCCGACAACATGACGTATTGCCATTAATATTTAAATACTGGCACGTTAGAAACGTGTATGATCATAGAAAAAATCGGTGAAATTTATGTTAGTCTTCTTCAAAATTGAGCTGTATTTCGAAACTGATGTTTTCACTACATTCGATTATTGTCGCTTGAAATGCTTGTACCGTACCAGGAATGCATAATAAACTGCTATGAATTTAGAAATTTTCATTAGAATTTACTGATTTAGAGAAGAAAACAATGAAAGGGCAAATTCGAAAGAATAAGAGAAGAAGAAAAGAAATAAAATCTTTAGGATCCAAAACTAGTCAGAAAATTTTCTTCATTCATGTCTCACAAGAAAATTAGTTCTTAATTCAGAGCAATGTTACAAGCATATTTTAAAATACGTCTTGTATAAAACCAAAGAAATATGGCAAGTTCTAGAGTGGTAGAGTCTTTTAACTTCAGCCTCTTTCCTGAAAACGCGATGCAGAAACTGCTTGTGAACATGCCATATTTCTTTCAACACGCAAGTATTTCGATAGTCTACTGTATGTATAGACTACTACCGGAGACTACTACAATATGTATAGACTAGTACTGTAGACTACTACGTTATGTATAGACTACTAGTGTAGACTACTACATTATTTATAGACTACTAGTGTAGACTACCACAATATGTATATACTACTATTGTAGACTACTACAATATGTATAGACTACTTAAATTTGCATAGACTACTGTATGACGTATGTATAGCTAGACTAGAGTAGAACAAGTTTACCGGCATCGCATCAGAGGGCGTCGTGTTCTTTCAACAGGTAATGGCCGACTAGTCTCTTCTGAATGTCTGTGACGCCGCCGTAGATCTGCGTGCCTCTTGCGTCCCTGTTGGAGAACGAAAATCAAAAATCGTCTTCACTGTTCAACCGAGACACTATTCGATTCAAGCGCTACTGGACGCTATCTTAAAAACGACAAGATATTTATCGACATAGCTGTAGTTCGTTTCGTTCGAATTTTTTTTTCTGGAGTTTTGCTAGTTAATTTCATTTGGGAATTTTCAGGAGCATCTAAAAATTTAATTACCTAAGTTTACAAAATAGAATAATCAGCCCAAGATCCCAATACTATGACAGCAAGCCTACTTTCTGTGAGAGGGAGTAGAATGTAATCCAGAAAGCAGTCCCATGTGGGTCGGTGGATGTCACACATCTTTAAATTTTTGTTCGGATTCAATCAATCAATCAATCAAATCGTATATTTCAAATAAACCATTTACAGGCACTTTTGAATTGTCAAAGTCGGTCAGTCAAAAACATGAAGCTATTTGCACGTTCCAAAGCATAGATCTCTATGGAGAAGAACGTGCAAGAAACTCCACGGACACTCTTTTAAACCATGTGATGTATTACAAAAATCTTGTTAATATTAACATTGATTGCTTCTATATGTGAGGACAATGCAAAGAACAAGAAAATATAATATAAACAATTCAAAATGCAGGTACAGATTAAAATAAGCCAGTGGCAGGTAAGAGATGACCAGTTTCAACTGACGGCGCCCGTTCACGAACATGACGCGTGCATCAGCACCATCTAACTCAACCATTTGGAAGGGAATCAAATGATCCAAAACACGCGCCACCATCAGCAAAACATTTGTGTGAGCATGACAAGCTCTCAACTGCCACGCTCGTTCATGTCAAACTAATTTAATAACGAAATCTATAATTACATATGTAAATGGCTCCATAGTGCTCACATTTACAAAAAATTGAAAATATGCTTCTACGTTATACAAAACTATGGTTTCAAGTAACTAAGAAAAGAAAAAAAAGAAGGCTGCTTTATTGTGTATACTTTGCTAATACAATAATGCAAAGAAATAATAAATAAATGATTGTATAGGTGAACAAAAAAAGGGTAAGCATTTCTTCCAATTATCAAAAACCTAACAAGTGGACCCATGCTGCTGTGGCTGTGGAGCAGGACCGGCATTTAGCCAAGCATTTTTATCAAGGACATAATCTTCCAGTTTATAATTTGCTTGTCTACATAATGTGCGTTTTATACATGTTTTAAATTTTCTCTCATTCAGTTCGAGAATATTAAGTGGTATTTTATTATAAAATTTAACACAGTACCCTATAAAAGAAGTGTGTACTTTAGCTAATCTGAATCGGGGTTGATCTAATTTGTGCCGATTTCTAGTATTAAAATTATGCCTATCATTAATTTTACTAAAAAGATGAAGATTTTTCCGAACATACATAATGTTTTCATATATGTATTGACAAGGTACCGTCATGATGTTAATATCCTTAAACAGTTCCCTTAGGGAATCGCGCCGGCGGAGATTGTAAATGGCTCTGATAGCTCTTTTATGCAGAATAAATATAGACTCGATGTCTGCAGCACGTCCCCATAATAAGATACCGTAAGACATGATACTATGAAAGTAACTAAAATAGACAAGCCTCGCGGTATCTATATCAGTAAATTGACGGATTTTTCTGACAGCATATGCTGCTGAACTTAGCCGTCCCGAAAGAGATGTTAAATGAGGACCCCATTGTAGCCTTGAGTCAAGCGTGATCCCCAAGAAAACTGTGTCATCGACGAATTCAAGTTTCTCTTGGTTCAATACTATGTCACAATTAATACTTTTCACGTTCGGTAATGCAAATCTGATACACTTTGTTTTTTTCTCATTTAAAACTAAATTATTAGCAGTAAACCAATTTTGGACCTGCTGAAGGGCGTTATTTACATCGTGAAGACTTGTGGCACGCCTATCTATCTTAAAAATTAAGGACGTGTCGTCTGCAAATAACACCATTTGAGTTTGATTTTTTAAAAGATGGGGAAGATCATTAATGTATACCAGAAAGAGGAACGGACCCAATATTGAGCCTTGTGGTACCCCCATTTTAACTTTCAGACCCCGTGAATTGACACCATTTATTTGAACTTGCTGCTGTCTGTCATTTAAATAAGACCTCACTAAACTGAGTGCAAGATTACCCAGTCCGTAATGTTCTAGTTTTAGGAGCAAGGTTTCGTGATTTACACAATCAAATGCCTTGGAGAGGTCACAAAAGATTCCTATGGCATCTTGCGCCTCTTCCCACGCTGTATATATGTGTTTTAACAACGTGACTCCAGCGTCAGTCGTACAACGACCTTTGGTAAAACCATACTGTTGTTCGTGTAAGATTTTATTGGTGTTAAAATGATTGAGCATTTGATTGAGCATTACTTTTTCAAACACTTTGCTGAAAACCGGCAATACAGATACAGGTCTATAATTATTAGTATCTTTATTATCTCCAGATTTAAGAAGTGGTATCACCCTACTATATTTCATTATATCCGGAAAGACCCCTTGGTCAACACATAAATTAAATATTAGTGCCAAGTATGGTGCTATGGTCTCAAATATGGACGTGCACACTTTGATAGACATTCCCCATATGTCTTCAGTCAATTTAATTTTGATTTGCCGGAAAGCTTTAATAACTGTCATAGGGTTGATATGTTTGAATTGGAATTCAACCGTACAACCTGGAATGTTTGCTCTTAATAAATCAAATGAGACCTCGGGTGAAGAATTTAAAGCTTCAGTTGTTTTTGATGGTATGTCAGTGAAAAATTTTACAAATTCTTGAGCTACTTCTAAATTAGAGCTTATGGCACCATGTGCAGTCTCTAGTAAATAGTGAGTGTTTCGTACTTTATTTCTGTTAGTTTCATTATTGATAACTTTCCAAACTGTCTTTATTTTATTATCTGCCAATTTGATCTTGTTGCTTATGAACAGGGCTTTAGCTACTTTACAAGTATTTCTGAAAACCTTAGAATATTTGTTTACATACTTATTAAAGGATTCAGTGTTAATGAAAGACTTAAGGCCGTATAGATCATATAGTCTTTCCCTACTTATCCTAATGCCTTTAGTCGCCCAATCACTAAATATAAACTTAGGGAAAGTATCTTTGGACTTCTTTTCAAAAGTTGCATTAAATTCTTTTAGTACCACTGAAAAGAAACCATCATAAAATTTATTCGCATCCTCAATATAGTGGCCTAGAGCATTTAACTTATTTTGTAAGGTCCCATTAAATTTTGCTAGTTTGCCAGTTGTTATTGGCCTAAATTGTATTTGAACTTTTTGCAAGGCTGCTTTATACTTAAATGTTACCAGTTGACCACTGTGATCAGATTGAAGGTAATTAACTATAGCTTTATCTAAATAATCACAATCGCAGAATACATTATCAATACATGTTGCAGAAGTTGGAGTTATTCTAGTTGGTTCTGTAAAAACATTAGACAGATTGAACGATTTAAAAAGACTTAAAAATCTGCTGCTATTTGAATTATTTTCTAAAATATTAATATCTCCACAAATAATCACGGATTTGTTACCTGCTGCAAGTTTCGCAAGGACATCTTCCATTGTTGTTTCAAATAACGTAAAGTTTTGAGGGTTAGGGGGTCTATACACGCACACTATAACATGCTTATCTAGCTCAACATAGGACAGTTCGATGCAATGTTCCACTGACAAGCTAACAATGTCATTACGTTGCTTAAATTTTAAGCATTTTTTAACTAAGATGAGGGAACCACCGCGCGACTTAGATTTGCGGTTAAAACAACTGCCCACACTATAATTTTCATAACTAATTAGCATCTGGTAATCCTTCAACCAGTGCTCACTAAAACATACAATGTCATTCACTGTTTTCTCTAAAAACATTTCATTTCTAATATTTTGGAAGAGACACCTTGAATATTTTGATGAAATATTTTCAAGGCATGCTGCTTACCCCCTTTCTGACATCTAGTTAACAGAGAGCAAGAAGATACCTTGTTTTTGGTAGGCATAACTATTCTGTCATTGGTATCCTCTATTGTCTTAAGACTTAGTTTAAAAGATTATCCGGAGTTTGCCCCAAGAACTCAGTATCATCACTTGGTAGTGAGTTGCAACTACTTGTGGCCCCCACGTTAAACAATGAGACTTCCATAGTGATACATGGAACCTCCTTCGTACAATTTGTAAAAGAATTTGTAGCAATAGTGCTACAGTTATTTAAGCCAAATAACTGATTTGTTTTTTATAATGGTTTTGAAAGCAGTGGTAGAAAACAAAAATGTCACTAAGTAATGTTATAGTCTAATAGTCTCCAAAGCGACGGCTGAGTATACTCTTGGGTCGGAAAATGAGCCTGTTAAAAAGTTCTCAGTCACAGTACTCACACCCTTACTACATGGGACTTCAACAAAACTTGCAAAATATGAAAAGGTATATTCTTTCCATTGCCTACCCCTTTCTGCCTTCAAACTTATATTTCTTTAAAAATGATTATAAAATTTACCTATATTCCCACCAGGTACTTGGCCATCGCGCTGTTCTTAGTGCTGTGACAATAAAGTTTACCTATAGTGTCTCTCAGCGTCGTAGTTGACAGACAGGCCGCGTCCCCCGAGGATCTGCACGCAGTGGTCGGCGACGGCGGTGGCGTTCCGTCCCGCCAGGTACTTGGCCATCGCACTGTTCTTAGTGCTAACTTCTACCGCCGCCCGGTATGTTGCTAGACGAGCCGTCTCGACTAACATGCACATTTCTGTTAGGCGGTCCTGGGAAAAACAAAGTTTTTTTAATCCGAAATATGAGTAAAATAAATGTATATATTTATTTCAAACAAAATGTTTAAATCAACACTCAACACGATTATTATGCCACAAAGTACCAATAACTTGGCCGAATAGTTGGAACATTTAGGTCAACGTTTCTGTCATCATCAGTTCAGCCGAAAGCCATCCCCTGCTGTTTCTTAGGCCTGCCCCAAGTATCGCCACATCTCGCGGTCCTGTCCGTCTCGCATCTAGAGGATACCCGTGGCCTTCAGGTTATCGATCCACCTTTTGGAAGGCTGACCAACATTGCAGTTGTCTTCTGGTAAGCTGTGGTCCACTCCATTCCGCTCCAGAACCGTTCTACCCCATTGACTATGTTGGACGTCTAATTTGTATGTATCACTGACGATTGACAGAATCAAAACTATTTTATTGGTTTGTGGTGAACGCGGACCTTCGTTTGTCTCAGTTATAACTCAGCATGGAAACGAGAGCCGTGTTACGGTTATTATATTATCATGTAATATCAAAGAAGAGTGCTGTATGCAGAAAAACATGGCGCCCTGGCATGCAGAAATTTTGGTTGTATATTGAAAATGGAGGAGCTCGTGGCTTGATAATAACAGCCGCACGGGTCGATCTTCAAGGTTAAGCAACGCTTGCCGAGGTCGGTTTGTGGATGGTTGGCCATTGTAACATACCGAGATTCCTCCGTGCCTCGGAATATAAACAGCCGCACGGCTAAAATACAGATAAGAGTTGCACGAGTCGATCTTCAGGGTTAAGCAACGCTTGCCAAGATTGGTCTGTGGATGGGTGACCATCTTAACATACCGAGTTTCCTCCGTGCCTCGGAAAGCACGTTAAGCCGTTGGTCCCGGCTGTCATTTGTAGATCTTTGGCAGTCGTTACGGATAGTCAGAAGCCAGTAAATCTGAATCCAGTCTTGCCATCAAGTACCGTGTTACCCAGTTAATGGGTTGTGGAGGTCTGGTAGGCAGCCGCTCCACGTAACATACTGGTACTCAGCTAAATCCGGTTTGAATGGGAGCCGACCACAATATAGTTGAGAAAAGGCTAGGCAGATGGTTGTATATTGAAAATATTAAAAGAATATTGTCATACCTTTACAGACGCTAATCTGGAAAGTGGTTTTCCAAAAGCTTCACGTTTTTTCGCGTAGGAAATTGCTGTGTCAAGTGCCGACTGGGCGATACCTGTGGTAACACAAAGCCATTAAGATACATTGATTGCTATTACTATTAACTCAGCCATCATCATTAATTTTATTGGTATATTTAGCAGTGCACTGCTAAATTCACATTCACAAGTCTTTTAATCTAGGAATTAACTATGTGGTTTACTGGTTCGGGGACACAATCTAGGCTCTCTATTGGTCCTGAGTTCAAAAATGACAGTCTGTACTTCGAATCTAAGAACGTGAGTTTGACTTGAACAGCCTTGGGTGCGACACTGGTTCTTAATAAAGTGATGAGCGGTACTAATAGGTAAACACTTCGACTTCCTTTGCTAGAGGTTAGACGGAATAACAACGCGAAGAGTAAGCCAATCAGTAAGAGGCTGACAGACCACCACACACACATCCATGAAGATTTATCACACGAAAAAACAAAAAGAAACCTTACATCAAATGGGAAGGTCATTAAGAGCTTTGGCGTCACGGGGCACGCGGTTGCCGCCCTGAGGGTTTACGACGTCACTCACCGACAGCATGCGCCGCGATACCAATGCGGGCCTGGTCCAGCTGCTCCATAGCGATACGGAACCCCTCGCCGGGCTGCCCCACGATGTAGTCCTTAGGGATGCGCACCTCCTCCAGCGTCACGGGGCACGCGGTCGCCGCCCTGAGGGTTTCGCTTCAAATCTATTTTATAAGCTCCTCTAGTTTCCTGGCTTGAATTTATGGTAGTACTGGGTGCAGTGTGCCTGCCTATTTTGCTTCATTGCATGTATTTTATGATTCTTAGTACCCTTTTGTAACGTTTCGTTTATTTTTCAGTTATAGGCTATTAGTAGGTGTATTATTAATTTAATTATAAATACTCAATGGTACAGTTAATGTGAAAATACTAAAAATCTTCAAATGTGTGAAAATGTTATACTTTTAAAATAATAATGCGTTTTAATGAACCCAAAACCCCAATATCGTGAAATACTTTTAATGAGCAGTCGATTATAAAATTTATTAATATTTACCCACATTGTTTTATTTTTTAAGCTGTCTTCGAGTTAATGGTGCCAGGTGCCAGTAGACAAAATGCGAGTGCAATGTAAGTGTATGACTTGTATGACTTAGTGCTCTCAGGGCTAAATCTTCCAGAAGGGTTAACACGCAGCATTCAATACTATTTTACAGTTCGCGTCAACTTACTATGCCGCTCTGAAGTACGTCGCAATTGACTGCGCAGGTTGTCAATTTGGCAAAAAAACATAGGACCGCGCATGCGCGGGTATGACGCGCATACGTGGACTCGCGGAAGATGGCGCGTGTAATAGCGTCTCAGTTGCTCGTATACGTTCGATGCATACTTGTGTCCCGCTTGCTCAATGCAATAAGACTGTTGATGCCAAAAGTGTTACACTATGTTATTATTTTAAATTGTTGGTTTTGTTCTTCTTTGTTTTTATTATTTTAAATTAATAGTTTTCGTTATACAGAAAATGTTTTTGTATGTACAAAATGTTTGCATCCTAATTGTGTAACTAAAGCAAACTATGATTAATGGCCACTCCAAGTTGTAGTGCATGCAGTGTTAATATGTGTAATTGTAATAGATTCTAATACAATGTACCTTACGCTCATGATGCGCTCCTTCTTCCCTCTGAAGACACCTTCCGTTTCCATCGGAATCAGGAAACCTGAGGAAATGAAAAGCTATTAAAAGTATTCACAAAAATCATGTTGAATGCTGTGAAAATAAGAAACTATAGACTTTTTATATTTTGACTTATTACTATCACTCACCGCCTGATTTCGGCCGCTATAAGGCCGGCCGCATACGTACGGTTTCCCAATAAGGAATTCAGATTCGGAGACCTGAATGATCGCTTTACATACAAAATGTTTAATTAGGCGCATACGTTTGTTTATTTTCCGAATGGGAAAAACAGATGGCATTCCTATCAAAAATGAGCCGTGTGATCGGGTCAGAAGAACAGAAAATTGAACTTTTCGCGGAATTACGAATTCCTGATCGGAAAACCTAATCAGGAAACCGTACTTATGCGGCCGGCCTTATACTGGGCATTGACATCTCCTTTCCTGTGCCAACCATATTCAGATTGTACTCGCGATTCTTACCGGTTTCGTTAAATGCCAATGTTTTTACAAATTTTTAACAAAAAGAGTAAACTTAAATGTGAGACGTTTTAAATTCAAAGACGCATAAAAGTATTAGTCTTCATGTACAGCCAATCGCATGTCGGACTCGAAGGCAAATCTCTGATCTTGCACTGGCCTAGCGTAACACTGTATTTCAAAAGATAAGAGGTCAGCTTATGTTGGTTTTGATACCTCTGACAAGCGAATACTTAATATCTTAAAAGATAAGATAAGATTTATTATTTTCTCCCACAAATTACAATATTTAGGTTATAAAATATATTGGAGGAGCAAAGATAAAGTCAACTTACAAGCGAGCCCTTTATGCCTGAGTTCCGGGTCGATGGTGGCGAATGTGACGAGTCCTTTGCCCTCAATGGCGTTGGTGACCCAGGTCTTCTTGCCGTTCAGCACCCAATAGTCACCATCCAGTTTGGCTCTGGTTTGTATCCCCGCGACGTCAGTGCCCGCGCCTGGAAATACCAATCATATTAATGGGTGGTTGTATTGAAGAGCTGTTAGTAGGTAGCGATAATAATTCACGACAATAAAGCAGCCTTCTTTTTTTTCTTTTCTTCGTTACTTGAAAACCATAGTTTTGTATAATGTAGAAGCATATTTACAATTTTTTGTAAATGTGAGCACTATGGAGCCATTTACATTTGTAATTAGTAATAGATTTCGTTATTAAATTAGTTTGACATGAACGAGCGTGGCAGTTGAGAGCTTCTCATGCTCACATAAATGTTTTGGTGATGGTGGCGCGTGTTATGGATCATTTGGTTCCCTTCAAAATGGCTGAGTTACATGGTGCTGATGCCCGCGTCATGTTCGTGAACGGGCGCCGTCAGTTGACACTGGTCATCTCTTACCAGCCACTGGCTTATTTTAATATGTACTTACATTTTGAATTGTTTATATATTTTCTTGTTCTTTGCATTGTCCTCACATATAGAAGCAATCAAAGATAATGTTAACAAGATTTTTGTAATCCATCACATGGTTTAAAAGAGTGTCCGTGGAGTTTCTTGCACGTTCTTCTCCATAGAGATCTACGCTTTGGAACGTGCAAATAGCTTCATGTTTTTGACTGACCGACTTTGACAATTCAAAAGTGCCTGTAAATGGTTTATTTGAAATATATGATTTAAGTTTGAGTTTGAAAACTGCCTCTTAACAAAACACTTAGCACTATAATTATAAGACGACGATGATATAGGATAAGGGAAAGAGAATGATGACGCCACTTTCTCAACTATCTTTAAAACGATTTTAAAGGTTGTTAAATATCGCCGATCCGTACGATCGAGGTATTTTTCAACTCCTATATTAATTCTGTATTCTTTATGGTTACGTAGTAAAAGTTCATTTTTGCATGACCTTTATATAGAATAGAATATAATGTTTTTATTTCAGACCGGAGTCCATAGGGATAGTAACAATTTTACTTAAATTGTAGTGTTAGTAGGGTACAGACAAAGAAAAAAAGGGGGTGGGTTCTAAAAATATGTCACTTACCCTAGATATGTGCTTTGGAATTTCAAATTTTGATTTCATGGATTTTTCCATGACATAGCATATTACTTTGTGTCATATACATGTTTAGGAATTTCCAAAAACTAATAGTTTCCGTTTTAGTCAGCATTGTTTGTGATCTTAGTTCTTCCATACCGGTTTAAATCTTTTTAAATAAAGTTTGTGATTTGATGTCACAATATTATGACAAATCGTTTACTTCATCAGGTGACTGCGATAACGGGAGTAAAACTAATTAGTCCGCATTGTTATCTAACAGTAATTAGTAAACATTCATTATTTAACATTGTAATTGATTAGTGCAGTTACAAGGTCGGGGCGGTCGGTTCAATGTCCTGAGATGCAGAATCGAATAATGAGTTCTGTTATGTGCATATACTTACAGACATAACGACTTATGTGCACTAACTTAAGTAACTAAGGTAACAGACAACAGGGCCCCAAGTATGCTATTACAATAGTGTCAGAATGGTCTATCATTGATTTCATAATGGTTGATTTTGACAAGATTCTATGCCATTTCTTTCAATGGAGTGTCAGTGGTTGACCACTGGATATAGAAGCGTCATTATGACTTTCCACATAGAATCTTGTCAAAATCAACCATTATGAAATCAATGACAGACCATTCTGACACTATTGTAATAGCAGACTTGGGGCCCAGGTTATTAATGAGTAGCTATTGTTTGATTTTGACAGTTCAGACTGCCGTTATGTAAGTCGTATCAATAACGGCGATTTTCGTAGTTCAAGTTGGTACATTCTTAGGTTATAGTGCAATTTTCTCACAACCATTAAATTCCGCTTTCATATTTTATTACTTTGTTATCGTAGTTATTTCCAAAGCAATTCGTTCAAACCCATACTTTTCCTTTAAATATGAATCAGCTCATCGGCCTCATCTCGTTTAAATTGACTAGCTTTTGCAGTTCAATCTTACCTGCAAAAAACTGGCCAAGTGCGAGTCGGACTCGCGTGCAAAGGGTTCCGAACGAATTTAATTTTTTTAACATGTTATTTTAACACTACAGACTTCTAATAGGTTTTCCTGTAATCTTTAGGTAAAGATCTATTATCTCCATTTTTTTCAAAATTTTAGGCTCAGCAGTTTCGGAGATAAGTGGGGGGAATGGTAATTTTTCGTCTAATTTGTTGAATAACTTCAAAACGATTTATTTTAAACTTATGAAAAAAATATAATCAAAACCCTCACAGTAAGCCCTTTCATTTGATATGTCACACGATATTGTTCAAAAATTTTTTTTTTTTAATTTTCTATTTTGACTCCCACAAGTGACCCCCATGTCTGTCTGTCCGTCTGTCACAGCCAGTTTTCTCCGGATCCACTGGACCGATTCTGTTAAAATTTAGTACACATATGGACTTCTGTGACCCAAACACGGACGCGTTACGTAAATGATTAAATTTTTAGTATGGGGTCACTTTTGGGTGTCAAAGGAGAAAATTAAAAAAAAAAAGTTTCGTTAACAATATCGTGTGACATATCAAATGAAACGGCTTACTGTGAGGGTTTCAAATGTTTTTTTTTTCTTTCATATTAACCTTCTCCTGACAATAACAAACGTAACTACAAAATAATTAGCGAAATCGGCCACACGCACAAAACGTTTTGGGAACACCTTAGGAACACATTCATAGTGCACACAACTATGGAGTGGAATTCCCTGCCAGAGTCTGTGTTCCAGATAGCTATAACCTGGGAGTCTTTAAGATAAGAGTGAATAGGTTACTTCTAGGCAAACGTGCTTTATCTTCGACCACATCGTCGCTTACCATCGGGTTAGATAGTGGTCAAACGTAAGCTTATTAATAGTAAAAAAAAAAAAATCGGCCCAGCCGTTCACACGTGATGCCGAGACTAAGGGAAATAGGGATTCATTTTTATATCTTCTTATTTTAATATATATAAATCACGTGTCACCTTGTTTGTCCGCGATGGACTCCTAAACTACTTAACCGATTTTGATCAAACTTCGTAACTATCTGTTATTTGATCCAACTTAAAAGATAGGATAGTTTTAAGGGACGGGAAAAAACGGGAAAAACGGGATATGCGCGTATGAAGTCGCGGGCAAAAGCTAGTATGTATTAAATTTGCAAAATAAATATCATTTGCCATATCATAGCATGGGTTTCTGAGTACGTCTAATTTTTTACCAGCGTTTAATAACGTTGCCGTTGGTCCTAATCGATTCAATGTAACAATCAGCAATTGGCCTTTTCTTTTACCAAAGGATCATAATTGCCACGTTCAAAGGTAATGCTGCCAGTGTTTTGGGCACGTTTCCAGTCAACAACCCTTTGGACGATTTTTTATACTAAATGAAGCCTTTTCCTACCTAGTTCTCCTCCCCTTTGTATCACGCTTCGTACATATATTATTAATTTACGATAAATTTTTCTTTTATTTCATTTTAAATACTATGTTATTTCATAATATGTATTTCTGTGTAAATAAAAATTTAAACATTAAGGACCAGTAAATATAAAATACCTGGTTCACTCAAAGCGAAACTCCCAAGGGCGCCCTTAGCGAAATCATCCAAGAAGATTTCCTTCTGCTTCTCAGTCCCTTTCTCATTCACCAGGTTGAGGTAGAGGAAGTTGTGTATGGACAGGATCATGCCGGTGCTGGCGCAGCCGCGGGACAATTCCTCGACAGCCAGGGCCAGAGACAGGTAGTCCAGGCCTAAGCCACCTTTCTCCGGGCTGACGCAGGCTCCCATCAAACCAATGCTTGCTAGCTTCTTGATCTGTAAAAGACAGAAGGGGAATTTTAATGGAGCTGTTTGAAAATAACATTGCAGTGGAGTAGGTAGGTAGGTGGCGTTCTGTAGTTTCTGACTTTTTCTGCCTGGCGTGGTGTGAGTTTAGTTGCGTATGAATGAGTAGGTAAATGCATCGTTGGTGTAGTGGTAGTAATCGAGACGCCTTAATGTTGGGTCCCGGTTTCGGCTTCCATATCAGGCAGTGTCATTGAGTTTTTCTATTTGAAATTTCTTGATTGCCTGGCTGGATTGGCTGCTGATGAGAATAGACTCGCTCCCTATTTCATATGACTGGACAAATGTAACCTCAAAACTGTTATTTTTTTCTCTTTTTAGAATAATCTTCCTATAGTTAAGACACCTGTTGCTACAAGCCCACTTGTTGCAATTTCTGCCACCTGACCATCTAAAAGGCATGTATTTTTTCATATTGATTAATCAAACATGCAGAAAGTTGATAGCAATGCACTGAATGCACTGCCTTATTCATTAAAAGAGTGTCCGTGGAGTTTCTTGCACGTTCTACTCCATAGAGATCTACGCTTTGGAACGTGCAAATAGCTTCATGGTTTTGACTGACCGACTTTGACAATTCAAAAGTGCCTGTTTATGGTTTATTTGAAACATACGCTTTGAGTTTGAGCTTATTTGAACTGCTGACACCATACATGCGTGCCCTATCATACATTGTCATGCAAAACGATAACAGTAATCCCATTTCTTTATCGTGCTATAGTACGGTCTACTAAAACTCATTAGTAACTCTTGAACTGCGAAAACCGCCCTTACTGGGACGCAATAAGGGCGCTGTCGAAGTCAAGTTATTGCTATGGACGAGAATGTATACCAATCCATCTTACTTAATCCTGGCTACTTATATGTATGGAGGCTGCTGGTGAAACAGGCAGGACAACAAAAAAAAAACCTACATAATAAGTACCTACCTACCTAAATATTTAAAAAAGGAAGCACTATAAAATACAAAGTAGAACCTTGTTATGTACAGAATTTCAGATATTGAGGTGGGAACAATAACCTCATGCATCACCATAATTTTATCTTGTGATAAAACATTCTGTAAATAAAATATACGGTTTTATTGAAAAGTCAGATAATCTATCTACTTAGGTACTTATCTCTATGTTCTACAGTTACACTTGTGTAGTATTAAACTGTGTGTCGGTACAAACAGCGCTGGCTATTGCGTAATTTTAGTGTGTTGACCATAACATAGTTGTTTGTTTTCGAATTTCTAATAAACGTCAGTTCTATCGACGTCATTTCTGTTAATATTTCTTTGTTTTATCACTTTCAATGAAAACAATTTATTCATGTTATAGACATTCTTTGCGCCTTTGAAGGGGATGCCCTTCTATTGTGTAGCGTTATCAAAATCCTACTACTATTATAAACGCGCTCGGGTGAAGATCGGGTTAGGTGGAAGGGACATTGACCATCCATGTATGGGAGTTGGGCTAAGTGCTGTCCAGAATAAACACATGGTGCATTATGGTACCTTAGGCTAACACTAGTCTGTAAGCGAAAGCTCATCAAAATACATCCGTGGAGTTTTAAGAAAAAAATGTGTTTTTTTAAGTTTTTTATTGGTGAAGAATGACATCCAATGGCACTTTTTACTGATTAAAGCTGTCGATATTTAAAGCAATTACTCACTTTATTACTACAATCACTAATTTTATGACTTCTGACATTCAATATTGATTTGTACATCTTTATAAACATAAAACAAAACCGATTTTCATGGTTTTTGATTTGTTGGATTTGTATCCACCGGTAGAGGTATGAAGGGTAGGTAGAGTTCATTTACGAATGGCTCGTGGAGGCGCAACGCCGGGGCGAGACTCCTCTGACGCGGCAAGTCGCAGCTTGGCGGACCGAGCTCCGGCTGGCTCTCATGGCGGCATGGAGACAGCGACTGTCGCAACCCAGCGCTGGGCACGCCACAATCCAGGCGATACGTCCCCTCTTTGAGGAGTGGCTAGAGCGGCGCCACGGTATCCTTACCTTCCACCTGACGCGGGTACCCACCGGACACGGTTGTTTCGGGAGATACCTGTTTCGGATTCGGCGGAAGGATGCCCGGGCGATCCTCACAGTGTTGACAACACTGTGAGTATCGCCCGGAAGACACGGTGGAGCATACGGTGGAGGTCTGCCCTGCTTGGGCAGAGCACCGCCGTGTCCTAGACGAGGCGATCGGCGGCGGCGACCTATCGCGTCCGGCCCTGGTTCAATCCACGATCCGGAGCGAGGAGGCATGGGAAGCGGACACCTCCTTCTGCGAAGCAGTAATGCTAGCCGCAACAGAAGAAGACGCCCCGGGCGTCGAGGGTAGGTAAAGGTAGGGTAGGTAGGGTAGGTAGGGTAGGTAGGGTAGGCAGGGTAGGCAGGGTAGGCAGGGTAGGCAGGGTAGGCAGGGTAGGTAGGGTAGGTAGGGTAGGTAGGGTAGGTAGGGTAGGGTGGGTAGAGTGGGTAGGGTAGGTAGGGTAGATTAAGGGTAGGTAGTGTAGATTAAGGGTATGTAGGGTAGGTAGGATAGGTAGGGTAGTAGTAAATGCAGACAAATCGCATTAGAGAGAAAGATATATACATAATCTAAATGTACATTTAGAACTCGGAGGGTAGTTGCTGAAAAATCAGCGCCGTTGATTGATGGATTTGTCCAAAGAATCGGTAGCTCAGCCGATACTGAGCAACGACCGATTCTTTTATTTAGTTTTTAGTCAGGGATAAGTCGTTTTATTCAATATGTTTTTGGACGTAATTTCTGACGAAATAAACGTGTTTTCTTTCATTTTTCTCACAACTCTGGTTGTGTTTTAACTCTAAGCTGGTAAGCATACAAAAGAACCGGTTTACGAGCCGAGCGAGATGGATCATAATATTATTTTTGAGCGTAAAAATTTAATTAAAAAAAACCCTTGAGCCTATTTTTTTAAATTTTTTAGATATAAATTAATGCAAGTAACCATTTGGAAGTACTGCCATTTCTGGGCAACATATAGCCCAGAATCGGTCAATGTCCTACGCTAATCTTTCACGAAAACTACTAAACTGATTTTGATGACACTTCAAATGTAAATAACAATTATTAGGGACCGCCGGTAGTAGTCAATAATATTATAAAGAGGAGCAATTGTAGGAGGTAATTTTGTTGGAAGGCCTCCCACAAGGTGGACCGATGACCTGGTGAGAATCGCGGGTAGCCGATGGATGCGAGACGGACAGGAGCGGTTGTTGTGGCGACACTTGAGGGAGGCCTATGTCCAGCAGTGGATGTCTCTCGGCTGATTTATTGAGAAGGTAATCCCTGGAAGCTCTTATACGATTACAGAAAGCTGTTTTATTAGAAAACTAAAGCGTCACATCGGCAGCATGCCGCGTGAAAAAAACAGTCTAGTTCTATGAAGGATTAGAGGCTCCCCCACCCACGACTAGCCTTGCTAGCTTTATTGGAGCTTAACAGAACTTACGATTGTTTAAAAAAAATTACATCCGTTGTTGAAGCAATGCAATTCATTCTGATCCAAAAACTCTAAATAAAAAAATAGAGCACCTATAAATTTGAAAAAAACACTGTCAAGTTTTCTACCAGATCTTTAAAGATGTAATCACAAATATCATATTGATATGATAACAGTCAATGTTATGTCACCGGTATGTTATCAATAGTTTTTTAGAACTAATCTAAATCCACTTTTATAAATATAAAAGGTACTGCAGTAACTAATCACATGGATAGGCACAGACCAAGGAAACCAAACTAGTCCTAAACACAGCAGAGCAAAGAAGTTGCTGAAATGTGTCCATTATGAACATTTATTTATTATATACTTTATTGTACACCTCATATTTAAAACAGAGTAAAAATTCTATAAAACAAGTGTACAATGGTGGTCTTATCGCACAAGGCAATCTCTCAACATTCCACTTTATGGACACAGTTAAGAACTCCTTTTATTTTTTATACATTGTAGATGTTTCAATATCTGATTTGAAATTAATGTTCAGCAAAATAGCATAGTATTTTGCAATTTGTAGTTTCTGTTCTCGCCATGGGGTAAAGGCAGTCATGAGAATAATATTTGCTTAGCTGTAAAAATGTAGCTTTTCATACTATGGTTAACATGGTACAAAAACCTACATTTTTACAATCTATCTAGGTATTTTAAAATATCAAGGATACTCACAGGTTCAAATGGGAACCGAGCCTCGGTGTCATGTTGGGCTGCAACTGGCTTCAAGTGCTCGCTGGCAAAGTTCCTTGCCATCTCCTGGACACTTTGTTGCTGCTCCGTCAGCTGTGTTGTGAAGGAGCGGCGTTGAGACAGTGTCTTCAGGCATTGTCGAGAGTAAACTGGAAAGGTAAAGAAACACCATGATCTACTGGCTAGCCATATACCTACTTATTGCGTTAGTTTGGAAAGTTTTGGGAAACTGAATAAACTAAAAATGTACAAAAATTAAAACTCTTGTTCCTTTAGCTGTGCCTAAATTTACATTTAAGTAATTATTGTAGGCAAGTTACTAACCTCTTGCACCCTACACATAATATGTTTAATTTATTTACACTAGGCTCTAAAATTAACTGTAAATCACATGCGCAAGGGCATGGTAATTAATTTCAACTCTAAAGTAAAAGTTTGTTTTTGTAAGAACTTGTGGTACTTACTGCCTAATTTTGAGGATTTCAACAGCGGACTTGTAGCCATTTTAAAATGCAGATAAGAACTGATGTTATATCACCGAAACAGTGCAAACGAAATAACTCACAGTTGACACTCGAATTGCGATACGAATGATAATGATAAACCAACAAGGTCACACAAACATTCTACAAAAGTACCTCCTACTTCCAAAAACCGGTCTCCGAAATTGTGTCACGATTTTCAAGTCAACACACAGTAAAAAGCACAGTAATGCAGACCATCACAATGCAGCTAACCACTTCTTCAAACACCGATTACAACAATAATATTACTTACATTAATTCCGTTTTTTATTTACGTTTTACAATGTGGCTAAACTATTTTAGGATCATATTTATTATAGGCTGTAATGCCTAGAAGTTAAGAACTATTTTATCATATCAATGTTGACAGAAATCAATTTTCGTTTGTAATGACAGAACATTGACATTTCTGTTAATCACGTTTTGTTGCAGCCAAAGCATACATGCAAAATAATGAAATTTATCACTTGAAACCATTTTGATTGCCTTGATAATTATTTTTGTGTTTGATGTTTTTGCTAATCCCGTCAATTCTCATTATTTCAACATAACTGTTTTTTTTTATTGATGCTGTGCTTCTGAATGTTTTTGAAACGCGCGGATAAAATGACAACATTTTTAAATGACACTGACACTGACAGTCCATAACAGATCCTCGAAGTTCTATTGCTATTGTATGTAATAATTCGCGTTTTTAATTTATTAATTTACGGGTTCCTAAACCTATGTAGGATAATGTGATCTTATCATCGTTGTGATTTCATCGTCGCGCATTAACTCCTTATAGTGAACACAAATAAGCCAAAGTTTCAGTCGATTTCAACAACACCCACTTTTCAGTCAACATGACTTCGATTTTCGATCAGTACGAGCAAGCCTCGCAAGGTTCCCAGCGACCAAAACCTGTGACTGAACCAATGGTGTCCTCGGGATACATCAACATGCAATTGGAAGACAATACTCCCATGTTTTCCAAGAATAAAATGATTCTGAAGAATCTCTCGGATCTGATAACCCATGCAGCGGTGTCTAACGATTACCTGGTGCTAGCTATGGCTAATGGGAATCTATTTCGGCTCAATCTAAAGAAACCTGATTGTGGTCAAGGTAAGGCATTTATAATTTTCATTGTAATTTTCATAATTAACTACCGACATAAAACGACCCACTGACCAAGAAACAAACTAATTAATTACAGAAATCCAATACTCAAAATTCGTCCAGCCAAATTCAAAACTGACAGGCATCTTTCTCGATCCGCTGGGGCAGCATCTCCTCATGGCATTTACTCCAAGAAACAAAAAGGATGGCTCCCCAGAGCTCATTTACTTACATCAAAACAGTTCAAAGTCCAAACAGGTTACGAAATCAAAGAAGTATGAAGTGACGGAAGTGGGTTGGAATTGGGAGAACACTTCAGAGATAAACACGGGTCCCATACTGCTTGGTACGTCACAGGGACATATCATTGAGACAGAATTGGAAGCGGACAGTGACAAGATGTTTACAGCCAGTAACCAGTATTGGAGAGAGGTAAGAGCATATAGAAACCTCTTTTGTCATTTTTGTTGTTTTTTTTTTTAATATCATACACTTTAACAGCTATTAGTGATATTGACTCAAGCAGAAATGATTTCTTAGTAGTATGGATATTATGTGCAATGAGGGCTATCGCATTTGAATTCGCTGCTAAATGCGCTAGTGTAGCGTGAGGATTTAAATGTCAAATTTCACTGTTGGTTGGCTATTGTCGCGAGTTTATTTACTTATTTATTTATACCGTGGGGTACGAGTGCTCATGCTTTATTTAAAGATCTTTCTAAACGCTTAGTTGATACTTCGCGTGACTGAAGGGCTGGCTTTTACCTCTGACAGAGGATAAGCATTGCCATACAACGTGGCAATACCGCCAGTCTTTTGGGCTCACTTCCAGTGGACAGTGATGCGGACGAATTTTTTTACGCCTTATTTTAGTTAGGATTTTTTATTTTAAGTGTATTATATATTTTGTTTTAATACAAAACTTATTTGTTTTGATTTTTAGTTTTATTTTTTATTTTCCTTCTAACTTTGTTCACATGCGCTTGATAACAACTTTAATGCTATGATTAAGAACCTCACTCGACAGTGGCACCAACTGTTGAGTACAAGAACGGTAGCCCTCATTGTGTGGTTAATGGCATTAGGCTGTATGTCAAATAATATAGTGATATTAATTGACTTATTAATTCTTACTTGGCTCACAACACTTTTCAATAAACTACAACCTATTTCATAATATTTGTGTATGTTAATTTAAATATATTTTAATTTTGTTACTTTCCTACACAAGCTGCCTAGTTATCTTCCACTGTATGGAAGCAAGGATATTGATGGTTTGGTAAACAAACATTTTTGCTTTCATTCATACTTTTATTTTTAACTAAGTTTTACTATTCAAAGTACTGTGGAACCTTGATTATCAGTGTCAAAATGTCCTTTGATGTTCATTTTGTTTGACTAAAAAAAAAATCGGAATATTTTTTTTCTCAATCTATTTGCCTCACTTCTGTGCAGTAATACTGTAAATTGATAATATGGTAAAGAATGCATTAAAACTAGATGGTCAAGGTTCCACCCTGATATGTTAAGGTATGACTACCAAGGTGTGCTATAAATTGGTTTGATTTTAATTGTAATATATTTTCCTTTAAATATCAAGCAGTTCTAGTATAATAATTGGCTTAAATGGTTTTAATTGCACTTAGCAACAGCAGTCAAATTGTTATAGCTAACTTTTTTTTTTCTCTGCGCGTATTTGCAATCAGCCCTAAGGCTATGAGCAAATCTGTTTTGTGATGCTGTCATGCGGAGTGGCCTCCCATTGGAAGCATAAATGTTGTAGCTATTTCTTTTTTTATAAATTATAGTCTCCATACTTACTGTAAAATATAACTGCTGTAGAAATTTAATTCTGTGGTTAAAAATTTAAACTGCAAAAGGCATGGAATCGTCGTAACGGCAATACCTATAAAATTTGTTGCGCCGATAGCGAGTTAGGCGCATTATTTGTGACACGAATTGCAGTGGTGGCCGAGTGGTAATGGCTTCGACTTACGAGTTGTAGGTCGCGGGTTCAAACCCAGCCAGGCACATTACTTTGTGTAATTTATTTCATCACCACTGCTCTCAAAACGGTGAAGGAAAACATCGTGAGGAAACCGGCATGTCCTAGAACCAAAAATTCGAAGACATGTGACATTCACCAACCCGCATTGGGCCCGCGTGGTGGATTACGGCCCATGCCCTCTCCTAGAGAGGAGGCCTGAGTCCCAACAGTGGTAACATTATAAGGCCGACTATGCTATGTGACACTACCACCACCAGTCAAATCCGTTTTTTGCGACGAAGTGACGTATATATCACTTGCCCCTTCATCATCCATTTCCCGACTACACATACTGCTGGGCATAAGCTTTACTTTTCCTGTGCCAACAATGCCCTTGCTCATGTGCCCCCCTCATCCACGTTATACCCGCGACGGCAACAATATCGCCTGCCCATCGCGCTCTCAGACGAACAACATTGTTTCCACTAGTCCTACCAATTAGTCACCTTACTCCACCTGACATCACCGCGCCTTACCATGTGTCCTGGCAACCATTTTGAGTTCCATAACTCACTTTTCGAATATCGAAGAAGTGTCATGGTTCGTGTTATTGACTCCACTGATGCGCATGTTTTGTTAGAAAAGCTGACCAACTGCGGCCGCCAAGGTGTCTCTGTGCTCTGAATAACTGCTATTGAATATAGCTTAACTTTCAACTTCCTTTTTAATCTTTGCCTGTAAAGCTTTCATTTCATTATCAATTCCAACAACTACTACCATTGATAACAATATTCTATATTTTCAGATTTTCGACATCGGCAAAGGTGCGACTGACATGCCTATTACAGGCATACAGTTCCATAGAGTAAACAATACTAGCAAATACTTCATCTTTATCACTACGCCGACTAGGCTGTATCAGTTCATGGGGCATGCCACAACCCAAGGTGACAAGCCCTCGCTACAGTCGATTTTCTACTCATATTTGACCATTCCTGAAACGGGTTTTCAAGAAATTCCATCCACATTGAAGTACTCCAAGCTTCAGTTCTTTGATAAGAATGGATTGCCTAAAACCTTTGCTTGGTTGACCGAACCTGGGATATTTTATGGACAGGTTTGTACTTGCTAATATTTACAGTTTCAGCTAATAGAGGTTACTGCATTCCCCGTCATAATTCCATCTTCATCAAAAATGTTACTTAATGTGTAAATTTAATCTGAACCATACACACATACATACAGCCATATATTCGGTTTCAGTGTAACAATGCATTACATTTTTATTTATAAGTATAATTTTCCTTATACTCGCGATATTATCGTAACAAATATACTCGTATGTCATAAATAGTTTCAACCAAAATTTTCGTCCAATTAATTTTAATAGTATTTTTGCCTTATCTATCACACAATTTACACATAATCAGCCCATAATGTTCCCTCGGCTGGGTTTCGTGCCTTTACTCCGTGACCCTTATCAAACAGTCTTTAATACCATTAATTAATGCTTCACAGTTGGACCCAAGTTCCCAACAGAACTCTAACTCGTTGTTCACACAAGGCGCCCTCATCAGTTACCCGGTCGAAGGCGACGAACTTGAAAATGCTCCTCTAAACTTCGTCCTCACAGAGTTCCACGTCCTACTTATGTACTCTGACAGAGTTAAAGTTATCTCACTTATAAGCCAAGAATTAGTCTTCGAAGATAGATATTCAGAAGCCCATGGAAAATTGAAAAATATTGTGAGGGACACAAAGAAGAGAACCATATGGGCCATCACAGATAAATGCGTGTTTAGATACAAAGTTGTACGAGAGGAACGGAATCTATGGATCATTTACTCTGATAAAGGACAGTTTGATCTAGCCAAAGAGTACTGTTATAACAACCCTGCGTACATAGACGTTATTAATGTAAAACAGGCTGAACTGCTGTTCAATCAAGGCGACTATGAGAGGAGCGCGGAAATATTCGCCGACACACAAAAAAGCTTCGAAACGATATGCCTCAAATTTCTGGAACTAGATAAAATAAATGCTTTGAAAGTGTACTTAGAGAAGAGATTAGAAACTTTGAAAGAAGATGAAAAGACATTGATTTCTATGCTAGTCATTTGGATGACAGAGTTGTATCTGTCTCAGTTAGGTCTTCTCCGTCGTACGGGGAAGCAAGATTCCGAAGAATACCACCAAATTCAGAGCAATTTTGAAGTATTCTTACTGCATCCGAAAGTTGCAAAATGCATGCAGCACGTCAAATCCGTAGTATACGACCTGATGGCTTCTCATGGCGACAAACAAAACCTAATCAAACTAACGATTATAAACGAAGACTACGAGAATGTAGTAGCTCAGTATATTTACAAGAAATCTTACTTAGAAGCTATTGAGACGCTCAAAACGTTGAAAAGACCAGAGTTATTTTACCACTTCGCTTCAGTACTAATGGAAGAATCGCCGAAACATTTCGTGAACGCTTTGATATCTCAGGGAGCTAGACTGAGCCCTTCAAAGTTGTTACCGGCATTTCTTTTTTGTAAGAATGATACTGATCATTTGTCCGAAGTGATCAGGTACTTGGAGTTTATTCTGCAGCATTACAACGTGAAAGACAAGGCGATACACAACTATTTGTTGACGCTGTATGTGGAACATGATCATGAGGCGTTGACCATGTATCTGTCACGGCAAGGACAGGACGTTACGATGGTGAACTATGATGTGCATTATGCTTTGAGGTGAGTTTTAGGGTATAATATGAACTTTTTGCCTCCATAGAACGACACACTTCTTCTTTCTTTTGTGTGTTTTCTCAGAAGACTTGAATTCCAAGTACTGCAAGATTCAATTCACATTACGACAGAAGAAATTGAAAGATACGTGTTGGTTTTTCGGTTTATACATTTTGAACTCTATTTCCATTGTTTTACGTACATAAAATCAGGAAGCGCACCTTCAGAAAACTTAAACAACTTATGTAAATTACAGCTGTTACAATACATGTCACCATCGCGCTTCAGTCATATCAATTCATACTTTATTACACCACCATAAGGATTACATTTTTTTTTTCAGATTATGTCGAGAAAAGAACCTATCTGAAGCGTGTGTAAAGTTATCAGCACTTCTGGGCCTGTGGGACTCTGCGGTGGAACTCGCGTTACAAGTGAGCCTCTCGCTCGCCAAGAGCATCGCAGACATGCCGGAGCAAACCGAGCTCAGGAGGCAGCTGTGGCTGAATATTGGTGAGTATGTGGGTAGTGGAACTATAATGTCTAAAAATTAAATACCTACTTAATAAACTTTGTGAGGAAAAAAGAACAAAACTTGCCAAGCGCGATTCGGACTCGCGTGCAAAGGGTTCCGAACGAATTTTTTTTTAACATTTTATTTTAACACTATAGACTTCTTATAGGTTTTCCTGTAATTTTTAGGTAAAGATCTATTATCTCCATATTTTTCAAATTTTAGGCTCAGTAGTTTCGGAGATAAGGTGGGGGGAATGGTCATTTTTCATCTAATTTCTTGATAACTTTAAAACTATTTATTTTAATTATGAAAAAAATATATAATTAAGACCCTTACAGTAAGCCCTTTCATTTTATATGTCACACGATATTGTTCAAACAATTTTGAAATTTTCTATTTTGACCCCCAAAAGTGATCCCCATACTAAAAATTTAATAATTTACATAACGCGTTCGTGTTTGGGTCACAGAAGTCCATATGTGTACCAAATTTCAACAGAATCGGTCCAGTGGATCCGGAGAAAACTGGCTGTGACAGACGGACAGACAGACAGACACCCGAGTGATCCTATAAGGGTTCCGTTTTTTGTTCGGAACCCTACAAAGCATTTATTTGTGCCAGGTATGACGGCCGGCTGTAAGCCTAGAATAACACAAAAATGTGGCTTCACTGTCCAAATTAAAATTTTTAAAGTAAATGGTTTTGAAGTTATTCAAGAAATTAGACGAAAAATTACCATTCCCCTCCTTATCTCCGAAACTATTTAGCCTAAAATTTTGAAAAAAATGGAGATAATAGATCTTTACCTAAAGATTACAGGAAAACCTATTAAAAGTCTGTAGTGTTAAAATAACATGTTAAAAAAAGTAAATTCGTTCGGAACCCTTTGCACGCGAGTTCGACTCGCACTTGGCCAGATTTTTTTTATTATTTGTTCTTATAGCGGCAATAGAAATACACAATCTGTAAAAATGTCAACTCTACCTATTACGGTTCTTGAGATACAGCCCACTGACAGACAGACGGACGGACGGACAAACGGACGGATAGCGGAGGCTTAGTAATAAGGTTCCGTTGGTTACCCATCGGGTACGGAACCCTAAAAATAGAGGGAAACCTTTGTCTCATCATGGCATGATGCTTTGGGGAAACAGTTACTGAAAGTAGTCTTTTGAACGTATCTTATTATTTTTTCAGCTGAAAGCGTAATCACGAAGACTCAAGACATGCAGGAAGCGATGAGCTTCCTCGAAGAGTGCCCGCTCATCAAGATAGAGGACATACTGCCTTTCTTCAGCGATGTCGTCACCATTGATCACTTCAGACAGCCTATTTGCGAGTCCTTACAGGTACCTATAATAACCTCATCATAAATGTGTATTTAATGTATTATTGAATGTTTTTTGACAGTATAAGTACATCTTTAAAATAAGTTCCAGCACCATACTTACTTTTTCGGATTTTAAGACAGGATCTGTTTTTATTTTATGGAAAAACAGATTTTCTTACCAATACGTTTTTAAAGTTTTGGATGAACGGCTGAATTCAATGACTAATAATATGTCTTAATCCTATCGAGCTCCACTTAGAAAGTCTACTGACTAATTTAATTATTGATTTTGGTCATCAAAGAACTTATAGTACGAGTATAATGGTGATACGAGGGTGTTATTCATTAATAAATAGCACTTCGCCCGCGACTTCGTCCGCGTTGCAATTTTCTTAAGGATCCCTAATTTTTTTTTTCTCTTTAAAAAACCCAAGATGCAACACTCGAAACTGTCGTCAAAAACAGACATGTATCAATGTGTGAGTTGTGTGTAGTTATACTATAAACATTTTTTTTTGCAAATTCAACCTTACACGGATCGCTTAAAGTTGTTTTTACAAAGCAATGCAGTATGGCGAGTGATGCGCAATTTGTTTTTGCAAATTCAACCTTACACGGATCGCTTAAAGTTGTTTTTACAAAGCAGTGCAGTATGGCGAGCGGTGCGGGACTGTTTGAAACTAGCGCACAATTACACATTGTGCGCTTGTTTTTTGCGGACGTTTTTGAGATGCTGAGTTGCTGTATCTGATGCTGTATCTTGGGTTTTTTATGTATCAATGTAGACAAATTATATACTTAAACCACTCTATCCATTGGTTAAAACACCAAGAAAATCGGTGCAATATTTTTTGAGTTTATCGCGAACAGACAGACGCGGCGGAGGACTTTGTTTTATAATATGTAGTGATGGTCATTTGTTTCTTTACAGGAAAATAACAACCAGATAGAGTACATGAAGGCTGAAATGGAGGAAGCGATAGCATCTGCTGAATATGTAAGTAAAAGTGTCCTATGCTCTGTATCTAGTTGAATGTATTAAAATAACATTCTTCATTAATATTCAATCTCTGTTGAAGTGAGTCAAAAATAAATAGTCCAAAAGACTGTTATAACACAGATTAGCCCCTTTTTTAATCGACTTCTTCAAAAAGGAGGAGGTTATATGTTCGGCTGTATGTATTTTAATTTATTAATTTAAGTTCTTTCAGTCCAACCTAGTTATCTGGTAGATATCGCTGTCAGCTTTAAGACCGCAATTATTCCTAACTAGTGGACGTCACGCGGTTTCACCCGCGTAGTTCCCGTTCTCGTGGGAGTACGGGGATAAAATATAGCCTACGTTACTCCCTGATAATATAGCTATCCATTGCTGAAAGAATTTTTCAAATCGGTCCAGTAGTTTCGGAGCCTATTATACAAACAAACAAAACTTTCCTCTTTATAATATTAGTGTAGATAACAAAACAAAACTCTAAAAGAAGAAACTCTACTGTTCAAATATGCAGCCAAAATTAAAATCTGTTTTTTTTCGGGTTCCGTACAAAAAAAAAACCGGTTTTCGATGAAACCAGTTAAAATTCTAAATTACATTTTTAAACGGATTGTGAGACCGCTTACATCTTGCATCTTTATAATTGTTCACTTTTTAGTGGTACTCCACACCGAGATGTGTGGAGTAAAACAAAGTCGCAGGAAAACAATTTCATTTACTTGGACGACAAACAAAATACTTCATCCAATTTTGTTAAAATTAAAGATATATTTCTTAAAAGTTACCAAATTACTAATACTACGGCAAACAACACGTCTTTTCACTTTGAACCGTTTGGCAAAACAAAATGTCTGATATCAAATGCATCGTTTTGACCTCCACGTGGTGTAGTAATGTTGTCATTCGAAAATAATGAAATACTCGAAAAACCGGAAGCAATCCCGGGTTTTATAGCCCCTAAAAATATGCCGAAAAACCGGTTTTTCTGTTAGACCGGTTTGCAGTAATCGGGCACTGTGTTCTTTTTGAAGTTGGCCCCTTGTTTGACTTTATCTTTGTAACCTCTTTTAATAAATTCGTATTTTTCTTACTAACAGGTCCGCGCCGAGATCCAGTCATTCCGCAACAAAAGTGTCACCGTGTTAGTGTCAGACGTGTGCTGCCTGTGCGACATCGCGCTGTTGCTGCGCCCCTTCTACCTGTTCCCGTGCGGACACAAGTTCCACAGCGACTGCCTCACGCACGAGACGCTGCCTATACTCAGTACGTACAGTATTACTTAGAGGGTATAATGGCCTGGCAGTCGGCGGAAAACGGTGAAGAAAATTGGCATATCAAAGCCCAAAACATCGATGATTTTACACCACCTCATTACGCCTACATAATGAAAGGTGGATTACGACCCACCAAGGGGCCGTCTCCGCGAGCGAGAGAATCACCGCGAGTTGACGTTTTTTCCCCTCTCGAATCGCCGCGATAATATCGCCGTGTGGAGACACGTTCATAGAGTCGTTATAGAAACACGTGGCACGACGATGATATCGCCGCGATTCTCTCGCTCGTGGAGACGGCCCCTAAGAGAGGCCTGTGTTCCAGCAGAGGAAACATTATAATATGCTGATTCTAGCCCATTTCCTTCTGCGAGGATCGCCCGGAGGACACAGTGGGGCATACGGTGGAGGTCTGCCCTGCTTGGGCGGAGCACCGCCGTGTCCTCGTCGAGGCGATCGGCGGGGGCGACCTCTCGCGTCTGGCTCTGATTCAATCTATGGTCCGGAGCGAGGAGGCATGAGCTGCGGTCACCTCTTTCTGCGAAGCAGTAATGCTAGCGAAGGGGGAGGCCGAACGCGTGAGGGGAGGGAAACTTCACGCCCCAGCCGCCGCAACAGGAGAAAACGGCCCGGGCGTTGGGAGTTGCAGGGCGATTCCCGGCCACCGTAGGCACGAGCCTGCGGACGACGAGCATTGGGTGGCTCACCGTCCGATCAGAACCAGGCCCGAGTCGACGGCGCGCTGTGTTCCACGCGCGCCTCAAAGAGCTGTCAGCATAGAAGACGGGGCCCGCTAGGGCCAGTGCCTGACGGGGTTGCGGAATCTGTTTGAAAGAGTCTCCGCGGCCCTGGAACGCAAAGGGCATTAGGAGGAACACGGATGGGTTTTAGTCAGTAAGAGTCTGACACTCCCTTCTGCTTCACCCAGAGCGGGAGGAGTCATTTGATGATTTCCCATCCTTAAAAAAAAAAGCCCATTTCGTTAATACTTTTGCCTGTAGTCTTGCGGCTTTTTAGGGTTCCGTACCCAAACAGTTACCAACGGAACCCTATTACTAAGCCTCCGCTGTCCGTCCGTCCGTCCGTCTGTCTGTCAGCGGGCTGTGTCTGAAGAAACGTAATAGGTAGACAGTTGAAATTTTCACAGATTGTGTATTTCTATTGACGCTATAACAACAAATAATAAAAATTAAGGTTTATGGTACGGAACCCTTCGTGTACGAATCCGACTCGCACTTGGCCGGTTTTTTATATTTTTGGCCGTACTATTTCGATAACATAGACCGTAATAATTTTACGCTGACAGAGCCTTGTATTTCATAGCATGTCCGTAGTTTTACTACTGACAGGCATCCCAACGCATCGCAGTCCTGAGGTGACCATCATATCCTCTGCTTTCCCCACAGCCCCAGCCCGCCGCAACAAACTATCAGACCTCCAACGCCAGCTGTCCGTGCTGTCCAACATCGAGCTATCAACCGTCACCTCCAACGGCCTGCCTCTACGAGAGATCCTGAGGAACGAGATCGATGACCTCGTGGCCAGCGAGTGTATCTTCTGCGGCGAGTATATGATCAACTGTATCGACAAGCCCTTCATTACCGATGAGGATTGGGACCGGGTCATGAAGGAATGGGAGTAAGGCTGTTTTATGTTGTATGATAGGCGCCAGATAAATGTACAATTAAGGTCATTGACCCTTTTGATTGATTGATATTTATTGACTTTCTTAGTATCAAAAACAGAAATACAGACATAAAGATATCCTGGATCGACTTCTATCGTGATCCTTTACGGTATTTAGTAATGAAAAACGGTTCATAATTTATTGTTTGAGTTTCTACGAAGGGATATTAGGGAAAGGTCAATGTACTTTATTGAAAGTTTATCGGGCGCCTACCATAGAGTTGGTTATTTTGTATTATCTACTGGAAGCAACGAGCGCGCGAACAATGACTCTTAATGCCGTTGTAACAAGGTTTATATTGGAATAATTGAGACGCGTTCGTGAAATGTCATGCTGACTACCTTGGCGTATAAAATATTCGATTCACTTTTGCACTACAAAATGAACTGTATTTCTAAAAGCATAAGGTATAATATATACTGTATTGCACAAATGATGCGAATGTTTGATAGTTGTGACGATTTCCTAATATTTTTTGTATTTGGGTGGTATTAAGATGAGCATCGGAGCTCATTCCACCATGTTGCCTGATTATCTTGGTTAGATAGTATGTAGGTATTGCTAGTCTAGTTTATTTATTTTATAATTTTCTGATGTAGTAGACTACCACAGCGTCGCAGTTCCATTTCATAACGATGTAATTTTTATTTACGTTTTCATTTCCTAATTCATATTATTTGTCTGTTTTTCATCTCGATTTCAATGAGAACTTCTGCGCTGTAGCTTTCCAAGTTAAAGTAGACAGTCAAAGAGAATCTAGCTTTTACCTTTGTACCTTAGTGTAGATATATGTATAGTGTAAGTTCGTATATTAAGTACATAATAAATAGTAAGATTTTTGCATGTCTATTTAGTTTGTCAGACTGATGTATTGCATAGTTATTCTTCAAAAGATCTCCATGTGTATTCTGTGATAAAGAAATCATACCATCATGGAGTCGAATTCCTATGTAAATGTAAAATAAATTATTATTTAAGTAATATATTAATTATATTTTATAGTATCCAATAAATGTATTATGTAGTCAATAATAAAAACACATATAAACGGATTCATTATTTATTCAGAAAATTGTGTTATCAAGTGATGATAAACAATAAATTAATTAAATATTAGGACAAGGAGGCCGTTTCAAATCCTAGAGGACAACAAATATCTTTACACATTTGTTTAATATTAAAAACGTAAAATGTACAAACATAAACAATACAATGTCAACACCTGTGTTATTTATGCACAATATAAATCAACACGGAAGATTAAGAAAGGCATACACTGAGGCCGTGTAACGTGCGCGGATTACGAGTGTGTAACTAATGAGACAATTCACTATCGCGAACTAACTTTATTGACTAGCAGCACCGTCTACTTCCATCACCTGTGGCTCCGACTTATCACCTTTGTCGTCCACTTGCATTATTTCTAGGTTCTCTTTCTTTTCTTCCACATTTTCTTCCTTATTGCTATCTTCTGGCTTAGTACTATCGTTAGATATATCTTTCTTGTTTTCTTTGCTTTTATTGCGTTTCTTTACAACTTTAGTGCCCTTCTTGGGGCTTTTGTCTTCGCCTTCTGGTTTTTGTTCTGTTTCGGCTGGTTTCTCGGAAGGTGTGTCCTCTGGTCGTGTGTCGGCAGCTTGTGTCTGTGTGGCGTCCTTGCTGTCTGCTGGCTCCGCTGGAGTTTGAACTTCTTCGACCTTCGCCTCTGTCGTTACCTCCTCTGGTTTCTCAGTCTTCGCTTCCACTGCCGGTGCCACTTCTGCCGGCTGTTCGGCTTGCTCTTTCGGCTCGACTTGAGCCTCCTCTTTGGTCGTTTCCTTCATCTCAACTTCGCCATTTTCCGTAGTCTGTTCAGCTACCGGCTGTGCGTCGGTATTTTCATTCATTTCTACATCTGTTGGTTGTGGTTGGTTCTTAATGCCAGCGTTACTTTCTGCTTTGGCTTCTAGTACAGCTATACATTTTTGGATGCACTTTATGGCCTCCTTCCTAGCCTGCCGAATGTTTTCTTTGCCATCAGTTTCAATAGTATCTAATTTAATGAGATTCCTAGTAAGCATTTCATCTAGGAACAAGTATTTCTTATCATTTTTGGTACCACCAAAGTTTTCAACCTCAGTCATAAGATTTAGTACATCTGTTTGAATACGAAGAATCTGCGTAATAGGGTCGTTGACCGGGACTTGTTTGGGTTGTGGAGGCGTTTGTTCCCGCTGCGGAGCTTGAGGCTGTGGCTGCGGCGGGGCTTGCTTCTGTTGAGGCGGCGGGGCTTGCTTCTGTTGAGGCGGCGGAGGTTGCTGCTGCTGCGGCGGCCGCTGCTGAGCTCTGGACGGAGGTTCAGTCTTAGGTGCGTTCTGTTCATGGTGCACGGGCACTTTCACAAAATGTTCTTCGTTATGCGGAGGCGGTTGTGGTTTAGGTGATTGACCGCGCTGTGGCGACGCACCGCGAGCGAACGCCGCCTGCGGGTACGCTTTTTGCTGCGTGAATGGTTGCGGTCCCTGTCTAAATCCTTTGTTGAAGGGCGTGCCGAAGGCTCTCGCGAAGTTAGGTGGATGGTGGTAGCCAACGGGGCCGTCGTCAGCGAAATACTGTTCTCTGTCGATGTGCGGCTGCGGGGGTGGCGGCACGTACGCAGGCTTAGTCTCGCCGAAGTGTGTGCCGTGGTCGACCGACTTGTTGATGACGGGCTCGTCCCTGCCCTCCACGAATATAGGTATGTGTCGCACGTTGGAGTGCTGTTCTCCGTGCTGTGGCGGGTGTTCCTGGTGGTTTTGTCCACTCATTTTGAAACTTTGGTTAGGTGCGCTACTGTCTGGCGGCGCTGACATAGACCTCTGATTTCTGTCGTCCGCATCGACCAGGCTAGGGTCGGCGGCGCTTTTCTGGCCAAGATCAACTGTGTTCCTTAGTCCGTATTGTGGTAAGTGCGTTTGTGGTTCGGGCTCTGAAGGGCCCGGTTGAGGTTCCTGTTCAGTCTGTGTGGCTGCGGTCTGCTGCTGCGCCGGCGGGGACTGCGGCGGGTGCGGCACGTGTTGTTGTTGTGTTGTTGGTTGCGGCGGCGGTTGCTCGTCGCGGGGTCCAAATCTGCGGTTCCAATGTGAAGGGAAGTGTTCTCTAAACTCAGGCGGGATGTCGTCGAAGGGGAATCTGTCGAAGCCACCGAAACTGTCGCCGAAATCTGGAATTACGAAACGTTTTGTAAGCACACCTGCAAAGAGAAGGTCTTGTTTCAGTAGATGTTATGAGACATCTCTACAGATACATATAAGCATTTAAAAAACTTAATATGTATATTATCTGTAGGAAACTGAAATGTGACCTTTGACTTAACTCGAATAAATAAAGAGAAATGTTTATTTGACTCGCACAGGGCAAATAAAATATATTAATAACTAAGTAATAAAAGAGCACAAATAGGTTTTATAAAAAACGAACAATATCAAAGCGATATTATTCAAAAGAAAAGTTGCATTGGACTGTTTCCTTCCCACATAGAACTGCCCGCTCATTTGTGATTGAGAAATAACAGGGCCGTTCAACTTCCAGCTTTTTTTATAATACAAAAGTATTTTAGGGAATGTTCTTATTCTTGAACCATATTTTATTTTAGTGATAATGCATACCGTCTGTTGCGTCCTGGCTCGAAGGACGCCTCTTCCTGGCCCAGGTGGCGGGGCGCTGCCGCAGACGCGCCGCTATGTCAGGATGCCGCGACGCTAGCTCGCTCCACGCGCCCGACCCCTCCTCCTCGTCAAACGGAAAACCACGCTGTTGACAAACAAAAAAACTCGGTTAGGTTCAGGTTTTTCTCAAACAAACAAAGCTAGACTATTATTAAAGATTTTTCAACCAAAAGTCATCATGATCGGTATTGGACTTGATCAGTATTGGTTTTTACAATCAATGTAATGTATGTTGACGAGTTACTGGCTGGCTCCAACGTCAGAATCAGACGTTATCGTCATAATGACATTTAAATTGTACCAAGAATTTTCAGGAACTTTTGCATATGTCGATAATGACTTAATAATTTAGCTTTATCCTCAACATACCGACTTACGACGAATGCTGTATTAATTTTAGTAGGTACGTGTATCGGCTAAATGGAATTCTATAATTGAGCTTATTTATATAAGAAGTCACATGGCCAGCCAGCAGTGGCGGCCACTTTACAACGTGATCGTTGTAATTCCTAGACTGTTACATAAATATTTCCGGCGTTGTCTGTTTACAAGGCTTGTATTGTTTAAAGTCGCTACTTAATATTCCCTTCATCGAAAAAATATCCTCGAGCCAAAACTGCCATCATTTAAATTGTCTTAAAGGAACGTCAAGACAGGAAGCTTATATTTATTGCATCGATTTTGCGAGTATCCGGATGGAATGCCTATAAATATGTAAAGCGACAAGTGCATGTACCTATATTGCATTCTGTACTTTGAGCCAGCTTACCCGTCCAGTAGTAATGTGCGAAGGAGACGGAATACACGTCAAAACAGAAAAGGTACATAGTGGTCACATTTGCGTCGCCAGATACAACCATATAAGGCAAGGACGGCCGAGGAAGTGGCCTTAAAGTCAAGACTTTCGTATTTTGATACTACGGTATCATTACGCGAACGAACGTTCCATTGATTTATGCAGTGCTAATAAATATTAATAATATTGATAAGTACTTGTTTTTGACATGACACGAAAAATGGTCAATTAAAATAGCTCCATCATTGGTTTACGATGGCTTCAGTAACCAAAAACAATAAATAAATTCGAGGGTTCCTGAAATTATCTCGCTTCGGTCTTTTCTCACAGCCTTATGATTATAATAAAATAGATTGTTATCAGGAATAACCTTCGTATGTAATTAGTTACAAGGCTTAACGTTTCTGATTCCGCAATTTGTTTTTTGGTCACCGGGTTTATTGGAATTCATCGTCAACGATAGGTTAACTAACAGATTTGGGGACACATTCTAATAAAAGCTAACCACATATTGCAATTACGAGATTGTTAGCACTTGTTGGATTCAATTTAAGATTCTACTTGTGTAGGAGGATAAATACATGACTTAAAATTGTTTCACGATCTACAACAATTTGCGAAGCAATTCAAACCGTTTTGACAAAAACTTCTTGTAAACAAAAGTATCACTTCCATTGAAAAAAAATACTCACGTCAGAGCTAAATGAGAGAAACAAAGGAATCATCATCAACATAATAGATCGCGAACCGAATGCTAGTTCAATAATACCGACAATATTGTCGGAAAAAGCCAAGAATGTATATTGTGCTATGAAAGCGGCATCAAGGTACAAAATTTACAAAAGCAAACCGATACTGATGATTGTAAACGGTGACATCAGCGTGTGGGTTGGAGTGAACAAAAACCGATGGAGATCGTTGCGTCATGCGATTGTGGACGATTGTTGGAAAACGTAACGAACGTGTGCTGGCGGGATGAGGGGCACGTGGACAGTCTCGTGAGCTAAGAAATAATAATGCTGCAATTGTGGTAATTTAAAACTACTTGTCTCACGATTCACGTGGCCCTTGATATCATTATTAATAATTGTAAGTGAACAAGATGATGTAACTCAGATAACGGTAATTGAGGATTCTGAAATGTTTACACATCCGAACTTGCACTTAACAGAAGTGAAGATAAGACAAAGGTGGGCCATTTATAGACGATGAGTTAATATTGTCACTTATCTTAGTTACAACTCTCCTTAGTATGTAGTTAACATACGACATGATTTAATCCAAATTATGCTGGACCTAAGCATTTGTTACGAAATAAGAATAACAGAGTTTCCTCCAAAATTTAAAGATCAAGTACGTTTAGATTTGAAAATGCCTCAAAACATTGCAGTTGCGTCTAGTTGAAGCATCCGCATAAAAATGGCATGCCGTAATCGCATAATCGTTTCACTGCTCTAGGAATAAGTGCCCAATATTTTGAGACATCATCATGGAGGTGGGTGACGCAAGTGAAGTCGTTGACCGCCAAACAGCATCCAACATTTTAATCTGAACTCAGAGGCAAGCAAAACTGAAGACGGTTTACATGATTTACGAAGAGCTAGATCAGACGTACAAAAAATCAATCAGGTTTTTGCCATTTTGCCGAAAACACCGTCCGTTACTGAGTAGTTTTATTTATTTTAACTTCAGTTGTTATTCTGTTTTATATCGTCATAAAACAATATTTAATATGGAATTTATTGAAACTCAATATTCCATATATAAGACTGTAATTAAAATTTTATCAGCTTGCAGATCGATTCCCCGATAACCATACGATGACCCACATTATCTCCATAAGTAGAAACATGAATCAAAGCGTGGGATGTAACTGTTTCATCTACTCATATACTCTTTAAGGTATTATACAAAACATCCGGTGATTATTACCTTCCTAATAAAGCCAATCTGAAGTTTTCTTTCGTTCGGTCACATTTGCATAGGACACTAATCCTCGTGGGCGCTCGTGATCGTGACGCACCGTTGAAGGCACAACGTTGAGCCCGCTTATGTACGTGAACGATACATTTTACCTCTAAGATCACAGTGACATCACCGTCTCAACTTAGCTGAATATTTACAAAGATAATTTCATAGTCGGAAGACCGGTTATCCGTAAACTTGAGTGGTTCGTCACATGCGTGGTGTTTGTTAACTCTTGAAGGTGCGAAAACTTTTCATTGGTTATTACTTGAATGATAAGAGCTAGCCACTTGAAAACAAAATGGCCAAAGAAAATTCGTGTTTTCAATTTTCCAAGTCTGAAGTACGACCCAATGTCGATATCCAAGGCTGAACATGAGAGTGAATGATAATAATAAAATCACGTTTACAAATATCAGCAGTCACAGCTGGAATTGGATATTTTGTTTACATATGTAAAGTCAAATATCACGTGGATACAAATATGAAAGTGATATCGTAATGTATGGATATCACTTAAAGTTATGGCATTATTTTGAGTCGAAATCCTGTTTAAATATTATCGCAAAGTGAAGATCTATTATTGGGAGTGTATTGAGAGCGAGCGTGCACTTACAGATAAACAAAGCAGAAGGGGTTTAGCATTAACAGAAGCACGAAAGGTAACTGAACTTTGAGGAGTCGCTCAAGAATAACGCTGACCAAAGACGATGACCGAATATGTATTTTAGTTCATAATATATGGAAATAATGTTGATTATTCGAACACTGTGTGCATTAATTTTGCGTCAACTTTAATTTAAGAACACAAATAAATCATTGTAGTGTATTTTAGTAAAAATAAATTCTGTGGTCTTCAAAACCGCAGTATGTTCTGTGTACACAAAATGCAATATTCTGCGATTTCAGATGGCTAAAGAAATTATTTTTCGTAGGCAGTCGCTTTATATGGTATTTCGATAAAAGCAAAGCGCCTCGTCGGCGTCGCTCGTGACTCACGAGACTCGCATGACGTTGAAATGTTTACAATGATCTCGTGTTAGTTATGGACGTTTTTGTGAGCAAATATGTGAAGGCAGCCGCCGGTACTGTATAAATATACGGACTCTAAAAAAGAAATTTAATTCGCGAAGCTTACACGAAGGCTATGAGGCACATCAAGTGAGCTTGACTCAATCAAGTGAGTCAAGGCACTGAAAGAGTAAAAGACAAAAAATGTGAATTCTTTTTCTTTCAATGAGTTTTATCTTGCCTTTTCTAATGGCTTTAAATATTTGGGAAAATAAGAGAGAGCAAACGGGAATATTATGACAGATTCGTTGAGACATTAGAGACTACTGAGAGAAAATGAAGATATAGATAAATTATAAACCCTAACTACCTAGGGCTGTTATCTTTTTGCAAATTAGTAACTCCGTTCGTAGAGTTCTACTAATGAGTTTCAGATGAATTAGTCACAAAAGTAATAATTTCAGCGAAGGTAACACCTGTGCTCCAGACAAGCAATGTCTTTGACCATGCTACCACCTGGCCAGTTTCCAATTTACTAATGCGAACAAGGAAACACTGCAGATCATTCTGCTTTCTCATACAGTCCTTGTATTAGATCATCACTGATTTAAATAGTATTGAGTATGTAGTAGAAATCACTTTCATCAAAATCTTGAGTCAAAGGATAGAAATTCCCAATGTTAATAATGAACTAAATGATTACTATCAGTAAAAGATCTCCATTAAGTACAAATTTTAATAGGAACCTGGCCATATTTAAATGTCAATTATTGCGATCTTTAAAGGTCCTTGCATGTAAGAGTGCAGGTATATTGAGAGAACGATAACGAAAATACCATCATCGCTATAACTGCAAACGACCACAATAATATTTAATTCATGAATTTGTAAACCTGAACTTCAGAATATTCTAACTATTGTAAGCTGATAAGTTTCAAAAAACTTACTTCGCTGCCATGGTACTCCGGTGGTTTATCCAATACAACAGGAGATTCCATTTCCTTATTACAAAACACTGGAATGTTTCACTTATAAAAGCACTTCACAGTAAATAACGCGAAAGTATCGCCGTACTTGGAGAAACGTTCGTCACTTTGTCTCGATTTATACTGCGGCGATCGACGCCGTACAATTGTATTTATACAGCGTGTAGGAGCGCGGCGCCACCGCGCCACGAGTTCGCGGACCGTCCCGACGGTTCGAGAACGACCCAGCAGCGTCGCCGTATCGTAGACAACAAAAACACTCGATTAGAGCGTTTCTTTTGGGCGATATACATAGCGCGTTCGCTTTTACTCTAACGCTTTTATATTGAGCTCGTTGTATGAAAGCAGCAATGGACGTTACATGAGCGATATGGTCGAGTTTCCCGTACTACTCTACATCGCGCCTGCGTCGGATGTGTCTGGAAGTTTCCCGGGGTGGTTGAACACATAGTGCGGTGTACAGAGACCGGTGCAAAACAGCTGCAACCCCTTAGGAACTTTATCGAAAAATCTAGAGAAGAATCGCGCTAGAAGTTACGAGCACCTACGCTTTCCAAAAAAGTAGTGGGCAATTATCGCATATGTTATGAAGGCATAATGGAGTGAATAATATAAAAAATAAAACAAACGTAATTAATTTTTAGGTCGTCACCTGTGAATCATTGTGGACAATGTGGACAATGAATTTGTACTGTAATGGACATCACAATGGCAATAACAGCTTGTATGAATTTATTTTATTTTTCCTTCAGCGTACCTTATAAACCAACTGATTAATGTTGGGGTGTTGCATTCATACAACCTCTCTACATTAATTTATTTTTCAATTGTTCCTTTAATAAAAATGGACGTTGGGGGCAAATTGTCCTTGTTGGTCGGACGTGAAATTAAAATGACACTAATTTATAATGGTTAAGGAGCTTTGTGATTTTAAATGCAAACAGACATTATTTATAATGAAGATGCTCTTGTTTCGAGTTTTTTTTTTCATGTATAATTTTTCCAATTCTTTGGAATTGAGAATTTACTTTTGATTTTTAACCTGTTTTTCGCTAGTTATATTTTTTTTTTATTATTCCTGCTTGAAACAAATTCTAGTTTAAAATTTTGTTCGGCAAAAATCATGAACCTTTCAGTATTTCCCAATGAAGATGTTATTGAACTCTGGAAAATGATGTTTTATTTGCGCCATTACTCATGGTATTTATTGGCTGTATATTATTTTATTGGTTTTCGTTACCGCTTACAAATCAAAGTACTTACTCCTCAACATGGTTATTTAAATAAAATTTATTTATTCCGTGCTTACATTCAGTTAGTGAAAATGTACTTAAAAAAAAACTAACTATGTAATAGAAATTTATTTATTCCGTGCTTACATTCAGTTAGTGAAAATGTACTTAAAAAAAACTAACTAAGTATGTAATAGTAGTAAATCATGCACAATTTCAAGAGTAAGGTATTGAGCAATGATAATAGTTGTAGAACCTACTCGAACCGCCCGACTATTCCAGAAATTTTACTAAGAATAAATTCAACAGATTGACCACCTAGTTGGACTCTATAGATCATCGTCATCGTTCGCCAAAACTAATTATTGTAGTCAATGCCATAGAACGTAAGCATAATATAATTGTACAGAATGTTTAAAGGTTTTTTTAGCTAATAAACCATGTCCAATTTGTAAAATAATAGTATCCCATACTAGAAGCTACTCGGCGCGGGCTATTTCCAAAACTTTCTCATAGTATAAATGAAAAAGATATTATGAGCTACCTACCTGCACGGTTTGAAAAAAAAAAAAAAAAACAAGGCAGTCCACGATCACTACAATTGTCCTATTCGGAATTAATTAGGGTTCCGAACAAAAAACGGAACCCTTATAGGATCACTCGGGTGTCTGTCTGTCTGTGTGATTTTTTTTTTTCAAAATTTTAGGCTCAGTAGTTTCGGATAAAAGGGGGGGGGGGATTGTTGAATGGTCATTTTTCGTCTAATTTCTTGAATAACTTCTAAACCATTTATTTTAAAATTATGAAAAAAATATAATTTAAACCCTCACAGTAAGCCCTTTCATTTGATATGTCACACGATATTGTTCAAATTTTATTTTTATACTATAAAAATTTTATCATTTACTTAACGCGTCCGTGTTTGGGTCATAGAAGCCCATATGTGTACTAAATTTTAACAAAATCGGTTCAGTGGATCCGGAGAAAACTGGCTGTGACAGACGGACAGACAGACAGACACCCGAAAATAATATTTTAAAAAAGTAAAATTCGGTCGGAACCCTTTGCACGCGAGTCCGACTCGCACTTGGCCAGTTTTTGAAAAAGAACATGACTATGGGCCTAGTCAGTTTCCAGAAACATAAAATTAAAAACAATACTAGGAATTTATTTAAAATAGCTTGCTGCCGAAATTATCGCAAGGTTAGTTAATGCAGTATTATTAATCGTTGTTATTATAATCATATTAGATTATACACAAACATTTTTAGACACAATGACAGTCCGACAACTACAGCAAGGTTGTTATTACTCATTGATTATAATAATCATTTATATGGACTTACATACATACTCTGTATGTGCAACACAATAATATTTTATGGAAATAATAGTGACTTCAGAAGCAAATTAAAAAATCGTCAATATAAACCTTTTTAGACTCCTGCTCGGCTGAGTTTATATATCTATTGTAAGGAATTTTAGAAAGTAAAAAAAACATTTATTTAACGACAGTCCATCAGGTAACCACACATAAAATAAAATAATTACAATAACAACAAAACTGTGCGGCCTTGCGGCTACGCAGGACAGGGAAGACTCGAATATATTTTTAGTAACTTTCTCGAAAGATCGGTGTGCTTAAATGATTAAAATATGTACAAAAGCAGGCAAATTGTGATACAAGCAATTAGAGTGCGCTCACGATAAGTCTGCGCCCGGTTGAAATCGACACTAATATTGTTTATTTTATAGGCATGCTAATTAATATAATGTAGTATGTACATTAATTGATTAATGTATGCAAATATTGTAAAGCTTATTTTTGAAAAGAGTAACTATGGAGTTTCTTGTCCGTTCTTCTCCATAAGAATGTGAAAACCTTTTGCGAACGGACGACTAGAGTCACTGTTATTTTATTTTCATTGACGTTCAAAAGTGCCTTTATTAGTCTAGTTGAAATAAATCATTTGACTTGACTTGACATTAATATACCTTGGTAGTGAATTCTTTCAATTACAATTTGAGTTACGTAATATCATTTTTAAATAATTGACGGAAATGTATATTTAATTAGGCCTGCAATTTGAAGCAGCGCCACCATCCGCGCGCAGACTTATCTTGCGCCCACTCAAAAGGTGTATCTCTGTATAATTTAGGAGCATCAATACTAATATTATAAATGCGAAAGTAACTCTGTCTGTCTGTCGCGCTTTCACGCCAAAACTACTGAACCGAATTAAATTTGGTACACAGATAGTCTAGAGCCTGAGAAAGGACATAGGCTACTTTTTATCCCGGGAGTGTATTCCCTAGGCACTACGCGGGAGAAGTCGCTGGCAGAAGCTAGTTTCTTAATAATTGCTATTATGCCAACGTGGTATTTTAGTGCAACTTTTAAACTGACAAATTGTGAGTACGTTCTTGAGAAACTCGAACAGTCTGCATTTAGTTGTTTGATAACAATAAGTTCAGGTAGTAAAATCTACAACAATAGAAGCAACAAATAAAAGCAGCCGGCAATGGAAGTACAGAATAATCTAAATTCTTAATTTTTGAGAAATATGTACTTGGTAGTAAAATAGCTATGAACACAGCATAAATGTTTAAATGCGCTTATTATTTAAAACATTTGTTTACATACTAATTGACGCGAGCAGGTGAAAAGCGTGTATGAAAAAAAAATACGATTTTCGCGCGAGACTCGCGCGACATAATATCTGTTTTATTTTACGACACGATAAATATGTCTTCACCGCGGTCCAGACTGCAGAGGCGGGCGTTCTGTTAGTTGCCCAAGGTATATACAATATTTCAAACGTCAACGCAATGACGATGGTTTTGGAGGAAAACGCGACAGGATACCTAAAATAAAAAGCACAAGGCTTGGAAAGCTGATATTCGCCAAATATTTAATTGGTTAACTACTGCACCTATTCAGTTTGTGATCCAAATGGATTGGAAACCTATACTAAATTGGGTAAACGCTTTGGCCGCATTCCGCGTCATTTGACCAAAAATTCGCAATTCAATGCTAACTGAGGGGAATGATGTAGCGGCATCAATGCCGCCACAATTCCTTGCTGTTACTTAACGAACTACTATCAGCTGACTGCTATTTGGCAGTCAATGTATGGTCGTTGACCGAGAATCACACATGGTTTCGAAATCGCTGGCGGAATACTAAGTTTTTCTTTCATTCAGCTTTATTTGTACAGAGCTGGTTAATTTCCTGCGCTAAAAAAGGAGGACTAATCAGTCGCAATTAACAATTTAAAACCGAATTTTAATCAAGGTTTTTGAACAAAGAAAAGGAAGTGTTCAAGAAAATGTTTACACGTCATGTCTCAGCATAAACTGCGTCTTGCGCTGTTCCTTTTTCATGAACGCCAATTTCAACAGGTATGCAGCAGTTTCTATTTTTAACGGCTTTAATGTCAGGATTCCTTCAGGAAGCGAACACCTATAGTTCACATTGCGTAGACGTAGTAACTAAGCGTTCTGAATTAGATCGACTAGCAGGAGCTGCAATGACTACACATTTTAATATTGAGATGGTAAACTCACCGAATAGGGAGGAGAAACTTACAAGTTTAACACCATTCGCAAATAAGTGAACGTGTTCGCGGTAAATGTCTAACTAGAAATACTTCAGGGTTAATCAAAATACTATAAACGAACAAAGTGGGACGCACAGAGACGTAGGAGGGCAACTCGCTCCAAATACCTAATAATTCTTGTGCAATATGAAAACAATTCGACCCCTGGATAAGACGTTACAGACACAGTTAGTGGCGACATCCAGAAAATGGATGCGCGGATCGTCTGAATGTCACATGCATTCTATCTTTCGTTAAAGTCTCTATGTCGTGCATCATCGATAACGATTTAAAGCCTAAATCTGTTAATTAAAGCGTGTAAACAAAACATTGTATCGTTGGCAGCATCGTGTGATCGGTGTTACCAACAAATACAATATTTGAAGCTATTTATAATTTAGTATGTGGCACCGCACGTTCGCACCAATACCAATGTTTGTGGTGTACTCACGTTTCGCTTCATATTCTACTGTCACAAAATTATCTCACGTTATTATATTTTTTAACTACCGTATTAACATTTAGCTGTTGAGATCGACACTGAATTTTATATATCCGTCTCAGCACCACTCACTGGTTCACGTCTGCGCGTCGTTTTGCATGTGCTGTGGGTGGGTGCCGCGAATCACCGAAATAGAACTTTTGGAATAACACTACACAAATTATATTCCTTGCGTCACTGGTAACGTTTGACGAGATGAAGATCAAGAGCGTATACACAGACACATGGATAGCACACGAAAATTGTCGCAAATAATTATAATCTATATGCCATTAGAAAGCTAGACAAAACATTCAATTTATTTTTGTTATAACAGAAAAATCGATGAGTGTTAGCATTACTACTGCAATAACTGGAAACTATAGTTGAACATTAACTTTAAATATTTTATATCCAGCGTACTGGAATCAGACCGCAATGCCCGCAATGTTTCGTTTTAACGTAAACGAATCAAACAACTGGGTCACAGTAGGATAAGATCCCAAATAACTGAACGGGTTATACGGGAGAGAGCAACGCAACATCCTATTGAAAACTTACTATTTTCTAACGCAACATCCTATTGAAAACTTACTATTTTCTATGTCCCATGTTTATTTTTCTTTCCACGCAAAAATCTATGCACCTACCATGTGCATAGATGTAACGAAGATGTGATGAAAAGATGATCATGTGATGAAGAGATAACGCTTCATCACCCACGTTGACGAGTGCGACAGTCTTCTGTTCCGTTTATACAAAGTAATGCGGAAAAACAGGAAATTGTTTACAACTGACTGTAGTGACAGTAAGCCTTCGACTGCATATTCATTGAGAATTACTTTATTGCAGGACATAACTTAGAATAACGTAAGCGACGTCTCAAAAGTTCACGCGATCAAGGAGGCACGTGCTCCGTTCTCAATCTCTTCCTCCATAGGTGCAGTAAAAGGGAAGTCCTTGAGCAACCCACTACTGTACTGATTCATTATCACCCACGCGCACAAATTGCATGTTATTTCTCGATAGAACACTGCAGTGTTGCAAGCGATTTGCGGTTAGGGTTAACAGTGTATGAAGTCAGAAATAATTGATTTCTTTATCGGGTGTGGTTTACATATTTTTCTTGTTTTTGTTTTAATTAAGTTAAAAATGAGGGTCGATTGCAACTAAATCACCCCATGCCACACGTATTACAGGTGAAAAGTTCTATCCTTCTTTCTTCCAGAAACTCTGCTCTCATCTTTCCTGTCCATTTTTCCTTTCTTTCATCGCCCCTCAGGTAGCCGTACTCAATTACCCGAATTAAGTAGCCAAGTTGAATGAAAACAAAGTTTTGATTTACCATGTCCACAGACCTTTGGGGATACTTTTTATGATCAGCGAACAGCGATATGAATCTTTTTGGAAGTGCCAGTTTGCACCAATGGACATTCGACAAGACGTTGAACCCGCAGACAAAATGGTAGTCTTATCGATCGAAGTACTAGACGCCTGAGTATATACGGATCGGAATAACGCATTGCAGTTTCCATTTCGTGCAGTGACTTTTATGACCATGCATAGCTTTGTGTTTACATGATTTTTCGACGGCATCATCGCTTACCATCAGGTGAGATAGTGGTCAAACGTATGCCTACGTACAGTAAAAAAAAAATTGTCCACCAGGCATAAACTGCGTGTTATAAAATATGGAATAATAAATATGGTACACAGTGTTTCAACCCTGATTAATATCAAGTAGCGAGAACTGGTGTTAATGATGATAAATAGATCCGATATGGTACTGTCTTTTTATTCCGGTCGCTTATTTCATCGTTGCGGGGTTTTGTTTCATCGTCTAGATTACGTTTCCTGTCTTCTTCATAAGAAGACTGCATGCAGGTACAAAACAAAAGATTTATTCTTCAATTCTAAGATAGTTTGATTGCTTAATCTCTTTTCTGAATGAACAGCCTTGTCTACCACTAGTTTCCATTTGGCGTAGATTACTTTTAGTAATACTGTCGTGTAATTTTCATAGAAAACATAAGCATCGCGTAATTTTCGACGCGATAATCGCAAATTCTATGGAATAAAGGTAACGATACTTAAATGTCAACAGCAAACAGGCGTGGTGATTTATATGTAGCTACGCAATTTTAGTCGTACGACAAATCATAGGATATTTTAGGTCTTAACATAATTTACCTGGACGACCTTGCGCGCTATTATTTAGGTACTTGTGTCACGGAATATTTTTATTTTATTTGCTAATTCGTGCTAATGATATCACGCGATATTTCTATATTAAACCACACTGAAAAACTCGTGTCACCTTCTGAGCTGATTTTACGAAAATCTTTACCATGTTAAAGCAATTCGTTTAACAAGGGGTTTTTTTATAACTCCTAGGGTTTCTCACCCAGGAGTTATAAAAATCTGTTCGAAAGAGTCACCGCGGCCCTGGAACACAAAGGGCATTAGGAGGAACACGGATGGGTTTTTGTCAGTAAGAGTCTGACACTTCTGCTTCACCCAGAGCGGGAGGAGTCATTTGATGATTTCCCATCCTTAAAAAAAAGAAAGCGTTTCTCACCCATCTTGTCACACTTTCAACAGGTCAATCATAATAAGTAGCGTAGTGGGTAAGACTTATCGACATTGTAACAATTTTGTCGACCTAAATACTTGTAACGTATTCGCTGTACAGGAATAAGAATAATAATTTTTATGTACTCTAGATCTGTCAAACATCTCGCGAGTGTTACGTGCGCTTGCGTCGATCTCACGTTGTATACAATGTAGACGTTTCATTTGAAATCGTCTGAAAATGCGGTCGTGGCTTCGAAGAATCATTTAGGTATGTTTTGTAAAACAGAAATCATCTTGCGGTTCGAAGTTTGCGCCTCAGAAAGCGTCGTGAGTCAAACAGATTACAGAAATAATATTTAAAATTAGGCATAGGTAGACCCGTGCCTATACTACCTATTTATAAAATACTCAATTGGTATTAATTACTTTGTACTCATAAGTTTATAATGTTATCTATTACGCGACCTCGTCCATCGCTATCCATCAGGCGTGATTGTGGTAAAGAGCAAGCCCATACCGCAATAAAAACAAAGAATATTTCGTGTGTAAGTAAATGAATATTAAAAAAAAGTAGTTCACTTTTACTGTTAACAGTGAACTTGAAAGTATTTAAGATTAACATTCATTTTCTTACTGGACTAGTGAAACTATCCCAAAAACACCAAAATACAGAGGCAGGAAATAGTCGTGATTGAACAACAGAAGGAAGTTAGACTGCTCTAGACTTCTAATCATTCAATTAAATCCTCATCAAAGAGAAGCATGAAATCGGTTGATTATATCATCGGACCGTGCCGAATCAATCAGTCACCGCCGATCAAGTTTACGACTGGTGTAATTGTCATTTATTGTCCTTGAACTTCCGAATTAGATGGCCCAATATTTGTCGTTTGCCTCTATCCATTAATCACAGACGCAGAGAAAAGTTTCCCGAGGCTCTAGACAAGTGACATTCTGTCAGCACTCAGCGGTAGCATGGCGAAGACGATTGTCAAAACGATAAAAACCGGCCAAGTGGGAGTCGGCCTTGCGCATAAAGGGTTCCGTACCATCGTATTTTTATTATTTGTTGTTATAGCGGCAACAGAATACACACTTTGAGAACATTTCAACTGTCTTCCTATTACTGTTCATGAGATATAGCCCGCTGACAGACAGACGGGCGGACGGACGGACGGATGGACGTCTTTTATAATGCGTACAGCAAAGGAGTGGAACTCTCTGCCTGCGTCTGTGTTTCCAAACGCTTACAACCCTAATCTCTTCAAAGTTAGAGTGCACAGGCTCCTTCAGGGTAAGCTCGCTCCATCGTAGACTTTGTCTCTGTCATCTCTGACCTAGACTAGAGTCAGGAGCAAACCCATCACAAATAAAAAAATAATAATGGACGGACGGACAGCGGAGGCTTAGTAATAGGGTTTCGTTGGTTAACCTTTGGGTACGGATCCCTAAAAATTATGGCATTGACAAATACTGTCGAAATGTCACGTGATCAATCTATATAATCTATTTGAGCATTTCGTCAATCGCCATAGCTAATAAAATGGTATTTTGTCTAGAGCCACAGGATTACAAATGCTACTTAGTTCGCCGTTTCCTTGGTAGGACTATGAATTTCTATTTTAACACTGCTTATCGCTTATGAGTCAAACTAGATAGGAAAGGCTCAGACAGGGAATTGACCGATAGCTGGACTCTGAGAAACCCTGAAATAACTTTGTTCTGATTAATTATTCAATTAAAACTATTATAACTCAGCTGAGATAAAAGGTTCAAGCTCGGGATCCATTCATTATTCAACTTGACAATGATATTGATAAGTTTACCAAGAAACTAAAATTATTCCGTTATAGGTGGTGAATATTTTTTTAAATATGGCAGACAATAGCTTATTTTGTATTCGAAAAATTGGCAACTACAATGTCTCTATGGATCGGCTGGACTTTTGTGAATTCTTGAAAAAATCATAATTTAAAGCTCATTAGTCTTATTTATGAAGGTCGTTGAAATAGCAAATTTACAATTAAACCAAAAAATAAGACACTTTTACTAAAAATCCAAGACATTTATCTCGCTATCCCCAAACACCTCTTCAGAAGTATGATCAGTATTCAGTAGGTACACATTTGCGCAGTTTGTTGTGTTCATACCGTATAGGAAACGTGTTATTACGTATTATATTAGCATGGCTTATGTAATCACTGTGTAGCCGGATATCTAATGAATCTTAACTCACTTTGTCCTGCTCAGTATTTGATTTATTGATCACTTGGTATCTTCTTATGAATGCGAAAGTTAGGATTGCTGAATGTTTGTTACTGAATCGACTGAACGCCATCGCGCCAGTACAACTGAACAGTTCTGGATTCAATTTGGTAAAATAGCACATGGGATAATTTCCGTTATATAAAGCCGCTGGCAGAAGCTAGTTGCTGATATTTTAAATGCATTAAGCACATTTCAGACTATGCTATACTATTCTGCTATATAGTACAGCATTTCAAGCAAGCCGATAATATATGTATATTACAGCTAAATGTCAAGTGTTCTAAATAAATGTATGGTGAGCGATATTGTAGTGCTATATTATGCTATTATATTATAGCGTAGTCTGAAATGCGCTTTAGGGAAAACAGACCACTCACGTATTTTAACCTCTACCATTATTATTATTATTAAAAAAATATTTTGTTGACTGCAATGAATTGTAACGGTGGGATTTATTAACCATAGGCAAAAGGAAAAACAGATGAGTAACGATATCAGGTGCCAGTGGTATTAAAGAACAAAACAATAATTTTTAGTATTGTGTGATCAATTTGAGATAGATATTGTTTAGCAAGCAATGCAGACGCCAATCTCTAGGCTAGCTATGAAGCTAGAGGAAAACAAAATGTTGCGCTAATGCCCCGAACTGCCCATTGCTGGCTCATCAGGTGACTGTCAATAGTGTGAATATCAGATACAGGTCTTTATGTATATAAAAACTGTTCGAAGTAGATATGTTACACTGTATATATACATATACATATGTATGAGTAACATATCGTTGTTTTTGTATGACACAACATAGCCGTGAGACGACACGCTTCATGCTTCGACGGCTCTTCGCATTGTTCTAAATACTGCACAGATGTACAATACCATTTAAATTGTAATAAAATGTGCGAATTTCCTAGAACTTTTGATTCATCGATTGACAATAATTGCTTCAATGAACAATTATTTCGTGAATAAGTTAATTTTGTATTGTTTTGTTTACCAAGAATTAAGTCATTTAGGTAGTTTTTAAAACGTTTGTCAAACGTTTTAATAAGCTATATGAATGATTTAATAACGAAAAAAACTTATTCTGGATAGTCCAAGATTTTATACATGCTGGATGCACATCTGTCGTATTAGTTAACTGGACTGACTTCAAACAAATCATACATTGACGCTACGCCCTGTACTGTAGTCTGTTCTCCACACTGAATAATAAACGTTTATGTATCACCTGTTCGAAATTACGTGTGCTAGCACCACTACGCGTCAAGAATTACAATTGAAAGCAACAAGGAAAAAATATAACATATTGCATCAAGAGCATTGCATTCGAGTCATTTTTATCTACGGCTTAAGAGTCCGACATCCGTCCTGTTGCCAACGTCCCAGGGTCATGAAGCGTATGTGACATGACATGGCACATTTTAGGTGCCGTAACAACAGAACAATAATCCAGCTAGTGAATCTTTCATGAAACTTTTGTGTTTGCCGGAGCCAAGTGGACGTTGGTATAACCAAAATTTAAAATTAATTCTTTTATTCAAGAGATTTATCGGAGTTTTTTGATCAAAAGAAAATTTTCTTCAAATTATTGTTAGTATTTCGAACAATTAAATGGCGCAATGGGACAGATAATGTAGTTGAAAAACCGCTCGCAGCCATACATTTTGTAAATAACTGAATAATTACTAATCCTACTCGGCGCCAGATAAAGTATGCAGAAGCAGCGCCAAACAACTGCAGAAACAAACAATAATAAATGGTTCAGTTTATCTATTGAGTTACAAATGTACGTATCTCAGGAACAGAAGAAGTTACTTATTTTGTAGACAGACGTGTGATATCAATGTTAATGATCAGATGTAAATTCAGGAGGATATTGATTGACCACTCAATTTGACGTTCAAGATCATCAGCATGTAAAACTGTTATAACACTATTCATGCAATAAATGGTTAAAGCTGGCCAGTTTCAGATTGCTTTTGAAGGTTTTCTATTCAAAACAAGTTAAAAGTACAACGAGATCGATGGTCAATAACTCACGCTGTGGTCATTCGTTTCTTACACGATCTGAATATTCTGAATGGACAGTCACTACATTACAGGTAACTATGACTCACATCAAAGTGTGCCAAGTCCAATTTTACGCAGTTGTGGGACGTCTTCCAGTACGTATAAACACGGGTACACGATATTTTACGCGAGACTTCATGAGATTGATGACTGCTGAAGAAAAATTGGCGTGGCTTCAGTGTTACTTATCCAAACAATAAATCAATAGTTACATTGTCAATGCATCGGAAATTGAAATAAAAACGAACGAGAAATCATTGAGCGTTCTTGCTTTTATATCTTGCCCTTTGATCAAAAAGGCAATGCTCACCACCCATGAAAACCACAATCAAAACGGGGAATCAAATCATAAATCAGAAGAGCAACCAATTTCAAAACCATAACATGCGCTCCAATCCGACAACTCATAATTAAAACATTTTACGCTACTCAGCACATCAATTATAATGAAATTAAAACAATCCATATGTCGAAGTAACATGTGTGAATCACACTCGATTATTCATTTAATTGATTACTATTGTACCACAAATAGTGTCTGGAAACGTGTTTTAGTAATAAAAATAATTTATTTCCACATCAATCCTGTATAAATCGAAAACTGGTGGAAAATAAATAACGAATTTCTACATAAAGATAAATAAATTTGGAATAACCCCCTTTTTGAAATAAGTCTTTCCCAAACACGCTAAAGGCTGAAAGACTAACATCATTCGTGCTATGGAGCATCTGTTATTTATTTGTTCCGTCGCTAAAGCAGTAAAAGTCGGGCAACAACTGCGGAAAGCGATCAGTATTCAGATAGCAAATGCAATTTAAATCTTATGAGCAGTTTGCATGCAGATCGCGCGAATGCACTTTGTAAGTGCCAGTGGAAAGGCAAAAGTACTTCGCGTTTTCGCTACGACTTACGACTAACTCGTAGACCGTAGTATGTGCCACTGACATAATGGGTAGTCGGTGCTGATGCATATGCAGTAACAAATTATAGGTCAACTGTTTTACAACCGCTACAATAGGCTACAAAACAGAAATTGTTTCCTGGCTACACTTAGCAAATTGAGAGCACTCTTGTTAAATGCCTGCAAATTGTTTCCAAACTACCTGCTAACCAGTTTTGTAGTCCATTCAACCGAAAGCAGGTCGAGTGTAGGTTACGATTCCTATGGACGTATAAAAGTTATGAACATCGTGGTCTAACTCGAAATCACGAGCGTTGACTTCAAACAAGGTGTTTTGTAATTTTACGACAACTCTCCAAGAAGTACAACACAGCGCTAAACATTTAAAACACCAGGGGCATAAGAGATTGTGTGCCAACATAAAATTTTCGTCATAAAACTATCTTCTCTACGCTTTTTCGTTGAGACAAAGTTACGGAACAAAGCCAATGACGTAAATGAAGTAGATAATACTGTAATATCCTCAATTTGCGAGGCGTCAATCCTTAGGCCGTATCAGGAGCTTCCATGACGCCTCGATAGCTAGCTTAATTGAATGAAGACATGAAGTCAGAGATAAACTGATGGTTAGTACTTAACCTTAATATTAAGTGGGCTCTAAATCACGATTGTCTGCAAAAAATGAAAACGCTAAGTAAAAGAATTAGAAGGGGACACTAAAGTGATGAGCAACGTTTACCCTTGAATTTTTGTAGATGCTCTTTTCTAAAAGTAAATATTGTGTCTCTGTTATTTGTAGTCTAAAGACATAATGCACACATTGGCCAGCAGACACAATATTTGGAAATCAATAAAATTCATGAACTGGTAAAATAGGTCGGGTTTACGACATATTAACGTCTAAACAAATTTACGGCGAGGCCCAACATGTCAGTAGGCCAAATACAGCGGCAGAGATTTCAGCTTTGTTCAAACAAAGCAAGTAATAAAATATTGGCACTTGATGTATGGCTGAAGCAATGATACGCCTACAAAAACGCCCACTGTGCTTGTTGAAGCCCAAAAAATCATGGGCACTGGTGAAACCATTCATTACTTCTGGGGAGGAGGCGGCTAAGATTACTCATATAGTTATGAGTAGTATTGGTTGTGTCAAAGCTGTATCGTATGATGAGGAAGTATCAAATAAAAGAATATTGGGCTAATGACAGTTCCGATTCCGATCTTCGTTGAATTCGTCTAACATACGTGTAGCAGTGTTTAACGCGTTTTAAAACGTAGCCACCTGACATATAGTATCTGATTACTTATGTAAATAACATAAAATGCTTTGCAATTGAAGAAAACCCTATTGTATTTTCAATACAACGAATATATTGGACACCCCAAATATGAATAATTTAACGCAAGAACTGAACTACCAAATTGCAATGCCCTATATCAGTGTGCAGATTGTTTATAAACACTGTTGTAAGGAACAATAACGTTCAAAGAGTCAGTTTGACCCAGAAAGGAAATTACCCATCCACTTGTATCTAGCTTTTATATGGTTTCCTCTACGATCACTTTGGAGCCATTTCCGCAGCATGTTCCGTTGCAAATGATGTAGCATATTTGAATTACTCCACAGGTTAAAGACCTATGGCCCAAAAAGCTTTGCACAGTATAAACCCTTCTGCTAAAGAGCTTGCATCACCACAAGACCCAAACAATACTATTGAAATACTTAGCAAGAAAATGACGAAAACATAAATAATTGCATATCACATACTTTAAAACCCCACATTGTGTTGTTGCTAAACGTTAAGTATGCGAGCTAAACAAACAAAATGCGAGGAATTTGTATGACAGAAGCACCTCGCGGTTTCTAAGAAAAACACGGCATTCAAGGTGAGATAAGTACGAGCGCAGAACGGGTCGGAATCGCGCTAACGAATGCACGTAATGAGAATTATGTTTAAGTTTATGATTGATAGCTTGTCTGAACTCGCTACTATGGGCTTAAATCCTGATACAATTGTGACTGTTTTACTAGGAGAATAGAAATAGCCGGAAGCATGCAACAATTTAAATCTATGTGCCTATCCTACCACCTAAATACGCGGCTAGTTGATTAAAAACTTGGTTAAACGGTGGCCACAAATGACTGTTGTTGGTCGGACGACCAACAACAGTCATTTGTGGCCAACATCCGCCTTTATGTACTAAACCTGTGATTTGCCTAGGTAAATATTTACATATACTCTGCGTTCTAGCTAGAACTTGCCTCGGTTATTAAATACCGCTTAGTAAAAGCAAACTAAATTCTAGTAGCATTCTGAAATAGTAATTGTTTGAATATGACCTTCAAGGTAGTGCGGTATAATTAATGATAATCATCTTGATTAGGTTTGTTGATCAGAGTGTAATATCCGAAGAGCCTGCGACGATCAGATGTTCATTATTTTATAATAGCTGAAAGTTTCTCTGTGTATATCCCCAATACAGGTTAGATCAATCCCCGACTATGAAGTTTGCATCATGGTGGCTTTGGCCGGTAACAGGTAGCAAAGGTGTTTCAAATTGTACCTCAAGATCATTAAAGTATAAAGCTCAGTTTTCACACATTTTATTTGAAATAATATTAGAAATCACTTTGTCCAATGTCAGGTTCTAGTAAGGTTACAACCCTTGTCAAACACCCTTATTTTTGGATGAGAAATTATCCTTCCGCTTCAACCAGAGCGACCATTTGATGATTTCCCATCCTTAAAAAAAGGACCATATTATGGTCAGCAGTAGAAGATTTATCAGTGAATAATAAGATATTGGATTGATCACATAAAAAGGTATCTTGACCCACGTGAATAAAGAGACATACAGATGGAGGACGACAAAATTTCAGCAAAGATATCAGCAGACGTCGGAATTAGGTAGTTATTTATTTACTTGCATCGAAATGTTGATATTAATATGGATCTTCCCAGGATCTATTACATTTCGTTAAGCGGGGAGTGCTCCGCATTTCCGCTATTGTTTTCTTTTGTTAGCTATGTTGTGCGAACTACAAACATCGCGCGTGTGCGCATTAGAATTTTGCAACTTCGGACTTCCGATGTCGTTGATGTAAATTTGGCAACGTCGCGCGTGCAGTGGTTTAAATTGTGTAAAATAACTTTTTTATTTAATAAATCACGGGATTTTTCTGCTCTTTTAAATTAATCTCGGGATTTGAGGCATATCCACTTTATTCTTTCGCTGAATGAAATCAGTGTTAGTGCATAAATAACTGTACCAAATTCCGACCTCTGGATATCAGTAATGTTTCATTGATGTTTTGAGAGACAGTAAATCTGACAAACTTCGATTTCAATTATTTTTTTTTGTTTATATGCATGCACCTACCCATTTTACATTAAAAATTACTACAGTACCCCTCTGTGTTGTACACCTACTGGCTCTTCACCAGTTTTTTTTACTGATGAAAGAAATTAATGCCTGTTTGAAGAAGGGAACATTTTGCGATCTGAGAAAGGGACATTCTGCGAAAGAGACATTTTGCGAAAGAGACGTTTTGGGAAAGGGACATTTTGCTACCTGTAGTCATTTTGAGAAGTGGTCATTTTGCGACAGAGCCTTTCATTCATTCCACCATCAATGGTAATTAATGCACCCAATCAATTAGATTCAAGTTGAGCTCTTATGCTAATTATACGAATTGCTCTATAACAATCTTCAGGCCGATATTAAACAGTTTATTGCGACGTTTATTGAGTCGACGAGATTATTATGCGCATCTTACGTGCAAGATATGCATAAGAATTAGTACAAAACGCATTTTGCAGGGGAAGGAATAGGTATATGTACAAGATGATTTATACAGTATAATAAATCACTAACGATATTAAAATGCGTGACAATTACCGCAAACTAGTTGACGTTTACTACACATAATTGGCTGAGAAAATTGATCATCAACTATGGGTAGATTCCAGAATTGAGTGTTATTATGAGTTAAACGAGTCAAATCATACTTTATTGCCAAAGTTTGACAAATACTCAACATGTCATTCTTTTAATTCACAAATCGAGGCATATTGCGATCGAATGGCGCTACATTGAAAATATCGAATATCGTCGGCGCGCTTGCCAAATCTGATATGTGTTTTTCATCAAGTTGACAAGGGAGACAATAATCAGTTTTATTTAATGATTAATTGACTAATTCATAATTTCAAAATGCCGTATGAACTGAAATACAAGTGAAAATGATAAAATGTACTATTAATGTACTAGATTTTTACGGATATTTAGTAACAAGAAAATATCATAGAAATGCACAAATCAGATTTGACAAAGGCACCGACGATATGAGGTATTTTAACTTAACTTTATTTAGGCTTGTTGAAAAAGTATCGATACATCGTTATTATATTTTCAATATCGCGAAATATTTAATATTTCGCGATATTGATATAAAATCCCCAAGTACCGAAAAGGTATAAAAATCGATCTTTCAGCCCAATAAACATTTATATGTTTAAAGATTAAAAAATCCTAAAAAGGATTTTTTTTTTTATACTAATATGTACCTAGTAATGTTAGATGATTTATTTATCTAGTAATATAAGATGGTTGAAGTAGATTAGGCCAAATAAATTATTTTTAGAGCAATATTCGTATATTCTCTATCAAATCATACCAATATTTCGAATTGTTTAATAAAAATATCAATATCGATATTGATATTTTCAAAAAAATATCGTTACGATGTATATTTCTTTATTGCATTTCCGACATCCCTAACTTTATTTACACGTAGTTCTTTACCAATGTTGCCATAATTTTTTACAGCAGGCAATAAATAATATTGCAAATTAAGTAACTCAGCGGGATATTACTTAAGAACAGTTTAATACGGAGAGATATAATTTCTGTAATTTATTCACGTCTCCGTAAACACGGAAAGAGAACAGCTATTGAAAGTAGCTTAACACCTACGGACCAAGCGTTTTGGACATGATTGCCGATTACGTAAGTAAATGATGATAAATGTTTCTATAAATAAGACGTCTGGCCATTCATTTTGCCTCATTAACTGAACTTTACCCCAGATTTAGAAGATACTAGCTTTTGTCAGCGGGATAGCCCGCTTGAAAGTTCAAAACGATCCCTTGGGAAAATACTAATGGGAAAGTACTAGCTTCTAATTCTACCTGTGTGCCAAATCCTTTTTCCGATAAGGCTTGATTGAATGACAATATCCGAACATAGATAATACTTTCACATTCATTTATTTATAGCTATATATTAGTAGGTAGGATGCATCGTTTGAGCCAAGGATGGATCGGCGTAAGTAGCGCGGAAAGAAGAAAAGAGAATTCAAATACTCTATGAATGGAATTAGTTAGACATTAGGCTGGTTTCTGAATTGAGTGTTTGGAGTTAAGAACGCGAATCAAACCCTACTTTAAAATGTTTGACAAGTTTTCAGCCACAAGTAGAATGTGACAAATACTCAAGTCTTTTTCGGTATGTTAAAACCTTTCAGCGTTTGGATATAAGCGGAAGTAACATTTCAATGAGGAACATGAAGCATTCTGCAACACCTACAATATTGTGACGTCACTTGTCATGTGCTACGTGAGACAGGTGTCGTAGACTTTTCCAAGTGCGTGTACGCATCGTTTTGAAATGACCCACTAAATATGAAGAACCTGGTAAGAAAGAAAGTATACTGTGGCTTATTGATTAAATTACAGATTGTTGCTCTAGTTCTCCTTTTTTAAAGACTAGCGATTATCATTCCAGTGCTGCGTGGTTCTCGGCTGATAATAGCCAATAATATTTGCTTCTACTGCAATCTTAGAGAATGGTAAAGGCTGGGCATTTTGAGGACTAGTTTTTAAGTTTAAGTGGTCTATAATTCATAATAGAGACCTTCGCTTTGCAGGACTTTAATGATGCAAAAGACAGTCGTTCACCAGAACGGCTGCTCTCTGGCTGGTTAAATAATAATCTTCGACACAGGAAGATAACGAACAGGGAGAATAATTAGCAGAGAACATGCACAACAAGTAAAATACCAAGAAAGTTTGGTCTGCATCACTTAAACAATTTTCCTATCTGGAGTTTACCCTCCTTATACGGCATTCTTGGCGACTGCGCCATTTCTGGCGTTAAGCCTATTGTGGATTGGATTTGATCGCACCCTCTGCTTCTGTAGACTTGGGTCTTGGGCATGGTTTAAAATAAGGGAGGAAAAAGTATATCTCGGTATTCCGATTAAACTTTGAAGTGCACGTAAAAACGTGATTATCAACCTGACAACCGTTATCTAATTGGCATGTACGACATTATCATAACGCTATGGACACACACTATGTAGCGTGTAAAACAATATTCATGTCGTCTGCGGACGTAGTTGCGTATGTAAATATCCTAATAACAGTTAATCGAGTGTGCCCGGCACAAAAATGTTAGCCCAACCCAATTCTCCGAGTGTGCGAGCATGACGTCAGGGAATGTCGAGATTTGTAGTTTTGTGCTGTTTATTATTTTTTGTGTCTAGGATTTTGACTACGATACGACTCAATTCTACTAAAATTATAATGTGAAGGTCTGTTTGATAATAATCAATCAGCTTCATCTTTCTGACTGACTGAATTCTTGACAGCTGAAAAGTGCCTGTGAATGGTTTAATTGAAATTAATCCTTTGAATTTCAATCACGTCGTAACCGATGAACGGATTTGAATGAAAATTCGCACACGGATAAACTATAACTTTCGTTAGGACATAGAATAGGTGAGATAGTGGTCAAACGTGTGCCTATCCAAAGTAAAAAAATATCGTGGTAGTACGTTCCTGTGGAATGATTTTAGACATACGAGCGGGCGGAGCCGCTGGCTCAAAGCTAGTAATTTTGATTGCATTGTTGCAATTGGAGCAAAGAACCGATCAAGAGCGCGCATTGAACGCGCGTACATGGCTGTGGTAACGAAATTTATTATTAGTAGAGAATACTTGTGTAGGCAGCAATAAATGTCAATCAGTTTAGTCAGAGTATAAATAAAGCTGGGCCTTTGGGACGAGGCGTGCCTAGATGCATCTATAGATGTTCCCCGTAAATATGTTGTAACTGGAGGACAATAGTACAACATTGGTGAGACACACAGACTCACTAGCCGAGTTTTTATCTCCTTTGTGCAAAAAGCATTTAGAAAAAATAAATAACGGAGGTTATTACAATAGTTTTTATCTTAAAGATACCTATAACTGGACATAAGAGAGAAGTGAGAACCATACGCTACAAGGAGATGAATCTAATCTAAACTAAGAGGTGCCAATTTATTTTATTAAAATTCGTTCATTCTCACACGCACTCACTTGGTGACACGTTTTTATCATGGAAAAATGCAGTTCCTTTGAGTTAGTCCTTGGGTTGGGAGCGAAACTATATGAAAAGCTAGTCTATCTTTAGAGGTATGCGGAACAGAGAGTAAAGTCCCGTCCCATTAAAAAGGGAGGATCCGACTAGGCGGTTGTGCCTGGCGGGTTACTGCCCGATAGTTGATATTCAGGCTAATGTATATGTTCAAATCGCACGGTAAACTGCTTGCGCGATGCAGGATTTCGACGTAGTAGTTCGCTGTTAGTGGGATAGATGGCGTTGCGGTTCTTTTTGTTGCGATTTAGATTTGCTGCGTTGGTTTTTCTTATATAATACTAGCTTTCGCCCGCAACTTCGCATATCCCGTTTCGTTTCCGTTGTAATTTCGGGAAGTGCTTAGTGCTCCCCTACACTCCCCAAGGTAACTACATGTTACCAAATTTTAGCTTTCAACGACCAGTAGTTTCGGCTGTGCGTTGTCTGTCAGTCACTCAGTTAGTCAGTAATGGAAGAATTTTATATATTAGGATCTTGACTTCAATTACAAATTTCAAAGGCCTAAATATTTGTCTTGCAGTTTTATGTAGAAAGGTATGGGCGAATATTCGTGCCATTACTCTTTTTGTCGCGATCACGAAACTTCAACAAAGTTAGATAAGTGTAGCCTTAGTCTTAGAGTAAACATAACATGTACTATTCCCATGTTACATAATTTATTTTTTATTACATACTCCTTTTAAAGAAACTATGTTAAGCTAAAGGAATGGTGATGTCCTTTATCTGTTCTTGGATAGCTATAAATAGTCTTAGAGTAAACAGTAATAAACTAAGGTTAGCTGTTTATGGTAGGCGCCAGATAAACTTGCAATTTAGTACATTGACCTTTCCCCAGTATTTCTTCCTAAATACCCCAATACATTATCAAATGTTTTTCATTACTAGAGAATGTAAAGGACCACAATAGAAGTCCATTCAGACAGCTTTATGTCTTTATTTCTGTCTTTGCATTAAGAAAGTCGATAAATGTATGTGTGTCAATGACCGTTATTGCACATTTATCTTGCGCCTACCATATTGTCATATTTAATTTACAAACATAGCACAGGCTTGTAAGAAGAATTCCTGGCTGGATTTGGGAGAAGAATTTTTCCAGCAGTGGAGAACTGCTGCAACTGAACGGCTGAATAAAAATTAAAAAAAAAAAAAAATATCATCATGAACATAATAGCAGTTTACTGTTATTAGAAAGACATTAAATTCCTCAAATTCTCAACTAAAATAAAAGTAATATTTAAAGACTTTCTTATCTAATATTCGAGTTCTCAATAAACAAATGAATGTTTAAGAGGTTAATGATTTGGCCAGACACCAAAAGAATTTAGCCAGTTACTTTTACAATGTTGTAAATAATAAAATTCTCTTTTCTGTTGTATAGTGTAACATACTTTCACTTTCAAGGATGCTATAAGACTTCTACAGAAGACTTTCTATTTGCATATACATATATGCACTTACATCCTTATTTGAGCAACTGAGTGAAGTGATAATTTCAAAGGTGTGAAGATTTTTACGAGCTAAATCATAGTTGAACATATTTCTAGTAGGTATTACTTTGAAAATATTGTAACATTAAATTATGTATCTAGTTAATACTTTTGCCTAAATAAAAATCATTTATATTTTTTCTTACACCTTGTAGACTGTATTAAGATTGAAAGATAAAATTTTAACAGCAGATAAACCTAAAATAGAGCCATAAAATATAATTTTATTACATTACACAATAACTTTCAACATTACACCAGTCCAGTAGCATCTGTCACCATGCATAGAACGGCGCAAATATTTTATACCAGTAGACACATCAATATTTGACGTTTCATGGTCCAATAATTTGGCTTCTCAGTACTGTAAAAAGGACTTACTCACACTTCACAATTTTGGCACAAAATACAAATGCATTATTAAGCACAATTTATGGTTAGAACACCACATAAATTTTACAAACAAATCAAATGCAATCTTCACAAATGAATGGCCAATTCTTGTTCAAATATTGGTTTATCTACACCAGAGAGACAACAAAATGTGTAACTAACCTCAAAAGCAGGCTGTTAGGAGGCACTCGGGAACACTTGTGTTATAGCAGGCAGGCATCAACCGTCCTGTGGAAGACCACCATATCAGACCTCTAGCGACACATTCAGTTTGATCCCAAATTAATGTATTAATGTTAATTAATATATTAGTTATTACACAGTCAAGGATACAACAGTTGGGAGTGTGCCAAAAATGTGCTGCAGCTGTAAGCAAGCAAAACTGAAAATCATCGATGCAATCGTCACAGCACTTTACACATGAATATACCGTATTATTAGGTTAGTATGTCAATAATGCAGATGAATGTTGACTATAGTCAAGGGCGTCTCTAGGAATCCGACCACCGGGCGGGAGCAGCGTTAGATACATGCGTGAGACAGCAACGCTGCGTTCAACATCGCTACACAAATCGGAAGGAAATACTACAATATCGTATAACATGATCACTTACAAAACTTCTTCCTCTCAAAGGCATCTCACACACTAATAAAACAATCACACAACTATTGTCACTTCGTATTAAATTGAGTAATAGCACTCGTTCCACATACACAGTCTTCACACAATTTTTTAATTTGATTCAACAGCAGACAGCAAGTTGCCTTGCAGATTGCAGATAAAAATTTGACAGAACAGAAGCGCTAACAAATTCTAGAACAATCATCACTCAACGACCATAGACTAACAAATGACTAAAACTAAAACGAAATATCCGTGCATGTCCATAAATAAAGCTGATATCAAGCGAAAGTAGCTCTACGAAACTATTATCTCATTTTTGCTGCAACGAAACGGAATAATAAAAAGAAAAAGCTATGAATTAAATTATTTCACTTTGAAGTCACACTTATCAGTATGTTTTATTTTTCTTTCGCCAGAATACTGGACATGCTGTTGAGAGTCAAAATCAAGGAATTTCATAAAAATCTTTTCATTTTCTTGAAAAACTCTTCCTTCAGTTATGGGAACTCAATACGAACATAAATATAAGACAGGCGAATTAATAAATATTACCAAACAAAGTAGGTACACTTTGGCAAAAAAGTCTACAAACGGAACTAACTTATTTTGTCCATTGGCAACATTCTCAAAATAATGACGTTTCATAGTAAACAAACTTCGCAACTACATGGCGCTAATGACTTTCATCCGCCACAATAGCATAAAACTATAAGTCATTCATAACTCCAAATCATTATCTATCGAGGTGGCATGTATTTTAATATTTTAACAATCATAACAATACTAGCTGACTCGGCAAAAGTTGTTTTGCAAAACAAAAAAAAATACCCTACCACCTATTCTCATACCTACCGAACATATACACAAAATTTCATGATAATCGGTCGAGCCGTTTTGGAGGAGTTCGGTAACAAACACCGTGCCATGAGATTGTTATATATTAGACTAGCACTTCGCCCGCGACTTCGTCTGCGTAGACTTTAGAGGTGGCGCGCAACTTCCTTGTCGCATATTCTCATTCTCGGAAATTCATCGTCATGATTCTATATTCTGATATTTTGTGAGTCTTTACTGTCCGTACTTTCAGCTCCGGAACTACTTCGACATGTTTCTGGTATTCTGGTACTTGTTAGTCTATAGCGCTCATAACTCCAGCCCAGACAAACTTCGATATGTTTCGATTCTCTTGGTATTTTTAAATGCTGCCAGCTTCGGAAATACTTCGACATGTTTCTGGTTTCCTGGTACTTGTGAATCTTTAACACTCACAATCCTCGCCACGAAAATACTTCCGCTAGTTTCTGGTCTCCTGGTACATAATGAATCTTTAGCGCTCATAATTCCTGCCTGGGAACAACAGCCCCCTTTTTCAAGCGCGGAAATATTTCGACATGTTTATGGCCTCCTGGTACTTATGAATCTTTAGCATGCACAATCCTAGCCCCGAAAATACTTCAATTTGTTTCTGGTCTCCTGGTACTTTTGAAATCTTTCCGGTCACAATTCCAGCGCCGGAAATATTTCAACATGTTTCTGGTCTCCTGGTACTTGTGAATATTTAGCGATCACAATTTCAGGCAAAAAAATACTTTCACATGTTTCTAGTCTCCTGTTGTTTGTGAATCTATGGTATTTACATTTCCAGGCCGGAAAAAACATCGACATACATATTTCTGTTTGACTGTTAAAAAGTTAAATAAGAAAAATTCAAGCCTAAAAATACCATCGTTCTGTTCTCCTGGTACTTGTGAATCTGTAGCGCTCATTATTCCAGCCACGAAAATACTTCTACACATATCTGATCACCTGGTGCTTTAGAATCTTAACTGCTCAAAATTCCAACCCTAGAAATACTTCGTCATGTTTGTGGTCTCCTGGTACATAATGAATCTTTAACGCCCCGGAAAAAATATCACATTAATCTGTTGTTTTGGTAATTTTGAATCCTTTCCGCTCATATATCTAGCGCGGAAATATTTTGACATCTTGCTGGCTTCCTGGTACTTATGAATCTTTAGGATTCACATACTTTTCTCCGAAAATACTTCGACAGGTTTCTGGTGTCCTGGTAATTTTGAATTCTAACCGGTTATAATTCCAGTGCCGGAAATAATTTGACATGTTTATGGTCTCTTGGTACTTCTGAATCTATAGCGCTCATAATTTCAGCCAAAGAAATACTTCTTCAACATGTTTCTGGTCTCCTGTCACATGTGAATCTAGCGTTTACAATTCTAGCCCGGAAAAATCTTCAAAATACATATTTCTGTTCGACGTAAAAAAAAAAAAAAATATTCGAGCCCAAAAATACTATAACATCGTTCTGTTCTCCTCGTACTTGTGAATCTTTAACGCTCCCAATTTCAGCCCCGAAAATATTACGACATGTTTCTGTTCTCCTGTTACTTGTGAATCTAAAGTACTAAGGCAGCAGAAGCGCTGGGTTTCCACTTCCTCCTCTGTCTCCATTAGGTCATGCCTTTTACCGGGATAAAAAGTAGCCTATGTTTGATTCCAGGATGTGGACTATATGTGTGCCAAATTTCATCCAAATCCGTTCAGCCATTTTTGCCTGATTGAGGCACAAACAAACAAACATACAAACATACAAACATACAAACATACAAACATACAAACATACAAACATACAAACATACAAACATTCACATTTATAATATTAGTAGGATATATGTATTTTTATTCTTTGTTTGTTTGTTTCAGTCCTGTACTAACACAACAAGTAATCAACTGTATCGATTGATGAATTTAAATCGTTTCTGCAGGAATCGTAGTTCTCTCCAGCAGTATAATTTGCACACTTGTTTCTCCAATCCACTTTGGACGTTGGCGGAATAGTCGACATCAGCTCTGCTTGCCATATATAAAATATAGAATAGACTACATAACATTTTAATGTTGACCTTCAAAATGCGTCCAAAATATAAATAAACCATACGAAGTGCTGGCCAGGAAGTCATTTATAAGGTGTACAGACGTTCATCATCATCATCATCTTATCAGCCGAAAGACGTCCACTGCTGGACATAGGCCTCCCCCAAGCGTCGCCACCTATGCGTCCTGTGCGTCTCGCATCCATCGGCTACCTGCGACCTTCACTAGGTCATCGGTCCACCTTGTGGGAGGCCTTCAAACGTTGCGTCTTCCGGTACAGACGTTGACTACTGGAAAATGAGGCCAAAACTATTCTTTCAGACCTCGACAATATTTTGCAAAGAACCGTTGACATGACAAATACGTAAGAGTTTGTTTTGTTGTTTTTAGTTGAACCAAGTGTTAATTGTCGAACCCAAAGTTGTTTTGAATTACTTGCGTATGGAATAAGTGGAAGTTTGGAACAATAAACATCGAACACATAGGTTATGTTTACATTTTGTCTGAATTACTCTGGTATAGCGCGCCTGGATTTATTTTGATATTTGAGTGACTTGATTTTTAGTTAGTGAAAATTCGATTCTTAGCTGTAACTTTGAGTGTGATTACAAGATAATAATGTACTTCTTTTAGCATTTGTATTAGAAACGTTATTTTTTTATAATTCCTGAAAAATGTTGTAAACACATCCTAAATATTTTTGTTTAGGTACTTAGTAATCAGTTGCATGACGAGAACACGACCTTGTTAAATTAAACCATACACACAAAACACAGCTAGTATCAAGACTAGGTGGGTACGCTATTTGGGTTGCCATACGAACAGCACAGTGGCACCCCTATTATTTTCTACTTTTTTTTGCCAACCTGTAAGTTTTAAGTATTTCCATGCCTAGCGAAAACAGTAGGAAACAATAATAAATGAATACTTCTGGCAACCGATGCGTGTAATGTAATATCGGCAATTCTATCTAATCTCTAATAATGCAGTTGATTGTACGAGCCTGTAGTTAGTTAGTTGTTGTAGTTTTATTTCTACCATAGGCTGCCATAGGCTGTGCATAAAATACTCTGTTGTCAATGGTCCTCTGTCATCAATGACATCGTGATTGTCACGAGTGTCAATGTCATTTGGTCACCCAGTCACCCACTCAAGAACATGGACGAGACCACCTTTTGAAGATGTGTTTTGTTGTGTTTGATAACGAATTTTTGGTTATATAGTTGCTTATTTTAAGGGGTATTCTACGTTCTGGCTCAGCAGCCTTCACAGTAAATTGTTTTTCTTCATGTTAACAGCACTGAAACCAAATCTAAGATGGAATGTGTTAAGATACAAAATAAGATTAAGTTATTGTTTGAAAAACTTACTGAGCCGAACTATGTGCTCGATAACTACTATGCCGATGGGCTTATCACGAAACTATCAGACTGCTCCGATCCTGGTAAGTATTATCTTTCTTACATCTGAGTATGTAGTTACCTACTACTGTTTACTTTTTTCAGCATAGTGAGATAAGGTTCCAGACTTGAATAGAGGTGAAACTTATTTATCTATTGTGCAAGACACGCACTATTTGTCGTTGATTCGGTACTAATTGTTAAAACAAACAAGCCGATAGTGGTATATAGTATAAATGCGATATTGAGAATTATTTTACAAATTTTCCTCATCTGAACATACAGTACATGTGTTGGCTTGTTATGTTTGTTTCCACTTAAGCTCTTAAAACTCATTATATCCTTTCCTATTGTTATATTAAAAGGAGTATTATTTACATACTCTATTAGACATATTCACTGAAAAAATAAAACAAGCAAGTTTGATTTGGGGCAAAAGTCTCTGAAATTGTGTATGCAACCATCATGGAATTTTTTGCATATAGAATAAAACAGAATAAAATACACTTTATTGTACACTATACTCTTTATTGAAAACATTACATAGGATGACACAATGGGTGGCTTTATCACTAAAAGCAATCTTTGACAACCTTTGTCTGATGGATTTTAAAGAGAGAAAGAAAGACAGTAGTGTAGAGGTATCTTTGTCTTTGTCACCACCATGTTTTATAAACTTTGAAATTGAACCATGTAACATTTGATGCAAAATGGAAAACAAGTGTCAATTGCAAGCATTGCTGCTAAAATTGACTATTACATGTTGCTTAGTCACAATTTTTTCACGCACATTGCATATTGAAACACCTTTGCAACTAAGTACTTCCATGTAGCTGAACAAAAAGTCTCCTATATATTGAAATTCATTTCACACATCTAAAATGGCCTTGAAATGTAATAAAGATTCAATAAGACGTGATTATTATGACTCTAGCTAGCCGTAGCTATATGCTACCAGTGCGTATTATACAAAAGAAAAGCAAGTATGTACAGTAAAACCTGTTTAAGACCATTTTAAAGGGTCCCAGACAAAAACGCGTTTTAAGCGAGAAAACTTATTAAGAGCCCTATCACAGAATTGCATTTCTACTCACAAAACTGCTGACTCACAGCATTATGTAGAAATTAGGCAGTTGCAATTACGGTTATTATAGGGTTAATTATTAATTAATATTTATTAAATTTTCATTTCTTATGAACTATAGTTTATTTTGGTATAAATTTTACGTAAGGAGAAATTTACAGTTAATTCTGAGCGTTTTTAGTAGTTTTTATGGATTGAATGAATGGGATTTTTTTTACGGACATTCCATTATAATTTCAAATTTCTGAGGCCGCTATTTCTGAAACCACTCTATAAGGAATGTTATGTTATATTTTTCATTTCATTTGGTTAGTACAGTAGTTCAATCCACGAGCTCGAAAAAGTGTGGTCGCGCTTTTTATGAGAAAGTTACTTCGGAATTTTACAATTAGATAGTAGATAAATGCATAAAGTGAGGCCGCAATCATCAATACTAATAACTACTCTCAACTACCTAAAAAGCCAAAGTTGTCTAAATTTTTCAGTTTTTGAGAATAAGAAAACCAAAGTTGGTCATTTTATGCAAAAAACACAGTCAAATTGTAAAGGCCTCTTAAACAGAATAGAGGAAAAATAAAACAGTGTGTACTTACATAATCTATACTAATATATAAAGCTGAAGAGTTTGTTTGTTTGAAAAATTCTTCCGGTGTTGTATAGCCCATTAATCGAGGAAGGCTAAAGGCTATATATCATTACGCTAAGACCAAAAGGGGCAGAGCAGTAATAAAAATTGTGACGCAGACAAAGTTGTTATGTATAAAATTATTATAATGTTTACTGCATTTCCTACTCCTATGTTTAATGCATGCTGTGGCAGCCTGCAATTAAGGCTACACTATAAAAAACTGGCCAAGTGCAAGTGGGACTCGCTTGTAAAGGGTTCCCAACGAATTTCATTTTTTTAACATTATTGACACTATTGACTTCTTATAGGTTTTCCTGTAATCTATAGGTAGTATCTATGATCTCCATTTTTTTCAAAATTTTAGGCTTTAAGTAGTTTCGGAGATGGGGTGGAATGGTCATTTTTCGTCTAATTTCTTTAATATTATTTTAAAATTATGGAAAAAATATAATTAAAACCCTTACAGTAAGCCCTTTCATTTGATATGTCACACGATATTATTCAAAAAACTTTTTTTTTAATTTTCTAGTTTGACCCCCAAAAGTGACCTTACTAAAAATTTAATGATTTACGGAACGCGTCCGTGTTTGGGTCACAGATTCCATATCGTCAACGTCGTGTTTGCTTAGCGTTGTCGCTGCGCAGACGTTGGAGAAACGCCAACGTTCGTAAAACGCCAGTGGGATAGCGGCCTTAGTTACCCTGGCAAGTTAAGATAACCAAGTTGCAAGGACAAAAATAATTCTATTATGCGTGTATTAATAAAAAATAAACTTAGCACCAAAAATTTCGTTTGTGATCTGGGTTTGATAACAGTATGCGTTATCAGATAATGTTTGCTACGTCGAGGGGAATGCAATCAACGCCGATTGTTTAAATGTTATCAATATTTATTTGATAACAAGCCGTGTGTCCGATAGGATATCCCATTGGCAAATATGATGAATATCCATAAAAAAACTTTCAACCCCTAATACTGATGAATTAGTAAAAATCTTCTATGACATTCTTCTGTTCTTATAGTCTTATCCCATGTTAGCTGGGACGCAAACGCAACACGTTTTCTTCCATTCTCCCGTGTCAACTGCCTTGCTTAAAGCTCATTTTCGCTTTTAAAGAATCCTCGTGCAAAATTGTATGCTTGTAAGTAATACCCGCCGCATGGTGTCGGCCGGTGCCGTATGGTACCGTAAAAGAATAATACCATCCCATCACTTCCCGTGGGTGTCGTAAGAGGCGACTAAGGGACTCACCAGAGAATGGGCAGCAGCGTTCTCTGTAAAACGCAACACCATACACTGCGATCGCCAACCCGCCTGCCAAGCGTGGCGATTATGGCAACCCCCCTTTGGGGGAGACCTATGTCCAGCAGTGGACGTCTTCGGCTGTTATGACTGATGATGATGAAGTAATGCCCAGCGATTAGGCTGTACGTTGTTTATTATTGAATTTTGATTTTTATTAAGTAGATAATTTTATTCATACATGAAAACTCTAATAATGAATCTAAAATCAAAAGAAAAACCATCTTCAGAGTTTTTGTTATGTACCTACAGTGTGCTGTCAGCCTATTGCCTACAGGATTCCTTAAATCCATATTTTTCCCTCGAATCATTAAAGTTGAGTCAGTAAACCGGTGATTGACACCTTTCGACTCAAAAGTGCCGTAAGCTAAGTACATACAGAGGTCCACAGCTAAACCCTGTTAGAACTTGTGATAAGATATGATATCACACAGCTTTACCTACGGTATCATTGCTTCAAACGGCTCGCCGTTACGTAATACGTTTTATCGTAATTATTATTATTTAGCTGGTACAACGACTCTCTTTGGCAGAGACGGTAAAAAAACAGGCCAAGTGCGAGTCAGAACGCGTGCGAAATGGTTTATCATACTTTTTAGGGTTCCGAACATTCTTAAAAAACGGAACCCCTGTAGGGTCACTCGGGTGTCTGTCTGTCAGTCTGTCTGTCCGTCCGTCTGTCACAGCCAGTTTTCTCCGGATCTACTGGACCGATTCTGTTGAAATTTGTTATATAGGTATATGGACTTCTGTGACCCAAACACGGACGCTTTACGTAAATAAATCTTTTTGAAGTGAAAACTTCTTTAGCGGCGTTGAGCACTTATCTGTAATGGGTATAAAATCTTAAACTCGCGTCAGGGTCACGTGACCCGATCGCAAAAAGCGTAAGACGGACTCGCGTCAAGGTCACGTGATGCGAAAAAGCGTAAGATCGAGGGGAAGGGAGAGGAACTAGTATCTCCCACTCTTTCTACCGTGCCTGAGTGTGCTGCTCCGCTTAGGCGGCACAGGGCGCTTGCGCGAATGTCCGTCTGTGTTTATGTACAGCGTGCCACGCGTATCCAAGGATACGAAATTACGGAATTACGAAATTATGGATGAAAGTTGATTTTTCTAAGAGATAAAAATTAATGTAATATATAAATAAATAACGATATAATATTATGAATAATAACATGTAAATTGTCATATTTGTGTACGATAGCGCAATAAATAAACATTGTATTCTACCTCATAAATGATAGTATTTTTGTACTTATAATTAAACACAACGTTAATACTAAAGTTTTCACTTCTGCCGGCACTCCCGGAGTGCTACCGGTGTTTTTTTTTTAGTTTGGGGGTCAAACTGTATCGTGTGATATATCAAATGAAAGGGCTTACTGTGAGGGTTTTAATTTAAAAAAAGACATAATTTTGAAAGCATGCTTGGAAGGATTTGGGGGAGGCCTTTGCCCAGCAGTGGGACAGTACAGGCTAAATAATAAAACGTGTCACGGTGTTTGTTACCAACGTTTGCTGAGTCAGCTAGTTTTTAGGGTTCCGAAAAAAAAAGGAGCCCTTATAGGGTCACTCGGGTGTCTGTCTGTCTGTCCGTCTGTCACTGCCAGTTTTCTCCGGATCCACTGGACCGATTCTGTTGAAATTTGGTACACATATGGACTTCTATGACCCAAACACGGATGTGTTACGTAAATTATAAAATTTTTAGTATGGAGGTCACTTTTGGGGGTCAAACCAGAAAATTAAAAAAAAAAAAAAAACACCGGTAGCACTCCGGGAGTGCCGGCAGAAGTGAAAACATGTAAATAATACATCCTTACTGTCGCGGTCACATCATAGACAAACCACCGACAACAAAATAAACAAAAAGACACTGACGTGTGGCCGCGACAGCGACTGTCAGTGACAGATGTCAATCTTGACACAGTTCCTGACATAAACAAAACGAACCATAAAAACAACAAAAAATAACGTTGTGTTTAATTATAAGTACAAAAATACTATCATTTATGAGGTAGAATACAATGTTTATTTATTGCGCTATCGTACACAAATATGACAATTTACATGTTATTATTCATAATATTATATCGTTATTTATTTATATATTACATTAATTTTTATCTCTTAGAAAAATCAACTTTCATCCATAATTTCGTAATTCCGTAATTTCGTATCCTTGGATACGCGTGGCACGCTGTACATAAACACAGACGGACATTCGCGCAAGCGCCCTGTGCCGCCTAAGCAGAGCAGCACACTCAGGCACGGTAGAAAGAGTGGGAGATACTAGTTCCTCTCCCTTCCCCTCGATCTTACGCTTTTTCGCATCACGTGACCCTGACGCGAGTCCGTCTTACGCTTTTTGCGATCGGGTCACGTGACCCTGACGCGAGTTTAAGATTTTATACCCATTACAGAAAAGTGCTCAACGCCGCTAAAGAAGTTTTCACTTCAAAAATTTTTTGAACAATATCGTGTGACATATCAAATGAAAGGGCTTACTGTGAGGGTTTTAATTATATTTTTTTTCATAATTTTAAAATAAAAGGTATTGAAGTTATTTAAGAAATTAGACCAAAAATGACCATTCTCTTCCCCTTATCTCCGAAACTAATGAGCCTAATTTAAAAAAAAAATGCTGATAATAGTTCTATACAGATAACAGGAAAACCTAAAAGAAGTCTGTAGTGTAAAATAACATGTTATGAAAATCAGTCGAGCCGTTTCGGAGGAGTTCGGTAACAAACACCGTGACATGAGATTTTTATACAACCTGTAACAGAATAAACGCATTACCTCTTAAGGGGTAATTGTACTCATCATTATGAACAACTTTCACTATGGGACTAACACTCAAATCGCAAATTGAAGTGAAAACTTCTTTAGCGGCGTTGAGCACTTTTTCTGTAATGGGTATAAAATCTTAAACTCGCGTCAGGGTCACGTGACCTAATCGCAAAAAGCGTAAGACGGCTCGCGTCAGGGTCACGTGATGCGAAAAAGCGTAAGATCGAGGGGAAGGGAGAGGAACTAGTATCTCCCACTCTTTCTACCGTACCTGCTCCGCTTAGGCGGCACAGGGCGCTTGCGCGAATGTCCGTCTGTGTTTATGTACAGCGTGCCACGCGTATCCAAGGATACGAAATTACGGAATTACAAAATTATGGATGAAAGTTGATTTTTCTAAGAGATAAAAATTAATGTAATATATAAATAAATAACGATATAATATTATGAATAATAACATGTAAATTGTCATATTTGTGTACGATAGCGCAATAAATAAACATTGTATTCTACCTCATAAATGATAGTATTTTTGTACTTATAATTAAACACAACGTTAATACTAAAGTTTTCACTTCTGCCGGCACTCCCGGAGTGCTACCGGTGTTTTTTTTTTAGTTTGGGGGTCAAACTGTATCGTGTGATATATCAAATGAAAGGGCTTACTGTGAGGGTTTTAATTTAAAAAAAGACATAATTTTGAAAGAATGCTTGGAAGGATTTGGGGGAGGCCTTTGCCCAGCAGTGGGACAGTACAGGCTAAATAATAAAACGTGTCACGGTGTTTGTTACCAACGTTTGCTGAGTCAGCTAGTTTTTAGGGTTCCGAAAAAAAAAGGAGCCCTTATAGGGTCACTCGGGTGTCTGTCTGTCTGTCCGTCTGTCACTGCCAGTTTTCTCCGGATCCACTGGACCGATTCTGTTGAAATTTGGTACACATATGGACTTCTATGACCCAAACACGGATGTGTTACGTAAATTATAAAATTTTTAGTATGGAGGTCACTTTTGGGGGTCAAACCAGAAAATTAAAAAAAAAAAAAAAACACCGGTAGCACTCCGGGAGTGCCGGCAGAAGTGAAAACATGTAAATAATACATCCTTACTGTCGCGGTCACATCATAGACAAACCACCGACAACAAAATAAACAAAAAGACACTGACGTGTGGCCGCGACAGCGACTGTCAGTGACAGATGTCAATCTTGACACAGTTCCTGACATAAACAAAACGAACCATAAAAACAACAAAAAATAACGTTGTGTTTAATTATAAGTACAAAAATACTATCATTTATGAGGTAGAATACAATGTTTATTTATTGCGCTATCGTACACAAATATGACAATTTACATGTTATTATTCATAATATTATATCGTTATTTATTTATATATTACATTAATTTTTATCTCTTAGAAAAATCAACTTTCATCCATAATTTCGTAATTCCGTAATTTCGTATCCTTGGATACGCGTGGCACGCTGTACATAAACACAGACGGACATTCGCGCAAGCGCCCTGTGCCGCCTAAGCGGAGCAGGTACGGTAGAAAGAGTGGGAGATACTAGTTCCTCTCCCTTCCCCTCGATCTTACGCTTTTTCGCATCACGTGACCCTGACGCGAGCCGTCTTACGCTTTTTGCGATTAGGTCACGTGACCCTGACGCGAGTTTAAGATTTTATACCCATTACAGAAAAAGTGCTCAACGCCGCTAAAGAAGTTTTCACTTCAAAAAAAAAAACACCGGTAGCACTCCGGGAGTGCCGGCAGAAGTGAAAACATGTAAATAATACATCCTTACTGTCGCGGTCACATCATAGACAAACCACCGACAACAAAATAAACAAAAAGACACTGACGTGTGGCCGCGACAGCGACTGTCAGTGACAGATGTCAATCTTGACACAGTTCCTGACATAAACAAAACGAACCATAAAAACAACAAAAAATAACGTTGTGTTTAATTATAGGTACAAAAATACTATCTGTCTTACGCTTTTTGCGATTAGGTCACGTGACCCTGACGCGAGTTTAAGATTTTATACCCATTACAGAAAAAGTGCTCAACGCCGCTAAAGAAGTTTTCACTTCAAAAATAATAATAGATAATAGTTCTATACAGATAACAGGAAAACCTAAAAGAAGTCTGTAGTGTAAAATAACATGTTATGAAAATCAGTCGAGCCGTTTCGGAGGAGTTCGGTAACAAACACCGTGACATGAGATTTTTATACAACCTGTAACAGAATAAACGCATTACCTCTTAAGGGGTAATTGTACTCATCATTATAAACAACTTTCACTATGGGACTAACACTGAAATCGCAAAAAAAATCGACTCCCCAATACATTTATGTGCGCATAACTCGACAAAATGTACTGAACAGCTGATTTATTTTTCGCGATTTCGAAATTGGTCCCATAGTAAAAGTTGTTCGTAATGATGAGTACAATGACCCCTTAAGAGGTATTGCGTTTATTCTGTTACACGTTGTATATTAGATTAGATAGTGATACTGATAGTGATAACTGAACGTAGGTACTTGGATGATGTTTTTAAGAATTAAACCATTGTTGTCTCTTACCATCTTTTACAGCCTGCGAAGGCGTGGTTTTGTGTCACTTAATTATCAGATCAGAAGTGATTTATCTTTAATTAATAATAATATAACAATATCACTATAATATTATCATCTTGTATCTCAAAAATTAGATGATGATTTATTAGATGTGACATCATGCAGAACGCTTATGAATAAAGGGTAGTATTTAAACGCAAATCGAAAAATATCCTTTTTCTATGCAATAAGATTCCGAATTACCATCAAAATTACTGATTGCACAGCAAAATATTCAACTCAAAATATCACTAAACACACTACAATTTATTTTCGCAGCGTACAGCGATTTTTCCTAAAGCAAAATTTTTCATCAATGCACAGCTAATAATCTTAATGCACGACAAAACTGTACTGCGACTCACCATAGTTCTGGGTGGTTTAAAAAAAAAAATAACCACGAAGGCGAAGCGAAGGGAGCGAAGCGGAGCGGAGCTCCCGCCTTAGGGAGCTCCGCTCCGCTTCGCTCCCGCCTTAGCCTTCTAACCTAACCTATCCGAGTCGGGGTGTTGTCCATAAATATGGAAAAGCTGTGCAGTCAGTATTTATGCTATGTATGTAGTATTTTCGTACAAAAATAAATTTAACTGTATTTCATGATGAGGAAAAAAGTAATGTCATATTGATGTATGATTTCGAATTATCTGCAGTTTGAGTTATGTTCACCATTTAGTTTATTTGTAGTGAAGTAAGTTATTTGATGTAAAAAAGAATAAAAATGATGAGTATGTATTGATAGGCGATTATTTATTTGATATGCAATTTATAATATCCCATGAATAATCATTTTATCACATTTTTTTTAGATACTATTTATATACATATGTATTTACCTAATTGCTTTTTCCCGCCAGGTTTGACCGTCGTACCTATTTGCCTCTCATTAACGATTATTTTTGACTAGCTTTTGCCCACGACTTCGTGCGCACTTATTCAATTTTTCCCGTTCCCTTAGGAATTGCTGGAAATGCTCTCTAAGTGATCCCCTACACTCCCCAAGGAACCTACATGCCAAAGGAGATGTTTCAAAATGGACCAGGTCTATGTACACTGACTCATAAAAAAGAGAAAAATCCGTAGAATTCGGGAAAAATACAGTAAATTCGTTTAAATTTTTGCTGTTGTGGTAGTCAATTGATGTTTAAAAATTACTTTTATCGATTTTCTACATGGCGTCACACCGATTTAGTTACTCTATGCTTAAAAACAATGACAGTAAACCATAGATCATAGAAATATAACATCAGTTGTCATAACAATGTTACTTCAGTCACTTTCGTCTCGTCGCCGGTAAATAAACATGTCAGAAATAAATGTCAAACGTCATTAATCAATCAAAATGACAGCTTACCGCAATCACGGGTTTTGTGTTGCAATTTCAAGGGTAATTTATTGTGTTTTACCAGCAAACAAAGCCATTTTAAAGAAATTGGGCTGTTGAGAACGGTTTAAATGTATTTCTCTATTTTTAAGTATAGTGTACAAGGACCTGGCCCAGGCTCCATACATTTTGAAACATTGCCTTTCAGTTTTCTACGACCAGTAGTTATGGCTGTGCGTTGTTTGTCAGTGACTCATTAACGGAAGAATTTTATAAATATTGATATTGATTTATTTGTTGGGTCAGCTCCTGATGAGATGGGATGATTCATTGAGTAAAAATAAGGATTTTCATACAAACTTTCATACTGTTTTTAAACGATGAATTGAAAAAAATCTTGGCACTTTGTTATTAATATGACTTAACGCCTAAACGCTAATATGTGAAAAACTAATTATATTTTAAGGGAGTTTTTTTTTTTAATTACAATAGGTGTCATGTCAATTAGATTCTCTAGTTCGTTTGCCGCTGAAAATGCTATTTATTATTACAAATATTATAAAAATATGCATAATTACGAAATCAATTTACTTTATCAATCACGAGCGCTAAACATTTGTTTTCTTAGATTGACGTAGGCACGCGGCGAGTGCGCATAACTCATCTCGTCATGTGATCAAAAGCTTTGCACACGTTGTCTTACAATTAGTGCTCTCATCATAATTAGCATGTTATTCTAGAATCATCTTGGAAACAGCTAGTCTATTCTGTAAGAAACTATTTCGATATCGAGCTTCACCTGAGTGATCAAACTCACAAAGTGAGCTTTATTGCACACAACATAAAGGTCTTCATTTGAAACTCACCTCGAATTCTACTGTCGAGATACGAAAATGTTGTTAGAGAATAGCACTACAGGTGGAACTTTATGTAGGCTGGAGGGCTACTCTCTAACGAAATCGTAGTTTCGGGCTTAGTTGCGGGCAGGCATTTTCTACTCCGTATCACCTAACCACTGAGAACTAATGATAACACGATTTGACAGTTACTGTGAAATCGTGTTGCCATTCATTCTCAGTTCGGGTTCGGGACTAATCGTAAGTCTGTAGGTGATACGGAGTAGAAAATGCCCGCAACTAAGCCCGAAACTACGGATTTCGTTAGAGAGTAGCCCCCCTGCACTTCACGCTACTTCACCAGTTCACCTAAGTTTTCACGTGACAGCATCTAAAATTCCCACTGCTGGGAGACAGGCCTCTGTGAGAGAAACTGCGCTAAAATCCACCGGGGCCATTGCACCTTCGTGAATATCACAAGTCTTCAAAATACATACCGTTTTTCTCGCACATTAGAAAACTTTTATCAGATACTAGCTTTTGGTCGAGACTTCGTACGCGCATATTCCGTTTCTTTGCCGTTCCCGTAGCCCTACAAGAAACACAAAACCTCCTTACGAGTCTTGGTTTTATCATAAACTAGCTTCTGCCAGCGGCTTCGCCCGCGTGGCCCCTAGGGAACATACTCCCGGGATAAAAAGTAGCCTGTGTCCTTTCCCAGGCTCTAGACTATATGCGTACCAAATTTCATTTAAATCGGTTCCGTAGTTTGGCGTGAAAGCGCGACAGACACACAGACAGACAGCCAGAGTTACTTTCGCATTTATAATATTAGTAAGGATAAGGAAAAAAGTAATTAAAACTCCTTCACACTCTTGCAGATATTTAGGATATAGCCTTCCTCGTGAATGTGGCTATCATATACAAAAAAAAAACCGACTGTTCCTGTAGTTCCAGAGATCAAACAAACAAATAAACTCTTCACCTTTATTATATTATTACTAGCTGACTCGGCAAACGTTGTTTTGCAAAAAAAAAATATAGCCTACTATTATACCTACCGAATATATACACAAAATTTCATGAAAATCGGTCGAGCCGTTTCGAAAGAGTTCGGTAACAAACACCGTGACATGAGACTTTTATACATATATTAGATACTAGTTGACCCGCGCAACTTTGTCTGCTCCGCTCCTATTGGTCTTAGCGTGATGATATATAGCCTATAGCCTTCCTCAATAAATGGGCTATCTAGAACTGAAAGAATTTTTCAAATCGGACCAGTAGTTCCTGAGATTAGCGCGTTCAAGCAAACAAACAAACAAACTCTTCAGCTTTATATATTAAGTATAGATTAGCATGTGTAAATAAATAAAAGTTAAGGGCTTTTAAGGTTACGACAGCAAACAACAAGCCAGCTATGTCATGGAAATAATAAGAAGAACGTCACACAATGTTTGAACTTTAAACCCATCGTTTATTCCCCCAACCGGTTATTTGCTAACACCTTGCTTTGATAACACACACAACGCCAAACTTTGTGATGATCAACAAAATAATGATCACAAGTTTTTGACATTGATCGTCGCTGAAATGATATTGCCTTTTTAAGTACGAGAGATTACATTCTGTTAGTAATAATGATTGTGAAAACGTATCAAATATATAGGAATGACTTGCGCTTACGATATGTCACGCAAGTGGTCAATCACAAACTATGGCTATTAAAATGAAAAATGGCGAAACCAGAACGCGAGCCTTCATAAAAAAAGTTCGTATCCCTTTGGTAATATTTTTTGCTGGTAGTACGTCCTTTAGTCTTAAATCCACAAAGCCACTTATGAAAAAGGCAGACCGGCTGCAGCCTCTGATGTAGAGTAAAATATTGCATTGTCATCATGCCTTCATAATCTTTGAGCCATGGTGACTCATAATCTTAAAACCAGTATCTTAAATACGTTCTGCATATTTAAATATATCTACAGTAAACACTGCCTGATAGGCTCGCATGACTTAAAGACCAGTACGTCTACCCAGTAGTGTAGCGGGGGGGGGGGGGGGTTTGTTGACTGGTTTTTGTCACTATCGGGTGGCACCCCTAAACGTTTGACGCAATGAAACCTGTCGGGAGTAGGGTGCAAAAATTTTGCACTCTGACTTCCTGAGTTTTTCTATGTAAATCAACAAAAAGCTTAAATTTCAGTATGAATGTTCAAAATACAATAAAACCCTTTCGAGATGAGGTGCAAAAATTTCTTTAGTCCTCCAGGTTTTCTGCATTTAGGGGTGACACTCGTTCGTTGACTTTTTGTCACGGTCGGGTGTCACCCCTTAACGGGCGATGTAACAAAACTCGTCTGAGGTGGTGTGTAATAAATTTCGAGCTCGCTTCGCTCGCTCTTTCTTTCTGTACTCTCTTTTTTCTCGAGCGTTTCTGTATGTCTCAATAAAATCACTATGTTTGTGTATGAAATGATCAAAAGAAAATAAAAACCTTTCCAAGTTAGGATGCATGTATTTTCGAGCTCGCTTCACTCGCTCTTGTGTTCTGCCCTCTCTGTTAGTGAGCTTTCTTGCATCACTCCATAAAGTAATTTCTATTGAAGTATGAATGATCAAAAGAATATAAAACATATTCGAGATGGGATGCGACAATTTTCGAGCTCGCTTCGCTCGCTCTTGTGTTCTGCCCTCTTTTAGTTCTTGAATTTGCTTGCGTTACTCAACAAAGTTGGGTTTAGATAATGATAAAACAAAATCAAAATAATCTAATTTTCGAGATTTTGTTTGTAAGTAAGTATGATGTAAGAACATTCCTGAAAATAAAATCCTGCACCCCCAAATAATTATGAGTTGCACCTTTGGTTTCATTTGTGGGGTGGCATCACATTATCCTCCCCGGGTGTCACCCATGCTAGCTACACTACTGCGTCTACCATGAGTTTTATCAATCTATACTCGCGTCTGTAGTTAAAAAAATGTATGAAAACTTTAAAAAACAAGTTTCTTATTTATTTTCTTAGTTGTTAACTAAAGTTTTACTTGCAACTTGCTTGCTTGTTAGTTAACAACTTAAACAAATAAAGTAGAAACTTGTATTTTAAAACATCTCATACGTTTTTTAACTACAGTCGCTAGCGAGTATGGATTGATAAAAGTCATGGTAGACGTACATAAATATACCTTCAATATTAGTGTAGACTAGCTGACCCGCGCAACTTCGTCTGCGTGTCAGTTTTCAATAATGCTCCGCTCTTATTGGTCGTAGCGTAATGTTATATAGCCTTACAGCCTCTCTTGATAAATTGGCTATCTCACACTAAACGAATTTTACAATTCGAACCAGTAATTCCTGAGTTTGTTAGTTTAGTTTTATTATTTTCTGCTGCTGGAATAACGCTTTCTCTAAATCTCTTGGTCATCCCACTTCGCGATTTTTGCCCCACGATCATGGTCAACTGGTAGAAAATGCCTTAAGCATTAACACCGCCTCTGTACTCGTGTTTGTTTTTAAATAATGTTTTTGAAAAAACTGAGCATCTTTGTATAAACACCGACCCACAATTCACCTTACATTATTCATACGAGATTGTATTTTATAATCATAAAACTAAATGCCAGTTCATCATTGCACAAACTTTCCTTTGTCTGACTTGTCAATTCTTAGCAAAATTCTCATATGACTTGAGCATGATTTGATAAAATATATTAACACCAGTTTTATAATAAGTTGTAACTCGCTAAGAGGATTTATGTGTCTGACGGGCTTTCCAAAATAACAATGTTTATCGCCTTAACTTGTCTAGATACTGTCTAAAAGTAATTTAAATGCAGCTGGACATCCTAGCTGCATTTAAATATAATATTCACAACAAGAAAATATTATTTACCAGCAAGCCCTAGCCAGCCAGCCACCAGGTCAAGCTAGCTTAGCTTCTAGCTAGACCTGGCGGTTTACACCCAGTAGCAATGGCTACTGTGTGTAAACCGTCAGGTCTGGTAGGTGAGGCATGAAATTTTTGACGAGTTGCTTGGGGTAAATTATATTTCAATTAAATTAAATTTTCAAGGTTATGGCTCCATAGAAAATTATATTTTCTTTGTTGTAAATGTTCTATATCTAGTAGATGATTCACTCACAATAGTCAAAAGCCACAACATCATTGTCATCCTAACTGGATTAAACAACTTTTAGACAATGACTTGACGAGTTTTGCTTGCTTCTGAGTCCGAACTTACTCTCGTCATCATCAGTAGTATTTTTCTTGACAATAATTTATTCATGTTTGTTGTCTGTACTGCTTATAACTTGTAAAGCCATTTCAATGTTTCACATACTTCTGCTAAAGAGTTACTTATTATCGCAGGATGTACCATCACAGATTCCTAATTACTTTTTTCTCATAAATATCGTTTTCTTTGTTTTCAGAGGTAGCGTTCTTAAAAAGTGCGCCTTTGCTATCTGATATGATAAACGAAGCATTAGACAAAGCCGAAAATGCGCACATTACAGTCAGAGTGTTCCTCACGAGAGTCCTCGCCATCGCGTCACAGAAAGAGCTACATTTTGCCAAAATGTTCGCTAAGCACGGAGACAGAATGCTCGCAGGCTTTAAAGAGATCTGCACACCAAACACTAACCCGAGCATAAGAGTCGCCTACATGGAAGCAGCACTTAAAATTGTTACACACAACTCCGGCATAGCTTGGCTTCTACAAACTGGTGTATGGAAAGAAATACTCAGTTTATGCAATGTGAAACCGACCGTTTTTGTCGTTCGCCAAATATACAAGTTCATGTCAGAATTCCTTTGGAAACTCAACGACTTGGGCGATGCTGATAACATCAGATTAATAGTCAATCACCTAATACAACCCATCAGTAAATACGACTTCATTAATGTTCAATCACTAACAAGTGAAGAAGCAGAAGAAATATGCATTGCAGTAGAGCCCACGGTTCAGATACTACTCTCTACGGTGAGCAAGGAGTGTCGAATTGAGAATGTAACGTTGCTTATGAAAATACTAATCAAGGAATTCACAATCTCTAACTATTTATACGTAGCGTACGACAGAATACGCACAGACGACTTGTCGTTGGCATTTTTGAAACTAATGTTTTGGTTGACACTCGCGAAAGTTTTCCTCGGGAAACCGATGCAGCCCGGAACACTTTACAGTGCAGAAGATTTCCTTGAAGTAGCAGCTTTCAATTTTAATGTCATCCAATCGTTTGTTCAGCGTCGCAGCGCAACATTGGTTCTAGACTTTTGTGCAGCTTGTAATATCATATGGAACAAGCTGTGCCAAGATAAGGAACCTGGTATGTACCAGGAAGATGATCAGAAGCGAATCAAAATGAAAAATCAAATGTTGTTTGTATTTTTAGTGCCTGTTTTGGTTTTTGTTACTTATGGGAAACCTCAATCGGCTCTGACTGATCAGAGGATCCATGATTACGTAGAGAGACTTTTAAACCTCTCCTGCGAGTATACAGCGAAAGCCGCTTATGCCTTAAGAGATTTGACTGAACAATTGGACACGTTGGCAGTAATTCTTCAGTGTGTTAAGAAACTGATCCATTTGAAGGATCATTTGAATGATGAGCAAGCAAATTTAGTTTTTCAAGCTTTATTTTATGTACTGCAAGAGTACAATCCGCTGGATATGAACGGGGACCCGAAGTTGGAACATTTCGAGGATAGTGAGGAGAAGAACCTCGTGATGACGTATGTGATGGACAACGTGCTGTCTCTGGTGACTCATCGGAACATCAACTGGCATGAGAGTGTGGAGATCATGTGTCTGTACAATGTTGTTATTAACAATCTGGAGAGATCTAACTTGAGTTGCAAGGTGAGTTGAGAAATAGAGCTTAGACTGCAGAGCACAAGGCAAGCGTGATTTGGAACGGGCGTGGTGATATCGGTCGAGGCTCTAAGTTTAAGCTACACGAATTCGTCCTCCAACCGTACTCGGCTTGCATAGCGTGGATGCAGCTTTATTTTCATTGCCTTTTACCGCTCCTGTGGTATTTTATGTACCATAGGTCCTTTTACCAGTAGTATTTTATGTACCATTTCTTTTTCAGTTCGTGGTAGTATCCTTAAAAGTAATAGGGTTGACGATGAAGAAGTTCCTGCAGCCAAATTTGAGTTTATTGGTGGATGCTCAGCCGGGCGGCTCGATCCACGACCTGGGGAAGCTGATATATAGGAAGATGCAGGACCGGCACTGGGAGGTCAGGGACACTGCGTTGGAACTGTTGCACATTTGCACTGACATCGCGTATATAAGTAAGTGGTATAATATTTTTATAGTTTATTGTAATCAAACTTGATATTTTATTGCTGGTTATGTGAAATTTCGAATTTATTTTGTACAAATAATATACCATACCAGCTATCGATATCGGTCTGACCCGCCGCATTAGATGTTTCATATCAAAAAGGAGCCAATGAAGAGACATAAATCGATTATCGCGCGAATACAAAATGAAGAAGGAGGGTGCTTTTGACGGCACGATCGGGTTTGCCTTACAAACGAATGCGACCATCACTTATTCACGCGATTATCGCTTTTACTAGGACGACTATTAACAGAATAGAAAGAAAGAAGAAAGTGTGTTGCGCCAGTCCCAAGTAACGACAGGAATGTGACCATGATGACCTCTGGATAAAAATGCTATTTATTACCATAACAGGCTGACCTGCGGAACTTTGTCTGCGTCACATTTTTAATCAATGCTCCGCTCCTTAGGCTACCTGCAGCGCGGCTTAGCTGCAGCCGCGCTGCTGCCACGCGGCACTTTGCGGCAAATTTGAAGGCGCCCTTAGTCATAATGAATACTGAAAGTGGAAATATACTTTCTTTTCAGAGTTCCCACCATTCCAGAAGCAGATATTGGAGAACAACCTCATCAACGTGGCAGCGACGATCGCCTTCAACGACTATGAGTCGTACGTGCAGGTGTCCGCGCTCAAATGCATCGGCGCCGCCAGCCGGATCAACTCCGTGTGGGACCAGCTGATCGTGGAGTACCCTGATATGAAGGTACACCATCATTTCACTCAAAAAACGTCCACTGTAGGACATAGGCCTCCTCGAGTGTCGCCACAGCGACCGATCTTGTGCGTCTCGCATACAGTCTCGCGGCTTTCACCAGGTCAGTAGTACCTTTGGGAGGCCTTCGAACGCTTCTTCTTCCGGTACGCGGTCGCCACTCCAGAACCTTTCGCCCTCGATACATAAAAGTGATGATTTGGACACATTGTTTTACAAAAAAAAATGTCCACTTAATCATTTTAATTATGTGGTCGTTTCACACAAATATTGTTGTCAAGTACTGTTACAATGTAAGGTTACTTACTACGAGTATGTTACCAAGTATTGTTTAAACTCAAACTCGACTCAAAGCATTTATTTCAATTAAACCATTTACAGGTACTTTTGAATCGTCAAGGTTTCTACTAGAGATGCCACGAATAGTGAATGTGCCGAATATTCGGCAAGAATCTCGGCCGAAGCGACGAATATTCAGCAACACTTAGTAGACCATCATTGAAGTGTTTGCGATAACACCGCAGCCGTGGGCGTATTTATTTCATTGGCGAGTAGGTCGTGCCACGCACTATTGATTGATTGTTACATAAAAGTCTGTATATCTTTTTTTTCCCATATAATTCCATTTGCAATCGGTCCTCGGACCATAAGCGAGGTGGAGCAGCCAGTGCTGCGCCTCCCACTTATAGAAGGTGGTTCCTCTTCAGCCTTTTTACCAGCGCTGTCGGGTTTAACAGTTCATTAACTAGTGGGTTTGGATGCAAGGCTAGGCGTGCTTTGTGTTGTATTTTGTATCGCTCGATTTTAGAGTTCACTGTTGGCATTTGTAGATAGTCGTGAATTTCGTCATTCCTAGCAAACCAAGGTGCGTTAGCTATTGTTCTTAGGATACCATTTTGAACTCTTTGCAGGCAGAGTATGTTGGATTTGTTGGCAACGCCCCACACTTGAATCCCGTGTGTCCATATGGGCTTGAGAACCGAGTTATAGATGAGGAGTTTGTTGTCTACAGAGAGCACTGTGTTTCTTCCCATGAGCCAATACAGGTTGCGGAACTTGCAGTTTATCTCGTCCCTCATATTTAATGTGATGCTTCCATGTTAGGCGCCTATCTAAGTGGAAGCCAAGATACTTTACACAATCTGTGTGTGGTAGGGTGTCAGGACCAAGTCTAACAGGTGGTGTGTTTCCGTGCCTGAGCGTGAAGGTGATATGGTTAGACGCACTGGCACGTATTCTCCACTTACAGAGCCATGTATGAGTTTCGTCTAGTTGTTTTTGGAGTCTTTTGCTGGCCATTTCTGAGTTGTCATCAACTGATAGATAAGCTATGTCGTTGGCATATGTTGCTATGGTTATGCCATCCAATGTGGGTAGATCTGATGTAAAGATATTATACAACACTGGGCCAAGAACAGATCCCTGTGGTACACCAGCTTTCGCTTCAATCAATATTGATCTTGCTTCGCCTTGTTTCACTTGGAAGCAACGGTTAGATAAATACGACTGGATGAGCAGGAACATTGAGTGTGGAAGTTTTTCCTTCACTTTAGCCAGCAGTCCTTTGTGCCAGATACGGTCAAAGGCTTGCTGAACCTCAAGGAATGCCGCTGAGCAGAACTTTTTACGCTCGAAACCCTGTCTTCCTGTTTGGTAAACTCGGTGAACCTGTTCAATTGTTGAGTGAGATTTCCGAAAGCCAAACTGGTGAGACGGAACAACATCATTGGCATCTATGCACGGTTTTAGACGGTTGAGGAATATCCTCTCCCACAGGTTGGAGAGTACAGGCGTTAAGTTTATCGGCCGATAAGACGAAGCCTCATGTTCAGGTTTACCTAATTTATGGATCATGACAACTTCGGAGATTTTCCACAGGCCAGGAAAGTGAGATGTTCAAAAAATTGCGTTGAACAAACTGGCTAGGAAAGAAACGCTTTTTGTTGGGAAGATTTTTAAGTATGCAAGGCGTGATCAGGTCGAATCCCGGGACTTTTCTCGAGTTTAGCATTCTGATTTCCTTCGCTATTTCTTTGGGTGTTGTGATAGGCATACACATCTGAAAATCTTGTTTCAATATTGCGTCAATTTCATGCTCATCAGCAACACTTTCGTTGGGTTTAAATACAGAGGACAGATGCGTTGCGAATACCTCGGCCTTTTCCAAGTCAGTTCTGGCCCAGGAACCCCCCGATCTGATTGGAGGATAGGATTGTTGAGGCTTATCTAAGTTTTTAGTGGTCTGTATATCTTAAAAAATAAAAATCATTCTTCATGACTTAACTTACCACTGATAGATTTTGAGTATTAAACAAATGCTGATTTATTATTAAAATAACAATTTTGTGACCAATATTATGCGTTTCTCTTTCATGATTTGGTATTGGGTATTCGGCTAAATGCTTCGGCTGAATACCGAAAAGTAAAAAAAGTAGCCGAATACCGAATAGTTGCTCAATATTCGTGGTATTCGTGGTTTGTAATCTGTACCCGTAAAATGTGGGTTGGGCGACTTCCTACGGTCTGCAGAGCTCCAACAAGAACAGCTTTAAAAAAATTGCAAGAGTTTCTTTAAAATAAAATGGGTTGTCATTGGCAACCCATCTGTTCTAGGCGTGATAGTACAGTTGCCTATAAGCGGCAGTCACCACTTACTATCAGATGTGGTGCACCTGTTTGTTTGCCATTATTTGGCAATGATAAACGATTTGTTGCTCCCTATTACCTCTTAAGCTCCTTATCATAATTTGTGAATAGACAGAGTGAGACTCCGTCTATTAATTTATCTATGGCATAAACAACCCAAACTTTATATCTGTAATTTTCATTCCAGAATCGATTAATCTACATTCTACGCAACAGTGAGGAAGGTATTGTAAGGAAAGAAGCGTGCAACGTCCTTTGCAACTTGTACCAAAACAACAAGTTGTGTCCCGGCTTTGCCCAGACCCTCTACGAACACATGGCCTCCTCTGCCCTCACAGACTTCCACTGGGAGGTCCAGATCAGTGCCCTCAACTTCTGGAAGCGAGTCTACCACTCCCTCCTAAACGGACAAGGTATGCTCGATGGCACCTTCCCCCCTGTAACATTCTCTAGGGAATCAAGAAAAATCGTCACATTAAACGAAGCAGAAATACAGAAGAGACTTCTCAAAATACTAGACGAACTATCCGCCATCGGATGTCTCACCGTCTTCGTTACGTTACTCCACGACCAAACTGAAGTTTGCATAATGGATGCTACCCTCAACATAGCACAAGAATTGTACGATATTCTCAAAAGATATAACGTGTTAGAATTATTGACACCAAAACCAGGAGAAATAACTAGCGTAGAAGAACTGCTTGGACATATCAAAGAGGAAAAAGAGGATGTCGATGATAATGTAGAGATGTTGGATGCGCAGAACTCTGATAATGTCATCGAAGATATACTAAACGCAGATGATGTGAACTTACTGGCAAGCATATACGAAAGGCACATGTCGTTACAAGGAACCAAGATGGTAGCACCTCTAAAACCAAAGATAAAACTAATGAGATTCGCATCGCCATACTTATTCACTACTTACTTCAAAAATACAGACTTTAAGCAGATTATTGAAGATAAAAGAAAGTGGAACGACGGTATTAGAAGCTTCTCGTCGCTTCTCGATGATGTTCTTGGTTTGTACGAAGTTAATCATGAAGCTAATTCTTTAGATTGTTACTAGTGTTAAGATGTAAAGTTACTTATAAGTAATACTACTATTAGTAAGCTTGAGATTATATTTTCTTTATAATCAATGTCTTTTATTATTACAAAATAACAATATAAATAATACACATCAAAATACTTAGATCATTTGAAACTTATATAGTACTCTCCGTGCTTAAACCTAAAACTTAAACGTCTAATATTTCATCTAGCAATATGTCTAAACTATTGTAAACTTCAGAATTCCATTTCTTTTTGTCTTTTATGATTGAGCGAAAATCCGTTCCTTTAAATGTTTCTAAGAACTTGTTTGGATGTACCTTTTCTTTTCTTGGAATATTAAGTCTGTAATCTTCTTCCATTTCATCAGATGTTGTTTGAATATAACTGTCATGTAGATTCATTATGAGCTCACTTTGATCCGTATTTACTATACTACATATAACCTTCTCTCTTGTTTCTGCATTACCTGTGAAAGTCAAATCCATTGCCATTTCTTCGTCATTGTCTTCCAGCTTTGCTTCCATTGGATAAGTTATAGCATTATCTTTAATAATTCCGAATTTGTATTTATCTAGTATTCCTATCAGTTCTGTAGCCATGCAGTAGGCTAGCTCCATAATTTCTATGTTGTATACTTCGTTCATACATTCGTAGAGTACCGTTAGGCAGCCTATTGAAGATAGATCGTGCATTATTGAGGTGAGTTGTCGTAGGATTTCCTTGTCATGTAACGTTATGATTTTTCGTTTCTCTTTTGAGAAGGTGACGGATGGAAACTTCCCGTCGAGCATTCCCCTGTACGTCAGCTGGCTAGATATCTCGTGTTTCCAGAACTGTAGGGCTGCTAACTGCACCTCCCAGTGCAGGTCGTCCAGTGCGGCGGCCATCATTACTTCGTATAACGTAGTTTGGAAGTTTTTCGCCACCTTCTGGTTTGTGTAGACCCTGGTCAGAACTTTCGCCGCTTCTTTCCGCACCATTCCTTCCGGATTGTTTCTAAGTATGAAGACGAGTTGCAACTGAAATGAAGTTTAAAGTTAACTTTTACCAAAGCATTAGGTACACCTTACTGTGTCGTTAGACCTTACTGCCCACGAGATAAGAAAAAGACCAAAGCATTTCCTCCTCATTTTCTTTTAGGATACATTGCTAGATATATTCAATTTAAAGTATCACAGAGTGATAACTTTGATGCCACCTCAAATTTATGTTCTCTGTAAACAATTTTAATGCAACAGCCTTCTATGACACACAAATGTGTTGCCATTTCCTTTACCCTTGTCAAATGAGTGTGGAAAAAGGATTGGCAGTTTGAAAGACCAGCAAGACTAAGAAATAAACAGAGAAGAAGTCAAGAGTTCAGAGATGGAAGATGATGAATTTTCTCTCGACGTGTACTCTCTCAAAAACTTACATAAATGTGAGGGTTATCGGCGAGCACTTCCTTCCATATGCTCTCGATCTTGGTGGCGGCTGCGAGGCACCTGAGTGCGGTGCTCTGAGCGTAGTACTCCGGATCAGTCAGCGCCATCTTCGCAGCGAAGATCATCAGGCTGTTCTCGCTGATCACCTTCTGTAGAGGTATGTATTCTGGAAAATAATTGATATAGAATTTATAAAGGATTGTAAATCTACTAAGTACCTATATAAATATCATGGTGTGACCGTGAGTGTCCAACTGAAGCTTCGGCTTCGACCAGTTTCGGCCAAAAAACCACCATCGACGAAACCTTCGACTTAAGCTAAAATGGGCCGAAGTTATGTCGAATCCGAAGATTTATCTTAAACTAGCTGTCCCGCGCAACTTCGTCTGCGTCACATCTTTCATAAATGCCCCGCTCCTATTAGACTTAGCGTGATGTTTAGCCTATAGCCTTCCTCGATAAATGGGCTATCCAACACTAAAATAATATTTTTCAATTCGAACCAGTATCCTGAGACTAGCGCGTTCAACCAAACTCTTCAGCTTTATTATACTAGTATCTATAGATTCACATTATTTCGAAATGTTGTTACTTTTTAAAAGTAACAAAGTAATTTTTATCATCTCTTCAAGATAAACTTCTAGAGCTGATGCTGATGAGAATATCTTGAACTGATTTTTAGGGTTCCGAAAAAAAAAAGCAACCCTTATAGGATCACTCGGGTGTCTGTCTGTCTGTCTGTCCGTCTCCGGATCCACTGGACCGATTCTGTTGAAATTTGGTATACATATGGACTTCTATGACCCAAACACGGACGCGTTACGTAAATTATAAAATTTTTAGTATGGTGGTCACTTTTGGGGGTCAAACAAGAAAATTAAAAAAAAACGTTTTTTGAACAATATCGTGTGACATATCAAATTAAAGGGCTTACTGTGAAGGTTTTAATTATATTTTTTTCATAATTTTAAAATAAATGATTTAGAAGTTATTCAAGAAATTAGACGAAAAATGACCATTCGCCCCTTATCTCCGAAACAACTGAGCCTAAAATTTTGAAAAAAAAATGGAGATAATAGATCTTTACCTAAAGATTACAGGAAAACCTATTAGAAGTCTGTAGTGTTAAAATAACATGTTAAAAAAAAAATAATTCGTTCGGAACCCTTTGCACGCGAGTCCGACTCGCACTTGGCCAGTTTTTTTTAGGGTTTTCAAGCCTTCGACTTTGGCTTCGACCGAATGTTGTGGCTATAGTCAATTAATCATTTTCTATTTCGGTTACGTACAGAAATTGACCTTCGGTAGGACACTAATCATATCCAGTATGCTCGCTCCCCTCTGTAGATCTACTTCAATTTGAAAGTAAGGTCAATCACATTTTATTTTATTTTACAAAAAATCAAGTTGTATCCGGATTTAAAAGATTCTGTTATGTTTTTGGCAGTGTATGATAAGGTAGACGTGACCTTTCCCGTGTGCAAATCCAAAACATGTTTTTACAAGTCTAGCAGTTTTTGTTTAGTGTTCTTGCAAAATGTGACCATTTTGTTAGGTACGCCATTTAGTGATTAGACCTGTACCTACGTCTTTGTCGACTTGAAGCGATTTGAATTCGTTAAGCGCCAATTGCATGATGATTTTGTGATGCGAAGGGGCCTAAAAATACGGTTTACAAAACAAAGTGATTAAGTATGTAGTCTCATGCATGTACTCATAGTACCTACTAATATTCCGCCACATAAGCATGAGAGTGCATTTTTATTCGTCTCTATGCATAGGTACTCTGATTTTTTTACACCAGCCCATCACGAGCATGAAACGAGTACTTCAGATTCTAAATTGAAGGTAGGCGAATTTGAAGGTAGAAACGTGTCTAACTCTCCCTTGATGCAAAAAATTTACAGGTTTTCATGCTTATGTAGAGTTTGGCAATAAATCGCAGTTTCTAATTAAGAAGTTTAGTATTTCCTATCATCAAACTAATCTTATATAGGTACAACCTGTAACAGAATAAACGCAAGGGATTGACGTTTGACGTCTGTGTCGGTGCAGTCTTGTCGTACTTAATTTTGAGAAAAATAAATATAAACAACTCGTGTTTTTGCATAATTTTTATTCATTGCTGCGCATAGTGAGAGGTTACGTGACATTTGTTGGAGTGGACTTTAAATAGTGAGTTTCAGGGACGTTATACTATCGAAAACATTACCGTGACTAGGCAGCTAAAGTCAGTACCTACCCTCTAATTTCTACAATTGGGGCGAGCTGCTTGCTTTGCATCAGAGCCATCTATCGCTTTTGTCGATAACGACATATAGATCCATATTGGGATCCCCAGTGGCACCATCTAGCTTCCTGCCCCCGGATCACTTACACCATCTCATCTCACCATAATGCCAGGTATCAACTGCGGTGGGTGCGGTCGCTTTATTTCGTCGTCAGAGGGCGCAAAATGTGGTAAATGTCAAGCTCACTATCACAGAGTCTGTGTGGGCATCCCGACAAAGGCAGCATTACCTGCGAACTGGCGTTGTCCCGAATGTACAAAAGGTCTCGCCCGGGATAACAGGGCTGAGACCCCAGTCAGAGGCGCTTCGGAGGGTTCTGTGAAAAAGCCAGGAATCGTGGAGCAAGTATGTACTCCGAAGAGCCCCGCGATCAACTCCAAACCTACTAGCCCGGTAAAGTGTGCCGCCCCTCCGACGAGCAACACCACTACAGCCGATGTCGCTTCGCGGGTTGTGCCTCAAATTGATTTGAACCCGATCATGGAGGAGTTGCGAGCGATGCGCGCGGAGGTGCAGGCTTTCAGGAAGGAGATGGAGCTGGAGATGATGGGGCTCAGAGCTTCTATGGGTGCCTGCCACAAGCGCATTGACGGGTTGGAGGCACGATTAGACGCTTTGGAAAAGCGAGCCTCGACCGGCCCGCCAGACTCAGCGGCGGTCGACGTGATCGTCGAGGACTTAAGGCGTGAAATCAACGACAGGGACCAGGATCTTTTGGGTAATGACATAGAGATCTCAAACATACCGGAGGCAGTGGTTGATAACCCGACCCATATCGTGCAGGTCATCAGCACGAAGCTAGGAGTCACTCTCGAGGAGCGTGACATTGTCAACGCTGAGCGGGTCGGCGGCAGGCAGCTCAACGCGACTGCCTCGACGGGAGCAACAGAGTCTCGCCCGCGCGCCATTGTCGTGCGACTGGCGCGACGTGATCTGCGCGACAAGCTGCTCGCGAGCGCGCGGGTGCGGCGAGGAGCTACGACGGCCGACCTCGACATGCCTGGCACGGCCCGGCGGTTTTATGTCAACGAGCGCCTCACGAAGACAAACCGCCAGTTGTTTCGGAAGGCACGGGACGCTGCTGGCCTCTATGGCTGGAGGTTCGTGTGGACCAAGCGGGGCCGCATTCTCGCCAGAAGGAAGCCAGAAGACTCAACCCACAGAATTCGCTCCGAAGAAGACATTACTCGCGTGTTCGGTCCTGTCAATGATACAGCCTAATTATTACTCTTTATTAATCTTAATTTTCTATGTGTTCATGTTAATTTTTGTCACTGGGGAAGATATGCGTCGCTGCTGTTTTTATTGGCCGTGTTACCATAGCTTGGCGTCAGGTGTGTATAGAAAGTTTTTAACTGTATATTTATACATACTTATCCTATTTATACATATTGTTCTGCTAATCAAAATAAATATAATTCTTACTAAAGAAATCACCAAAATATTTACAATAATTCTAACCTATTATAATGATATCACCAAAGAAATCACCAAAATATTTACAGTTATTCTAACCTATTATCATGACATCCTATTCTTAAAACAATTCGACCCATTGTATCCCACTGCTAAACATAGAACCAACCTCCATTTCTACTTATACATATTATACATACATAACATACACAGACACACATACTTAAATAACATGGATGGCACATACAAATGACTCCAAGTAAATGTATCAAGTTTGGTCTACTGAATGCAGGTTCTCTGGGAACTAATCATGATGAGTTTTTGATAGCCATGAGCAACCACACTGTGGACATCATGGCTATTAATGAAACATGGCTTCGCGAGGGGGAGGAAGACCGGGCACCTAGTGTGCCAGGTTATAGGCTTAAGCATATACCGCGACCGGTATCTGTTAGAGGTGGGCGCGGTGGTGGGGTTGGTTTTTATATAAAGAATGGCATAGCAGCACGAATAAAAGTTCACCCCAACCATCCTGATGTTGAACAACTCTGGTTGGGCCTTACGGTAAATAAAAAAAAATTGCTCATTGGAACTGCATACCGTCCACCATGGTTGGATTTAGAGCTCTTTCTTGAGGGCCTAACTGCCAGTATCAGTTGCCTAGCCCCTTTTGATAATTTAATACTGCTAGGTGACCTTAATGTCAACATGTTAGATGTGGGCAGCTCAAAAACGAAACAGCTTTTGGAATTTTTTAGCTATTTGAATGTCAAACAGTTAGTCCAAACACCTACACACTTTGTGGGTGACAGCAGCTCACTTATTGATTTAATATGCTCAGACGCCACTATCCGTAATCTCGTGGTGCATCACAGTAGGGATCTTGGTCATCACTCCTTCATCTCTTGTGAGACTATATTTAAGAAGGATAAGCTTAAGCCAAGATTAATAGTGTATCGCCCACTCAGAGACATATTGGAGGATCATTTTGACACCGATCTGAGAATGATACCATGGTCAAGTGTTGGAGCCATGAACGATGTGAATCTAATGGTTCAAACATTTAACACGTTTATTATACAGCTCTTCGACCTCCATGCTCCTATTAAGGAAAAGACATTTAAAAATCGCCCTACACCCTGGATAACTGACAACATTCGCCTTATGTTCAAACTTAGGGATGAAGCTAGGAAGGCATCTCGTGAATCAAGAGACAGAGCATATTATCTGGACCTCAAGCGTCAAGCCGCCATGGCACTCAGTGCCGAGAAAAGGGCTTATTTTACTAAAAGCATCAATGAGCAAATTAAGGACCCAAAACTGCTGTGGCGTAATTTAAAATCAGATGTGCTTCCAGACCATAAGCAAAGATTGCTGCCTGGTCATTTTGACAATCCAGAAAATATTAACGCATCATTTCTGGATGTCCCAGGTAGTAGTCTTCCAAATGTTTCACAACTTTCCTACTTTGACTCTCACATACATAGTTCTGCCAAATTCTCCCTTTCAACAACCAATCAGGAGTCAGTGTTGAAAGTTATTAGGAGTTTAGGGTCTAATGCGCAGGGTGTGGACGGGATAAGTCTTGACATGATATCACTGACATTGCCTCAAACACTGCAAGCTATCACAGACATTATCAACCAGTCTATCCTTACAAGCACATTCCCTGAAATCTGGCGATGCGCGGTTGTGCGCCCTATTCCTAAAAATAATAACCCGGTTGACACGAAGGATCTGAGGCCAATTAGTATTTTACCCTGCCTATCAAAGATCCTGGAACGTGTAATATACTCGCAAGTTATTGAATACTTGGAAAGTAATGGCATTCTCCCAGACCTTCAGTCTGGTTTTCGAAAGGGAAGGGGTACTGCGACAGCTCTAGCTGACGTTGTGGGAAATATCCTGGAGGCGCGTGACAGGGGTGAGGGAACAATTCTAGCCCTACTGGATTTTTCCCGGGCTTTTGACGCTATTAATACTACTTTGCTACTGTCAAAGTTAGCTTACTACGGCTTTGATGGTAGCACTGTGGAGTGGTTTCGAAGTTATTTGACTGGAAGATCGCAATACGTTGAAATCAGTAGGGAGGATGGATCCACTTTGTTTTCTTCCCCCCTCCACGTGTCACGAGGAGTGCCACAGGGATCAATTTTGGGCCCTTTATTGTACATATTATACAGTGCTGATATCATAAAATCATTTTTGCACTGCAGGTACCACATGTACGCTGATGATATCCAGTTGTATGTTTCATTTAAGGCTCATGACACATCCTCGGCAGTGAAGAAGATGAATGAAGACTTGCAAAGAGTGGTCTCATGGTCAGAGGAAAACTCTCTGGTTCTGAACCCTCTCAAATCTAAATTCATAGTGCTAGGCACTAAGAAGCAGATCTCTGCAATAATATCAGCCAAACCAGAAATAATGATCAAGGGCGAGATTATTGACAGAGTGGAGCATGCATGCAACCTTGGGCTGCTTATGGATCCAGAGTTGCACTTTGAAGCCCATATAACCAATGTCCTGAGAAATTGTTTTTACAGGTTGAAGGTTTTATACGGGATTCGTAAATACCTGAGCCTACCTGTGCGGAAACAACTCGTTGATAGTCTCATACTTTCTAAACTAAACTACTGCGACATAGTGTATGGCCCATGCCTACTCAGCAGAACGGAAAGAGTGATTCAACGAATTCAAAATGCTTGTGTGCGTTTCTGTGTTACTGTACCACGTAGGAGCCACGTAACTCCTTACATAAATCAGATTGGGTTGCTAAAGATGGCTGCCAGGAGGAAGCTTCATTTAGCCAACTTAATGTTTGGTATAACTACGTCCATGAAACCACACTATTTGTATGAGAAGCTAACTTGGAAACAAAGCTACTTAAAGAACAATCTTCGATCCATGGTTAATCCGCTGACTGTGCCAATGCACAAAACTGCTTCTTTCAGAGGGTGCTTCAGGTTTGCAGCCACGCATTGTTGGAATGATCTCCCACCACCAATGAGACGCCTGAAAACATTACAGTGTTTCAAGTACCAATTTAAGAAGTTACTTATGCTTCAACAACTGTCATCTTGAGTTTTCTTTTTTTTTTTTTTTTTTTTTTTTTTTTTTTTTTTTTTTTTTTTTGTATTGCTACACTGTACTGTACCTCGGGGTCATGGCTATCACACTTGGGCTGGGATCTCCAACGGTGCGGGCTATTTAAATCCTGAGGTTCCACTTTCCTTTCCTTTGATTCGTTTCGTTCCTTGTTTCTGTGCTTGGATTTACTTTCTCTTTGAATGGTATTTACCTCACACCTGTAATAGTTTAGTAAATTTATTTGAATTGATCTGACATAAATATACAATAACTACATTGACTTATTTACACTATTTTAATCTTTTATTTATACGTTTGCAATTTCAATTGTTCACTTATGATGTTCCAATATGATTAATAAAATAATTACTAACCTACACATCCATGATAGTTTAAACTTATTAGCAGAGGATCCTCGTTAGGTACTACTTGACTTAATAACGATATTCCCCTTTTGCTCGGTTTGGGTTCTCTTCTGAGCGTGTTTGTCATCTATGAACATAGTTATTTACGCCCCTATCACATAATACACACCAAAATGACTCACAAATAACACTATCCAACACACAATCTAACAACACTGAACACATAACAAAACTCACTTTAAATACAATATACTCTTACTCTGTGATAGCGGAAACAATATTACGTGTATTGCGCAAGTCAAGAACATTATTGCATAATAATGTTAATTACGCATTCCTTCGTTTGGCAGCCATATTGTGGGCGTGCGCATTGCATAGATTATTGGTTTTTAGTTTTTGTTGTCTTTGGTGCGCACAGATAACATAGCTATTTTTTTTTTAGAGTTGTGCGCGCCACTGTTAGTCGGCCTCATTCCACCGTCTGCACAATAGACTTGCCATCTCTTTACCGTCTTATTTATTATATTTTACCCTTATGACTTTATTTTTCTGTTTATTTGTCCCGTTTAATTACTGTTTATGCTGCTCCGATCGACGTCATACTCAACGCCGGCTGTCGCTGAAAACCAGCGCTGTGGCTCTGTCTCGCACACGGGTCCTAGCATCATGCTGAGCGATGGCCGTTTTGCGCGAATGTGACGCATATCTTCCCAACTGTTATAAAATTGTAATTTTGTTTTATTTAATTTTAATTTTTTTTGGTATGCGTCATGCTTGGCGCAAATAAACGCTTTTTCTTTCTTTCTTCTTTCAATACCTCTTAAGGGGTCATCGAAATCATCATTACGCGAAAAAAAAACGCCTTTCCCATACATTAGTGTGCGTATAACTCGACAAAATGTACTGAACGGCTGTTTCTTTTCGCGATTTCGAGATTGGTCCCATAGTAAAAGTTGTTCATTATTCTGTTAAACGTTGTATATGATTAGCTTGTTTGTTTTATTTTAAAGTAACCAATTTTATTTTGGGTTTTTCGGAACCATATTATTATATGTCGTTATTTTGTGGGACAAGTCCTCTATTCAATACTCACTAATGAACGATATATCCGTACAGCTCAGAAGCAGGTTCAGAGCTGAGTCCCTCACTTCCCAATCCTCGTGGTGCATATACATCTTCATGACAGCCCCTATCACTGTTAGGGTGCTCTCCTGCCTGCTTTCCACCAGCAGCGTCATGTTCGGAGACAGGAACTTCTTCACGCACAGGTCTATCAGATCTAAGACTTGGACTATTTGCTGAAAGAGAAATGTTTATGGTTATTTTATCAGTTTTGTGGTCATTATAGCCATTGTCGTCTGTTACTTCGACTCAAAAGTTGTGTAGGTCATTTATCAGATGGACATGCCCGGTTGTCAACACTGCGAGGATCGCCCGGAGGACACAGTATAGCATACGGTGGGGTCTGCCCTGCTTGGGCGGAGCACCGCCATGTCCTCGTCGAGGCGATCGGCGGCGGCGACCTCTCGCGTCCGGCTCTGGTTCAATCTATGGTCCGGAGCGAGGAGGCATGGGAAGCGGTCACCTCTTTCTGCGAAGCAGTAATGATAGCGAAGGAGAAGGCCGAACGCGTGAGAGAGAGGGAAACCTCACGCCCCAGCCGCCGCAACAGGAGAAGACGCCCCGGGCATCGGGAGTCGCAGGACGATTCCCGGCCACCGTAGACGCGGGCTTGCGGACGGCGAGCGTTGGGTGGCTCGCCGTCCGATCTGAACCAGGCCCGGGTCGACGGCGCGCTGTGTTCCACGCGCCCCTCAAAGAGCTGTCAGCATAGAAGACGGGGCCCGCTAGGGCCAGTGCCTGCCGGGGTTTTGGAATCTGTTCGGAAGAGTAACCGCGGCCCTGGAACACAAAGGGCATTAGGGGGAACACGGATGGGTTGATTGATTGATGATTTTAATTTTCTAGTTTGACCCCCTAAAGTGACACCCATACTAAAAATTTAATGATTTACGTAACGCGTCCGTGTTTGGGTCATAGAAGTCCATATGTGTACCAAATTTCAACAGAATCGGTTCAGTGGATCCGGAGACTACTGTGACAGACGAACAGACAGACAGACACCCGAGTGATCCTATAAGGGTTCCGTTTTTTTTTCGGAACCCTAAAAAGGTCATTCGTCAGATCCTGTACATATGTACCTGCTGTCTAATAAATACATTCTTACTTCAAAACTATGGTTATGAAAGTAATTTTACCTCACTGCATGTTGATTTAGATTAAACTTGGTACACTATGTCCTGAAATAGCTAGGATATAGGACTTTGTCCCGGAAATTTACCTTGGGATGATTTCTAACTTTCTCGCGGGGCAGAATCTAGTTATTCATAAATTAAGTTTATCATTGTGCTCATGACTTTTAGTGACTAACATCAGACGTGGTGTGAGAATACTGTGATTGTTAAAATTATAATAATCTAGTATCTCATTTACCTTTGTATTTAAAATATCCTGTTTTAGTAAATTCATGAGTCCCTCTTGAAGGCTGGCGATTTCGACGTTCTCATACCAGAATATTTTGTGTTCCTTCAGTAACATTCGTATCGCGTCCAACACTAAGGACAGCAGTCTCACATCGTTCGGACACTTTATAGGACTCTCAGTTAGAATCAATCCCCCTGCTCCATCCGACAGTATGTAGACATCCAAAACGTGGAAAAGACTCTGGAAATATAGGCCTGCTTGAGCGGCCGTGAGGTGACCCTTCAGTCTAAATAATTCTCTTATCGTAGCGATGGCGACTTCTGTTAAATCATTGGCTTCTATCAGTATCCTGTATGTATAACAAGCAGTAAAAATGTGCTCTGTTAAAGTTTTACCAATCTTCGTAAGAAACTTGTCAAGAAAAGCGTGCTTCTCTTCCGGTGTTCGTCCAGGCTTATTCTCAAACGCAAAAATCAACAGTGGCTCTACCAAGTACACAATAAACTGATCCGACAGTTGTAATTTCTGTCCGTTCCTCTCAAATGTAAGCGGTAAAGGTAGTTCATCTTTGTAAGTCTTCTCGAAATTCGACCAGAATATGTTACACTTTATACAAAAATCTGTGACGGCTTGGATTTCTCGTTTCTTAATGCAACGCAATATACTATTGTGGTAGAAAACAGCAAATTCATTACAAAACTCGTCCACTCTACCACTGAACAACAAGTGTCTTTGAGAAGAGTAGTAAAATCTTAGACATATGTTATTTACACAGCCAAGTAAACAAGAGTACCGAGTTGCTTTCGCAATAAACATTAATGGACGCTCCATTAAAAAATATGACCGCAAAATAGTCACAACGTGGTTAACAGGTACATTCTCCATTTCGGTTAAAATACTTAGTAACGCAAACATGTGAGAGCCAATTTTTGCAGCAAAAGTTTTGTCCAATTCATGATCTATGAGTTCTACGGTTTGATATTCGCTCGTCATGATAGGTCTCACGACATATTCCAACACTTGCGTCAGTTCTGCTTCCATTTCATATTCGTTTAACTGCCTTACTAGTTTTGTAATAAATGTGAAGGCGGCTTTTGCAATTGGGATAGATGAGCGATGGGTGTCTGGATGAAGTATGTATTCCCATACTTTATGTTCTAGAAGTAATTTTAATCCAGAAAGGTGTGTTATATGCACCGTTGCTAACTTTATACAGGCTAAGTGAAGTCCACGGCTCTGAATCTTCGTGCTCAAGTTATTGAGAATGCAATATTTGAATGCCGGACCTTGTAAGCCATGCATTTGCATTTTGGTGAACTGAAGCTCATTCTTGAAGAGTATTGTGATGATTTCAAAAAAGAAAATTTTAACCGACGTCGGAGCATTTTTTAGGTTAGCGACTGAATCAAATATAACATCGGAGAAGCAGGGGTTCTCCAGGAGACATTTACCAGGACCTGGAACACACAAAATGCACATTATTTCTTTCGATTCTGGGTAGGTATTTCTTGCTACCAAAACGGTACCTTTCTTCTCCTAAAATTGTTTGTCCGAAAATCATTATCCATAACACGTTTGCTATAAAAATTCAGTAACCATAATGTTCAAAATCCCGAAATTTTGTTTAACATAATAATCTGTAGTTCTAAAAGTATTGTGTCATAATATCGAGTACCTACTACAATAATTAAATCTCCTTTAATCAATTTTACATGACCTAAAGTCATATGTCCTAAGTATTGTGTTAAATAATGTGTATTATTCCGAATGTTAATTTATAATAATTTTTTTTAGTCCTAAAACATTTGCTAAAAATTTGGTTTTAGTGACAGAAACGAATCGCTGTAAATCCGACTCCACGCAGTCTTGTCTGCCCTACCCCTAGAGTGTAATTTCAAATCGCGTAGGCGCGGAGGGTCGAGGCGGCCCGCGAGTTGAGGACCGGGTGGTTGTAACACTCGCCGAAGCTGCGGTGGTGAGCGTTAAACCCATCTGCGACGATAAACGCGCGTGGGAACACCGGAGCTCCGCAGCGCCGGAGCCGTGACTGGAACCATGCCTGTGCATGTTGCATGCTTGCTTGCATGCTGCGTGCCTGCTTACATGCTGCGTGCTTGCTTGCATGCTGCATGGTTGCTTGCATGCTTGCTTTCACGCTAAATGCTTGCTTGCATGCTGCATGCTTGCTTGCTTACAAAAACCGCACATTACACTTATATTTTTTATTTTTGTACTTTTCACACACCCAGTAATAGTTTCCGTTGTAGAATCGATTTTTGTCGTAAATAAAGCCATCACAATTTAATTTTTATGCCAGCCTTATTAGACTTTAAAAGTTCACATTGCTGTATTTTCAATAATTTATTTTTGATACGAGTATATTATAAAACAAAAACGTATTTATCCTGTTACTAAACAGAACTACATAACAAGTGAACTATCTCAAAACAAGTTGGTAGAAGAAAAAATATTGCCCGCTCGTATCTACGTAACGCCTGAGAGAAGTTCATAGCAAAAGCTTTGTTATACAAATTTGTTCTAAAAATTGTATTATTATAAATAAATATTATGTAATTTGAATTTAGGACTTATAACTTTTATTGAAAATGGTTTTATGTCTTTTGTATATTATTGATTGTAATATTTATGACAAACTGATTTAGGACATGTTATATTTAGGGATTTCAATTTTATGGCATGTGATATTAATATTAAGTTCGGGTAAGTTATCATTCGGACAAATGATGATTAGGACAAAAAAAGTTATGGCACTTTAAATTATGGATAAAAAAGTTAGGTGATACAATAGAGAACCTACTGAAACCGCTAAGGCTATGTCTGTATTTTGGAGCAGGATAATCAGTTTAGTTTCTTTTGATTCTCTCATGTACCTAACGCTGACGAAACATTTTTTTAACTCGGATAACACGATCCGAGGCACAAGAGGGCAATAAACACTTAGGTAAATGAATCAATAATACCTAAGTATTATTGATTCATTCAGTACCTAATCGTCAAAAAGCTACGTAATGATGAGAAGTAAGTTTTATAGTGTAGGTATTAATAACAACATGAACGAGCAATTCATGAGGCGCGGATTGGTGAATAATATTTAACGTAAGAGGTGATTAGATTAGCGAAGAGAGTACGCGATAGAATAGATAAGGAGAGAGAATGCTGGGGGCAGCCCGAATCGGCTTCCGAATACGACCGATTAGAAAAGGAATCATCTCGGTCACGGTCAAGATCCGGCTTGCCGTATACGATGTATTAAGTGAAGGAACCCAATTTTGTTCAAAACTAGATTTTTCTTGCGGCTCTGCTTCCATAGTCTATCTTACAGGAACGTGCTTTTGTGGTGGAGCTAAAATCTGGGCTACTTTTTACACGATTAAGTACTTCCGAAGGAGGGTGGTTTTTATTTTTTCACACCACCTGCACGAAAACGTCGTTGTAGATTACGCAACGCAGGGATAAAGAAGTGTCTTGTCACGGGCATTATATTAAATTTCGAACTCAATGAAGAGTTAATTTCCGCCAAAAGCCGCTGGCAGAAGCTAGTAATTAAATAAATGCAGGCACTTGGCGATAGTGTAACATAATAGCATTCTGAGTATGCGAATTTCCATTATCTAGGTAGATGGTTTGCGAATCACAGCGCAAATAAGTAGAGCGAACTGCTGTCAACTGTCGAGTAGAATATGCACCCTTAGGGGCAGGTTAGGTCCCTCCCCCCACGGGGAGGGCGTGAAGGGCCCGCCGTGAAGGCGGGTAGTCGTCGGAGGAGGACTGGACGTAAAGGCTGCGCCGATCACCCAGTCCTCCTCCACTCAGACGATGCGGGAATGCCGCTGGGTTGTTTTAGTGGGTATACCGGTTCATACCGGGGAGTCCCACATAGCCCCCCCATTCCCCCAATAGGAGGGTATGCGTAATGCATTTAAAAAATAAAAAGGCAGGTTAGGTAGGCTGGTACTACAGCAATCTTGATATGGGTGAAATCTAACTAGTTCCGTTAGGCAAGATTATTTAAGTATGGAAGAACTTTTGATGTAGGAAGACACGCTGCGCAGGGCGACACCGACTCCTTACATTTCTCGTCATATCGCATCTCGATTGAGAAATCAATACAGGAACATGTTACCTACTGATTTCTTGCAAATTGAGGAGACTACAAATCGACAAATGAAGTGGCAGAGGCTAGGGCCAGTGCCTACTAGGGTTGCGGAATGCGGTCACCGCGGCCCTGGAACGGCATTAGGAGGAACACGGATGGGTTTTAGTCAGTAAGAGTCTGACACTCGCTTCTGCTCTGCCCAGAGCGGGAGGGGTCATTAGATGATTTCCCATAGATAAGTACTTAAAAAAAGGATTAACACGCTAGGAAGCTGGTGCAAGAACCCTTACGTGGTGACTGGTAAACAGTGGAAGAGCGTAGTCAAGGATCGAGTAAAGCGGTGTGTGATTAGAGGGAGTAGGTACTATGTCCACCAGTGCACTGCTTTATGCTGATGATCATATGTATGAGGTGATCTATGGCAGGTCCGTAGCCGGGAATATTCTTCAGGAGGGTTGAGCTCTGCATCAGAGTGGCCGATTATAGTCAGTCAGAGCCCCGGGCGGCAAATCCAAATTGAAGTCTTTCTAGGTAGGTGGGTACGCTACGCAGAGAAGCTTGAGAGAATGGCTTTGAACTTCAACATAATATGCAGAAAGAAAAACATGATGGATATTACAATTAAGTACGTGTATGCTGAAGTATTAAAAATAAATAAATATGTAGTTCAGAGCGAGCTCTTAAACAAAAAACCGCCAAGTGCGAGTCGGACTCTCACACAAAGGGTCCAATATTATTATTTCTTGTTATAGCGGCAATACAAATACACAATTTGTGAAAGTTTCAGCTGTCCACCTATTACGGTACTGAGTTATAGCCCGTTGACAGACAGACAGACGGACGGACGGACGGACAGCAGAGGCTTAGTAATAGGGTTCTGTTATTTACCCTTTGGGTACGAACCCCTAAAAAAGCAATTAATTGCTGTCATACACAGGTCCGAAAACATTTTAGCATGAATAAAACGGTGGTTTCATTAAGACATTACGGGGGGAAAGGAGGCCTGTAAACCCCCCAGAGCCCGACCCTTTGCCTACGGCCTGGCAGGGTCTAATACTGTCCACGCTCGCACTTTATTTAGACTGTATATAGAACTTACTTGTTATAATAAGGGGCAGACATAAATTGGCGTATACATCCATTTTTGCCGCCATAAAATTATGGTACAATTTGTGGACTACAAAGTATGGCTAATGGCTTTATATGTAGGTACCTAATTACCTCCTTGCATCGAATAAATAAATCGCGTATGTGAAATAACGTATGAGATGAGGTTACCGTTTGATACAATACTTACAGAGATAACATATAACACATTATAGGTATCTACATAAACACAGTATAGAACAAAGGTGCACTCACTGTTATCACTTCGGTCTTCAAGGAAATTCAATAATTTCTCCGTAGTGTGCTCGTTCAACACCACCTTTCCTTCAAAAACGTATTCCACAAGCAATTTAAACTTTTTCAAGTAATTGCTCACTTCCATCTTCTGAGTAATAATGATTACTGGCACTATTTTGTCCCGCTACGATTACATTTTTATCATCATTTTTATAGATTTGATAACGTACCCAAACACCGCGGCGTCGCAAAAGTTTTTTCACACAAAATTGAATGTGTACACAACACTCATTTTTTTTTTGCCACAAGAATGAATATATCTAATATCTATATTTTAGAATCACGTCTGTAAATCCTAAAGTCATGAGTACCACTTGCCAGTCAAGAGCGAACTAGGAAATAATATACAAATACAACTTGTTTCTATAGCTGAGCAAGGCCAAAAACTAAAATCGTATAACGCGTTATATAATAAGGTATATGATAATCACGTTTTTTCTGTCTGTCCGTCTCTACACGTTTTTATATCCTAACTGGTATGTTTTTTATCGAATTTGTATGGTTAGTATTAGAGTCTATACTTATAAAGCTATATTTGGATAGGTATGTTTGTACAATTTATGCATATCACAACGCAATCTCAGGGTCTTTTGTTATTATCTCACACAGATAGAACGCGAGAGGATTTACTAACTGGACATACCGATATTTATGGGTCCTGATATACAGCGGAACTATCGATTCATAGAAAAAAGTATAAATTAATATAATTTACCTAGGTACACATAACAGGAGTGATGATGAGAGAGGCAACTTGATTTAAGTTGTTAACGTTGTGTTAAAGCGGTGCAGGTGCACCTAGCCTATTATTATTGTGAGCAAAAAAACTGTAAATAAATGGGTAAGCGTATCCAGGAATAATAAGAAGTCGTACGACTAACTTAGGGCGCCTTCAAATTTGTCGCAAAGTCCCGCGCGGCGGCAGCGCTGCAGCCGCGCTGCGTCCGCTTGTTTATTATTTGTATGGATTAAAAAAGCAGCGCGGCAGCAGCGCTGCAGCCGCGCTGCTGCCGCCAACAGCAAACCTTTGGCAAAATCCCGTGCCAAAAAGGTTTTGTTGGATTGGATAAAAAATATAGCCAAGGACCTGTCGACAAACGACAGGCAAGTTGACGGGGTAAAGTAGATTGCGCAGGCAATAATGGCAGGCGTTTAGTGTAGCATCAGATAAGTGGACTTAATGATAGGCAAGGAAGGTCGTAAAGTGTGTTACATATATTATTCAACTGACTATCTAGCCGCAATCACCAATGTTGGAAGGCTCACTAACGTTCCATAGAAATCAATAAAATACGTGCTCAAAATAACTTCCAATCAATAAGCTTTGTTTTTTTTTTGAGCAAGTATTTTACGACCTATCTATAACCACCCAACTGGTTTCTAAACCGAACTATGGAATCTAGGGTTATGGACCTAGGCGACGCTTGGGGGAGGCTTATGTCCAGCAGTGGACGTCTTTCGGCTGATATGATACGACTCATATTTCCCGAATGGGTAAGCAGAGGCATTTAGTGCACCCTTTGATAGTCTCTCAGCCCAAGTCAGGGCCGGACAATTTTAAATGGGTACAATCCTTACTTCCTTACTAATTTTATAAATGCGAAAGTAACTCGCAAAGTAGTCTGTCGCGCTATCACGCCATTACTACTGAACCAAATTTGAATGAAAATTGGTACACAGTCTAGAGCCTGAGAAAGGACATAGGCTACTTTTTATGCCGGGAGTATGTTCCCTAAGGACTACGCAGGCGAAGCCGCTGATAGAAGCTTGTTCCTAATAAACGTCATAATGACGGGACCAAATCTTTTAATTGAAAGATTCTACCATATTAGATGGACATATTATTGGATACTGTACCATGCACGCCATATTTTCAAACACATAAAATCCAGCTAAATGTCGACAAGACAGCTTGCCGGAAGAAAAGGAGATTAAAAAAAAAAGATTCTGCCACATATATTTTGTACCCATTCAGTACTTAATAAGCAATGAATAAACACCACCAAGTTGGTACTCAAACAAAAGCATATAAATAATAGCCTGGAATATAGAATTAGTACTCCAATGTACTGTGGATTAATTGATGATGGGACTCAAAATTTTGATTCCCATCAGAATGGTAAAAATACAAGAATAATTCAAATGCAATTTTATATATTTCAGTAATTTTCTAGATAATTTACACACTAAATGCCTTAACCTAAACTATCGCGTCTATTCTATTTCTATGACTCCACCAACTTTGCTGAGGGCTTCCTTCAGCTTCTCTGCCTCATCTTTGGACACATCAGCCTTTACAACGGTGGGAACACTTTCAACAAACTTCTTTGCTTGTACAAGATTGAATCCTTCTAGGAGACTCTTGACCTCTTTGATGAGTGCAACTTTCTGTTTGTCATCGAATTTCGTTAGTTTTACCTGAAAAAATAAATAAAAGAGATCAAACTGCTGTAGTATGAAAATGTTCATGAAAATATAACAGTTTAGCACAGGCTGAAAAGCAATGTAAGTAGTTTTAAGAGAATACTTACAGTAAAACTAGTCTTGACAGCTTTAGGGGCAACTTCTTCTTCATCCTGAGCAGCAGGGGCCGCCATGGCAAAGCCCCCCATTGGCATTACAGGCGCGTCAGGAAGATTCAGTCTCTTCTTTAGGACTTGGCTGAGTTCAGATACTTCAAGAAGGTTCAAGTTGGTAATTTCAGAGACAATCTTTTCAATTTTTGGAGAGACGGGTTTGTCCACGCCCTCTGGCACTGGTATGGACATGGGAGCGGCTGCTTGAGCTACCTCTTGGCGAAGGATCGCACTAAAAGGAGAAAACAAAACATTTTTAAAATAATCAATCTATAACGGTTTTTAAAATTAACGGGCTCGTCTTTAACTCAAATAATCAGTAATATGTTTTATTAGGTAAAGCCAACTTATTATGAAACGAATTGTGATAGTGAAGGTATGATGGATGATGGATAACCTATTATTTTATTTACTGTAGAGACCATAATTTTAGACTCCTTACCATCGTGAAAAAGAACGCCACTGAAGGGGAAGGCTTTTGATAATTCTTACACCATTCATTTTTGTTATTTTCTGGCTGTCCGCTTCAGTAGAAGATCGTTCTCCCTTCCAAAGCCTTTAAGGTTAGGAATCAAAGAGTATAGTATAATAATAATTTAGGAATAGAGCATAGATTTTTGACACTTGTATTTAGATTGACAATGACAGTCAAACATAGACATCCAAAAAATGATTTTGTTTAGTAAGCAAGTAATGTTGGTCTTCACTATCTAGTTAGTTTACTAAGAGACAAAGAGATTATTTCTCAATCCTGAGTCCGACAGAATCAATGAGTGCTTTTTCCATGAAGAGAGTGATCCATGACACGATTTCCAAAGTCATGACTTTGAAATGAGATGGTTTCTCAGGGGTGTGTGGCTAGTGATATTAAATAAGTTATCAGGAAGAAAATATGTGCAATGGAATAAAACGAAGAGCAAAGGAATAAAAAAAATTACAATTGTCTCGCGGAGCGTCCGCGTCTTTGCTCACAATAAAGGCACGTCCGACAGACTTGCTGACGTAAGGCTACAGTTATTTAAAAGAGCAGGTTGCGTGTAATAGCTGGTTGACGGTGTAACCAAATTATAACATTGTTTGAATTTAGTCGATTAATTATTGAAATCGACTAATTCGTAACATACTTATTTTTGTCACTTGACATTTTACAACGACAGAAAAGGGTTACAAGCTTTATATTATTAGGTACCCCAAACGAGAGCAACCATAATGTTCAATCTTAACAGACACCGCACAGCCGAAACTACTGGTCGTGGAAAGCAGAAATTTGGTATTTAGGTTCCTTGGGGAGTGTAGAGGAGCACTAACAGAGGATTTCCCGAAATTCCTTTGGGAACAGACAAAAACGGGATATGCGCGCAGGAAGTCGCGGACGAAAGCTCGTTGAAAATATAATGTACCTACTAGCACTTCGTTCGCAACCTCGTTCGCGCGGCTTTGGTTGGTACTCCACAAACTTCGTCTCCCCTCAGTGTAGAGGCTTTATAGCTTATGTGTTAATTACTAATTAATAGACTAAACGTAGGGCAATTCGCTCAAACAAACCACAATTTTATTCTTACTTAGAGCATTTTTATACCCGTCGTAACTTTAAAACTAAATGTCCGATTTGAATAATTTAAAGTGTAATTTACATGTACATAAACAACCATATCAAACAGTTTAAATGGATAAGGATTAATACCATGATACCAAAATCACCACAATTCCATTCAGCCCAGGTTTTAATTGAATCATTTGAACAATAGCGGTCATTGTGACTTAACCATAATAGTTAGACATATATCCTCGTGGCCTTTTTTATAGGTTATAATGAGTACTCCAATCATGCAGTAGTTTATTTTTATGTATCAGCAACAGTTTTCTCAGCTCACTCTAAATAATGAATTTTATAGGCAAAATTTTGTAATTTTTGGTCACATTATTGCTATTTTCAAAATTTTGTAATTTTGGGTCACATTATTGTTAAAGATCTCTATTTTTTTTTTAAATATAAGATTGGCCATTTTTCATCAGGGATAATGGAAGATTCTAATGATGAAAGATTTTTTCAAATCGGTCCAGTAGTTTCGGATTCTATTCAATTGAGACAAACAAACAAATCTTCCCTCTTTATAATTTTAGTGTAGATTTTCACCATATCAACAGTTAATACTACAACTGAATTGAAGACAAGTCTATATTAATCCTAAGTTTGGCAGCATTGCCAAGTTTCATGGAAATGCAGCTTCTGGTGCTAGGCCTTTTCCTTTTATTTATTTTGTCTTGTCTACTCTACACCATATACAGAATGCAGTGTAGGTAGACTTTCTTAGTTGTCCCCAATAATCGGGAAAACAAGTAACGACAATTGCAACACCACACGATGTCCGCGATATCAATATTTTGCGCCTTGGAAATGTGTTATAGAAGAGTTTATCTATTTGTCTTTAATTATTTTGACGTGTTAGGGGACATACGACATGAAAATAATACAGTGTACTGTGGTAGCTACTAGTAATTCGACTTGCCGTCCAATTTTTATTGAAAAACCTATGGGATTTAAGGGGATCTGGTTATAACTTCGATCAGCTGTTTTTTGATTACTGAGGTAAGTTTACTATTAAAATTATTTTCTTTTCCCAATGGATTTTCTAAATGGAGATGGTTTCAGAATAAGATTTATATTACGATAACTCTAACCCTCTTTTGGGTCAGTGGGTCATCCTAGGGGCGGAGTTGTGACAAAATTCAACAACGTATTGTATCCGTTACTGTTAGTATGTACAGTTAACAAATAACAACACATTTGTAAGATGGGCATGATCGCTCCATCATAGACCTCATCCATCGCTTTACATCAGACGTCATCAAGGTCAAGTCAATAGCACACCTATTCCTCATTAAAAAAATAAATATAAACAGATGTCACTCAAAGCCCTCATAAATCTGAGTTTTTTCCCTTCAATGGAGCTTTTCTTAAAAGGCTTTAGAATATATCCCTGTAACTAAATAAAATAAAACTAAAAAATATGTATTTTTCAATTTTTAGGGTTCCGATAAAAAAAGGAACCCTTATAGGATCACTCGGGTGTCTGTCCGTCTGTCTGTCTGTCCGTCTGTCACAGCCAGTTTTCTCTGGATCCACTGGACCGATTCTGTTGAAATTTGGTACACATATGAACTTCTCTGACCCAAACACGGACGCCTTACGTAAATCATTAAATTTTTAGTATGGGGGTCACTTTTGAGGGTCAAACTAGAAAATTAAAAAAAAAAGTTTTTTGAACAATATCGTGTGACATACCAAATGAAAGGGCTTACTGTGAGGGTTTTAATTATATTTTTTCATAATTTTAAAATAAATGGTTTTGAAGTTATTCAAGAAATTAGATGAAAAATGACCATTCCCTCCCCCTTATCTCCGAAACGACTCAACCTAAAATGTTGAAAAAAATGGAGATATTCGATCTTTACCTAAAGATTACCTATCTCCATCTTACCTGCATTTAGCAAAAGATTTGAAAAGTTAATACTCAAGCAGTTGTTAATACATTTTAATTTAAATAGACTACTCCATAATGAACAGTACGGCTTTACAAAAGGTCGTTCGACTACAGATGCGGGTGTCGCTCTCCTTAAACATATATTTAACGCATCGGAGAACTCGCAAAATGCAATTGGAGTTTTCTGTGATCTCTCCAAAGCCTTTGATTGCGTACACCATGACGCGCTTTTGCGTAAACTACGTCACTACGGTCTCCAAAGCGAAGCTCTTAACGTAATTGATTCTTATTTACATAATAGGTTCCAATGTGTTGATGTCAATGGTGTGAAATCTTCCGGGCTACCAGTGTATCTAAGTGTGCCTCAAGGCTCAATACTGGGTCCCTTCTTGTTTCTGGTGTACATAAACGATCTACCATTCTTCTTAAAGGGTATCTGTGACGTAGTATTGTTTGCGGATGATACCTCTCTTATCTTTAAAGTAGATAGGAATAGACAAGATTTCGATAACGTAAACAACGCTCTTTCAATGGTTACGGATTGGTTTACGACAAATAATTTAGTTCTAAATGCCAAGGAAACGAAATGTATAAAATTTGCCTTGCCTAATGTTAGAAATTTAGGACCCAATGTAATCTTAAGTGACGAGGTGCTTGAAACTGTAGACACGGCAGTATTTTTGGGCATAACTGTTGATTCCAAACTACAATGGGGCCCACATATATCAAGCCTATCGGAAAGGCTCAGCTCTGCCGCATACGCCGTCAGGAAAGTAAGACAATTTACTGATGTTGACACAGCTCGGTTAGTCTATTTTAGTTATTTCCATAGCGTTATGTCCTACGGTATTCTATTGTGGGGAAAAGCTGCTGATATACAAAATATATTTGTCTTACAAAAACGTGCCGTGCGTGCAATATATCAGCTAGGGTCAAGAGTTTCTTTAAGAGAAATTTTCAAAGAGATTGGAATTCTCACGGTAGCATCTCAATTCATTTTTGCAAACATTTTATATATTAGGCAAAATATATATTTATACAGTAAAACGAGCGACATCCACAGCTTTAACACCAGAAACAAGCACAAGCTACATGCTCCTTCCCACCGACTTCGTAAGGTCCACGACTCATTTGTGGGACTCGGTATCCGTTTATACAATAAACTTCCACTTTATTTTCTTGACCTGCCTTTTAACTCATTTAAAGCTTAAGTTAAATCTTACCTTTGTTCGAAGGCATACTATTCTATTAATGATTATTTAGACGATAAGAATAGTTGGTCGCTGTGTGGTACTGCGGCAATTGTTGGCCAGTACAGCAAAAAAGTTTTATACTGTGGCGCAAAAAATAAATATTGCATGACATGTACCAGAGCAGCAAGCAAAAAACTTACGCCGCCAGATCATGTCTGTTTTCAAAACTTTAGTGGTCCTTCAACTGCTATGGAAGCAACCATAATTACGGAAGGTTTTAAATGTTCCGTGTCTAACCATGGGCTTATATATTCCCATTTAATCGCTGATGGTGACGCCAGTACTTATGCTCGTATTAGAAATGCTCGACCTTATAAAAATATTACAGTTGGTAAAGTAGAATGCAAAAATCATCTTTTGAGAAATTACTGCAAAGCCCTCCTAACACTATCATCAAACACCTCGTATCACATCAGAGCAAGAAAATTAGTAAAAGAAAAATATTTACGGTTACGTTGGGGAGTTGACGCTTCTATAAAATACTGGTCTAGTCAAGATATTTTATTCGAGGAAAAAGTAAAAAATATTAAATTCGATGTACAAAATGGACCCTACCATGTGTTTGGTGACCACAGCCACTGTCCACAGTATTTTTGTAACAAAAGTGACACTGAAAACTTTGTCCCCGAATTAATAGCGTTTGGAATGTTCCAAAAAATTATAGATTTAGCCCATAAACTTTCGCTACACGCATACAGTTTTGCGTACAATGTGTCAAACAACTTAGCCGAAAGTTTTAATGCAAGAGTTGCTAAATATGTAGGAGGAAAGAGGATAAATTACGCCTTGAAAGGATCATACAGTGGACGATGTTCAGCCGCAGTCATTTCAATGAATACCGGCACACTTCAAACATTTGTACATAAATATATTTTCGGGACAGATGCTAACAGTGAGATTCTTCGATTAGAAAATATACGTAAAGCCAATAATGAGAAAAGAAGATGTATTAAAAAGAAAAAAACATTCTGCCATGTGACCATGAAAGATGCACACTATGGTGAAGTTTGCCAGAAACCTGATATGGATTTAGATGAATACAACATAGCTAAAGAAGATTTTCTAAAATCCATAAAAATCTCATCTGAAGAGAAAACAAACATTGAAAGGAATACAATACTGCAAAGTGCAAGCCCGCTCTGGTTAGAGACAAGAAGAAAACTGTTAACTGCTTCCTGGTTTGCCAGAGTTTGTAAACGGCGTGCAAACACTAATTGTGCTTCCCTTGTTCAGCAAATATTATATGGTAAGGACTTGACCAATGTGCCTTCTATACAGCATGGCAAGAGTAACGAGCATAATGCACTTCGGGACCTAAAAGCTATGTTAAATGTGGACATTAAAGAATGTGGGTTATATATAGACGACGAATTTTCTTTTCTGGGTGCTACCCCAGACGGAAAATATGAGCATGGCATCATAGAAGTGAAGTGCCCGGCATCTTGCTATAATATAGAACCCGAAGAAGCTGTCAAACAAAAGAAAATTGACTTTTGGCGGTACACATCTGACACTTTTATAGTTAATAAAAAAAGCAAATGGTACTACCAAGTTCAGGGCCAATTACGAGTAACTGGTCAAAACGTGTGTATATTTGCCGTATGGACTGGTGATGGCAAAATTAAATACGAGTTTGTAAAAAGAGACAACCAGTTTTGGAAGGAAAACATGGAAGGGCATTTAGTTAAATTCTACTATAACTGTTTACTTCCAGAACTGGTTGACCCTCGATACGCCAGGTTTATGAGTCTTAGAGACCACAGCTCACACATAAAAAGTATATTGACTGAAAAAAATGTTATGTAAAATCTTATCTTTATTCTTTTTCTCATTTTTATTTTATTATACTTTACATTACCTACTTCTGTTTTTGTTTTCATCCAATCGGGCGTAGAAATTTGTCATGAACCGTGAAACCCTTCAACTGCCGATGCTTCAACTACGTTCCTGGACAAGTCCTTTACTGTCCAAGCCATTCGTTTGTAGAATGCATTGCCAGTGTCAATAAAACGCGTGCAATCACTTTCTATAGGTATTTCAAAGGATTATTACTTGTCTCTGTATTACGTTTCGTTTTTAGCTATATTTTTAGTCATCACTTGTTTTCTTGTTTGTTTGCAGTTTCAAAACTGCACCTTGTATATAAATAAATAAACTCTTTATAGTTAGTTATGAACACTAAGTCACAACTAACTTGGCTTTATTAAAAAGTGTAATAATAAAGTTATACACGTAGTAAGCTTGGGAAATAATCGTAGGTTAACAAAGAAATCTGGTCGTTATTACTCGTAATGATATAGTACCTACTTATTTTTCATTTAGGGGCAGCGTTTGAAATTGAGTAAGTAGGCACTAACGTATCGTACAGATGATACTTAAAACACAAACTTGACTCAATCAATACTAAAAAAAATAAAATAATATCTTCAAGTATCAAAATGTGTTAGGTTAAATTATAAAATTGAAGCGGACAATAGATTCTATGTGTGCGTGTGCCTAATGTCGATGTGTTGCGACTAGGATACCTAAAATTGAGCGAGTGAAAAATGTGAAAGCGTCCTTAAACGCAAGACAATGTCATAATTATCATGTTCTTTCTCTTTAAGTAATTAGCTTATGACAGGTTATATGTATTCATATGATATTGTTTTTTTTTTGTTTTTATTATTATTTAAATTTTTTATAATCTGACTATGTAGGTCAATTCGTTGTTTTTTTTTTATATACATTTCTATCATTATCAGTATCATAGTGTGCTAGCTTATAAGTTATAAATTTTGTGTCATGTATTAATTACTTAGCATACTTTTATATAGATTCAAGTTCTTAAAACGTAACAGACAGATGTGTTGCTGGGGAGCTTGTTGGCCACTTCTTCTCCACAGCTAAAACACTAGGAAGTGGTGACGGGCGGGCGTTTTGGGGGACTGTCTTTTGTAAAACTTGACGTTCAAAAAGTGCTGGCTCTCAGCCTAATTTGAATAAACGACTTTTGATTTTGATTTTAATTTTTCATTTGATATGTTACACAATATTGTTCAAAAAACTTTTTTCTTTAATTTTATAGTTTGACCCCCAAAAGTGACCCATATACTAAAAATTTAATGATTTACGTAACGCGTCTGTGTTTGGGTCATAGAAGTCCATATGTGTACCAAATTTCAACAGAATCGGTCCAGTGGATCCGGAGACAACTGGCTGTGACAGACGGACAGACAGACACCCGAGTGATCCTATAAGGGTTCCCTTTTTTTCGGAACCCTAAAAATTGTTATTAAAAGCGTATTTTAAAATAGAATTGAAAATTTTTTATTAAGTAGATTAAGAAAAACAATATGAGGTAAACATTTATTTAGTTATAATAAATTGTTTATTAAAAAAACTGGCCAAGTGCGAGTCGGACTCGCGTGCAAAGGGTTCCGAACGAATTTAAGTTTTTTAACATGTTATTTTAACACTACAGACTTCTAATAGGTTTTCCTGTAATCTTTAGGTAAAGATCTATTATCTCCATTTTTTTCAAAATTTTAGGCTCAGTAGTTTCGGAGATAAGGGGGGGGGAATGGTCATTTTTCGTCTAATTTCTTGAATAACTTCAAAACCAATTTTTTTGAAAATTATGAAAAAAATGGCTGTGACAGACGGACAGACAGACAGACACCCGAGTGATCCTATAAGGGTTCCTTTTTTTTCGGAACCCTAAAAACAATGAAAAATTAAATAAATCCAATCCTTTTTCTTTTTATTTTAAAGATCATGATAAATAATGATTCAAAATCAATAATGGTTCCTTAAGGTTTCGGCGATATATGAATTGTCCATACAAACGTAATACCAAAATCATTTGCAGCTTGAACATATTTCCACTATTTTGTGCTGATATTCGGATTTAGACAGTATTTATCTAGGTTCCTACGTCATTTATTTTTTTTAAAACCATCGTAAAATGAAGTTAAAGCGAATTTAATTTCGCACATTTTTACAGCGCATGTTTTAATTTTGTTTTTTCTGTATTATAAACTACAATATTTTCAATATTGTTTCCGTAGAAATATAGCTTATATTATCAAGTTACAAATTATGGAAAAAAAAATTGAAAAACATTAAGTTTTCATTCATAATTTTTGGTATTACGGAACACATCCAAATTTATCACAAATTTCCATTCGTTAGTAGTTCTGTCTCGGAAAGCAAATATCAATGTGTGCGTGATCGCACTGCTCACGGTGTCGTAGTAGCTGCTGTGTGTATCACTCCGACAGACACTCACACCAGCGAGTGTTAGACGATTAGATCGGTACTTTACTGTGCAGTGCGCGCGTAATTATTATTGTTTTCTAACTTGTAATATTTCTGACACTTGACTTGGTATCGAGCAACCCGAGTAACGTACATTTTTACGACCTTTGTTAGTTTTGGCGCCTTCAGATTTGTCGCAAAATGCCGCGCGGCTGCAGCGCGGCTGCAGCACTACCGCCGCGCGGCCCTTTGCGTTTGTTATTTGTATGGATTAACAAAATAGCGCGGCAGCAGCGCTGCGACCACGCTGCTGCCGCGCGGCATTTGAAGGCGCCCTAACCGAGCCGACATGGACGCCGCGCCGACTCCGAACGTTGGGTTGGGATGTATCTCACCGAAAGCACAACCCAATGATATTATTATAAGTTACTTACCTACTTTCTTAGCTACCTATAGGTACTAATCTAAAACTTAACATATCTTTAAATTTAAAGTGAGCCCAAGAAAATAAAGATATTTTTAACCGACTTCAAAAAAAGGAGGTTCTCAATTCGACTACGTATATATACATATTTTTTGTGTATTTTTGATAACTTCGTCGTTTGTGATCCGATTTCGATGAATCTTGTTTTATATGAAAGGGTATTCTTCCGAGATGGTCCCATTGCCACCACGTCAGGATCTGATGATGGAAACCCTGAGAAATCGAGGGCAACTCTCGAAAATTGTAGGCACGCATCTGGTAAAAACTTGATATTCGTTTGTATATCGGGTGATACTACAAAACAATGAAGATTTGGATCAGACCTGATGATGGAGACGACAGAAAGTCAAAGGAACTTCACATCGGTATGTAGGAACTACCAAGTGTTTGGGCTTATTTCATTCGTATTGACGAGACCTTTACACGGAAAGCACTTAGTAAGTTTTATTTTCACAACACAACGACTATCACGTTGCTATTTATATATTTTTTTAAAAATGAATAGATTTATCAATATCTATGAAGTGTGAACATTAATGTTAATAAGTGTTATGTTTATTGAAAATTCTTGTTTTTTAATTTTATTATTCTTAGTTCAGAAAGATTTACAGACATCGCGTAAATGTAAATTACCTATTGGAATATTTGTCTTTTACTTACTAATAATACTTGGCATAACACTTGTACTATTTGTCTTGTTTTCATTATCAATCATCCTTACCAATATTATTATATAATTATTAAAATATAAATGCGAAATTACTCTGTCTGTCTGTCGCGCTTTCACGCCAAAACTACTGAACCGATTTAAATGAAATTTAGTACACAGACAGTCTAGAGCCTGAGAAAGGACCTATGTTTCTTGGGGAGTGTAGGGGGGCACTAAGAGAGGATTTTCCGAAATTCCCACGGGTACAGGAAAAAACAGGAAATGGCCGTACAAAGTAGCGGGCAAAAGCTAGTTTAGTAATAACAGTAAGTATTTGAAGTTTAGTAAAAAAATACAGAAATAAGACAGAAGAAGTCTTAGCTTTTCAAAGCTGAGACCGTCCTAAAGGATTTATGTAAACATAAACAGGCTTAACATAAATGAAGACTATAATTATGAGAATTATAATATCCCAATTATTTATATTTAGGCACCCGATACGTGACATGCGGCCGGGCCGTTTTTCCCTCAAGACCACCTATGGATGACGCATCTGCTAGGTTTTTTTACAAGGCCTAGATCTCGAGATCCTATGTTGAGATTTCGGCACGGTGAAGAAATTTCCAAAAAACGCATTACTAGTCTGTACATTCACTAACGATTCCCCAAAGTAGCCGACAAAAATAAAGCAAATAATGAACATAGGTACCTTATTTTACTAATAAAATTAAATGCCTTCGACTCGAATAGAAGACAAGAATACAACAATAGCTATCTATCCACTCACACGCACACAGCTGCGCACCGCGTCCGTCCCCCGTTTATCTTTGGTCAAAGTGAGATGGCAATATGCCGCGAACAAATTTTGTGCTTGCCTAAACTTGTAGTTGCGAGCGTCTCCGCCGGCCTCTTAACTCTAATAATAAGTGGACCAAAAACATTGTTAGTTAACAAATACGTTTTTGAGCACTAAAATATTTATCTTAAGGAACATTTTTTTGAGCAAGCATTTGTTTATAACATTTTTTTAAACAATAGGAGACAATAATAAAAAAAAAAACATTTTCATGCAGTTCTGGATAATACAAAAACAAATCATTAAAAATATTACAAAAAAAAAACAATTACAAACTCAAGTTTTTAATTGTTAAACCATGGATTGTTAATAAAAAATTGAAAAATATATATTTTTTAGTTTTTCTAACAAATCTTTAGAAATATTAAAAAAAATATCTTTATTATTAATTCAAGTTTTAAAATTTTTAAACTACATAAATTGTTACCTCTTTTTCCAGTAAATCTACACTAATATTATAAAGAGGAAAGATTTGTTTGTTTGTTTGAATTGAATAGGCTCCGAAACTACTGGACCGATTTGAAAAATTCTTTTAGCATTGGATAGCTACATTATCAGGGAGTAACATAGGCTATATATTATCCCCGTACTCCCACGGGAACGGGAACTACGCGGGTGAAACCGCGTGACGTCCACTAGTTGTTTATAAAATTTGCAGTTTTTTCGAGCGGTACTTTATTTTTTTTTAAATGATCTACATGCTTTTCCGAATTGAATGACACCTCATTGATATTTTTCCGAGACTGCTGAAAAAAGTTGACCAAAAAAGCACTTGTTGACTAGACTAAATATGTAGTAGGTAGTACCTATCTAGAGTTGTAATCTATGATTTTCCCATGTTAAACTATTACTTATTAGGCTTAATAAACCACTGAAAAATCTAAATGTTATACAGTAAATAAGTTAACTATAGAGCACACTTTAACTGTCAAAAGTTATAAAATCAAGCTTTTTATTTATTTTAACCTAAGTTCGAATACTGCAGAGCAGAGTTAATGTTGGTAAAACAGATAGTTAACAATACATACCATACCAAGCTATGGTATTCCATGCCCCCGATAAAGGACCAAACATTAAAGAAACTGGCCAAGTGCGAGTCGGACTCGCGTGTGGAGGGTTCGGAACGACAGACAGACACCGGAGTGATCCTATAAGGGTTCCGTGTTTTTTCGGAACCCTAAAAAAAGAAAACTTATCCAGATTTTCCATTATCCAAATGAATTCGACAGTTATTGTATTAGTACGGCTAATTGCATCACCGCCGTGAATTCATTTTTATTTTCTGCTGAATGCAGTAATACAAGACAAGGTTCATAGTTTATCTCACAAGGCCTGCAATAAAAGCATGTAAACTGTCTATTTATAGCTACAGAACCGTTAACAACTTGTGTAATGACAAGCTTGTCAGATAAAATTACCTAATTCACACCGTGATCTAAGTGGGCACCTATAATTTAGAATAAGAGGTATTAGTTCTTCTTAAATGAGTGAGCAAGTAAACATAACATAACATCACAACTGTTTCCACAGAGGGATTAGGCAGAGGTGTACCAGTAGTTGTTCTTGTTACCACCAATAAAGGAATTTCCTGATTACAATATTTCGCTACTAAGGGTAAGGCCGTGCTCAGTTTGGACGCGTTTTCGTATGAATTTTACTCGTGCGTAGGTACACGTACGAACACGCACGAACGATTCTAACCTTCCAAGAACTATGGGAGCGGGATGCGAGTTAGTCGTACGTATACGTACGTGTAGTTCCAACGTTCGAAAACAATCCGAACTTGTTGGGATTTTTAAACACGTTCGTGCGTAAAAATAGATGTAGAAAAATTTATTACCTTAATTTACGGACATAAATTTGTGGGATCTGCTCCCACAAATTTATGTCCGTAAATTAAGTTACCACTTACTTGATGTTCAGCGCAGTGCATGGTGAGAAATATCCGTAGAAACGAATATGAAAAGTTTCTTTTTTCATACGTACATAACCATGAAATAGTATGGGGTTATTATAAGTCTTCCATAATATGATGAAATTCTCCTAATTCATGTCTTTTTGAATAAATTTCTTTAAAGACGCCACCGCAGTCTCCGAGCTATAAGAGAATTATGTAAATGGAGATACAGATTAGGTATTCATTGCGCTCCAACGAAAGATGACTTCACGAATGCGATATCACTGCCTTTTAATTTTACAGAGAAAAACGTAGGTATTCAGTGTACGCACTCAGTTCGTACGACCACGATCGTACGTTTACGTACGATAAAATTCGTGTCCAAAGTGCGCACGGCCTAACAGTCAGAAGGTCATTGTTATCCGACTGGCCCGGGGATACCGCACGGTCTCTGGCAGGAAGAGGCAAACCTCACACCCCAGCTGCCGCAACAGAAGGAGACACCCCGGACGTGGGGAGTCACGGGGCGGTTCTCGGCCACCGTAGGCATTGAGCGGCTTGCTGTCCGATAAAAAGCAGACCCGCGTCACCGCCGCGTTGTGTTCCTTGCGCGCCTCAAAGAGATGTCAGCAAAATAGATGGGGCCCTCTAGAGCCGATTGACCCGTGTGATAAAAATCCAAAACACGAGTTGCATAACAAAATCTAGGTACTGTTGTAACCTCCATAAAAGATGTCTACATGTAGGCTAGAGCCTAGCACATAACAATCGAACAGCAGGATTAAACGAAGTAAAACCTTCAACAAACGGTTTATCACGCGAAAATGAGTTTTATGCAGTTGAAATAAAAGCAAATTGCGTGCAAAACAGCGTTGTTTCAAACATAGGCACTGGAATTGCGTAACGGGACAGATCTAGGTCATTTGTCGCTTTGAAAACCACCGATCCAACAGCCGATGGTCACGTGGGATTTAGATAACTAGTCGAAATAGAAATAATTTATATCATCATTCTCTTAATTACTGGGTACTTATCTATACCTATCTATCAATGCTGTGACTACATTATTGTACTTACTTCGCTATTGGTCTTCGTCTCAGTTGTCACCACCAGTAGTCACAGGTAAGACGCTTAATGACATAAGACTAAAGCAGTCCTGGTGAAAGGGTTTACAATATAGGTACCTTTGTCTGCTTGCCTACCCATCAGGGAAACTGGCGTGATGTTTTGTCGTAAGTCCTATTTCGCTATCATCATCTATCTTATCTTACTAATCTATACTCTATACTAATATATAAAGCTGAAGAGTTTGTTTGTTTGTTTGTTTGCTTGCTTGAACGCGCTAATCTCAGGAACTACCGGTCCGATTTGAAAAATTCTTTCAGTGTTAGATAGCCCATTTATCGAGGAAGGCTATAGGCTATATATCATCACGCTAACACCAATAGGAGCGGAGCAGTAATGAAAAATGTGACGCAGACGAAGTTGCGCGGGCCAGCTAGTATAGTATAAAGCTGAAGAGTTTATTTGTTTGTTTGCTTGAACGCGCTAATCTCAGGAACTACTGGTCCGATTTGAAAAATTCTTTCAGTGTTAGATAGCCTATTTATCGAGGAAGGCTATATATTATCACGCTTAGACGAACAGGAGCAGAGCAGTAATGAAAATTGTGACGCAAACGAAGTTGCGCGGGTCAGCTAGTCTTACTAATTATACAGGGTTATTTTTAAAACACCAGCAACCTCTTAGGCAGTGAAAGTACACATGATTATGAACAACTTTTACTTTGAGAAAACTCCGAAAACTCGAAAAAAATATCAGCTGTTTCATACAAAATGCAATATTTAGCCAATGAAAATGTAATGTAATGTTTTCGGAGTTTTCTCAAAGTAAAAATTGTTCATAATCATGTGTACTTTCACTGCCTAAGAGGTTGCTGGTGTTTTACAAATAACCCTGTAGAATTATGCTGAAGAGTTTGTTTGTTTGTTTGCTTGAACGCGCTAATCTCAGGAACTACTGGTCCGATTTGAAAAATTCTTTCAGTTTTAGATAGCCCATTTATCGAGGAAGGCTTTATGTATATCATCACGCTAAGACCAATAGTAGCGGAGCAGACGAAGTTGCGCGGGTCAACTAGTACTGTGACGTTATTTCAACGTGCTTTTCCTAATAAAATAAAACGGAGTACCACAAGGGCGTATTCTCGGGCCAGTACCATTTGATCTTTAGGATACCATTGAGAACTTGGCTGAATCTTTGAGAATCTAATTTTGCGAACCAATAATTAGTTACCATCGTCTTCTTTCGTTTAGCAAATAATATAGGTTGAAATACCATACATTAACGTGAACAGAAGCTAGTAAATCTGACTCCAGTCTTGCCATGAAGTACCGTGTTACCCAGTTAATGGGTTGTGGAGGTCTGGTAGGCAGCCGCTCCATGTAAAATACTGGTATTCAGCTAAATCCGGCTTGACTGGAAGCCGACCCCAATGTAGTTGGGAAAAGGCTAGGCAGATGATGAACGTGAACAGAATTATAAAGTTTCACGTGGAAAATGACGAGCATGTCGTCTAACTGATCTTAACTCTGATAATATCGTAAGCAGACTGTTTCGGGATTCTCCAGAACCATATTCTTGAAGCACAGCGACAGTCACAATAACCCTTTTATCATAAGTTAGTCCAGCGAACCAATAGGCACCCACTACGTACTCCTTATTCGAGTACTACCTATGTAGGTATAACTTTTTACTATACTACTTTGCTCTGCCCACAGTAAAAATCTTCGCTCATCCAATAATCTTCTTCTACGATGTCACACCGCTCTGGGTTTATCCACTCTTCTTTCTTTGTCGAGGCGATCTTCCTTTGGAATGCGCTTCCTCTGAACATCAGGACGGCAACCAGTCGGCTGTCCTTTAAGGTGAAGGCACGTGAGCACATTCGCAAGAAGTTGGTAGAATCCTCACAGCGTTAATTCGTTGGTTTCGTTCTCTCTTAATAACGTTGTAAATTTTATTTATGTGTATGTATGTATCTATGTATTTATGGTTGTATTTTTTTTCTGTCTCTTATTTTTCTTTCCTATAAATTGCACCTGCCATATTTTCTCTGCACCACCCTAAGGTCGACTGGTAGAAAATGCCTAAGGCATTAAGTCCGCCTTTGTACAGTGTTTTTTTACTTGTGCATAAAGTTTTAATAAATAATAATAATAAATATTTATTGTTATTCACTGGAATAGGTAGTCACGTGTGTGATGTAACTCCGTATGTAATGCGAGGACTTCTATACCTAATGACATCGGCGATTCCATTAGTAAAGGCTTCTTATTGCTGTGTCCATTGTTTTTTTAATTTGTTGTTATAAGATACTGTAAATGTGTAATATTTGTAATTAAATCATACCGTTTTTTTTTTTCATAATCTTCATCAAATTATTTTTTGTGTCATTGGGTTGGATATCTGTGTGTTGCATAGATCACTAGAAAAACCTCTGTTATAGACGAAAAAAACGGTCAAGAGCGAGTCAGACTCGCGTGCGAAGGGTTCCGAACGAATGTTATTTTAACATTTTATTTTAACACTACTGACTTCCTATAGGTTTTTCTGTAATCTATAGATAAAGATCTATTATCTCCATTTTTTTTCAAAATTTTAGGCTCAGTAGTTCTGGAGATAAGGTGGGGGGGAATGGTAATTTTTCGTCTAATTTCTTGAATAACTTCTAAATCATTTATTTTAAAATTATGAAAAAAATATAATTAAGACCCTGACAGTAAGTCCTTTCATTTGATATGTCACACGATATTGCTCAAAAAACTTTATTTTTCATCTTTCTAGTTTGACCCCCAAAAGTGACACTCATACTAAAACGATTTACGTAACGCGTCCCTGTTTGGGTCATAGAAGTCTATATGTGTTACAAATTTCAATAGAATCGGTCCAGTGGATCCGGAGAAAACTGGCTGTGACAGACGGACAGACAGACACCCGAGTGATCCTTTTTTTTTCTGAACCATAAAAATTGTTATTAAAAGCGTATTTTAAAAGATAATTGAAAAAAAAAATATTAATTAGAGTAAGAAAAACAATATGAGGTAAAAATTAAATTAGTTAAAACAAATTGTTTTAAAAAACAATTTGTTATAACTAATTTAATTTTTAATAAACAATGAAAAATTAAATAAATCCAATCCTTTTTCTTTTTATTTTACAGAACAGGATAAATAATGATTAAAAATCAATTATAGTTCCTTAACTCTTATAATAATTGGACCAAAAACATTGTTAGTTAACAAATACATTTTTGAGCACTAAAATATTTATCTTAAGGAACATTTTTTTAAGAAAAAGTTTTTTTTATACTAAAAATGTTATAATTTACGTATACGTCCGTGTTTGGGTCACAGAAACCCATGACCATATGTGTACCAAATTTCAACAGAATCGGTCCTGTGGATCCGGAGAAAACTGGATGTGACAGACGGACAGACAGACAGACACCCGAGTGATCCTATAAGGGTTCCGTTTTTTGTTCGGAACCCTAAAAAGTAATTCTGTTTTCGTCTATAACAGAGGTTTTTAGAGTTCCGAACATTCGTAATTATATTTTTTTTTTCATACTATTAAAATAATTAGTTTTGAAGTTATTCAAGAAATTAGACCAAAAATTACCATTCCCCCCCCCCCGTTTATCTCCGAAATAACTGAGGATAAAATTTTGAAAAAAAAAATGCAGATAATAGTTCTATGCCTAAAGATTACAGGAAAATCTATAAGAAGTCTGTAGTGTTAAAATAACATGCTAAAAAAATGGATCACTTTGACCACGCGAGTCCGACTCGCACTTAGCCAGTTTTTCATTGTAAAGCTTTCGGTCGGGGCGCTCTCTTTTAAGGTTGGAACTGTTAAAAAGCCAAATAACGTTTTTTCAAAGGACTCGATAAATAATAAAGAGTATGTCTGTATATATCTATCTTCTTCGAGTATTTTACGTTATTTCTTACGTTTCGCATATGGCCATTGAAAACAGACTTAAAAAATTATCTCTGTAAGTACATAATTATTTTTCCTCGGTTTTTTCTCGTTTAAAATCAAGAAAGCATTTCCGTCGTCCATTTGCAAGTCGACTCGGGATATGGGTTATTACCAGGTTATTACGCAATAACGTATACGGCAATAAAACAATCTGAAACTCATTGCTTTGACTGACGGTGACCCATATTTTCCGCAAGGTATTAGTAAATATGGGTTTCAATACTTTCAGTCGAGCGATTGCTCGATAAGTAAGGTTTATTGTGTGAGAAATAATAATCAATATATAGAAACTAAACTTCCTAGATTAGTTCAGTTTGTTTCAAACTTAAGCTAGATAGGCAGAGCCATTAAGCGACACGGCGAAGTCCTTGCTAAGTACCTTGATATCTCGAAGGCCTTTGATAGGTTCTGGCATGATAGTCTGTTAGGTAAGCTTCCCGCATTGGGCATCCCTGCTGACTTTAGCTATTGGATTTCAGACTTCTTAAGTAAGCGATCGATCGGAGTGGTCATAGATGGCTGCTCATCGGATCCTATGGCTATTGATGCCGGTGTTCCTCCAGGTTCTGTTCTTTGTGCGACTCTTTTTCTACTGTGTATCAACGACCTGATTAGATATGTTGCAGTGGCGCTCGAGAAAATATATCGAGACATCTAAATAAATGTGATTTTCTTTCCTGAATAAGCGTTCTTGAATGTTGAAATGTCTTAACGTGTGACCCTTGTTAGCTTTGAACTTTCACCATTACAAGAAACCATGAAACCTCTTTTCAATTAGTTGCGTAAACAAATTCTGATTTTGATCGTGATCGTTGTTCTTTACTCAAGTAACTTTGTGTAAATGTTTTAAAAGAGTTTCTTTGAGTTTCAAATAAATGCTATAACATAATGAACCTTTAGAAATGTCGCTGAAACCATATTCTTTCTTGTTTTTGTTATTTCTTTTTCTTTATTTTTACCTTTCTTATTTTTCTTACCCTTTATTTTGTTATGTTTTCATGATTGGCCCAAAAATCCTTCCTACTACTGTCGGTATGGCTGGTTGGAAAAATTACAAACATCCTAAAGATTTTTAAACTAACGTTTACGTGCAACATTGTTCCCCCGAAAATCTACCTTATAGGTCTCTGTCTTTCTCTACCTAGACCACGGTTACTCAATCTCAATCAGTCTGAAATATTATTTTTCCAAATAGTATACCCAAAATATGTAACACTAGCTTCTGCCAGCGGCTTCGCCCGCGTGATCCCTAGGGAACATACTCCCGGGGTAAAAAGTAACCTATGTGTTATTCCAGGCTATAACCTACCTCTGTGCCAAATTTCATGAATATCCTTTCAGGCGTTCTGACCTGAAAGAGTACCAACCATCCATCTATCTATCCAACCATCCTCACAAACTTTCGCATTTATTATATTAGTAGGAAGTAGGATAACAGCGTGCATGTAGAATCTGAACATAAATGCTACTATAGGAGCACTTTTGCCTAACGCTGCCCGCCCACGTCAGACTTTTTGTAGGACTAATAACATAATCGGGCCGATTTTTCCTTGCTAGGTAATAACTACCGATTTTTTGTAGGACGTGTGCGTTACACTATTGCAATCAGAACGTTCCATTTTTCACCTACAAAAAGTCGGTCGCCGATTGTCGGACGTGGGCTGGCAACCTGGCCCTTCAGGATTCACAGGCGTGATACTATGTATCGACAAAGACCCAGACATATACACAACGGCTCACAAAACAGAACACAATCTAAATATCAATCTGTCTGCACCATCAATAGGACTTCATAGAATTAAACTAGAAAGTATTAAAATAAAAAACAAAGAACATTGTTTCGATTACCTAGGGAGGCGTTCTGCATGTGACAATGACATTGATTTTGTAGTCGGACTAAGCCAGACAGCTCCAGATTCAATGTAATGTTAGAAACACAGTTGTTTCTAAATATTGAGTAGACTTATGTTACAATTTAGTCTATAGTTGGTATCAATAGATACTATCGATTTTGTCGCGATATTGACATAATTAAAACAACATATTTTGTGTTATTTGAGAAAATTATGAACAAGGATCATGATTATTTTGTCTTTATACCAAAACATGACTGCTCTATTAGTCGGTATCTCATTAGTCGCCGTCTTTATAACCATGTCGTCTTTAACACAGCTTATCTATTGTTTCTTTGACCTTCCCCCTTTTTTTAAAGATGGGAAATCATCAAATGACTCCTACCACTCTGGGTGGAGCGGAAGGTAGGTAGTGTCAGACTCTTACTGACTAAAACCCATCCGTGTTCCTCCTAATGCCCTTTGCGTTCCAGGGCCGCGGTGAGTCTTTCGAACAAATTCCACAACCTTGGCAGGCACTGGCCCTTGTGGGCCCCGTCTTCTATGTTGACATCTCTTTGGGGCTTTGTCTTCCTTATATTTGTTCTGGCATTTTCCGTATCTTTGTTTGCCAAATAAACACTAAGAATTTAAGTTATTTTTCTGAATTCTCGTTGGGTGCATACAAACAGTTTTCAATCATATCAGCCTGCATTACGCGCCGTATAGCATCTAAGTTTATTTACCGATTCACTTGTCTTCCAATTTACTTAGTCCTAACTCCCAAGTCTGTATGTATGTCAGGAACTCAAGCCTCCAAGGATTTTCATTAATCCATACTCTGGACCTTCGACTGTTTTGCCATCCAATGACGAATCAGATTGTTCCATTATTTCCTGCAACCGAGACTGATTGGAACAGTATATCTGTTTGTTCTAAATATCTAGTATGTTATATAAAGGCTATCTAGCTAGTCTGGTCTCGACTCTGCGACAGACGTGAATGCGATAAAGTGATTCAATTGAGTGTATCTAGACAGCATATTCAAAGAGGTAACATGTTAATTGTTTGTAGGAGGTTTAATCTCCGAATTTTCGGAATATATTGAATCAAATAAGAACTTGTTCATGCTTGATGGAAAGCTACACTAACGTTGAGTCAGGTTAGTGTCATATTTATCCTTTGTTTCGGATAAATATGACACTGACCTGACTTCGGCGGAATCACGGCTTCGGCGGAATATTTCAAGAGGTAGAAGCCGCTTATAAACCGACTTCAAAAAAGGAGGAGGTTCTCAATTCGGCTGTATTTTTTTATGTGTGTTACCTCGAAACTCCGAGCTGCGTCATTTATGAACCGATTTGAAAAAAATCTTTCATATATACACATACATAAAGAGGTATACTTTCCGATTGGTCCCATTTTAATTTCATCAAAATCGGTTTATCAGTTTGGCTTTTAAAGTAAAATGGCTGGAATTCGCTTACTGATGACGTATTTGGTTTATCATCCAAGTAAACGGAAGTGCGTATTTTGCTTTTCTGCGACTTTCCAGTGGTATTGTTAGATCTGGGGTGCCACAAACAAGTGAAAAATAAAAAAAAAATTACAAAAAAAATACAACCGAATTCCAAATAAAAAAAAAAAACAAAGTACAAAATAACTCGGTTCTATTTTTTTGTTAAAAAGTTTTTTTTAAAAAGCTAGTCATTGATATAATACCTAAACAACGTCCAACTACGTAGGTTGATAGGTACACTTACTCTTACGTAGGTATTTTCAATTAATTATTGCATAATAGGTGTAATAAACACTACTCATGTAATAATATTATTTCTGTAGTTATAAATGTAAACCAAATTGTCATCGTTTTTGTTGTTGTGATTGTTACAATTGCTTGATCAGCAAATTTTGTAAATTTGATTGATACTGCTTTAATGAGTTGGTCAATAAGATTTTTTCCGTGGCCATTGTTTTCCATGTTACTTAGAGAAACCGCAACGTTTTCATCTCCTATTATTCTCCCTTGTCAACCGTTGCGCTATAATGTTACCAACTAGTCAGATTATTATGGATCATACTAAATGATCCTGAATTTCACAACGCACAATTCTTCAGTACAGTACAGACGTCCATTGATTTGCATCTCTTATTTAAGGAGATTAAGATCCCACAAAAAGGAAGTTGCCTTGGAATATTAAAGCCATGGAAGCTTCTAGAAATGTTCAATAATGTTAATGTGTTTACAAATTCACGAATACATGAATAAATTGCAGTGTAGTTCAAAGTTTCCACACGGTATTAAATTTTGCATGGCCGACATTATCAATAAGTATCCTAATATATAAAATTCTTCCGTTACTTGTGACTGACAGACAACGCAGAGCAAGAACTACTTAGTCGTAAAACTTTTCCGTTACTCGTACCGAGTGACTGACAGACAACGCACGGCCGAAACTACTTGGTCGTAAAACTTTTCCGTTACTCGTACCGAGTGACTGACAGACAACGCACGGCCGAAACTACTTGGTCGTAAAACTTTTCCGTTACTCGTACCGAGTGACTGACAGACAACGCACGGCCGAAACTACTTGGTCGTAAAACTTTTCCGTTACTCGTACCGAGTGACTGACAGACAACGCACGGCCGAAACTACTTGGTCGTAAAACTTTTCCGTTACTCCTACCGAGTGACTGACAGACAACGCACAGCCGAAACTACTTGGAAGAAACTTTTCCGTTACTCGTACCGAGTGACTGACAGACAACACACGGCCGAAACTACTTGGTCGTAAAACTTTTCCGTTACTCGTACCGAGTGACTGCCAGACAACGCACGGCCGAAACTACTTGGTCGTAAAACTTTTCCGTTACTCGTACTGAGTGACTGACAGACAACACACGGCCGAAACTACTTGGTCGTAAAACTTTTCCGTTACTCGTAACGAGTGACTGACAGACAACGCACAGCTGAAACTACTTGGTCGTAAAACTTTTCCGTTACTCGTACCGAGTGACTGACAGACACCGCACGGCCGAAACTACTTGGTCGTAAAACTTTTCCGTTACTCGTACCGAGTGACTGACAGACAACGCACAGCTGAAACTACTTGGTCGTAAAACTTTTCCGTTACTCGTACCGAGTGACTACTGACAGACAACACACGGCTGAAACTTCGCATGTAGGTTCCTTTGGGTGTGTAAGGGAGCACTAAGATGGATTTGCAGAAATTCCTACGAGAATGGGAAAAAATGGAATGTGCGCGTATGAAGTCGCGGGTACAAGGTAGTTATTTATAGGCGCTTTTGGACGTAAAGGAAAATGATCGTAAACCACAAGAGGAAATAGATTTACAATGGTGGATAAAGTTGCTTGTTACGGGTACGTACTTAATATTCAAGTTCGTAAATTATTTGCTTTGCGTTTTCGCCTGCATTCTTCATTTTCGCGAATCTCAGTTTGAAGTCCGTGCATTCATTGCCAAGGGCATCATTTGCGTCATAGATCTTATAGATAGCATGATTGTTACTAAGCATTTATAGGTTGTACTAGTTTTCGTTCGCGCATATCCCGTGTCCCGTTTTTTCCCGTTCCATAAAACTATCCTATCTTTTAAGTTGGATCAAATAACAGATAGTTACGAAGTTTATTCAAAATCGGTTCAGTAGTTTCAGAGCAGGGACCGAAACCGGTATGATCAATACGGGTATTTTTTCGGTAACAACCTTTTTTTCTTTTACAGGTAATTTTAAAGGTTACCTTTATTATTAAATTAAATACTTAACCAGTATTAATACCGGTTACCGAAATAAAAATTACCCCTATCTTACACGTGCCGTCGGCAATAGTCAAAGGGCGCGCATCGCCTGTTTGTGTGACAAAGAGTCGGGCCGATACACGAACTTAGGCGAACGCCGACCAATCACGGCCCTGGTTGGCACGTCACGCGGCACGCGCAACGCGTCTTTCATTCATTTTGATAGCGAGTGTTAAACTGTCTGGTTGGCTTAGTTACTACCTACGTACCTACTATTTAAAATGGGACGAAAAAGAAAAAATCATGTTTATGCATATTTTACCTACGAAAGGGAAACAAATTCCTCTAAATGTGATATAGAAGGTTGCAATAAAGTTTTAAAGGTAAGTGGATTTATATTTTTTCGTCACTATTTACCTATGTAAGTTAAATAAAATATTTTGGCGTATATTTTGCCTATCAAATAATGTCCCTTGTCGACACCTAGTATTACTCTATATTATGCCGTCGCTCATCCTCGTCATTGTGGCTAACATGTTGTTTTTATGCTTTGGAGCGAATTAAGGTAGGTAGTCGAACAGTACCTACACAAAGCGTTGCTTACAATTGAGCATCCGCTTCGAATGTTTTTTTTATTTCATTAATTAACTAAAGAAGAAGTAGGTACTTAGTGCACCTGCTTGATGTTCTACTTCTGACATCTTAGATCGCTACAAACGCGCGTCAACGGCGCGTTTAATAAACGTGGTGTGCATTATACGCTCTAAGTAGCTTGAGTTTCGCTTGGATTATACCTACTCTCATTCATCGAGATCACGAGCATGGCTTTACATTTACAATTTTGTCTATTTCTCCGTCTGCTAGGTCACACGGTTCGCGACAACGAACTAGTCAATCTTTAATTTGGTGATGGATTTTATGTGACGTCATAATTATAGCCTATAACCTGCGGAACAATTTTGACAAATGAGGTGTCACAATACAACTATAGTGCGTTTCATGTAAGAATTCCCTTCGGCGTAATGTTGGCTCTCCTGAATGTCTAAACGTCAAATAAGAAAAATCGAAGCAATTGCGACGCAGTGTTTATTGAAATTTCCCCTTCCCAAACTTTTTCTCCTCGAAAATTTTTCTTTTGTAGTTTTTCACCAGTAAAAATTTCCGCAACCGTGACTGTTGAACGGTCACTTATCATTGGGAACCTCAAAATACTCCTAAATATTTTATTCTTATTTTCGATGTTCCGATTTTCAAAAGTCCGAATTTCATAATGCCTAAGAGTTATACTGTCTATTATTAATAAATAAAAAAATAAATAAAAATAAAAATCGTTTATTATCAGGCGTCGACGGCCCATAGCGTGTTAGTAATCAGTACAAACTTAAAAAACTATGTTAGTAGTAAAACACGAGTACAAAAATTATTAAAAATCACGAAATTTATTTTACCGAAAGTCGTAAATGCAATTTGTTAGTTTTCCGATTTTCATACTTTCGAAGAATCAAACGAAATATCAGTTAATCTCCCTAATATTAAGTAATTTAATTGATAAAAATATAGCAACACTGATTTTCGGTACTACCAACATTACGCCGAAGGGAACTCTTACGTGAAACGCACTTATACTGTAAAACGGGGCTATTTGGGTTTCGGGGGCTATTTATGACAACCCAGATTTCGATCAAAAATATCTATAACCGTCGGTTGGTGTATGGTAGAGGTTGTTTAACAAACTCTAGCGAGCAACACTTATACATACAACAAAATTATACAATACAATATACAACACATGCAAATACATACATACCCAGGTGTTAAAATACATAAGTCAGAACCCTTAATTAACTTATTCGTTACAGGGTAATCATGGAACAAATTTGCTCCACCATCTTTCTTCGAAACACGTTGAAGAATATAATATGGTTATGAAATACAATAACCTAGCCAACGATGCTGAAGATAAGGAAAACTATGGTGAAGGAACCTCAAATGCAGGTATGAAGTCAACGAAATTGTGTGAAATGCAAGAGTGTCTTAACCTCGTGACAGTGCATGGTCGTCCATTTGAATTGTTAGACGACACAGCATTTCGTAACATCATAAAACTAATTCCTATGAATGCAAGGGAGTATCAATCTTTTAATTCCCACAACATTAAATCATTGTTGCAAGATAAAGCCGATGCTATTCGTTCTTCAATACGTCAAGAGGTAAGAAATCAACTACTTTCTGTGAAAGTAGATTGTGCGACACGTCTTGACAGGTCCTTTTTTGGAATTAATATACAATATGTTAGACAAGCCAAAATTATTATTAGAAACCTAGGAGTTGTAGAAATGCACACTCGCAGCACCGCTGAATTTTTGAAAGAAAAACTGTTATGGGTGCTTCGCAAATACTATATTGAAACAAAACAAGTGTATAGTATCACAACTGACAATGGATCGAACATGATAAAATTAATAAAGCTTATAAACGATGATTTATTACAACCAAGAGAAGAAACTTTGTCAGAACAAGATGAAACTGATACTGATGATGAAGGAGCTTGGACAGATTTGACTCCACCTATTTCATCTATAACTACCGAAGAGGGTCTACCATACACAGTATTACCTGTTAGATGCGCCGCTCACACCTTACAATTAGCTATCAATGATGCTTTAAATAATGAAAGTAACTGTTTAGGTATTATCAGAGATGCACGTGTAGTTGTTCGAACTATGAGAACTCCAACATTGCTTAACATTCTTCGTACGGCACAGAAAAGAAAACCTGTTTTAGACTGCAGCACCCGTTGGCACTCAACCATTGATATGCTGGAATCCCTTCTTAATTTGAAAGATTGTTGTTCTACTGATCCTAACAACATTCTATACTTAAGTGAAGTAACTTGGGAATCAATTCAAGATATTGTCAAGTCTTTGTTCTCAGCGCGAATCCTCGCCCAGCGCTTACAGCAAGAACAACTTACATTCACAGATTTTTATTGCGTATGGATGAAATGTTCTCTAGAAATCGAAAAAATTCAAACACCTTTGGCTACTCATTTATCAATTACTATGAAAGAAAGGCAACAAAGTTTATTAAATGAAAAATCATTTCTTATGGCTATGTATTTGGATGGGCGTGTAAATGTCGTGCTTTCTTCGGCCGAAATCGACGCAGCTATACAGCATCTAAAGGATTTGTGGAAGCACATAGAAAGCGTATGTGTAAGTGAAATCGATGAGACCAATAGAAATGCATCTACAAGTCAAATACAAGAGGATCAGGAGGTGGAGAAAGAACGTGATGAGTTTGAAGCTATGTTGACAAATACTGGTATTGTTAAACAAAGACTGACTCAACAGAATGAAAATAGAGATATTGAAATTGAAAGCATTTTACGAGAGTTTATTACGGAACCTCGTATTCCATCTTCAATAAATATTTTGGAATATTGGGAAGGCCAAAAATTAACTCGTCCTAAATTATATGCCCTATCCAAAGTAGCTCTAGCAGTTCCTGCTACACAAGTTAGCGTGGAAAGATTATTTTCATCATTAAGATTCGTCATGGAAAGACTGCGATATAATCTTAATGATACCACAGTTGAAAATATTTTAGTTATAAGAAATAATAACCACTTTACCTTTCATGAGTTGTTCAGAAATACTTACTTGAATTTGGTTGTCTGTATACCCACCAATTTGAACCACTTATTGTATCACTGATTATATCGCAGTCTTTCCATGACGATGACGAGGATGTTCATGATTTAAGAGCCTTTATCATTAAGGTGGATGCTCCAGGGTAACACGCGAAATTCAAATATTCTTATATTTTTGCAATTTGCAGGTCAGTGCTAGGTTGTATCTTGATGAATGATTCGCGGCTGTAAGACGTATGTAGTTACAGAATTACAATGATCAAAATCATCAATACAACCGTCCATGTTCATGTAACTGTCAAGTATTTGATGAAAAAGTTATTCTTGACAGTTGAACTTGGATGGTTGTATTGATGATTTTGAGTTTTTGATCATTGTAATTCTGTAACTACATACGTCTTACAGCCGCGAATCAAATTTTCATCAACATACAACCTAGCACTGGCCTGCAAATTGCAAAAAACGTTTTTAATGAACATCTTAACTGTTATACAGTTCGTTTCGCTTAGTTTTATATTACTTAGTAGTTAATTTTTTTTACTCCTCATAAGTGATTAATGGTGATCCTAAATAAAAGAAAACAATGATTAGTGAAATAATGTTTTACTATTACTCTTAATTAGGTATATTACACATTTCTTAAACTATGACTATTAGAGAGAGGCTTGGGAGGCACAAAATGTACAATGGTTGTTCAATAACTTACAGCCGTATCTATAGTGAAATGAAAGTAATTGCTTTAGCTTAAGAGCCCTCTTACAGTCCACTAGCGCCGCCAAACGAAAAATTGTCATAACTCGTAAATAGAATCAAAAATACAAAATATGTTCTATTATTACTGTGGAAAAGGTAATAACGTAATTTTATAACACATTGTCAACACTTGAAATATAGCTGTTTAGCTAAATCGTGCATTCAAAACATAAACGGCCGTTTTTGTTGCAATGCAAAAAACTGGATCTAATTCAATTATTGACCGAAAAAGCTTCGAAACATGCTGCGACATCTCCGAAGTTGTACATCGTTTTGACGCAATATTTATAGGTACCAAAATATTCTTCAACATTTGTTTAAGAGCTCTCTTACAGTCCACTAGCGCCGCCAATCGAAAAAATATCATAACTCGTAAATAGAATCAAAAATACAAAATATGTTCTATTATTACTGTGGAAAAGGCAATAACGTAATTATATAACACATTGTCAGCACTTGAAATGTAGCTGTTTAGCTAAATCGTGCATTAGTAACATAAAAAACTTAAAAAAAAAAATATAACCGACTTCACTACAAAAAAACACTAAAAGGATCAAAATAACTTTAATTTCGGAAGTCGGTGTTTCTCGTTATTGTTTTTATTTCTTATTTAACACCGACTTCCGAAATTAAAGTTATTTTGATCCTTTTAGTGTTTTTTTGTAGTGAAGTCGGTTATATTTTTTTTTGAAAAAAGTTTTTTATTTCACACTTTTTAGTTGCTTAACTATCTACATTGTAATATCTATGTACTTTTTGACTGTAAATGCTTAGGTTCTTAATGAAAATACCAAAGTCACTGTATAGTTTCCTATAATATTTGAGGAGTTCCCTCGATTTTGCCAAGATTCCATCATCAGATCCCAACTTGGTGACTATGGGAGCATTTGGAAAGTATTTCTAACAAAAAAATAATTTTTCAAATCGGTTGGCAAGCGACGAAGTTCTGCGCGAACAAACATAAAAAATACAAACATCCAAATTGAGAACCTCCTCCTTTTTTAGAAGTCGGTTAAAAAACGGCCGTTTTTTATTTAAATGCACGATTTAGCGATATTTAGCGTTTCCTGCCATTTCACAATTTGTTCGTCAAAAAATATGTACTCCACAAAAAGGTGAACCAACCAAAAAAGCGTAAGTAAGTACCAGCACGACGACTTTCCTGGTAATGTTGACTATTTTCTAATGCCAAATTGGCATTGCGATATTCTGTTTCTTTCTCGTAATCAAGGTCATTTTTAGGTAGCCGGTATTAAAACGGTAACCTGAATAGAGGTTACGTTTTTCTTCGGTCTGGTTACCCAGATAGCGGTAACCTAAGTCTGAAAAATAACCAAAATTCTTCAATACCTGTACCGTAATTTATAAAGGTTTTCGGTCCCTGTTTCAGAGATTATCTCAAACATACATCTTGACACGATATTTTTATATATAAAGACTAGCGTACGCGCATGTCCCGTTTTGTCCCGTATCCCGTTTTTTCCCGTGTCCCGTTTTTTCCCGTGTCCCGTTTTTTCCCGTTCCTTAAAAATTGCCTATCTTTTAAGTTGGGTCAAATAACAGATAGTTACGAAGTTTATTCAAAATCGGTTCAGTAGTTTCAGAGTTTTTTCACGAACAAACATCGTGACACGAGATTTTTAAATACTAAGTGATTTTTTTAAGTGTGCCTTCAGGGCCAAATCCGATACTAGGAATATCAAAAATTACTGAAAGGAGTCTCGAGGCCGTTTTCGATGAAAACTAAAACTGCATCATTGGATTTTTGAAAAATCGTTTACATACCCGTGAATCGAACCAGCTGATTTTGAAAAAAAAAACTGGCCAAGTGCGAGTCGGACTCGCGTGCAAAGGGTTCCGAACGAATTTATTTTTTTAAACATTTTATTTTAACACTACAGACTTCTAATAGGTTTTCCTGTAATCTTTAGATAAAGATCTATTATCTCCATTTTTTTCAAAATTTTAGGCTCAGTAGTTTCGGAGATAATGGGGGGGGGGAATGGTCATTTTTCGTCTAATTTCTTGAATAACTTCTAAACCATTTACTTTAAAATTATGAAAAAAAAAATATTTAAAACCCTCACAGTAAGCCCTTTCATTTGATATGTCACACAATATTGTTCAAAAAACTTTTTTTTTTAATTTTCTAGTTTGGTCCCCAAAAGTGACCCCTTTACTAAAAATTTAATACTTTACGTAGCGCATCCGTGTTTGGGTTACAGAAGTCCATATGTGTACCAAATTTCAACAGAATCGGTCCAGTGGATCCGGAGAAAACTGGCTGTGACAGACGGACAGACAGACAGACACCCGAGTGATCCTATAAGGGTTCCGTTTTTTTTTTCGGAACCCTAAAAACAGCTCATCTACATCTATACTAATATTATAAAGAGGAAAGATTTGTTTGTTTGAATTGAATAGGCTCCGAAACTACTGGACCGATTTGAAAAATTTTTTCACCATTAGAATCCTATATTATCCGTAATGAACATAGGCTATAGAGTATTGGCAAAAAAGTTAGGGATCCGTATGAAAACTTCGATAATGTAACCCAAGGTGTGAAAAAAATACCAAAAAAAATCCTTACATCGCGTACGCTATTGACAGTAGAGCAAAGTGATTTTATAGAGAACATCATTATTCACAAGAAAGTCCGCGAGGGTTTTTATGTAACTGGTATGGTTAAGTCACAATAACCGCTTTTGGTTCAAATTATACGATCAAAACCCGGGTGGAATGGAATAGTGGTGATTTTGGTATCATGATATTAATCCTTATCCATTTAAATGGTTTGGTAATTTAGGTTGGTTATGTATACGTAAATTACTAAAATGTCGCGGATTGAGAGAATAGCCAGTATATAGAAGATAGATATGAAAATGCAGTACGCCCGCAACCCAATTGACGGTTTGTAAAGCCCATTTGAGAACCATTTAAAAGTCTCGAAAACATCCCAAACTCAAAGTGCCTGTAATGATGAATCATCGACTCGAATTAATTATCAAAACCGCATTTGCACTGTTTAACATTATTGGGACTGGCTGCAGGCATAAACAAGTCTCAGCAGCTTTGAAAGTTAGGTACATGAATGTTACATGGAACCGTCACTGAAGTGGCACAACTGTATAACTTTATATACCCCAGTGCTTTCACGGCCTGCGTAAACTTTTCCCTAACCAACTCTCCTTGATCCATCCAGCCTTTTTTTTCATCCCAATTCCAAATGTAAAGTTAGGTTTTCCTAAGCTCAACCACAACTGGTCGGTCGACTTTCAAAGGTTGCTTATTGTGCGATATCGGAGTCGTAGAATGTTCTAGAAGGTATGATTTTATTAGCTCTGCTGAGTTTAGCGGATTGTCGCCCTCAGTACCTCAGTACGCATTCGTCTGTCAGACCAGTGGCACGTGTTACGTTTTATAGGAATCTCGATTTGAAATTGAACGAGTTTGTTGTGAGTATGAGTGAAAATGGTTTGTTTATTTTGTTTTAGTATTCATTCTTGACGTAGATTGATCTTGAGTGTTGATTGGTCGCTTCTTATTGAGTCGGTGGTCGTTAGTTTTATTATATTATTATTGTTTTGTTTGTGGCCGGTGCATAGTTGCAAAGAGTTGTGTGTTCGCCTTGCACTTGACGGCTCGACTGTTATCGCTAATTCGCTATGCTAGGTTCGCTATAGTGTATACGGAAATGGAGAGGATTATAGTTGCAATCTTGAATAATATCTTGTTGTGAATCATGGTAAACAAGTTTTCTGTGTGTAGAACTGTGCGTTCTGAATTTATGTAGTTTTTATTATAGAGCAGCCATGTTAATTGATTCGCGGCGACCTACGACATCTTAATTAACTTCTTGTCATAAACCAATTAAAACGATATTCATTTCATTTAGGACCTAATATAGACGTGGTTTCAAAATATGTTTTAGTTCTTTTAGTTTTTTATAGATTTCATACAAAACTATTCAAGCTGAATCAACAAGTCAAAGTCAAAGTCAAATGATTTATTTCAACTAGACCAATAAAGGCACTTTTGAACGTCAAATTAAAATAAAATAAAATATTATAGTGACTCTAGTCGTCCGTTCGCAAAAGGTAGATTCTTATGGAGAAGAACGGACAAGAAACTCCATAGTTACTCTTTTAAAAAAATAAGCTTTACAATATTTGCATACATTAATCAGTTGATTATATGTGAGGACGATGCTCCCAAAAAAACACTTATATACTACTAATAGGTACAATAAAGAAATGCCAGCAGAGGTAAAATTAATAAGTTTGCTAGTAAGGGAACATAATACTCACATACGTACAAATTTTTGCCACTATTGATTTATATGATCAGTGTGTGAGTTAAATTAAATACAAAAATCAGTAAATACACCTGTTTACATAGTAAATATTAATACAATAAACACAAACATATCAACCAGTTTCACTATGTCTACTACACCCTAGATTGTCCTATGGAGCAGGACTAGCATGTTTCCAAGCAACAAGATATAAAATATGTAGTTGTAGAAATTAAATAACTCTTGTTGAAATTAAAACTATTATCAGTAGGTACTACATTGAATGGATGGATTCGCAACGATCAAAGATTAATGTAAAGTGAAATTTTAATGACGTATTGATCCCTAACACAATTTGTGTGGTACTTAGCGCTGTAGGAGTAAACTAATTGGATCAATATTTCAATCAAGCATCAATATCTGTCTGCAACTAGTTAGGTTTCTCTATTTTAGCACATTTTGCGCAGACTTTGAAGATACTAGTTTGTTCAGTGCGTTGCTCTCGTTAGCATGATTATCGAGCAATATTTACATTTTAGTATTGGTATAGAATATTATTTTTTGGGGTCTAGCGTGTTTTTTTTCGAGATCTCTTTAAGTCGCCAACTCAGTAGGGTCACCCATCACCCCCTTGCGATGATTAGTATCTTCCACTCTTTCCTTTGTCTCTTATCTTTTTTTGTCCTCTTCTCTCTTCCCTATACATCCAATTTCTTACTCAAACCTTTCACCACATTTCATGTTCTCTTCGTTTGACATGTACTTTTAGGTCGCATTTCCACTGGCAAGCAACTCGCATGCATGTTTATTTACATTGCCGGCCACGATCGAGCGATTGATCTCATCAAACTTCGGTAGCCCGCAATTTAAAATGCAACTTATTATTTGATTTTATTGTTGTTTTTATGGATATTTGATTTTATGTTTCTTATTTTTTTAAATTTGTTTTTATTATTACAATTCATCTGATTTTATAATTGTAATTATTGAAATTTATTTGATTTTAACTTAATGTAACTTTCCTCGTCTTAATCACTTAATTTGTTTGAATTAGATAATTTACTGTAAATTTTAAGCTGTCTTGAAGCGCGTAATAAGTATTCTTCTTGTTTTTTTTTGTGAATTACGCTGTTGATTACATAATTGTTAGTTTGATATGTAATGTAAGTATTTTATATTATGTAATTGTTAGTTGTTCCAAATAAATCAAATTAAAATTAAATCTTGCAAGCGAGCTGCTTGCAGGTGGTGACGCGTCCGTAGAATAAGGAGAATAAGGCTGCGTTTCCACCACCTACGCCGGGGATCGTGGGAATGTATGCGACTTCCGTAATCCCCGGCTGGTGCCGGCCCGCCTCTGCGGACCACCTCGGGTCAGCGGGGGGAATGAGGTGTTTGACTCCCCCCGCGACATCAAAGAAGGGCGCACGGGAACACCACGCGCCGCCACCTCAGGTCCGGATGAATGGGGGATGACGGACATCCCCAAGTCCGTCGCCTTCATTGACCCAGCCTCACTCAGCGCAAGCGATTCTATTGGTTACTGTTGGAACCACAGCCTGACACTTCCCCAAGCATCGACACCCGACCGGCCCTGTTCTTCTAGCAATCAGCTGATTCTACGTGACTCTCAAATACATATCACTTTCACTTTTTATACCCTTCCCAAAAATGTATTCAACTAATCTATATGGAGTGTGGACTCGAATATCAATCTTGTTTTTGGATTATTTGAATTTCTTATTTTCTGTCTGGGATTATTTACATAGCAGGTCTGTGACTCCGTGTTACAATATGTATTGTGACTGATTATGTCATAGTGGTATTGACGATTATCTAAGCTTTGTTTTGCAGTGAGACTAGGTATAAACTTGACATTACTTACTGTACTTAGCTAGGTACTTATTGCGCTGATTGAAAACACTGAAGTATTTAAATCTTGTACCTACATTAATGGACCACACTTGGCAATCGACTTCCATAATCCTATTTGTTTTGTCCCTTACCAGTTTTTCTGTTTTTTAGGGCTCCATACCAAAATGGAAAAAATGCGAAGTGGGGCTACTAGGACATGTGGGCTATCCTATGAAAGAGCGCATTTTGCACATTCGCAAAAAAAAAACTTTTTTTCAGGCCGCATAGTTTTCGACTTTCGACTAAAAATGTAAAAATTTTGTTTGCATAGAGAAAAATCTGAAATTATTCTATGTGATAGAAGTTTACATAAAAATTACAGGAAAAATAATATGATGTCTCTAAATAGCACACTTTTTCAGAAATCAACATTTACGCCTCCTTATTCGCTTTCGTCGCGTCTCTAAATTTGCGCCTCCTTTTTCGCTTTCGTTGCGTCTCTAAATTTGCGCCTTCTTATTCGCTTTCGTCGCGTCTCTAAATTTCCGCCTCTTTATTCGCTTTCGTCCTTTTCAGCGCTTTCCGCATCTTCCTCTCTTTCAAGTGATCCAGTTTACATCGTATCAATCAGATCAAAATCTATTTTTACAAGCTCAAGGTTATATTATAGCTTATTAAAGGAGCAAGGAAACAAAACACATTACTCATATCTAGTTTCCTCGTTTTCCACCGCTTATGTTTATAGTTTATATATATCGGCTTACACTAGTTGCGTAACGTTATCGCCTATCGCTATTATGTTATGCACTACACTGCAGTTTTCTTCAGGGTCATTTTGTTTCTACCTTTTACTCGACTTGCTAGCCTTTCTACGGTTGTTGCGACTTAATTTTCCAGTAGGTTGGTACTTTCCACCCCTTTCGTTCTTTTGGCTTCAATATGTAACGGTTTAAAAACAGAAAATGAAATGCGTATTAATTTTCTCACTGTGTTGCGCAGACGTCTAAGTTCTTCAAGGACTCACAAAGGGCGTTCTTGTAAGGGTTTTTAGTGGGGTTGTTACGTCTGGTAATATTTCTTCAGACTTTTGCTTTTGCGGGTTGCTCTATGAATGTTATAAAACTTTAATGCCAATTTAGTTTAATTTTCTGCTCTCTCACTCTGTAACGATTCTTTATAGAATCATGATCATAATTTTGGCCAGGTATAATCCCCTGTTGGGTATATAGTTCCCCCTTTCTTCTGTCATCCTTCCTGGTTCCTTGTGCCTCCCTATAGTTGCGGTTCATCCAGAATAAAGGCTTGGTCTTTTCAATCTATATTTTTTTATTCACAGGCATAACCCTCGATCGCCACAATGCTCGGTGGAAGCGTCCTTTGGTTCCGGCATGGGTTGCGCTTGCATGACAACCCATCCTTACATTCTGCGCTGGAAGAGAAGGGATACCCCTTCTTCCCTATGTTCATCTTTGATGGAGAAACTGCGGGTAAGTGTATTTAGATGTTGTGAATGTTTTAAAGGATAGCTGAGATGGTTTTCATGGAAATAACTATAGTAAAAGTTGGATTAGCGAGTTGCCTTGCCAGAAAATTGGCTTGAAGGTAGAAAAGATGCAGAACTTAGCTGTTCTTTACCTATTGATCAATCGGAGGGTGGTCTTTAATTAATTTGGTACAATCAGTTATCGTCGAATAAAAGAAAGTTCTGATTGAACTTTTGCCCCATTTCGCTAGTTACCAAATGAGAGAGATTGAGCGCATCATACGAGTTATTTTGATTTTTAGGGTTCCGGTACCTAAAAAAGAAAAAAAACGGAACCCTTATAGGATCACTTTGTTGTCCGTCCGTCTGTCTGTCAAGACCGTTTATCTCGGTAACGCGTCGAAGTATCGAGTTGAAATTAAAACCAAACGGGTCTATGGCCCGTTGCAGCTGTGAAAAAATTAAACTTCTAAGTTAAAGTAAAAAAAGATACGGTTGTTTATGCCGCAAAAAAACGTATATTTCGACACTGTCAAGGAATTCAAAATGTATAGGGTGTTTCCCATAGAACTAGAACTATGAAATTTGGCAAGTAATACCGTCTTATACTACCAGTAAAGGGAAAAGTCTTAAAACTATACATTTGCAATTAAATCATAAAAAAATATCATCATCATCATATCAGCCGAAAGACGTCCACTGCTGGACATAGGCCTCCCCCAAGCGTCACCACAACGACCGGTCCTGCGCATCTCGCATCCATCGGCTAACCGCGATCTTCACCAGGTCATCGGTCCACCTTGTGGGAGGCCGCGCCAACGTTGCGCCTTCCGATACGAGCAATAAAAATAATAATCTTTATTTAAAGTAATATGTACGGAACCCGCGGTGGGCGAGTCCGACTCGCACTTGTCCGGTTTTTTAAACGATTGAGCTGATATCTGAACTGAACATACATATGTAGGTACATAGTTATCAAGGACAAGTGCTGTGTCGTTGCTTTGCCAATTTAAAAAAAATTGCCTACCACCTATTCTCATACGTACTGACTCGCACTTGGTCGGTTTTTTTATTTATAGAGGTTGGACTGTCACTCGAAATCTGGCTGCTTTTATGTAATCTCGAGGCTTTGATAGCCTCGAGATTACATAAAAGCAAAAAAATCACAAATGGAAAGCCAATTTTCGAGTTAAGTCAGCATTTCTTTAATTTAGCTTATCCAGTGAGTTAACCAGTAGAAAACAACCCTTACGCAATTATCTAGAAATAGCTTCGTTACGTCGCCCGTCGGTCTCTGCATAACGGGCAAAAGTGTAGGTACAGATTAAGGTAGGGCTGCTCACCTAATTTGCCAACGCCGGACAAAATCTTTTAAAACTCCGGACATTCAGGTACTTTTTTTTTTAAGGAAGGGAAATCATCAAGTGACTCCTCCCGCTCTGGGCGGAGCAGAAGGGAGTGTCAGACTCTTACTGACTAAAACCCATCTGTGTTCCTCGTTGTGCCCTTTGCGTTCCAGGGCCGCGGTGACTCTTTCGAGCAAATTCCACAACCCTGGCAGGCACTGACCCTTGCGGGCCCCGTCTACTATGCTGGCATCCCCTAAGGCGCGCGTGGAACACAACGCGCCGTCGACCCGGGTCTGGTTCTTCTGAACGGAAGGCGAGCCACCCAATGCTCGAAACCCGCAGGCCCGCGCCTGCGTCGGCCTGGGGCGTCTTCATATATTGCGGCGGTTGGGGCGTGAGGGTTCCCTCTTTCTCACGCGTTCGGCCTCCTCCTTTGCTAGCATTGCCACTTCCCATGCCTCCTCGCTCCGGACCATGGAATGAACCAGGGCCGGACGCGAAAGGTCGCCGCCGCCGATCGCCTCGACTAGGACACGGCGGTGCTCTGCCCAAGCATGGCAGAGCACCGCCGACCTCCACTGTATGCTCCACCGTGTCCTCCGGGCGATCCTCACACCCGGGCGTGTCCTCCCGCTGAATCTGAAACAGGTATCTCCCAAAAAAAACGTGACCGGTGAGTACCCACGTCAGGCGGAAGGTGAGGACAACGTGGTGCTGCTCTAGCCACTACTCAAAGAGTAGACTTATCGCCTGGATTGTGGCGTGCCCAGGCGCACTCCTGCCTAGCTACGCTACTGGAGAAGCGGTATGCTTTGATCACAGTATCGGGTTCCAACAGAGTATAAGACACATGCACCTTTGCTGGCCACGTCGATTACCTTACAAGTAGACGTGACACTGTCACCACTAATTAAATCATTAAAGGTTAACTGAGCTGTCGAGTAACGGGGTAGTTTGGAAAAAGAAGACATGTTTCGCCGAACCTTTATCGCTAATTGAGCAATGAATATCATTGGTAATAAAGAATTTGATAATTTACATAAATATTCTGATATTCGGGCGAATGGGCTCCAAGTCCACACTGGTATTGTGAACGATAAAAAAAAGGTTGAGTTGCATAATGCAGTACGCATATACAAAACGCCGTGTGCTTTTTTTTTATTGGGACAAGCAGGCCACACATTCCCAACCACTGCAACTCCTGAAAGCCAGAATCAACAGTGGCGACCACCAGAAAAACGCCGAGCCAATGAAGCCCGACGAGTCCCGGAGAAACGATTTAACGCCGTGTGCTTATACCCAAACCATTAAGGAGCTTTAAACGATCTTACCTTGTTTAACAGGTACAAAAGTGGTTGGCTACAACCGCATGCGGTATCTCCTGGAAGCTCTCGAGGACCTGGACAACCAGCTGAAGAAGCATGGAGGCAGACTCATTATGGTAAAGGGAAAGCCTAGCGTCGTGTTCAGGAGACTTTGGGAGGAGTTCGGTATGTGGTTCATCTTTATAGTATTTTAGTTTTTAAATACCGCAGCATATGTTGAGATAGGAGCCTTTTTGGTTTTTCATCAGTTAATCATTTATTTTATTTTGATGTCTATCCTGTGCGAGTCGCAAACAACATTTTTCTTTATTTCTGAAGCTTCCAGGCTTCTTTCTTATAAGATGACGATGAAGAGACCAAAAAATGTGTGTTCCTATAGCGATCTCACTTGAAAAAATTTATAGCAAGTTTCTATAAGCATCCTTAAATTTTTTCAAGTGAGGTCTTTACCATGAATAAAATATTCCAGGTATCCGTAAACTCTGTTTCGAGCAAGATTGCGAGCCAGTGTGGCGTGCTCGCGATGACAGCGTGAAGGCTGCCTGCAAGGAGATCGGAGTTGTCTGCAAGGAGCATGTGTCTCATACTCTATGGGAGCCGGATAATGTGATCAAAGCCAACGGAGGCATCCCGCCGCTTACTTACCAGATGTTCTTGGTAAGTTAGATTTACAGGCAAAAAAAATGAAGAGACTATCTTTTCCTCAGGATGTTACACATTTTTCGTAGGGATTTTTATGTCACGTGCAATTCTTCAGTATCAGAATGCTTTTCTGTCAGACTTTTTTTAGGGTTCCGAAAAAAAAAACGGAACCCTTATAGGATCACTCGGGTGTCTGTCTATCTGTCTGTCTGTCTGTCCGTCTGTCACAGCCAGTTTTCTCCGGATCCACTGGACCGATTCTGTTGAAATTTGGTACACATATGCACTTGTGTGACCCAAACACGATCGCGTTACGTAAATTATTAAATTTTTAGTATGGGGGTCACTTTTGGGGGTCAAACTAGAAAATAAAAAATAAAATATTTTTAAACAATATCTTGTGACATATCAAATGAAAGTGCTTACTGTGAAGGTTTTAATTATATTTTTTTCATTATTTTAAAATAAAAGGTTTTGAAGTTATTCAAGAAATTAGACGAAAAGTGACCATTCCCCCCACCTTATTTCCGAAACTAATGAGCGTAAAATTAAAAAAAAAATGGAAATAATAGATCATTACCTATAGATTACAGGAAACATAAGAAGTCTAGTGTTTAAATAACATGTTAAAAAATGAAATTCTTTAAGAACCCTTTGCCAGCGAGTCCGACTCGCACTTGGCCAGTTTTTTTTTAGGACCTGCCTGAATAAAATCTTTAGGCATAGGTACGTGTAACGTAATTTTCATTTGTTGGCTAAGACTGCTCTATCTTGTCTATGTAACAAGGCTTATAATTCCAGTATTTTCCGTTAGCATACAGTAGCGACTATCGGCGATCCTCCGCGTCCAGTCAGCGATATCGACTTCACGGGAGTCAAGTTCGGCAGCCTGCCGGAAAGTTTCTACCAAGAGTTTACGGTCTTCGATAAGGTAATATATCAATGTGGACAATTTGATATAATTGATAGGAAGAAGACAGGTCCTGTGCGTCTCGCATCCATCAGTTACCCGCGACCCTCACCAGGTCATCGGTGCACCTTGTGGGAGGCCTTCCAACGCTGCGTTTTCTGGAACGCGACGAGTATCGAACGAACAACTACGATCATATCGACGCACAGGACCGGTTGTTTTGGCGACACTTGGGGGAGGCCTATGTCCAGCAGTGGACGCCTTTCGGCTGATATATAATAATGAAGAAGACAGGGCCTAGAACCATTGGGTAATCAAACGGAAAACGGCCTGGTTTGATAGAGCCACCTCCGAGCTCCGCAGTGTGGCTGCAGTATTTGGTGCATGAGAGAACATAACTAAGGATCGAATTAAAGAAGAGTGATTCGAGAGGCAAGTCCGGCTTGTGACTCCCATTGGCTGATGATGAGGACAAATAAGATACTTCGTATTTATACTGTGATTATAACATACTGTATCAGGTTTTACGTAGTGTATAAGAAGTAACAAAATACACTGGTCCCTACAGACTCCAAAACCTGAAGACTTTGGTGTGTTCCTGGATAACGAAGACATCCGGATGATCCGGTGGGTAGGCGGCGAGACCACCGCTCTCAAGCAGATGCAGCAACGTCTAGCTGTGGAGCATGAGACCTTCCTCAGGTACAAACATAACATTAAGATTGCCTGTCCCTTGATGAGGAGCGAGGCAGCGGAGCGGAGAAACGGAGTAATGGAGAGCGGAGACGCGGACTATGTGTGTCCATTGACGCGTAATGAGGCAGCTGGGCGAGGTAGCGGAACGGAGTTTCGGATTGAGCGGAACTAGTCCGAGATCACGCGACGAGTAATTTGAGTGGGCGGCCGGCAGTTTTTCCGCTTCCCCGCTCTGCTGCCTCACTCCGCTTCCCGGTTTTTTTTTAATTGTGATGGGTTTGCTCTTGACTCCAGCTTATCCAGAAGAAGCCTATTCATTCTAACTTTGGGCTTTGTATGAATTTTTAAACTAGTTTGCTATTATATTTAATTCCATTGGTTAATATCTCTCCGCTCCTTTCCTCTCCGCTTCAGTAGATAGTCAGCCTAATCCTTCAGTGCTGAGGCGGACTTGTCCCTCAAAATCCGTGTTTTTCTATTTGAATCGCTAAGGAATATCCTATGGATGTCTTGCAAGGAAGAAAAATTGATTATTTGGCACAAACACGGCCGCTGAAATGATCCGCCACACGCTGATGCCGAAAAGCCTAGGTTCCTCCGAGAGCGACAAAATGCATAAAAACGGTCAGAAAATCTAAATCGCCTTGAACAAAAAGGCCACTTTAGGAGAATCATATTAGAATCATAATATTAATCACACAACAATCTGTCAAATTTGATTTACATCTTTATCGCTAACGCATTAGGTTCAAGATTGATTGGGAAAATTTGACAGTGACGGGTAGCGTGATGTGCTTTCTGATTCTGCTAAAGTGGCATTTTTAGACCCGCAGGTCTGGTTATCTTTTGAATATAATGTGAGAAAATGTGTATGTTCTCAGGGGTTCGTATCTGCCGACCCACGGCAATCCAGATTTGTTGGGACCGCCCATATCGCTAAGTCCAGCGCTACGCTTTGGATGTCTCTCCGTCCGGAGGTAACTACATTCGAATTATTTGGATCTAAAATTGCGCAGTTCAATGATAGAAGGGACCTAATTTTAAACATTGTTTTCAGATTCTACTGGTCTGTACAAGATCTGTTCCGCCAAGTGCATCAGGGACGTCTCGCTACCCAATCCGCTTCTCATTTTATTACCGGTGAGATACTTGCCACCTATCCGAAAGGCTAAGGAATAGAATGCTCTGCCAGAGTTTGTGTTTTCTAGATATAATCTGGGGGTCTTGAAGTCAAAAGTGGATAGGTTACTTCTAGGCAAACGTGCTTCATCACCGACCACATCAGTCCTTTCATGAATGAAGTGAGATTATGTGATTGTAATTAAACGCGCGTCCATCAATGAGTAAAGAAGTACCCGACTCTTTAAAAAAAAAGTTAATATCTGGCAAACCTGGAGTACAGACGCCAGCACATCAAGCTACAACAATTATTAAAATTTCTTAAATTGATTTTCTACTTTATCGTTAACACATTAAATTCAAGTTTGATTGGGAAATTTTGACGGTTTCGGGTAGCTTGATGTGCTGGCCTCTATGCAATACTCGTTTCATGGTTTTCCGTTTTTTGACTGTCCCACTCAACTCTTTGTTTATTTTCGACCTACTTTAAGAGTTTGTGGCGGTAACCTCTCGCTTTTATAAAGAGTCTTTCGCCCTGCCGTGGGATGATCTAATTTCTCATCTCCAATGCTGTTTCCAGGTCAGTTAATTTGGCGCGAATATTTCTACACGATGAGTGTGAACAACCCTAACTACGGCCAGATGGCTGGCAACCCCATCTGCTTGGATATTCCGTGGAGGGAGCCTGAGGGTGACGAGCTGCAACGGTATGTGTTGGACCTTAAGAAGTGTGATTTTCATTATTTGAACTTACATTATTAGAATTTGCGGAGTTTGTTCGAAAGAGTCACCGCGGCTCTGGAACGCAAAGGATGGATTTTAATCAGTAGGAGTCTGACACTCCCTTCCGCTCCACCCACAGTGGAAGAAGTTCTCATTCTTAAAAAAAAAAACTTATAACCAGGCTAATACCAAGCTATTATTTTCATTGTTTTTCTGAAAAAAAAAAACTTAAGATTCTTTCCACTTTTGTGGTGTAGAAAACCCATGCATGTTGTCAACCCATCCATGTAGAAATAAATCATAATATTAACTGTTTATCATTTTTTAATGCGGGATTTCAGAGTGCCATCGATCGAGTTCAACAAATGTTGTAGTTGTTTATTTAATTTTTTCTTTAAATTTAATCCGTGTTTCTTACTTTCTTTTTCTGACGTTTAATATCTGAAATTCCAGATGGCAAGAAGGCCGCACTGGCTTCCCATTTGTGGACGCAGCGATGCGCCAGCTTCTTACAGAGGGCTGGATCCACCACGTAGCCCGAAACACTGTGGCATCCTTCCTCACCCGCGGAACGCTCTGGCTGTCCTGGGAACATGGCCTGAACCACTTCCTCAAGTATCTGCTGGACGCCGACTGGTGAGTAGTGTCTGTGTCTGAATGATGACCAGCACGCAACACTGTGGCATCCTTCCTCACCCGCGGAACGCTCTGGCTGTCCTGGGAACATGGCCTGAACCACTTCCTCAAGTATCTGCTGGACGCCGACTGGTGAGTAGTGTCTGTGTCTGAATGATGACCAGCACGCAACACTGTGGCATCCTTCCTCACCCGCGGAACGCTCTGGCTGTCCTGGGAACATGGCCTGAACCACTTCCTCAAGTATCTGCTGGACGCCGACTGGTGAGTAGTGTCTGTGTCTGAATGATGACCAGCACGCAACACTGTGGCATCCTTCCTCACCCGCGGAACGCTCTGGCTGTCCTGGGAACATGGCCTGAACCACTTCCTCAAGTATCTGCTGGACGCCGACTGGTGAGTAGTGTCTGTGTCTGAATGATGACCAGCACGCAACACTGTGGCATCCTTCCTCACCCGCGGAACGCTCTGGCTGTCCTGGGAACATGGCCTGAACCACTTCCTCAAGTATCTGCTGGACGCCGACTGGTGAGTAGTGTCTGTGTCTGAATGATGACCAGCACGCAACACTGTGGCATCCTTCCTCACCCGCGGAACGCTCTGGCTGTCCTGGGAACATGGCCTGAACCACTTCCTCAAGTATCTGCTGGACGCCGACTGGTGAGTAGTGTCTATGTCTGAATGATGACCAAACTGTGGCATCCTTGATCCATAGAACATTTTCTAGTAGATTTTTCCTTTATTTCTTTTTTATTTGTTGACTTCTTCGCTTCCCCAGGTCAGTCTGCGCCGGTAACTGGATGTGGGTGTCCTCATCAGCATTTGAAGCGTTGTTGGACTCCGGCGAGTGCGCCTGCCCAGTGCGGCTGGGCCAGCGACTGGACCCCAGCGGCGAGTACGTCAGGCGCTATGTGCCCGAGCTGGCGCGCATGCCTGTGCAATACATGTGAGTCTTCATTGAGGATACGTTTGCAGTGTGAAGCAAAATTAGATAACCGTTCACCTTCACGCTGCTGCGGCTCAGGCTTCCCCTCTGTGAGAGTAGGCTATAACTAGTATACTACACAAGTTTGTTCTGGTAGATCACATTTCTTCGAATGTCTAGCTTCTAGGCCGTGCAGGGATTACTTTAATTTTTTTAATTTCAACTTATTTTTTAGTAAATTGAAATTATATCTGTTAAATAGGGCCTGCTTTGGACCATTGTTCGCATGACGCTGAAGACGAAATTTTTAATAGATTCGACGTCCAATTGTAACTTTAATAAACCTGGCATGGGACATTGGAATTACCTGTATTGCACCACACAATCTCAAACATTTACCTTACCTCCTGTCCATCATTTTCCAGTTATGAACCCTGGAAGGCTCCCATAGACGTACAAGAGCGTGCGACCTGCATCATAGGCAAGGATTACCCCGCACCGGTGGTGAACCATCTGGTCGCTGCGCAAAGGAACAAGAATGCTATGAAGGTATGTTGTGAACGACCTTCGTGCTGTGAAGGGATAAGTACTTGTGGGTGGCGGACAAAAATAAAAAAAGTTAATATAAGTACACAGTTGGTTCTGGTAGATAAATTATGGCGCGGCCAAAAGCCATGTATTCATCGTGAAATGTATCGGGAAAACAAGTTGCTGGCAACACTGCAAGCATATGAATTAGTATTGCCTGCCAGCAATATAAAATCTATTTATTTTTATCACGTATATCCGTGGAGCTTGCGAATACGAGAGACAAATTAGTTTTAGTGTTGTGAAATAGATTTTTTAATCAAACAAACAGGTAGGATTTTTTTCAAATCGTTTAAAAATATTCTATGACTTTTTTTTAAATGCACAATTGTACAAAGAGTTGTGGTTTTAAGATAAAAACAAAATAAATGTCTGGCAACTTATTTAGTGATACCGTATTTTAACCTCATTGTGGAGGTGTCCGTCAAGATGGACGGTCACTAAGCATATTGAACGTTGAATTTATGCCCAAGAATTGCTTCCCTATTGCTTCCTATTCTCAAACAATTGCTTCCATCGTATTCTAGAAGAAAAAACACATTTTAAGGGTGACCGTTCATTCTGACGTGAGGACGGCCGGTCACCGAGCCGTTATAAATAGAATTATTAAAATTCACAGTGGCCATTAATTACTTCCCGTTTGCTTCTCTCAATGTTTTAGAACAAGAATATTTTAACTATCACGCTAATAAAGATTTCGACCAAAGTGTTGTTTAGCAATATTTTACAGTGCCTGACAAAAAAATATAGCAATACTGTCATTTAACATTGATTGCAGTTATGCTTGAGTAGGCGATAAATCTATCGTATTGTACCGGTGGCGATGGCCTACAGCTATGTACTAAGTTATTAAACAGAAGTTTTATCGTATTTACTGATAAAAAAAATCATACAAATGTAATAAACACCTTAGCTTTCATAAGTTGCCATACTAAATCTCCGCGTATAACCCGGCCAAATTAGGTTGTCAATGTTTAGGAAATGTAGGTACACTCGAGCTCATAAATTTATAAATTATATTGTTAAATTAGGTTTTTACTACTCAGGTACCTACTGCTTGCAGCAACGGTAAATAAGTAGGAAACAAGTAAATAAGAGATACCTATTCATCTTTATGTATAGAAAATATTTCATTTCTTCACTTACTAGGGAGTATTCTTATAGGCGCTAGCCGCAGCATCAGCTACGCGGACGACATGGTGCTGCTGAGCCCGACTGTGGCATCTATCAGAGAAATGTTGAAAGTCTGCGAGAGATATGCTGCCTTGCACGGCCTTGTTTACAATGTTCGTAAATGTGAATACATGGTCTTTAAGGCCGCCGGTAAGTGCCCTAATCATGAACCCAGCTTTTTTCTGAATGGTATAAGCATAAATAAAGTCTACCAATTTAAGTACTTAGGGCACATACTTATCGACGACCTTGAAGATTATGCAGATATTGAAAGGGAACGTAGGGCACTGGCGGTCCGAGGCAACATGTTGGCTCGTAAATTCTCGCGTTGTGCGGACCAAGTCAAAATCACCTTGTTCAAGGCATTTTGTCAAGGTCTGTAGGCGGGTTGTCTGTGGGTCAGCTATACCAAAAGGTCGTTAGATGTCTTGCGCGTCCAGTACAATAATGTTTTAGGATTTTGTTGAAACTGCCCCGTTTCTGTAGCGCATCGGAGATGCGGCCCTCAGAACCGAACTGATGGCTTTCATGCAGTAATTCGAAAAAAATCGCATCACTGATGCGTAGAACGCAGGACAGTGACAATAGCATCCTGAAAACGGTTGTGGACAGTCCTTACTCACCTTTTCTGAGGCAGTATGTGGGGAGAATGGTCAGGTAGGTTATTCCTCACTTTATCGTTCTCTGCACATCCTGCCTTAGACACCTACTTTGTGGTTTGTTTTTTGTCCTTGTTTTTTTACTACTAACACTAGTTATAAGATATGTTACTAACAAAATGGGCTATATTGTTGTCCGGTCCGAAATTGATAAATAAATAAAATTAAATTCTGTAGCTTATTCCTTTATTAACTAACCGAGGGTAGATTCTGTCGTTATTACTCTATGTTATCATTGGTAGTTACTGTTTATTACTTGCGTGTTCTTCTTCTTCTTCGTGTCGGTGGTGTCAGGACTTGCGTGTTGTGATATTTATAAATAAAAGTGTAGCTGATAATCAAGATGCTGCAAGTTCACTGATCGACAATATGGATATGACTTTCATGTGATGGTATCATGTCGTTTGAATTGAAGTTAAGCCATCTTATAAGTTTTGAAGTACTGGATGAACTGATGTTTGTACATTAAGAGCCATTTCACAAAATTTGAACGCTCGAGTTTAGGTAAAAGACGACAGAATTTTGTATGTGTGCGCAGTCACTCACACAAACACAATGCAAGCAGTGTAGCGCGAGAGTTGAGATAGACTAAACAACCTTGAGCTGTTATTATCGTAATGCACCTTTATTAGATTTATTATAAAAGTGATTTCATTTATGCAGTAGAATTAAGAATTTTAGACTAATAATAAAACACAAATATTTTTGTATATAAAACTTATAATTTAATAAAATGTACACACGTAATTATTATTTTGTAAATTGGGTAAAATTACACTATTACATTTATATGTCGAAATTTTATGTAAGTTTAAACTCAAACTCAAAGCATTTAATTCAAATAAACCATTTACCATTTAGCCAGAAAGATGGCGAGGTTGTAATTACGAAAACGTATATTTTATGGGGAAGAGCGTGCAAGAAGCTCTATGGATATTGTTTTCAATCATGTTAAATATTTTAAAAATTCTAGTGACAATATTGAAAGAATTTACATTGAACAATACAAAAAAGGATTAGGTACCTAATTAAATAAAGGTAAACAATCTTGATGTGACTTTTTACACAAACACATATTTAACAGATAAACTAAGTAGTAGTTTATTTGTTAACGAATGGTTCAATTCAATTATTGGGTACGTATTTGAATATCGAAGATTAAAACGTCGATGATTGAAATGCCGAGTGATTAAAACATCGGATGATTTAAAAAATCGAATGACATTATACCTAAGTTCAAAATGTCAACATTTATTACATCTAAGTTCATAATATCTACGTTAAAAATACCTACTAGCTAAAATATCGAACAAATTTTAATATAGGCAGTATGCAGCATACAACATGCAAGGAATTGGGTGTAATATAGAATCTCTCCGGCGGCGGGTGTTAAAACCACCTGCTCCTCAACTCGCAGGCCGCCTCTTCCCTCCGCGCCTACGTGATTCTAAATCACACTAGGGGTAGGGCAGGCAAGGCTACGTGGAGTCGGTTTTGCAGCGATTCGTTTCTGGCTCTAACTTTTGTTACAACGTTATTCTAAATGATCATGGAACTCATCATTTTGAACAACTTTTACTATAGAACCAATTCCGAAATCGCGATAAAAAACAGCTGTTCAGTAGATTTTGTCGAGTTATGCGCACATAAATGTATGGGGGAGTCGACTTTTTTTCGCGATTTCAGTGTTGGTCCCATAGTGAAAGTTGTTCATAATGATGAGTTCAAATACCCCTTAAGAGGTATTGCGTTTATTCTGTTACTGGTTGTATTAATAAAATAAGTTAAAAAATTGTTGTCACATACGTATTTTTAGAGTTCCGGACATCCCTAAAAAACGGAACCCTTATGGGATCACTCGGGTGTCTGTCTGTCCGTCTGTCACAACCAGTTTTCTCCGGATCTGCTGAACCGATTCTATTGAAATTTGGTACACATATAGACTTCTGTAATCCAAACACGAATGCGTTACGTAAATAACTTAGTTTTGAGTAAAGGGGTCATTTTTGGGGGTCAAACTAGAAAACTTAAAAAAAGTTTTGTGACATATCAAATGAAAGGTTTTATTGTAAGGATTTTAACCATATTTTTTATAATTTTAAAATGAATAAGTTTGAAGTTATTCAAGTAATTAGACCAAAAATTACCATTTCCCCCTTATCTCTGAAACTACTAAGCCTAAAATATCGAAAAAAAAATACAGATAATAAGTCTTCACTTATAGGTTACAGGAGAACTTATAAGAAGTCTATTCCAACTAAATCAAACTAACCACAAAACAAAAGCAATCTCCACCACCAAACCAGCAATCACCACCGATCCACCAATCACAAATCTATTTTTAGCCAAATTCAAAAAAAGGAGGTTCCATGTTTGACAGTATTTTTATATAATTACTTGGAGTTCGATAAATTAAAAAATGTTCACCGATTTCCCCACCAATTGGGAATATGCATGAAAAAAATATTTACTATCTATATAGTTTATTTTAAAATATACAAAAATACAATACTAACAGTGACAATAGAGTCAAAATTGCTCAAAAAACCAACGAGATATAATTATTTTAAGCAAATATATCTATCTCTCTCGCGAAAATGCTGTTTTCTATGGCAGCTGTATAGGCGTCATGGACTTTGACGTCAAAGTTAACATCGGATTTCTCTTTCTAATTGTAATCTTTGAAGCTTTATAACTTCACCGCTCATGAAGGTATTCCAAAATTAATTTCATGATTGTTTACTGCAGCTAATAAGTATTTCATTTGGCAAATAGAAAAATGGCATGCATATTCTGTTCGAAACTAGAAATCATCAACAAACATTACATTAGTTCCACTAGCGGGCAAGAGATGTCGCAATATATACCGTAGTGTTTAAATTCTCAACGAATATAAAACGTGAAATTAAAACATTTCACGTTTTATATGATGGTAAGGAACCCTCAGTGCGCGAGTCCGACTCTCCCTTGACCGGTTTTTTTTCTTCTAGAATTCAATGGAAGCAATTGTTTAAGAGATAAGATATATTTATTTGTCAAAAACATGTGTACGTTAAATAATCAGTTGGAACGATTACAAAAAGAAAAAAAAAAAGTTTCAACATGTTTTGCCTAGAAAAGCGTACAAATACAATAATACAAAAAATCAAAAATCATAATAAATTCGAAGTAGAAAAATCATTGTTATGTCAAAACGATTGTTATGAAAAAACATAGTTATGTCAAAATCAATAAAAAAAATCATCAAAGTTATGTCAAAATAAATAAAATAATAATAAAATAGAATAGTTTGAGAATAGGAAACAATTCTTGGGCATAAATTCAACGTAAAATACGCCTAGTGACCGGTCGTTCTGACGGACACGTAAACAGTTGGTATAAAAATTATAGAAATTGAACTGTTGTTAATAGTTTCCGACATCCATTATTGTGCACGAGTATACACCACACAAAGAGCTCAATACCATTGACAACTTAATTTAGCCGGGTTATACGCGGAGGTTTAGTACGGAAAGTTATTAAAGCTAATTTCTCCTAAAATATAACTCTTAGGAATCTGAATTATGGACACTGTATCTTCTTTAGGAGTACTATATTTTATTAAAATTTGGGAAAACGTCACTGAATCTCCAATAGGAAAATCTTGAAAAGAAAATTTAACACCGTGACTGCCGCTGCACCGCGAATTCATGACTGCAATCAATGTTAAATGAGCGTTTTTCTATATTTTTTTGTCAGGCACTAAAAATATTGATAAACAACACTTTTGTCGAAATCTTTATTGCTGTGATAGCTACAGTATTATTGTTGTAAAACGAATGAGAAGCAAATGGGAAGTATTTAATGGCCACTGTGAATTTCAATAATTCTATTTATAACGGACACTACGACTCAGGGACCGGCCGTCCTGACGTCAGAATGAATGGTCACCCTTAAAATGTATTTTTGCTTCTAGAATACGATCGAAGCAATTGTTTGAAAATAGGAAGCCAATAGAAGCAATAGGGAAGCAATTCTTGGGCATAAATTCAACGTTCAATATGCTTAGTGACCGTCCATCCTGACGGACACCTATGGAGGGTCTCTACCCTCCATAATCCCACCATGTTCATTGTATATGCATCCGTCGTATGCGTTGTGCTATTTAATTTTATCATATGTAATTAATATTATTATGTTTCTATAGATATGTATTTAATCCCCGTGCTTTGTACAAACTTGTGAATAAGTTAATTGTTTTTTAAATAAAACCGAAAACCGTTTGCTTAATTAGCAGGCATGTATATTATTATTTTGATAAAATAGCCTTTATTATTGTGTTTACATGCAAAAATAGTAAACACTTCAAGCATATTTAGAAATCTTTTAAACTATGCCTCTTGGCGAAAGGCCTGCTGTATCTTTTTTCTTTGCTATCTTCTGTGACTATCCTATCATGCATATTGGAAATTGTGCAGCAAATAGACATTCCCAGAATTTGTCACTACAACAATATACACTAAAGTTTGTGTAAGGCAACGCCAGCTCGAATCCATTGTGCCCTTGTCTTCCGCAGTGGTTGGGCCGTACGGTAGCCGGCCGACTGGACACAGAAAAGTGGTTTGAAATAGTCGGGGTTCGTAGACAATTACCTACATATAACCCACCGGTGACACGTCATACGCTTTAATGCAATCCTTATTTATTATGGTACGATTCCAATAGGGATGATTCCAGAGTAAAAAAATATGATTCTGTTTAGTCCGTCAGTTAAATTATCGAAAAATATTGAACACGTATTTTTTTATAATCAATAAATAATGACGAAATTAAAACGCATCAAAAATCAGGAGTGGAAGCTTGTGACGTCACTATTCTGTAAAAATGTACTTTCACGTGACGTCACACGAGTTTTCAACGCACTGTATCGTCTTAATTTTTTGTTTACGGGGAAAAAGAAAAAAATACGTGTTCAATATTTTTTGAAAATGTATCTGACGGACTAATTAGATTTTTTTAATAATCTACCCTATTAATCAGTGGCGTGCCTAGGGTTTCAAAATAAGGCAAGCCCAATAAAATTTTAACCGATTTCAAAAAAAGAAAGTTCAGTTTTCGACTGAGTCTGTAGGTACCTTCGTATGTATCATCGCAATTTTCTCATAAACTGATATAGATGTCTCAATTCGTTGTTTACCAAAATTACCGAAAGAAACCATTGCACACAGGTGTTTATGGGAATTTGCGTGCCTTTTAATGGCGCCAGATATGTTATTTAAATCATTATAACCAGATGTATTCCAAACGGAATCTTCATTCGAAAAAAATAGGCCACGAACACAACTTATTAGTGTGCGAACAGCCAACAATCCAACTAGTTTTATACACTGATCTATTAAATTTCGTTTATGCGATTTACTAGTCTAGAAAAACACAGATTAGGCGTCGGTTTTAATGAAGAAATTAACTGTTTTTTCTGAGCAAAGTTTAAAGATTTTACCTTATCTTCGCCAATCAAAACTTGAACGCATTTTAAATCCTCACAAGGTACAATTACCTCCATTGTTGTAGGTAAGTCACCAAAACAATTGTATCACTGAGAAAATCTAAGAATACACACAAAAAACTTTAACAACATAACTTTTCAACTCTCAAGCAAATAAAACTGAAGTGAGTTGCACTCCGGTGTCAAGAACTACTTACGCAGAGTTGCAGTGTTGTCATTTAGGCAAAAAAAGTCACCAGGTATATGAAAAATCTAGCTAGATGTCGCAATTTTTTTATTTTTAAGATATTGCTTGAGTATTTAATTTCGTTATTTTAAAAAGTCGCTAGTTTTTATTGTTGCTAAATCTTAAAAAAAGTCCCCAAACTCGTTAAAAATCTCCAAGATCTCACAACGTCGCTAAAACGGCAACACTGCAGAGTTGGCAAGGTGACAAGGTCACACATACGCGTCCAACTTCATACGCAAGCACGGCTTAATCTTCAATACTGATCGATTTGTAGGCGCACAAGGTTTAGAACTCGTTATACGGCACATCGCTATAAGTGCGAAAGTGACGGAGATAGTATTTGAAAGCCCGGTAAAAGCCGGTACGTGTAAGCGAGATAGCTATATGTAGACGCTGCAAATGCGAAACTCTGCGCGCGAACAATCGCGATGTGTAGTTATGTAGTAATGTGGCATAGGTAGCGTACTTTGTGTTATTTTGATAAGAATTAAGCGCGCGAACTTTTAAATAGTTCGGGTTTGATATTGATTCTCTATCGAGCATTTTAGTAAGGCATGCCGGGCTTTTGGGCTTGTATGAAGGAACCGCCACCGCTATTAATGGTGGCTCGGAACACGAAGTCAGTCGCTGCGCGGTATGCATTCATGTGACAGCTGGGTTGAGGGGTGGGGCACTCCGCAATGCGCAGCGAGTAGCACACTTCACAGCAGCAGAAAGTTTGAATCGTACTGTACCTACATGATCTTTATTCTCATTAATTTTTGTCTTTTTATTACCCTATAGTCTATACTTAACTATTCGCTGGAATAACTTTACCATACCTACTATACACTATATTTACCTAATCATATGTGTACACTGTACATATTATTATTTATTTTCATTTTGTGCTGTATTCTCGCTCATAAATGAATTTTTAAACTCAACATCTGTTAGACTTATACCGTGGGTCCCCAGTCTCTGGAAATAAATTATACACGTGAAGTGATCTAACCGCACCGCGTAACTTGCGTCTGTGAAGCGCAATGTATTCTGGCTGTTGATATTTTCATGCAATCAATCCATAGACACACTGAGTATTATTTTATTCGTCTATGGATAAATAATTGTTTATGATTCGTATACACTTTTACTATGGGCCCAACGCTGAAATCGCGAAAAAAAAACGACTGCTCCATACATTTCTGTGCGCATAACTCAGCAAAATGTACTGAGCACAGGGGCGTAGTTACCACCGTATCAAAGATACGAGGCCCCCGGACTAGAAGGGCCCCGACGTGTGGACGCAAAGCTATACATTTAGTCCCGCCATGTCCTTCGTGGCCTGCCAAGACCTTAACTAGTAGGGGTTATTTTGTTTAAAAAAACCGGCCAAGTGCGAGTCGGACTCGCACACGAAGGGTTCCGTACCATAAACCTTAATTTTTATTATTTGTTGTATTAGGGGCAATAGAAATACACAATCTGTGAAAATTTCAACTCTCTACCTATTACGGTTCTTGAGATACAGCCCGTTGACAGACAGACGGACGGACGGACAGGGGAGGCTTAGTAATAGGGGTCCGTTGGTTACCCTTTGGGTACGGAACCCTAAAAACAATACCCCTACAAACGGGCCCCCAAATTGTTTGATACAGGCCCCGTTTGAGACAAAATAGCTACGCCACTGACTGAACAGCTGATTTTTTGGCTTGATCCCATAGGAAAAGTTGTTCATACTGTCGAGTACGTAATGACCCCTTTTCAGGTATTGCATTTATTCTGTTCACGTTGTATAAACAAATCACAAGCAACACTCGTTAAAGAATTAGTCACAATAATGTTGCGATACTTTTCCTTCCAGAAATGTGCCATAATCATAGTAAATAATTGTCTGAGTATTGGATGAGGGCATTTTTTTATTGTTTTTTTATTGATGGGCTATCATCACACGACTCCTCCCGCTCTGGGCAGAGCAGAAGGGAGTGTCAGACTCTTACTGACTAAAACCCATCCGTGTTCGTCCTAATGCCCTTTGCGTTCCAGGGGTTCTATTCTTTAAGCCCGAAGTCCATAGTTTCGGGCTTATGGACTTCGGACTTAGTTGCAGGCGTAATAATTAATGATAACACGATTTGACAGTCACTGTCAAATCGTGTTGTCATTCATTCTTAGTTCGGGATCGTGACTTATCGTAAGTCTGTAGGTGATACAGAGTAGAATAGGCCCGCAACTAAGCCCGAGACTATGGACTGCGGGCTTAGAGAGTAGCCCCCCAGGGCCGCGGTAACTCTTTCGAACACATTCCGCAACGGATGTGGACATCCTGGTAATAAATATTCACAAATGTGTTTTATTTTCTTCAGGAGCTGCGTCATATTTTACAAAAAGCTCCCCCCCATTGCTGCCCCTCTTCGGAAGACGAGATTCGCCAGTTCATGTGGCTCAACGAGTAAACAGTGACTCTACAGTATGTAAAGAAAACCCTGTTGTTCCTTGTGCCTATATGCATTTTCAGAATCGATTTTAGATGGTAATAGGGTATTTGATTACTTATGAAAAATATACATGAATGTTTACTTATTTGATAGATGTTATTAAAACAGTACGATTGAAAAGAAAAGAAAAAGAAAAGAATGAAAAATGTTTATTTGTGACTCGCACAAAACAGACAGATGTAAAATTAATTAAAACTAAATCAATAATTAAAATTTGTGGAAAAACAGAGAAGTAATACGCTTTTGAAGTTATTCTTCTATCCTTGTCACACAAAATGTCTTTTGTACTGGATGGCTTCAATTCAATATGGCGGGACTTGTGAGTGTCATCACACGCAATTAGTGGTGTCTCTGTTTATCACAGATTTTAAAACGCTGGCAACACCGCCATTTTTGAGATTTTTAAGCAATGTTTTATAACTTCGTCTGGTCTACTCTCTAGGTTTTGAGAAATGTAATAAAATAAAATCTAGTCAAATACCCTATTAAAAAAATGAAAATAAATATTTAATCATTAAAATTTGGAACGTAAAACGGATTGCTAACCTCTGCACCGCCGCCATCTGTGTCGCCGCCGCACTCATACAAACTACTGCGCTAAGTCACGAAGTTCAGATGTTATATTTTTTCAATGTTTCGAATTTCAAAGCTATGTGATATGATTGTGTAAATTATTTTGGCCAATATTTTTTTTTATTATTGTAAGTAACAATAATAAAAAAATATTTTTGGTATGCTTTTATTTTTGGTAATGCATTAATGGTACCTTTATGAGTATACCTTTATATATACCATACTACACAACGGTACACTCCTTTAAGGAACCGCAGGGTATTTTTTACAAATTGTATTTCTATCGACATAAAGCCACGAACCCACCGCATCGCACGGAGTGTGTGAGGTTTCGCCTTGCATGAAAATGTATGAGATTGTTTCCACTGCAACCTACGGACACGCTATGCATCAAGTGACGTCATTGGCACACGCGTGGCTTGCTCGAATATGGCGCTCACGTAGCTCGACTATGTCAAAATCTTGCAAAAAAAAACGTGCCTAGCCTCTGTGTGCCGCGGTGGGCAACGCTAAAGACGTAGTCGTGGGCGTGTAGCGTGTACTTCAGTGGAAACGTAGACGCACGTTGTCAAACAAATGAACCCATGCAGTTAAAACGCGCCGCGTGCCCGTGGATAGCGTGTACCGCGGTGGGTTCGCGGCTTAAGCTAAGTTTAGATGAATGTCATGCCAAGATATGGAGGAAATACGAAAGAATTTATTTTCAAACCAAAAATGGAACTGCCATGCCAGTGCGTTATTTTTTTATTGATATTTTTTGCTTTGTATTTTCCCCAAAAATACTTTCCATTTATTTTTAGCATAAGTTGCAAACTTTAAAAAAGGTTAAATTAAATTGACTAGCGAAACTTCGCAGAGGTGATGTGATATCAATCTATACCGATGTAACAAGAAATAATAAAAAAATAAATATTAAGAATCGTCATTGTTTCGAGTCCGACTCGCACTTTCGAGTTTTATTACACAACACGTTTGTGGGGTTTTGCTAGTTAGTTTAATTTGAACCTCTATATTATTTTGATAGATCTGTTTTACGTTCTATGATAGTACAAGATAGATATGGTAGACGCCAGATAAACTTGCAATAGAGTACATTGACCTTTCCTTAATATCCCTTCGTAGTTACCCCAACAATAAATTATGAACCGTTTTTCATTACTAGAGAACGGTAAAGGATCACGATAGAAGTCGATTCAGGACAGCTTTGTCTTTATTTGTTTTTTTTTTCATTAATACAGTCAATGAATATATGTATATGGTACAGTTACTGCACATTTATCAGGCACCTACCATAGTGTCGATTCAACCCAGTGTCATTGTTACACCAAAGTGTTATTAGTAAGCAAGAATATAAATGTTACTTCTAAGTAAAATGTTAGTAATTTCGTATTATTGTACGTGTTAGTATTAAAATGTTTAATTATATGGATATTATCAAGAAATTGGTAAAGTGATAGAACGATATGTGATGATTTTATTTTGATTTTGGAAATATATTAAGAAATTATTGAAATTATGTCTCATTCTCATCTATGTGTTAGTTATGGGTTAGTCTTGAAAAAAAAATGTATGGGTACAAATATTTATGGTTAGAAAAAAGTTTTATTATTCTTTTATTGGCTATTTTTAATTGGTTCAGCTTAGTTTACCAATTTAATTTGTTTGCTGCTACAGGACATGTAGTAAGAATGTGAAAAATATTTGAAGTCTTTGTTTGGACTCTAAAATAAATGTGGTATTAATTTGCATTGAATTTATTTTGAGCTTGTGTTAAGTTTTATGATATATTTTATTGACGACGTAGTTTTTAAAGTTGAATCTAAGTAAAGCATTGAAATGTGAGCTTTATATCTTGGGTATACAGTAACTTTTTGGGTGTTCTGTCACTTGATTTTTTAGAAATGTCACCTTATGTAGGACGATATAAAGCTCAACTTTGTGCAAAGTTTGTGTTTAATCAACGCTGACGGCCGTTATCTGTTCCTATGTTTGTAAGTAGTGTATTATTAGGCATTCTATAGTAACCACTATATTCCCTCCAGCAATTCTCACGTTTTTGAATTATTTACTTTATGTTTTCAACCTTACTGAAGTGTTAATTTATTTAGAAGTTTGAATGAGGGCTACCGTTTTTGTACTCACCAGTTGGCGCCACTGTCGAGTATGGTCCTTAATCATGGCGTTGTTATTACGCGCATGTGAACAAAGATAGAAGAAAAAATATGTATGATGCCGTAAACGTGCGATTTAATTCACCATAAATAGTATCGCAGTACATATTTCCAACAAAAAAAGAAAGTTCAATGCTGTGGTCGGTAGAAACGTAACTTAATTGCTATAGTCAGGCTGTTTTAGTAATATATTCACAAAATCGAAAAAAATAAGTGAATAAACTCGAGTCAAAAGCCAAACAACAGTGAAAGGAGATGTTTCAAAAAAGAGGAATCCATAGAATTCGGGAAAAATACAGTTAATTCATTTACATGTTTATTCTTGTAGTAGTTAATTGATGTTTATAAATTACTTTTATTGATTTTCAACATGGCGTCGCACCGATTTAGGTACTCTGTGCTTAAAAGCAATGACAGTAAACCATAGATCATAGAAAGATATCTGTCAGCTGTCATAACAATTTCACTTCAGTCACTTTCGTCTCGTTGCAGGTAAATAAACATGTCAGAAGTAAATGTCAAACGTCATTAATCAATCAAAATGACAGCTTACCGCCATGACGGGTGATGATATTTTTTATTTTAATGAATTTGTATGGATGCCCAATGACGTAAACATCCATAGTTAGATTGAATAAATATTTTTCGACAAATCGACATGATTTAGACTGTAGAATTGATTTTGTCTTTTAAAAATTAGTATTATATGTGAACTTATTATCATCGAAATTGTATGAATGAATATCAAATAGCAGGGTGTCTCAAACTAAAATATTTTAACAATTACAACACTAACTAGAAAAAAAGTAATTTTTATACGATAAAAATATAGGAGTAAAATCCAGAAATCAATGCATTTTTAGAGCGTGTTTTATGTATATGATAGATATAAAATGAAATAAATAAATAGACTCGAAGTAACAGAATGCATTTTTATTTACACCATAATCCAATGGAATGATATTTTACATTTTTCATTATCATCATTTTAGCCAAAGACGTCCACTTCTGGACATAGGCCTCCTCCAAAATGGGGGGTTTACATTTTTGCTTACAACTAAATTGCGCACAGTGAGCAATATTGGGCTGACTGGGCTATAGGCAGTCAGGAAATATATTGGATTGAATGGAATAGGATAGATGACTAAAAAAATCTTATTAGTTCGTCAGATAGATTTTCAAAAAATATTGGACACGTATTTTTTCTTTTTTCACGTAAACACAAAATTAAGACAATACAGTGCGTCGAAAGCTCGTGTGACGTCATATTTCAGTACACTTTTTACCTTGAAGTGACGTCACAAGCGAAAAACATAAAACGCATCAAAGATTAGCTAGTCTATTCTGTAACTATTTCGATATCGCTTTATTGCACACTAGTGGACGTCACGCGGTTTCACCCGCGTAGTTCCCGTTCCCGTGGGAGTACGGGGATAAAATATAGCCTATGTTACTCCCTGATAATGTAGTTATCCATTGCTGAAAGAATTTTTCAAATCGGTCCAGTAGTTTCGGAGCCTATTCATTTCAAACAAACAAATCTTTCCTCTTTATAATATTATATTATATTATTGCACACAACATAAAGATCTTAATTTGATACTCACCTCGGATTCCGCTGTCGATATACGAAAATGTTGTTACAGAATAGCACTATAGGAGTGGGGCCCCTGATCTTTGATGCGTTTTATCTTCGTTTTTTATTGATTTGATAAAGAAAAAAATACGTGTCCAATATTTTTCGATAATCTAACTCACGGACTTAATAGAATCATGTTTTTTTTTTACTCGGGAATCATCCCTATTTAAGGCAGTTCCTTCTGCCTTGGATAATATCCAATCCCAATATAGCCTGCCTGCTTGCCATACCTTCCAATGTAAAATTAAATTTTATAGTACATCATTAGACTTTCTATGTATAATATCAATGATAAAAACAAAAACGATATGGATCTGAAAATTATTAACATTCATATCACACTCAACCAAGGTATCACAACACAATTTGGTTTTTAATTTAGATTGCCATGACTTATAGTACAATCCAAAGAGTGAGGCACTGTCCTAAAGTCCTAATACAATGCGATCATAGCGCACATGCGCGATCGTCGCGTTAATTTGTTCGGGAAAACCGAAAGACGTCCTCTGTTGGCGCGACGATGCGAGCGAGTTTGACTTTAAGGCCTCGTCCTGATTGGCTAACGATCGTACGAGTTAACGATGCGATTTCGTCGCACGATGAGATTAAACACACTCATCTCTTTAGAGTGTCCCTAATTGAAACTTGCAAATCATCGCGAGAGCACAGGAATGATTTTCAACGTGCGACGAAATCGCATCGTTAACTCGTACGATCGGTAGCCAATTGGGACGACGCCTGAGAATGAACGCGACGATCCCGTATACGTGCCATGATCGCTTTGTATTAAAACGGTGCCTTACATCATGACAGTGCATAAAATATTTGTTATACAAATAAAATGCCAATTTCACCATGTTTACATCACACACACATAATTCTTCATAAATCCTCATAGTCCATTTGGAGTATCAGCCAGCTGGTTAACCAATTCATTGAAGATTTTACTTGTTGTTGACTCGGGCAACTCTTTGACAGCAGCTAACCCTTGTCCTGCCAGCTTGCCAACTCTAGGGTCGATTGGCAAGCTCCCCATGAAGGGTATTTTGGAAATATCTGCCAGTGATTTCCCTCCACCACTTGAGAAGATGTTAGTACATTCACTACAGTTGGGGCACTCGTATCTGCAATAGAAACATCAGAAATAATCTTAAACATAAAGTGGGTGCTTGTTTTTGGTAAGATTTCAATATAAATAAAACTTTTATTTTGAAAAAATAGTTTGGTAAGGGCTAGGTAGATGATGAAATTCCTAACATGGAGCTAGGTCTTGCTTCACCCCCCACCCCACTGTTTTATGCCTAAGGTACATCATTCATAGTCACTGCCAGTGATTGTAATGGTGTACATAGTTCTGCCGGTGATTGTAGTAATATACGATGTAGCAGTATTTTAGATTCAAAAACCAAATTTTGAGTAAATAGGAATCTTTTATTAGTTAAATTTTCACCAACATATTTAATACTAGTGGACGTCACGCGGTTTCACCCGCGTAGTTCCCGTTCCCGTGGGAATACGGGGATAATATATAGCCTATGTTACTCCCTGATAATGTAGCTATACAATGCTAAAAGAATTTTTCAAAATGGGTCAGTAGTTTCGGAGCCTATTCAATTCAAACAAACAAACAAACATACAAACAAACAAATCTTTCCTCTTTATAATATTAGTGTAGATTGATCCAATTAATCTATAATGACGTCTTTCGGCTGATATGATGATGATGATGAATATATAAAACTGAAGAGTTTGTTTGCTTGAACGCGCTAATCTCAGGAACTACTGGTCTGATTTGAAAAATTATTTCAGTGTTAGATTTCGAGGAAGGCTATATAGGCATAAATCATCACGCTAAGACCAATAGGAGCGGAGCAGACGAAGTTGCGTGGGTCAACTAGTGTTTAATATGCGGAATATGATTCAGCATAAAGTTAATTAGTACCAGTTTTTATAATCTACATGAACTAATTTAGTTAGGAACAGTATCAGCTGTAGCTAATTGATTTACTCAACAGTAACTCAAAATGATACATGAATTCTGCCCAACCACTTGACCTCAAGTTGTGGCCATCATAGTCACATAGATAACAGAATGCGACAGGATGTAGCTAAATGGCAATGTCATTGTTATTAGATAAAATTCGCCCACATAGAAAAACAATGTATTGAAGTCACAAAACATTGATAAAAATGTGGCTTTGTCACCCACACATAATTTGATGAGTCAGGAAAGTTACTATTTCTATAAATTATTATGGTGTGGTGTTTAAGAACTTTGCAATTTTCACTTCATTCAAAAACTCAACCCCCTAATAATAGTAGCTTTTGCCCGCGTCTTTGTACCCGCATATCCCGTTTTTTCCTGTTCTGCTAGAAATTTCCTGGAAACCTCTTCTTAGTGCTCCTCTACGCTTCCCCAGTAACCGACATGCCAAATTTCAGCTTTCTATGACCATTACTTTTGGCTGTGCATTATCGGTCAGTCACTCAGTAATGGAAGAGTTTTATATATTTTGATAATTTCCCAGTATAAACATACAAATTACTTTGTTTATATTTTTAATCTATTTTATAAAATGTGTTCTCATGTCTGGTGTGCTGTGTTGTATAACTCATTTATTACAGTGACAGAGCTTATTCGATCCTCCTTAATTAAGCCTCAAATTATTTTATTTAATTCTTTAAAACCTAAAAATCATTGTTCAGTCATACCCGCTCATATTTTCAATAATGCCCAGTATAGGAATGCCAGTCTTTCTGCAGAAGGTGATCTCTTTGCGGACATCCTCTATTGCTACTTCCTGCGGTGTGGTCACTATTATAGCACCACATTGCGGCACTTGACGGAGATTCTCCATCACAGTGATGTGCTCATCTGAAGTTCCTGAAATATGAGAAATATGTTTCTTTAAAATGTTGCATCTAATATTAACAAATGAGAAGAAAAATATGACAAATTTTATGCAGTTTATAATTTTTATTGTTGACCTTAATGAAAGGATCAGATTGTGTCTAAACAGTTAAATAATATGATTACATACCTGGAGGAGTATCAATAACAAGAAAATCAAGTTCCTGCCAGCATACATCCTCAAGAAACTGCTTAATCATTGATGTTTTCTTTGGACCTCTCCACACTACTGCATCATTTCGAGAGCCTAGTAGAAAGCCTATTGACATGACGCCCAGCCTCTGTTCATTGTCTAGGTACACTGGGATCCATCCGTCAGGGCCCTGGTGCACACTTTGATTCTCCAAGTTGAGCAAGTAAGGAACACTTGGTCCACATAAATCTATGTCTAACAATCCAACCTGCAAGCAGTTATGGTAATACGGTGAATATAGGCACGAAAGGAATTTACAGTGACTCAACTAAGTTTAAAAACAAGTTAGAATTATAAATCCAGTTGAATAAATACCTTATAACCTCTTTCTTTTAAAGTTAGCGCCAACTGGGTGCTAACTGTGGATTTTCCAACACCTCCTTTCCCTGAAAGAACTAATATTACGCGTTTTACAGAGTCAAGCATTTTGAATGAATTTCAATTTTGATAGAAAAATAATATAAAAAGAAAAGTAAAAAGTACAAAGTAAATAGAGGAATTTTGACACACTTGAAAGTTTGACTTTGACTGTTTTTACAGCCAGTGTGACCAATAAATACTGATTCAGATTAGTTACAGTATGAGTGGAGCTTGAAACAAATTGCGCAAAAGTAAATAAAAAGAACCCCAAAAGAAGTACTCGGCAAAATCATTGTTAGAATTGATTTTTTAGTAAAATACCTAATTGATTTTGTGGTTTTAAGCATCTTGTCTTTTCATTTCGTGGAATGGGGTCATTTCATTTAACATTTTGACAGCGCTTGCGCTCGATCGCAGCGCCACCATCGTTTATTTTTCAGTTTTGTAAAGATTTTTGTAGCGGTGGTTGTGTTGATCGTTTGCCGGTGCACATAAAATAGGAAATGCAACATTTTTCACATTTTATATACGTTTGTTGGACGTTTTATGACACAATCAGTTTGTGTTATAGTTTAATGTGTTGATTTGCTTTAATATAAATAGTGAACGCCTTGTGTTAGTGTGTTTTATTTTCGTATAATTTCAGTTTAGTGGTTGTGCAAGGATTTGTCCCATCGACACTTGATTTGCTGCCTTGATCTGCATTCTCTGGGGTTTATGAGGTATTTATGAGCAAAATTAGCTTTGGGAATTATAGTTTTAATTAATAAATGAAGGTTTTATGTCACGAAGTTCGAGCATGACGAGTGGTGTTCTAATAAATTCTTCCGATGCGGGCATTTATCATTAGACCCACCCCTGGGTTAAGCCGACGGGGATCGGTGAACGGATAATACTGTGCGTGTACTAAATGTCGTTATTTATTGTACAGAATACTGGGGTCTGAGGCCCTTACATTTTAATCTTATTGATTTTTTAAACAAGTGCATTCTTCGTTTCGTTCATGAAGGGTTTTTATCCGTCTTCGAATGTTTATTACCTAGAAATTAAATGTTTGCATGTTTTCAGTTGGCATTTGGGTAGCTATTAATTTGACTTATTTATTCACAGTAAACTGCTGGTTTTTGAAAGCTCAGGACTCATTTCACACAGGAAAATCTGCAGTTGACTAAGTTCATTTTTACCATCAACAATTAAAAGAAATAAATATAAGTATGCAAGTTAATCAACTTTTATACTGAATTTTGAATATCATTATAAATTCCATTAAAAATAAATTCTCCCTATTTTGTAGAGACTTCAGTGGGTACCTATGTTGAATAAATTTTAATAATTCTCATTAACATAGTAATTAATGCAAATAATTGTAATAAATAAAGTTAAACATGTAAATGGGGACAATACTTTTATTTTTACTTGTTATTCTGTCATGGTACAGTAAACAAGACCTTATTGGAACATATGTTCTTGTAGAAACTTTAATAATAAATATCTTATACCAGCTCCTACATGACATTAAAAAAAAAAAATATTAAAAAAAAACTTAATGACTCAGTATAAAACACAGTTAAGTACAGGCAAAGTAATAAACAGATGCCATAGAGCAGCTGCTGTTTTTTTCAGGTTCTGAAAATTGACTTGTTATCATTGACATTATACCTAATGCTACCTGAATATTAAGGAGACTCGGTTTTTTAGCATTCAATTGAAATATATACCTTCCTACTTACCTGCTTAATAGTTTTGTGACCATCTAAAAAACAACAAAACATTTTTTGTTGTTCTATTTTGAAGCTTCACTCAGCTGCACTCCTGGTGACCGGCTCTATGACACTGGTGGCCAGTGTAATAGGGTCATACATACCATGGCACACTTACTAGCATGCTACTAACCAATTGTAACTATTTCTGCATAAAAAAATGAACAGCCTTCTGACCAAGTATCAAGCTACTGTGTAAAAAAAAAGTATTGCAATACTCTATGCCCATAAACACTACTGTAGTCTTTGGCCCATAAAAAAGTGCCTGTTCACACATGGCCTTATGTTCATAGAGTAAAAAAGTTAGGTCCACATATGACTCAGTACTATAATGTCATGTATGGTGAACTTATTTTTATTTAGCAACATTAAAGATAGGCATCTAATGGTAGTTACTCCTACACAATAATGCAAACAAACTCAAATCACTTAGTATGCTGTATGTGTTTGTTTTGCATTTTACAAGCTCCGCATAATGATTAGCAAAACATCGTGGGCCATCCTTCAACTTGATATTGTGTAAATAACAATCTTGCGGTTTTTTACTAGTTTGCACAAATTAACTTTGCAAATATTTGCATGCCTAAATGCTTCAACATTGCATGTTTTAACACTACAATATAATTATGCATGCTTAGGAAATCTGTGGGTTTAGGTATCCTACTGGTTTGAGTACACATTTCGCTGTTTGGCGAAAAGGGCACATCTAACTAAAACAAAATACGTAGAAAAAAGTACCGACCAAGTGCGAGTCGGACTCGCACACGCAGGATTCCGTACAACAAACCGAAAAAGAAACGTTTCCGATACGGGAGCCCCCTTTAATTTTTGTTTAGTATTATTTTTTGTTATAGCGGCAATAGAAATACACAATCTGTGAAAATTTCAACTTTTTACCTATTACTGTTCTTGAGATACAGCTCGCTGACAGACAAACGGACGGACGGACGGACGGCGGCGGAAATAGGGTTCCGTTGGTTACCCTTTGGGCACGGAACCCTAAAACGGAGAAAAAAAATGCAAATAGATGTAATATTTTTGTTCGTCGAAAGTAGACTGCACTAGTGTTGCACGAGCATGAAACCTCGTAGAAAATTTTACTAGATGCGCCTTGTTTTCCTCATTCGTTATATTGTGAAATATGTACCTAACTCAATTTTGCATACAAGGGCAGATACGCCCCTTTTTCTTTACCCGGCAGTAAGATTCTTATGGGAACTGGATAAGTTTGCTACCATCAACTATCTTATTACTGTAAATGGGAATTTTTGGTTTAAAATTCTCTTTTTCAAATGTCCTTCTTAAAATCGTAGTTAAAAGAAAATAACAGAAAATTATTTACACAGAATTTTTGACCTATAATACAAAATCTTCCGAAACCGATTTTCTATTGAAATTTTCATGAAAAGACCTTGCAACAACTGGAATGAGAAATTAAGTGGCTAGCTGGATTGGTCTACTAACGTAAAAAATATTATATTAGATCGGCTCTGCGTCTACCGCAAGTACCCTTTTTTTTTGACGGTGGGAAATCCTCATGGATGTCCTGAGTCCTCCACCCTGGGGCGGGCGGAGTGGTCTGTCCTAACCTTCTGCAAACGAAAATCCCAACATCCAATATTTTCATCTTAGCCGAGATCTTAGTAAAACGGCTAAGTAGTGCGTGCCACAGACTGACATTCCTCCGCGGATTCAAGCCGTCGCCTGTCCCACAGGAACAGTCCATTCTCCAGGATACAAAGTAGCCTGTGACACCGCGATAGTATCAGTGAAATAATTTTCGTAATTGGATCTGTACTTCCAGGGTATTTTTAACAATTTTATAACTCACTAGTGGACGTCACGCGGTTTCACAAGCGTAGTTCCCGTTCCCGTGGGAGTACGGGGATAATAATTATATAGCCTATGTTACGCCCTGATAATGTAGCTATCCAATGCTAAAAGAATTTTTCAAATCGGTCCAGTAGTTTCGGAGCCTATTCAATTCAAACAAACAAATCTTTCTTCTTTGTAATATTAGTGTAGACTAGCTTTTACCAGCGGCTTTGTTCGCGCATATCCCGTGTTTCTCTTTCCCGTAGGAATTTCGGGAAATCCTCTCTTAGTGCTCCCTTACACCCCAAGAAATCTACATGCCAAATTTCAGATTTCTACGCCTAGTAGTTTCGGCTGTGCGTTGTCTCACTCAGTCACCAGTAACGGAAGAATTTTATATATTAGGATAAGTTTAGTTTAAGTAACTGTAACTAAACATCTTGTAAATTAGTACTTATTTACTAAAAGTACCTACTCGAAAGATTTTAATACGAGCCCTAGTTGCCAAACATCATTTATAACTTTCGGTGCTCAAACGTAACGTAGAGCCGAATAGAGTTGAAATAAAAGGAACAATGCCGCCTCTAGGAAGGCCACAGCGGTGACCTCAATACGGGTCGGCCACCGGGGGTGACTCACCCTGCGCGTGGCTTACACTTCACAGCTCTAGTGAATGGACTCCTCGATTCTCAAGCAGATGCCTACACTATTCTTTAACAGGGCCGTGTTTATTCTTCAGATAGAAGAAGAAAGAAAAAGAGTATTTGCGCCAATCACTAAAGCAGAAAATAAACAAAATTATAAAGGTTATGCAACTTGGGAAGATATGCGTCACAGGTACAAAAAATCTGCTGACCAAAACTACACGTGCCGTGGAAATCTGTGTCTTCAAATCTTCTAAGAAGTTCGTGGTGTTAAAATAAATCGCTGATCGCAGGTAATCGGATCGCAACGGATGGGTTTCAGAGGGGGCGATCTGCCGCTGTGTCATGCGGATCATATCGCAATAGTAACGTTTGTTTCCGGCACCGTTAGATGTAAAACTATTATCATCATACCGATTTGCTTTCGCTACAAGTAGTTTGAAGCTTTTAAAAGAGTCTTTATTTTAGTACTACGTTAGAAAAAGTGTCTGCCGCCGATCCAACTAAGTCCAAAAACAGTTCTAGATTCGCCTCTTACGATACCAACGAGAACAAATAGAATGGCAACCTATTCTTAGACTAGAACCACGCGACTGCAAACAGACCATACACTTCCACCATCAGTTGCGCGACGAATCTAAAAATAACATCTACAGGATACCCAGTTAAACTTAATTGGGAATAACCCCAAGGCCGCTCCGAGTATAAATAAGGGTGAAGTTATTGCTTCTGGTCACCCCCCGTGAGTTCAACCGGGGGAGGATTATGTCGCGTCATATTTTATGCACCAACCTCCCCCGAAATCTGAGTCGGTGACGTCGGTTATTTTTATGATTCATTTGGACACCTACGCAAGTAACTGAACACGGAGCGCAAAGCCAAAGCTTTCCCGTTTAACTAAAACGCGGCCCAAAGCTTTCAGTTTTTTAATCAACTTATAAATATACATCGCGATCTCTTGTGTAGGCCCCTGTGATCTTTGAATACAGTAGGAATGCTAAAGCTATGCATGACTTAAGCAAGTGTGTCGGGGAAACTTGGCGTTGGCACTGCACCGCGATCTCATTAACCTTTATTGGAAGCTTAAACAATAAATATCGATCGTAATGGTCGAACAGTCTAGCAAAGGGTTTTTCAAATTGACATGCACGATAGCTGCACCCAGGTACAAACCCGAGAGAAACTTGTGTAGTGGAGCCTAATATTTAGAAAGTTAGATTTTCCGCAAACAGTTCAATAAACCCATTTTACTCGCGAGCATGCGATATCAATTCAGAATCGCGTAACCGAGTTCTCAAGTAATAAATCAAGAGATTAATTCCGTAACCACCATGATTCGATGGCGTTTAACACCGTTCAAATCTCCGGCCGGAGTGAAACAGTTGTTCCGCTCAACCTCGGAGCACTTCAGCGCGGTTGCGTAAAAACTAAATGCCAGCGCGTTATGAAACTGCAGCCGTAATCCGTAATGGCACGGAAAAAGTCTTTAGCATAATTACAGACCAAAGTTGTTGGGATTTTTATAATGAAGTCGACCGCAGATCCCGCCTTAATGGTACCTGGACTTCTATTGCTCCCCTTTCATTGTGTTTTTGTAAAAGCTTTCTTCTTGACACCGTTCTTCAAAAATTATTTTTGAATTATGATGAGGATCATTAAAACTTTTGTTTTTGTTTTTCTCACCACGATCATTAGGACAACTTTGGGCACACTCGGATTACTTTAACAGATTGCAGCTGGTGGCACCGTAACAAATTGTCCTGTTTTTGAACGATACTAGCCAGTAGCGTTCTTCTGACGACTCCCTTTTCCGAGGTTTGATAAAAATAAGTATAAAGTAACCTATTCATGGGTGTTATCCATCTACCTAATTTTATACTTGCTTCAGTTTCGGAAGTCTCCCAAAACGGTGCCTGTAATAAAACCCATTCAGATAGTTATTACTGGCTACCAAAGCATAGCAGTGGTCATTCAGTGCACGTGGCCGGATGCTATGAAACTTCAATCGTTACTGGACATATGGCCAGTTGACGACACTGATAAATGACAAGGCTGCGGGGGCAAAGCACTCATCTTTCATATCCTACGTGGTAACAACATTCAGAGTTAACATTTTGATAGACACATTATCTACTTTACACTTTTCTGTTTAACTGTCGCACATGTCTAGGTTTCGAAACAAAGGATCACTTATTTCTTTTATGAGTCTGGCAATGTTCCTGAGGTAGTAAAACATGGCAAGCTACGCCTTTTGCAAAACCGCGGGCAGTCGCCACAAAATTGCAGCGTTCCGCGAATAACATTCAATTTAATGTATTGTACTGATGTTTCGGCGTCGACGGTGAAAGAAGATAGATTGTCAAAACCGATGCGTTAATACCTGTAATACCAGTAACTATGCAATAAAATTTGCAGCAGGAAGCTCTAAACCAAGAAGAGTATCCAGGAAGCCACCAAGAATAGTGTAGTGTAGCGGAACTCGTCATTTAGCGTCATTCGGCAGGCTGGAACGCGCGCGCCAACTCGTATGCCATAAATCATAATGATTACGTTGCGGGAGGGGCTCCAACAGATGCACTGGGTACACGGCTATTGCTCTCCTTCCTCTATTACTAAACGAGATTAGGCAGATTAGTCTCCTAACTAAATTGAGCTTCTTGTACACATTTGGGATTATAAATGACGGGTGATTATACATCAATTATAGCTTCAAAACAGTTCTATTCGGGTTTTATTAACTGCGTTTTAATGATCATGTTCGAAACGGTTTTGAAAATTATGATGCGTTATGTGGTCGGTGACTAGGACCAATTGGCCCAATTGCTTATTGTCAGTTCCCATTATGTCCTCATTATTATTTTCTCATTTCGCTAAAGCTCTTAGAAATAGGGGATTTTAAAGGAAACATTAATTTCGCTCCCTCTTTCCGCCTTAAACGAAAGAAGGGCAGGGTGACAATCCCTAGACTCTCTTTCCGGCCTCATTAAGGTATTTCGCGGTGTTATAATAATGTTGGCTAAAAATATAAAGGCTGTGCTCGACGGTACAGGGCTCGGTGACCGCAGAGATGACACTCGAGATAACCGACTCGCAGTCTGTGACACTAACGACCCGACGCGCTGTGAATTGGGTTAATGTCTCTTTTTGCAAAACTACATCTGTCACGGATAAAACATTGTTTCACTTTAAACAGTTTCAGAACGGTCTTAGATCGTTGTGTTGTCTGGAGCTGAAAATCTAGATGTTTTAGTGCCCTACTTGCCATATTAATGGTCTTCACTGATGTCTTCTTTCAAATCAGACAACACATTGGTTGATTAAGCAGTAAATTGGATGAAGATTCAATCAATCCTAGTCAAGATATACATTTGGACAACAGAATTTAATTGCTAACAAGAAATCGATTGAGCAGACCAAATGAAATAAGCAATTACGAGTATAATTTTCGTGCAGTGCAGCGGCTACAAAGAGCATGCATTTGGGGTGGCTGCGAGTCCAACTATGTCGTTATAGTCCTGTGATGGCGTTAGGGTGGGAATCCAATCAAGTCTCCATTCCCTTGAGCCATTGAATCGCCGGAATGCGTCATCAAATTTATTATTATTGCCTTTCATGACACTTTTAAATCTACCAGGACGTGCTTAATGTTTTGAAAGATCAACGGAATGCTATCCTGAGTCTGACCAAAATGTATGAGACGATGTACATGATTTATTGTGTCGTATTTCAGTGGATATAACCCAAATCTCTACACATGATCAGTAACTAATTTCGTCACATTACATATTAGAAAATCCCTTACAGTTCACATAAAATCGATTCTTTATGACGAAAACCAAAGTTTAACGTGCCTACTTAATAAATTTTGGGACGATCGGAACTGTCTTGACCTTCGTTTAAAGGTCAGTTGTCACCGAAACGTAACACCAGACACCAGCTAAAGGATTACAAAACCACATGTGATTTAGTTGAATGCTCGACAGTTGACTAATTAAGCTGCCACTTGTGGAACTTTGAGAGCGCGGCTTTTTCCTTTGCTCATTGCGCTGATTTCCATTTCCGTCTTTTAAGCACTTGCTAATTTATTGGCTTCGGTTACCTTTGGTGTTTTTTTGGTCTGGAAATTGGCCCGTTTATTAGAACGATTTATTAAACGAATTCTTTGCTTCTGATATCTCAAATTTTCGAGCTAAATGGATCGATGATAAAGATAATATAATCGGGTAGCGGGAAGAGCTCGTTTTCAACCGAAACCGTGGAAAGGGAGAAGGAGGCCTTTGACAATGAGGCTATATTGTCCATTTGATAGATAAGAGCCAGATACACCGCCTCAAAGATTTAATTAATTCTCTAAATCACTTCGGACAACATTTCGAAAAATTTGTACCAGTCTACTGACTGGTACAAATTTTTCAAAAATTGCGAAGTCAACTGTCTTCAGTTTCCAACAGAAATATAAAGTAGTAAATTCATGAGCCCGTAGTAAGAAAGGTTGTCTTGCAGAAAGGCCGCGGGTTCATGCTACTCCGTTAAAGTCTGATGAAGCCATCCATGAAAAAAGCTTAGTAATGGCTTATTAGTATTATGAGTATCTATGTGTCACTTTAGTTTGTTTTTTAACTTCCATTGTAAAGTAATGCGTCTCCTTTTGAATTCTGCGGGTCTGAATTTGCAACATTGCGTTTACGTCCAATCGTCCATACCTTCGGTATTTCGTCGTACTCCCGTTCTCAATTTATTTTTCTATTTTATAGCCCTTTGGTGGCTCCTCCCCTTTTTACCGACACATTTGAGCGTCCTTTCCCCTGCATACAGTCCTGGGAACATAGTCGCAATCAGTTGCAAATTGTGCTGTTATCATAATTCTCAGTTATCGAGGCGTATTGCCAGCTGCATCGCTGCCCCGCTCCGATAACCGGGGTGATAAATTAGTAACCCATATTGTATTGTTGGATGCCTAATATATTTATAAATCATTTGGCTACCGGAAGGATGAGTCGGCCATAGATGAGTCAAGCTGTGGACATCTAATTGTTATGTTTTGTGGTTTTTGAATTATTGAATAGTGTTCTTTGTTTGCGTATTTCTGTAAAGTATCTGTTTCTACGTAATCTAGGTAAGGAATCCTGTGGGAAAATAGGAATCACAATGGTACTGTTTAAGTTATCTGTGATAACATTACTGTACCTATGTTATATACAAGGCTGTTATACCTATGTAGGTACTGTAGTCATGTACTTTTATTTTTATAATACTCCAGATTGTTGTGGTCTGGGAAATCCCCACAATTATAAAATGCCAACTTTACTGCGATGCGTTATCGTAAAAACACATTTAATATTCAGTTTTTATATCACTGCTTTTAAAATAATGGCTGCGAAATTGTTTAACTCGGTGACCGAAATTCCATGCCATATACCACTAAGTTGTAAACGATGTTCGGGCTGTAATTAGTAATTAACCCGACATACATGATACTAAAGTAATTAAAGCTTGTTAATTTTGTGTGGACCTAATAAATATGTTTGCTGAAAACCAATAACCTAAGATACAGGGTTATTTGAACATGAAATGTAATTACTTTACTAACGAGAATCAACGCGCAAAAACTTGTGTCAACAGCTGTCACTCCGAATCAACATCCAAAAATAAACGAACGCAAACGATAACCCGTAACCCGCATGAAACGAAATTGATATAACCACAACCGTAACAATAACGTTAACGAAGGCGTTAACGTTAACATGCTGGTGTAATTAGCATCTCCCGCGCCGATCCGGGCGATCAATCATGAGTGCGCATATAATTGCTTAAGTAATCGCATTATCTCGATTGCTCGGTGTACCGTTGCAACACTTGCAACGTTTTGACGATGTGTCGGGTTGCCCTGTTACAGTAGTAAGCAAGTTTGCGGTCTTATTTATGTGAGGATATCGACATATTTGGCTGCTTGATACAGTTTTGATTCAATTGGTAGACTGCTTGCGTTGCAGAGAATTGAGATGTATGGATGAAGAAGACGTGCTGCGCTTATTCCATATTATATTGAAGATGATAATGGTGTTTTGTTGAATGTGTTGTCGAAGGAGCTATAAGGTATGTCAACATTATTGACATTAAGATTAAGATGCTTATTTTTGAATATTCTTGAACTTTACTTTGTCGAAGCCACACTACTTCCAATGCTATATTACCGCCAGGCGCGGCGCCTGCGCATTTACACGGAACGGGTTGTTTTACCGCGCTATTATTTCTTCCACTACTTTATTTATGTCTTCTATGTCTATTTCATTGACGAATATGTAACATTGGATTCTAATTATCAATTTATGTGGCGTTACCGACTTGTATATGTTACACATTGAGGTTTGAAAAAGTTCCAGTCTAAAAATCTCTAAAACTCGTAATGTACAAAGTAATTTATCAAGAGCAGACGGCTCTACATTAAGCTATCTGGCATGTTTGATGAATAATTAATATCAGCGATTCCGGCGCGGTAAGCGAGGCTTAACCACATGGAACATGAGACACACCCATATCTCAGTACAGACGTTCTTTACATTAAGAAAACGATTAACGAAGAATTTGGATTGTGAATTTAGGATGTTTAATATCCCATTGGAATCCATCACAAATTGAAACAGGAAGCTTCAAGTAAACCAATAGTAGACAATGCTATAACCTCTTGCCGGATGTGGGAGTGCATTGAATCAACGCTTCCCGTGGCCGAAGACGAGCTGCCCAAATAAGTCGGTGTTGACAGCACAAACAAATAGGAAGCCGTGCGTCTTGCATACTTACTCCAAAGCCCGATGATGAAATATTAATAAAGGTATTTAAGCGTAAACCTCAGCCTAAACATGCATTATCCAAAAATCGAAGGTGCGAAATCGAAGAATTTTCACGTGAACAAAATGCTACTGTCCAGTAACTTGTTCGAATTTAGTGTTAAACGAGCGATTCGCGTGTATGCACCAATAACGCATGTCAGAAATCGATTAACTGCAAACTCTATGAAATATTCTGTGCACAACCCATGCACGGGGTAACAGCACGCTAACTGAATCCTAAAACTGTTAGCTCGTTATGTGGGCATTAGTAAACGCAACGTCATGCGTTCCCTTATTGGGCGAAGGCTTTGAAATAATGCGGCGATTAAAGGGTTACGGAGGTGTCTGCGAAGGTAAGAACCTTACCTAAACGGAATCCACCGTTAATGCGGTCTTTAAACCCTTATTGTATGTGGTGGGACGCTAAAGCTCTTTTACATTAATTCCATTTCAATTCATCTTTAGTCGGCTTTGAAGATAAGCGTTTGACAGCGTACGTAGTACATATTACCTCAATGTTGACAGCATGTTATTTTGAAGAAAAACTCATATTATATTGCTCCATTTTAATTGGCGTTGAGAGCGATATTCATAGTGGTGAATAACGAACACTTAAAAACAAAAACATTCTGATTGATGACACATATTTTTATTGGCATCGAGCGTCAATCTCGATGGACTCACGGCCGTAACCGTGAGTCCATTGCTCATGCGTCTCAAAGACGCAAAAAACCAACGAAACTCAGATAAAACGTCTACGAGCACGTATATAAAAATTACCAGCTGTGTCTGTGATTGGCTGAACAATTATGGTTTGTTTGGTTGGAATGATTTAATGTGTCGAAAGCTTTACTCAGATCCGTTAGCCGGTACTCTACAGATAAGCGCATGTATTTGAAATTTGTTGGCACTTTCAAGAGTTGTTCTTTGTAATTGACGCATGTTTCCATTAACATAGTATTTGTTGATAGCTTGTGGCTCTTGTTGCTGTCGATTGCTGCGATTGTTTCATCAACTTAAATTGCCAATGACTTTCTTGTCTAGTTCTATTCTTAGCATGGACATTTAGTTCAGCTATCGGAGCAGGGCCGTTACTTAATTCATACTTTGTGGTAATTTCAGCAACCCAAATATCATTAACAAAATACAACATTTTTATTGGGTACTTAATTAGCTTCTGCTTCTCAAGCCTCATGACGAAAATCCAAAACCAATTTATAAAATTTAATGTTCAAGTTATGAATTTAAACAGTAACACACAAATGAGTAGATGTTGTCAGTTTAAAGTAATTCCTCGTTATCTATCGAATACATATTTGAATGTCCGATGTGAGAGAATATTTGGACGTATTTCCCATGGTGATCGTGTCATTCATTTGGTAAATTAGATTTGTGAATGTGAGGAATAATATTATTTCATGAATATCTATCTAATACTAACTCTTAAAATAAATCTTGCAGTTGACAACTTCATACTGTTAGAGAGCATAATGGAGTTCTAAAATCATTCCCTCAAATCCTTAATTTTGTTTGATCTAAATGCGCTTATATTATTTTTCACATAAGATCGATATTTCTGATCTGACATAAGCTTCAACCAAGCTCAACCAAACCTAAAAGTAAACGAAAAACACCTTAATCCTGGACTTAACGCTTGACTTTCCTTTGAACCCAAGATTTCGTAAATATAAGGAGGCCATTAGGGGCCCTGGAGAAGTTTTGAAAATTGTTAACGCCTTGTTGCTAAGGCTTCAAAATATATTTACACTACAAGGGACACTTCTGTTCATTGAATAGCCGTAATGTCTTATGTATTGGGTACTCGTCCTTCCTCTAAACACAAAACCGTGTGTTATGTTTTGTTACTTGTGTTAGAATATCTATTATGCCTATTCTAAACTGGGTCGTCAGTACCAAGCCTGAGTTCTGAATTAGTAATGACTATAATGAGTATATTATGTACCGTTGGTATAGTGGTGATTTCTCTAACTGATTTATATCTGACCGAGTTTCCATTGATTTAGTAATTTTCAATACGGATCCGATGATTGTTACTTTAATTGTATTGTGTCGGTGATTAGTACGAGTACGTTTGGAACACCTAACTTCTTTTTAGTGGATAAAGTTAGCGAGGTCAACGGTCATTACATTCAGATGTTCCTACTGTACAAAGATGGGGATTTTTTGTTAAAATTGTAAGTAGGTAAGCAACATCATAGATTTTTGTTTTCAATAGCCAGATGCTGAAGTCTGAATAACCAGATTAGCTTGTGATGTCTCAATGCGACAGTGCTCTATATTTATTTTTGTTCATGTACTAAAACAATATGTTTAAACAAATTTTAGGATTCAATCAAATTTGTTATCATGGAGAGATCATTTAATTTTTCATAGTGGACGCGAGCGGCGCGTTTAATCAAATAAACCTTTTGTGACATGAATTATTCATCGACACATTCAGAAAATAGTACTATAACTTATGCCTAATGGTATTCAATGCACGTTAAAACTAAACCGTGAATGGTTTTAACATCAGTTACTTTGAAAACTGAACAGTTTACAAAGAACTTATCGGTTTTGTTTTATGTCGATGACTGTCTTCGCATGTAAAGGCTGACATTTTGTCCTATGACTGAGTACAAGTAGAAATATAATCAGAATTGAATGTGACAAGAAGTAGATACGTAATTAAACTTGTTAATTTTCAAAATAATTCATACGTTATTCAACCAAAAAGCCTCTCGAACCAGTTCACCTACTTAAATATATAAATTTCAAGCATATCATGCGTAGCCAGAATTTGTGACCGCAATGGTTCCTCGAAATTATTACAGCGGTGGTGCTATGAAATACGCAGAAACGTCATCTGCTGATAGTACTGCGGCGCTATTCATGTTTACTTTGAAACATTAATAAATAATAGACGAATAACAGTTCGGTTATATAGTGTAAACAGTTATAGTGACTTCCTTTGTAACAGTTGTAAATAATGGGGTTCTATCCTTTAATTACATAAATTGTAGCCTTTATCAATGTTGAAATTGTTGCATCGAAACTCTTGTTAAAATATTGGAGGTATTAAAGAAAACTATTCAAGAGGCAAAAGATAAATAAAAATCGAAGACAAAGCAAAAAATACAAATTGTCACTGTGTTGAAAAGAGCAAAATTAATATCTTCACAACGGTTCAAGTGTTCCAGAGGAGACTGGCGACTTGCCGACGATCCGCCTCAACGGGCTAATTTAATTAATTGATTCGTGTCTTCTTCAGAACAAATCGACGATTTGAGTTTTTCACATTTTTTCAACAGGCCTATTTCAAAAATGTAACCTAAAAGAACGCAGTAAAGCTGAATTTGTAACGTTTGAAACAAAGAGTGAATCGTTTTGGAATAAACTGGATGATACCGAGCAATTGATTTGAGTATCATAATGGTTTTTATATGGAGACGGATAGGCTGATTTTGTGGATTGGTGTGAATGTGATTCATACGTTTGGCAAATAAGAACTCCGCACATGACTATTGAAATAAGAATGAAAGTATTAGAATACCAAATTGAAAACATGTATACCTACGTTAACTAGAACATTTACTTTTCAAGACGTGATCTGTTCTTTCGACAAGTCAAATCTTCAAACATTAAATGGATGATATCGATAGCAATAACACTAAAGGTAAAACGGCAAACAGTTTAGTTCGCTATTAGCAAACAGTATAACAGTAATTTGAAATAAAAAAAGCCAACAATGCAATGCACCATTGCATCACGTTCGTGGGAAATCTGCAGAAAATAAATATCGCAAGAAATCGACTCTTTTATAGGTCCTTCACAGTAGGATCAATATTCCGATCTGTTAGTAGCTTTGACGATTCAAAAGTGATCGTTGAATCCCGACTACCCCGACCGAGCCCAATGCAAATTGCCGCACTTATGTAACCTCTTGCAGAAACTCCAATATATTTAGATGGTTCTCCGTAGATAATGTCGGATTGGAAGAGCAATGTTACCAACAAAATCCCTAATGTTATGCATGAGAAGCTCGAGACGTCTCCATATATCATTCATGCGCGGGATGCACCGAGGATAATGCAAGTTGAACTTTGCAGCTGAGAAACTTATCCTGTACATTTCACGGCAATTCCGAGCGTCTCGCTTCAGCTTATGAGTTTGCTAAGCGTGTGCCGGTGATTAATGAATTTTTGGCAACGTTCAACGTTGTATCATTTAGAGGCGCCTTTGTTTGTAAACGCCAAGTGTAAATTTGATGTGATAATTGTGGCGTTGTGGCTGAAATCTGATGGATGTGAATGAAATCTAATGAAGTATGTTTAACTTTTTGTTGTTTGCAAGCTACTCTCTTTTAATAGCAAAGATGTCTCAGACTCTTCGAGTCAAGACGTCTCGAGAGGCGGCGACCTCATTGGCTTATTTTTAAAAGTCACATATTATTATCAAATCGTCCATACACGCGATCACCAAAACATCTCATCTAGCGTAGTCGACGTCGCTAAAAGCGTTTGAGAAGTCGTTCGGTGTGAATCGTCGCAACTTTCCCACTTGTTTCCGTTGTAAGTTTCCCGCCAGCACTTCCCCGGTGATTTGAGGCCCGACACTGAGTCCCGGCTCTTTGCCTTACAGTTGCAAAAGAAAAAGTGTTTTCTTGAAGAATTTCAAGTGGTCAGTGGGAGTCGCCTGTGTAAGAAGCTGCGATATCTCTGAGTACTTATGTAAGATTCATATTTGTTATTTCAGGTAGTATCTTAGTAGTATACTTGCTTATTGGTGTAAGGATAACAGGTGTTTAAATTCACCGTTTTTGGTTAGCCAATAAGCTTCTTGCTTAGACTTTAGAGCAAACAGATTTAACAATTTCGTTTTAATGCATCTGATCTATGCACAGTTACAGTAATTGAATAATCTGTAAATACAAAAGATATCAATAGAAACGTGGATCAAAGCCAGACAGCGCATTTAACGGTTGACGGTTGGAAACATTACTATATTAATTTTAAATCTACGAGTAAACTATCTGATGTTAAAATCATTGAGGCCAGCAAGGTTAACGTGTGACAGGGTCGGACGTAACATTTTGTTTATCTTACGTTTGAGTTTAAATCACCAAATAAACATAACATCATCATTCATTCGTATATTTTGAAAAATGGCCTTCCAAGACATTCCACACCGCACACCATTGCATAGCCCACGGTAAAAAGGTAAAAGGTAAAAATGTAAAGTACTGTTCCGTCTTTTTGCGAAAGTTAGAAGGTACAGTATATTTTAATTGCATTGGTTAGTAAGGAAAGTATCTACATTTAATAAGCTAGCTTACTCCGCAATAAACGAAACAATAACATCAAAGGCAGACCTTGTTAGCAACCGGTATATGTTAGTCATCTATAAAAAAATATAGCAGCGCTGCAGAGCCTTGTTACATAGTATCTTGTGCAGCCTTTCACGCATTATAGTGATATCACCTCTGTGTTGCAAAGTGCACGAAGTGATGCGAACAATGATCGCGTTAGCAGAAATAATATTGCGTGTTCTCCTGTAGTCACAACAGTCACTTATGTCTCATGTTCAAGTGGCGAGCCATGGAGCCGCGTCGAGCTGCCATATTGAATGGTGTCGGATTAAAATTAAAAAGCGAAGGAATTTCTTGATGAAATTCTTAGGCTTATTCCAATGCTTAGCTGTTAATAAGTAGCTGTTCGCTTTTTTAATGTTCTTCTAGATTTTATGACGCATTTTGTGTTTAATGCCGGATCTCATGCCTCTTACATCATTAATGGCTTCGTTTATTAAAAAAGTGTTTTCATCTTGGTTTTACTCATTATAATGATTTTCTGATTTCCGTACATATGTCATGTTATTGATGGTATTCAAAAGGCGTGCTTGTTACTGTTCTTTTGGTGCTTGCTAAAGTTTAATGAATCGGAATATGAAAAACGCGAACACTAGCAAAGCTTTATTTCTGACAGACACTTGCCTGTATGTAACAAACATTTCTACCCTTTTTCATTCAGTATGTTAGTAATTGCCCATACATCGTGAGCATACAGTATGCATACCAGTAAACCAAAGGAAACGGTGTCAAGAATGAAAACTCCAGTGTGATAGATAGCTTGTTAGTAATAGCTGTTCTCAGCGGTGTCAGATTTATGGGATGAGCGCTAATTGGATACTGGAATGTCTTTGACGGTATTCGTAATGAGGCAAAAATGTGATACTGCTGTGGCGTTTATTTTTCCTTTACATAGGATGAATTTTAACTATAAGGGCGAACTTTTTTAAAAGCAAGCGTACTAAATAAGGAATTCTTAAAAAATAAAAAAAATATTCCGAAGTATTGAGAACCTTCTCCTTTTTGAAGAAAGAAAGAAAAAGCGTTTATTTGCGCCAAGCATGACGCATACCAAAAAAATAAAAATTAAATAAAACAAGAAGTGGTTAATAATATAACAGTTAGGTTTCGTTCTGTAATGGATAAAGGTAAAGCCGTTCATGAAAATAAACGTAATCACTTTATTTGTCTTTCTATTCTGCGTACAACAAAAACTAGACGGTCGTGGGTGGACTCGTGGACAGCCAAAAACATTTTTCGTACCCAACGCCACCGTCTGACATTTTACGAGTATTACGAACGAATCTAGACTTCAAAGCATAGGTACACAGTTTATTTCTAACGTACATAAGTATTACTTTCAATAGTGAAGGTCGTAATTATATCTGACTTTTAGTTAGCTGTGATGTGATGAACCCGGCCCCGAGGTTATCGATGAGCCAATTTTTATTTCTTTTTATTTGTTCATTGACATCACCTTATGATTTAATGGCTGACGGATGTGACCGCGAGGTCGAACTTAGCGGTATTATAGTTGGCTACTATGAGATTATTGCCTTATAATTTCGTTGGGAATTTACGTTTGCGGTTGAGAGATTAAGCTCTATAATTTGCTCTGAAATGTCCCTAATTATTTTCTTTACGTCTTTTATCCTCATATTGATATCGAATGTCACGATCTGCTTCACTTTCCGCTTTCGTATGTGTAAGATTTTATAAAAAGACCCCCTCTTAAATATGCCAAGATCAGCAACCTTCACGGATATTTTATTAAGTCCTTGGTTGACTTCTTTCTATGCCTTGAATGAACCTTGCTTGATGTGATGACACACAAAATTCAAACTTCAGTGATTATTTTTATGACTTTCAATTCGTACAATTCGAAAGCAGTTATTTACCAGTTTATTGCAGTGCATGCGTTAATCGGTGTTTCTGTCAATATTTATTCCAATTCAATGTATTGGCATTAAATCTGATACCATCTAAATATATTGAGGCGGTCAATCGTTCGCCGCAGGTCATTCGTTTATCCAGTGCTATTCAATATAGGCAATTGCCCATAATTTATTATCAGCTACCCATTGATCTGTGGTCTATTCTATTGCAACTCAGTTAATACCTATTTATTTAACATGATTGGATGTTTAATTGGTTTAACTTTGCATAGTTTCCAATGAAACTGCTGGATTTATTCACGTCTGCGTTTTCTCTTCCGAAATCAATATTATAAATTGAGCAAGCATTTCGTGGGTTTACTTTGAATAAGAAATAGTAATACACTTTACCGTTTCCTCGGAGTCTTATTTGATGCCGTTTCAAAGTAAAATGAACGTTTTACCCAAGTTTTTGGATTAAATTGATTTTAGAGATTTGGGGCGTTTGAAATGCGATGACTCTTGCGATTCAGAAAATAATGTAAAGAAGTCAGAGCTTGCAAAATAATCATTGTAGGATTAAAGAAAAATAAGTAAGTGGCAATCAAGGATGTCTCCACTCAGCTGAGCTATTAAGTGAATACCTAAGGGCAAAGAAAGAATACGTGAAGACTAGGAAACCTAATTTTATTAACTACCTATTGGAATTTCCAGAGTGTAATTTGTATGCAGATGTAGACTCAGCTTCGAATTGACTTATACTGGGAGTCGGTGTAAAGGCTAATTCGATATGCCCCGACACCAGTTCATTAAATGAATGGCTGGCCTAATTCCGCGCCTACGGGATCGGGTGCATGCTGTCACTTTTATTTCCGACGTCAATTCACACGGCTAGCTATCGGTAGCATGCAGGTGATAATTTGCTTACGTGAGATTTATTGCATCGAAGGAATTTTTTATAGGAAAATTGCCCAAAGGTAAAATTGGGGCTTCGTGTTGTGGTTTATTTTAAATTTTATTTTATGGTAATATTGGTTCTGAGGTATTGTAATGAAATCGTTCAATTTTGTGTTAAAAAATGGCGCCCAGCATGGGACTACTTGGGCGCCATAATGCTGGAGCAAATCTTTGGTTTTCTATTTAGAAAACTGTAAGGTGCGGTGTTGATGGTAAATGAAACTAGTGACGGCCAGAATAATACTGAGTTATATTTCATACGATAGTGCATATAAATGGTTACAAAGGTGCATAGATTAAAGTAATATAGATCTTAAAGTAGGTAACTAATACAACCCTCACATCACCGTACTAATAGAAAAAAAAAAAATTGATTTATATATTTTTTTTTCTTTACATTTTCTTAAATTATACATAGTAAGGTTTTGTCCGATTTTTATGAACAATGTCCATTTTCCCAAATTGATTAATTATTTCTACGTTTGGTGGTATGTCTTTTACAACTTTAAAAGGTCCTGAATATAAGTTGTCTAATTTCTTACAAGATGTATCATTCTTTACTAAAATTAAATCATTCTCTTTATAGTGTACAGGATTAACATTTTTATCGTATACTATCTTTCTATTCAACTTACTTTTTAATAAATTTTCTCTTGCCTCTGTTTGTGAAAGCTGCAATCGGTATTTTAATTCGTGAGGATAACTATCGCAATTATATAATGGATCTAAATTTGTTGTCAGATTGCTAGGAAGAGAACATTTCTTACCAAAAACTAACTCGTATGGAGTGAATCCTGTTTCTGTATGTACCCCAGTGTTATATGAAAAACACCAAAAAGGAATCCACTTACTCCACATCTCTGGATGGTTCTCTGTTTGGATCCGCAAAAATGCATTTAAATGTTTGTGAGTGTTTTCCAAAGCTCCTATGGTTTGGTGATGGTATGCTGTAGAATTGAGTTGCTTTATATTTAATAATTTACATACCTGTTGAAATATTTCTGAGAGAAACTCCTTTCCCCTGTCTGTCGCAATTGCTTTCGGCACGCCATATCTGAGAATGAAGTTGTTGACAAAACTTCTCGCCACTTCATCTGTTTTTTTAGAAATTAAGGGATAACCTTCTACATATTTTGTGAGTTCGCATTGTAATGTTAGCACATACGAAAAATTATCATTGTCTGTTTCCAAAGGACCAACCAAATCTAGATATATTTTTTCAAACGCAGTATTAGCTGTACTAGTAATCACCATGGGTTCCTTCTTAGGTATTGAATATTTTTGCCGCTGACATTTTTGTCACACCGCCTTACAAATTCCCGAACATCATTATCAATACCAGGCTAATAATAGTATTTCTTTATGTTATTTGACATTCGTCTCATACCAGCATGGCCACTACTAGGTAAGAGATGAAAGTCATTTAAAATTACTTTTTTATCGTCCTTATTCTCTATCCTTTTTACATCACTTAAAATGCATATGCGCGGTCCGAACCTACTTTTATTATTTTTTATTGTTGATATTAACTTTTTTATAAAGTCATCATTGTCTTTATGTTTTAATATGTATATTTCTTTTATTTTTAATAGATTGCAAAATTCATCTAAATCTCTCACAAACTCGTCTCGCGTCATTTGCGATTGAGAACTTAGGAATTTCACGTATATTGTAGATTTATTTTCTACATAACAGAATATTTTATTTTCTTTAGTTATATCTCCTATTTTCTTTAATATTTCTAATTCTTTAACATCAATAAATTTTAGTTCGACAGACTCTTTTGGTCTGAGTACTTACGACTTTTGGTTGATCAGGCCTCAAGTCTGAAATATTCATATCCACCGTTGAGTTTGTTTTATTTAAATTTCTCGTTTGTGCTCTTGTCATGACGTTCATTAAACTTTCATGCATTTCTTTCAGATCTTTTAAAGTAATTCTAGACAGTGCATCTGCAGCTGCATTGTCAGAACCTTTTATATATTGTACTTCAAAATTATATTCCTCCAAAGTCATTCTAAATTTCATTAGTCTACTTGATGGGTCTTTCATGTTGAACAAATATACTAATGGCTTATGGTCCGTAAATATCATAAAAGGTCGACCATACAAATATGGACGAAAGTATTTCACTGCCCATACAATTGCCAGTAATTCCTTTTCTATGATAGGGTAATTCTTTTCGGCTTTGTTTAAGCTTCTGCTAGCGAAAGCTACTGGTCGTCCATTATTATTTGATAAAATTGCTCCTATAGCATTGTTTGAACAATAAAACGATTTTGTTCTGAAAAATCAGGATACTGTAACACTGGTGGATGAGTTAAACTTTCTCTTAATGTTTCAAATGCTTTTTGACATGCCTCACTCCATTCGAATGGTACACCTTTTCTAGTCAATTTATTTAATGGATGAGCTATTTCAGCAAATTTTGGTATGAATTTTCGGTAATAATTAGTGAATGCTACGAATCTTTTTACTTCTTCTGTACTTGCTGGACATGGATAATTTTGAACTACAGTTATTTTTGCAGGGTCAGGCATTATGTCACTTGAAATAACGTGTCCTAAGTACAAAATTTGTTTTCTAAGAAAATCACACTTGGCGGGGTTTAGTTTTAAGTTAACGGTCCGTAATCTTTCAAAAATATCTTGCAGATTTTTATTATGAGAGTCCAAGTTACGTCCAAATACTATTAAGTCATCCAAATAAATCAAGCATTTTTCATAATTTAGACCAGCCATTGCTATTGTTATCATTCTCGAAAAGGAACTGGGACTGGTTTTTAATCCCATAGGCATACGTGTCATCTGGTACTGTCCCGAATGAAAAGCTGTGAACCTTCTGCTATTTTCCTCTAATTTGACATTATAATAGCCTTGGTGCAAATCAAGATGTGAGAAATATATGCTACCCGACAATGATTCTAAAATTTCTGTAATATCCGGTAATGGGTATTTATCGTCCTCTATGCAATTATTCAGTTTTCTGTAATCAACTACTAGTCTCCATTTATTATCTCCAGTTGTATCTGATTTCTTTGGAACCAATAATATTGGACTGGACCAGTCGCTTTTACTGGGCTCTATAATACCTTCCTCTAGCATTTTATTAATCTGACGTTTTATTTCATTTTTATGAGAATGTGGCAAACGGTATTGTTTAGAAAATACTGGTGTCGTATTTGGTTTTACGGATATAGTATGACTGTATACATTTGTAGTACTCAATTTGTCTTTAGGGAGGTAAAATATATCTGAATATTTCGCGCAAATATTTTCAATGGTTTTTTGTTCTTCATTATTTAAATGATGCAATTTTAATTGAGAAAATAAGGTCTTAACTCTGTCTGCGTCATTTTGCGTTTTTTCATAATTACAGACGTCAAACTCACTAAGTTTTTTAATGCTAGGTTCTATTTCCGTTAGCGATACATCTTCTTCAGTAACGTTTAATATTTTAATAGGTATTAGTCCATGTTTAGGAGCACCTATTGAACTTGCTAAAAATACACCATGTGTTAGTTCTTTAGAAGATACTACACAATCCTCATTAAAGTCCGTTTGTAAGTAGTGTATAGACTCGCTCCTAGCGGGTACATTGTAAATATTAGTATATTTATTTACGAGTGGAAAACAAATAGTTGTCCTATCCGTAGATAAAGTTAAATTATTTTTATTAAAATCTAACTGAGCCTTATATTTATTTAAAAAGTCACGACCTAAAATTCCATCTCCCTTAATAGGTAAGTTATGAAATACATAAAACTTCTGTCTAATTGTTTCACCATTTAAATTGAATTGTAAACATAAGTATCCTATTGCTTGAACTCTGCCGCCTAAACCGTTTAAGGCTACATGCTCGTTATGGATTGGAATGCCGCATTCGAGCGCATGTTTATATGTGCATGCTGACACCGATGCTCCAGAATCTACTAGAAAATAATGCTTCTTAATATTACGTTTATATAATGCCGAACATAAAGAAATATAACAATTACTATCACTAGCTAAAATACATTTAATATTATTATTAGTCACGAAAAAACTGATTGGATGTTAATCGTGATTCTGTGTTTGGTTCCGAGTTATTAAGAATATTGACGTCACGCTCTTTAGGTATCCCTTGATTTCTAGTATTAGAATAATTAAAGTTACCTCTTTGCCATCTGCGACTGCTAGTTCCTCCTCGAGTCGGCTGCCCTCGTGAAGTAGAACGGTATCGTTGCTGCTGCCCTCGCGCTTGACCTCTGTATGCATAGAAGTTTCTACCTCCACCACGTTGGCCTCTATAATTATTTGAACGGCTTCTATTGGTATAGAAATTATTGTAGGGCCTTTTATACATACCCATAATTTCTCCATTGGGAGTTGCTGTCGATACCTCCTCGTCTTGTGCTGCTTGGATTGCGTCCTTTAATGAGCTGTAATTTCTAGCAGAAATAATCGTACTTAATCTTCGATTTCGCAAACCATCGGCAAATTGTTTGATCGCTATGTTTTCATTAATCGGTTTTAATATATTATAGTTCTGTTCATTGTCGTTAGCTTGCGTAATCGTTAGATTCACAAATAATTCGGTGATTTCTTTCCCGTAATCAGCAATCGACAACTCATTTTGTCTCATTTTTATTAATTTATTTTGTATTGCCCTTGCCGCTTTCTTAGACAACAACACTTTTTTCATATCATCAATTAAGCCACTAACAGTATCATACTTTGAATTTAACTTTATCTTAGCTTCCTGTGAAAGTCTACTTTTCAACACGAAATTGATTAAATTTTGTTTACAAGCGTTATCCTTTAGTAGAGAGTTATAGTATTCTATGTTATCAATTAGCTGTTTTATGCTAACCTCCTCATTTGTCATAATCGGTAAAAGGGTCAAGGCAGTTTTCAAATCAAATGTATCCATTTTTGACGACGTTTCTAATTTATCACTTTCACGCAACAATAAAATATCCTCTCGTAAATCTATAAATTGACGACAACAATTTTCTATTAATTCAATATCTTGGGCACTATAATATTTACTCTTAACTTTTTCTCTAAAATCAATCAACCAAGTTTCATACTGATTATAAATTGCATCTACCTCATCAAATTTTCTTTCTAATACTTTTTCTGTTCTTCTTTTCGGTCCTAACTTTATTAAGTAAACTCTAATCTTCTTTAAATCATTGTATAAATATAATATATTATCCATACCTTATTACCACCATAACGTAGAGAAATTATAATGTTTTTGTAGTACATTATTAAACATTAGTATAAGTATTATAATTAAACACCGCACGTAATTAACACCAAGGTCCAAAGTTCAATTACCGCATCGTCCTTATTTGGTAAGAGATGATATTGTATTGGAATGTGAACACGATTAATTTAAGTTTATGTTTATACACTTTTTTTTTTTTTTTTTTTTATTTTGAAGCACTCGCGAAACGCACTTTTATTATATTTTATTTTATACACTTTTTCACTCACTTTTTTTAACACTTTTTTTTATAATTACACCGTTTCTTGCTCGTAGCTTTTTGAAGATGGTTCCGTGGCCCCCAACCGCATGCGTCGACGGAAAAGAGATCTCCTCATAGTCGTCCTATTTATCTCATTGGTGATCCATTTTTTATGGCACCTTTTGTACAGCCGATACATGAAGCCCAATATGCCGAGTAGTAGTAAGCAGGATACAGGACAGAATAATGTTGGATGTGGACATATGAAAGCGAAGTTCGTCTGCTGTAGCTTGGTTACTACCAGCCGCCGCGTTTTGCACGATCAGGGTTTCCTCTTTAGATTGCTGCTTGCCCATTTTCGTGGATGATTAGTACACTCGCGTTTACGTGTCGTCTGTTAGCACAATAAAACAATAATCGTCCCATTTTCATCACTAAAATTCTTCGCTTCTTACGGAACGGTATTAAATCACACAGTCACACTCAATGTCTCAAGTTCGCGTAGCGCGTATAGATTCTTTTGGCAGGGTCGCCATGTAAGGTGCGGTGTTGATGGTAAATGAAACTAGTGACGGCCAGAATAATACTGAGTTATATTTCATACGATAGTGCATATAAATGGTTACAAAGGTGCATAGATTAAAGTAATATAGATCTTAAAGTAGGTAACTAATACAACCCTCACAAAACAATCCTAACTCTAAGAACCGTAAATCACGTCAGTGGCTTTTTTTTTTTCTTTAAAGTCAGTTTACACGTGGTGGTACCGGTGAATGGAGCACGTGGGTAGGAGCGGGCGCGGCCGCTCGATACAGCGGAGGCTGCGCGCTGAGCTCCCGCCCGGAACAACCTCTCCGCCACCCAATCTTCGCTGACCTCCCCCGCTCCCGTTACACAGTTCACTGACCAACAACCGAGGGAAACCTCTGCCAAAATTCAGAGCTCTTTTACCACTGGACGCCTAAACACCAACCACCACACAAGACCTGTGATACTCCTAGAAAATTAATGCAATCTCTGAACAGATACGGGTCTCAATTAGTTGGGCATGCAGATATTAAAGATTCCGCTCTCCCGGTACGAGCGTACGAGCTTCGTATCTAATGACACTGCTTTGATTTACGATAAGCTTTCGTGTACGTTATTGTATTTATAATTTCATGCATTTATTCACGAATTGATGATCTCAGACTGATGATAATATTAAGTTTAATGTTGCACTATAATTAAGATGTGGTTAAATGATTTATGGTCTCATAATGGAACGAATTGTGAGGTTTATTAAAAACATTTTATAGAGGAGACATTCCAAGAATATGGACAGTATATGGACATGTTTGTGGTTTTGGTGAATTAATGAAATGACATTTAATTTGGTGAAGGATATCGGAATTATTATTTCCAACAAATCCAAACATGATAACGTGCATTTAAATGAGGACATTATCCTTATTTCTTCTTGTTTTGACCCACTTATACTATTTTTTAAGATTCCACTGAAGGCAAACTTCAGATAACGTCTTCATTTGTTGAATTGGCGTGTGGAATTCAACTGGGGTCTGCGAATGTGTTCTAAGGGAAGGGCAAATAGCGTTACGTAAATCGAGTCATTCTGTTCTTCATAGGGGAAGAATTAACTTATCATCGCTCTGTAATTCTGGTAAAGCCCATGTTATTAGGAGTTAGCTTTGTTGTAAGGTACAAAAAAAATTTTATACTACAAATTGAGTACTAATTGCATAAACACGTATGTAAATTTAGTATTCTCCTTCTTCTAGACGTAAGCTTCTCCAATCTATCGTCATTCTATTCGATCCTGGACTACTCTCATCTAGCTGCTGGCAGTCTACGTTAAAGATCATCGATCGTGTCTCTTGCTTCACATGACTTGATTTTACATTTCGCGAGCCAAAATGTAACGTCCATTCTATTAAGCCAATTCTCAATGAGCTATGAACCGCCACATCCTCAAATCTCATCCGGCTACAAATTTCCACTAACAGAATAGTTGCGTCTCAGCATCCTTGCTTATTTTTAGGTCGCCATACAAGGGAAGTGGTCCGAGAGGGGAAGCCTCGTTATTCTGTTAGCACATAACTGCTACGCACTAAGGCAGCTTTTAGTAGAACGTAGTTTTGTTCTTAGGACGGAAAGATGAATAAATTATAAAGGGACCCTCCGCGGATGTACGAGAGGTCTCCTCGCATTCACTTCGACGACTTTTTTCTTGAGTTTTTTACTGTGTAACCCCATTTCGTTAATGCTTTATGGGTTTTGTAGTGCTTTTGTTTTACTTTGGAGATTTTTATGTATTAGTGATTTGAAAGGGTTAGTTTTTGTAGTTTTGCTAAAATAACTAAAGGTTCGCAGATGATCAATGATGTATGATGAACATTTGATCTGAAATTCAATTTAGTCGGTTTCATTATTGAGCAGAAATTCAGAACAGCCCCAAGCAACGCAAACAGAGCTCTAAAATGGGATTAAAACGTATAAATAACAAAACGCTACTGAAGTCAATATTTATGTGTTTTAATATAATTTCATGAAATAACTTACCATTCGATATTGGAAACGGATTTGATTAAATCATAAATGGGTATTGCAAACACATTTAATTCCATTTCCGATCGCATTACACTAAACCGGAAAGCGATTCAATATAAACTCGAGTTTGCACAGCCGGACCCAAAATCTTTTATCTAATCTAGACAAATATTGGCATTGACTTGGCGCATCGCAAAATTGGGACCAACCTTAACGTTGTGAGAGGAGACGTGCAAAAAATTTAAGGCTTTAATACCATGAGTAGAAGTGCCAGATTCCCATACGTGGTAAAAATACTTAGGGTTGAAATATGCCTTATTGTTAGGAGATAAGGTCCATATCTTAGTATTGAAAAATCGATTAAGTTCTAAGGCGTGAGGAGATGCGGATTGTAGATAGATAAAAGTTGGTGTCCGAGATAAGACGGGTCGTTGAACCCGCGCCTACGGGAGTTCTTCCCTTTTCTTATGTTGATTTCGTTTGGATTGAATACAACTTTTATTGTGTAAAGGAATCGGTTTTCTTTATTTCCTTTTCCGTCTGTTTTGTTCTTTGCGTTATGAGTTTTGATTAGTCTTTAAGAAATGGAATAGATGATTTAAGGATGAGTAGGAGTTGATTTAAGGATGAGGATGAGTGAAACAGTAGAAGTTGAAATTATTGTTCTTATTAACAATAATTTCAACTTCTACTGTTTCTTTATACGTTAATAGGTAATTATGTAAAATAAAGAATTTAAGCATTCGCATATAGTTACGAGATTAGAGGATACTGATGATATTATGCATATAGACTTTAACTATTCATAAAAACTTTTTAATCATATGCTTAGTTCAAATACTGACGAGCAGAATTATTTATTCAATTATTCTGTAGAGAATTTGAATTAAAAGTAATCATACGGTTAGATTATTTTTTATGTATAAGACAGTTATTTTGTAGGTGTTAACGAAACTGTTCAAATACAACAAGCTACCGATTCCATAGAATCAACAAATGACGGTGTGTGTTATGGTAATTGTATAGAAAACCAGTTTTGTGGTAACATCAGGAATGTGCCCATGTGAGGACGACTCCACCGATGACGCGTGGTATTTCTAATTATTCAACTGTCGCTTATGTAATTAACACGAATCTTCTAACGTTCGAATAAATTGATTTTGACAGATTCCATTATGTTCTATTTCGAGCCTGCTGCTTGTAAGGTTACAGTTATGTGGTTTCTGACAGGGAGCAGTTGATGCAATGTGACGGGACTAAGAATAAAATGTTTTGGGACGTAACAATTTAGATTGGTACGCTTTGGCGTTTTAGTCGTAGTGTTTTCAGTAACGTTGATCTAATAAACAGACTAATCGTTATTCAATGAAAACAATATTTTATAATGCCCACTAGAATTGAAAGCCTAGTCGCATTAGTCATTAAAGTTGTTATGTTCGGTTTACGTTTTCCGATAAAACATACACACTTATATTTTATTACTTAACCCGAAACAATAAAGTTAGCTGTAAACATAATTTATTATGCATATAGGCCAGCCTCCGAGCGTTTAACATATCTGAGAGAATCTCTTTTAAATATTTAAATACGGTTCAAGGCGTTTCTCCTTTCATTTACAAATTAGGTGGCGTAGGAATAGCACGCACTGAGTTCGAATCTAGTATTTGTATCCGTGTACTTATTGTGTTCTACTTTAAGGTGTCATGGCTTTATTGTAAAGACTTATTGATCCGTTACTGTATACTGTATAAGGGAGTTCGTAATCATCATTGTATTCTCTTTCTCGTCCTCAATTTTACACTTAGTTCCTTCCTCTCTTTCGCTCTTCCTCTGACTCTTTTATTTCAACTTTAAGAAGACATTTTTAAGCGTTTATCGATCAGCCACTGTTTACTAGACAAGGGAGTTTGTATTCAACATAGTATACTCTTTACTGTCTTCTCTCTCCTGCGACTCTTGAATTTGAAATAAAAATATCATCATAGGCTGTGTGTTGTTATGTACCAGTAGAGAATACATAATAACATCTGCTGTGTGATAAACTTTTCGTCCTTATGTTATCCTGTCGGTGTAAGGGCTTGGCGATATCATCTCCACCTTAGCGTCTACCTGTACTTTTATCTTTCTGCAACGTAACACTAACGGAATCAGATATTGTGTAGCTAGATATTGTGTATCAAATTCTGGAAATACTGATAACAAAATCCGGGAAACGCTAGGATGTAAACGGATTCTTGACTATGAAACTATCGACCCACATAATTGATTGGATAGTGGTAAGAAACACCATGCGTCAGTTCCAAGCTTCAATAAACAAACAGAAACTTCCTAATTCCTCAGAGGAAGCGTTATGGATAATTGAGTTAATACCCTTCCTATAGCTACTGCAGTTGGTATTAAGTTGTAAAAAGTGTCATGCTTATAAATGCTGTAAAAGTTACCAGCAAACTCTAGGTTGTGATAAAATTAGCGAAGTTCTTCTGCATGCAATTTTTGCCACACCGTGCTGGCATTTTCTGAGATAAAACTTTTTGATAAATTCTTCTTTTTGTGGAAGATAACTAAGGATACTTTAGGTAAGGAATATAGTAACAGTCTTATTTGACTAGCGTCTACGGATTCGCCCGCATGACATTCGAAAATTAACGCAAGGGAATATAGGTACTCCCGGGATAAAAACAATCCAATATTCTATCCCAGGACGAGGTCTACCCGTGTGCCAACTTTTATCCAAATCCGCAAAGACTTGAGTTAACAAACAGACATACATATAGACAGATGGACAGAAAGTTAGTATAAGCATTTTTGAATGAGTAACAGATAAGTGCGTCAATACATGAATGACAAATCGTAGAGACTCTATTGATCAATTTACCCACAGGAGTGGAGGCAAGGATATTGTTGAACGTGGAATTAAGGCTAAATGCGTCATTGATGATGCACGTTGTTTATTCATTCAATAGGTAGCTATTCAATTGTGATCATAAATACAGGAAAATATGAGATCATATTAATACCTACCTTTTACGGAAACTTTATTAAGTAAGAGGAAAGAGGAGGATAAAGTATTATTTCACTAGAAATACAATTTTTATTAGGTACCAAAACAATTTTCCCAATACAGGGGCTGCATTTCTTATAGGCTCACGTTTAACTACAATCGTATCTGGGTAATGCGATGATGTGATCGACGAGGGACCACGCTTGCTTAAAAGTTACCTATTCACTCTTTACTTAAATACCCCCAGGTTGTAGCTATCAGAAAACACAGGCTTGCTTTTTTATACAGAAAACAAAAAAATAGAAACTTGGACTTCTTTGAACCTGAACAAGTTTTGACTTAATACCGGTATAGTGTCACCGGAAACGATACAGACTGTCGACAGATCATCAATCTTAATAAGGTTACTCGAGTTATAGAATCCTTTTTGGGTTACAACACCATAAAATTCATCGATAACATCGATTGCAAGATTTCCATTAACGCTATTATAATTATAGTGCTGTGCTTTTGATACAAATCACGATAACGGTAACCTCACTTCGATAATGTCATCGACGTATCGAGACTTGTAGACCCACTTGATAAAATCAGTGGTCAACAAATTGATTGTACGAGATATTACGAGCATTTTATTGGTATTCAGTTCACGGGCATTATGCCCCTATTATGAACGGTTATTAATAATCATCGAGGGACGCGCTCTGTGATTTGTGGCTGCGAAGTCCACCTCAATCAAGACTGTAGCTATTTGCTTGATAGAATACTTCGGTACGAGAGACGTATTGATTGCTTATATCCTACAACTGATGCTCTACAAGGAAAATATATTCCCCCAAGAAAACCGTGCATTAACGATCAGGATGAAAGCGTACGAGGCAAAAATATTGCGGAATGATACACCGTAAATGCGTTTCCATTTTACTCGCTACCTTCCCAGGAATGTGCTCCCCTTTCCTCACTAGTAGAGCGTTAATAATCTGTAACAGAATAAGATAACGATAGCTGGCAGGATCCCAGGGTTTTACCAGCATCCTAATTAGGCAATCGGTGCCCTTGGCACAGGAACCAACTTGCGAAATAGTCCAAAACGACAAGAAAGTTGGGTTAACTGCCGGAATCGAATCAAAGTTTGTTCGGTCCAAGAATTTCTGACTTTTAATCAGTTTTCAGATGAGGGTTACGTTAGTGGGGCTCGACAGTTCGATAATGTTTAGTGGACGCATATGTGCCAGTTTTGGGATGCTCCATAAGGATATTGCTGTAAAATGTATCAAACCGGCCAAGTTAAGTTCATGCAATATTTATAAATATTCAGGACAATCAATTTACCATAAACCATGAACCCTCGCTGAAAGTTATTTTCTATGTTTACAAGAAATGGTTACACCGGTAGGGTTTTAGAAATCTTGAGCCAGCTGGGTTTTAGTCAGCGCAAACTCGAAACAATAGCGACCCATCGTACCACAAGGCAAAACCTCGTCACCTATAAACAAGCCATGCATTTCGTCTGAACAAACCCTCCGTCACCGGCTGCGGCACAATATGGCACACGACCGCGTAAAAAAGCGCCCTTTACGGTCCCAGAGATCCCGCAGATAGTCACCCAAATGTGAACTTTACTTTCTGAATATAAAGTCGGAAAGTGAAGCATCGACTCCTGCACACGTTGCATTGAAGGCTGAACTTTGACTCCAAATGGCGACACGTTCCTTTTTTTTTGGTAGGTATGACTTTTTTACTCTTCCATATAAAAAAAGACGTAGCTGCCATGAGTTACGGTTTATTCCAGAATGCGCGGTGAATTCTTTGTTAAAATACTTCGCCAGGAGTCGGCGAAATGCTCACGCGCGTATTCCTTTTGTTGAAGGCTCCGATGGAGACTCGTACAAACCTCGACGGCGTTACTTGACATTTCATATGAATAATAGCGTATTTTTATTCGTGTAATGCGTCGTAACCTTTTAGAGAAAGGATTTCCTTAACGCCATTTTGGGAGCAGTTGTATGGGTCGTGCCAACTATTGTGTAACATGCGTTTTAAGAATCCTTTCTTTAGTCCTCCCCTACTTGTTATCATGTCTATTCGTTTTTTAATGCATTTTAAAGTAACGGTAGCACTACCTTTTGTAATGTTTTAGTCTTTTCATGGAATGTCAACATTCAAATTTCATGAAAAATGGTGCATAATACATATATTTATGATACAAAGAACGAGTTATTTTACACGATTGAATAAAACGGGTTTATAGAATTGCTTTATTGCTCTTATTATAAGTGTCAGACGATCTGCGGTTGCCTTCAACAGTTTCTCTCACGATTATCCCTCATTTTTGAGTCTGCGAAGCTTTTTGTGGTATCTTTTAAACTATTGTTGCTCTAACTCGCCCTGATAATTTCGATTTATCAACTTTCTTTATTTCGTCGTGTACTTCTAGCTAGAATTTTGCTTTTGTATCAGATACTTGTTTACAGGCAAATATAAGTCTGCATGCATTCAAGATTCCATCTTCTGCCCACTAAGTGACTTCTACGTAGTTAAGTTCTACTTAACACGACATTTCCATTACTTGACATCGTTGATCGCTATCGTTATCGTAAAATCTTAACATACGTCTCTGCATAACTTAAGTAGGCACCCATAAGTTTGTTAGAAGCACAATGGTGCTTCAATGTTATTGTTTCTTCACAATGGGCCAATGGGTTTTCTTACATATAGTTGAATAAGTAGGTAGTATATTAAGTGTTTAGTATTATTTATATGTATTAACAAAACACCCATTGTCATTATTAAATTTGTTAAGTCTAATAAGTTGAACTTAACAAGAAAAATATATAGGTGCTGGGACGCCTATGAATTTGAGAAAAGATAAAGTATAGATCTAGTAGATTCTCTTACTTGAAAATATGTGTATTCGAGAAATTTTTGAAAAGTATTTACCTCCCCACTCAGTTCTGAAAAAAGCAACTTATTAAACTTTTTATATCAATGTTTTAAATATAGAATTTATCGGATCCGTGTTTTTGGACTCAAAAGTTCAACGTTCGCGGTGCTATCAGAAAACATATTTTTATTTATGGGTCAAACATTGCAAATAACATTATCAATATTAAATAAATGATGTCATAATTCCGTAGGGTCACTATGATTGGTTTGATTTCAGCAAATTGTATCTTAATGATAAAGCACTGGCCTGTGGTTGGCTCAATTGTTTTGATAAGATTATATCCAAATCAATGTTTACCATCAACCCTTTTGTTTTCTGAGGACCGTATTGCGCATTTCCTCGTAAATTCTAGTGATAATATTTTCATGGAACTTATCTGTAAATAAACATGTCATCATCAATTTTTCTGTGCCGTTGAGTTTAATGATGTCTCCTTGATTCTCCTTGATAGACGTATTGGCAAGAAGGGGATCCCCTAATCATATTTTTTCTCTATATTTTTTTTCTTTGTGGCCATTATTTACTTTGCTACATCTTTCGTTATCTTGTTCGTTTTAAGTCTGCTGCAAACACAGATCAGGTAATGTGTGGCTGTTGCAAAACCACTCCTTTTCAGGAGTATTTTCAAATATTCTCACAGCTTTCCGTCTCAGTCTCGAGTCTGCTAATAGCGTTAGCAGACTCGAGACTGAGTCAGACGGGAAAAGAGTCACCCTTACGTTTGTAACTGTTCAGATAGATTCTGTATTGGTGTATAATTATTTAGTAGTGTATTAAGTACTGGGAACGAGTACAGAGGTAGGGTCTCGTAATTGATTACCAGCGGCATCCGTCCGTGTGTCACGCGATCTGCTGCCTCGGCTGCCTCATAACCGATAACTTGCCAGTGGCTACTTTTAGGGTTACCTTCGACCAATTAACATAGTACCGCCTAAAAATAATATGTATTTATTTGCCGTCAACTGTAGATACTAAAATAATAAACAACTTTAAAATGTTACGTAGATTATGCAAAGTAATGTTTACCAAAAAGATTAATTGCACAGTTGGTTGCACACCTCAGACTTGACTGCACGTAATTCATCATTTTAATTTCGGTCTGCGCGAGTTTACTGCTTTAGGAGTTAGTAATAACCTTGTGTAAATGTCAAACAAAACATTAAATTTAATTAATCATGCCGTACTCGTTTTGCTAGGACGAAACGCATAATCGGAAACTCCCTAAACGATGAATTGAATTTACTGCACCACTCATTTGGGTGCCGGTTAAAATGTATTCGTTATTACATTACCAATCTAGTTTGCAAACTAACTGCACTTTGTACTAAGGTTGAATTTCACTGAATTCAGTTCATACGTCCCCACAAAGAGTAACTTTTGAAACAGACGGAATATAATTTATGGAATCTGAAGTTAAATGTAAATTCTTGCACTCTGATTCAGTCAAAGAAATATATTTGTAGAATGCTTTGTTGTCTCTGTCGCTAAAGTTATCTGAGGAACGTTATTAACTTCTGTACTGTAGTTTCAGTCGTTTTTCGATTGATTCCTTTTAAAAGTTCTATAATGATTTCTATCATTAACGAAATGCTTGAGTTATAAGCTGAGAATTTATACAAATTTATTATGCCAAAAGTCTTTCCCTTGTTTAAAGTTTAGTCTTCGTTGAAACTTCGGTGATATAAAAGCTGGCCACTAGCCAGTAGTTTTGACGAAACACTATCCATATTCATAAACTACGAAGTACACATTATTGTTGAAAATAATTAAAGATTCGTGGAATTTCGTGACTGAAACAAGAATTAATATGGCTTAAAACGGAATCATAGACTTCCGAGGCTACCTAAGTTATTCCAAGCTCGAGGCACGAGCTAATCCTTGTTTAAAGCAGTGGAACAGTCTGTTCGCTCAAACTGATTTCACGGATTGTCGCCTCCGTTCCGCCCTGTTGACATTCAGTGTCCAAACAATTGGAAAAACAGTAAAATGATAAGTAACGGTTGTGTCCGATAACTAGGCTTTGAAATGAGACTGAAAAGTGTAGTAGGTTAATGAAAATATATCAGCTTCAGCCTTTTGATTAATTTCAGTTGAATGTGAAGCTTATTTTTCCTTTCAGTCCAAACAACAAACGCTAAACATTAACAAAAAGAAAGTTCCAATCAGAAAAGTCCATTGTAATCCGACAGTCGTAGAGTTATTACGAAAAATGGTCATCCATTTTCTCCATTGCTTTATTTCATGGAAAGCAACAACCGGCATCAATTGAAAACCCTCAATGAATGGCGAATACAACAATGGCTCGTTCGTAGACACATTGTATTATGTGCGTTGTATCGATGGTTTATTCCGAGAAGGTGAACCGCAACCGCCACGACTGCGGGAAATCGATATGGAATCAATGACCAACTGCAACGCTGCAGTCTCGTTAAACATTTACTTGTACTACGTTACAACCTTGTGTAGTGTGAACTTGTGTCGCCGTGCTATTTCCCTTGACAGTTTGTCTCTAGTTTTCATTAATATCGGGCGGCACGCTTAGCATGTATTAATATGTCGTCTAGGTAAACCTTCCTTAGGCATTTGCGATCTGGAGGAAACCCAGACGGAAGTCTTCTCAGTGTTTGCGTTTTGTAGAGCTAAAAGAAGTGCCCTTTTCTTTAGTTCTCTATTTGATTTATGTATTTCTAATAATATAAGATATATTTTTTTTTATAGAACTATGAACAGGAATTGCTTGCACGAGAGAATGTGCATGCGATTTTTTTATTTGCAAAATGAAATACTTATAAGCTCTAAATAAACTAAGTAAACAATAATGAAATTATTTTTTAAATACCTTCATCAGCGATGAAGTTATAAAGCTTCAAAGATTACAATTAGAAAGAGAAGTCCGATATGAACTTTGACGTCAAAGTACATGACGCCTATACAGCTGCCATTAAAAACAGCGTTTTCGCGAGAGGGAGAGATATATTTGTTTAAAATAATTGTATCTCGTTTGTTTTTCGGGCAATTTTGATTCTATTTTCACTGTTAGTATTATATTTTTGTATATTTTTAGATAAACTGTAATCTGTATAGATGATAACTATTTTTTGCATGCATATTCCTTATTATAGAGGAACATGATTTTAATCTGTTGCAATAAGCTGACTATTCTCATACACACTACATTACTTGTTCTACATTGTCTGCAGGTTGCATTAAGAGATACACTACCTCCCAACCTTCATAAGTTCAATCTCGACATTCTCGACACAATAAATACTGCTCGCAATATCTTGGAATAATGGCATTTGTTTCCTTATAAACCAGCTTTGTCTCACCTGCGATGTTTCGAGATACGGCGAGAGTTATTATTATAGGATCTAGCTCACGTGGGCGGAGACTTACGACAGACTACTACTTACAACGCCACTTATTGTATAGGAATATATTATATACAACATTTGTCCGTAGGCCAAGAATCGTATCGGAATAAGGAAAGTGTTTTTTTTTTATTTGTGATGGGTTTGCTCTTGACTCTAGTCTAGGTCAGAGATGACAGAGACAAAGTCTACGATGGAGCGAGCTTACCCAGAAGGAGCCTGTGCACTCTTACTTTGAAAAGATTAGGGTTGTAAGTGTTTGGAAACACAGACGCAGGCAGAGAGTTCCACTCCTTTGCTGTGCGCATTATAAAAGACGTTTGGAAGCGCTTAGTGCGAATTGGTGAAATAGCAACAAGGTAGGGATGGTAAGATGCAGTGCGTCTGGGCCCCAAGTCTGCTATTACAATAGTGTCAGAATGGTCTCATAATGATTTCATAATGGTCAATTTTGACAAGTTTGGTAATCTACTAAAATAAAAGCGTCATTATTACCTTCCAATGGTCAACCACTGACACTCCATTGAAAGAAATGGCATAGAATGGTAATCTCGTACATAATGAAAAATTAATAAATAATATTTAAAAACATATATAAAAGAAATCTGGCATAACTTGTCAAAATCGACCATTATGAAATCATTATGAGACCATTCTGACACTATTGTTATAGACATAATTTCAATTTTATTTATTATTTATTTTACTTGATTAATTATTATTATTGTAATCAAATTATAATTACTGTAATTCAAATTTTATGTCTGACATTGTTTTTGTATTATTATTATATTTTATGGCTATTGTGCAATGGGTCGAATTGCCTGAATAAATAAATGAATTATTATTATTATTATAGCAGACTTGGGGCCCAGGATGTCCGATGGTAGAAGGGGGCCGGTAATAAGCAAAGCTGTAGTTTCAATTTCATTATCTGAAGCGAGATTGGTCGGTTCATTTTATGCGATCATTTCAAGGATTTTATTTTGCTTCAGATGCCAATTCGATTCTTATTTCAGGTTTTATTCCAGTAAACGGCTTTTAAGTTTTCGTCCAGGTAAATGGTACTTGAATGAAGTCGAGTCTTGCATGTTAATTTTCAATAATATAACAACAAAAAACTTCATTTTTTGACACAATGAAATAAGTGCAAAGTAATAGAAAAACTTTGTGTGCGTGACAAAGTTGGTTTGGTTCAAAAATAACCACGACCTAATTCACACACACATAAATCAAGAAAATAATTAACAAGAACGTAAGTTTGTGTGTTAAAAGTTATATATTTTTTTCTCGTCACGGCTTTGGGGACTATATAAGTATTTCTTTGTTTAACAATAAATGTAGACAGATACATACATACAATAAACAGACAAGAAGAAGGAAGAGAAAAATAGGTAGAAAAAGTTATGCTTATTTAAAAAAAAAAAACTCACCCAGCATACTTGCGAGAGGTGAGTTAAGAATAAAACCATTTAGACATCCTGTGTAAGAGTAAAAGGCAGGGTTGATAAAAATCATGATTTAAAAAAAAAACAAAATAATCGGATTTATTTGATTTAAATCGGATTAATTTGATTTAAATCGGATTTTTTTTCATTTTTATCATTTGCTTGATTACATCCAATTCTCCTTCAGTTATACATTTTTTCACATTATGTACTGCTATCCACCAATCAGTAAGATTAGTTTTCTGTATGAATTGTTTATCGAAAAATACTCCCGTGAACGGCTCAACTTTTGCATTCAAGCGAATAATGCTACTCATCAAACTAAATTCCAATCTCTCCATAATTTTCTTGCAAAAATTGCAAGGCTGCATCACTTTCATCGGTCAACAACTTTTCTTGGGACATTTTTGGATGAACCATGTAGGCTAGATAATGAGCCGGTGTCATGGCTTGGCGGTAACGATTCATGACAACCCTCATTTGCATCATGTTTAGTTTTTCTTCCAGTTGTTCTATTAATTCTTTCCAGATAAGAACACTATCTGAAATAGAACACTTATCGCTCTGTACCTTGTCTAGAACTTTGGATACCGGCTCCAGTCGTGCCACAAGATCCTCTGCATTTCTTGTATTGATTTAAATCATATCAACCCTGGTAAAAGGCAAAAGATATAAAACAATTCACTTTAAATAATATTATGCATTTTTATTACTGGTCGCCAATCAGTGACTTGAAAGTTAGTAACAATCATTGCAGCAGGCATTCTGTCTGATCCAACGAGGTCGTCGGCCTAAGGTCGCTACATTGTTTTCTGTTTACCACTAAGGCTATCTCTGACCTAATGGTTCGTAACTAAATGTAACGCTTTATAACTAAATATAATGGAGCTTTCAACTAAATAATAACAATGATTTGTGTGTTGTTTCAGGTATGGATCGATGTTCTTTGCTGGTTACTTCGGGTCATAGAGTAAGTTTTTTGTTACGTGTAATGATCGGATTTTTTTATTAGATTACATTGATGATGTGTTAGTTTTTTCTTAGAAGTATTTATCTAGCTGTCACTTAGTTTAATCATCGTGAGAAAATCCTTGTTGAAAAAGCCTCCTACAAAATATTTCCGAAGTTAATTTATAACGTCGTTAGTTCGTATGATGCCCATGATACAGAAATTACTATGACTGGTAGAAACGTGGTCTACAAAAGTAACACAAATATCACAAATCACTTAACCGAAAAATATTTTAAATTTAACATCGAACTTTTGATCTCAAATCGTATTTGATTGCAATTTGTTCACACTCCGACGCCTCTCACTCATGTATTTATGCATGCACTTGCTAAACGACTTGGCAGTGCCGTATGTGCCCTGCATCGGGGGCGAGGCGAGAGGAGGCGAGATATCTCACAGAATCTCTGGCCTGTTGAACTGAGTCCACGAGTCCACACGTCACTGTCTCGTTTGCATAGACCCGTTTCTCTTAACACTAGCAACGGTTGTAATTTGTTAGTCGTCGTGGAATGAGAAGAAAGTTTTGTACGGCGGAGTTGCTTATCAAACGCTTCTGCGGAGCTTTTTGATGGCACTCGTAAATTGTCGTTGAATTTGAAATGAGAATCTCTGCTTCGTTTCGTTGGTATTGTTTATGCTTTGTTTTAAAGAGCCTGTGCCTGTGTGTTCTTTTTTTTTTTAAATTACATATAACGTTTGTTTTTTAGGGTTCCGTAGCCAAATGGCAAAAAACGGAACCCTTATGGATTCGTCATGTCTAATTTTTTTTTAACGATAACGATTGTTTTTTAGGGTTCCGTAGCCAAATGGCAAAAACCGGAACCCTTATGGATTCGTCATGTCTGTCTGTCTGTCTGTCCGTCCGTATGTTACAGCCACTTTTTTCCGAAACTGTAAGAACTATACTGTTGAAACTTGGTAAGTAGATGTATTCTGTGAACCGCATTAAGATTTTCACACAAAAATAGAAAAAAAAAATTGGGGGTTCCCCATACTTAGAACTGAAACTCAAAATTTTTTTTTCAACATACCCATACGTGTGGGGTATCTATGGATAGGTCTTTAAAAATGATAAAAATTGAGGTTTCTAATATCATTTTTTTCTAAACTGAAGAGTGCGCGAGATACTCTTCCAAAGTGGTAAAATATGTCCCCCCCCTGTAACTTCTAAAATAAGAGAATGATAAAACTAAAAAAAATATATGATGTACATTATCATGCAAACTTCCACCGAAAATTGGTTTGAACAAGATTTAGCAAGTAGTTTTTTTAATACGTCATAAATCGTAAACCGCAATTTAACTTTCATTCAATCAACTCAAATATAACACACTCAAAAATACATTTAATTTCATAAACATAAACCTTATGCATAAACCGTGAAGGATTATTTTCTAATAATAAATCTGTAATTGGTGCCTAAGTAAATAATAATTATAAAGTTACAACGAACTACAAGAACTTTTATATTTGTTTCTTGCTGCTACGGAACCCTTCATGAGCGAGTCCGACTCGCACTTGGCCGCTTTTTTATTTGAGGTAGTGGACGTCACGCAGTTTCACCCGCGTAGTTCCCGTTCCCGTGGGAGTACGGGGATAAAGCCTATGTTACTCCCCGATAATGTAGCTATCCAATGCTAAAAGATTTTTTCAAATCGGTCCAGTAGTTTCGGAGCCTATTCAATTCAAACAAACAAACAAATCTTTCTTCTTTATAATATTAGTGTAGATGTAGATGGGTTTGTGCTTCTCTTTAGTCTAGGTTTACTTCTGACTTCTTGATCAGAGGAGACCTCTTATTTTCCTACATTTTGTCAAGTTTTAGACATCGATCAAGTTGCTAAGATGAAATTGCGAGTTAAATTTGAACGCTTTTAAAGTGTCATGATGGCCTTCTAATTCTTGATATAAATAGCCATGGGTTGGCTTTTTAGAATCCACACCAACAATAGAAGTTAATATTGGAACAGTATAAAGTAAATCCTGATTGCAATAGCTTAGGACATTATCTCTATCCTAGGTCTATAGTGTTTTAATGGCACAATAATGGTTGGCCATTCAATTTATCTTTATCTTGGTAACTCAAGTCTCAACTAACTGAATTGCTGTCTTTTAGCTGGCATGTCATAAATACTTGAGTTTCTAGCTAAAGTGGTAGCAAAATACAGGGTCAAATTAAATTAATTAGTGAAACTCCTGAGATGCAATGTGTATTTCATGACGATATAAAACAATCAAACTAATTTCTAAATTTCGTGTAGTGTCGTTACAGCTGACTACGGATGGTGGTGGATGATGGGGGTCAGTGGTAGCTGGTATTACGAGCCTTATACACTCCCACACACCACTTCAGCCACTACGTGCCTTATTTAATTTAATTCCTTTAAATCTTTAAATTTTTATGCATTGCAAAAAACTCTAGCCCTTCAGTGCACAATGTAAAGTACGTAACTATTTGGGCTATTCTCCAAAAATTACTTTTGTGAATTGGTCACCAATTTTTAAGGAACCGTCAAATACATAAAGGTGTGTGTAGACTAGTACTACTCAGTAAACAATGGCGACCTTGGCAGGCAAGCGTCTGCACTGCAACATTTTGACGGTCAGTCAGCAAGGCCGCCGGTCAACGACCCGCCCGGAAATAGATAGCCCACGTGCGGGTGATAGTCATACCTACGCTCACATATGTTACATGATGTAGGTAGATAGACAAGTTTCAGCTAAATTGTTCCCGAGAAGAAAAGAAAACCCTTGTATGTTTAGTACAATATTCTACAAATGGACGCTTTACTTTGGATAATTTTAAGTTCCTAAATCTTGTTGAAAGGCCTACATGTTCATAGACCACATTATAAATGACAATTATTTTAAAAGGTTCTTCTCCAGGAAACGGCCAATTGTAAACGTGCTACGGTTTCATACGTATCCATCTCGGTTTATGTGAAATCAAATATTTTGAATGTGCAAAACTGCGTAATTTGCGTTTGCAACACTAATGTCAGCAAATTTATCTTCTGTTTGCTTGTCTAGTTCCAAGTGACTGGGGGTCGGTGCAAAATGTTTTCCTCTTACCTGTGTATCTCCTGCTACCTGTCACGTTATCATTTATATCCTTTTCGTCTGATAACTGCGACTTCAGATATATAATGTGGCAGACAATCTTTTCAGCTATCAGGGAAGTTTTCATACTACAATACTTCGATTCAAATAGGTACTTCTTACATACTTTTTGCGGCGAAAGAAGTCTGTCACAGCCAGTTTTCTACGGATCCACTGATCTGATTCTGTTGAAATTTGGTACACATATGGACTTCTCTGACCCAAACACGGGCGCGTTACGTAGATTATATTTTTTTTAGTATGGGGGTCAAACTAGAAAATTAAAAAAATATGCCACCGGGCTTCTGTAAACGTCATACAATTATAACAAACCGCTTGAGGTTTGTTCAATGGTGTGTTCAATATTCCGGTGACATGTATGTGCAAATAAACTCTAAAGTACTTATTGATAAGTTACTGGCACTTTCTAGGTAAAGATTACTATCGCATTAAACTACCGTTACTACTTGCTTACCGACCTTACCATTTAGATGACGCTTATGTAACTTTCAGTGAAATTTCATTAAACTTCACTCAAATTGACGACTACCAGCCTTCTGGAAACTGTATCTATCGCATTTTGACGCGATACAGGCGAAGGTTCTAGTTAACCATCTCATTCTAACAGATGACAGTACTTAAACTAAGTTTATCTAGTCGGTGTATTACAAACTAACGCTTAATCTAACGACCCGTTTGATCATGACGATTACGTTAGAGATTACTATCTTGTTGAACTACGGGATTAAGACTTCGTATATTTATTTACCGTTTCATTTTGAAGTGCCGGGATTTGTTGTAGGTGTCGGAAGTACGAGACGTGCTTATTTGACGAGTGGGCAGTCTCCTTTGTATGCTATAACGCTATAACGACACGGCATTATCAATCGATTTGTTAAGATGCGATTAAACCAATATTTCTCAGCAACCTCCCTTTGAATCTGTCCAGGAAAGGTCCATAATAAATTGTTAACGGTAAAACTCTGATCGAATGAACGGAATTAATTAAGGATTTTATAATTTAATTTGACAGATAAGCTTATTTACCAGGAAAATGTCGGGCTTATTTGTACCGATAAATTCCGGCAGAATTACGAGTTTACGAGGGCAATTAAACACTCAGTTTGCCTGTAGCCTGAAAGTACTTGAAAGCGGTATCATAAACATTCTACCGATTGAAAGCATACTAAAGAACCTGATATTTTTACATGTAAACAGTTTGAGAATCGCCCTGTATAATTTTATGGTGTTTTATGTAATTATATTGATTTGGTTCAAATTGTAATGGTAATTTGTGTGACCATTAAAGTGTATGTGGTGCCATTTTAACGTGTGTTTCTTTCTATAAATTAGTAGCCAATGTATGTACCTACCTAATAGTAATACAAATTTATTATTAAATATGCGATGTTAGTTCGATGATACTGGTTCACCACATGATACTGGCAGAAGAGACGGCACCAGCAAAGTTGCCAAACAACAAAAAAACAAAATTATCGAGTTTTGTATAGAAGTTAACTGCCACTAATGAAAACACTGACCTAGGACGTCTAATTAGATTAAGCTCTTCGCCTAGGAATAACTTAAAGTAATAATTGGTCTATCAAGCCATAAGGAAGCCATAACTAAGAGAAAATCGTTTCCAACTAGCAGTAACTTACCCTATCAGAGATAGCGTTATCTTTAGGGTAAACGCACATATTGCTGTCCAACAGACACGTTTTCAACCATAAATAAGCGCCTACGCAATGGCGGACTATAGTTTAACCACCCGACGGAATGGTGAAAGTCACGGTAAAATATAAATTTAAGAAAATATACATGTAGAATTGTATAATATAAAGTACCTAGAGGTAATTAATGTAGACTCGTGGAGTATTTCGGAAATAATTATTATTTTATAATAATTGCAATGATGTTAATAAACCAGGTAGTTAAAATTGATTATAATGCAACACAACTAGTATTTTGTTAGTGCCTACTGCGCTCTAACAAAATATTAAATTAGTTTCTTTTCCGGTAGGTACTGACTGTGGCCTAAGTATTTAATTTTATGGTAATTCATTTGAAATGGGTGAACCGCTGACTTACCGATAGGTGTCGGTAGGACGGTTCCATAATTATGTTGATTATTTTTCCGACCCAAATATCGACCAATAGAATTGCACCATTCGACGTCACGTGGTACAACCTACATGGTATTATACTGATAATTTTTTGAAAATTTTCTGGTTGTACCACGTGACGTCGAATGGTGCAATTCTATTGGCCGACATTTGGGACGGAAAAATAATCCCCCGAATACCACACGAGCTTCAAAATTATCTGGCATTTCCCTCAAGGTTCCCTGCAAACAAATAAAATCGTCAAGTTTTTCAGGAAAAATCACTCGCGCTTCGCGCTCGTGATTTTTTAACCTGAAAAACTTGACTCCTTCATTTGTTTGCAACGAACCTATCGGGATAATACCCGATAATTTTGAAGCTCTTGTGGTATTATAAGTGATTATTATAAATACATAGAAAATGTTATATCCATCATCGGTATATTAAACAAAAGAATAGATTCACTGCAAATTTGGCAAAATAAATTCTGAATTATTGTATTTAAAGTTAATATTTGTTTTATCACTAACCTCGACTCGACCACACAAACCCAATGACAAGTCTTATCGTCCACTTCCTCCACCACTATGTACATTACGTTACCTTAGCGAGGACCTTCCACGCACATAGATAATTACATCGCAGTACTTTCCCTTGTGACATTGACATGTGTCTGCGCTAATGTACTTTAATCGACGCCCTTAATGGAACTCTTTCATAGGCCGCACACGACCGTAAAGCTGTGTTTTCACCAGAGATGTGCGAGGAGCCATAGCGAGGAATGTGTTTGTTAAGAACCAATAGAATCGCTTCGCTCGCACAGGCTTCACTGGACGAACTTGCCATTGAGCATGTTATTTGGCACAAAGCTGGACTGCTATTGGTCCGTTAGAAGTCTGTTTAGTGGGTTACACGTAGACGTACCTATAGTAGCGACTGTAGCGAGATCCCTCTCTTTGGCAACCGCCAGCGTTGCCATGAGGTGCTTTTCAAGAAAATAGCGACAAAGAAGACAAATACTTGTAGGTGATATTAGTAGGTAATCTTGATCGTTTCGAAGCCGTCACAGATTTTTCAGGTATAAATAAAGGAGTCCATTAAATATGCACGTTAAGCTTTTAGTACTAGTTATAATTTGTCGATCTTTGACAGTCGTTACGAGTAGTCAGTACCCTATCTCATCTGCAAGATGAGGTAGGCGGTCGCCTTATGTATAACTAGCTTCTGCCAGCGGCTGCGCCCGCTTGGTCCCTAGGGAACATGCTCCCGGGATAAAAAGTAGCCTATGTCCTTTCTCAGACTCTAGACTATCCGTGTACCAAATTTCATTTAAATCGGTTCAGTAGTTTTGGCGTGAAAGCGCGACAGACAGACAGAGTTACTTTCGCATTTATAATATTAGTTAGGATAGTAAGGATTTAGTGGGCAGCTGCATACGACTAAACTGAAGCCAACCCCAACATAGTTGGTAAAAGTCTAGTCGTTTGTGTAAAATGTCGGTATTCATTCGCTATTTAGTTATTACAACATTCTCATGTCCACAATGTTGGTAACGCGCAATAATATTGTCAACAACGCGACGGGACAGACTATATTAAAATACCTAAGTAAAGAATTAAAGCACCTGAAAGACGTGCTTGAAATACTTTTATTTAAGCTCTGCTCGTAGAGTACCGAGCACCAACGTTGTTTATTAATAAAATAACGTATTTCGCACGTATCATGTAAATTACGATAGCAAAGTAAACACGTGTGTCGGGGATCACCCTTTGTTTACTGTGCTTGTGAACGGCGCCCAACATAATGCCGTATTTATCAGTAAACAAGTCTGAGGCATTCCTAGTACAATATCAACACGGATAATAATGTTAGTAAAACGTAATGTCGGTGGTTTGTAACCGGCCTTATTAAGGATAAGAGCGGGCATGCTGGCTGGATAGACGACGCTGAAAAAGAATAACGTAGAAAAGGCTTTCGCAGACAAGCGTGACGCGGAAATGCGACTACGATGTCGCCCATTCTTTGTAGAAATCTTTCTCCGGATCGACGTCTATGTCTAAATTTATGTTAAAAGGGTGATCGAATTTAAGCAGTTCTGTCCGAGAGCGACGCTCCAGGGGGTGCCCTTAGCATGAAGTCCCTTTATCTTTGTACTAGCTGACCCGCGCAACGTCGTCTGCGTAACAAATTACATTACTGCTCAGCTCCTATTGGCCTTAGCGTGATTATATATAGCTTTCCTCGATAAATGGGCTATCCAACACTGAAATAATTTTTCAAATCGGACCAGTAGTTCCTGAGATTAGCGCGTTCAAGCAAACAAACAAACAAACTCTTCAGCTTTATATATTAAGTATAGATTGAAATCATAAATGACTTCTCTCACTCTTTGCGGAACGGGAGCGAGTTTCAGACTGTTATTAACCGAATGGTGTCGGCCGGTGCCGTATGTTGCCGTAAAAGAATAATACCATCCCATCACTTCCCGTGGGTGTCGTACGAGGCGACTAAGGGCCTCACCAGAGAATGGGCAGCAGCGTTCTCTGTAAAACGCAACACCATACTGCGATCGCCAACCCGCCTGCCAAGCGTGGCGACTATGGCAACCCCCCCCCTTTGGGGGAGGCCTATGTCCAGCAGTGGACGTCTTTCGGCTGATATGATGATGATGATAAACCCCATCTGTGTTCCTTCAAATACCTTTTGCGTTCCAGGGCCGCGGCAACTCTTTCACACAATTCCGCAACCGTACCAGGCAGCGAGTAGTCGCTTAGTTTTTAGTAGTCCCTGCTAGAGTCTTTATTTTTAATAGGGTCGCTACAGGTAAGTCCGATTAAGCAGACGACAATGTCCGACCTTCATTAGAAAAAAGTAGTCGCATTGTCGCGTGAATCGCGTCGCGTCTGTCTGAAGAAGTCTTTAGATGTCTAGAGGCTAAAACGTCGGTGTAACTGGCCTTATTACGGCGATATAAACGTGGGTGTGCAGGCTGGATACACGACACTGAAGTCTGAGCATTTATAATGAAACATTCATTCTCTATTGACCCTCAGTATTGCTTTCAGCGAAACATGATATTTTGTAATAAAAAAATCTAAATATATATGCGTTGTGACTCGACGTTCATGAAAACATGATTTATTATAAGCTTGTATGTGAAATAAATCTGTGGGATTAAATGGATAGTCAATGTATCAGATTTTTAATATCAGTATTAATTTGTTCTCGTAAGAGATGAATGGGGACTGCATTTACGTTTTCTTTTGACCGCTTTGCTTGTGAAATTGGCCCTCAGGGAAAAATCTATAAAACTAAATCAACTGGTATTATGTGTGCGATTAAAATAATCACTTCCACGTATCGATACTGAATACAGTTACCATTATGGCTCGGATAACCCTGCAAGCGATCTGATATCAATTAACAACAAAATGACAATTAATTCAAATAAACCCTTTTAAAACTAAAAGCTACAAACGATTAGTAGGCAATTATAATTCCATTTATGTCCCAGGATTCCGGGAATTCCCTGTCCATTTAATATTAAAAATAAAGTGAATGCGTGGCAGCGAGCGGGTTATTAAATCAATAAGCCCCTGAAAACCCCACATGCCGCTCAATTTTTTATTAACCTCGAATTCTTTTGTTAGCTATGTAACGTCGACGTAAGGGCTTTAACCTGGGTATTGGTCTTTTGGTCCCACATCAAAAACTGATTGATTGATTGAATTGATTTAGAATCAGAATCAGAATGTTTATTTGCTCAAAATGTAGGTACAATATAAGATAACTTACACAAACACATAGATCAGCTACATTTTACCTTACGGCATGCAAATCGTTAGGTAGAATAATTAAATAAATAGAAAATGTCAACAATGCAAATAGAATTAATCTACACTACATACATATAAACCTATATATAATATAATATATAATATTATAAAGAGGAAAGATTTGTTTGTTTGTTTGTTTGAAATGAATAGGCTCCGAAACTACTGGACCGATTTGAAAAATTCTTTCAGCAATGGATAGCTACATTATCAGGGAGTAACATAGGCTATATATTTTATCTCCGTACTCTCACGGGAACTGGAACTACGCGGGTGAAATCGCGTGACGTCCACTAGTTATAATAATAAAAAAAACAAACAAAAGTAAAAAAAAAAAAAAATATCACAGTCATACAGACAGACAGCCGTCAGCCGTCAGTCGTTTATGTGTGCTTTATTTTAGAGTCAGCCTGAAATATTGATCTATGCCACTGAATCCGCGTCATCACTCTCTAGCCCTTCTTCTTCGGTTCGCTCTTGACAGAGCGGTTGTGATCACTAAGAATTCCGTCTGATCGCTGGTGTTGTTGTAACTGCTCACACGATCTCCTTCCATCTGGTTTTGTTATTAGATGATAGTCCGGGGCAATCATTGACAGAGTCTCAAACCGCGGATTTAATCTGATTGGTCCAACTCATCGGTGAACTCCCTCGCGGCCTACTACTCCCTACTCTATTGGTGGCCAGTCGTAGTATTCCGCCTCGAGGCATAGCTAAAGAACTGCGCCCGTACTCCAATTTATTTAAGGACTGCTCCGCTTCTATACACTTTTCACACAATCCATCCATCGTTCAGTCTTCCTCTACTCTTATTCACACTCATCTATCTCACAACGATTCCAAGTACAGATTATATATTTAAAAACTTCCATTGCTTTATTTTACGACTGTATTGCATTGTCAATCACGGTCCAGCAGCCATTACTGAAATTAACTCTTTAAAATGGGTCTTTTTATACTGGAGACTGCGTTTACGTGCTATTTAAAACGACGCCTCGACCAATTACGTTTAATAATAAAATGTAGTGGCAGGCGAGAGACTTGCTTTATTGATGAAATATAACCGGACTGAATAGCTTATTGGATGAAAATAAAAATAAATGCTGAATGCTCTATCGGAATCCTCGTTGGTTTGGTGAATGCAAGCGGTAGTGCTAAGAATGATGTCCTGATTTCTATTCCTGAGTCTCGGGTAAAGTGTATTTATGACCGTTGATGGCAGTAAGTTCGCAACCCTAATCTCTTCAAAGTTGGAGTGAAGGGGATCATCGTCGACTCTGTCTCTGTCACCTCTGGCCTAGACTAAAGTCAAGAACAAACCCATCTGAAAAAAAAGTTCTCCCTCTATTACATGGGGTTATACCGACATAACCGGCGAAATGTGGGTGTTCTTACGATAATGATGAATACTATATCTCTTGAACACATACAGACATTTAAATAGAATTTAATTAGGAGATTTAATGCGGGGATCCTTTTTAGTTACCCCCAGTTAACGTTATCTCTGACTATTTCAACCGTTTCATCTATACTAGACGTAGTAAATTGTGACGATTTACGCGTTGATGTTTCGACCGCCACCATTTCGTCCTGCTGGCTGCGAATTTGTTATCTCTAGTGGTTCATTAGGCGAGGCTTGCAAAAGGCTAGCCGGGACAAAGGCCCATTGGACCCACCCTCGGAAGTCGTTGGGTTACATGAATATACGACTGTACTCGAGAATTTTAGTGGGGTTTTCTCTTTATCAAAAATCGTGGTATGGGATTTTGTATTTTTTTTACTTTCATTTGTTTTGGTTACTCATTCGGCTTTCCTCGACGTTTTATCGACAGCGTCGGTAGTAGACATTCGATTCGTTTAATAATTGACAGACGTGGATCGAATTTCGTTTTCACTGACTGATCATTCATCGTAGGTATCATTCATTAGTATGTTTTAATTAATTGACAAAATATATGATTGTTGTAACTTTTTATTGACAGTCTGTTTTAGGGGGTATCCTAATCATAATAACTGCATTTTAATAGGCTATTTAATGACATTTTGGTCTCGTTGGAGGTGGACAAAATCCCATGCATTTTTGCTTAACATCTATTGTTAAAGCTCGAGAGATTATTGTGATGTGATCAACGTCGAGATAAATATTATTTAATTTATACAGTTTACTACAATTTATTTGCCGACAGTTGGTTGGTCTGTTTTTTATGCTTCTACAAGCAATAAATAAGGCAGCTTTTTCTACTTGGACAGCCTGTATGGCTGATCCGTGACTCAGTGCGTGACTCAGAGTCAGGGAATTCAATTATAAGTTGGACATTTTGCAAGATGCATTCGATGCATTCAAAAAGTTTCCGGTTTGAATTATATTTTGTATTTATTTGCTAGTTTTATCTTCACTTATACCCACTGCTAATGTAAGATATATATGTGTAAAAAAACCAAGCATTTTTTCAGTTATTAAGAAACAAAAAGGTTTCATTTAATTGTTTTGATTTGCTTTATTTTACCTTAAGAATGCGACTAAACGACCGACCCTTTGCATGAGAATTATACCTGCATGGATCATAATGCCTCAAACTGATATCATCTCCTGTAATTATTTTGTTGTTTTACACTTGGCTTGTTTTTATTTGTATTTAAGTGACACCAGTCATCAAGTCTTCCTTTATGGTGCTCCAGTCGATTGTTATGGTCTCGCTCCGCCTGCGTCGCCAATAAATTGAGTTACGTGATACGAATATCCTTAATGTCACGATTTGAACAAACTTCATACACCCACAGTACATACTAATTCCATGCTTCCATATCAGACAAAACGTTTGGATGACAGATCAAGATCAAATATCGAACTTCTGAAGATAGGTGCGATGTCATAAATATTTCATGTCTACCATTGAAATTAGAATTTCATGTTGAATGGAATATTAATTTTTGTGTTTTATGTATTGAATTTTGTATAGGATTGATTTTACTCGTTCTGTATTGACATGAGTCACCTGCTGAGTGGCAAGCGATTTTTTGATCTAAAATTACAAAGCAAATGTTCAAAAATAAAGCTAATAACGAATTACCTTTCATTTGTTCGGTATTGGATAAAATCAATGAAAATTGAAGGTAGGTTGTGCATAATATACTCGCTCGTATTTCGCTGATTCATGCCTGCAAGGGTAAAATAAAATAGTCAATATTTCGAGTCATACTCGGCCAGCAATAATATTCAAATAAAACACGGGCTGGAAATATTTCCTCGTGCTCGTTCGAAATTCGAACGACTGTTTCCATAGATATTGGTTTATAATGACGGTTGTGGTATTGTGCAAACAATAAAAGGCTTCTGAACGTTCAAAAAAGTAAAAAATGCGTTCAATTTATGTTACAATAGGAGCTTTTTGAAATAATTGAGTTCTTTGGCGCCGTGCTTGATTGTCCGTTTTCAATGAGTCAGCTTGTATTTCACAGAACGTGACTGTACCAAGAAATTTGATAGAAAGCTGGATAACGGTATTAGGTTAAATCGAATTTGGCGGCGGAAATCTGTTGCATTCGTATGTAAATGTCATTTTCTAAATTGGCAAGAGTCTGTTAAATCTAATAGAGCGGTATATGTTTTAATTCGATTGTGACGTTATTAAAGATTTAAATTGTTTGCTAGATTGGATTATTATGCAGTTTACAAGTTTTATGCGAAATAGGCTGTTATATTCTTTCTCTTATCGTCATAATGCTCTTTTGTCGCCGTGTTTTTTTCTTCCATTTCCATAAAAGGCGGCAGACATGCAACATTTAACTTCGAATGACTTATTACGGATTTCAAGGGGAGGATTCTTCATACAAAATTGAAGTGGTAGGGAAAAATATTCGAAGGATATTCCTGAAGGATATTTTTACTTATTGCTTCTAAATCACGATCGTAAATATAATGGAGGTCGAATGTCTTCATTCTTCTTTATTTGAGTTTGGTTCTTCGAGCCGGATACGAGCTCGATCTAAAATAATAAATGATATTTCAGCTGTAAATAAAAGTTAGTTTCAGAAATCTAAACATCCTTGGGAATGTTATCCTACTTAAGTCTGATGACCCCAAAATTCAGAGATTCTGGCATATTTTGTAAGTTAAATTACAATAACTGCCATAATAAATCAAAATAGTTTGCCGTAAATTATGCTGGTTTTTATCTCTTCCGGACTTGGTAATAGCGGAAGAAACCTAAAAATAATTTTGACCATAATGCCTATGCCCGTATTGTTGTGCGTTAATCTCATTTATCGGTTCTAAATACTGAATTTTACGATTTGCGTGGGATGAAGTTACTGATACAATAAGTTTTATGACCTTACAAACGTATAATAAATGTCTATATATTTACGATATTTTGAACAAAATTAGCTTTGAGACCTATAAAAAGCCACTAAAGAGGTTAAGAGACTTAAATGACGTTATGTGTTTGTTTTATTAATGCAATAAAGTGACCCTATCGTGTGACGGTACTTAAAGTACGCCCGATGCATCCTAAAAAGTTAGGCTATAATGTTGCTAAGCTGTCACCTCTTTCTGCGAAGCAGTAATGCTAGCGAAGGAGGAGGCCGAACGCGTGAGAGGGAGGGAAGCCTCACGCCCCAGCCGCCGCAACAGGAGGGCCAGTGCCTGCCGGGGTTGCGGAATCTGTTTGAAAGAGTCACCGCGGCCCTGGAACGCAAAGGGCATTAGGAGAAACACGGATGGGTTTTAGTCAGTAAGAGTCTGACACTCCCTTCTGCTTCACCCAGAGCGGGAGGAGTCATTTGATGATTTCCCATACATAAAAAAAGGCTATAATGTTGCTAAATGATGACTAGGGTTACTGTCGTTCCAGGGTTGCGGAATTTGTTCGAAAGAGTCACCGTGGCCTGGGAACGCAAAGGGAATTTGAAGGAACACGGATGAGTTTTAGTCAGTAAGAGTCTGACACTCCCTTCTGCTTCACCCAGAGCGGGAGGAGTCATTTGATGATTTCCCATCCTTAGAAAGTGTTACTGGTTAGGTACTGTCATTCTAGAATGGGCCAACTATAGACAAATAACTATGAATGATCCTATTACTTTAAATATGAGATATATTGTAGAATTTCAATACTCATTAAAAAAATACCGGTCTGAAACAGCGTAGAAAATCTGGATCTTCCTCGTAAAATTTATTTTTTTATCTCGATGAACTAGCTACTGCTGGCGTAAAAGGACGAGCAGAGCCCAACCCAAATAATGGGATCAAGCTAATCAAAGAAACAGAGAGATTCATTGAAGTTTTAAAAAAGCTCATCAAAACACAAGCTTCAAAGTAGCGGTAACCACTAACTAAATCTAAGCATATTTGTTTTTTTCTTCTAAAACTGACCAATATTCAAATACAGTGTAAGCATTCATAAAGCTTGTTTAAGCGGTCGTTCGCAAACAATCACTGTTTTAATCTTTAAAGTTCCCGTAGTGTTTGATAGACAAACAAACAGTGTAGCCTTTTTGTAGCACACGCCTTAGTTAAAGGTCGATGGAACTTTGTGGGGATCAAATGCGAGCTTGGAGCGAACAAGCTTTTAATAATAATAATAATTCATTTAATTCGGAATAATCCATATACACATTACAACATTAAAATACAATTCAATAATTGAAATGTCAATAGATAATAAATTAAAGTTAAAATTAAACTAAATAAAAAAAAAACAAACATTCAGAATACATTTTAAAAGAATTAGAACTAGTCATTTATTAAAATTATAGTTAATTTATATACCTACAACAAAATTCAAATGCCCATTGGTCATGCCCTCTGGTTTTAATGATGGATCTATAAAATAATTGCTACAGGACTTATGTGGAAGAAACAAGCAAAAGCCGGCCAAGTGCGAGTCGACTCTCACACGATGGGTTCCGTACCAAAAACCGCAAAAAAAAAAATACGTTTCTTGTATACGAGCCCCCTTTAGTTTTTAATTTAGTCCAATTTTTTCATTTGTTGTTATAGCGTCAATAGAAATACACACTCTGTGAAAATTTCAACCGTCTACCTATTACGGTTCTTGAGATATGGCCCGTAGACAGATGGACGGACGGACAGCAGAGGCTTAGTAATAGGGTTCCCTTTGGGTACAGAATCCTAAAAAATCACGGAGGCACATGAAGTGTAGGGTTTCCCAAAAAAAAAACAAAATGTTATCTGCAACATGTGAAAGCAGTGAAAGCTTTCGAATCAGAATACTTTAAACCAGAATCTGGTGCGATTTAAAAATTCTTATCTGACATTATAACATTTATTCTCCACATCCTTTTTCCCTGGTCACAGTACTAATTTCCCCATAAATACGGAAATGTTAAACACCAACATTTGTACAAAACACAAGGCCGAACAAAATAGCCTTATCTGGTCCTCCATCCCGTCGCTGTGCGCCTATCTCCGGGACCGTTTGCTATCGGCTCGGTAATAAACAAGTCCGTTTATTGGATGGCTTCAAGCTCGACATGTCATGTGGAGAGTGCCCCTCTTGGTCCTTGTGCACCCACCAGATGGAAGCCCTATGGATAAACAGCTGTTTGTTGTATGCCCTTGAGTGTTTAAGATGTTGTTATCGTAGATATTAAATTCATTCATGTGATGGCTTTTATGTTTTACAGGGCGCTGTGTATGCAGTTAATAGGTTACCTCTGTTTTCGGAGTTTGAAAGAAAATAGTAAAGAAGTACTCTACACTAATGTCGATTAATAACAGTTCTTCATCAGTGACTTCCATCGTTATCACAGTGTTGTCTAAAATATAAAAATTGTTTAGTTAAGTGTTAAAGGGTACGATGGGGCTGGCATATATGAATAGACAAAAGCCCCCAAAAAAAAATAAAAAAGAGAAGAGAAAAAAATAAATAAAAAAGTACTCTACACTAAACTTACTCAAGCAGAATCTACAGAATGCCTGCTTCTTTTCGCGCATACTCCTTTTGCTTTGTTTACTTCCTGAGGGCCTAGTGCGGGTTTTTAACGTACTCGATCGCGTTAACGTAAACGTTCGTTTATGTCAAATCGCATGAAAAAATGAATGTTTTCCGAAATTGTCACCAGACGGCTCTTATTCTGTTTCAATACAAATTGACGATTACGCTAACGTGATCAACAGCTTTAAAAATCACTAAGACCACAGCTAGTCTATTCTGTAAATAACTATTTCGATATCGAGCTTCACCTGAGTGACAAAACTCACAAAGTGAGCTTTATTGCACACAACATAAAGGTCTTAATTTGATACTCACCTCGGATTCCGCTGTCGAGATACGAAAATGTTGTTACAGAATAGCATTACTGGTGTTACACACACGTTGGCTGGTTGCAAATACTACGCACCTGACCTTTATGAAGATCATAACCAATCAGAATAAAGAAGGCTCTTTTCTTGAGGTAAAAGACTTTCTAGCAAACACATCGCAATGATTAATTAATATTATCAATTTAAATAAACAAGCATTTAGTTTTAATCGCATGTCGAATTAAAATAAAGATGGATGGTATAAGCTTCTATTTTGTGCGTGGGTGGACAATAATCATCATGTTATGATTTAAATAACAGTTTGTTTCATTGACACGGTGGCCTTTGGAACATTTATCATGTCGAATTGAGATTAATTTGTTTTCGCAATACAAATGGGTGACATTAATTTTTAAGGCGACTCAATTGGCGAAATGGCCGCTAGATTATGAAGAAGGTTTTTTTTATTTAAGACAAGACTGTATTGGTTGTTGGCAGAATTAATTTCATGATGTAAGTGTAAAAGAACAAATTATTCGTTTCTTTTATTACAATAATTTGACATACTTATCAAATACATGTTTTAGCTGTTCAAACACAGTTGTAACAATTCAAAATTTTCCATTATAGAGGAACAAAAGCCCTAACTATCAGCACTTTCTATCTCCTATAAGATAACTCGACAATGGGCCCATTTCAATCCACAGTTTAATAAGGGCACGTCAATTAAACGCTCCGAACCTACACATCCATATCTAATTACACAACCAGCCAATAAGAGCTCTTGCTGTGTAACATTCGTTATGCTATTGAAACGGTTTCGGAGACCGTGTTAGGCTGGTGATGTAATTTCTGCCCGCTTTGCGTAGAGCTATGTTCGGTCCCGAATTTCCTTCGTACCAGTGATAAGGTTAAAGGTTTCCTTTTGAACATTTCAAAATGAGAGCTTCCTTTTTTTTGAAGTAGGCTAATAAGGGGTATCGCGAGATAACTTGAGTTATGAGTTGCACATTATGGATTAAGTGTTTGAAGTCGGCCTGCAAAATTTATCCCTTTACCACCTAGAATTCTAGATTTTCTGCCTACGCTATTATCAGCAAGACAGCCAAAAGCCTGCGAGTTACATTATTCGATTCCAATAAAAATGCAATCTTTTCCAAGTAAAGTCGGTCGTCTTGCATCATGCGAGGCAGGGTGGGTCAGTTTACAGTGGTCGTCGGAGAGGCAATGCCGGGGCCGAAGCTCAGCGCGCAGCCTCCGCTGTATCGAGCGGCCGCGCCTACCCCACGTGCTCCATTCACCGGTACTATACCACTACCACGTGTGCTCGACCATAGTATCGGCTAAATAGGCCGTAGTACGAATAAAAATAGTTTTTGCTTTTGTCTGCCGCATTTATACCGTACTATGCAAACAACGTGGAGCAGACTCTACGTTCGAAATTATTAAATTAACTTCATCGATACCACTAACGAAATAATAAGTAGTAATTGGGTTTACGACTTGCACACGCGATCAAACCATAAACAAGCTTAATACATACAAAAATAACTGGATTTTGGTTGAAATAAAATTGAGCTTTTCAGTCCCACGCTGGGCGCCAACTCTTATAACGTATTAATGGCGCCCAAACATGGGACTTAATTGAATCCGAAAGGATGGGTTGTGCTGCATAATTAATGTATTAAAATCTTTGTTGAAAGGAAAATTATTAGTCATACCACTTAAAGTAGAAGCATAAATCTCGGGTTAAATTTACAAAGCTAAGTACCTATCCATTTTTTCTTAAAAATCAGTTTTATTATTTGACTATAGCTACGCATGCGCGTAGCCATTTAAAAGGCGGAGAACCATTAATTTTCGCGGCTTTTGATAAAATATTAGCAGCATTTCTTAATTAGACCCTCGGACTTTTCTTTTCACGGTTGGTATTAACGGGTCGTTGTGCTGAAGAATAATGATCTCGATGAAAGAAACAACAAACTTTTGCGTCATAAACATTCTGATCTGGTATTAACTGATTTTTAATTAAGTGAAAAATGGTAATACGATTAAGCTATAAATGAGTAAGTTGGCATTACAAAACAGTGGTAAAATATAGCAGTGAGTACATACGTACTCATTCGTTTCTACATCCCAAACAAACATAATTAAGCTCACGGGCTCACTGAAAGGGTAGTCTAAAAATTTACGGTGGTGTAGTGTCAAATATGAGTAAGCCTCTCCCTTATTTTGTCTGGGCCTTTTTATCACACACAAGCTCTTGTAAAAATCAGACTTTTAATTCCTTAGCTACCCTGTCTTGAAATACCTCAATGTCAATATTGCTTTCTACGCTTCATTTTACTAAAACATTTAAAATAAATTGTCCAAGTAACGAATTGCTTTTGGTACAAATTAATCCCTTTGAAGTTCGCATCAGACGTTACTCAAGTTATAAACGTCAAATTAAGATATTCGGTACTAGATCTGAAAGATACCTTATTTGATTTTGCGCTTTTCTCCTTTAAGATATGGCCCTGATTGGACGATTCAAAAGTTTTAATAGTAATAACCTGAAGACCAATTTTCGTACCTTAGCTTTTGAATTCGTCGCATATCAACTCAGCATCGCTACAATCATGGTTGAAAATTTGGCAAAAAATGTAGAGAAATTAGAGGCAACAGTTTGCGACTGTGACGCGAATGCGATTGCTACTTCCATTCGAGAATTGCCCCTTTTATCTTCGAAGAGTCTGTTTGTTTCGGTGCTTCTTCTCAGTGCAAGTAGTCTGACTGTAAACACCTATCCTGTCTAGTCTTTTAAAATAGGGATTTATTTAGTAACGAAATATTAACGAATCTACGATTTAACACATCACGAGTGATGGTAACACTTACAAACCTCCAGAGAGTAAATACCTTGGTACCTGTACCAAGCCTACCTGACCAGTATCTGGTCAGGTAATTCAATTAGATCGCCTTGACTACACATTAAAATTTGATTGGAAACTTCCTCGCTAGCAAAACTAGGTTAGAGCGAACAGTTGCTGGGCGTAGTTACAAATTGAGCTCTTAGGCCCCGTCGGATAGGCGGCTCGTAACAAGACAATTGATTTATAATTACATTGCTGGCTGTGCGTCGCGATTTTCTTAGAGGGTCCGCAACGACGGAGATGTCTAGCTGGGGACTGAGAGTCTTTGAACATCAACGTAGGCTTTAAATGATCCATTTGGTGGTCGGCTTTTTGGTATATAGCCCAAAAATATCCACCGAAAAGAAAATCATCTGGTAGGTAACTTGATTGCAAAGGACCAGAAGTGTCTGATTTAGTTCCGGTTAAATTCAATTCAATCTGCAATGCAGCCAAAGAGGTTTAAAAGGATGAAAGTAAGACGTGGAAATAAAATCAATTTGTTACATCGCCGCAGCGGATCGGGACGAATTCGAGACACAAGCTAAAAACGAAACTCTTTCAAGAGGAAAGAGGAGGGTCTGTAGAAGATGAATGCAAAGATGCTTTGACTCCTAAATAAGTATATTGAAAGAAGGGTATTATATTATTTATTTGATGTGGTTCGTATACTAAATGTCTGTGTTGTACGAGCAAAAACGAGATGTAAAATGACTTTGAATTTTTACGCGGGTCCCGTTGGCTTGTTCCTATGAATATTCTCCGTGTTGTCCGTTTAATTTTGCACACGCTCCGCCGACCCACGGTTTTATGTACTCTACATATTGTTAACGTTTGTCGGGACTGCGTTATGTTTCTACGGTCCGCTTAGTTGAGTTAAATAGGATCGCCGTTTAGATTTCCGGGCTTAGAAATTCAGAGCTTTGTGCAGAGCTATCGATATGCCTGTGTTAGTTTAGTGCGAAGTTTTTTTTTATCAAATTTTAATTATGTACAGAAGTTTTCAATATTCTTACTTAAATCTTTTTATGAACCCTCCACCAAAAAGGAGTTTTATAAGTTTGAAATTTACATATATCTTTATAGGAAACTCCTCTTGTCTATTGACACTGTCAGTGGGCTCTTCAGTAGCCTCCTCTAGTTTCTACTAACCAGATTTGATCCACATGACTATTTGCTTTTGCCATTTACAATGATTTCAAAATTGATCCACTAAAAATAAACTTGCCAAACTTGGCATCCGCTGTATAAAGTTCCACTGTTGCGTCCGGCGGTGCCCGACGCCGGATACTAACCGGACGGCGTCCGGATATCGGATGGACGTTATCTACCGAGTGTCCGTCATTTGTCCACTGCAACGATTCTGTTAATCCATTAGCTACATTAGTACGATGAACTACCTCGTTTTTCTATTACAGCTTGCCACTGAACAATGTGAGTCTACCTAACCTGCGGTTTTTGCCATGACCGGGGTTTCCATAATTCTTTACTTTTAAACAGACATTTTACCAGTTGTCTACATAAAATTAAATGTATGTATAGATAATATACACTTTTGCATGTCGTGGCAAAAAACATAAATTCATAACCCACACAAAAATGGAAAAGCTACGTAGGTATTTCCATCAATCCGACTAAATATGTCTATTTATTTGCCATTATCTGCTTTTGGTACACCACAAAATGCCGCCTGATAAAAATAGCATTACAAAAAGTAGGCATGTAATATCCTTTGTTTTGCCGTTTTATTTATGTAGGTGCTTAGCGTCACGCATTATCGACCGCAACAAACCACCCACCGTTGAGGGAAATCCTGTAATGAATCATCTCTGCTGCTTCCTACAAGTAAAACGATGTTTGCGTGTCAGTTTGATCCCAAATTAGACTAGAATTTATGGTGTTATCCTGTTGTTTTTAATTTTAAAATACAAGAAACAAGGAAGCAGTCTATAGGCCACGTACGTTTGACACGGAACGTGACTACCACTACTTGCGCCATGCAGCAGAGGTATTGGTGCATGAAATTGTTTACGAGATGTCACACTGAAGCTTGACTCCAATGCTACATTCGATGCGATCGTGCGGGTCGTGCTTTAGCCCTATGCTTCCCAATAACTCTGTTCACTGAATAGAATATGGGGATGTTACGCCGATCAGAAGTGATGAAGTGCTGATGCGATTCGTGAACTATCGACAGTCAGTAGGTTGTAAATTCGTTGCTTGGTCATTGTAAGAAATGTGTATGTGCGTTTGAAATAGTGCTGTAGGCTAAGTTATTTTTTTTTAAGATAATGTGAGAATATAATGCATCAGAGGAGGTTATTGAAAAAAGCGGTCCTGTTAGTCCAACAACTATTATAATAATATGAAGGTACGCTAATTCGAAAAGATTGATGGTCATGAGTCCGACATTGACGAACACCTAATAATCATGTTACACGTCCTACCACACGTACGCATTATTATTAGGAACACGTGTGCAGAATCACAATAGCCAAATAGCCACAATGGTCTCATAATGGGCGTCCCGTGGTCTGTCGTACTCCTGATAGCTATGTACGTGGCCGCATGTGTATTGATGTCGCCAAACCATTTGTGATGCATAAAATTGACATACGACCGGCTCGAGTGGACAACTTGTGTGAAGAGATGCAGCGATTCAGTGCAATGACAGATTGATTGTCAACGCTGTCATAAAACAACGTTGATAGTGATAGTAGTTTTCAAGTGGTAGAGGTAATTTTGGTGACTGTTAAAATTCTGAGAGCTGCTAGTTGGAAAAATTACTCGCATTCGTTGTCTGTATAGTGTGAAGTGTCGATACAGCCTCCGTAATCACGTTAATTTCCCATGGAGCAGATTCTACAAAACATCACATGCTAAGATTTAAAGTCAGGATAAAATTAACTAATTGACAAAGTAATAACCGCAAAACCGTACCTGATATTGGTTTTACTTCACATTTGGTTCGTGCCAAGCACACTAAACTTAAGCAATGTAATACCCTCCGCTAAGATACGTCATAGACTCATAGTGAAGCTTCACGCCAGGCTGTTTTGATAGCATTTCATTTGGCAGACTTGGCTCGCTACCAACACCGGGGTCACGTTGCCAAATGTGCCTGGGGAGTCAATTTTCACACTTTATAAGACGGCTCATGCAGTATGTCACTTCACAACTTTGCGCCAGTTTCCTAGTCAGGTTTTACGTGCCTCACAATTTGTCTACTTGGCCGTTGTTACAGTTCAGTCCACCATATGTTTACGATGCTACGAGTAATCGTTAAGTTTATAGCTACAATCAAACCGAATCACTATCAAGACAAGTGTTGGATGATGGAACTGACTTATATTGAAAATCCGTCGTTTTTGTACTTTGCTATATGTTTCAACGACAATGATGAATGTTATCAAATTGACATTTAAAAGACTGACGAAATAACGAAACGAAAATTCGTGGCATTCCATAAGATAGACTGGAAATTATGTATATTCAGGAATAAATTACTGTCTTGTTTGAACGTTGATGCGATGATAAGATAGGATTGAATAAATGACAGCGCATTAAAAGTAACAGCGGGACATTACGTTTTGAAATGCTCTGGTAAAAGTAACAATTTTAAATGTCAACTTGCGTAATTTCTCCAAGCCTTTATGTTTAGCCAAAGAACCAAAGATATTAGTTTCCAAAGTGACATTATGTACAAAATTTAAAGAAGGGTTAGTTTCGGAATTAACACGGGCTTTGAAAACGAACTTTGAAGAAAACAAAGTTCACACAACTGCCATCGATCGCACTCTATCATTGTCCAGTGGAGTAGAAAGTTCTGGAGACAATAGCTTGTAAAAGTGATAATTATCTCTTACAATAGCCAACACTGATTGATTGGGTGCGCGCTTCAAATTGAAGGTTAATGGAAGCATTGTTTTGAAAGAATAATTTGGCTATGAATACCTATTATCTTCTTTGTTGTGTATTGGTTATTGTCCTCATCGTCCTTTTGCCCTTATATAAGTTTATTTTGGACCGTTACTGCAGGTAGGTTCGCGTTCGTCTCCATCTCATTTAATAGAAAGCCATGTTGAAGCCCGATTGTCTAGGAGTAACGTATTCGCTCTTGAATTAAAGACCCCAGGTTGTAGCTATTAGGAAACATCGACTCCGGCAGGTTATTTCACTCCTTAGCTGTACGCACACAGTGACAGTATTCCCAAAATATTTTATGCGTAAGTGTGGGAGACAGGCTTGCCGGAATTAAATTTTGCTTGTCGTCCATCCGGAAATTCCGTTTTGACAAGTCAATTTCAACAGCCTCTACATTCCCTAACATGCTTACCAGTGTCAAGGTGCCATCGTGGTCTACAAAGTGCCGAAATAACGAAGTTGACTTCTATTTGTGTTCTGGAAATTGCCAATTTGCCAATGCTAAAGATGTTTCTTTCGTTGCCTCCCTTTCCGATCTCCCATTGCTTGTTATCAAGTCCTTATCTGGTGCTGAGCGTTAATACAGAATTTATTTATTCGATGTAATACTTATTTGCTTTTTCATTTTGGTAATTGGAGCGTTTTATCCAGTTGACATTTACATTATCAGCCAACTACAAGAACTGGTTTTGTTATGCGTAAAAATCAGTTTATTCACCATATGGTGTGCTTCTGTAGTAAAAAGACTATTTGAGGAAGACTTGTGTTTTTAGTTGATTGCGACATTCATTTTGTAACTACAAAACCTCATCATTTTAATATGACTGATTAACTGGTTTTTATTTACGTGTTTCCCTCTGTATATATCTTTTAATAGGTACAACTATGTACTGTTACTTATAGAACATATTGCACACACGGAAACCTTAGACTGCATGATCTAATAGTTCACTACATATCGATTTGCACAGTTCACTCTCGTATGTGGTGATGGCATGCTATCGGCTCATGCACCAAACTCGAACAACTTTGAATCAAGTTGCTTGTACCTCCCCCCACAAAGGCGAGTATTCGAGATCGTGTAACGGTACGTATGGTGCAATATTCTATTCTATATTTGGTGCGCTCATGCCACTTGCACTCGTTTGCTTTAAGGCTAATTTGGCTAGCAGATTACCAAAAAGCTACTAGATAAAAACTGTATTTAAACTCTATGTCAACGGCAATAAGAGTTATACGTTGTCAGTAGTGTTTCCGTTAGATTTTGGCAGTTATGCAACTTTAGTCGAAGCTTCAGTGAGTCATCGATTTATACAATGCACGACCTCTTTGCTGATTCAAAGTATACATTAAGCTGTCGATCTCAGCTTAATTCGCTGAACGTATCTATAAAGTGCAGATAATGTAGATTTCTATTCGTTTGACACCAAACATTGGCAGATGTTCCAATTTTCACAGTTCATTTTGATTTTCTGGGAACAATACGCGGATATATGCCACGTTGGCAACGCATTTGGGAATTGGAACGCATTGATTAGTTCCGTCAGTGTCGTTGATGTTCCACATTTGTCTGCACTCATTTCCCTATGGTTATCATTCTGATCTGTCACCACTATTTATGATAGGATGATGTTCGGAGAAACTTGCATCCAAGATTATTATGCAAGCAGTAATCAGGAACTATTTCGATTTAATTGCTGTATTATATCTGGGAGATACTCAAGTTTTAATGATAGCAATATTTTAAGTAGCCACTGTTTTCTATATTATTGGCACATGCTGTAAACTGGTACCGACTCTAATCTGTGGTCCCTATAAAGCACAATTTCTCCAAGTCAATTTATTGTATTGACTACAATGTTTCAAGTCATGATAACATTATTACTTGGATGTCGTGACTTCGTGAGTCTGTATAGGTCAATATCGATTGGATAATAATGCACAGTTATTGTTTTATTCGCTGCGAACCGTACGGTAATAGCATTTGTACGCCGAAGCGCGATAACTCTGATAGTAGGTACATAATAAAGAAATTGTTCAGGTTCCTTTGTTTTATGTCAGTTTTAATGAAGTTCTGGCTAAGTGGTTGGAGTGAAAACGACTTCTTTACTAGCGAGCCAGCTTTATGAGCAACTTTCTTTGTGAAGTGAGTAGGTGTGGGCTGCAATATTAAACTTGAGAATGAGAAATAGTTTTTAGTTGGCTTCAAAGCTTGGTTATGCTTGAAATTTGATTTGTTGGCCATTTCAATAATAGAAGTTTATCTGAATGATACACGCAGCAGAGGAAGAAGTATTTTCTCTGTACGGAATGATAGCATTCCTGTTATATTCATCTAGGATTCAATAATGACATAAACTTTTTCTAGCATCCTCATAAACATTTGCATGAATATCCAACAGAGTGTTATGAACTTCAGAACAGTGTGTCGACGCGAGTAGTCCCTCCTTATGTTTGCAATAAAAGTTTACGAGGCCATACACGCGACTAGAGCTTTCTATCGATCTAGTTTTAGTACTTCTAAATTTTCGCTTTACTGCGTTAGCTATTTTTAGAAACGAATCAAATTTGAATGTGCCTCTGTTTTTAATACTTTCGATTCGAAACTTCTTCCACTACTGATTGGTCACTCTCTAGTATTGCCAAATCGACCAGTCCTTGGCTTCCTAGCATCGCCAAATTAACCACTCTTGTGCCCCCGCATCCAGTAACCATTACCAAGTCGTTGTTTCAACTTGTCATCAACGATGTTTTTACAACAAGTTGAGACATATGTCTCTATAGTAATGTCGTATCAACTCGAGAAATCATCTACCTGCACAAAAACAAACCAGTTCCATTGCAAACTATATCAACATCGTTAATTGGATAATCAGTCTCCCTTGCTAAAGTTCTCACACGCAATACTTGAATACAGACAAAGAATGCCGGGCATCTAGTCGTCGAGATTACACCGGACAAACAAGGGAATGTAGACCAAGTTCAGTTGTGACTGTAAAAAAGATATTTTTCACGTCAACAAGTTGTGAAACCAGTCATGACTCAGAAGCTCTTAGCTTTCGACACGGTCTAGGCTACGATATTAAGCGATTTGCAGCAGGAATGCTAACGTGATCGTTTTATGATGCAATCGAATTAAATGTTTTATTGATGTTTGGGTTTTTTTGGTCATTCAAGTCGATTTCGAAATCTGACCGCTAATGTTAAAGTTTTGGCTGGCCATGGGTTAAATCTGCATAAACTAACACCTAGGTACAGGCGATTGTATAAATATAATGAAAATGCATTCGATTACACTGGTAAGGTGTTCATCACTTGTGGTATTTCTCATGTCGCGTCGCGTTCATATTCTCGACCATAGTTTTCTACTAAAGACGCCTTGCAGTGCTCTAGACGTCACAGAATGGAATTTCAATACGAAATAATAATGGGCGCGTGCCTGAACAGTTATGAGTACGTAGTTGTCCTGTTCGCCTATAAATAATGTATACTAAGAACATTTCCAGAAATCCGTCTAGGGTAAAAAAAACAAACTAAAATGTGGAAGCCAAATGCTGCTTCACTCCAGCGTCTCTACCACTCTCTGCTTTAACTTGCTCACTAATTCCGTCGTCGAACTCATCTTTATTTCTTACTATCAGGTGAGAACTACTTCAAGAGCGGACTTATTATGAATGAACAAAATAATGCTGTCTTCTAGCATTTTCTGCTTTTTTAATTACATTTATATATTCCAGCTTGTAAGACTGCTGGCAGTAAAAGCCGATCCTTTCAAGGAGCTCTCAACTTCCCATAGCACATTAGATTATAATTAAAAGCAGCTTGAGCACAAACTGCTCAATGGCGCCGCGGGCTCGTCTCAATTGTCAGTAATTCGTTGCGTGACACCGCGCTACGCTTGACGTCTCGTAATGTCCCTTTATTATGATTTTAATGCGTTTACTTATGTTCCGCTGAGTTCTGCTTGCTTCATTGATGGGTTGAGGACTTGAAGAAAAGTTTTTTGCACTGGCTTGAATAAGGAAGCCTGTTTCTGGAAATGTAGCACGCTTTGTGTGCTGCTTTGCAGTCTATTTGACGTTTTACTGTTACCAATTTCAAGGGCTTGTTTTAGTGTGATGATTTCGTGTTAGATTTTGGATATTGTAGCCTTTATGATTGAGTTGATCAGACTACAAAACAAACAACCTTACACGCGACTACTTTACCTTACAAGTTTTTTCTCTGGAATCCAAAAATTGACAGCCCATTTGCGTTGCCTGATGCCTCTCAGCTTCTGGTATTGCAGATATTCATAGTTGGCAGAGCACTTACCACCAGGTGTGTCGACTTGTTTCCTATGTCATAACAGTAAAAGAAACACTAAAGATTGCTCAGATTCATAACCCACGCCGTTAACCTGCCTCGTCAGAATGATATAACTGGAGATATCATGAAACCGTTTATCTCCTTCATAAAATCCCCGCGTGGTTTCGTAACACTATCCTAGACCATTCCTAGTTTATACAGTGTCTAGTTATCTGAGAAATGCGAGCGAATGCATTCGAGATAATTTTAATGGTAGCGATAACACCACAGTGTAACAACGGGCCCTAGTTGGCGCATTTAATGGGAAGCAGCCACACCGCGTGTGGTCGGTGTTGTTTAGGCCACGTATGGAACGTACACCCAAACAATTATGTTACAACATATATCATTCTGATTGTTTTACAATGTCACGGCGAAGCTTTGAGGAGGACTGTATGCTGGTTTCTTGTTACCGTCTACGTCGAGGAATTGAGGGAAATTGATGTTAGATTTGGTTTCTGTGAACTGTTTGTCAGTGTGTGGATGTGTTTTGACTAGAGCTGCCGTATTGGTAGAATGGGTTATGTCAAGCTTCTTGGACTGCTTGTATAACTCTTATCAAGTAGGTCCACTCACCTCTTATTATGGGGCCCAATTTATTTGGCCTGATTCCCTATTTAGATTTACTGTTTGGTATCTTCTCAGTGACAGGCTTTTGACCCGTTATTGTTCTGGTATTAATTTTCTCCATAGCCAATTTTTTGCATGTCTTCAGTTCGGAAGTCGCCCTAGCCATACCATCGCACAATATTGAGCAGTATCTCACAAATTAATCTTAGCCCATCGTTTGTTACAGATGTCCACTCGGTGAAAGTGAAGTACCATCGGTCCGGCCCACCATGGCGTCGTAAGCAGAGATCCTGATAGATAGTTGCGGTAAGTACCTAGTACCTACATTATATCTATGTATATCCGTGCCTAGCGGGAGACATTGGGAAGACAGGACGACATCAATTTCAGATTTACCCTAGTACAAGCAATAATCAACTGTAGCTTTGAAACTATAGGGTTCATAATCCTTTGCAGTAACACTTACAGTTCGTGTCAGAAAAGTTTGCGCACATATCAGAACTTTGTCTGGAAAATTCTGTCTCGTGAAGGGATTACATTTCGTAACATAAGTATACATATGCTTCAGAGATATTATTGTTTGTTTTACTGCGCCTCAGCTGAAGTTTTCTATAAGACAGGATGAAACAATGTTTCTAACTTTTTATCGTAACACTCCTGAAAACCCTCAGATATTTTAGAATAGGAACTGATAACAATATACTTGTTTCATCTATTTATAACTCCATTATTTAGAAGAATAATAATCTGTAGGTTCTCCAAGATCTAAGAGTTCCATACTTTATTTGAAATGCACTTAAACTAGTTGCATTCCTGTTGTTATATTAAGTGCATTTAAGCCCTCTCGTCTCGAGAACGTGACGGCTACGACGTGCTGAAGATTAACAAAGAATTCTCTTTTAAAAACGTTTACCCTTTGCCTCTAAGATGCGAGTAAACAAGACAAAACTACATCTTAATATCATTTGCTGTATTTTTGTGTTGGATTTTCTGAAGGGTTGGATAAGAGCATTTTTGTTTAGTTTTAGCTGAGAGAATGATTTAAGAGTGAGACCGTCAGACACTACATGTGTCAGAAATTACGTTCTGCAAAATCAAACTTTTTTTAAGAGTGCTTTTTCACTATGCAAGGATGCGCAGCGGCGCTGTGAAAATGTATCACTGTTTCCACGAAAGCTGTGCTAGGTAGAGAGTTAGTGCGATAATGCGTAGCGAAGCTGTGTTTGTGTAGTTCAGCGATGCTAGGTTGCGTAGCACTCTTTTCAGCTACACGCGCCCACAGTCGTCGCTCGCGTTCCTCGCACACAGCTCCTGCTTTTTGTATGTAAAAAAAAAGTTAAAAAATATAAAGTATAAAAGTTTTATTATTATTAAAAATACGTAGCTGTGCTAGCCTGTATCCACCGAAACTATGTTAAGCCTGGCTAGAAAATTGAAGTGATCAAATTGGTTTTATTCCTCACTTTGCAGAAATATAATTTTTAAATTCGATGTGCCGTGTTTACGGCCGGTAGAGTGTAGTTACATAATAACGCCGATTACTTAAAGTAGATAGGTAGGTACTGTAGGTGCAACTATCAGTAAAACTTGTCACCAATAAGTAATACCACTTGCAATGATAAACACACTTCAAAACTTATATCAGATGCACTTATCAAAGTGTAAGTATACCGTAATGTGTTTAGGAAAACGATAATGTTCTAATGACCTAGTGCCAAAGATAAAATACCTGAAAACTTGTTTTGGGATCGCCTATCCTAATATTATTCTTAATGAAATGAGTCATAGAGTATTTGAGGCGTGACGAAAGAGATATTAGAGAAAGTTTGAAAAGGTGAAAGGGAATCGTTTGTCTTGCTATGGTAATGTGAAGAGGAGATAGAGATGCAATGTATGTTACTAAAAACGTTCATCATCTGCCTAGCCTTTTCCCAGCTATATTGAGGTCGGCTTCCAGTCAAACCGGATTCAGCTTAATACCAGTATTTTACGTGGAGCGGCTGCCTACCAGACCTCCACAACCCATGCACTGGGTAACACGGTACTTCTTGGCAAAATGGCAAGACTGGAGTCAGATTTACTGGCTTCTGACAACCCATAACGAGTGCCAAAAATCTACAAATGACAGCCGGGACCAGCGGCTTAACAAGGCACGGAGGAAACTCGGTATGTTAAGATGGTCACGCATCCACAGACCAACCTTTTTTTTTATTTGTGATGGGTTTGCTCTTGACTCCAGTCTAGGTCAGAGATGACCGAGACAAAGTCTACGATGGAGCGAGCTTACCCAGAAGGAGCCTGTTCACTCTAACTTTGAAGAGATTAGGGTTGTAAGCGTTTGGAAACACGGACGCAGGCAGAGAGTTCCACTCCTTTGCTGTGCGCATTATAAAAGACGTTTGGAAACGCTTAGTGCGAGTTGGTGGAATAGCAACAAGGTAGGGATGGTAAGATGCAGTGTGCAACCTTGACGAGCTTTTCTTAACCTTGAAGATCGATGTTAGTAAAAACGTTATTTTATTTGTTCGGGAAAATAAACAGTGTTATACATTAAAAATCTTAAGCTAATTTGTAAATATATCAGAATAACAAATGTATAACCTACGACATTGTCCACAACATATTAAAAGTCATAATATAATAGTGCGCTATTCAAAGAATAATAAGAAAAAACTGGCCAACTGCGAGTCCGACTCGCGTGCAAAGGGTTCCGAACGAATTTTATTTTTAAAACATGTTATTTTAACACTATAGACTTTTTTTCCTGTAATCCTTAGGCAAACATCTATTATCTCCATTTTTTTTTTAATTTTAGGCTCAGTAGTTTCGGAGATAAGGGGGGGGGGAATGGTCATTTTTCGTCTAGTTTCTTTAATAACTTCAAAACCATTTATTTTAAAATTATGAAAAAAATATTATCAAGACTCTCATAGTAAGCCCTTTCATTTTATATGTCACACGATATTTTTCAAAAAACTTTTTTTTTTAATTTTCTAGTTTGACCCCCAAAAGTGACGCCCATACTAAAAATTTAATAATTTACGTAACGCGTCTTTGTTTGAGTCACAAAAGTCCATATGTGTACCAAATTTCAACAGAACCGGTCCCGTGGATCTGGAGAAAACTGGCTGTGACAGACGGACAGACAGACAGACAGACACCCGAGTGATCCTATAAGGGTTCCGTTTTTTTTTTTTTAAAGATATATTAAATAATATTTATGAATATGAAATGTGGATGTATGGAGCGGGAGAGGGAAGTCAGAAATAAGGTACATTGACTGTGTGAGGAGTGATATGAAGGAAAAGGGAGTGACGGCTGACAGGACAGAATGGAAGAAAACGTGTTGCACCGACACCAAGTATCATAGGACAAGAGCAGGAAGATGATGAGTAATATTGAATTTAGTCCGTCATTCGTGTGAGCTTTCACACCATATGGTCCACATTTGCGATACAGAGTTTAATTTTAGTTCACAATTAGCTAGATGTGTTGGTTCGCGTCTGCATTAAAATTTCATTGATTTTGTCCTCGTGTTTCCCGAATGGAGCGCAGATAATGAGGTTAATTATGTTTTCCTAATTAGGCCAGCGGAATAACTGTGCTTTAACCGGTTCGGAGTTCAGGTGACACACGTGGCTAAGCTTTTCTTTCCTAAGTATTTTATGGGTTTTGGAGGGTAAATTAAAGGCTAATTCTCTTAATCTTACTCCGATTGGTAGCCCATTACTATAGTGTGAAATATATCTAGGTATTGTTTTACGGTTTCCGCCTACACCTGGCACTGTGTCCGCTTGTTAATGACATAGTAAATACTTGTGGACCCAAGTATACGATAGGGCGAGATATGACATACTAGCTTCTGCCAGCGGCTCCGCCCGCGTGGTCCCTAGGGAACATACTCCCGGGATAAAAAGTAGTTAGTAGCCTATGTCCTTTCTCAGGCTCTAGACTATCTGTGCACCAAATTTCATTTCAGTAGTTTTGGCGTGAAAGCGCGACAGACATACAAAGAGACAGACGGACAGACAGAGTTACTTTCGCATTTATAATATTAGTATGGATAATATAATAAATAATAATAATAATATAATATATGGATATGGAAATATGGAATATTCCATATTTTCCATAATAGATCCATATGGACATATGGATGGATATAAATATTGATTATATGTATTGGCTTGGCATTTCTGATATTTCTCCAGCATGTGTAGGCAGGCCCCCTGGATAACTTAATTCTCAGGAATCCGACCGAATGGTGAAGGAGGTCCTGGTCTGTCGTTGTGGCGATGCTATTAGGAGGCCAATAGCCCCTAAATGCATATGGCTGTAAATTGCAAAGGTGTTTAAGTACCTTGCATGACATTATGGCATAACAAGAACGTCTACCATGAGTTTTCATCAATCTATACCCGCTTTTTCAGTTATTAAATAAAGTTTACGTGCAACTTGCTTGCTTGTTAGTTAACAACTTAAACAAATACATTAGAAACTTGCTTTTTTTTAAGTTTTCATACATTTTTTTAACTACAGTCGCTAGCGAGTGTGGATTGATAAAACTCATGGTAGACGTACTGTTCTGATTGGTGTATGTTACTATAGCACTCAGACCAATTGCTTACTTTTGTGCGAGTTACAGACGTTATATTACGGCGGCGTTATGTTCTGCAGTTTCTATTGTAACCTTTGGACTGAAAACTTCTGAATTATATCCCTCCCCTAGCACTTCTCCGGTATCACACTTAATCTGCTTACCTAATATCTGTCATTTGTTCTCCAGGAGTGATCGTGTTTGGTCGCGATGGGCGCGCCGGGCGTCTCGGACGAGTATTCGCCGCCGCGTCTCTCGCGGCTGCTGCACGCCTTGCCGCATATCAACGTGACGCTACATCGCGTCAACGACACCTTCGCGCCGAACTCGCCCGTATACCTCGAGGTAAGATCTTGATGTATCCTCTGGCAAAGCTGTGACATTCATTTTAAATGCAGCACTGCTGCTGCTCAGATCACCCGTGCATGTTATTATTTTCTTTATCTGGTTATGTTTGTTACTGCTAGATTTTGGTTTTGCTGTTTACTAAGCTGATTTCAAATAGGTTGGTAAACAGTGAAAATAAAGAGACTCCAAAGCTATCGATGATCTTTGCATCAAAGAATGTCATAAAGGCTGAAATTCAATTCAATTTAATTTATTCAGGAGCCATTCACATTGTGTTTGAAATCATATGTATATCTATGTATAAAAAAATAATAAAACCACTTTCATTAAAATTCAAAATATTATATAGAAAATCAAAAAATATATATATATATAATTCGATAACATTACAAATAAAAAATTCAATAACATACCAATATTACCCAGTCTCGCATTAACTAGTAGGTATATGAAATGTGACTGACGAAAAGGGTACCTGTTACTAAGTGGGACAACAATAACATTACAAATTAAAAATTTAATACAACTAAAAATTTATAACATTCCAATTGTACTCAGTCTCGCATCAACTAATTTATGAAATGTAACTGACGAAAAGTGAACCTGTTACTAAGTTGGACAACAATAACATTACAAATTAAAAATTCAATACTTACAATTAAAATTTCAATTACATACCAATATTACCCAATCTTGCATTAACTAGTATATGAAATGTGACTGACGAAAAGGGTACCTGTTACTAAGTGGGACAACAATAACATTACAAATTAAAAATTCAATACAACTAAAAATTCATAACATTCCAATTTTACCCAGTCTCGCATTAACTAATATATGAAATGTAACTGACGAAAAGTGAACCTGTTACTAAGTTTGACCAGATCCATTGATTACTATCTAAGGCCTGTAATACGTCCACAGCAGACACGCAACGACACAATCAGATTCAGATCAAACAGATCACAATCTAGATTGAACAGCACGAACACATCCCTACTCCACAATTCCAGTTCACAAGCTCAACAAATCATGTCCCGGAACTGTATACTTTGCTTAGTACGAAACGTTTGTCAACAAAACATGACACTTCATTAACGTCTGTTTGAGCCAGGGATATCCAGGTTCATTATTGAAGTTTACTATAGGTACTTGGCACGACTGTTTAAGTTTGGATAGAGCGTACTAGCAAATAAAGCTTGTAATAGCTCGGAAAATTGGGACTAGTTTCAGTTTCTATTGTAGGTGTTTATTTTAGCGTCAGTCCATTACTATCATCCTGCTTGCGGTCTTTTTCACAAAGGGTTGAGCTGTTTTGGAAAGCTCATATTGACACGGAAAGAGAAGCATAACGTCAGTGAAGTTCTAACAGCGCGTAATTCAAAAAAGACAGACAAGAGAGCAACAAAACTATAAAATATTCGTTAGCAACCATTAGCAACCCTTAAGAATACATATTTGGAAAAAGGATTTAAAATCAGTCGGGTCAGCTATCTCCAATCGGATTGGTAGAATGAAAGCACGTGAACTGTCGTCATCGAATGGCATTCAAATTTTAAAACCCGCCAAAAAAAACTTACGCACTGCACACTGTTAGAACTTCACTGACGATAATAGATTTCATTGTCTTGTTAGTCCGTTGAACTCAAAAGACGAAGACTTGCTGCGATTAAAGAGCTATTGGGGATTTTTCTTAGGAGTCTTCTGCACCAGCCGTAATTGGGCCAGTACACTTGCCTGATTATGGTACTTGCAACAGGCCCTTTTAAAATGACACTTACACGTTATTGGTGAAACTTGGATGGATTATCCACCTCCTCTGGATAATCATGATCCAAGCGTGATGAAATGACCATTCGAATTATTCAAATGTCCATGTCTTTTCAACCCTATTTACTAACATATTTTTCTCTGTTTCCAGAGCTTGGGCATCCTCGGTTCGATACCCGGCGCTTGGCTGATCCTGACGCTGACAGTCCTGCTCATATATCTGCTCACAAGATGCTGCGACAGAAAGCAACGGCCGCCCAGGAGCATCACCGCTTTGAAAGTGAGAAACATCTTTTTACCTGACTACGTACCTATAATGATAGTTCTGATTTAAGCAGGCTATTCGAAGATGTTCAGCTTCATGCCTCCTAAACTATTCGTTGTATTTCTATATAATTGGAGGGACCTGGGGGGGGGGGGCTACTCTCTAAGCCCGACGTCCGTAGTTTCGGGTTTAGTTACGGGCGTATTCTATTCCGTATCACCTAACCACTAAGAAATAATGACAACAGGATTTGCCAGTTACTGTCAAATTGTGTTATCATTCATTCTTAGTTCGGGACCAATCGTAAGTCCGTCGGGGGACCATAGAGTGGTCAGACCATCAGGGGTGATGGTCTGACTACTCTATGTTCGCCTATCCCACCTGCTAAGTCAAAGACGTGCAGATGAATTGCCATCTCAGAGACTCGGCTGTATGTTACATATGCCTGTAATTTCACAGCTTTCATTTAGTTTAACCGGAATATAGAAACGCAGTTTGACTGGAGAAATATGAAAAATATCGTGTTACTAGTTGACCCGCGCAACTTCGTCTGCTCCGCTCTTATTGATCTTAGCGTGATGATATATAGCCTATAGCCTTCCTCGATAAACGGACTATCTTACACTGAAAGATTTTTCAAATCGGACCAGTAGTTCCTGAGATTAGCGCATTCAAGCAAGCAAACAAACAAACAAACTCTTCAGCTTTATATATTAGTATATAGATTTTTCGGACGAGCCCCTTTCTAATATCTTCTTCTGTATAAACTTCACTTACATAAAATTTTATGCAAAAGGGACTAAAAACTTAGTCGAACAACAAAATCTTAGTACTTATTTACTTTGCGAAGTACTTACGGAAAACTTTCACCGTTCGAGCTTTTTCCAAGCGTGCTATTGTGTGAATCCAGAGTCCCTTAATTGTATAATTAGTGTGGTACTCATTAGCAGGCACATGTTAATTTCTTCCATTCATGATGCGTTAAATACGTGTAACTTGAAAAGGTATAGGTGTGTTTGCAGTTTACTACTATGGGTTTAGTTTATAATTGTTGATAATGCACGTGTGTGGGTGATTCATTCATTCATTCAGTTTTCGGCTTTTTACCAATAATATAGTGGGTAAATTCACCAATTTATAAGACGATTTGAAATTAATTTTACTTTGAGAAATGTGGTTTATTTTAATTTGTGGACTGTATCCATTGACTGTATCTGAAGGATTCTGGTTATCGTCTTGAGGAATCTAGATTGGTTACGAATAAGCGATTCCTACTTAAAAAGGAAATGGGAATCAAATGGCCAAAATAGACACCTTTTTAATTAGATGCTAGCTTTTGTCCGTGGCTTTGCTCGCGTTCAAGAGTTATTTTCGCAAAAAAAGAAGCTTGTAACCGTGGTCAGTGTCCCTCTCTATCTATCTCCGTACCAAAAAGCGAAACAAACAATAGCCTCGCTTTCGGATTATAGAGTCATTCAATCCTTTCGCAATCTGTGAGGGGGTGAAAGTATTTTGAGAAACTGTCACTAAGGGACTAAACTTGAAATCGTCGAGTTATGCAATCGTGAAAATTCTGCACAGTAGTGCTATTCAGTAACAACATTGTCTCGACAGCGGAATCCGAGGTGAGTATAAACGTAAGACCTTTATGTTGTGTGTAATAAAGTTCACTTTGTGAGCTTTGTCACTCAGGTGAAGCTCGATATCGAAATGGTTACTTACAGAATAGACTAGCTGCTCTTTTTTTCATATTTCACAGTTCATCATCTTTCTTGCCCATGTTACTTGGCGTCGGCGCAACACGTTTTTTTCTTCCGTTCTGTTCTGTCAGCCGTCACTCTATTGGTCACTCTTTTCTTTTTTTTTCACATTTCACCCCGTATTAAAAGTTGTTATGTACTATTTCTGAGAAGGTACTTTCTATCTCTTTAAAGGTGACTTAAAAAGTTACCTTGTATTTTAGTTTTACTTGAGTTTGGACATTGAATAGCCTTCGTAAATCGTAATGCTCGACTTGATCAACTTCAATGACTGACGTAACCTTTCTGTAATTATTTATTATTCATTGTTTTCTGACACACCATGTGTGATCACACGACCTTCAGAATAAGTGAGCAGTTAATTATAGCTATTCTTCTTCATGTATTTTGAATGATATAAAGGAAACAAGAGTTCATAACTTTGAAGACTTCTGCTTACAGACGTATCATGATGCTTGGCGCAAATAATTTCCCTTTGTTGCTTCTTTTTTTCGAGAGGAGCTCGTGGCTAAATAATAACAGCAGCACGGGTCGATTTCAATGTTAAGCAACGCTTGCCGAGGTCTGTGGATGGGCCATCTTAACATATCGAGACTCCGCCGTGCCTCGGAAAACACGTTAAGCCGTTGGTCCCGGCTGTCATTTGTAGATCTTTGGCAGTCGTTTCGGATTGTCAGAAGCCAGAAAATCTGATACTAGTTTTGCCAAGGAGTATCATTACCCAGTTAATGGGTTGTGGAGGTCTGGTAGGCAGCCGCTCCACGTAAATTACTGGTATTCAGCTGAATCCGGTTTGACTGGCGCCGATCCCAATGTAGTTGGAAAAAAGTTGGGCAGATGATGAGTCCTTCTAGAATACTTACCCACTGTCCCATATTACCTTGACCTATAAATAAACATACGTACATGCGACGCAGTTTAAACTTGCCAGTAGCTTTCGAACAGGCACTGGAGTGGAAACCTCTGCCAGAGTCTGTGTTTCCGGATAGCTACAACTTAAGTCTTTAAGTCAAGAGTGAATAGGTTTCTAGGCAAGCGTACTCCATCTTCGGCCACGTCATCGCTTACTATCAGGTGAGATGTGGTCAAACGCGTGCCTATCATTAGTAAAAAAAATCTCAATTTTTTTCAGAAAGTTTGTTGCATAAGGAAGTGTGGCCTAGCATTCGTGCAAGGCATTATCATCACACATCTGATATTACAATGATAATAAGTCATGTCATTCACACCCTGCAGGCCCAAAGTCTACCCGTCTCAATATGAATGCATCTCACAGCTATTTCCCGACAAGGAATGATAAACTCATCATGTTCGCCCCGAGGGTATCGTTGCTCTATAAATAGTCTGCAAACACAATCAAAATAATTCTCACAGACGACTCAAACACGTGTTTGAGGCAAGTGTTCAAACGATCAGATGTTTTGTTTATGTTCCTCTCATTAAAAGCCGTTACTTATCAATGTTTTATTTTTATTTTTTTTTGTAAAGTATGCGAAATCATCAAATGATTCTCCATACTTGCTAAAGAATAACAGCCGCACGGGTCGATCTTCAAGGTTAAGGCAACGCTTGCCAAGGTTGATCTGCGGATGGGTGACCTATCTTAACATACCGAGTTTCCTCCGTGCCTCGGAAAGCACGTTAAGCTACAACCTGGGAGTCTTTAAGTCAAGAGTGAATAAGTTACTTCTAGGCAAGCGTGCTCCATCTTCGACCACATCATCGCTTACCATCAGGTGAGATAGTGGTCAAACGCGAGCCTATCAATTAGTAAAAAAAGAAGTTGTTGGTCCCGGCTGTCATTTGTAGAACTTTGGCAGTCGTTACGGATTGTCAGAAGCCAGTAAATCTGACTCTAGTCTTGCCATGAAGTACCGTGTTACCCATTTAATAGGTTGCGGAGGTCTGGTAGGCAGCCGCTCCACGTAAAATACTGGTATTAGGCTGAATCCGGTTTAACTGGCGCCGACCCCAATATAGTTGGTTAGATAGCTAGGCAGATGAGGATGGGATATCATTTAATGACTCCTCGCGCTCTGGGTGGAGCGAGTGTCAGGCTCTTACTGACTAAAACCCATCCGTGTTCCTCCTAATGCCCTTTGCGTTCCAGGGCCGCGGTGACTCTTTCGATCAAATTCCGCAACTCTGGCAGGCACTGGCCCTAGCGGGCCCCGACTACTATGGTGACATTTCTTTGATTCTTTGAAACTTACCAATGATCCTAGTATGTTGTCTATACTAATATATAAAGCTGAAGAGTTTGTTTGTTTGTTTGTTTTATTGTTTGCTTGAACGCGCTAATCTCAGGAACTACTGGTCCGATTTGAAAAATTATTTCTATAAACTAAAACTAGCTACTACTAAAATTATAAACTAGCTGACCCGCGCAACTTCGCATGCTGCTTCGCTGCTCCGCTCCTATTGGTCTTAGCGTGATGATATATAGCCTATAGCCTTCCTCGATAAATGGGCTACCTAACACTGAAAGAATTTTTCTAATCGAACCAGTAGTGCCTGAGATTAGCGCGTTCAAGCAAGCAAGCAAACAAACAAACAAACAAACTCTTCAGCTTTATATATTAGTATAGATGTGAAATAATATTATAAATGCAAAAGCTTGTGAGGATGGATGAGTGGATGTTTGTTACTCGTTCACGTCAAACGTCTGAAAGGATCTTCATGAAATTTGACACAGAGGTAGATTATAGTCTGGAATAACACATAGGCTCCCGGGAGTATGTTCCTTATGAAAGTCGCTAGCAGAAGCTAGTAGGAATATAAAATAGGACACTGAACTTGCGATGGCTTTAAATCTTTGATCTCTTGTTTAGAGATTGAGTAAACATTTTTTTGAAGAACTTGTTTGGGATTAAGTTTATTAGAAGTGCGTGATTCTTCTGTCATTATTTTTAGATCAAAGGGAGTTTTTAAATATCAAAGAGCAAGGGCTATTCTTTGCGTTTTGATTATTTAATTTGTGTATGATTGCAGTGAGCAAGCCAATGTTTGATCTGGAAAATGTTTCTCGATAATTATAAATGTTGCCAGCTATGACATCACGTTGGAGTTGGTTCTATTTGTAATAAAGATTTTATAGCCCAAGTCTAATACCACGCCTTAAAAAGTTAGTGAGAATATGAGTTGAAATGAGTTATCACATCTCGAGCTATAGTTCTTAGGGCCTGTTGTACCACCTGATAAATATTATTTGGGTGTCAAGTAAAATTTTAAGAAAGCCTCAACGAAAATGTTCTGATTTCTGCTTTATTTAAATTACTTCTTCTTGGAGTACTGATGGCAAATATATAGTGTTACTAAATTTAACTTTTAACGAATTACTCAGCAACGGTATAGGGACCGTGCACGGCGTTGATTATGTCATTTAGTGTCGCATATTCGAAACTTTAAGGGTCAAAATACTTGACATTGACGCTTCTGTGCTGCCACCTGCGGTTCCTGCACGCTCAGTTTAGGGGAACATGCGCGAAGTAGACTGCGCCATCTAGCGTAGCCATTTCGAATGTTATACCGCAAAATGGGGTAAATAGAAACTCATGGGTGAATAGAAACAAACACTTTGAAGAGGGTTTTCAGCTACACACTGGAATTATATCACTGGAATTCTCATGAATATCTCCTACTTCTTCTTGGAGTGCTGATGGCAAACATATAGTGTTACTAAATTTAACTTTTAACGAAGTACTCAGCAACGGTATAGGGACCGTGCACGGCGTTGATTATGTCATTTAGTGTCGCATATTCGAAACTTTAAGGGTCAAAATACTTGACATTGACGCTTCTGTGCTGCCACCTGCGGTTCCTGCAAGCTCAGTTTAGGGGAACGTGCGCGAAGTAGACTGTGCCATCTAGCGTAGCCATTTCGAATGTTATACCGCAAAATGGGGTAAATAGAAACACATGGGTGAATAGAAACAAACACTTTGAAGAGGGTTTTCAGCTTATTTAAATTCTGCTTGCGGCGCTTAAGGGCTCTAATTTTATATCAATATTAGTTTTAAAAGATTGATATTTTTTTATAAACCAATAATGTGGCATTCAAGTAAAATTACCATTCAAAATTTGGTTTCTATTCACCCCTACGTTTCTATTTACCACGTTTTACCGATACTTGAAACATACTTGACAGTGACATTTCTGTGCTGCCACCTATAGTTCTTGCACGCCCCTTATCAATTTTTATTGCAGCCATAATGTTCTCACGGATATAGGTGACAGCGACAAGGCATGCGGCGCTATTCACCCCGGGAATTTGGACGTCACCGTCAACGAAATCTAAAGGAAAACTTTATTGTTTCCTCAGATAACACTCATGATCCTGTCGGTTTTGTGCTGCGGCGCGATCGGCGTGGGGCTCTTCGGCAACGATGACCTACACAACGCCATGCTGCAGAGCATCCAGGCCGGCAACCAGCTCGCCGCGCTCGTCAACACTGTTAAGAACCAGGTAAGGGCTGACATAGCCTTATCTATCTCTTTTTGTCGTTCAGAAACATCCCGAACTAGAGCGAGAAAGATTGCTATCAAGCTCACTTTCGACAGTGATCGGCTGATGGTTATTTTTAAAGGATTGCATAGCTAAATTATTTGTAGTTTACTACAATTGGCTGGAATTTAAAAGCATAGGTTACCACCAGGTGCGCTTCCACAGACAAACTCGAACCTTGGGTAAGTTCGAGTTTACCAATAAAAAGTAACGAAGCCGTGCGAAATCCGCCTATTGAACATAGGCGGATTTCTGAAAAGATTTCCACTGTACTTAAAATTTAAATAAATGCAAAAATTGGTATATCATTTAAAAGCCCCATTATTTATCTATATTTTTTTTTCTTACAAAAAAATAAATTGTTTCCATTTCCAGTCAAGCATCCTAGAAGAAGCGATGGGTTCCCGCGCGCGCGCCCCATTGGCCCGGCTAGCGGACGCGCTGGACGCGCCCGTGGCCAATCAGACGGCGTTGGGAACACTACTGCGAGCGCTTTCAGCGCTGCGGAACAATGCCAGCGCGGCCGCTTCAGCTGCTGACAATCTACGGCGGCCACTCGCTGCGCTCAATCTTGATGCTTTTATGAAGGTTTGTTTTAGGTGGTTGCTAGTATTATAGGTTCCGGGACTGATGTTGAAGATATCCCAGAATCATAAATCACTGCAACCGGTGACACATCTACTTTGCAATTTGATGGTTTTGAGTAGCTTCCTTTGCTAATTGTCAGATAAAGATTGCAATTTTAGGATAAAGTGTGGAACACGTTACAGGGCTTCCTTAAAAAAAAAGTAAAACTTTTCCCATGCACTTTTATGTAGCTTGTGTTTGAATGCGTCCTCTACCTACACAATACTGTGTATTATTTCTTCAAAACCACAAGGTATTATTTGACCTGTAGGGCAAATAATACCTAGTGGAAACTAGGATTTTGCAACATGATTTTGTGTCAGATACAATTTTTCATTAGGCGAATTCAGTGTTGCCAGATATAAGTTTCCCTTAAACACAAAATCATAATGCTAGAATATCAGTTACTGCACAACACAACCTCTAAGTCTGCGTGTCCACTTGCAAGCAACTGGCATGCTAGTTTAACTAAATCGCGAAGCAGATGGAAACGAAATCTTACATGAACGAAGGGGCTTTATGGAACCTAACTAAGGAATCATTATTTACGTATGTCTTTGACTTTCTCGGGTCCCTGGAGAACCGTTCCATTGGAAGGCGTACGAGGGGCCGAAGCCAACTCGCAGAGACCCCGTTAGACATTTCAAATGGAATGGGATACCAACCGACGATTATCCCTGTATGCACTGTGAAAGTATACAGGACAATCCCCGGTTGGTGCAGGACTATTGCAGAATATGGAAACAAAAGATGAAACGCTATGGGTTTGGGAGGTTTAGTGGACTGATAATCGTTTACTAAACCACCATTATTATTTTTCAATAAATGTGTATGTTATCGATTTCCAGCGTGCGTGGGTGTGGGAGGCGGCGCGCTGGGCCGGCGGCATGGCGGGCTGGTGCTGCGGCGGAGCCGTGTGCGTGGCGCTGCTAGCGGCCGCCGCACGGCGCTCGCGACGCGCCTTGCTGCTGCTTTGTGTTAGTATCAAGATTATAATAGAGGAAACATTTGTTTGATATAGACACAACACATCAGCAACTAACTTATAATTATAACTTAAAGATAAAATAATATTACAGAATAATTATACAGTAAAATTGCACTGAGCGTACACATTGCAGAATAGTAGATTGTATCATAAGGGAGCAAAATAATATTTAGTAGTATATGTAGTAGTTAATAATATTAGTAGAATACTGAACGTAGCGAGGGATTCAAAGTACGTCGCCCGAGCCAAAAATATATTTTGCGCCCTAGTGATACACTCTACTTTTCATCACCCACTATGAGGAAATAAAAGGCGCCTCATATTTTATTGTAATATTATTAGACATTTTCGCAATTATGAAAGTGTATTGTTGCAGTTTTATTAGGAATATGGATTGTTGTAGATTTTATATTCTGCGTGTTTGAAATAATGTCCGAATCTGGCTCATTTTGAGGAAAATGTGACGGTGAATCTCGTTGTTTAGATGTAGATGGGCGCGGCGACAGTGGCATGGATGGATTAACTGAAGGTTGCAATTTTCCACGATGTTTTCCACGATGCGTTCACATGTTTTCGCCTTGTTCTCAATGGAATCTTCTATATACCCCTCTGCTACAGCACTCGACTTCCATCCTCCATGTCGCTTGAGAATAGTTAAGTCCGCTCCAGAATCTGCCAAAAGGGTAGCAGAAGTACGACGAAAACAATAACCTGTATACAGCTTGATATCTGGTAACTTCAAATAAGTAGCGATTACTTGTGGCATGTTAGAAATTTTATTTTTTCCCATAACTTGTTTGAAGCACTTGCCATTTTGATAACGGATGAAAAACCGATTGGTCTTCATATCAGCAGGACGCAGGTTCAGGTATTTCTGTACAATAGTTTTGTATTCTCCTCGGATTACGAAGGATCGGTTAATTTTTGTTTTTGTGTCTAGTTAATTCTATAGTTTCACTGTCACTTGAAGAACTCTTTTTTCAAAACAAAACCATGAATTTCCAACAATCCGTGAAAATTGACGAACGCGCGGGCTGTAGTTCGCGCGTTTTTAATTTGAATTCTTTTTTTTTATTCCGTCGGGCGGCGGCGCGACAATGGGCCGTCGTACCAGCCAGTCTTTATTCAAATAATATTTCCGTTCGATTTCTTTGGCGCTGAACACTAAGATGTTCCAAATTCAAAAAGTGCGCGGCAAAGATAATTGCGGTGCACTTATAAAGAGGATTAATAACTCATTACTGTCCGCTAAAAGTTTCTTGTAGAAAACACCACCTTTGGGTGTACTTAAAGGCGAACCAAGTCGTCCTTTTCGAATAGATGGGATGAAAAGGTCACTTACAGCGTTTTCTGGGCTCATTTCATAATTATAATCATTTATTTGGCAGAATATGTCACATAATATGGTCTTAAGATTGGGTACACTACATTGATACGAAAAACTTTATTCCGACAGTCACAAATACGAATCTGAAAATACCGATTTTCATAATTCCGAATGGTTCAAAATTCCTAATTTACTAAAACTCCGATTTATCATTAATCCTTTTCTTATAATTCCAACATATCAATATTCCTAATGTTTTTTACTATTCTTAAAATACCGAGTTTCAATAGGTCGAATAACAAAAAGTCCGACTTAATGACAATTCGAAACATCAAAAATACGAATTCTGATTATTAAAATAACTATTAATCAGAATTCCGAAATAAAAAACGCTTTGTATAAAACTTAATTTTATTTTATACTTTTTTTTTGTGGCTATAATCTACTAATTAATACTTGCTTAATTTTTTATTACTTTTTAAAATAGCTACCTATCTTACTTTAGCGATTAACTGTTATATAATCCTACTTTAACTATTACTTGTTGTATAATATAAATACTAAAAAAAACAGGCTTTACATACCCACATGGGTAGGCCTACAAAAAATGCTAGACAAGTCTGCACTAAAATCTGTGAGTGAACAATAAATCACCCCTATTTCCCCCCTCAGGGTAGGTTTTTTTTTTAAATTTATATGGGACCACTTTCGAGGTAGGGTATACCTCGAAAGTGGTCCCATATAAATTTTTCCAAAAAACAAGAATGATAAAATCGGACTACTCTGTAAAGTTATGCGTGGTCATACATTACAATCAGTGAGCGAACAATCAATCATCCCCTGTTTTCCTACCCAGAATTAGAAAACTAATGACAGGTGCAAGCTGCATGCAAGCAAGCATGCAGCATGCAAGCAAGCATGCAGCATGCAAGCAAGCATGCAAGCAAGCATACAAGCAAGCATGCAGCAAGCAAGCATGCGGCATGCAAGCAGGTATGCAGGCAAGCATGCAAGCTAGCAAGTATGCAGCATGCAAGCAAGCATGCATTATGTAAGCAAGCATGCAGTATGAAGCAGGCATGGTTTCTGTCACGGCTCCGGCGCTGCGGGGCTCCGACGGTCCCCCGCGAACTTATCGTCGTATATGGTTTTAACGCTCGCCACCGCAGCTTCGGCTTGCTGGCCGACTTCGCCGGCCAGCCTCAGCCGCGGTGGCGGGTGTTATAACACCTGCTCCTCAGCTTGCGGGCCGCCTCGCCCTTCCGCGCCTACGCGGGCTTAAATTACTCTCTAGGTGTAGGGCAGACAAGACTACGTAGAGTCGGTTTTACAGCGATTCGCTTCTGTCACTTACTTTTGTAGTAAAAATTATTGACTGTTTAAAACATATTTTAATTTCAGGTTCAAAATGCAAAAAAATATTCGTTAGGTATATTAAACAGTAGGTCTTTTGACCGTAGTTATTTCCAAAATGATTAAAATATCTTTGGATATTATAATATGTAACTAATTGAATATTACACTGATTGAACCTAAATTAAAATCTTAATTTTAGCAGTTTATTCGAAGTATTGAAAATCGGAATGTCGTTTTTCGGACCGAAAACCCATCGAGCATTTGATTCTTCGGACGTATGAAAATCGGAAAACAAACAAATCGCATTTATGACTTTCGGTCAAATAAGTTTCGTGATTTATAATAATAGAAATTATAATTCTTAGGTATGATGAAATTCGGACTTTTGAAAATCGGAACATCGAAATTCGAAATAAAATATGTGTGTTCCCCTTAATATTAGTTGGTGGTATCATCACATTCTGCCAATTGTGGCGTGCAAATTTTAACCACAACGCGTACCGCATTGTTAGTAGTTACTCAAGTTTAAAAATTATGGGCAACTAAATTATATTTATTTTTATTTTTTTTTTAAATCGATATTTAGCTTGACTCAAATTTTCACAATTGGGACCATTGTTGGTTTATTTAACTAGGTACCGATCAAAAAACCTCACCCTAAGGGGCCGTCTCCACGAGCGAGAGAATCGCCGCGAGTTGACGTTTTTTCATTCGTCGAATCGCCGCGATAATATCGTCATGTGGAGATACGTTCATAGAGTTGTTATAGAAATACGTGGCACGGACTATAATATCGCCGCGATTCTCTCCCTCGTGGAGACGGCCTCCTCAAGGGGTTGAGCTATTGTCCGTTACAATATCACAAATTTGCAGTTTCGTGTAGTGAAGAGTGTTTGAGTGTTAAAGTGTGTCCCCCCCCAGGTGGGCGCGCTGGGCGCGCTGGTGGTGTGCTGGCTGGCGGGCGCGCTGCTGGCGGCGGGCGCGGTGGCGGCGGCCGACGCCTGCCAGGAGCCCGCCGCCGCGCTGGCGCTGCATGCGCCGCACAACCTGCCCATCGACGTACGTATTACGATAGAGTGTGGGTGTCCCAGGTGGGCGCGCTAGTGGTGTGCTGGCTGGCGGGCGCGGTACGGTGTCTCAGCAATGCCAGTTACCCATTGTGTTTGTTCTTTCCTGACTAAGACTTAGACCTAGACAAAATACGGTTTTTATTCCTCACTTAACTTACTTGATCATCACTTCAAATTCACACTCCAACTTATTATTATTATCTTTCACTCTTTTCAAACTCAATCACAGTGTACGAAACACATGACGTATCTAAACGTGTTCTCTGCTCGAATACCACCAACAAACTGTATTCAACTACGTCGAGCCTTTGCCACCGTGTTCTAGACTTTGTCGACCGCCACAAGGTGGCGGTGGCGTCCCGATTAGTAAAATAACCGTCGATTTCCGATCCAATATACGATGTGTAAAAAAATTAACGCAATACTTCTTAGGGGTACTCATAATTATGAACGTATTTACAGTTCCCGTCACGCAAGTTTACCTCCTCGAAGTACGTCGCAATCGATTGCGCAGGATGTCAATTTGACAAAAGACATAATACAGCGCATGCGCGAACAGGTCGCGCATGCGCGTTTTCGCGCAAGATGGCGGGTGTAATGGCATCTCGCTCGCTCGTATACGTTCGATGCATACGTTTGACCCGCTTGCTCAATGCAATAGGACTGTTAATGCGAAAAGTGTTACACGTTTTTATTGTTTTTAATTAATTATTTTGGTTATTTCTTACTATTTGATTTGTTTTTTGTGTGTTTTTGTGGTGTATGTGTTTGTGGTGTTACTTTTTGATATTGTTATTTTTACTAGTAGTCTGCTGCTTGTTTATAATATAATGCGTTTAAACAAAAAAATATTTTAGGAACGTAACACTTTTTTACGCGATTGCATCTGCGCGGTCGTCAGTAAAACCTAACTTCGGAGGGGCAAACTACGCTGATGCGAACTGTACTTTGGGTCAAAGCCCGAAATCGCGAAAAAATATCAGCTGCCAGTATATTTTGTCGAGATATGCGCTCATAAATGTATGGGGCAGCCGATTTTTTTTTCGCGATTTCAGTGTTGGTACCATAATTAAAGTTGTTGATAATGATGAGTACAATAACCGCTTAAGAGGATTGTGTTTATTCTGTTACACGTTGTATTTAACAGTTTTACTTTCTCTGTAGATTTTTAGACCGAACCTAATAAATATGTTAAAATATGAATCTATTTTACAATATCACAGATGGTGCACTACTACCTATCGTGCAAGGTGTCGCGAGAGAACGTGCTGACAGCGGAACTGAGGAACGCTCAGCGCGCGGTGGTGGCGGTGCGGCAAGCCTTAGCCGTGCTGTCCCGCAGCGCGCCCGCACTTTTCAATGATCCTGGTAAGATGTGATATTACGCGAGTATATCAGTGGTGTTCAGTACATCAGAATTTTGCGTCGTTTGGTGCCTATAACCCACGCATTCTAACTCCGTGCTATCGAAAGTGGTACCTAAATCACTCATTACATATTTTCCGCAAAAAATATATTGAGTCTATGACCACTAAAACTTAATGGTCTATAACTGCAAAAAAGCCTGTTTTATGATGTGTTTCCACGTTCATGTTTTGGATTTAAATGTAATATGTGTTTTGATTAATAATTGTGATTTATTGTGCAGGTCTACAACCAGCCCTGGGAGCGCTGGGTGCGGGTACGGGCGAGGCGGAACGAGCGTTAGTGGCGTTAAGTGGTGCCCTAGAGTGCCGCATGGCGCGCGCCTACTTTGTGGCCGCCGCGCGTGCCGCTTGCGACGCTGGCCTGCAGGTACTAATCATTTAATTAGTAAATAATACAGGGCCTGTTATGTGCAGGATAAGTGAAGGTTATTTGTCAAACGTTATAATAATAATAATATAGAAATATTAATATCATACAAGCTTTTGCCCGTGACTTCGTACGATTACCCTGTTTTTTTTCCGTTCCCGTGGGAATTTCGAGAAACCCTTTCTTAACGCTCCCCTACACTCCCCAAGGAACCTACATGCCAAATTTCAACTTCCTACGACCAGTAATTTCGGCTGTGCGTTGTCTGCCAGTCACTCAGTAACGGAAGAATTGTATACAGGGTGATTTTTTAAAGTGTGCCTTCAAGACCTCATCCCACCGGCCCCTTCTACCATCGGACATCCAGACGCACTGCATCTTACCATCCCTACCTTGTTGCTATTCCACCAATTCGCACTAAGCGTTTTCAAACGTCTCTTATAATGCGCACAGCAAAGGAGTGGAACTCTCCGCCTGCGTCTGTGTTTCCAAACGCTTACAACCCTAATCTCTTCAAAGTTAGAGTGCACAGGCTCCTTCTGGGTAAGCTCGCTCCATCGTAGACTTTGTCTCTGTCATCTCTGACCTAGACTAGAGTCAAGAGCAAACCCATCACAAATAAAAAAAAGGTGAAATCCGAAACTAAGGAATATCGAAAAACACTGAAAGGAGTCTCGAGCCCGATATTGATGAACACTAAAACTGTATCATTGGATTTTTGAAAAATCGTTTTTCTTACCCAGGATTCGAACCAGTTGATAGGAAACACGATTTCTCAAAAATCCAGTGATAGAGTTGTAGTTTTCATTAACATCGGGCTCGAGATTACTTTCAGTGTTTTTTGATATTCCTTATAGTTTCGGATTTGGCCCTGAAGGCACACTTAAAAAATTCAGCCTGTATATGAGGGTGATTCGAAATGAGAATTAATTTTTTGTTGTATAAGTGACCCGAAAAAGTACGCCAAATGAAGTGCTAGCATAAAATTGACCGGCTTTGAGAGTGTAGCAGTTTCGTTTAATGGAAAAATACACTATCCTGATTCAAAACTGCGAGTTCGTAGTATGTGTTTTTTTTGCGGATTTTAAGACTGTATTTATTTTCAAACAGCGCTTTACGGTGCACGTACATGGTTCTTCAGAAATCAGAAATCAGAATCTTTATTTGCTAAAAATGTAGGTACAATATAAGATAACTTACACAAACACATAGATCAGCTATCAGCTTAAAAATGTTTAGTAAGTAATGAGTTGTGCAATAAGTAGGCTCGCATCTTTGCACTTACACGCGCGACCTACGTTAGTAAAAGATGACGATCATGCAGCAGCAGCATGCAGAGCATGGGTGGTGCAGTTTTCTATCTAAATTTAATTTAGTGTTCCAATAGACGTGGTTTGAGTCGGACAACTTGCATTTTTATTTCTGGATTCAAGCCCGGTGGCACTCATTGCATTCTACATTTCACTGACATTTGCATTGACAGTAATTATAATAAATGTTAAGGTGTATTTGCATTTGCACCCTACAAGCGCCAAATAACGAGCTTGCGAAGAAAGAACTCTTTGTTAGGAGAATCTTTATTCCATAATTTTAATTAACACTATGTTATTTCAGGCGTTATCACTCCAGCTGTTAGCAGCGGTCGCAGCTGGCTTCCTATTCACTGCCATAGTGCTAGTCGACTCACACGCTTGGATTTACATTAACACCAAGTAAGTGATACCATCGTAACATCAAGTAAGTTATAAATCGTACAGTGGTAATCAACTGATAAGGCGCGTCGTGAATCTTCGTTCGCACAGAAAAGAAAGTATGGCCTCGAAGATTAACGAAAGAAAGTAAACTTACAGTCAACCTTAGATCACTACCATAAGGTTCATAATACACTGCAGCTGTTAGTTCCGTCTCACTCGCAAGTCACGTGCATGTCACGCGGCGCGCGCTAACATGGCGGCAGCTGCCGACCAATAGCGATACAGGACAAAAAAGCGCGTTGTGTGGAGCGTGCCGATTGGTCAATAGCATTTGCCGCGCTTTGAAAATTCATCTTCTGCGCAGGTACATCGGTAAGCTATATCAGTTGGGTACTACTGTAACTATCTAGATTTATTAGCATTCATCTCGGCTGGTGGTGGGTTTACTTCGACAAGGATAGTATAGAAAGTTTTGATTTTAAAGATATTAAAAACTTGTGTTAACTCGATATAACGATGTTTTCTAACACTTTCTGTGCATTTGGCTGTTAAACTGTATTTATTAACGATAAATTGAGCGCGAACGCAATTTACAGTCAGCAAAGCTATTGAGTATGCAGGCAGCTAACTTGTAACTACTTTTAAACAATGTTGTAAGTGTGCTGAGTAGACAATTATTGTATAACACACTCGTAAGTATGTCAAAAGCTTAAAAAGTTATAATGCACACATTAGAAATAAACATTGGCAGTGTTGTGGAAAAAATAATATTTTTGCCTGTATACCGAATGGGTTTGTTGACTGTACATATCTTTGGATCGGACATTTTAAAAAGAATTGGCTTTCCGCGTTCGTTGTTAACATTTACCGACTAATGAATAATGTGACTAAAAAAAGACATAAGTTTTAACCTAAATAACAGGAACCGTTCAAATGTTTTGTTTAATTAAATCTGTTGAAAATTAAATTGCATCATTGCTAACTGGCCTATCATTACGGCATAAGCAAACTATTCAATTCTTCAAGGAGCATTGGATATGTTGTACCAACAGGTTGCTACTGCAGGTTGTGTAGAATGCAATAGGCGTCATCCTTATTGGCAACGATCGTACGAGAAAACGATGTGCTCATCGTCGTGCGATGAAAATGATCATGCGATGGTTCAACCGGTGTCCTTATTGGCAACGATCGTACGAGCAAACGATGCGTTCATCGCCTTCGCCGCAGCGGCGCCATTTTGACACAGTTTTTGAGGTCGGGCAATATTGCTTTGAAAATTGCTAGTGACATTGAAAAAGGAAACGTAGACCACATAATATAATTTAAAGATCCAGAAGTCAGCGCGGTGATTTTCCAATCTTTATTTTGTAGTACGGAGTAATGAAGAAACCTTACGTCCATGACAAAAGAAACATTTGATTACATCTGCAATGGATGCATCGCGCGGTGATGCGTGACCAATCAGTACACTCAAAAGAGATTTGTAGCTTTGATTGCACGATTGCGCGATCAAACCCATCGTACGATCGATATTAAGCATTTTACTGTTCTCGGGCGATGACATGCAGGCTTTATTAGGACACACTAAAGAAATGAGTGTGTTTAAGTGCGCTATTACAAAATCGAGCGCTTGGCCTGGACTAAAGCTACAGACCGCGTTTCGCGAGATTTATAGTGATTGTAGCGCTGTATACAACAATTGTTTAAAAATATTGTTTTACATATAAATAGACATTTTTTTTTCCAAGCAAGGTAACATAGTAACCTTAGTTATTAGTTACTTTTTTTTGAATTTGGATTATATTTTTATGGGAAAAAAAATATGATTTCGGACGAAAAATTGTCAGTAACTCTCTGTTTTACGGATTTTTTTTTGCTGTATTACTGTATGAAACATAATAAATTGAACAAAGTACTCCAAAGTAGAAGATACAGTTGTACCATAAACATTTTATTAATGATTAAATTATTTGCCAAATAAATTAGTTTCTTTCTTTCTTTTATTATATCTTCGATGTAACAAAGCATCAAAAGATGCCTAAAGTAAAATTTTATGAAACATCCTTTGCAGAGACAAGGTTTTTACTAATTTACGTAAACAAATTGAAATATTTGTTTAAAGCACTCCCAAGAAAAAGAATCAAACTTTCTTGGCCATATATTTTTTTAATTTGTTAAAATATATAAACCATAATCACACATCAAAACTCGAGTCAAACGCTCAAATGCAAGAAAAAATGTAATAGCCCTCTTAATCTCGTCGTGCGACTATGAACGCATCGTTTGCTCGTACGATCGTTGCCAATTAGGACGACGCCTAAGGGTATGAGTTAGGTCGCTTATGTGGAAACAAGATGCGCCGCTTGGGTATAGTGTGGGTAGGAGACAGGTCAGTAATGTAGTGGCTCGTCCAGACGCAGCGGCAGCGGCGAGGAGCAGGCGCCGTTCCTGTCGTCGGGCGGCTCGAGCGCGGCGTCGCGCACGCTGCCGCGCCCGGCGCCCTACAACAACGGCAAGCCGCCCAGCTACGGCGCCGCCGTGCAGCTCATGGACCTGGAGCGCCCCAGGTGATATGGCCCGCTGATGTACTTGTGGGGCTGGCGAGCTGGTCATAGCGGTCGTTGAACTTTGCCTCTTTGGACTATACTAGAACTATCTTGATGTGACTTTTTACACAAACACATATCAAGCAAATAAAGAACTGCTTAAAATAATGGGTTAATTGATTTAGTTATCTTTGTTATTGTATTTGCATTGGTTTATAGTTGCATTTTATTTTTAAATTGATTCTTTAAATAAAAAGTTTAAAAAGACACATCAAGATTGCTACTACCTAAACCTTTCTAGTACAAACTATGTATTTGAATTCAGAATCTTAAATAGTGTTGGTATGTTGTTTTGGAATAATGAACCCAATTTCTTGAATGTTTAGATTCAAATCCACAAAACATAAGTTTATCACTACTACTTAAGTGCGTAGTGATTAAATAGATACAGTAAAGTCGGGTTATTTGGCCCTAACTCGTTAACCAATAGGAATACAGCACACTGTGTCGACTGAGTTCGTATTGGTTAAAAGTTTGGGCCAAAGAAGATATTAATTATTCCAGATTCTGAATTCAAGTAAAAAATGGTAACAATAAGTATTATTTCCGGACGTAACGTTTATTTCAGTTTTTAATGAAGCCCACCAGGGTCAATAACCGCTATCGCCATCTCATTGAGCACCAAGTGTAGCCTAGCTTCATCTACTAACTTATCATCAAATCATACTGACATCTATCACAAAAAAAAACTCATAGATACGTCTTAAAACTAGCCTGCTTAAAGCTTATCAAAAATTTGGAAACACTGCCTTTTAATCACCAACACCGTGAATTAAAATACTCTCCGAGTATTTCAGGGGTGTAAGTCTGTCACTAACCTAAAAATTCCGCGGCAAAATGCCTTACTGCGTAGATCTATGGATCTGCGTGGTTCTGCCTATAAAGGCACGAAACCCCTTAGCCACGGTAACTATGTTTAACGTTTTGTCTAGCCCCGGCAAGCCACCGTCCTACGGCGCTGATGTGCAACTCATGGACTTCGAAAAGCCAAGGTAACTATACAAAAAAAAACTGTCATATTTGAATTCAGAATTCGAAGAATTTTCAGTTTCTTGAAAAACAAACTCTATGTTGTTAGACATAAAGTTCAAGTTCTATTGCAGTTTATACTTCTTCAGGGCCTTTTGAAAATGGTCACACGAAAATCAACTTTCAATATACAGTGCTAAAGTCGATAGTTCAGTTTGTGGCGATGGATTGAAAGTGGTCTTAAATTATGAATTCAAGTATAGGTGAACTATTTGTGACATTCTTGCCCAATGATGGGATAACAAAATGTTTTTCGAGTTTATTTACGTGCGTATTTTGGGAATTTCAGGAGTTTTACTAGAAATCAAGGTTACAATCGTGAGTTTATCTCGTGAAGAAATAGTTTTATCACATCAAATAAATTCCATTTTCATTAAAAAAGAAATATGCACGTTCTTAAAACTAATTTTGTATAAAATCAGTCCTCATAATTAATTTACACCGATAGATATTATTAGTAGTATTTTTTGACGTGACAAATTTTTCTGCTTGATTGATGGCACCTTTGGCACTTAACCTTATTAAAAAGAATTTTCCAAATCAGTCCAGGCATCTTCACCCGAAGATGCCTGGACTGATTTGGAAAATTTGGAAAATTCAATCGGGGAACATACATAAAAAATAAAAAAAGATTCCGACGAATTGAGAACCTCCTCCTTTTTGAAGTCGGTTAAAAAACTAAAACCCCATCCTTCTTAACTCGAAGTCCATTCCGCACATATTCTTATGCCACTCAATGAGGGTTCTGAAAAAAATCACGCCTTCGATTACGCGAAAGGTCCTCTAATTTGTCAAATTAACTAATGTTGGAAACATAAGCGTTTTGACAGCCTAGACCTGTCGTCTCAGTGCTGCCACCTGGTGCACGTAATTTCAGGAAACCATATTTTTTACACTCACAGCCTACTCCACTCAATCCAGCTTAATCTACAATGTTTGACTAACTAACTAGTTGAAGTCACAAAATACTAATGTCACTCGCGTTTTTAAACAGAAAAAAATATTACATTAGGAACCCATGTGTATGGACAACATCTTTGTGACCCTTGTGTGTTTACATATAATTTACAAACGTGTACAGTACGCAGCCGGTAATATATAGCGAGTTTTAGAAAGTTTTATGGGAAACAGAAGTTGTGCAAAAATGATTTAGTAACTTTACTACGGAACGAACTCCAAAATTGAAAAAAGATAATATATAAAAAAAAAAAAATAATATATAAAATATTTTTTTTATAATAATAAGGAATATGCACGAAAAAAATATTTATTATCTATACAGTTTATCTAAAACTATACAAATATATAATACTAACAGTGAAAATAGAATCAAAATTGCTCGAAAAACACGAAAAATAATTATTTTAAACAAATGTTGTCCCTCTCGCGAAAACGCTGTTTTCTATGGCAGCTGTATAGGTGCCAAGAACTTTGACGTCACAATTCATATCGGACTTCTCTTTCTAATTGTAAACTTTGAAGCTTTATAACTTCATTGCTGATGAAGGTATTTAAAAAAAAACATGATTATTTATTAGAGTTAATAAGTATTTCATTTTGCAAATAAAAATATCGCATGCATATTTCCTATTCTCAAAACCCAGAGAAAAAAAGGGAGGTACTAACGGGTACACGGTCCGCGACTGGTTTAATCTATATTATTAGATTGAAATGGTTAATCTTGGACCCTAAATGTTTGTCTACAAAGAAATTTTAGACACTGAGAGAGTTCAACTACACTTTTGCCTCCAACGACGGTACATTTCATACAGTTTATGTGCTAAAGATACTGTCACATGTAACTGTAACTACATTGCGCAACTTTTGTCAACCATGCGCACTGGGCTGCGTACTGTACATGCATAGCCCCACTCCCGACACGCCGGCCGTCCGCAGGTCGCGCATGTCGGGCTCGGCGACGCTGGGGCGCGGCGCGGGCGCGGGCGCGGCGGCGGCGGCGCACGGCGGCGCGCACACGCTGGGCCGCGCGCCGCACAACGGCAAGTACGCCACGCTCAGCAAGCAGTGCAAGACGCTCGAGAGCAGCGACTTCTACTGAGACCGGCCCGGCGGCGCGGGCCCACCCGAACACAACGCAGGTACGCCTCACCTCAACATGTTTCGGTAAAATGGGGTGAATAGAAACGCAGGGGTACAAAACAAAACTTTGAATGGTATTTTCACTTGAATGCCACATCATGGGTTTCTAAAAAATGATCAATCTTTTAAAACTAATATTGATTTAAAAATTGAAATCTTTAAATGCTGCAAGCAGAATTTAAATAAAATGTAAATCCCCTCTTATGTTTTGTTTCTATTCAACCCTGCGTTTCAATTCACCCCGTTTTACGGTACTACCTTCTTGATTTAATGTAATTTTGCAAAAACTCACGACATGTAATATATAGACATATGGAATCCTGTGTGAGTTGTATGGATTGCATACATATAACATTTACATATCATTGGAATGTAATTTCTCAAATAATTAATTATTCTTATTTTTATTTTTAAACCTGCATTTAAAGCTTAGTTTTCGCTACAGAAAAAAAAGACTTAATAGCCTTGTATGTAATTCTAAAATCAATCTAATTTGCCCTGTCTTAAAGTTGTTTTTCGACGAGGTGGAAAAAATTACAGTTGGAAATAAGGACATAGTGGACTTTTGTTGCGCTTTGCTTGATAGTATAATGTACGAGTTAGAAAACAATAACATGAGTCATCATGACCAAGACCTCGGCAAACAGGCGAACAAGCTCCCAAAAACTTTCTCCATTTTGGCTGTTCCACAACTTCTTAAAACAAATACCAATTGCAGGTCAATCCGGGCGCTCAACGAGCTTGAACCGCTTCGACCCCAAGTACGCGTCGTTCGGGCCGCGCGCGCCCCGCCCGCGCCCCGCCGCCGCCGCCGTCTCGCTCGGCACGTTCTCCGCCGCGCCGCACCCCCCGCACGCCCCGCACGCGCCGCACGTGCCGCACGCGCCGCACGCGCCCGCGCCCGACAAGTACGCTACCGTGCGGCCCGCGCGCAAGCCGCACCCCGACCAGCCGCAGCCGCTGTCCGCTGCAGCGCTGGAGTACCGCTCGCTGCAGCGCCCGAGACGCGCCAACCTGCCTCCGCAGCCGCACTCTACTCACACAACGCACCGGCGCCGACAAGACCGCCCGGATAGACCCGAGCGCGCCGAACGACTAGAGCGAGCCGAACGACAAGAGCGAGCTGAGCGGCCAGAGAGAGCCGAGCGACCTGAGCGCCCCGAGCGAGCCGAGAGACCCGAGCGCCCCGAGCGAGGCGAGCGCTCAGACCGCGTCGAGCGCATCCACCCTCCACATCAAGACACTCGCGACCTGTACGCTGTGACCGAGCTCTAGGGGCAGCCCCGCGCATCCCTGACTCCTCTGGATGTGTTCCTGTGACGCGCCCCCCTTCCCCTGTGACGCTGTAATGTGACCCCAGTGACCCCGACCTTCGAACGCCGTGCGTTTCCGACACTCGATGTCCCGCTATGACAGTCATAGCGTATGCGGAGTGAACTACTTTGAATGAGTTTATGTGAATTAGACTGATAATAATCTCGACTGTGGAATCTTTGTGTTTTTGTGCTGACAGAATATTTAAACACAACGGACATTGAATGAAATAATTGATTAGAAAAATGGCATGAAATAAAACCGTTAAAAAGTAAATTGATTTTAAAATGAGTGATTTGTTGGAAATTTATTTCAAATGCAAACATTCTGTCAGCCAGATGTTTCATTGAACGAATAACCTCTACCTGTGCGTGATTGCTCAAAATCTTTGTAATTTATTGTGAATACTGGTCTAATATTTATGTCTAAAATATTTTGTCGAACGTTATTTTTTGCTGTCTCGAATTTTAGTAGGGAATCGTTTTAGCACAAATATTTAGGTAATGTTACAACGGTAACTACTCTCTGGAATCATCTTGATTGAGGCCTATTTTTTTAATAAATTTTTAACTAGCAAGTCTTGATTGTCATTTTTTAAATTGTTTATGAACAGCGGCGGTTTGTTTATGTGTTTATTTATCTGTATCATAAAAGTCTAATAGGGCTGTGTTAGCAAGTGTTGACGATGACGACCAATATTTTATAACAATTTTGTTAATAACTTTCACGTTAAAGGTGATAGTGGCGACTGTGTCATCAAAGACTATGTTTTTGGAATCGGGTTTTCGCTCAATATAGTTTAAGAATAAAATCCGGCTATGGTCTAACTTTCGAACTGTTAGTTAACGTTGATTAACGCTTTTTAGCGCCAACTTTAGGACGAATCTGCCAAATTATTGGAAAAATAATATTCTTTTGGCATGTTTCTATTACATTAAAACGTAGACGGCACGGAGTCCGACAGTAGAAATTTTATTGCATTGTTTATCTCTAAATAACTTAAGAATGTATATAATATTAACAGTAGATCCTTCTGACTTAAGTTCATCCTATTTGTGTGGTCTTCCACGAACAATAAAACCAATATTTGGACTATAAATTATAATAAATTTCGGATGAACCTGGAATCTCTACCTGGGTATAGTTATTAAATATTGTTTAGCTTTCATATTTATGGCTCAAAATTTAAACTGATTTAAATTGCGTGGACCTAATGTAAATATAAGTTAGGGCTATTTAATTTTAAATTCGAATTAATACTTATTTTATTTACAGCTAATCCATTAATTGTAAATAAAATAATAATAAAAATTAAGCATTCCATCGTATGTGAACTAGTAAGAAGTGGAATTGGTAGAAGCAATTTACATGAAAATGTATTAATTAATTGTAAATATAAGGTGCAAATGATAACTGCCATTTGACGAACAAGAAATAATTCTGACGTTTGTCTTTAAACAGTGTAGTCTAACTTTAATGAAAAGTACTGCTCTTGCTATAACACCACAAAATGTAACTATTAATCGTTTAAAGGAGGAACGTATTCTTGAAAATAATTTGAACAAAAATAATTTAAAATTCATCCGATGCATAAAGTTGTCGCCTGGCGTCAAAACTAAATGCACGTTCGGATACACGCATTTGAACATGTCAAGGATTGTTTTCAAGAATACATTTCCGGGATAATCTTGTTAGCTGTATCTAATAAATTACGTAGTTTAAGTAAGAATGGTACCATTTTATTCTATAAAGCGAACAGTTTTGTATCTCAGTATTAAAATAGGGAACTTTGTGAGACTTTACAACGACGTTCGTACGGTTTTTTATGATCAAACGTATCTTTAAGTTTCTCAAATTTCACGGTACCATAAGCAGTGTATTCGCCAAAGATAATGCATAATTTAACTTAAGTATGTTATAAGGTCTAGTTAGTTCTAAGGTTCAAGTTTGTACAGCTGGAAGAGTTACTTGTCGATATCATAGTTAACTTCGTTCGGTCTCAGTAGCCTCATGAATAACTAATTTATTACGGCCAATAGTTAGAGCAATAGCTGTTGAGTTCGCCATATTTGAATTTAGAATTCGAGAAAAAAAATTGGAACAACAAACTCATGACAAACAACCTTAAAGCCCTTTTTGAAATCATATGATCACTTAAAAATGAACTTAAAATACACAACACTATAGTTGATATTTGAGTAGATGGCGATCGATTGATATTATCTTCTCGAATGATAAAATCAAGTATCCGTGTAGTCATTGGGATCGGAGTGAAGAAGACGGCTGTTAATAATTGTGATTACTTTCTCGTCTGAATGGTGTTATACGGTCACTTTTGAGACTACGAAAATTTTTATATCTCTTTTTTACGACGTAAAAAATGTGGTGTCGTAATGTGACGTGGCTCGCTATGTGTGTATACTTCAAACGAAACGAATAATATGCAATAACAAAAATATACTATCTCTACATTGTAAGAATACACAATTTTTCAATGTAATTACTGCACACTATTTATAATCGTAAATTAACACTTAGACAGTTGTAAAATATGTTACGGTTCTCGAGGTGGTTTCTTACCGGGCATGGATCCGAATGTTGAACGATCCGCGCCAAATTTTACCAAGCTGAAGTTTATTAGCTGATCCGAGAATACAAGCGGCTTCAGTCATTCGAAGCTCTAAAGCTTATCCGCTTTAATTTGCCTACAATACAATAAAGTTACCGTAGTTTGGTAATTATGTTTACCTAAATAGGAAGTGTAAGGAACGCGGATTTTCGAATAAATTAGCCTTTTATTTCTAAAATAATGTCAATGAACATCAATTAAATATAAGGTTAGTAATTTTTGTTCTGCATTCTCGTAGTGAGTTGGCTAAGTCATTGCTAACTGAAGAGACACATGGAAATTAAAACTTAGAACATTTTTCCTCGATTTATTAAATACCTATGTTTATAAACTCAATGTGAACTGTGTCTGAATGTCTGATTCCTTTTTGTTACAAAGTGCCATAAATTATGTTGTTACAAAAACTGATTTTTTCGCGGTGTTTCCAAATGGAACATTATTCGAATTTTTGAATTTAGAATTAACAATGTTTTTGTTTTGAAATATTTTTTTTAAATCTTGCTTTATTGATTGTTTTGCTTTTTCAAGTCAATTATGGTGCGCCCGAGTATGTTTAACGTAAAGTAAATGCATTTGATACTGTATTCGTTGTAAGAGATGATTTACCATTTTTATTTTTGTTGAAACTTTTATTAGTTATTATTTTACTACTCTTTTTACTCTACTTATTTTTTATTTGTACTTACCCCCTTTAGTCGGGAATTTACTCTATTTCTAATGAAGGCTGATTTTCAATTCCCTTTTAATACACAACTACAACGACCTACAGGGAACGGATAATATTCCAGTTAGTACTTTCAATGGATAAATCTGTCTTAATTTTTATTACATTAAATTAAATTAGCGGATTTATTTCTTGTAAAACTTTACCTACGCCTTTGTCTATTTTTTTTTCATTTCAATCAAAACTTAAATAGCATGAAGTCCAAAATGGCCGCCGTCTCTTGCAACGGGTGGAGTGCGTTAGTGTTTAAGTCTCATCTCGTGATGTATGACGTGTATAACGTAAATTATAAACGGTTGATGATAGAACAAATGTATGAGTTTACAATGAAAATAATAAATGGATAAAAATATTGTTTTTGTTTGATTTTAGACCTACCAAAAATCAATTTATATACTTTTTAACGTATAGTAACGTTAACGTAAGTGAATTTTGAATGTAAAAAAACTACAACCCCCATAGTATTTTGGTTTAATTTTATGCGACAGACACAGTTTATGTCAAACAAAAATTTGAATATAGTATCCAATCCAAATAAATATTATGGGTGAAGCGAGTATTGTAGGTATGGTAAAATTTTACGTTACGTTACTATACGTCAAAAATATCTAAGTCCTCAGGTTTTGGTGTAACACTTGTGTGCGTAGTCCCAGCGGAAAAGTGTCGTTTTTTTTAAATTTCAGTTAAGCAGATATTTAGTGTATGACGTCCTGTAATTGTGCATGGTAAGTACGAATTTGTGCATCCAACCATAAGGGAGTTATTCAACAAAAACAGTTTTTTCCCTATGGACGTACAAGAAAAAAAATACATAAAATAATTAGTGTGTATTTGTGTGTAAATGTGTATGTTAAAATGAAATTTGTGTGTCATGAAACTGCGGAGATATTCAAGTTTCCGCTGCGCTGACGTTAGGCTGTTTGATGAAAATCATATAAAACGGTTTAGTGCAGAGCTGAAACCTGATTTTACTTTTACGGATACATCTTCTGAATGGTATGTTTTTTTCAAATTCTGTTTTCGCAAACATTACACACAAATTCAAAGCAACGTGCGTAAAAAAATACAGCTCTGCACTAAACCGTTTTATATGATTTTCATCAAACAGCCAAACGTCAGCGCAGGGGAAACTTGAATATCTCCGCAGTTTTAAGACGCACAAATTTCATTTTAACATGCACATTTACACACAAATACACACTTATTATTGTATGTATTTTTTTTCTTGTACGTCCATAGGGAAAAAAAAGTTTTTTTGTTGAATAACTCCCTAATGGTTGGATGCACAAATTCGTACTTACCATACACAATTACAGGACGTCATACACTAAATATCTGCTAAACTGAAATTTAAAAAAACGACACTTTTCCGCTGGGACTACGCACACTAACACTTTCACAAAAATAATCTTTGGTATTTTATTATCTGCTAGCTTTTATTCGTGACTTCGTACGTGCATATTCCGTTCCCGTATAGCCTATTTATAGCCTTAATACGGTGCTTGCGTTTAGTACGGATATAAAAACAAGAACTAAGGAAAGTTCAGCTTCTCATTCGATGTTCCTCAAACCTGTGTCTGAAAATGAAGTTAGAACGGAGATAACGTCATTGAAAAATTCAAATTCTAAAGGATACGATGAAATTAATACTAAAATTATAAAAGCATCTACTATTGAGCTAAGTGCAATTGTAACACATTTAATTTATTTATCTTTCTCACTTGGTACTTTTCCTGAAGCATTAAAAGTATCAATTGTTAAACTACTTTTTAAAAAAGGAGAAAAAAATGATGTTTATAATTATCGCCCAATTACCTATTTTGTCAGAGATATTTGAAAAGTGCATGTACAAACGAGTGATCGAATTTTGTAATAAGTTTAACATAATCAAGAAAGAACAGTTCGGCTTCCAAAAGAACAAATCCACAACACTGGCTATCTTCACTCTTATAAAAATATATTGACGAATATAAATCAAAACCGTCTTACTACAGGTTTGTTCTTCGACTTATCTAAAACCTTTGACTTAGTGTCGCATGACCTGTTACTACAAAAACTGGAGGCAATTGGAATTAGAGGCATAGTGCTTCAGTGGATATCGTCATACCTAAATAACAGACGACAGCAAGTTACCATTACAAAAGTGGACAGAAATAATGACATGATACTCATCCGAACTTAAGTACAACAGATATGGCGTTCCACAAGGGACTGTGTTATGGCCAGTTTTATTCTTTTTGTACGTAAATTCTATAATTAATATAACCAACCATAAATGTATATTATTCGCTGATGATATTTCTATTATTGTAACAACTGATAGAAAAAATAACACGATTGACGATCATGAGACGGATATTAATAATACCATTAAAAGTTTAATTGAATACATAAGTAGAAATAATTTATCAATAAATCTTAAAAAAACAGTCTATATACAATTTAATAAATCTGATAATAATAAATAGTGTTAAAATGAAAATACATAAAATTAATGAAGTAAAGCTAACTAAATTTCTAGGCGTAGGTAACTTTAGATCAAGACATAAACTGGAAAGCACATGTTGATACCGTCTCCAAACGTATAAATAAGTTTGTATATGCGCTTAACATACGTACACGTATAGTAGCATACTTTAATTTTAATATTAATAATAAAATAAAAGCCCCCAAAACAGTGTGGAAAAATTTAAAAAACACTGTGCTACCGAATAAAGAAATTGATGATCTTCCTACTCAGTTCAGAGACCCAGACCGAATAAACAATCACTTTTTGAGTATTCCCGGCAATTTCCAGTTTGCGATGTTGAACAACGTTTATTTTTCGATTCTCATCGTTTTAGGGATGATACTGTTGTATTCGGATTACAACCAGTAACCGAAAGTCAAATTTTAAAATACTTTCGTGAGCTTAAATCAAATGCAGAAGGCTGTGATAAGGTGACCTTGAATATGCTTTTGCTTAGCCTCCCTCATACACAAAGAGCCATCAAGGACATTGTAAACAGCTCAATCGACTCAGCAACATTCCCTGACATCTGGAAAATTGCAATCGTTAGACCATTACCCAAAAAAGCGAATCCAACAGACCTAAAAGATCTCAGACCCATCAGTATTCTTCCATGTCTATCCAAAATTGCCGAGAAGACCGTTTGCCAGCAGCTGACCCAACATCTGGAAAGCAATCAAGTACTACCTTAGCTACAATCGGGCTTTCGTAAACAGCGTGGTACTGCTACGGCACTTTTGGATGTCACAGACAATATATTGGCAGCTCAAAATAAGGGCTTGTGTACACTTCTTGTTTTGCTTGATTTTTCGCGGACTTTCGACTGCATCAATGTAGAACTTTTTCTCTCAAAGCCGAACTATTATGGTTTTGAACAAGGAACAATAAAATGGTTTCATAGTTATCTCACTAATCGGCAGCAGTGTGTGGAGATCCGGTTGAGCAATGGCTCATCCATTATTTCTTCGCTCTCCCTTATTTGTAGGGGAGTCCCGCAAGGCTCTATACTGGGTCCCATTATTTTTATTCTGTATTGTGCAGACATTATAAAGTCTTTGAAGCACTGTAGGTACCATATTTATGCTGACGATGTACAAGTTTACATTTCTTATAAGCCTAGTGACTACAATAATGCGTTAAGGGATCTCAACGAAGATCTCGATCGAATAGCTTGCTGGGCTGAGAACAACGGTTTGGTACTTAACCCTACCAAAACGAAATATATGCTTTTTGGAACCAAGAACCAAATCAGTGCAGTGCCTGCAACACTAAATGTTAACCTGCTGGGTGAGTCGGTCAGTCGAGTTAGTGAAGCACGAAATCTGGGTCTGAACATGGACGCTGAGTTAAGATATGAATCGCATGTGGCAGCGGCAGTTCGTACGTGTTTTAACCGGCTGAAGGTTTTATAACATAAGGCCATATCTGTCAGAAGAGCTGCGAATCCAATTAGTTGAGTCACTCGTACTCTCAAATTTAAATTATGCGGATACAGTAATTAGCCCGCGACTTTTGGCAAAAACTGATCGGCTGATCCAAAGGGTGCAAAATGCCTGCGCTCGATTCTGTTTTCAAATCCCACCAAGAACACACGTTACACCATTTTTAAATAAACATTCCATCCTTAAAATGAAGTCGCGTCGTAAGTTGCACTTGGCTTGCCTACTATTTGGTGTTATAAAGTACAAGCAACCGAGTTACCTTTACGACAAACTTAGCTGGATCGCTGGTAGAAGAGAATGCACAAGCAGACAATGTTCTCAACAACTCTGTTCTCAGCCGCACAAGACAGCCGCCTTCAGAGGCAGTTTCAGGTACGCTGCGTCCAAGTGCTGGAACAATATTCCCCCGCCAATAAGAAACACCAAAACACTAAATACCTTCAGAAGCCGGCTTCGTCAGTTCCTTATCAACTCGCAGAAAGAACTGGGCGTGGCGATTTCTAACACGTCGATAATTTAGGTTTAGCGGCCAGCCGTCGCAGATTAGAAAAAAAAATTTAGGACATTCTGTTGATGGAGCCAATCTTTCAGTATATTTAATTTATTTAAAAAAAATATCGTTTTCAAATACTACACACTATTGTAGTAATTATTGATCGCAGCCACTATTATATTTATTTTTCATATCGTTTGAACACTACACACAATCATATAAATTTCTATTCCCGTATCTATGTATGCCTGTGCCTGTTGTTACATTCCCACACCTACACATAAATAAACAAAACACAATATTTAATAATCAATCTATACATATAATAAAATCGTAGACTAACCGTGTCTGTACATTGAATATTTTCGCATGAAAATTACACAGAAAACTCAGGAATAAGGTATAAAACACTAAAATGCAATTTTTGAAATTTTTGTCTGTTTGTCTGTTTGTCTGTTTGTCTGTGCGTTTGTGGGAGCATCACGCTTAAACCACAGATTAGATTGCAAATCTTAGTACTTAAAAATATTAAGTGATAACCCGAGTAACATTTAGCGTTTATTTCATCAAAATCGACCCACAAAATCAAAAGATATTGAATTTATAAGTTCAGGAAGAAACTTCCTAATGTATTCTGATGAGTCAGAGCGCCATCTATTGAGAAAAATAAAATGCACGAAAGCATTCAAAATTGTTGAGTTATTTGTGAAACTTTTAATACGTGGCAAAATAAAAGTGATCATTTTATACCTTTTCGTTATTGATCGATACAATCTATCCACAAAATCAAAATATATTGAATTTTTAGTTTAGTAAGAAACTTCCTTATATATTCTGATTAGTCAGAGCGCCATCTATTGAGGAACCAAAAAATGCATGAAAGCATGAATGTTACACCAAAACACATTGATTGAGTTATTTGTGAAATTTTTAATACGTAGACGTAGTCTTTTATACATATAATAAAATCGTAGACTAACCGTGTCTGTACATTGAATATTTTTGCATGAAAATTACACAGAAAACTCAGGAAAAAGGTGTAAAACACAAAAATGCAATTTTTGTTTTTGTCTGTTTGTCTGTTTGTATGTGCGTTTGTGGGAGCATCACGCTTAAATCACAGATTAGATTACAAATCTTAGTACTTAAAAATATTAAGTGATAACCCGAGTAACATTTAGCGTTTATTTCATCAAAATCGTATACTATTTACCGTTACATACGGGCTTCTTATTTAACGTCTTCCGCTGTCAAATATTTTGTCAGTTTACATGGTCGATAAATGGCGTTGCACTGATGACGCGTTTTTCTGAATTGTGGTGTTAAGATTTTCCACTGGAGAATGACCTCACACAATTTCTAAACACAGTCGTGTTTCGAAGAAATTTCGGTTTGGTCTCTGAAAGGTCTTAAACTGTTAGGGACCATAATTGGTTAAATCTCTGGTGCTGGTTTCGTTTAAAGTGCATTTATCGTAGAGTCTTAAACTGATTTAGTTTTGCGAAATTCTGGACGGTTCGACTTGCGGATCAGGCCTGTAGGGTCCCGTACCAAAGGTGCTGTGCTAACGGGACCCTACTGCTAGGCCTCCGCGATTGATTCCGTTTAGAGCGGTTCGATTTGGGAAACAAGGCTAATAATATAAATAAAAATCTGATATTTCAGACAAAGTCCATTTTTTGGTTAGTAGTTAGGTTTAGGTTTAGTTTAGGTTAGTAGTTTGGTTTTTATAATAAGGTATCGTACCAAAGGTGGTCACGGTGACGGGAGCGATCGATTTTGGGAGGCTACTCTCTAAGTCCGAAGTCCGTAGTTTCGGGCTTAGTTGCGGACGTATTCTACTCCGTATCACCTACAGACTTACGATTAGTTCCGAACCCGAACTAAGAATGAATGACAACACGATTTCACAGTAACTGTCAAATCGTGTTATCATTAGTTCTCATTGGTTAGATGATACGGAGTGGAATATTTTTTTTTACAATAGATAGGCATACGTCTGACCACTATCTCACCTGATGGTGAGCGATGATGCGGTCGAAGATGGAGCACGTTTGCCTAGAAGCAACCTATTCACTTTTGTCTTAAAGACTCCCAGGTTGCCCGCAACTAAGTTTTTAATCTATACATATAATAAAATCGTAGACTAACCGTGTCTGTACATTGAATATTTTTCCATGAAAATTACACAGAAAACTCAGGAAAAAGGTATAAAACAAAAAATGCAATTTTTGAAATTTTTGTTTGTTTGTCTGTTTGTCTGTGCGTTTGTGGGAGCATCACGCATAAACCACAGATTGGATTGCAAATCTAAGTACTTAAAAATATTAAGTGATAACCCGAGTAACATTTAGCGTTTATTTCATCAAAATCGACCCACAAAATCAAAAGATATTGAATTTTTAAGTTTAGGAAGAAACTTCCTAATGTATTCCGATGAGCCAGAGCGCCATCTATTGAGAAAAAATAAAATGCACGAAAGCATTCAAAATTGTTGTGTTATTTGTGAAACTTTTAATACGTGGCAAAATAAAAGTGACCATTTTTATACCTTTTCGTTATTTATCGTTACAATCGGTCCACAAAATCACAATATATTGAAGTTTTAGTTTAGTAAGAAACTTCCTACTGTGTTCTGATCAGTCAGAGCGCCATCTATTGAGGAACCAAAAAATGCATGAAAGCATGAATGTTACACCAAAACACATTGATATATTGTATATTGTCAGTTTACATGGTCGATAGATGGCGTTGCACTGATGACGCGTTTTTCTGAATTGCGGTGTTAAGATTTTCCGCTGGAGAATGACCTCACACGATTATTAAACACAGTCGTAGTTCGTAGGAATTTCGATTTGGTCTCTGGAAGGTCTTAAACGAATAGGGGCCAAAATTGCTTATATCTCTGAGATGTGCTGGTTTCGTTTAGAGTGCTTTTATCGTAGAGTCTTATACTGATTTAGTTTTGTGAAGTACTGAACGGTTCGACTTGCGGATCAGGCCTGTAGGGTTCCGTACCAAAGGTGCTGACAGGACCCTACTTCTAAGCCTCCGCGATTGATTCCGTTTAGAGCGAAGCAACGATCGGTTCGATTTGCGAAACAAGGCTAATAATAATAAGGTACCGTACCAAAGGTGGTCATGGTGACGGGAGCGATCGATTTTGGTGGGGCTACTCTCTAAGTCCGAAGTCCGTAGTTTCGGGCTTAGTTGCGGACGTATTCTACTCCGTATCACCTACAGACTTACGATTAATCCCGAACCCGAACTAAGAATGAATGACAACACGATTTCACGGTAACTGTCAAATCGTGTTATCATTAGTTCTCTGTGGTTAGGTGATACGGAGTAGATTTTTTTTTCACAATAGATAGGCATACGTTTGACCACTATCTCACCTGATGATAAGCGATGATGAGGTTGAAGATGGAGCACGTTTGCCTAGAAGCAACCTATTCACTTTTGTCTTAAAGACTCCCAGGTTGCCCGCAACTAAGTTTTTAATTCGTGCTAAGTATCAGACGGTTCGATTTGCGAGCCAAGGCAAATTATAGGGTTCCGTGCCAAAGTTGCTAATGGGACCCTATTATTTAAGCCTTCGCGTACGATCTTGATTCGTGCGAACCAAGTCGATTTTTAGGGTTCCGTACCAAGGTTGCTAACGGAACCCTATTTATTAATAAGCCACCGCTGTCCGTTTTCCTTCAGTTTATTCGTTTTATTTCTGTCTCGCTGATATAAAAATGTCTTCTAGAAAAGGTCGAATCTTTCACAATATAGCAAAATTCTCAAAGTCGGGTTTGTTCGAACACTATTCTAACTAACTCGAGAACGGCTCGACCGATTTTCATAGTTTTTGTGTTTTATTCGGGACGAAGACTAATTCCTTCGTCCGGAATAGCATAATAAGAATTAAAATAAAAAAAAAATTGAGTATGTAGGTAGGGTAGGTAGGCAGGTAGGTAGGGTAGCTATGGTAGGTAGGTAGGGTAGGTAAGTAGGTAGGTAGGGTAGGTAGGTTAGGGTCGGTAGGTAGAGTAGCCAGATGACGGGAGCGAAGCCGCGCGGGTCAGCTAGTTTTTAAATAAATATGGGTAACTCACCGTGCAAAACCATTATTCAAGATTGCACTTTCTAACTTTTTAAATTTTTCTGCACCTGCTCGGCGTCCGTAAGCGCCACAGGGATCCAGCAGAATATCAGCGCAGGTAAACTGCCTGACACATGCTGAGCTGGGCTCCCATTCGGTACAACTTGAAGACACGAACTGCACAAGGATTTTACTTTGTCACAAATCTTAAGGCTGTAGGTAGTTAGGAAATCCTACCGAGGATTGCCATAAACAATTCTTTCATTATGTTCTCGTTTTCTTTTTTAATGTATTACCTATGTTCTTTATGTTCTAATCGACTTGTTTCTTTTTCTGCTTTATAATTTATATAATCATGCTTTTGTGTTGTGTCATATTGTGTTGTACTGAATAAATGTTTTATCTATCTATCTATCTATCTATCTTAAAAAAGTCAAAAACATAACAAACGTTAGAACTGCAATAACGTCCTATCATGCATACGTTGAATCGGTGCTCCGCTGTGGCTTGATAATGTAGGGTAATAGCACGGATAAAAATAGAGCATTTATCGCACAAACAAAAATGCATACGAGCAATATACGGGCTTCGACCTGACGAATCCTGTACGCCGATATTTAAAATGCTTGACTTGTTGCCGCTACCGTCTCTCTATATATTTGAAACTTAGAATAATAACGCATAGAAACCTAGTACGAGTGCAAAAAGTGAGGCAACTAAACCTTAGCCTTATCCGTAAATCCGTCAAAGTTAGCCTCCAGTACTCAAGGTCACGATCCGTCGAACACAGCTCGCGAGTAAATAATTGAAAATGACAGTTTGTTGCGTGAAAGGATGTTATAGCACTTCAGGAAAACAATAAAAATGTGATCAAATTACATTTCACAAGTAAATATTTTCATTTTATACACAATTTTTACGTAAATCGATCATTAAAACAAAATTCTAATAACCCAACTTGACATAACACAGTGTTGCTATTTGTGAGGAAAAAAATACCCACATTGCTTTCACCTTTGCACTAATATTTGTTCAGCAAAAAGAAAATAGTTTTTGATGTATCTTTATAAATAGGATACTGGAGGTGATTCTGTATGCGTTAAACTAAACTATATTTATTTACAGCCTCTGAATTATAGTCGTTATCGACACTGCTAGGTACCTACATTGTTTTTAAACTAAAAGTTAATTAGTAATTTACTGTTATTTAAAAAAAACCGGACTAAATAACTAAGATTATTTATGTTTATTTGCCTGAAGTTGTTTGATCAGGTACATAAATCAGGTGTTGTAATTATAATATTTGATTATAACACATCAAGCATTCTAAATACATTGAACAATATCCCATTCTTTATGCGATTTATTTCCTTTTATTTTTAAATAAATTGAATTTTACCTTCCGAAAAAATATGTCATACTACATGAAAAATCATCTCCCAGTTCCCAATAACATGAAATACTTGTCTTGATTTGATAAAACAACATAGTATTGTATTTTCCCATATTTTGTGGGTAACAGCTTGGTAATGGTATCACTGAAAGCTACATCTGTGTGCGTTTTAGGAACGTAGACACATTCGGCTCACGCACACAAAGAAAATGAAGTGGACACACGATTTCGCTCGTGTTTTGTTATAGACGCGGCTTCTATGCGTTATTATTCTAAGATTTGAAACATGTATGTTCGTGAACAAGCACAAGGAGTTATTTAGTAATGCATATGAGTTATACCCTCGTAACCGACGAGACCCCCACAGGCTCGTACTGGATATCCTACCGAGACTAGCTAAATATAACAAAAGTTGTGTTTCTATGTGTGTACGCATGTACAATAAGATACCAAGTAATCTCAAGGCCTTAAATATGAGGCTATTCAAAAATAAATTGCATGAATGGTTGTGTAAACATAGTTTTTATAGTGTTCAAGAATTCCTTAACTTTAAATGTTAGATATGCTTGTAAAAAATTTCACGCTTATTAAGCAGAAACATGTTTGCTCTTGTTAATTTTTTGTATCCCATCATCTTTATAATACCATGTTTTTAAGCAAATAAATATTATTCTTATTCTTATTCCTCATGAATGTCGCTATCAGAAAAAAAGAATTTTCAAAATCCGACAAACAAACCAAGTAAGTATATAATAAAGCTGAAGCACTCGCCCCGGTGGCTGGTCCTGGAATCTGTGACATAAAATAATCTGTCAAATTTAATTTTCATCTTTATCGCTAAAACATTAGGTTCAAGGTTGATTGAGAAAATTTTACAGTTTCGATCAGCTTGATGTGCTCGCTGAATCTACTAAAATGGCGTTTTTAGACCCGCTTTTTGGTTGTTATTTATTTGAATTCAGAATTCGAAGCAATTACAATGGCACATCAAACTCTGTCATATTTAAAAAAATTCAAATTCCATTGCACCTCGTAGGTACTTCGATTTTATACGCTAAAATCGGATACTTTATTTCGTGGTGCCGGATTCAAATGATCTAGAATTATATATTTAAGTATAATTCATGTACACACATCAAAAAAAGTTTGTGATCACTAGCATAAGATTTTTTTTTTTATTTATCTTTATCAAGAAAAATTCTTTGTTGAGCGTTTTTTTTAAATAGAGAAACCCTGTTTGAAAAAAACTTGAGAGGTGTCAAGGGACACCCGGATGGAACGAAGTTCCTTTCGATTAATTAGAAAAAAAAAATTATAAAAAAAATAAAAAATAAATTAAGTTACTTATAATAATATTTTTTTTATTACTAACAAAAAAACGTAAACAGAAATAGAAAGACGAAACGAAAATAACAGGCTAGCTTTCTATGAGAGAGAGAGAGAGACAGAGAAACACGTGCACGCCGCACGGCTTACAACTATAACAAAAAGTGTCGTTACAACTTTTCGTATGATTTTTTTCCGTCTAGACGGATCCCCTTTCACAACGAAATAAGGAACTTCGTTCCAAAAATAAAACTATTTTTTATTAACAAAAATTGAGTAATTAATCAGAATGTAATTGTAGCAGGAATTTGATAGAAAGAAAAAGACTGTTTTTTAAGGATGGGAAATCTCCCTCTTCCCTTTCACAACGAAATAAGGAACTTCGTTCCAAAAATAAAACTATTTTTTATTAACAAAAATTGAGTAATTAATCAGAATGTAATTGTAGCAGGAATTTGATAGAAAGAAAAAGACTGTTTTTTAAGGATGGGAAATCATCAAATGGCTCCTCCCGCTCTGGGTGAAGCAGGAGGGAGTGTCAGACTCTTACTGACTAAAACCCATCCGTGTTCCTCCTTGTGCCCTTTGCGTTCCACGGTGACTCTTTCGAAAAAAGTCCGCAGGCACTGGCCCTAGCGGACCCCGCCTTTAATGCTGACAGCTCTTTGAGGCACGCGTGGAACACAGCGCGCCGTCGATCCGGGCCTGGTTCTGATCAGACGGCGAGCCACCCAATGCTTGCCGTCCGCAGGCCCGCGCCTACGGTGGCCGAGAATCGCCCTGCGACTCCCGACGCGCAGGGCGTCTTCTTCTGTTGCGGCGGCTGGGGCGTGAGGTTTTCCTCTCTCTCACACGTTCGGCTTCCTCCTTCGCTAGCATTACTGCTTCGCAGAAGGAGGTGACCGCTTCCCGTGTCTCCTCGCTCCGGACCATGGCTTGAACCAGGGCCGAACGCGAGTGATCGCCGCCGCCGATCGCCTCGACGTGGATACGGCGGTGCTCCGCCCAAGCAGGGCAGACCTCCACCGTGTCCTCCGGGCGATCCTCGCAGATAACTCCTCCCCTGGCTCGAACACATGCGGAGATCCTCCTGGGCATGCTGAGGATCAAGTTATCCAGCATTTTTTGGGGTAACCTGTCTCATTCTTGAATAACGGCTTGCCTGAGCTCTGGCACTGTCTGGGGACTTGGCTGACGGTTTCAAATAGCTCGCTTAAGAGCATCCCACGCGTGCTTTATTGGGTTTAAGTCAGGCGAGCCGGCAGGCCAGTCTAACCTTGTGATGTTGTATTCTTGGAGAGCAGCATTGTCTCGTTGAGCTCGATGTGCGGGCGCATTATCATCGACCAGTACAAATTGGTGCCCATGGTTTACTCGGAATAGTCTGACAATTCCATCAATAGCAACTGCTTTATACATGTCTTCTGTCATGAAGCCTTGATACGGGATCAAAGGCATTCTAGCTCCAATCATAATACCACCCCAAAAGAACACCGATTTCCCGCCTTGCTGAACTGTTCCAGTGGCAGTTCTTTGCCTTTCACGGTCTCCTGGTCTTCTCCAGACACGGACACGTCGGTTATCTGGATGAGTACTAATTCGCGATTCGTCAACGAAGAGACAGTTTTGCCAAATGTTTTCTTCATCTTCTTCATTTTGCCGAAACCTAGCCCACTGCAATCTCCGCCGTTGACGTTGCCGAGAATTCAGAGGCGCTCGCCAAGACCTCCGTGCTTGTAATCCAGCCTGGTGTAAGCAATTCCGAATGGTCTGAGTGCTAACTTCAAGCCCAGAGGAGGCTCGGAGTTCTGCTTTTATTTTAGTAGCGTTGATTGTTGGGTCACGGGCTGCCAGCAAGTGTGCTTTTGGGCAGCAGTCCAAACAGATGGGCGACCACTGCGGGGTTGGTCAGCTAAATTACCCATCCCGTCGTTCCTTCTTTTCTCAAAGTTATTCTTGCTCGTAAAACTTCTGATAATCCTCTTGGCATTTTTTCAATTACAACTTTCTGTGATAAAGTATTTTAAATCCGTTGAAATTGACTAAATCAGAATTCTGAAAGAGCGTAAGCTAGGACTGAAAGCCTTTTATATGGAATTTTTTTTAACTTGTTTTATATTCTAATTCTATATTTTTAAATGAAGAATCTAAAAAGAAGAAGAAATCATAATAATATAATCTACCGTAACAAAAAAGTTTTCGATTTTTCAAAGTGATCGCAAACTTTTTTGATGTGTGTACTTCTTACCTGTTCGGGAAACTCCAATTAGATGATCCTAAAGATTATCTATTTGGAGTTTCTTATGGTTAGTTTATAGGGTTTTATCCAGATTGGTATCACACATACTATTTGACGTTCACAAAAGTGCTTAATCCTAGCCACATTTAATTTCGATTGCTACATGAAAAATAAAACAGTAAAGTTGTTCAAAGTTGTTCGATATCTGGAAGACAAAAATCCCTGTGTTTAACTTTAGATCTTTGGCAGTCGTTACGGATTGTCAGAAGCCAGAAAATCGGACACCAGTCTTGCCAAGAAGTACCCAGTTAGTGGGTTCTGCAGGTCAGGTACCTAGGCAGTCGCTCCTCGTAAAATACCAGTTTGACTGGAAGCCGACCCTAATATAGTTGAGAAAAGGCTAGGTAGATGATGATGATAGTTAGTGAAAATGAAATAATGGAATAATAATTATTTATTTATACACCTTTATTATTAAAGACCTTATCAGGTACAACCAAGCTATCATTTCTATCATTTGTAGATCTTTGGTAGCCGTTACGGATAGTCAGAAAGCAGTAAATCTGAGTCCAGTCTTGCCATGAAGTACCGTGTTACCCAGTTAATGTGTTGTGGAGGTCTGGTTGGCAGCCGCTCCACGTAAAGTATTGGTATTCAGCTGAATCCGGTTTGACAGGAAGCGGACCCCAATATAGTTGGGAAAAGGCTAGGTAGATGATGATGATAATTAGTGAAAATGAAATAATAGAATAATAATAATTTATTTATTTACACCTTTATTATTAAAGACCTTATCAGGTACAACCAAGCTATAATTTCTATTTATTGTATGCTATCATTTGTAGATCTTTGGTAGTCCTTACGAATTGTCAGAAATCAGTTAATCTGACTCCAGTCTTGCCATGAAGTACCGTGTTACCCAATTAATGTGTTGTGGAGGTCTGGTAGGCAGCCGCTCCACGTAAAATACTGGTATTCAGCTGAATCCTGTTTGACAGGAAGCCGACCCCAATATAGTTGGGAAAAGGCTAGGTAGATGGTGATGATCAGGTACACTCAAAGCGATTTTATAACTTACATTTATGAACAAACATTACGATATCAATCCTAACTTTAGAACATTTTCAATTAATTTTTTTGCCACTTTAACAAATCTCGGCAGGTTTTGACAATATACGTCCTCCGATAACGCAACACGATTTATCGTACGTATGCTAGTCTCTTTTGGGTCAACATAAGTAAATTAGTACTAGGCAGAGGTACGTTTAACAGAGCGGGACGGCGAATTTTTTGTGCTAAACTTTTGAATATTATTAGTAGAAAAATAAAATTTGCCGGTCTCAGTACCAGGATTCCAGAAGCCGGCAGTGGTCTTTTTGTTGTGATAACATTTGCCAAGGTTAAAGTCCTTGTAATTTTTACACTTGTACGCCGGGTACCAGCGTTCATGCTGAACGGATGCCGCCCATAGCTCCACACACGTTTTGTGGCTACATTTAGTTGAAGCCACAGCTTTGGGGGGACACAGCGCATAAGGATTCCCACACTGCGGCTGTGATTTTCCATTGTTAGCGAAGAAATCAACGTCACCAACTGTCAGATCGGAGCCAAGTACACGGGCATTACAGTGATATATTTCTACATAGTTCGCAAGACCAGACCTGATATGTTCCGATTCTTTTTCGAAACACGGCCCAGCCGGATCCAAAGCTGTTATCTTTGAAATTTTCTGGCCAGTACGTTTTATAAAGTTCTCGCCAACATGTCCCAATATTTGGCTTCCTAAACTATGACCAATGCCGTGGATGTATTTGGGTGAGACTCCGCCTTTTTTGAGGCCCTCCAACATTTCAGCCAGCTTTTTTCCAATATTTGGGACGTGTTTAACGGATCGCTTGTAGCTCTTTATGTAGCCATCCCTGGAGTGCGTGTACGCTGAATGATCCACGATAATGAGGTAGCTGCGTTTGGTATGTCTCAAAGCGTTTTTCATAAGTTCTGTTGTTTTTGACTTAATGTGTGATCTGTATCCACCGACGTACAGAAAGAATTTGTTCTTTTTGTTGAGGTTATTTACAGACAATATTCCTTTGGCAGCCTTGTCAACGCGGAAGGATTTAAACACTTGATGTTTGAAGTCGTAGAAGTGCACGTTGATCTTACTGACGTCTAATTCTGAGTTTCTTGGGAGATCTGAAATTGTTTAATATAGAATTTTAACTGTCAATAGGTAACGTTGGTATCTATATTACGTCTGTGTTGGCATTTTTGTTTTTACTTCAACTTATTTGATGTTTGAGGAAAGAATTGATTTATTGTTTGTTTGTTACAATTTAACACAAAAACTGCTGGACTGATTTAAAAAATTCTTTTACTCTTAGAATGCTACATTATCCCTGAATAATATATGCTATTTTTATTACAAGAAAAATCAGGGATCCTTAAGCAAATTGCAGCGCGGGCGAAGTCTCGGGCGAAGTGCTAGTGTTAAATAAACGTACTTTTTTTTCTTTCTTTCTAATAACTTCAATCAATGTCATTATCAAACGAAACATCAAAATTAAAAAAAAAAAAAAATTCAATGTCGATCTCTTTGGTAATTTTTTATTTTGTCTAGAAATAAAATTATGAGTAGGAAAAGCTCTTGCAGGGATTTTGAAATTGAAAGCTAAAAAAAACAATATCAAGGAATCAAGTTCTACCAGGTTCTACCTTACACGGAATCAAGTTCTACCTTGAATATAGATGAAGTCAAATAAAAACCTTTTTTACTGGCTTTTGCGAGTGCATTAATGGCCCAGAATATGTTAGACAAAAAAAAAAAATACTCACCACATCCAATCGCCTTGGCAGTCACACATACTCCGGCTTCCAAAAATACGTTTCCATAAACATTTATGTAACATATGGACGAGAATATCAACAATACAAAGAGTTTCATGTTGATTTGGTTATTATTATTATTTTATTTATTTATCATAAACAAGTAAACAAAAAAAAAACTTTCATAAAACTATGCCCCACAAAAGGGGAGGGGGAGGGACCAATGTCAACGGTATTGCAACAACAATATACCATTTATGTAGCTACTCCTCCTAAGGTGAAACGGACACTGTAGGAACTGGACAATATGTACCGCGTTTTAAAGCAACTTTTCAAGTAGTACTTACGTGCAAAACATACCTACTAATCAACTTAAGTAAGGGCCTACCCACCAGGAAAACGGTATGGGATTCCCATTGGTTCATTTATAGATAGCCTTAGGTTATAGACACAAACAAAATCTTATGACGAACAGAGTTTCAGTGGTCTAAAAATAAATGTCTGGGGAAAAATAATCCAAATCAATAATAAAAAAACCGGTCAAGAGCGAGTCGGACTCGCGTGCAAAGAGTTCTGAACGAATTTAATTTTTTAAACATGTTATTTTAACACTATAGACTTCTTAGGTTTTCCTGTAATCTACAGGTAAAGATCTATTATCTATCCATTTTTTTCAAAATTTTAGGCTCAGTAGTTTCGGAGATAAGGGGCGGAATGGTCGTTTTTCATCTAATTTCTAGAATAACTTCAAACCATTTATTTTTAAAATATGAAAAAAATATAGTTAAAACTCTCATAGTAAGCCCTTTCATTTGATATATCACACGAAATTGTTCAAAAACCTTTTTGTTTTAATTTTCTAGTTAACCACCAAAAGTGACCCCCATATTAAAAATTTAATCATTTACGTAACACGTCCGTGTTTGGGGCACAGAAGTCCATATTTGTACCAAATTTCAACAGAATCGGTCTAGTGGATCCGGAGAAAACTGGCTGTGACAGACGGACAGACAGACAGACACCGAGTGATCCTATAAGGCTTGCGTTTTTTGTTCGGAATCCTAAAAAAGCTCAGAATACGTGAAAAAAGCACTGTCATAAGGACACCTATGGATTTAACTAGGTATATGTATTAAAGACGGCAAAGACCAGTATTATACCGTTGAATAAATACCTTTTTTTAAAGGTAACGTATTATAGAAATATTTTATCCGGTCTTACAATAGGTACCTTTGTATATAATTTTGATCAAAAGATCTGGTAAAGATTACGTACCAAATTATTACAAAGTAAATTACAAGCTGTTGAAATGACAATATTCAGAAAGTAAGTGGTGTTAGGTACGCGAATGGATAAATAGAATAAGAAGTAAGCATGTTTTTTTTTACTTTTCGTATTCACGCGTTTGACCACTATCTCACCTTATGGTAAGCGATGATGTGATCGAAGATGGAGCACGCTTGCCTAGAAGTAACCTATTCACTCTTGACTTAAAGACTCCCAGGTTGTAGCTATCAGGAAACACAGACTCCGGCAGGGAATTCCACTCCTTAGCTGTACGCACTATGAATGTGTTCCCAAAACGTTTTGTGCGTGTGGATGAGATGTTCACCATGTACCGGCGGCGCATCGCCGTTTGTCTTGTGGTCCGATGATGGAACGGGCTTGGCGGAATTAAATTAAGCAACTCCGTCGCACATTCCCCAAAATGCAACCGGACATGTGCAACAATGCCGGACAATGCATGTAGGACAGGAAGCCTGACAGTGTTATCGGTAACTGAATTTATTTGTGTAATTGGTTGACATGGTATGGATATGTGGTATGGAGGAGTTCTTCATCACCATCATTTTATCAGCCGAAAACGGCCACTTGACTGCTGGACATAGGCCTCCCCCAAGTGTCGCCACAAGAACCGGTCCTGTGCGTCTCGCATCCATTAGCTACCCGCGCTACCCGCGACCTTTACCAGATAGATTTCTTGGTTTTCATTTATTGGTGAGAAAAAATAACTACATGCTATGAATGAGGAAATCATGGCGAGGAAAGCTTAGTTTATAAAAGTAGAGGTAGGCTAACGATTGATTCAAATTCTGAAGACTAGCGTCGAACAGCTTTTATTTGGCACTAGTTGACCCGCGCAACTTCGTCTGCGTCACAATTTTCATTACGGCTCCGCTCCTTTTGGTCTTTGCGTGATGATATATAGCTTATAGCCTTCCTCGATAAATGGGCTATCCAACACTGAAAGAATTTTTCAAATCGGACCAGTAGTTCCTGAGATTAGCGCGTTTAAGCAAACAAACTCTTCAGCTTTATATATTAAGTATAGATAACTACTGAAAACCATGTTATTGGTACTTAGGTACTGGCGTCAAGCAATCAATGTATATTTTTTAATGTTGCCTATTTTATTATTTTTGTGTATTTTTTCGTGTGAATACAGAAAAAATATTTCTGAAGTATTGAGTTGACTTCAATTTGGCGTCATAGTTCTTGCCAGTACCTACATCAGTATCATATGTTTAATATAAACAAACATACAAAACAACAAGACTAGGCATTTCATTATAAAATAATTCATCATTCATAATTTTCCTGTTTGTTTCAATCAGTCAATAGTACAGAAATAACTCAAGGTTTGAAAAGGGGTCAGTATGAAATTTTTAGTGCCCGACCGAAGGTATGGTTTCGGCTGGAAGTCCTGTTTCGGTCGGACGACACAACTTTTTAGGACCAAAACTGAAAATGCGAAAAAATATCAACTCCCCCATGCACTTATGTTTGCACTAGCTGACCCGCGCAACTTCGTCTGCGTCACATTCTTCATTAATGCTCCGCTTCTTTGCGTGATGTTATATAGCCTATGCCCTTCCTCGATAAATAGGCTATCTATTATTGAAAGAATTTTTCAAATCGGACCAGTAGGTAGTTCCTGAGATTAGCGCGTTCAAGCAAACAAAGAAACAAACTCTTCAGCTTTATACCTATATTAGTACTAGCTGACCCGCGCGGCTTCGCTCCCGTCAACTGGCTACCCTACCTACCTAACCTACCCTACTTGCCCTACCCTACCCTACCCTACCTACCTACCTACCTACCCTACCTACCTACCTACCCTACCTACCTACCCTACCTACCTACCCTACCTACCTACCCTACCTACCTACCCTACCTACCTACCCTACCTACCCTACCTACCCTACCTACCTACCTACCCTACCTACCTACCTACCCTACCTACCTACCCTACCTACCTACCCTACCTACCTACCTACCTACCCTACCTACCTACCCTACCTACCTACCCTACCTACCTACCTACCCTACCTACCCTACCTACCCTACCTACCTACCCTACCTACCTACCCTACCTACCTACCCATTTCTTTTTTGGTTTTAAACCTTCCCTGTATTTTGGCGAACCCAACAAAAAAAGAATTATTAAAATCGGTCCAGCCGTTCTCGAGTTTTAGCGAGACTAACGAACAGCAATTCATTTTTATATAATAGATAGATAGAAGTATGGATATAGATAGTATAGATTACAGGCGTGATATCATAATGTTCTCAAACCTCATTCGGGAAAGGTTCATTTTCGACAAAGTTCTCTTTTAGTTGTTACGAGTAGTAAGTACCCTATGATGCAGTTATAGACGTACAATTTATCTCAGAAGAGTTTCACTTCGACTTGAAAGCTCCCAAGCTATCCCAGATCCGCAAACACAGATTCTTGGAAAGCTGTTGTTCAAAGAATGTGTTTTGTACATTTCCATGGTGTTGTTATAGTGTCTCATTGACGCAATAATTCTTGTTATTTGTCTTCACTTGATTTAATTTATTATTATTTTCCCTATATGGCGTAATGTAGTTACGTAAATCAATTGATTTCCTAGTACCAGTACAGTTTTGGTTGTGCGTTCATATGTCCGTCACAGTTTCTCTTTAAGGCGGAGATACCTGAGAGTAGCTGATTTCAAAATGATCAACACGTCTAACGGCTAGTAATTTTTGAAAAAAAAAGAAACAAAAATGTATGTTAGGGGAGACAGAGGTGAGTTGTAACAGAGGAGAATTGTGACAAAGTCGATTTCTCGGAACCTATGACCGTTAGCGAGCTGGCAATAGGGCGTTTTTGTTTCTTTGAGACGCACTGTTTGACACAGTACGCGCCACTCTCGCACGAGAAACGGCTGTGAGTGTACGACATCTGCATACAAAAAATTGCAAAAAGGAAGTTTTTCCCTAAAATTTTGATTGCATATATATTGTTACGTATTATGTTTGTTTAGTCATATGCTTTAGTTTTTCAAGTTTTGTAGGGTGGTATTCTTTTTTGGTATTGACACTGTGTTTAGAAATTACGAATTATTGTTCTGACCGGTTCACGATTTTTTACTACAAGGCGAGTTGTGACAGCTTGTCACAACTCTCCTATTTTACTATTTTTATGTTTCTGGCAAGGTTTCTTTGTCTTGTGGTGTGATGTTGCATGCTGAATGTGTATTTCAGAATGCCAAATAAATACATACGAAAGATAGAGGCTTGGCTAGTGTCGAAATTTATGAAGTAGCCCTTGAAGAAGGATCTGCATTTGATGTGATGTTCACTGCAATGAATATAAGAAGTGTTTTTTTTGGTTGTTTTCAGCAATTATGAGGAACAGGATGAAGACGAAGAAGATGCAGAAAATAATTATTTTTGCTTGTTTTCTTGAGCCCTTTGCAATAGAAAATTAAAAGAGAAGTGGGTTCAAGGCCTCGAATGCCATGGCTGGTCTCACGAAGCTTGCACTGGGTCTGGGGGTGAGCTTCGTTACGTCTGTGATAATTGTTTGTCAGATTAGATTTTGATTTTAGACAGATTTTGTTAAAATTGATCTCAAAAGTAGCCATACGTTATTGTTAAAGATACTGATATTTTTTATGTCGATGTAATATGTTATTCTAGTTCGAAGAGGTTGATTTAAGTACTTTTTGTTAATTGTTAAACAAATGTGTAATTAAATAATTATGAGTTTTATAATTATTAAAGTGGTATTATTTATTCACCAAATAGTCTTAATACATAGGCGTCACAACTTACTTTGGTATCAGTCACAACTTACCTCGGTAGCAGGAGAGTTGTGACACGGGGAGTAGTTTCTGTTTTTGTAGATTTTCTCAGAAACCTTAATACTTTCATTAATTTAAATGATTGTTTCTTAAAGAATATGAATTGAGCTAGATTGACTTATAGAGCTCACAGGTGTAGAATGTTTCTTGGCTGAGAAATGTCAGTTAAAATAAAAATTGACACAACCCTCCTCGGTCTCCCCTACATTTGACTACTAACACTGAAATCGCGAAAAAAAAAATCGACTCCCCCATACATTTACGTGCGCATAACTCGACAAAATGTAATAATTTGTAAAGTTATGTCTAACACGGACATAAAAACGACCATCGGACCTAAACCGCCGCGATTATTTTAATGGAATTTGCACTATCATCATCATCTCCCTGCCCTCATCCCATGTTACTTGGGGTCGGCGCAACACGTTTTTTTCTTCCATTCTGTTCTATCAGTCGTCACTCTATCACTAAGTCCCTTTTCTTTCATATCGCTCCTCACACAATCCATCCATCTTTTTTTTGGCCTTCCTCTCCCTCTCCATCCATCCACATTCATGTTCATAACTCTTCTAGTTACATGCGTTTTATCCCTCCTCTTCACATGACCATACCAAGACAAGCGATTCCCTTTTAACTTTTCCGTCACTGGCGCCACTTTTAAACTACCTCTAATGCATTCCATCTCAACATTCTCATCTATTTTCATCCGTCTTTTTGGCAGCCCAACATTCTGATCCATACATTACGACAGGTCTTATCACAGACTTATAGATTTTCCCTTTCAACTTGAGGGGCATTCGAGGGTCACAAGTTGTTCCAGTGACCTGCCGTCATTTCATCCATCCTGAGTTGATCCGTTGAGTTACGTCTCGGTCTATATCGCCATCTCCCTGGACAAGCGACCCGAGGTACCGAAAGTCGGAGCAAATAGGTATAGGCGTTCCGGTGAGACCGGTGGAATTTGCACTATATCAAAGACAATTTAACTATCTACATTTTAATATACGGCTTTTTTTTAAAGTCATAGAATAATAAGAAAAGTACAAAAACTACTGAGTTTTTGTTTAGGTCGCGCGGGTGTGAAACGAGTACGCGTTTTGTTCCTTCAAGGTCGCTGGCCTTAAGGGGATATATTCAGTATAAGGACGTTATTCGTTTTAGCGTATCTTGGTAGGTACCTGGAATAGGTATATGAGATTAAGGTATATGCTTTTTGACTATAAAATCTGGTATCCAACTGAAGGAATACACGATACGAAGAAATTTTCTCGATAGAAAAAAATCACAAAGTTCGAAATATCTTTTTACTTTTTTTAACTACAAGACGCAACGCTTTAGATTGATCGTATGAAAATTACTTTAAAACATATAAAATAGCCTTATCGAGGTTTAACTGAACAGTTTTCGATGTAATAATACTTTTATGTAATCAAATACGAAAATTTATTTTGGCACTTACGTTTTTTTATTCCGAGCTAAACTCTTAGTATCTTCATCTCATCTTTTGCCTTGTAAAAGTATTTGCATCTCTCTCATTTGTTCAGTTCTTCAGATGCTCCGTGGAGCTCTTGCAGGCAGGACCTGAGTCACTTTTTTTGCAAATCGGAGCTGTCAGATTGTCGTAATTTAAATATTTTCTAGCAGTAAATGATAATAGTTTAGCTGTTCAAAATATTAAATTTTGTGTTATTAAATGTCTGCACCATGTGAATATGTATTCTTATGACTTTAAACAGTATAAAACTCAATATTTTTCAATCCGCACTAACTTTTGAATAATGTATAAAATTGGTATGAAATAAAAGAGCAAAACTAAATAAAGTATAACATCGTTGGGAGTTCCTACCTGAAGGCGACAATGGACTCGTTTTCCAGGAAATGAATAGCAACGGCTTGATGAAAATAACGTCTCCAAGTCATCACCTTTACTTGTATGTACGTACTGCATTGACATATATATATTACTAGCGTAAGGACCAGGCCAACCGCGCGATTAAATGGCACTAGCGCGCTGGCCCTAAAATTACACGTTAGGGCCAACGCGTCACTGTTGACAGTGGCCCGTGTGCGGGAGAGAACAAATATTTGCTTGTCATAAAAATGCCTAGTTATGTGGTAAAAGGCTGTAAAAATTATGATACAAAGGTTAAAAAGGAACATGGGATATCGTATCATCGGAAAGTAACTTTACATTAATATTGTTACCGTTAAGTTATTAAATAAACACATTTTATAGCAATAAATATTTGACTACCGAATTCCACAATGGCAGCCATTGTGTGGCCGGTACTGTACGCGCGAAGTGCACGAAGTAAACTTGTACGGACGTAATTTTTATTTCATTGTTGTACTTAGTGCTTGATTTTAGTATCAATGTATTTAATATTCAATAAGCATAAAACAAAAAGCAAGAAACGATACCTACCTAATTGAAACTGAAAATTTTACTAAAAACGCAAACGCGCGAACAAGGTTACGTCAACCACCTATGCAGTGCGGCAGTCACGTAATTCGAATGAGTTATCACAGATGTCGCTATTTTTGCTTGCATTACGAAGGTTTATAAGAAATGTTCAGTTGGGCGCATCCTTCCTTTTGAAATCATTGACGTACTGGATCCTTCAATCTTTTCATCTCACAAAGCAATATTAGGTAAACATTTTATTTTCTATATTGAAGTATCTGTTTATACACTGTTACACACACATTGTAACTCAAGACACACGCTAAAATAAATGTTTTCATTTTATGATTGTAATACGTCAGACATGAATGTGAAAAATGAAAGAATGTGTTAAATGTCAAAGTCTAGGAATGACAAAGGAGTCGCTTTTGAATTGTGAAAAAAATTTGTGTTAAGTAAATACTAGCTTTTAACCCCGACTTGTCTGAGGGGTTCTAGAAGTTCCAGAAATAAATGAAAATATGTAATCCTACTAATGATATAAATCTAAATCAGTATTATGTTGTAATAGTTGTTAGCCCAATTTTACTTAATCATAATTCTGGCCCCCTGATATGTTGTGAGTCTTTACCCCTCATCATTCCAGCCTTACTTCATCCCGTACTGCAGATATATTTTTGTAAAAATAAAATGGGTACGTATTTGAATATCGAAATATCAAACGACCATAAAACTGAAAATTAAAATAACGAAAGTTTATATTGTCGAATGGTTAAATAACCTACGTCCAATTTATCTAAAATCTAAATATCTACAAGAGTTAGATCGAAAGATCAAAATATCGAAATACAGAGTATCAAATGTCCTAAATATCGAAGTACTGAGTATACTGATGTCCTAAATATCGATGGGTACAAATTTGAACATCGAAAATTAAAATACCTACGCGTAAAAATGGGTTAATTTTCAATATTTAATTCACTCATTATTTATATTCACGTTAAAAATACCTACAAATTAAAATATCGAACAAATTTTACAAGTGGTATGACTGGACCCCTTTCAACTTGTCAAAAGCCTTGGTAGGTATAGTTTACGAAGACAAACACAAAGATTTTCTAAATTCTAAGTGTTTTTCCATGATTTGCTATAAGTCTTGAAGATGTTACGTGGATGAAACAACAATTAGCATGAAACTATTACTTAGCAAAATGGGCCTGACGATGGGACCAGGGTTATCCTACAGCCCCGGATTTGGAATGCCGCATATAATAGCAGCGGCGCTCTTGTATACCTCTGATGGAACTTTAACTAGGTTTTGAACTAAACTAATATGATAAAGAGTTTAAAACTCATACTCACTGATTCAAAACCACCGCCAGAAAATGCACGGTTTCTGTAAAAAGGCTACATGAGTATAGCCACGCGAAAAAAAAACAAATTGACTACTTATCATTTCATTCGTTTTCATAATGTATTTCAATTATGATTATTTTTTTTTATAATACTGCTCTACTCCATACCTTCCGTATGCTCAAAAGTCTGTAGTGCTATCTCTATCGCACAATTATGGCCATGTTTTGAAATTGTCAACTGAATTAGTAGCCTTTAAAATAATTTGGAGCCATACAAAACTTGATATAATGTACCAACGACTGTAAAAAATAAATATTAAAACAAATATTTATTTTTCTGCGTCCAATATTTTATTTTATTGTAAATGTTATCTACGTTTAAAATCGCTGTTTATAAGAGTGCTGATTTGTGTTATTATTTTGACAGAAGGAGTTTAGGAAGTTTGCGAGCGAGCAACACTGAATCAGTTGGCGGTTTGGATTAATTTGATGTTGTGGCGCTAGGTTCGATATTTTGAACTTCCCGCGTGGAAGCATGCGGGGACTGCGCGGTGCCGGGAGGTGAAATCGGTGCTTTCGAGCAATCATTTATTTCAGAGATACGGCCTTAATAAAACTAGCGACCCGCCCCGGCTTCGCACGGACGCAAATTTTTATTCAGCCCAAACTAACAAAGTAAACATCTAATTACCAGAACAAATAATATTGTGGTTCAGGCCGAAATAAAAAGTGCAATAGACAACTGTAAACGACGGCTGCTCTCAGATGTCAGTTCAGGACAAAGTTGGTGCAAATTTATCCTCTTTTAAGAATTTTATTAAATTTTAATTAAAAAACTTCCTAAATTGTGCATATCATTAAAAACTACCACTCTGCACGCCAAGATTTTGACATTTCACACACCGGCTGAGTCAACGGGATTTTGCGAATTACGTCATCAAATTCAGGAATTACATCAAATTTCTCGAATTTACTATGAAAAATTTGTTCCCGTAGCTATATTATACGATAAGTTTGTGAGAAATATCTTAAATTAAGTGAAGGTCGTTCAAATCGCTTCAGTCTACTTAAAAATGTGTCTCTTTAAATATGAATTACTTCACCTCTCAAAAAGGTAGTCAACTTAGATTTTCTGAAAATATATATACGAGTACACAAACTTCTCACTTGCTAAAAAGATGCAAAAGGGCAAAATCAAGACAATCATTCTATTTGCGTGCTTTGTTTAAGTTAATTAAAAATACGATCGACTCTTGAGAAAAAATAATTACGTTGCAATTTTGATGACAGCGATGTTAAATGCTAAAAATACATAAATATTGTGGATTTCGGACACCCAAACTCCATTATGGAGGTAGTGGTTTACTCACCATTTGATTATCTGACGAATGTATCCATATTTCTAACGATAAATGTAGCCGTAATGAAGTTTTTTGATTTCCAAAGTCGAAGTTTCGCGCCAACTGTGTTTGTTTACGTTTTTATTTTACACGAATATCATCCACTCACATGTAAATACGACTAAATATGAATCTAATAATAAAAACCCCAGATCTAAATGCAATTTACAAACATAGATCCAATAACACGTAATTTCATTACCACTACACTTTATTCGGTGTTCAAAATTTTCAACCATTTTGCTTTTTAATTTTGAGGGTGTGCCATATCGATTATGCTATTCGATTTTTTTTTTAATTTCATTCGACTCGATGAATTTAAAAGTGTGATTTACATAAATCGAAACTAGAAAAAATACTTGTAAGACTTAGAATACATTAAGCACTTATTATAATAATTATTTATGGTTTTTTATTACATTTAAATAGGTTTTTGGACAGCAAGTTTATGAGAATTAAAAAAAAAAACAACTCAAGAAACTCATCGAACCCATGATCAATTTCGCGTGGAATTTTCTTTTATTCGAAATTTAAATTTAAAATGTGCTCGTGTTTCAGAAAAACAATATGAGACTAAAACAATGGACTAAAATTATTACGAGTTCTATGTTTGACTAGTTTCAGCCCACGGCTACGTCCGCGTTATTAGTATTTTCATGAGTTATGATTTTTGTGGACGGGACCCTAATCCTTTAAAAAATAAGTTACTCATTATAACATCATTAAAAAAAATGTTTTTGTTTTAGCTGTCGTATATACTTTCATATGCATTTAGAGTGAACAGGCTCCTTCTGGGTAAGCTCGCTCCATCGTAGACTTTGTCTCGGTCATCTTTGACCTAGACTGGAGTCAAGAGCAAACCCATCACAAATAAAAAAAAAAAATAGAATAGAGCTGTTATTTTGAAATTACAAACAGACACCTGTATGTATGTTTGGAGGTATGTTTTTTTTATTTAGAAATAACATAAATGATTGTATTTTAATAATTAGCCGTTAGTCTACTGGGCGCATCGAAATGTGTATCTGTAATTTGCATCGCCGAAAACAGAGTCATTAAACTCTGTTTTCGGCGATGCAAATTACAGATACAAATTATTTTCATATTGAACATCTACAACTGTCTTCTAGTTTTGTATTCTAAGACAGAAAATTTAGATTATTTGGGTTACATAGTGTGCGTAGTCCCAGCGGAAAGGTGCCGTTTTTTTTAATTTCAGTTTAGCAGATATTTATTGTATGACGTCCTGTAATTGTGTATGGTAAGTACGAATTTTTGCATCCAACCATTAGGGATTTATTCCATAAAAACAGTTTCCGCTGGGATGACGTCATCCCAGCGGTACTTTTTTTTCCCTATGGACATACAAGCAAAAAAATACATACAATAATTAGTGTGTATTTGTGTGTAAATGTGTATGTTAAAATGAAATTTGTGTGTCATGAAATTGCGGAGATATTCAAGTTTCCGCTGCGCTGACGTTTGGCTGTTTGATGAAAATCATATAAAACGGTTTAGTGCAGAGTTGTATTTTTTTACGCACGTTGCTTTGAATTTGTGTGTAATGTTTGCGAAAACAGAATTTGAAAAAAACATACCGTTCAGAAGATATATCCGTAAAAGTAAAATCAGGTTATTAGGTCCTAGTACTTAAAATAGGAACTCTAGAGCCTAACTTATGTCGTTAATTTGTATCTTGTAAGGGTCTACAATGTCCTGCCAAGTTTCAATTATGTGCTTTTTGTAATTAATGAGCAATGGCATAATTTACTACGACCGGACCACTATGTTTTATGACATCTGATTGTAGGACTATTTAAAAGAAAAGCAAAATAAGACATATTCCAATATTTAGTGTATTAATGCAACTATGCACATGTTAAATTTCAGCTCATTACACTGAATAATTAAAGAGATATAAATAAAAATACCAGTACCACCACAAAACATAGATAATCCGGCCAAGTTTGAATGGCTATAAAAAGGCGCCTGTTTAGTATATAGAGCTAACGTTCTAAAATTTCCAACTGTTTTTGTTGAATAACTCCCTAATGGCTGGATGCACAAATTCGTACTTACCATACACAATTACAGGACGTCATAGACTAAATATCTGTTAAACTGAAATTAAAAAAACTACACTTTTCGCTGGGACTACGCACACGGTTACATAGGCCAAATTCTACATGAAATAAATGTCATTCTAAATAAATTAAATTTGCTACATTTTTGACATGGTTGTCATTTTCATGGTTGTCGTGGCTGACGCTGGTCGCTAATAACGAATATGAGAAATAAAAATCCACAAAAAAAACTGACCAAGTGCGAGTCGGAATCTTGTTTGCGTGACTGAAATTCATAGATTTACCTACCAAATTTCACATGAATCGTTTCAAATGTTTGAGAACATTCATGACATGCGTGACCCTATCTGGTTTTTTTACAAAGTATTTTAGACTAGTGGACGTCACGCGATTTCACCCGCGTAGTTCCCGTTCCCGTGGGAGTACGGGGATAATATATAGCCTATGTTACTCCCTGATAATGTAGCTATCCAATGCTAAAAGAATTTTTCAAATCGGTCCAGTAGTTTCGGAGCCTATTCAATTCAAACAAACAAACAAACAAATCTTTCCTCTTTATAATATTAGTGTAGACAAGTATTTTTTGTTATTCGCTACATCTTAGTGCGAAACATTTCTGGAATCCTCCACATAACGAAGTGCGGCTTGTAGCTAAATAATAGCAACGGCACGCATCGAACTTAAAGCTGAGTTTCGCTTGCCTAGGTCCTGCCGCGGTTGGGTGATCATCCGTTGTGTTCCTCTGTGCCTCGGAAAGCTAGCTTTGCCGTTGGTCCAGGCTGTCATTTGAACATCTTTGACAGTAGTAACAGGTAGTTAGAAAACAGAAACTTTGACACATTGATATATAAAAAAACACAAGATGCACAATCTCGAACAAATGCAACACTCGAAACTGTCATCAAAAACTGACATGTATCAAGTGTCATGTGTGAGTTGTGTGTAGTTATACTGTAAACATTTATTTTTTTGCAAATTCAACCTTACACGGATCGCTTAAAGTTGTTTTCACAAAGCAGTTCAGTATGGGGAGCGATGCGCATTTTTTTTTGGAAAAACAACCTTACACGGATCGCTTAAAGTTGTTTTTACAAAGCAGTGCAGTATGGCGAGCGATGCGAGATTGTTTGAAACTTGCGCATAATTATACATATTGCGCTTATTTTTTGCGGACGTTTTTGAGATGCTGAGTGTGTATCTTGGGTTTTTTACTTATATCAATGCTTCGACACCATCTTTCCAAGGGGTATCGTATAACCCAGTTACTGGGCTGTGGAGGTCTGCTAGAGAGTCACTTGCATCCGGTTAACTGCAAGCCGCCCCCAACATAGTTGAGAAAGGCTAGGTAGACATATCTAAGTCACGAAAAAAATACGTCTTTTCTTACAACCATCTACCAGGCGGTTCAAAGAAAAAGAAATACCTACCTATAAACATCCACACATGTACACTTACATACATGCTGCCAAACAGCACTCGCACCTTCGTTATGCAGCAGGAGAAGAAAACTTCTGAACGTATCTACTTAAAAAAGTTTACACATATCCACACAAACCAATTTTCTATGAATTATCAAAAAATACCACCTAATGCAATACTTAACCATAGCGTACTCAAATTTACTCAATATAAAATTGTTTTTTAGGGTTCCGAAAAAAAAGGAACCCTTATAGGATCACTCGGGTGTCTGACTGTCTGTCTGTCTGTCCGTCTGTCACAGCCAGTTTTCTCCGGATCCACTGGACTGATTCTGTTGAAATTTGGTACACATATGGACTTCTATGACCCAAACACGAACGCGATACGTAAAACATTAAATTTTTAGTATGGGGGTCACTTTTGGGGGCCAAACTAGAAAATTGAAAAAAAAAAGTTTTTTGAACAATATTGTGTGACATATCAAATGAAAGGGCTTACTGTGAGAGTTTTAATTATATTTTTTTCATAATTTTAAAATAAATAGTTTTGAAGTTATTCAAGAAATTAGACGAAAAATGACCATTCCCCCCCCTTATATCCGAAACTACTGAGCCTCAAATTTTGGAAAAAATGAAGATAATGGATCTTTACCTAAAGATTACAGGAAAACCTATTAGAAGTCTGTAGTGTTAAAATAACATGTTAAAAAAATTAATTCGGACTCGAGTGCAAAGGGTTCCGCTTTGCACTCGAGTCCGACTCGCACTTGGCCAGTTTTTTTTTTAATTGATGCCAAAGTCCTACACTTACTTGACATACCTATATAAGTGTATACCAGGCATTCTCTATGGGTTTAAATATAGAATGCCCGGTATACATTTGTGCTGAAAATATCTACACAAACTCTCAATATTTTCAATCAAAAAAAATATTTTTGAATCACGCGCGCATTCTGTATTTAAATTTTCAGTAGGTAATATAAGCAATTAGCAAAATTACCCGAGGGTCCGATGAATTTGTTGAGTTAATTTTATTCCTAATGTTCAAAAACCTGTTTAAATTACATGAGAAAACAAAACTAATAATTATCATTATTGCATATTGTATTTCATGCCTTAAACGTATTTTTAATTTTTTTAGCGAATCGAATTATGATAATCGCTCATTTTAATTATACGGGAAGATTAAATTTGAAAAAAATATCCATTATCATTTAATCGTTTTGCTACGGCCTATAAATTAAAAAAAAAAACAATATGGTTGATGGTAGATGGCGATTATCACATTATACACTTTGATTAGCGCTATCATATGACCTTTTTATCCAATTGTTTTAATTAACGCTCATACCGACATAAGATTTTTTAAGTAACTTTATCAATAACAACATTAATAACAAGGATGTCGTATGACGTAACTATTAGTACCTAAAGGTACTACTGCCGAGCCGGCGGAGGTTTGCTTGTCTAGTACCTTTAGGTACTAGTACCGAACTATACGTTTAAGTTAAATCAATAGGCTACCTAGTTGTCTACTACGAAAAATATACTAACATGAATGACCTTATTTGATAGAGGTTATTTTTAATCATCAATACGATTGGTGAAAAAATAAATAAAACTGGTGAATAAACAGAGAAGTTATACGCTTTTCAAGTTATTCTTCTATCCTTGTCACACAAAATGTAATTTGTTCTGGATGGCTTCAATTCAGTATGGAGGGACTTGTGAGTGACGTCACACACCATTAGTGCTGTCTCTGTTTATCACAGATTTTAAAACGCTAACTGATACTTTTAAAGCAGTATTTTTTAACTGCGTCTTGTCTCTCTAGGTTTTGAGAAATGTAGTCAAAAACACCAGTCCAATACTTACCCTATTGTAAACATTGCAAGATTATTTGCTAACAATCAGCATAATCCAGAGATCGTATAATTTATCAATGCTGTACAGTTCTGGTGTTGTGTATTTCCTTATCGTAAGTAACAACGTGTACATAGGAAGCCACATCAAAACATGATAGTAATACAAACAAGAAGTTTAGGTGCTTATTTGTTTATCTAACTCAACATTAACTGTACTGCGAGAGTTTTCACCGCGAGGTGAGCCAACTACTCATCAGGAACTTAAGTACTTACTACCTGCAGTACTTGTTGCTATAATGTAATTAATAAGCGAGGAATTCCCTAGACTGCCTTGCTTGGTACTACTTCGTAGCCAGTTTCTATGTATTCCTATGCAATACCTTTCGTACTCTTTCGTACTCATAGCCGTCGCTTGCTGCTATTTCATAGAAATACAAAGAAACCAGCCGTTCGATTTTGTAAAAATGTCGAAATGAAGGCTCTGGTGAAGTGATCACGAAGTGAGCAGCCGGTCGATATAGCATTGCGATTCTGGAAGCATGTCGAAGTGAAGGCTTGGGTGAAGTGATCACGAAGTCAGCAGCCGGTCGATTCAGCATTGCGATTCTGGAAGCATGTCGAAGTGAAGGCTTGGGTGAAGTAATCACGAAGTGAGCAGCCGGTCGATTCAGCATTGCGATTCTGGAAGCATGTCGAAGTGAAGGCTTGGGTGAAGTGATCACGAAGTGAGCAGTCGGTCGATTCAGCATTGCGATTCTGGAAGCATATCGAACTGAAGGCTTGGGTGAAGTGATCACGAAGTGAGCAGCCGGTCGATTCAGCATTGCGATTCTGGAAGCATGTCGAGGTGAAGGCTTGGGTGAAGTAATCACGAAGTGAGCAGTCGGTCGATTCAGCATTGCGATTCTGGAAGCATGTCGAAGTGAAGGCTTGGGTGAAGTGATCACGAAGTGAGCAGCCGGTCGATTCAGCATTGCGATTCTGGAAGCATGTCGAAGTGAAGGCTTGGGTGAAGTGATCACGAAGTGAACTGTCATTCCATCTTGATAACTTGGACTGACAGCTCACTTTGTGATCACTTCACCCAAGCCTTTACTTCGACATGTTTACAGCCGGTCGATTCTGTGACGTCTCACCGTGTACATTTACGTTAGAAGTGAACGACAAGTGAGCTGTCAAACCATACCAACAAGATGGTATGACAGCTCACTTGTAATTCACTCCACCTAAGTTTTCACTTCGACATGTTCACAGAATCGCACTGCAGAATCGACCGGCTGCAAAAATGTCGGAGTGAAGGCTTGGGTGAAGTGATCACGTAGTGAGCTGTCAATCCAAGTAATCTAGATGGAAAAACTTTATTCCGACAGTCACAAATACGAATTTCAAAATTCCTAATAGGTATAACAACTCCGATTAATTATCATTAATCCTTCTTTATAATTCCGACGTATCAAAATTCCTAATGTTTATAGTTACTATTCTTAAAATACCGAGTTTCAATAGGCCGAATAACGAAAAGTCCGACTTAATGATAATTCGAAACATCAGAAATACGAATTCCGATTATTAAAATACTTATCTATTAATCAGAATTCCGAAATAAAAAAACGCCTTGTAAAACTGAATAGCAAGATAAATAATGCAAACGCGTTATCTAGTCCCATCATGCAGTGAAATATAAAAATACAACCGTCATTGACAAAAGCATTTTCCAATATTCCTTCTGCAGAAAAGCATACAATAGAAATACGCGCGGCAGAAGTTTGCAGTCGTTATTCCCGCCATGGCCGCCATAGTGCCTTTATTTTGAACAAAATATATAATTGTCCCTGGTATGCTTTGCGCGGCTCGTGTGAGACGAGTAGCAATTTGCGCGACTAAGCACTCGATAGCTCCTTTGTTTAGGTATGTTGTTATTTGTCTTCAACTCTTCACACTTCTTATTTTCTTTTTACACGATCGCCTAAAAGAAAGGTGTGTTATCTTTTCAGGACTCATGTATGTATGTATGATGATAGGCTCGTCGCGACGTAGCTTCAAAGTCTTGAGCATCGACGACGAGTTGCTAGCATGTCGGTTTTCTACCGGTTGCATTTTGGGAAATGTGCGACGGAATTGCATAATTTGATTCCGCCAAGCCCGTTCCATCATCGGACCACAAGACGAACGGCGATGCGCCACCGGTACATGGTGGACATCCCACCCACGCGCACAAAACGTTTTGGGAACACATTCATAGTGCGTGCAGCTAAGGAGTGGAATTCCCTGCCGGAGTCTGTGTTTCCTGATAGTTATAACCTGGGAGTATTTAAGTCAAGAGTGAATAGGTTACTTCTAGGCAAGCGTGCTCCATCTTCGACCAGATCATCGCTTACCATCAGGTGAGATAGTGGTCAAACGCGAGCCTACAAATAGTAAAAAAAAAAGTGTAAATGCCGTATGTAGGTGGACTTAGAAAATAATACCGTAGGTATTAATAATAAACTTTGTAATTAAACGTGCAGTAAGGTATGTATTTTTGTATATCTTCTAAGTTCGATCATGTATGGAGTACTGCTTTCATCTTTGGGATGGATCTGCCAGATACCAGCTTGATACCATTGAGTCAATTGAGAAACGAGCCAAGAGGATCATCGGCGATGATTGTCTCGTCGCGACGAAGCTCCAAAGTCTTGAGCATCGACGACGAGTTGCTAGCCTCTCGGTTTTCTACCGGTTGCATTTTGGGGGATGTGCGACGAAATTGCATCATTCAATTCCGCCAAGCCCGTTCCATCATCGGACCACAAGACGAATGGCGATGCGCCACCGGTACATGGTGGACATCCCACCCACGCGCACAAAACGTTTTGGGAACACATTCATAGTGCGTGCAGCTAAGGAGTGGAATTCCCTGCCGGAGTCTGTGTTTCCTGATAGCTATAACCTGGGAGTATTTAAGTCAAGAGTGAATAGGTTACTTCTAGGCAAGCGTGCTCCATCTTCGACCAGATCATCGCTTACCATCAGGTGAGATAGTGGTCAAACGAGTGCCTATCAATTGTAAAAAAAAAATCTTTCTCTCTTTTGGTATGTTTTTCATTTTTTGGTTATCTATGTATTTTGTATAACAGTGTCAAACAAAATTCATTTAGTGAACGCCGATAATTAAGAAGGGTTTTGCTTATTTATTGATATCAGGAAAGCGCATGGTAGTCAATTTTAAATTCTTCTCCATGTATTCTTCCGCTTCTTTCGTCATTTCTTCGTCGAAATATTTGACCCAGTTTCCGGATTTTCCTGTGAACATATTTTTATGGAGTTACTTAAATGTTTGGGCCATGAGCTGAGTGACAATCCTACTATAGAAAATTCTTGCGTTACTGACTGAGTGACTGACAGACAATGCACAGCCGAAACTACTGGTCGTACAAAATTAATGTTGCTGAAATTTGGCATATAGGTCCCTTCCCTGTAGGGAGTGTATAAGAGAGGATGTCCCGAAATTCCAACGGGGACGTGAAAAAACGTGATATGCGCGAACGAAGTCGCGGGCAGAGGCTAGTTCTACTAATTTTGCAACGTTCGCATTGTCAGTCGAAATCTGTCAAAAATGATGGCAATTGAGGAGGGAATATGCATGCGATTTTTTTATTTGCAAAATGAAATACTTATTAGCTCTAATAAACAATTATGAAATTATTTTTTAAATACCTTCATCAGCGATGAAGTTATAAAGCTACAAAGTTTACAATTAGAAAGAGAAGTCCGATATGAATTGTGACGTCAAAGTTCTTGGCGCCTATACAGCTGCCATAGAAAACAGCGTTTTCGCGAGAGGGACAGATACATTTGTTTAAAATAATTATATCTCGTTTGTTTTTCGAGCAATTTTGATTCTATTTTCACGTTTAGTATTATATTTGTGTATATTTTTAGATACACTGTATAGATAATAAATATTTTTTTCATGCATATTCCCTATTTGAAAAATAGGTATTTGAAGAAACTATATTGCCGATGCCGTCGCGCTGCGCCCTATCAAGTAAAGTGCAAAAGCGACAACCGCAGGTGAGGCTGATTTTACCTGTAAAAACCTTGACCAAAAGACGTTTTGTATTTCGCTGTTTTCTTCTTCAAAACTGGACTGATTTATAAAAATTATATATCATAATTTTGAGGAAGACTATATCCATGCTTTTATTATTTTCTATTTTGTTAAAAACTTATAAAATTTGTCTGATAGTCGTCTGAACATGGCGGTAAAAACGGGCTGTTTATTCGGGTTTTTGGATTGTCATAAATTTTCCGATTTTGGAAAAAAGAAAATGATAGAGGCATGTATTAATTCGATCTAGATTTTATGGAAAAAAGCTCTAGCAGCCTTATCGACGAAGAAAACAGCGGAATGCGTTTTTATGGAGAAAGGCCCAAGAGTTACCGACTAGAGTCCCCTCTTAAGTACTGACAGATTGCCACTGGAGATTCCAATACGAACGTTGCTTAAAAATGATTAGAATTGAACCTTAGGTGTTTGATGAATTCTTTGAGAATTGTAGAAAATTGACATGTTTACAACAAATCGCACAGCGCAAAAACAACAAAAAAACCGTCCGCTTAGACAAAATGACATTGTATCAGCGACAGCGAGCGATTACACGTCATCAACATTAGCACGTCATCATTTATCATCATTCTACTGCCGAAAGACGTTCACTGTTGGATCTGCCGATAGACGTTCACTGTTGGATCTTCCGAAAGACGTTCACTGTTGGATCTGCCGAAGAACGTTCACTGTTGGATCTGCCGAAAGACGTTCACTGTTGGATCTGCCGAAGGACGTTCACTGTTGGATCTGCCGAAGGACGTTCACTGTTGGATCTGCCGAAGGACGTTCACTGTTGGATCAGCCTAAAGACGTCCACTGTTGAAGGTAGAAAGAAACGATGAGTAGGTAATAGCCCTTTCTATTGCCCTATGACTGACTTTAATCCTTCTGATAAGGTCCATTATGAGTCGTGAATCCAAATGTTACATAAGTATCACGTAGAGTGTAATTTTGTCCAGAACCCAGCGTTTTGAATTTCTGAATGCAGATTACAATATCGACAATGGCGCCGTTTTGGTAGGGAACAGAGGATGTGTAGATAATTTATCTATTTTTATCTGTCATCTCCATTCAAGCGGTTATATAATGTGCGATATAGATAAATTATCTGACTGGATCTAGCTAATCTTGAATGTTTTTACGAGTTCTGAGATACCTCATTATCTGAAATTCTCAACCTTGGCATATCAGAGATAACTTTTTTTTTAAGGATGGGAAATCATCAAATGACTTTTCCCGCTTTGGGCGGAGCAGAAGGGTCAGTCTCTTACTGATTAAAACCCATCTGTGTTCTTCCTAACGCCCTTTGCGTTCCAGGGCCACGGTGACTCTTTCGAACAAATTCCGTAACCCCAGCAGGCACTGGCCCTAGCGGGCCCCGTCTTCTTTGCTGACAGCTATTTGAGGCGCGCGTGGAACACAGCGCGCCGTCAACCCGGGATCAGAGAGATACCTAGGAACTCGAAAAAATTGAATTAGACATAAAGAGATTCGCAGGGGAACCAAAGTAACCGACGTAGCACAAAGAATTGCCAAACTGTAACAACTGGGCAGGGCACAATGCTCGCAGAGCGGATGACCGATGGAGTCGAAAGGCTCTGTAGTCGCCAGTAGTCGCGAATGCGTGACAGCAGTGTGATTCTGTAAATACTTTACCGTAAAAACTTAGGTAAGTGAATACTACTACTGCTACAGGTATATGGAAATGGAGGCTTACAAATTCGTAGAATTGGCACTCAGATCAAAGAGGAATGACAGTTCACTTCATCCAATTCATTTTTGCGGTGACATATAAGTATGTTTACAGAATCGCCTAGCCGAAGACAGTGATGGAAGGCCTTCTACAAACTGAGGGCCATGGCAGTCCGCTGAATGCGAGTAGTATAGAACCGATGGAAGTGGTGACGCTTTGGAAGGTCTATGTCCAGTAGTAGACTTTCAACATAAATGACGTATTTTTTGACGTTTTTATAGTTATTGTTTATGTATTTAATTTTACGGGCCCTGCCAGAGTCTGTGTTTCCTGATAGCTACAACCTGGGAGTCTTTAAGTCAAGAGTGAATAGGTTACTTCTAGGCAAGCGTGCTCCATCTTCGACCGCATCATTGCTTACCATCAGGTGAGATAGTGGTCGCACAACAAAAAAAATAAAAATAAATAAAGCATTAAATTAAATTAATTATAAATCAATGTACATATCTAACTTCTCACCTTTCCTGAAGAAAGTAACCTCGTTTTCATCTTTATCATCTACCTTCAGCATGGGCTTCTTCTTCAAATTGTCAAAGTGAAGATATTCAATAAGTTGTTGCTTCTGTTCGTCCGAGTAATCCTTATTTAAGAACAGACATACTCTGTCTATAACGTTACGTAAGTCCTGAAAAAATATATTTAATTATGAAAAACTTTTCAGTACACGGAGTTAGATTTTCTTTTTCGCGATTTCGGTGTTGGTTGCATGACTATCACTACAAATTATAAAATAAAGTCCTTCGCCACGTCTGTCTGTCTGTTCGCGATAAACTCAAAAACTACTGCACCGATTTTCATGCTGTTTTCATCAATGGATAGAGTGGCTCTTACGGAAGGGCTTAGCATATAATTTGTCTAGAAAAAAAATAGGGATCCTTAAGAAAATTGCTGCGCGGACGAAGACGCGGGCGAAGTGCTAGTAGTTGTATAAAATGATGACTTTTATCCAGGTTTTGCGTTCATTCTATTACACGGTGTATAACTGAAGAGTCTCAAAGTTATGAGTGTATAAGTGTACTTGGCATGGGCGCCGGGCAGGACTATTTTCAGGGGGGTGCATCTAGAAACCCCGCATTGAATAAGATTGGGTAAAATTTATTTTACCCAGTCACTCATATATAGAACTAAAGAAGACTGGTGCGAGGCAGAGCCAGGAGCTTGAAGTACCTACCTCGCCTCGGATTTGCTAGATTCTCTTTTACTACATTCCGCTTGTCAAGTATACAGGGAAATTGAAAAAATAATCAAAAACTCTTAATGTAGCCAAAAACAATTTATTTTCATTTATTTGAACTCTTTAAAATTCGTGTATACTACGCGCGCGCAGCCAGTGCAGCGCCGCCGCGCCGGCCGGGCGGCGGCCTTCGTCATCCCCCTCATAAAGAATATGCAGAATTTAGATTATGTTTATATTTTTTGTATGGAAAAAAAAATGTTTCGAATTTTTAAAAGTCGTAGAGCAAATGTTTTTCAGGGTCATGATACGAAGTCAGGATTAAGAGGTTTCGGGTATTTTTTCAATTACCCTGTATATTCTTTTATTTCTTCACGTTTTTTTTATTTATTTATTTTATTTTATTTATTTTTATTTATTAGGGAAAATAAACGGTTACACATAATAATATATATTACAATCAATATTGATAAAAGAGCAAAACAAGTGTGAAACCAACAACATTTTCCACATAATATAAAATTATTTTATAAAAAACAACTACGACGTGCGCTCTCAATAGTTTTTATGTTCATTTTCAATAATTGAAAGCTTTTTACCCCTTTTCCAGCGCCTATGGTACTTGGGTAAGCCTTCACGATCGGTGATAGGATCATCACTCAACATCCGACAAGAAAGAGGTCAATATAAGCTCAAAATTCGAAATAACAAGGAAAAGGGTGTTGTTTTTCCAATACTTACATTCTGCATATCTTCATAAAATAGGAACATCATGTTAGGATGGTCTCGTTTCTGCCAAGCCTCTTCCACATGCGGAAATATTGGCGTGTGTATTACTGAAAATAAAGAAATAATATCATTTCACCAGTACTTTTGTCCCATGGGATTGGCCTTATTGCTGCATAAGCTGAACTGGGTGGCTAAACGGCCACTTTAGGAGAATCATAATATTAATAATAATAATAATTTAATTTTTTTTTACCCCACCACCGTATCTCTACGTTGACGTCGTGGTGGGGCTTGCGTGCCCCAATGAACCTTAGGTACTCATACTTAGGGTGAGGGGCCAGACAAAGAGAGATACAATCCGCAAGGCAGTTTTGTGGCGAACTGTTGGGCAGTAGCGACCCCAAGGACCTGATCTCCCGGGAGAAGTCTTGTTCTTCATCTCCAGCTTGCCTTTATTGGCTGGCTGGAGTAAACACTGACGAGGAACAGAGCTCCCACCTCTTTCTTGCCTTAATCGGCCGGTCTGAGTGGAGATTCGCAAGAGCAAACGTGCTCGGGAGAAGGATGTATAATCCAGTAAGATGCTGGTAGGGATCTTGACCGTACTTCCGGGATTGTCCTGATAGCCGTGGTATACCTCTCCACTCCTCTAGCACCTCAGGATATGTTGCCTCCTTGGAGCTACATCACTTTGTGCTAGCGACCGTTTTCGGGGGCCCATTTATTGAGTGTGCAAGTCACCCCCTGCCATTTTAAAGCCGTGTATATTTTCAGTGGTCAGGCAGGGGCCAATAGTTCTTTCATAGTAGGTATACGTTAATGAATCCACTAAACCACCCAAACCCGTAGCCTGTCACCTTTTGTTTCCATATTATGCAATAGTTTTGCACCTACCGGGGATTGTCCTTAGGTATACTTTGATAGTGCATATAGGGATAATCGTCGGTTGGTGCCCCATTCCATTAGAAATGTCTAACGGGGCCTCTGCGAGTTGGCTTCGGCCCCTCGTACGCCTACCAAAGGACCGGGACCTCACAGTCCCGAGATAAAAAAAAAAAAAAAAAATTTTTTTACTTCAGATACCAATCATCCATATTTAAAATTCGTACACATGTCAACTTAAAAAATATCCACAAAAATAAAATTGAAATTAAATTTTAACTGAATTCACACAACAAACTGTCAAATTTCATTTTCATCTTTATCGCTAACACATTAGGTTCAAGATTGATTGGGAAAATTTGACAGTGACGGGTAGCGTGATGTGCTTTCTGATTCTGCTAAACTGGCCTTTTTAGACCCACTGATTATTGTGGCATAGATTATAGACGTAGATGAAGCAAAACAAATGACAAGCTAAGGGCATAGCGCGAACGTTTTGACGTATAGTCTACGTTACAGTATCGTTAATGTAAGTGAATTTTGAATATTATAAAAAAACTGGCCAAGTGCGAGTCGGACTCGCATGCAAAGGGTTCCGAACGAATTTAATTTATTTAACCTGTTATTTTAACACTGCAGACTTCTAATACTATGTCGTCATCACTACGTCATTTTTCGTCTAATTTCTTGAATAACTTCTAAACCATTTATTTTAAAATTATGAAAAAAATATAATTTAAACTCTCACAGTAAGCTCTTTGATTTGATATGTCACACGATATTGTTAAAAAACCTCTTTTTAAATTTTCTAGTTTGACTCCCATTCTAAAAAATTAATAATTTACGTAACGCGTCCGTGTTTGGGGCATAGAAGTCCTTATGTCAGGCTTATGTGTGCCAAATTTCAACAGAATCGGTCCAGTGGATCCGGAGAAAACTGGCTGTGACAGACGGACAGACAGACAGACACCCGAGTGATCCTATAAGGGTTCCTTTTTTTTTCAGAACCCTAAAAAACCACAACCCCATAGTTTTTTAGTTTATTTTGTGCGACATTTTGTTGCATCGACCCCAAGTAACATGGGATAAGAGCAGGAAGATGATGATGATGATGATACAATAGTATCATACAAAAATAGTTCCAATTCAAATGAACATTATGTGCCAAACGAGTATTATAACTATAGTAAAATTTTACGTTACGTCACTATACCTACGTCAAAAACATGCATGCTAGGTCCTCTGAACCGTCAAATACTTTTAAGCCGTGCAACAGATGAATATTTGCAAGTGAAGAATCAAAAAACTAGCGCAGGGCATCTCCCAGCTAGATGGTCCAAGACCTAAGGAGGACTGGACGTAAAAGGCGAAGAACTCGATGTTAAACGTGAACTTACTGTCCAATGAAGGAAACGTGATAAGCTAAGTTACTAATTGCCTTGTTTATACTCACTTAAATCATTCTTGAAGAGGTTCCAGAACTCCTTGAATTCCACACTGTCATCGAAGTACCTGAACAGCTTGTGTGCGAAGTGAAATGATACTGCCACGTCCCGAGGGTCTCGGGCTACGTAGAATACCTTCGAAACGAAAGAAAGAGACAGATATAGTTTTATTTACCTATTAGTTACAATATCTTATCCAGGTACGGTACCCGAAGAAAGAAAAAAGAACGGCCTAGTGCGTGTCGGGCTTCGCACAGTGTAGGGTTCCGCACTAACACTCCCGCTCCGTAAACTATGACAGTGCAATAGCAATTTACACGTTAGGTACATTACAAAGCTACAAAATACTGCATTTTTTCTTTTTTTAACCATAGATAGCAGTAATTGTTGTTTTTTTAACTAAGACTTGGCTAAACTATTGAGGTTCATCGTTCAACTACGGAATCGTAAAAAAACTTAATGAAGGAAGTGCGAACTATAAACTTTCTCTGTGAATGAATCAGAAAGAATTAGCAATAAGTTTTCTTAGTTAGTCGTGATAAGAAAAGACCTGCCAAATATACGCTGCTATGTGGAACATAAGCCATATTTTCATACAGCAGATATTTACATTAGGTACCCAATAGTTAAGTAATTTAATTCCGAGGGCATGGAATTCGGTCAAAAATATGGGTCGCAATTTATTGGATCCAACATAGAACCCTCTTGGGATATTAAAAATCAGCGGACGGAATTCTGTGCAAAAATTGATTAAAAGAAAAAAAAATCTTACTTTAGCCGTCTCAAGTAATTTTGGCGGGAGAAGTGACAGCGGTAAATGTGATTTGACGTATCTCGGTGACGTCAGATTCGGCAAACTTCGGAAGTCTTCGTAGGTCGCTCGGGGAGCATTGGGGTCTGTAGATTCAGCTCGTATCTCCGACTTTTGGGTTGGGTGCCTGTGACAAGTTTATAAACTTTCAGTTGTAGATTATCTTGTTAAGTGGTCTGATTAATCCTTTGCAGGCTTGAACTCTGTTATATTTTACAAAAGTTTGAGAGCTAAATAATATTTGAGCCTCGACGTTTGCGGGGCCCAAAATGTCCTTTGATTTCTGGTTTTGTCTATGATGGCTCTCGCTCTTATAGTTCTTGAAAGCATGACTGCTGACGTAATGATGACGCGGTCAAGTTTAATTGATTATCAAATTACATTGATTGATATTTGATTGGTTAGTCAGTAGTACCTAAGGCTAGCTCTGAATTGTTGGAATCCGATAATCATCCGTGCCATCATGAATTATTCACCTATGCGCCACTACTTATCACCTAAATTTTGCCAAAAGTCGATTGATTTTGTATCTGTACCTATCAATCATCCATTGGACTTTCTTAGCAGTGACGGTAATAAATTTATTGTTATATCCAGATAACAAGAAACGTATTATCGACCTAATTAATAGATCATTAGGTCGATAACTTAAAATTGAAATAGTAAAACTACTGACGTTTATTATGTTACGGAATGTGAATCATCAGAGATTCAAGTCCTACTCAATGAGATAACTACGTTTTCGTGCCTCCTCTGCAAATAAAATCAAATAATTTCATTTTTCTCATTGAGCCTACGGAAGCATATTCTCTGGCGTAGCAGGTCGCTCTCTTCCGGTTTACCTGTAGGTCTCGATCAAGCCGGTAACACGTGTCGTGTAATCGTGTTGAGACAACAGTTTTGAGTCGATCAACAGAGGGTCGCCAAACTCAAGTGGCTGTAGGCACGGCACATTGCTTGCAAAACAGATGGAAGATGGGGACGAAAAGTTCTGGAGTGGCGATCGCGTACCGGAAGACGCAACTTTAGAAGGCCTCCCACAAGGTTGACCTATGACCTGGTGAGGGTCGCGGGCAGCCGATGTTTGCGAGGCGCCAGTACTGGCTGTTGTGGCGACACGCGCGGCGAGCCCTATGTCCAGCAGTTGACATCTTTCGGCTGATATGACGATGATGATGAGTTTTGTTTGTCATGGGATGCTCCAGCTTTGTCTGCACTAGTTATTATCCGATACAATTGAAATCAATCGCCACCGACTCAAAGGGTAACCAACGGAACGGAACCCTATTACTAAGCCGCTTTATTAATATATATATAAATTAATAAACATACACACACACACACACACACACATACACACACACACATTTATATTTAATAAAGCGCTATACTAATTTTTAGGGTTCTGTACCCAAAGGGTAACCAACGGAACCTTATTACTAAGCCTCCGCTTGTCCGTCCGTCTGTCTATCAGCGGGCTGTATTTCAAGAACCGTAATAGGTAGTCGAAATGAAAAAATCGAAGAATAAAAAACCGGCTAAGTGCGAGTCGGATTCGCACACAAAAGGCTCCGTACCACAAACCTTAATTCAACCTATTTGTTGTTATAGCGACAATAGAAATGAAAATTTCAACTGTCTACCTATTACGGTTCTTGAGATACAGCCCGCTGACAGATATACGGATGGATGGACAGACGGACGGATGGACAGCGGAGGCCGAGACAGAGGAGTTCCGTTTTATAGATAGATATGTTTATTTTGTAAAACATGAGTACATAATACAGGTCTTATAAATAATGGTTACCGTTGGTTGTTACCCCTTAGGTAAGAAACCATAAAAATTAAGGGGGCTTACACACAAGATATGTTTTTTTTTTCGGTTTATGGTACGTAACCCATCGGGTTAGCCGGTTTTTAGGTTACCTACCGTTGGTTTTAAAAAGCCCATAAGATAGTAAGGGTTGCTATTGAAATATGAACTTTGTCCATTTCTTCATAGAGTTTCTTCTTCCAAGCTTTGGTAATTATCTCGCAATTCAAATACTTAAAGAATTTTAGATGTCCGTGTTTACTACTTAAGTACTTAGTATGAATTGGACCTATCAGGTATTTGTTGCTTGTTTACCACCCAATAACATAAAACAACAGTTATTCTAGGAAGAGTAAACATTGTAAGTTAACTTAGTTTATTTGAACTCCGATAATCTGCGACTATCTGTGTGTGTTACGATAATGGTAGCCATACCTACCATAGATAACAAAATATTTTGACTGCTATCATCGCGTATCGATACATGATACTGCACTGATATGCCTCGGGTCCATATTGGCTCACCTAAAGTACTTTACCCGAAATTGTTCTTCCTAATGATTTGTAATCCGAATGATCACTCTTCCTAAAATTTTTCATCCTAAAATTTTCATTCATACTATTTGTAGTGCTACCGGCGATGTTCATAACACTCATGTTTCCGAAAATTGTTATTAATAATATCATTAATGTAAATAAATTTAAAATCCTACTGTTTTTTATCACAACGCTTTTATCCCTAAACATAATTACCATAATATTTTCACTCATACTCAGAAAGAAACATTTACCAAGTGTAATAAAAAATATATGTCGTCTTGGGGGCATTATGAAAAAAATACTTAAAAAAATTTCGCGACCAATTTCGAGGTAGCGCTCGCCGGCCGCTGCCGCGGCACCGCTCGCTTCGCTTGCTCGGCTCGCGCGTAGTTGGTCACAGTTCTAACCTTTTTTTTTTTTTTTAACGTGGGGAAATCCTCATGGATGTCCTCCGCCCTGGGAGGGGTCTGTCAGACTCTTACTGACTAAAACCACAGTTCTAACCTAACCTATGGATCCCTTCCAAAACACCAAGAAACTTTTAGCCTTAGAATAAAAAGAAATCTGAACAAAAAAGATATGACTTTAAATAATAGTGTAAAAGATGGTTATGTTGAGAAAATATAGGAAAACAAACAAAAGTATATTAGATGTTTATTGCTATTGACAATATGAAGTTGAATGCTTCAGAATTATGAACATTAGAGACAGAGTAGTTAGGAATTGTGATTGTTAGGATAAAAATGTTAGGAAGAACATTTTCGGATTTCCAATTATCGGACTTGAAAATTTAGGTGAACTTTGGCGCACCCCTATAATGTAATCCTAACTAATATCATAATGTAGGGTCTGTGACCAACATTATCTAACCCACTTGATTATTAGCGAATAGTAGTCAAGTGTGTTAAATATAAATAATTTTGGTCACAGAACTCACAGACTGTACATGCCAGTGAGTATTTTCATAAGCAAGTCAAATATATACTTACTAATATTATATGTAAATGCAAAAGTTTGGTTGTTTGCTATAGAATCACGTCAGAACAGTTGAACGGATCTTGATGAAATTTGGAACAGAGGTAGATTATAGTCTGGAATAACACATAAGATACTTTATCCCGGGAGTATGTTCCCTTGGGATAATCTGCGACATTCACGCGGGCAGAGCAGCGGGCGGCTGCTAGTGTTCTATAAAGCCATACATTGGGTTTCAGTCTCCCACACCATGTTACGTATTTAAAGCAAGATTTTGCTGAGACTTTAAAATGAAACCCTCAATACCCGACACTCAGACTCAGTAGTCAAATGCAAGATCCATTGCTCAGCAGGCATGTATGGGAGCACTTTGTTTCGTATTATATTAGAATAGAAGATACAAGAGCGAGCGAAACGAGCTAGAAGTGTTTTACCGACCCTCGCAGTCTGCCTTCCGTGCTGTTTGATAACAAGCAATAGAATCGCTTTATTTACCTAGCCTGTAGCTAGTCTGTTGTTTCTCACAAACATATCCCTCGCTAGCTAAGTTAAGAACCAACAGAATCACTACATTTATCTAGCCTGTAGCGAGTCTGTTGTTTCTCACAAACATTTTCCTCGCTACGCTACGTTAAGAACCAATAGAATCACTACACTTACCTAGCCTGTAGCGAGTCTGTTGTTTCTCACAAACATATCCCTCGCTACGCTACATAAAGAACCAACAGAATCGCTACATTTACCTAGCCTGTAGCGAGTCTGTTGTTTCTCACAAATATTTCCCTCGCTACGCTACGTTAAGAACCAATAGAATCACTACACTTACCTAGCCTGTAGCTAGTCTGTTGGTTCTCACAAACATATCCTTCGCTATACGCATCCTCGCCATCCCTGGTGGAAACGCACCCTTAGACTAAGGTTAAATACAACACAGGAGATATCCATCAAACTTACTCAATATAAGTGTATCTTCTAGTAACTGACATTTCCCTCGCAGTCTCGAATTCGAGGTTGTTGGCGACCAACCACACGAGTTCTTGTAGCCAAGTGGTTCCTGAAACATAACGTAGAATTATCATCATAACAGCTCTTTCCTACTTGTCGGCTGCCGGGCCCGGATTTTAACCAGATGTTGCAGTGGCAGAGCATGTGAAGCTATTGATACTTGTCCGAATCCGATTTGACTTACAGCCCGTTCTCCCTTGTCGGTTGTCGGGCCTGACACCCGATTATCGTGTGCAGTTGTTTTTCAGTTTTCTGTATAAATTATGTATTAGTTTATAGTTATTGTTTTATGCTTATTTCAGCCTCAGTTGCCTGAAATAAAGCATAAATAATAATCTATACTAATCTATAATAATCTATACTAATCTATAATAATCTATACTGGTCTATACTAATCTATACTACTCTATACTAATTTATACTAATCTATACTAATCTATACTAATCTATACTAATCTATACTAATCTATACTAATCTATACTTATCTATACTAATCTATACTAATCTATACTAATCTATACTAATCTATACTAATCTATACTAATCTATACTAATCTACACTAATCTATACTAATCTATACTAATCTATACTAATCTATACTAATCTATATCTATACTAATATATAAAGCTGAAGAGTTTGTTTGTTTGTTTGCTTGAACGCGCTAATCTCGGAAACTAATGGTCCGATTTGAAAAATTCTTTCAGTGTTAGACAGCCCATTTATCGAGGAAGGCTAAAGGCTATATATCATCACGCTAAGACCAATAGGAGCGGAGCAGTAATGAAAAATGTGACGCAAACGCAGTTGTGCGGGTCAGCTAGTGGTAATATATAATTAACTAGCTTTTGCCCGCGACTTCGTACGCGCATATCCCGTTTTTTCCCGTTCCAAAAAACTATCCTATCTTTTAAATTGGATCAAATAACAGTTAGTTACAACAGTTTCATCAAAATCGGTTCAGTAGTTTAGGAGTCCATCGCGGACAAACAACGTGACACGTGATTTATATATATTAAGATTGTAGCTAATTGGTGTCAAATTCCAAGTAATTAGTAAAGTATTGGAGTTTAACTAAAAAAAACAGGTTTGAACATTAATTTGTATGTTGATGTTTGTAGTAGATAATAATACCAGTTATGATTAATGACAAAAATGCACGACTTGGTAGAATATGGTATTTGATTGGCTTTTTTATTAATTGCGTGTGACATTATTCTTCGCTTAGTATCATAACTCATAAATAACAGTGCATCTTTTGGTTTTCTTTTTGAAGTTGAATTTTACTGTTTTCCGGTTGCAGTGAATGAGAATGTGTAGCGAGCTTGTCCCAAAAAAAAGGTCAATGAGAGTAGCCGAGGATCGAGTTAATGAGCGTAAGATTAGGAGGGATATATCCAGCACTGGATTACCATAGGCTATGCTTATCATGCCAATATGACTTCAAGAGGTGTCTTACCTGATCTAGAAAACGTGGCGATCCATATGTCATCAGGTCTGACTTCTAGGTTATACAATTCTGAGGCGTGGTCCCCATAACCTGCATTTGCAATGTACCCCTTTGGACCTACTCGAATGAAGGGTCTGACGTAATCTGTAGACGAAAAATACAAAATTTAACAAGTAAATGGCTAATTCTAATCATAATCTTATGTCGTATGACCCAGTTACTGGGTTTTGGTGGTAAGATAGGATGTTGTTCAATATGAAATTGGCAATCGATTCCAACGTACTTAATTACGAAAAAGTTAAATGATGGTCCCATATCAAACTGTAAATCTGTATCCACCGTGTCTCCTCTCTACAATATTCTGTCTTATTTATAAATGTTCTAAGGATATTATTACTTTGAAATACTGATCAGCAAATTCTTAATTCATGTAGAGATTTTTTTTTTTTTTTTTTTAAATGAGTTTGTTAGTTTTTTTATTCTAGACGAGTCCGTTGGAAAATTGCATAGTTAAAATTCTGTTTTTAATTTGCGGTTCACTGCTATTCAATAAGACAAATGCAAGAAGAGAGATCAGAGATCGCCGTGGAATTATTATTCTTTTATTAGAATGTCTTACCTTTATAATACTTTTTAATAATTTTGTCCTCCTCTTCAGTTACATTTTTAATTTCATACGGAAATTCCAGAGATGCCATTTTGTCTTTCTGAAAAAGAAATGATGGTTCATTATTACTTCATGGACTTTTCTTGCTGCCATTTTGAGGAATTGTAAGTTTAATAAAATAATTAAATAAAGGCTGAGCACAAACGAGTTTAATTTGACGTTATTAATTAACTTCTGCTTAGTAGGCTATTACTTCTCCAGGGTCCTATCTATCAAAATCAGTTCCGGGATTTAGGTGTGAAAACATTTATAGTATTGTAATCTCTATCCATGCTTTTTCAAAATCTCGTTGGGTATTCAAATTGGCAATGCAAATAAAACAGTTTAAATAGGGTACTCACTCAATACTAGTACTTGTTCTTCAAATATCACACAGTAACTACAATATACTCATGCAAATATGGGTTTACAAGAATTACAGCAGCAATTCTTCTTGGAAATGGTTTCTTCTTGACGAACGAAAATGGACTGCCCAAAACAGTACGGAGCGCGTTATTTAAAAGCGGCGGTTCACGCACAGACTACATAGGGTTCACGGCAGTAGCACCGCATTAACCGGTAGCAGTCCATTTTTGTTGCCAGTAGTACAAAAACAAGATTTTAAATGTTACTTCTACAGAAAAAACACTATATTAAATTAATTATTTAAATTGGTAACAGTATTAATTTGGATGGAGAAACTGAGTGAACTGTAGGATTATTAAAATTAAATGATCGTGCCAGTGATTCTGACATAGTTGTTAAAACGTTACTCAACACTGTGACTGTTACTGTGTAGAACTTATTTTCGCAAAAAAAAAAATGCGTTGATAACTTGTGTGTCGTCATATTTCAGTACACTTTTTACAGAATAGCGACGTCACAAGCCCCACTCCTGATCTTTGATGCGTATTATCTTCGTTGATTTTTTATTGATTTGTTAAAGCAAAAAGTATGTCTTCAAAATTTGTCGCCTAAATCTATACTAATATATAAAGCTGAAGAGTTTGTTTGTTTTCTTGAACGCGCTAATCTCAGGACCTGGCGCTGGTCCGATTTGAAAAATTATTTCAGTGTTAGATAGCCTATTTAGCAAGAAAGGCTATAGGCTATATAACATCACGCTAAGACTAATAGGAGTGGAGCATTATTGAAAAAAGTGACGTAGACGAAGTAAAAAAAAAGAAGAAAAATAAAAAGAAGAAGAACAAAAATATGATTCTACTAAGAATCATATTTTTTTACTCAGGGGTCATCCCTATAGCTCAAGTTAGTTGCATTGGGTTTTGCTCGACTGAAATAAAATCAGCCAATCAAATCAGTTGACAACCTTTGGCAAGGTAAAACGGTTTGATAAGTAAAACGATTGCATCCACAACAAGCACATATGAAAACAAAAACTCTGACATCAGAGAAATCGTTTAAGATTCATTCGAAATTCAAGCGTGAATATTAATCCTCCGTTTCATTACTTATGAATCAACGGTGACAGACGAACTGACAGATAAGTACAGTCAGTGACAGAACTCATCGCGGGCATCGGAACAATGTTAATGAATAACGCATCACTACCGGTTCGCTTTATGAACGCGGGTACAATGGCGGACAGAATTCATAACCTGTTCGGGAAATATTATTTTAAGAAAACTGGGACCAAATTATGACGTGTTCAAGTTATTATTATTGTAGTGAGAGAGAGATGGGGCTATACAAGACGAATTATATAATGCTATTTCTTTTTCAAAACGGATACATAATGGCAATGACACGTTGTAATTCGGCTTCTGGTGTAATTAGTTCAATGAAAATGAAAAATGAAAATGAAAAAATTGTTTTATTCAATTACAAACAAAGTTTGTTCAACAGTATTGAGGTTGACCTCTCCTTTTAAGTGTGAAAACACTTGTGCCAGAAAAGGCCGCTCTCCCTTAACTTGATTACATTTATATATATTTATAACTTAAATATTAAATCTATATGGTATGCAAAAGAAAACTAAGTAAATCTAAAAAGTAAATCTATGTGAGCACGCATGCAATGTGCGCACATGTGTGTAGAAGCGTGACTTATGGTGCTTGTGCTTATGTGTGCGACTGTGTCTGTGGGTGAGTTTGTATGTGCGTGTGACTGTGACTGTGTAGTGTGTGTGAGTGTGTGAATTAGGGTAGGTAATGGGATATTTATTTATTGATGTATTGATGTTTCATACATATACATACATATATTCGTATTTATTTATTTAGGTTCTTTTTATTTATATATAAATACATACAAGTGTAAACATGACTTAACATGACATATTATACATTATTAATTAATAATACGGATAATCATATTCTCAGTTTCTTCGTAGGCTAGAGTTTTTAGCCACTCAGTCACCATCCGTTTACATTCCAAAGTAGTTTTTGTATATATTTTAAGAATTTTATTAATTGTGTTATATAGATGCGAAGATTGATTTAAATATTGGTGTCTAGCAAAGTAAGTTCTACATGCGCGTGTTTTAGTTACTATATCATTTCGTCTTTTTGTTAATAAAGTGGGATCAACTGAAAGCGACTTATGTTTTTTTAGAGTGGCGTGTAAGATATAAAATTTACGGATAGTTAATACATTGGCTATTGAGTAAAGAGTAGCTGTTGGGAACCTAAGTTTTTTAAAAAACATAACCTTCAAAAGTATCCTTTGAGCACGTTCCACCTCGAGGAATTTCATTTTAAATGCGCCCCCCATGCTGGAATGCAGTAGATCATGATTGACTGAGCCAAAGCAACATAGACCTTTTTGAGTAGTTCAACGCTAGCCGAATGTCTAAGAATTTTAAAAATCCAGATCAACTTCATAATTCTACCACCGATTAGATCAATCTGAGAGTGCCAAGACAGCCTATTGTCAATCATAACTCCCAAGTATTTTGTGGTATCTATCTTGTTTATTGTAGGGCAGTTACAGCTGTTGTTAGTACCAAGGCAGTTATGTATTCTAAGACTATACTCTGGGCGAGGTTGAGTCCTACTGTCGATTGTGAAACACATATAGTTGGTCTTTGAGGTGTTCAGGGTGAGCAAATTCTTCCTCAGCCATAGGGCAGTGATAGCCAGAGCAGATTCAGCATCCCTCTTTATGATGTCCCAGGATTTTCCCGTTATTACCATAGCAGTATCGTCAGCATATGAAAAGACTTTAGTGTTGTTGGAATTCAAGTTGCAGAGCTCATTTATGTAGATGAGGAATAGTGTTGGCCTCAGGACGGAGCCCTGGGGCACCCCGAAAGTCAGTTCAGCTTCATCACTCACTAAGTTCACTTGAGTAAAATCATTAATTTTGGAGGCTTTTTAAAAATATATCTGAAATTCATATGTAACATCAGTTTTATTTCCTAATCAGTCAGTGGCTAGAATTGTTTTCCAAAAAGTGGACGATGGTAAAAAAGTATTTGCGAATAATAGTTTTAACCCTCGTCAAAAGGAAGCAAAAAACCATTCAGAATAAAAAAAGATATTGTTCGGCAAGTAGCTATATGAGATTTGCAGAAGACCTTGTAGTTTTCGCTGAAAACTTCGTAGACCTCCAGAAAATGCTACAAAACCTCCAGAAAATGCTACAAAACCTTTATGATGTCTCTTTTAAAGTAGGACTAAGCATGAATATGGCCAAGACGAAAGTTATGGCAAGTGTGTCCGGCAATTCAAACCCTCCTGTTGAAGTTGGGAATAAGGGGTTGGAGATGGTTGACAAATATGTGTACCTTGGCCAAATTCTTTAATTTGGCAAAGAACACCAGCAAACGGAGGTATCGAGAAGAATACAGATTGGGTGGGCCACTTTTAGTAAATTGGCAGCATTCTAAAGTTAGCCTAAATTCCACAATGTCTAAAGTCCCGCCTCTATAACTAGTGTGTTTTGTCCACCATGACTTACGGTGCCGAGACATGAACGCTTACACAGGAGACTGTGTACAGGCTGAGAGTTGCACAGAGAGCTATGGAACGTTCCATGCTAGGCATACGGCTAATGCACCGAGTCCCAAACGTCGAAATCCGAAGACGTACGAAGGTTTTCGACATCGGAAAACGAATTGCGGAACTAAAATGGAGCTGGACAGGACACCTGGCAAGGCGCGGTGATGATAAGTGGAGTAAGTTGAGTAAAGCAGTGACCGAGTGGCGTCCAAGGACTGAAAGAAGAAGTGTTGGTCGACCGGCGGCGAGATGGACGGATGACATTGTTGCCATCGCAGGAAGATCCTGGATGAGGCTGGCACAGGAGCGTGGGGATTGAAACAAGAAAAGAGAGACCTATGCTCAGCAGTGGGCGAAGTCGGGCTGTGGATGATGATGATGATAATGAGGTACTTATAAGTAATTGGAACTGCTAAACAACGCTAAAAATACATTTATTTTTAAATGTCCAAATATCTTTGGCCAACAGTGCTCAAATGAGACACTTCGGTTGCTCAATTTTAATTACAAGAAAGCTAAAATTAAATCGATCCGTGTCGAGATCAAAGTGGATGGGCCACAAAGGTGAAATTGCTTTGAAGTGTCGCAGCAGCTAACGAGGGAAGTGGAGGGGTGTTGCGGGCTGGGCGCACACGAATCTAGTTCTAATCAACAGCTACATTTAATTGCTAGATGGTTTGGCTTTGACTGATTATACCTTCTCATTAAGGCTCCATATAATTGGGAATTCGCGTAATGATACGATAAGCGCATAAGATCAGTTATTAGTGGAGGATCCGATGGCATTATTATTTTTAATGTAACCATGACCAATAAATTGTCAGCAGGATTTCACGTCATCGGCACAGTGCTGTTATTTAACACTAGTGGACGTCACGTGGTTTCACCCGCGTACTTCCCGTTCCCGTGGGAGTACGGGGATAAAATATAGCCTATGTTACTCCCTGATAATGTAGCTATCCATTGCTGAAAGAATTTTTCAGATCGGTCCAGTAGTTTCGGAGCCTATTCATTTCAAACAAACAAACAAATCTTTCCTCTTTATAATATTAGTGTAGATATATTTTGTAATCCCCTTTATATATTTGTAATCTATACATATAATAAAATCGTAGACCGACCGTGTCTGTACATTGAATATTTTTGCATGAAAATTACACAGAAAACTCAGGAAAAAGGTATAAAACACAAAAATGCAATTTTTGAAATTTTTGTCTGTTTGTCTGTTTGTCTGTTTGTCTGTGCGTTTGTGGGAGCATCACGCTTAAACCACAGATTAGATTGCAAATCTAAGTCCTTAAAAATATAAAGTGATAACTCGAGTAACATTTAACGTTTATTTCATCAAAATAGACCCACAAAATCAAAAGATATTGAATTTTTAAGTTTAGGAAGAAACTTCCTAATGTATTCTGATGAGTCAGAGCGCCATCTATTGAGAAAAATAAAATGCACGAAAGCATTCAAAATTGTTGAGTTATTTGTGAAACTTTTAATACGTGGCAAAATAAGAGTGATCATTTTATACCTTTTCGTTATTGATCGACACCAACGATCCACAAAATCAAAATATATTGAATTTTTAGTTTTGTAAGAAACTTCCTTATTTATTCTGATTATTCAGAGCGCCATCTATTGAGGACCCAAAAAATGCATGAAAGCATGAATGTTACACCAAAACACATTGATTGATTTATTTGTGAAACTTTTAATACGTAGACGTAGCAAAATAAAAGTAAACATTTTAATACCTTATCGTTATTTACAGTTACGTACGGGCTTCTTATTTAACGTCTTCCGCTGCCAAATATTTTGTCAGTTTACATAGTCGATAGATGGCGTTGCACTGATGACGCGTTTTTCTGAATTGCGGTGTTAAGATTTTCCGCTGGAGAATGACCTCACACAATTTCTAAACACAGTCGTGTTTCGAATGAATTTCGGTTTGGTCTCTGAAAGGTCTTAAGCTGTTAGGGACCATAATTGGTTAAATCTCTGGTGCTGGTTTCGTTTAAAGTGCATTTATCGTAGACTCTAAAACTGATTTAGTTTTGCGAAGTTCTGGACGGTTCGACTTACGGATCAGGCCTGTAGGGTTCCGTACCAAAGGTGCTGTGCTGACGGGACCCTACTGCTAGGCCTCCGCGATTGATTCCGTTTAGAGCAAAGCAACGAACGGTTCGATTAGCGAAACAAGGCGAATAATAATAAGGTACCGTACCAAAGGTGGTCACGGTGACGGGAGCGATCGATTTTGGGAGGCTACTCTCTAAGTCCGAAGTCCGTAGTTTCGGGCTTAGTTGCGGACGTATTCTACTCCGTATCACCTACAGACTTACGATTAGTCCCGAACCCGAACTAAGAATGAATAACAACACGATTTCACAGTAACTGTCAAATCGTGTTATCATTAGTTCTCATTGGTTAGGTGATACGGAGTGGAATATTTTTTTTTTACAATAGATAGGCATACGTTTGACCACTATCTCACCTGATGGTAAGCGATGATGCGGTCGAAGATGGAGCACGTTTGCCTAGAAGCAACCTATTCACTTTTGTCTTAAAGACTCCCAGGTTGCCCGCAACTAAGTTTTTCATTCGTGCTAAGTATCAAACGGTTCGATTTGCGAGCCAAGGCAAATTATAGGGTTCCGTGCCAAAGTTGCTAACGGAACCCTTTTTTTTAATAAGCCACCACTGTACGTCTTCCTTCAGTTTATGCGTTTATATTTGTCTCGCTAATATAAAAAATGTCTTCTAGAAAAAGGTCGAATCTTTCACAATATAGCAAAATTCTTAATCTATACATATAATAAAATCGTAGACTAACCGTGTCTGTACATTGAATATTTTTGCTTGAAAATTACACAAAAAATTCAGGAAAAAGGTATAAAACACAAAAATTCAATTTTTGAAATTTTTGTCTGTTTGTCTGTGCGTTTGTGGGAGCATCACGCATAAACCACAGATTGGATTGCAAATCTAAGTACTTAAAAATATTAAGTGATACCCCGAGGAAAACTTAGCGTTTATTTCATCAAAATCGACCCACAAAATCAAAAGATATTGAATTTTTAAGTTTAGGAAGAAACTTCCTAATGTATTCTAATGAGTCAGAGCGCCATCTATTGAGAAAAAATAAAATGTATGAAAGCATTCAAAATTGTTGAGTTATTTGTGAAACTTTTAATACGTGGCAAAACAAAAGTGATCATTTTTATACCTTTTCGTTATTGATCGACACCAACGATCCACAAAATCAAAATTTATTGAATTTTTAGTTTAGTAAGAAACTTCCTAATTTATTCTGATCAGTCAGAGCGCCATCTATTGAGGAATAAAAAAATGCATGAAAGCATAAATGTTGCACCAAAACACATTGATTGAGTTATTTGTGAAACTTTTAATACGTAGACGTAGCAAAATAAAAGTAAACATTTTAATACCTTATCGTTATTTAACGTCTTCCGCTGCCAAGTGTTAAGATTTTCCGCTGGAGAATGACCTCACACGATTTTTAAACACAGTCGTGTTCGTAGGAATTTCGGATTGGTCTCTAAAAGGTCTTAAACTGTTAGGGACCAAAATTGCTTAAATCTCCGAGTTGTGCTGGTTTCGTTTAAAGTGCATTTATCGTAGTTTTGCGAAGTACTCTACGGTTCGACTGGCGGATCAGGCCTGTAGGGTTCCGTACCAAAGGTGCTGTGCTGACGGGACGCTACTGCTAAGCCTCCGCGATTGATTCCGTTTAGAGCGAAGCAACGAACGGTTCGATTTGCGAAACAAGGCTGATAATAATAAGGTACCGAACCAAAGGTGGTCACGGTGACGGGAACGATCGATTTTGGGGGGCTACTCTCTAACTCTGAAGTCCGAAGTCCGTAGTTTCGGGCTTAGTTGCGGGCGGGCGTATTCTACTCCGTAGGTATCACACTACAGACACGATTAGTCCCGAACCCGAACTGAGAATGAATGACAACACGATTTCACAGTAACTGTCAATTCGTGTTATCATTAGTTCTCAGTGGTTAGGTGATACGGAGTTCAATATTTTTTGTTTTCTTCTTAATATATAAGTAAAACAAAGTCGGGTTTGTTCGAACACTTTTCTAACTAACTCGAGCGATTTTGATAGTTTTTGTGTTTTTGGATAAGTCTTTGTCCAGAATAGCATAATAAGAATTAAAATACAAAAAAAATGAGTATGTAGGTAGGAAGGGTAGGGAGGTAGGCAGGTAGGTAGCGTAGGTAGGTAGGGTAGGTAGGGTAGGTAAGGTGGGTAGCTATGGTAGGTAGGTAAGTAGGTTAGGGTCGGTAGGTAGAGTAGTCAGTTGGCGGGAGCGAAGCCACGCGGGTCAGCTAGTAAGCTAATAACTAAGGTATCAAGATATAAATTGCATATTATACACCACACTCGTAAGTATGTCAAACATTAAAAAAGTTATAATGCACACCATTAGAGATCAATATTGGCATTGTAGTGGAAAATAATTATTTTTGTTTGATTTGAAAGATATGTTGAATGAAAATCACAATACACTTGGCAATCACGAATTATTTATTTTTAAGCTGGTCAACAGTTGGAGAATGTGAAATGGTATATTGTAAAACATGGTGTATTGTTATAAATACCTTTATTTAAAATTTCAGCTTTTCAATGCCGTGTCGTCTTGGCTGTACGTTGATATTTAGTCAGGACAAACGATTTTATAAGTATAGATAATACGCATTTGCCTGACCGAGTGTAGTTCTGTCACGCGTCGGAGACTGACACTGGGTTATAACCACAGAACACAATATCTAAGTATCTCCTGTAGGTCTTAGGGTGAGGCCAAACGAACGTAATTTTGTGAGTTGTGGGTCGCGTAAAATGAGTCGGCAGAATTTACGCTGCATTCGGTTTCATACTAAAGTCCTGTTTGTGCCACATGGCGACGCAAAATGAGTTGGACTTTAGCATGAAACCGAATTCCGCCGACTCATTTTACGCAACTCACAAAATTACGTTCGTTTGGCCTCACTCTTACAATCGTATTGATGATAACTTCACTAACTAAAAATACAAAGAACAGAGAGACAATGTTCGCGTCTCTGACCAAATCTGTTTATGTTTTTAAATTACTTCATAGTTTAGATAAGCGTAGACTCAGTAAATATAGAGCTAGATAATGTCTTTCTACATTCCCTATCATGGCTATATTCTCTGATGAAATAGTAGGCAGAATACACATATTATTGACAAGGCTATTGACATTATCTATACCTACTAATAATATAAAGCTGAAGATTTTGTTTGTTTGATTAAATCTCAGGAACTACTGGTCCTAATTGAAAAAAACATTTTAGTGTTGGATAGTCATTTAATCCAGGAAGGCTATAGGCTATATAACATCACGCTGCGACCAATAGGGGCAGAGCATTAATGAAGAATGTTGCAAAAACGGTTTTTTGACGCAGACGAAGTTACGCGGGTCAGCTAGTACAGAGTAGCTGGCTATTTACAGAAATAAAAGTTATTGGGCTCAAATATCATATTTGTTATAGAGCAGTTGCAACTTATTAGCCCAGTTTAAAGATTCACAAAACTGTTACGCTTCCAATGGGTTTCACCTCTTTGATGGGATTAAAAAAATAAACGCTTATTTCTGACTATATTATTTGGACCAGATTTGTGGTAATTTGTAGTAAAAATACCTTGTGATTTTGTACAGATAAAAAGAAAAAACACATGTGTGAAATATAGTGGATCCTGGGGGGCTACTCTCTAACGAAATCCGTAGTTTCGGGCTTACTTTCGGGCGGGCATTTTCTACTTCGTATCACCTAACCACTGAGAACTAATGATAACACGATTTGACAGTTACTGTGAAATCGTGTTGTCATTCATTCTCAGTTCGGGTTCGGGACTAATCGTGTCTGTAGGTGATACGGAGTAGAATACGCCCGCCCGCAACTAAGCCCGAAACTACGGATTTCGTTAGAGAGTAGCCCCCCTGAATCGAACAGCAGAGCAATAAGAGTCAATTTTCGAGTATTGCTGAAAAAATGCTGAAAAAAGCTTTTCTTCAGGTACCTACGAGATCTTTATCGAAGTGATTCTGCATTTAATACCCGGATATAAAAGACAAGTTATGTTAGTTACATAATTATCTAATCTGTACATAAAAACAAATGCGGCATAAAAGTTTTATTTGAAGATAATCGTGTGATAACAATGATAAGTGCTTACGTCCATAACGCCACTAACTTAGCTACCTACTAATAGCAATGCCTCGACATGTGACTGGGAGTCAAAGCCAGCTGTGTTTTAAGTAGTCCAGTAAAAGTATTCTATCAGATAGCCAGCTGTGTTTTAGTAGTCCAGTAAAAGTATCCTGTCAGATAGCCAGCTGTGTTTAAGTAGTCCAGTAAAAGTATCCTATCAGATAGCCAGCTGTGTTTTAGTAGTCCAGTAAAAGTATCCTATCAGATAGCCAGCTGTGTTTTAGTAGTCTAGTAAAAGTATTCTATCAGATAGCCAGCTGTGTTTTAGTAGTCCAGTAAAAGTATCCTATCAGATAGCCAGCTGTGTTTTAGTAGTCCAGTAAAAGTATCCTATCAGATAGCCAGCTGTGTTTTAGTAGTCCAGTAAAAGTATCCTATCAGATAGCCAGCTGTGTTTTAGTAGTCCAGTAAAAGTATCTTATCAGAGAGACGGCTGTGTTTTTATCAGCCAGCTGTGTCCGTATTATATCAGGGAGTCATGTGTCTTTTAGTATTTTAGTAAAAGTATCCTATAAGAGAGACAGCTGTGTTTTTAGTAGTCCAGTAAAAGTATCCTATCAGAGAGACAGCTGTGTTTTTATCAGCCAGCTGTGTCCGTATTATATCAGGGAGTCATGTGTATTTTAGTAAAAGTATCCTATAAGAGAGACAGCTGTGTTTTTAGTAGTCCAGTAAAAGTATCCTATCAGAGAGACAGCAATGTTTTTATCAGCCAGCTGTGTCCGTATTATATCAGGGAGTCAGTTGTATTTTAGTAGTCCAGTAAAAGTATCCTATCAGAGAGACAGCTGTGTTTTTAGTAGTCCAGTAAAAGTATCCTATCAGAGAGACAGCTGTGTTTTTAATAGTCCAGTAAAAGTCTCCTATCAGAGAGACAGCTGTGTTTTTATCAGCCAGCTGCGTCCGCATCACATCAGGGAGCCAGCTGTATTTTAGTAGTCCAGTAAAAGTATCCTATCAGAGAGACAGCTGTGTTCTTAAAAGTCCAGTAAAAACATCCTGATAAGGATTTGTGGTTTTTAGTAGTCTAGTAAAAGTGTTTTGCCAGGGAGCCACCTGTGTGTTTTACTAGTCTAGTAAAAGTGGCATGCCAGCTGTGTATTATTGTAAAAATAATCTGCCGAAAGTTAGCTGCATATTTTAGTAGTCAAGTTAAAGTGTCCTGCCAGGAACCCAGCTGCGCCTTCTAGTAGTCTAGTAAAAGTATCCCGCCAGGGATAAAGTAGCCGAGTAAACCAAATGACGAAATTAAAGGAACTGACGACTTTTAAGGAGGGATAGCGCCGTAGTCTATAGGTAGTTGCTGCCGGAGCATCGGTTCCGTGCTCTGCTGTATAGCTACTTCTCCTTCGTCGTTCCCTTACTGCTGAGGATCGCGACCACGTACGAGGCGTCTCCAGGCCATGCAGTCTTCTGCAGTGGACCACTCTGTATAATATGCTACCTACTACACACCACACACAAGTATAATAGGTACTCATTTGTTTTAGGTATTATTTTGGCTTTGCGGTTTATAATCGTTTTATTATTGTTGAATAATCTTAGATTAATATCTAGAAGATAGTCACCTCATTTGTTTGTTTCTTTTGGGGCCGTTTAAGTATTACGCAAGCAGAAGTTTAGGCATTTTTAACCCCACCCCTCCCCTTGTCAGCGATAGTATCTAATCAAAGCTCTTACCCCTCCCCCTGTGCTGACGTAAGTAATTTTACTCGCGCGGGGCCTATTTCCTCTACTTCTGTTATTTCTTACTTCCTTCATCTGACCAGTTGGTCACTGTGAGCACCCCAACTGCTCCCCCCGCAAAGCCCGTGCCTTTAATGGAAGCGGACCGGGCTGATGATGACGGCTTCGTGACGGTGCAAAGGAGGAAGCGCCGGCAGAGTAGCTGTAAGAACCGCTGCGGCAAGGCTCCTACGGAGCCAAACTAAAAACTCTGTGCTGCGAAGCCGAATACCCCGGTGTACATTTCCCGTCTCCACTACACCACTGACGCGGAAGACATCGTGAAGTACGTGCGCCACAGGCTGAAGTACGCACCGGGGGTGCAGCTGCTGGAGTCGCATCGCAACGTCAACTTTAAGGCGTTTGTGGTACGCATACTAACATGCTACCTGCCTCAGGTGATGGAGGAAAGCTTTTGGCTTCAGGATGTGGTTTTCCGCCGCTTTCGCGGACAAGTGCCACCAGAACGCACACGGACATAGTGCAATTAAGTGATAATAACATAGTTTTAAGTTTATTTATTTAATTGTATGTATACTTAGGTTAAGGTATTTATCTATGGGTCTTTGTAACCTGAAAATAAATGGTTTATTATTATTATTATTAACTGTGAAACATCGAGTGAGGGTAAAATCAAATAACTAGCCATAATTATGTCAAATCAAAATCTACTAAGATACGGTGCTTACGTAATACTTGAACGGCCCCTTTGGTCAAGATAAAGTTTATCTTCTATCACGCAAGCATAAGGTATTTAAGATTTATATAAAAGACGATAGATCTAGAAATAATGAAAGAAACATTATTTTTGTTACAGACCTATGTCTAGAAATGATTAGCTTAAACTTAATGGTTGCTTATTAAAAAATCAAAACTTTCTCAAGCAAATTTCAAAAGAACAATAAACGAAATAACAAAATTTAAATGACCAAATGTTTTATTTAGAAAAATCAAAAGTTGCTAGATGTAATTTTAAAATATCAAATCATAACTAATCAAATTTTATAATCACAAATGATTTCTTATTTAGAATTATTAATTTAAATGTAGGTATACTTATATTTGAAGTACATCAACCTAACCTATCCGAGTCGGGGTAGTCTGGGTCGGGGTGTTGTCATTAAACGATTTGGTCAATAGCGTTATAAATAATATAAACATTGATATTCCAGACTTTGGTCAGCTGAACTTTTGGTCAAATGACCATCGTTATTTTAAACTTTGTTGATTTGTACGTTGTTCTTTTGAAATTTGCTCAGAAAAGTTTTGATTTTCTAATATGCGACCAACTTAATAATCCTTTAAAATTATGTTACTCAAGACAAATATTAAGATTAAAGGCGGAAACCCACCGCGGCGCACGGAAAGGCTACGCACTTGTATAAGGGTTCACCTTGTATGAAAATGTATGAGATTTTCTCCACTGCAACCTACGGACATGCTACGCATCAATTGACGTCATTGGTACAACCGTGGCAAGCTCGAATATGGCACTTACATAGCTCAACGCTGTCTACGCCATGCATGCTGTGCAAGCGGTACTCGCTATACACAAATATTAATACACGACTATGTCAAAACCACATTCTTGCAAAAAAAAGTGCGTAGTCCGTGTGCCGCGGTGGGCCACGCTACAGTTGTACATAGTCTTGGGCGTGTAGCGTGTACGGCAGTGGAAACGTAGACCCACATTGTCAAACGAATGAACCCACGCAGCTAAAATGCGCCGCGTACCCGTGCACAGCGTGCACCGCGGTGGGTTTGCGCCTTGAGGTACATTTAACTGAAAACAAAAGAAAGAAAAAGGAAGTATTTTCTGTCTGTATCATATAGGTGGCAGCTACGCTTATAGAGTTAGATAGATTTTCAAAAAATAATGGACACGCATTTTTTCTTTTTTCTCTTAAACAAAAAATGAAGACGTACAGTGCGTTGAAAACACGCCTAACGTCATGTCGGTGGTAAAAATTGTACCATCATAGTGACGTCACGAGTGTTTTCAACGCACTATATCGTCTTTGTCTTTATTTTACGTAAACAAAGAAAAAATACATGTCCAATATTTGTAGGAAATCTATCTTACGGACTTATTAAGTTTTCTTAGTAAAATACCCAATTGGTTGTTGACGGGCGGTTGTACTAGGTCGCGGGTAGCCGACACGCATTGGACCGGTTGTTGTGGCGACACTTGGGGGAGGCCTATGTCCAGCAGTGGACGTCTTTCGACTGATATGATGATGTATACCTTACTTTTTTTATTAACCTATATTGTCCTACTGCTGGGCAAAGGTCTCCCTCATAGCCTTCCACTATTTCCGGTGTATGCTCTCTCCGACTAATACGTCATGAACGCCTCTAAGTCGTCACGCAAGCGTTTCCATGGCCTTCCTCGGCGACGATGCCTGTCCTCTGGCTTAAGATGTATACCTTTATGTATATGTTCAAATCGTGCGGCGACTTTTGGTAGCGCGATGTAAGACTAAAGCGATTTGTAGTTCGTATGTGGCGGTATAGATGGCGCTACACACATTAGTTTGACCGACTAAAGGAACATTATTTGATTTTAATGGGGCCGACAGCTGTCAAAGTGGCGCTAGTAGCGCACAGACCCATAACAAAGCAAATGTTTGATCAAAAGATGGGTAAATACTTAGATATATGTATTAAAAATGATTAATTTCAGTTTTATTAGATCGTACCTAGGTACATACATCACATAACCTATAGTGTAAGTAATGTGCATTCGATTTTATAAACCTTTAAAAAACAGACTGCCTAAAATACACAAATAAACGATTAATTGAATCTTAAAGACTACCATCACAGACTAATAGTGTTTATCTCACTTTGACAAGGGTTCGTGTAGTGGTGGCGCCATCTGAGATCAGCTTTCACTTGCCAACTATAGAGGTCTACGTTTTCAAACCTGCAACCTGCAGCATCTTTCTGACTCCTTGAAAATTCAAGAGTGCTTGTAGGGTAATGGTTTGATGGAAATAAATGCTCTGAGATTGAGTATAGTTCACCTAACTCTAGGAACGGAAAAGCTTACAATTTGGTATTTGGTTGTTAGATCTATGTATCGGGGTTTGGTCCGCATTTAATCCAGGGTGCCAATTCTACTAATATAAGCAACGTTTGCATTCGCTTGTCAGTCGCAAACTGTCAAAAAAGCCTCAACTTCCATACATTTTTGACAAATTGCGACTGACAAGCGAATATTTTATTTTATTTTATTTGGTTCACCAACAATTGTATACACTGGTATATAGAAATGAAACAGAAGCAACAAATCAGAACGTGACGTGAGAAGTGTAACAATCACTTACAGGTAAACTCTGCGTGCACACAAAACGTTGTCGTAACTTACAAAAAAACAAAATAGTAAAAAGTCTCATCATCATCAATATTGGACCATTTGCACTGTACGTGAGCCTGTGTAGCGTGAGGATTCCGTGCTTTGGAAGGCCGGTGGTCCCGGCCGCCAAATGTCGGTCGTCAAATAAATCATGTTAGAGGCCCTTGAGGTGGTTTAGGAACTCTGACGCTAGGGTGTGTGGGGTCGTTAGACCTTACTGCCCACACGATAAGAAAAAAAAGATGGCGGCCGTCATTCTTTGGTTGGTCGGTTCCTTGTGAGTGAGTATGACTTCCTATTTGTCAGTTTTCGGCCTCACAGTTCAATCTCAATACTAATATTTTCAGTTTATGCTGCTTTTTTAGTCTGATAAGTTTTTTACGATTTCCACCTTTATTGTATTTTCAGTCGAATCACGTGTATTATGTGACTAATCACTTGTTTTGATGATCGATCTTTTATCTTCCAAATATTTTACATATCATATGGACTTTAGCAAATACTACGCAGTAAAATTTAATCTCTATAATCTACACGACACATAATATTTGAGGGCTTGTGTACTTGAAGAGGCACACGTACTCATCGTATCAGAATTTAAATAACTAGCTTTTTCCCTCGATTTCATACGCGCATATCCCGGATTTTACCGTTCCGGTAGGAATTTCGGGAAATTCTCTCTTAGTGCTCCTCTACGGAGTCCTGTGTGTCTCTACCTACATGCCAAATTTCAGCTTTCTACGACCAGTAGTTTCGGATGAGCGTTGTCTGTCAGTCACTCACTCAATCAGTCAGTAACGGAAGAATCACTACTTATAAAACAAAGTTGCTTCCCGCTGTTTGTCTGTCCCTATGTATGCTTAGATCTTTAAAACTACGCACCGAATTTTGATGCGACATTTTTAATAGATATAGTGATTCAAAAGGAAGGTTTATATGCATATAACATGCATAATATAGTAGAGAAACACTGATAATTTTAGAGGTTTCTAATCTGATGTCGTAAATAAACACATTTTTTTGCGCTTATATTGCAAACGCTGCCTGAACCCTGTGGGATAGATCAACATTATGTACTATAGTATTGTACACCTTAAAAAGATCTACAAAAAAGTCCGCGATGGTATATTATGTCTATCTCCAAAGGGATAACCCGCAATAACCATTTTATATTCTTTACTTTTTACAAGAAATAATGGCTTATTTACGAAGTAATTTTAAGGAATACAGCATTAATCCTTATCCAATTAAGTGTATTCATTATCTTGACAATTTAATATAAAATGTAATGTCCCTTACAGTATATCATTTAAATGTATTCATTTCAATGATATATTTAGAAGATACCACAGAATTAAAATTAAGCGCCACTGAAAATATCAGTCTCAGCGAAACATAAATGGCGCCGCGGTGTAACAGTTGGTCACTTTAACCATTTGTTTTGCGTAAAAAGTAATGCATTATTTTAGAAGCTTATTTAAGGTGTATGGTGTTAATCTATATAGATTATCTTCAATATCTATTTTGGAAAGTATTTACCCTTAACACTATTCAGTTTAAATGTATATCTTAGGAGTTATGGCAACTGCCGGGGTGGGGGCTGTTTAAACAGGGTACCTGGAACGCAAAGGGCAACCAAAGAACAGGGGGTTTTTAGTCAGTAAGTCTGACAGTCCCTTTCACTCCACCCAGGGCGGGAGGTCTCATTTGATGATTTTACAACCCAAAAAAATGGACCTATCGTAAAATAAAGGCGTTAGTAAAGCGTTTCGAAATAATTTAACAGTAAGCGCACTTCTTTTTCTTTCTTTCTTTCTTTCTTTATTGATCTTTTTACAAGAATTGCAGTACATGGGTATATAATTTAAACATGGTAAAATTACAAATTTGCTACAATTATGCAGTGGGTGCAGCTCTGATCTCCTAACTAGGTTATAGTATAACCTGTATGAAGGAGTCACAGTTCCGATCCCTTGGATTTGAGAATATGTATTTTTACAATTTACGTACTTATGTATTACTGCTTTAAAATTATGGTAAAACTAAATGTAAACAAAGAAAAAAAAATATCTTTATGTAGGTAACAACAATTTTGAAAATTAAATGTGACTTGTATGTGTGTGTGTTTGTGTTGTGTAATATATTATGTTAAGTGTACTATACTCCATTTAACTTATCTTAAATAAGCATTTTTTCCGTTTCTTCATATGTGTAGTCCAAAAGAAATGAGTAGACCATTTTTTTAAAGTTATAATGTGATAAGCCGTATACTGGAAAACGTTTTATTCATTTTATTATATAAAGAAGGGCCAAGAAAATAAAAGAATCTTTTAATGAATTTAGAACGTGTATGTGGGACGGTACAAATTAAATCTTTTCTACGTTTATCGATTGACCTGTATGGCGTATTTTTGTGTTGTAAGAGAACTGCTTTCATGATAAACTGTTGTCTAACGTTTAGAATGTTCCACTTACGGTATAATTCATTAGTAGGGAACATAATCGGGCGAAAGGTAGCAACTTTTAATACTGCTCTATGTGCTATCTCTAATGGTTTCAAAATCGTTTTAGCAGCACCACCCCAACATGAAATGCAATATATGACAATAGATTGGCATAATGCAAAATAAACATTGCGTATGACAGTTTGATTAGCAATTGTCCGAAGAGTTTTAAATATGAATATAAGTTTGCGGACCCTGCCTGTTAGAATGTTTATATGCGATTTAAAGTTTAGAGTTTTATCCAGTGTCACACCCAGATATTTTATTTGGTTTACAGAGATTAATGATGGACAGTTGCAAGGAGTTTGGGGTTGATTATGGCATGAGTGAGCTATTAAAGTTATCGGGATGCGTGGTTGAGAGGCTGCACTGATTGAATATGTAAGGAAGTTGGTTTTGGAAGTATTGAGTGTTAGTGTGTGTTCATTAAGCCAGTTTAGTGCTGTGCTGAATGCGAGTTGCGCTCTGATTTCTAGTTGAGACCATGTTTCAGCTACAACAGTTATCGCAGTGTCATCCGCGAATGATATTATGTTACCATTCTGGATGTTGAGGTTGCATAGCTCATTGATGTAAATAAGAAATAGGGTTGGTCCTAGTATACTTCCCTGGGGCACACCGTAATGAGTAGGAAGTTCTTTACTATTGTAATTATTTATTCTGACAAATTGCGATCGATTTGTTAGGTAGCTCTGGAACATATCTAATTGAACACCTCTGACACCCACTTCTTCAAGTTTTGATAATAGAGTAGAGACGGGGACCGTGTCGAACGCTTTTGCGAGGTCTAAGAATATGGTTAGGACTTTTTTATTATTATTAATACTTTGTACCACGTGATTAGTTAATTCGTGGACTGCGTCACATGTTGACAAGTTTCTGCGAAAGCCGAATTGATGAGATGATATTAGCTTACAGTGTTCTAAGTAATTAACCAATCTCTTATTAATTAAACGTTCGAGCACCTTAGATAGCGCACTAAGGACTGCTATGGGTCGGTAATTATTAGGTAAAGTCCCGTCCCCTCCCTTGAAAATGGGATGAATAATTGCCTTTTTAAAAGAAGTAGGAAAGACACCAGTGTCGAAACAAAGATTAAATATATGGCATAAGATGGGTGCCAGAAGAGTGGAGTATTTTTTTAACATATAGGGCGAAATACCATCCCATCCAGTAGCAGCATTGGTCCGTAGGGAGTATATAGTCGAAATGATTTCGTGATTGTCGGTATGTTCTAGGACGAAAGATGAAGTGGGTGTAATTTTATGTACCGTATTAGGAGTTGCCGATCGTTGTATGGGAGTTGTTCTGATATTATCAGCAAGATTTTTACAGACATTGACGAAAAAGGAGTTTACTTTGTCACAGCATTCTATCGGGGATGATGAGGTAGTTAATAGTTGTGTAGAAGTATTGCTAGGTTTATTGGTAAAAGTAACTCGTTTTATTGTTTCCCAGAGTAATTTTGGGTTATGGCCAGCTTTTTCTAGTTCTCCTGTATCATAAAGACGTTTCGCTTTCTTTAGAATTTTTGCACAGAAATTTCTGTAGCGCTTATAGGTTAGTTTCAATATATCATTTTCTGGATCTTTTTTTGCCTTTTTATGTAACGCATCCCTATTTCTGATGCAGCGTAACAGACCAGTCGTGATCCAGGGTTTCAGGACTTTCTTTCTCGCAGGCACTTTCTTAATCAAGGTGTGTTTAGTAATGGCCGTGGTCACTAATTTCAGAAATTTATTTGTAGCAACATTAGCGTTGGTTATGGAGAGAATTGGATTAAAGTCTATTTGTGACATTGTTTCATCTAGTTTCCCAAAGTCAATATTGGTGACGGTAAGAATTGTGCTACTGCGTATACGTCGATTATCCAAGCAGAGTAGTGAAGGATGGTGATCGGTGACCACGGAGTCATAGACGAAGGAATATGAAGGAGAGTTTGTTCTTAAAATGAGATGGTCCAAACAGTTATCGCCTCTAGTTGGAATGGTATGTGCTGCGAGGAGGCCATGAAAAGCCAGGCAATTAAGATACTCGTGGGAGCGGGTATCTAAGGTAGTAGTTTTTATGTCGAGGTTTATGTCACCCGTTAAAATTACAGTTTTAAAATTTTGGAGAGATGGAAGTATATTATTAAGAGCTGATAAAAAGTTATTAATGTTATCAATAGATGGAGAACGATAGATGCAAATTATAGCCACCTCAGATTTTATTTTAATAATGAGTCCAGAAGCTGATTGATGAAGGTCGGGTTCCTCACATGTAGCCGGTAACTCCGCATTCACATATACCACCACACCGTCGCTTTGATTCAGATGTTTCGTGGTTTTGAATGTTGTGTAATTTTTTAATTGCGGAATAGTGCCATTGCTAGAACAGGGTAGCCAGCATTCCGTTAAAATCACAAGATCACATTCAAATGAAAGACGGTCCAAAAGAATCTGTAGGCTTAAGAAGTTGCAGTTAATTGAACGTATATTTTGTGACAGCAGTTTTAGGTAGTTGTTAGGATGGTTAATAACAGATCGTGTCTGTTCTGGGGTACACGTGTGAGGGACTGATAGAGAAAACTCGTCAATATTTTCTATAAGATTGCTTATGTTATTAGCCATTTTTCAATGAAAGTAACCTAAGAGGGGAGGAGCTTCGCGGTCGGTAGAAAAATAATTTACAATAGGGAAACATGCTCCAACGTAACATTTGGATAGTTGGTAACTGTTTATAGTTATTAAGATAAGTGTTTATTGCTTGATGGTAGGAAGCTTTACAGGGTCTATGTTCTTGATTATGAAATTGAGTATAGTTTGCTAGACATATATGTGGTGACAGTAGTAAAGTGTGTGTAGGTAAGTTGAATTGCGTTTGTGTAGAGTAGTTTACATTGCACGAGTACGAATTATATTGTTGTGTTATGTGGTGATAGTAGTAGTTTGTGAGTGATGTATCTGTGTTCATTATAGATATTTGATAAGAGTAGTAGTAAGTTACGAGTATATCATTATTTAAGTTAGAGCTTAGAAAATAATAACAAAAAATCAAAAAGTTATACATGCGTAGTCATGCAGAGATGGTTTGAGCCAGTTGTTTCAGCTGTTGTTCGTTCTTCACCAGGATCGATTGGCTATCTGTACCTTTTTTCAGAAAAACTCGTCCATTTGATGTCCAACAATAGTTATATTGATTTGACTTGGCATAAATTCTTGCAAGATAAAACAATCTCTTTGTGAGGGTTGTCAGTTGTTCGGCAACGTATATAGACGTTTGGGGTTGAACTGATATGCCTAACTGAGTGGAACTTACTTTATTATTTGGGTTTTTCTTATTATGTTCTTTAACAGCCACTAGGAAGTTGGTTTTCATTAGTGTGTTTGAGAATTCAACCGTAACACTTGATGTCTTATTTTCTTTTTTCGACGGTTGTCGTAGTATATCGCGAACGCAGGTGGGCTCTGTAGAGATATTGAGTTGCTTGGACAAGCACTGTATCATGTCATACAACTTTGTTTTTGTTTCTTTCTCTTGCTTTGGCACATTTCTAATTTCAATAGAGGTTTTGATGCTATTACGGTCGTACATTTCAAGTTTTTCCTCAAGTGCTGACAACTTGAGCACCGTGCCATTTCGGTCCTTTTCCAACGATGCTATTTTACTCTCTAGCGACGACAGTTGATCGGAGACAAAGGTCATACACTTTTCCAGTTCGCTAGTAGTAGCCTTTATATCAACATAGTGTTTTTTAATTTCCATCATATGTTCTTCTAGCTTGTCGAGTCGCGAGTTATGAGCGGACATCATTTCTCTCATCATTTCTTTAATCTCAGTTTTGAGGCTCTGCAATTCGTCGCCGGTGACCTCACTTGATGAGTGTTTCCGTTCGTTTCGCTGAGTAATATTTAACTGCAGGGCTTCATCTGCATAAAGCCTCCGAAGGTCGGACTCCGAACGTGAAGGTACACTTTGGTTTGGTGGTGTCCTCATTAGGTTTCTTGATACTGCTTCAGTGTGAGGAGATTTAGGCGGTGTTTTATACATTGTCTATGTCTTAATATAAGCAGTACAATTAATGTATTATCCCAAGAGATCTTTTTAGAAATGTACTTAGACCAAACAAAAAAGTAATCCGCTAATCGCTGTCGCTCGTGTATTGTGGCAAGCGGCGAGAATGACGTTTTTAGGGTTCCGAAAAAAAAGGAACCCTTATAGGATCACTCGGGTGTCTGTCTGTCTGTCCACCTGTCACAGCCAGTTTTCTCCGGATCCACTGGACCGATTCTATTGAAATTTAGTACACATATGGACTTCTATGACCCAAACACGGACGCGTTACGTAAATTATTAAATTTTTAGTATGTCACTTTTGGGGGTCAAATTAAAAAAAAAAAAGTTTTTTGAACAATATCGTGTGACATATCAAATGAAAGGGCTTACTGTGAGAGTTTAAATTATATTTTTTTCATAATTTTAAAATAAATGATTTAGAAGTTATTCAAGAAATTAGACGAAAAATTACCATTCCCGCCCTTATCTCCGAAACTACTGAGCCTAAAATTTTGAAAAAAATGGAGATAATAGATCTTTACCTAAAGATTACAGGAAAACTATTAGAAGCCTGTAGTGTTAAAATAACATGTTATTTGTTCTAAATTGGTCCCGAGCGAAGCCGGGGCGGGTTGCTAGTTCGATAATAATTTGCAGATTAATACATGACATTAATTAGCATATAAATCTTGCTAACCTTCTTATATGGATGGGGGGTGCAATGGCACTAGAATTGCACCAAGTGCCTAATCCTTTATTTATAATACCTAATCAAGATAATTATTCAGGTACTTAGATATAAAAAGGTCAAATATAAAGCTGAAAGGACGATGTACGCATAAAATTAATTAATCTATCTGTTAGATAATTTATAGATAAGCTTTGGGTTGCATAAAATTTGCAAATGTCAGAGATAAATAGTGTGAGTCTTTATAATGTGCACATATGAAAATGAGGGAAACTATGCTTAATTTTATCGACGGAAAACGTATAAAAAAACTATTGATTAAATTGTTAAAAAAAATTTGTTCACAACTGTGACCCCAGTGTAAACAAAACTGTGTCACTTTTAAACTGAATGATCTATCGCGATGAAACAAACTCCATAATGATCGGAAGTAATGAGGTGTCTATAAAACTGAAAATATTTGAGTAAAAACTACTTTCAATTGAAAATAAACATGTTTTTTTAGCACGAATTTATTTTATTCATGAATTTTGACAATAATCGTTAAACTCAAAAAGACGTTTATTAGTTTAAGTTATTGTTCATCATATTAGCTACCTAATAGTACAAATTGCATGTTCATATTTTAATGAGTAAATGCGTTGTTCAGTACAACAACGCATTTGGGATACTGTTGTCGCTGCCACGTATTTGTAGTGCTTCAGGTATGTTTGCTGCAGCGCATACAGACGATTTCTTTGCAATCATGCGCAGAAGATCAGCATCTCTGTTGCGTCGTGTGCGTGGCAGCGGTCCGGGCTCTAGTGCGTTGTTGCCAGCAAAACTGAGGGACACCTGATAGGACACCTGTGTGAGAGACACTTGTTCCTATCGGATTTTCCCAGAAAAATTTATTATTAGGATAAGTACATAATTGTTAATATACTAACATAGTTTATAAGTCAATACTAACACATGTATGGGTATTTTGCCTGAAATAATGGTTTGCATCATTATTATTATAAAGACTCACACTGTATGAGTACAATCGTCATCTTTCAAGCAACGTGAATGATGGAAAAGTAAGATATTTGCGTCGCAGTCGCATTGTGGCCGGGCGGGCGTTTTGGGAGACTGTCTATTTGTAAACGTTGACCTTCAAAAAGTGCTGGTACTCAGCCTAATTTGAATAAATGACTTTTGATTTTGATTTTGTCCAAAACACCTTTAGGTTCCATACCTTTTAATAAGTTTTTAACATTGATCGTTTGATCATCGCGAGATGATATTGCGGCTAGCATTTGAATCTATACTAATATATAAAGCTGAAGAGTTTGTTTGTTTGTTTGCTTGAACGCGCTAATCTCAGGAACTACTGCGCCGATTTGAAAAATTCTTTCAGTGTCAGATAGTCCATTTATCGAGGAAGGCTATAGGCTATATATCATCACGCTAAGACCAATAAGAGCGGAGCAGTAATGAAAATTGTGACGCAGACGAAGTTGCGCGGGTCAACTAGTGTTTTATATGAATGAGAACTGCACTAAATACCTCGTTGAAAATTTAATTTATATAATACTAGCTTTTGCCCGGTACTTCGTTCGCGCATATCCCGTTTTCCCGTATCCCGTATTTTCCCGTTCCATAAAACTATCCTACTTTTTTAGTTGGATCAAATAATAGATAGTTACGAAGTTGACCCGCACAACTTAGCGTGATGATATATAGCCTATAGCCTTCCTTTCTAAATGGGCTATCTAACACTGAAAGAATTTTTCAAATAAGATCAGTAGTTCCTGAGATCAGCGCGTTCAAGCAAACAAACTCTTCAGCTTTATATATTAGTATAGATATATAGAGTATGGATATAGATTTTCTTCCTCGCTTATTTTAGTAAGATTATACAAAGTAGCAGTGTGTAGTCACCAGAGGCGAGCTGGTCGAGGAACAACTATCAGCTCTCGGCAGCCCGTTTAATGAATACTTTAAATCTTTGTGCTAACTTCGGGGACGTTTTCGTTTAAGTAATAAGCTGATAGCGATTTTATACCGTAACTAGATTTTTGCCCGCGATTTCGTACGAGCATATCCCGTTTTTTCCCGTTCCCGGTGGAATTTTGGGAAACCTCTCTTAGTGCTCCCTGTGGAGTGTGGGAAAGCTACGAGTATATGCCAAATTTTACTTTCTACGACTAGTAGTTTCGGCTGTGCGTTGTCTGTCAGTCACTCAGTTAGTCAGTTAGTGACGGACGAATATATATAAGGATATTTATTGAGTGTTGTTATTTTGAAATAGAAAAAGCAAAATAATGTGGAGCACGTTGCTATCACTGTTTAAAATAATAAACATCTTATTATAATTAGATCAAATTTATTGATATAAAAGCATTGATATATAAAAAATCCAAGATACACACTCAGCATCTCAAAAACGTCCGCAAAAACAAGCGCAATGTGTATAATTGTGCGCAAGTTTCAAACAGTCTCGCATCGCTCGCCATACTGCACTGCTTTGTAAAAACAACTTTAAGCGATCCGTGCAAGGTTGAATTTGCAAAAAAAAAATTCCGCATCACTCGCCATACTGAACTGCTTTGTAAAAACAACTTCTAGCGATCCGTGTATGGTTGAATTTGCTAATAAAAATGTTCATAGTATAACTACACACAACTCACACATGACACTTGATACATGTCAGTTTTTGACGACAGTTTCGAGTGTTGCATATGTTCGAGACTGTGCATCTTGTTTTTTTTTTTATATATCAATGTATAAAAGAGTGTCCCTGAAGTTTCTTGCACGTTTTTCTCCATAGAGATCTATGCTTTGCAACCTGCTATTAGCTTCATCTTTTGACTGATCGCTCATGACGTTTCAAAAGTGCGTGTAAATAGTTTAATTGAAATAAATGCTTTGAGTTTGAGTTGGAATTTGTATGTGAAGCAGTAATTTTGAAGGGAAACCAATGCTTACGTTTAAACTTACGATAGTCGTACGACTATTACTAAAAGCAAATCATGTGCATGACCTACACAAATAGTCATTATTTTTTTAAAGCGTTTCCCCACACTATAATTTTTCCTCTATCGTGGGTGCTTTTACAAACATACAAAGTCACATTCACACGCAGCCAGACCTGGAACATCTATCTATATAGGTCATACAAATATTTGTTCCGTGCGGGAATCGAACCCACGACACGCAGCGCAGCAGCCGATCGCTCAACCACTGCGCCAACCGTGTCGTCTATTCATCATTAATTCATCTGCGACGTAATATAACGATTATTTATCAATAGTCTAAAATAATTAGGATTGGCCACGTGTCATATCGGTGTACATGTCCTATGAGTAAGTCGATCCTATACATTTTAGACCCTTTGGCAATCATTATCGCTGATCGAATGGCACATTATTTGGGCTCATAAGTGCGCCAGAACATTGGTAAAGATACACAAACTTGTGGTCGCTACAGATTAAAGCTAAATTTTACTTGTGTTTGCGCATATTGTTGTTATTCCATCAATTCGCACTAAGCGTTTCCAAACGTCTTTTATAACGCGCACAGCAAAGGAGTGGAACTCTCTGCCTGCGTCTGTTTCCGAACGCTTACAACGCTAATCTCTACAAAGTTAGAGTGAACAGGCTCGTTCTGGGTAAGCTCGCTCCATCGTTGACTTTGTCATCTCTGACCTAGATTAGAGTCAAGAGCAAACCCATCACAAATAAAAAAATACATTGGCACTATAATATGTATATTGTGCCTACTTGGCAAATCTATGTAATTGACTCCCATGGTCCAAATTCAGTCGGAAGTATTATTAAACTCATCCATTAAATTCCTAGAAGCTACTATTGTTTTGCTGTGTTTACCTATAATTGGGGAAAACAAGAGCGTTGTTATGTAACTTGATATCTTCTTAGAATTTGTATTAATAATAACAGGTTTAGTAATTAACGTTACTCCCGGAAATGTTACAGGAGAGGATGAATATAAATTACCTTATCTCTGCGTGGGTACTTCATTATTTATTTATTTAACAGTTTATGTACACATATTACATAGATAAAAAGAAGGAAACAGAATAAATAATCATCATGATAATGTTACTAGTTTAACATTTATCTAACTACATCAAAACAGGACATTTCCTTATTGAAAAAACTTGCGAACATGGAATAGATAAATTGAGAGTTGCTATTCGCTTTGACGTTCGCTATGGGTAGTCAGAAGCCCGAAAGTCTGAAATTTAGGCCTGCTTATCGTGCTACCCGGTAACTGAGATTTGGAGATCAGTCGCACCAATATGTAAAATACTGACTGTATCACGGCAGACTAGAAGTCAACCCCTAGTCATGTCTGGAGTCTGAGGCTCTAAACAAGTGACATTCTGTGTATGTTCCGAAATATAAAACAGTTCAGCTCATGACGTCATGAATCAACGCCATGCTATTGATTCGTTCCGAAATATACTGGCCAGTGCGTTGACGTCATAAATGAAAAAAAAAATCCTCAAAGTCTGATGCACACACGCCCGTTTGACGTCTGATATACTACTAATACGTCACATTTGGTATTTTTCTCATTTGTGGTGGCACTATGGTGGCACACCAGTACAATATGGCGTCGATTCATGACGTCATGAGCACTGGCCAGTATACTGTTTTATATTTCGGAACATACACTTTGTAAGCGGTAGCGTGGCGAAGGCGATTGTAAAACGTCAAAGATGTATGGGACTGACAAACGCTGTCGAAATGTCACGTGATCTATGGTAGACGTCAGATATCGGTCATTGACCCATATAAATTTATTGTCTTTCGAAATAATTACATAAAGCTGTCCGAATCGACGTCTATCGTGATCCTTTACGTTTTCTAGTAATGAAAAACGGTTCATAATTTATTGTTCGAGTATCTACGAAAGGACATTAGGGAAAAATCAATGTACATTATTGCAGTATTATCTGGCGCCGACCATATACGACAGTTGCATTCTATGATACAACTAAACACCGCTGCTGATACAATGTTGTTTATAGAATCGCTATCCGCGTATGACTTAGATGACGCCGTTTTAAAACAGGATTTAACAAAGTCAGACTTTCTTTGTTGCATTTCGGTGGAAGTCGGAGTTAAATGCGTTTATTAAAATTGTTTTCACAATCGTTTAAGGGTAACGTTCTGAATTTAGTTCGGTACTCTTCTATTTGTTCTTACTAAGTTTTAATATTTTCACGTATTCCCCGTATGTCTGTTTTTACATGAGCAGAAGATGAATTAATGACTTTCTTTGCTTTGGAATAGGAAAGCTGTGTGATGGCTGGGCGTTATTCAAAAGAGGGTGGTATAAAGGGGCATTAAGACTTAGATTTACGAGTAGTGACATTCCATCTGCGACTGATGTAAAAGGTTGGCAATGTATGGGATTGATAAATGCTAGCGAAATTTCATGTAGTCTACGTCGCAAGCTATAACCCTACCATACTCTGTACTATTTTACCTACACTTATGACCAATAGAGTATTCACTGGATTGTTTTTATTCATCATCATCATCGTGAGGAAACCGGCATGTCCTAGAACCAAAAATTCGAAGACATGTGACATTCACCAACCCGCATTGGGCCCGCGTGGTGGATTACGGCCCGTTCCCTCTCCTAGAGAGGAGGCCTGAGTCCCAACAGTGGGCACATTATAAGGCCGACTATGCTATGCTATGTATCATCATCATATCAGTCGAAAGACGTCCACTGCTGGACATAGGCCTCCCCCAAGCGTCGCCACAACGACCGGTCCTGTGCGTCTCGCTGTCTCGCATCCATCGGCTACCCGCGACCTTCACCAGGTCATCGGTCCACCTTGTCGGAGGCCTTCCAACGTTACGCCTTCCGGTACGCGGTCGCCACTCCAGAACTTTTCGACCCTATTGACCATCTGTTCTGCGAGCAATGTGCCCTGCCCACTGCCACTATAGTTTGGCGATCCTTCGGGCTATGTCGGTAACCTTGGTTCTCTTGCGGATATCATTATTCCTGATTCGATCACGCAAGGAAACTCCAAGCATTGCCCTCTCCATTGCCCTTGGAGTGATTTTGAGCCTTCTAATGAGGCCCATTGTAAGCGACCACGTTTCAGTTCCGTATGTCATCACATCGTTTTTATTACATTTCTCAAAACCTAGAGAGCAGATAATACGCAGTTAAAAATATTGAATAAATATTTCAAAAAATGTCAGCGTTTTAAAATCTGTGTTAAACAGAGACAGCTAATCGCGTGTGACGACACTCTCAAGTCCCGCCATATTGAATTGACGCCTTCCGCATTTTGTGTGAAAAGGATAGAAAAATAACTTCAAAAGCGTATAACTTCTCAATTTTATTATTTTTTTCACCAATCGCACAATAACATTAACATTTGTCAAAAAAGTTTTTAATTCAGGTGTATTTTTCATAGTAGTCAAATACCCTATCGAAACACTTGATATAATTATACTTTGTCTGTTTCCTCAGAGTGAGCGCCAGACGTTCATGACGAAGCAGTATGGGGCACTTGTTCATTATTTTAGCCAAGGTCTTTCACTCATAGGTCCCCCACAAGAGTTGCCGCTTCGATCAATTCTGTGCTTCTTGTATCCAACGGACTCCCGCGGAATTCACCAAGACATCCATCGGATCCAGGATTGTCGTTAGGGGGCTTGACGCCGCTGAGGGTAGGGGTTAGAGGCCCCTTAACCCCTCCCCCCCTGCATCCGTCAATGTCTGAAGCTATTTATTTATTTATTTAAGGACAACCAACAAAGCATACACCAGAATACATGTTGAAGTACGCATATTTGTAGATTTTATAGTGTAGCCTTATGTAAGGATGGGTGTCAGATTGAATGAAACATCACAAAATATGATACAAGACTGCCCTTTATTATGTGAATACACGGGTTGTATACTTGGTTACACACATTGTAATAGTAGGTACATACATACTACATCCCACTTAATTACAGGCTGCCACTATGCCTACTGTTACAAAGTCGCCACTCCAGACAGAAGAAGAAGGTGACTAAAGGCGGCCGAAAGACAGTAACCCCAAGAACACATTTTTTAATTGGTCAGTAGGACACAGGTTGAAAGTATAATGGAAGTTTTTGTGTGGGCAGCACCAAGGTCGGTTGTCATATAGATGGAGTCTGCGTTAGTAATGTCAGCTACGCAGGCGACATGGTGCTGCTGAGTGCGTCAGTCTGTGGCCTCAGAAAGCTTGTGGCCATTTGTGGAGGAGTATGCAGACTCACATGGGATGAATTTAAAAGTGAAAAGTGAAGTCATGGTCTTTGGGGCTGGTTGTAGGTATCCTGTGTATGTACCGCCAGTTTATCTTAATGCTGAGCATTAAGAGCACAGAGGGCATACAACTTTAAATATTTTGGATACTCATCAGATATGATATGATCTCAAATATGATGATGACATTGAGCGTGCGCGCAGGGCCTTGTCGGTTAGAGCGAACATGCTGGCGCGCAGGTATGCTCGTTGTTCAGTAAATGTTAAAATTACTCTTTTCAGAGCGTACTGCACTGCGTTTTACACCAGCAGTCTGTGGCTCGATACACTGAAAAATCGTACAATGTCCTCCGCGTGCAATATAACAACGCGTTCAGTGTGCTATTGGGCCTGCCCCGCTACTGCAGCGCATCGGGGATGCTCGTGGACGCACATGTGGATTGTTTCTTTGCAATAATGCTTAAGCGCTGTGCGTCCCTGGTGCGTGGAGTCTGGGGCAGCGACAACAGTATCCTGTCTCCGATTTCCAGCAGGCTGGACTGTCCGTACATGAATCGCTGTTGCGCCATTTCCCATGGAATGGTGCAGCCGCGGTGAAGTGTCGGGCAGTGCTGCCGCTGTGTATGTTGTGTTGTATATGTTGTTGTTATTGTGTGTGCTGTGTTATTTGTTTGTGAATAAAATAATCTTAATTATTAACAAAGAATAAGTTTGTTACTAACAAATGAGTCACAGTTACTTGATAAATAAATTGAATTGAATTGATAACACTGGGTCCAAATCACCCAACCTCTTTTGCAAATCATTTGATTGACGTCATCAAAAATTTGCACTTCATTGATAATCGGCATAACAATATCAATAGAATCATTAATTAATAAATACTGGGACGGACTAATCTACGTTTTGATAGGACCCGTCTTAAAATCAGTGTTATCATTGTTAATTACATTCGTAGTAGTGATAAATAAAACGTTCTTACAGAAATGTGGCATTTGCTGAATGAGTCATCGAATCGATATTGATAGAACTTAGCAGAAAAATTCCTTAATGTTTCAAGAAGGTCGTGTATTATATGATCATCTTTATGGCGAAAAATTTGAAACCAAGGTATGTTTTGTGATATGTATATTTTTGGCAAAAAAGTGGGCGGCCCATCTGAAGCTGTAAGCGGCTACCGCCATCTATGGAATATTCAATATCAGCAACATCAGGGGTGCCAAAGGCGCACGAAACAAATAGATAAAAAGGAATTAAAAAAAATACTAGGTGTCCTTAAATCTCCTTCATCTTTGAACTTTTGTTCATATTGGCAGAGTCTGCAAAACGTATTTACCTGATCAAATATGCCTAAAAGGGGCGACCCACATCCCATACACTTACACACACACACACACAAATATCTCTATATACCCACTTAAAAACGCTGACAAAAGCCCCCATAGCTGGAAATGGCACCTAATCACAGGGTGCTGTTAATTCGAGCTTGAAACCTGCCTAACTGTGAAACCAGTGAGCAAACTGCGCTCTTATTGATTCGTGTATAATCTAATACTTTCCGTTTGGCCGACTTCCTTCAGCCATTCCGACTTAATCCGTGGATAAATCCTACCAAATCACCTCTTCATTCAACCCCACTCTTATTTCTTACTACACAAAAGCTATATTCCAACGTTGCAGTTTTGAGGTAATTTGGTAAAATTGTAACTTACTGGCTGTTAGTCATTCAAGTAATTCTCAATTGAGTTTATTTGAACGAGTTAAAAGGTCTTCTGTTGATTTATACCTGTATTGTGTGCCGAGTTTTAAGCGCAACGTTGGAATATCAGAAGACTGTATTATTTTATTTTATTACGGACTTTGATCATTTTAAAATATCAGTGTCACTATTACTAGACATTCTTTCGTATGACTTTCACGACTTATATCTAGCACGTGTAAGCGGACACGCCTTTTATACCTGTAAACTTAATTGGTTTTGATAATTTTATTCATGTTTTGAGTTTGCGTATTCGTTAATCAATTTATTTTTGTTATTTTTTTTAGTTTTTGGCATAATGGAGTATTCTAGCTAGCACGTGGTAATTAATATTATTTTCTTGTAGGGTGAGTGGCGGGAAGACGAAAAACGGGGTGACACAAACAATCGTACATAATACCAGATTCAGTGCGGTTTTTGCAGTGATGGCAACATTGTTAAGACCGTGATTTTGTTGCGTTGCACACTTCAATCAGCGTTTGCTAAGTGAGTAGTTGTGTGAACAATACAAATGTCGGTGCAGTGCTTTTTACGCTAATCTTCATCTTCCCCCGTGGGGTAAGATTGAAATTTGTAAAAAAAATGTACATCTTTGTAAACTAAAGGTATTTTGGCATTACAAGTAGTTCCGAGTTTATAAGGCACTTCAAACTTTAGACTAGTGACCATCAACAACGTCTAATATCCATTTTAACGATTTCGATCTTACCCCATCATCACCTACCCACTTACCTTTCGTCTTCCCCCTGTAAGTCCCCGTTTCATTCTCGTGATAAAAACTTTTTTTTAATCCTTTGGAACTGATTTAGCACGATGTCATTAATATTCTAGAAAAATATACTCTTTGCTCTTTACTTACAACAACATAATTTTAACATAAGCTAATATGCTACTGTTCTACAAGACTTAAAACACAACACTGCTCATCTCATCAAAAAATCGTTCGATCTTCCCACACTCACCCTATCGAAAAATGTATAATTATAATCAAAGTGTGTCAAAAATATTCGATGTTAATTTTTTTTTACACCATGGTCCATGACGTTTATTAATGAGCACAACTTTAGCGTTATGGTTAGATCAGTCTCATTCACTTCGGGCATAACCACAAAACAGTGGTAGGGCATTGGTTTATGTGGTTTAGCATACTGCATGAGCACCTACTGGTTAACCAGTAAACGTGGTAGGTCACTATGTGGTCATTCGCAGTATTTAATTCTGTGGTATTGGTCTCTTTTCCTACAAAGTGCAATGGTCCTTTCTGTTTGATAAGTGTGAGTAGATAATAATCAATCCTAATATATAAAATTCTTCCGTTACTAGTGACTGAGTGAGTGAGTGAGTGATTGACAGACAACGCACAGCCGAAACTACTGGTCGTAGAAAGCTGAAATTTGGCATATAGGTTTCTTGGAAAGTGTAGAGGAGCAATAAAAGAGGTGTTCCCGAAATTCTTAAGGGGACGGGAAAAAACGGGATATGCGCGTACAAAGTCGGGGGTAAAAGCTAGTTGTTTTATATTTCATCTTGACTTTATTATTAACTCGCTGCCACACACGGCTTTATTACTGTAAAGTTTGATCAAAATCAGTTCAGAAGTTTTTGCGTGATAATAGTAATCAATTGGACGGTTAGGTGGGATAAGATAAGTGATAATATAAAAAACCGGTCAAGAGCGAGTCGGACTCGCGCATCGAGGGTTCCGTACCATCATATAAAACGTGAAATGTTTTTAAATTTTCATCGGCGAGGGCTTTATTCGTTGAGAATTTTAAAATTGCGTTGTATATTGCAGTCTCAGATCAGCGACATCTCTTGCCCGCTAGTGGAACTAATGTGATGTTTGTTGATGATTTCTGAAAAAGTGCGCTTTTTACAGACATCGTTTTATTTTTCCTGTTTACACTTCTATCACATAGAGTATTTTCAGATTATTCTCTATAAAAAACTTCGGAGATAAGGGGAGAGAAATGGTAAAACTATCGTCATTTATCGACATAAGTCGAAAACCATGCGGACTAATACGGAAAAAAAAATGTTTGAGAATGTGTAAACAGCGCTCTTTTATATGATACCCCACATGCCCTTGTAGCTCCGCTGTGAATTTTAAAATATATGTATATATATATATATATATATTAAAATTCAAAGCGGGGCTACAAGGGCATATATATATATATATATATTTATTTCTTTCTTATTTGTAAAATAGTTTAACAAATATCATCTAAAACTATTCTAAATTTCAAGTTCATAGCAGTAGTAGTTCTTGAGGTATCCAGCTATGACAGACAGACAGATTTAGTCACACCATAAGGGTTTCTTTTTACCATTTTGCTACGGAACCCTAAAAATTGTAAGGTATGAGTAAGCCTCATTGCATTATATTACACTCTATATGGTTTAAAAAAAATGAAGTTTGTGAGGCAACATTGATTTATAGTTTTTGTGGTTTGCTGCTGGGTTAATCAATAAAAGCCCGGTGTATGGCTTTTCACCAAGAGCACATTACACGTCCGCTCTGGACGGGAGCTGGTCGAGCAATGCCCCCCTCCATGCAGCACATGTGCATGTGCCGCTTGCTCTTAATTAATACGCCACAGTTTTCAAAACCATACGTTATTTTTAAGTTTCTAGTAAGGTTTATATTTTAAAATGATTATAATTTGTAACTAGCTGACAGAGCAAACGTTGTGTGAAAATACAAAAAAAAAAATGACTAAGACCTATTCTCAGACCTACCAAATATACACAAAAAATTACATAAAAAACGGTCAAGCCGTTTCGGAGGGGTTCGATAACAGACACGAGAATTTAATATTTTAGATTAGATTAGATTAGATAATATGTTCATATCAGTTAAGTACCTACCTGTATACTACATAATATAGAGCTAGGATATTCACAACAAACGAATACAGATTCCGGCCGTATGAAATCGAACCCACATTCAGATATTATTCTCACAGACCATTTATTTAAAAATATTTTCACATAAAATCCAAAGCTTAGAATAGGTACAAGTACAATCGCGCTCACAAGTTATACAGAAACAATTATAGTATAAACGAAGTATTTAATTAAATTTCTAAGTTTATATTAAAACATCGGATCAGTACAGTCGCGTGCAGATGGCGTCCAGTTTTGTCTCTAAAATTATTTCTTAATTAAAGTTTGCTCCGCAAATTCAGGAGTGAATTAAAATTGTAATATTCATGCTTACTCAGTCCGGGACTTGGTTATAGTAGAAAACTTGAAATTAATGTTTTTACAACTGTTTGTAGGAGTAATAAATTGAAAACAAATGTTATAATGCAAACAAAAGGAATTAACAAAGGGTAGGTATTCCAGGGTCTCCTTAAGGCGCCTATTGTTAAATTACTGTGTTAATTTTAAAAGATATTATGCCTTATTAATGAGAAAACTTGATACTAATTAGCCAAAGATATAATTATTCTTAAAAGAAAAAAAAAACACCCAATACCTAATGATTAACTTGGATTGAAGACTTGCGTTTTAGATGCGTAATTTTTAGGGTTCCGTACCCAAAAGATAACCAACTGAACCCTATTACTAAGCCTCTGCTGTCCGTCCGTCCGTCCGTCCATCTGTCTGTCAGCGGGCTATATCTCAAGAACCGTAATAGGTAGACAGTTGAAATTTTCACAGATTATGTATGTCTATTGCCGCTATAACAGCAAATAATAAAAAATAAGGTTTATGGTACGGAACCCTTCGTCTATGAGTCAGACTCGCACTTGGCCGGTTTTTATAATCTTTAAACTTGCCTTTTCACTTAGAATGTATGGGTCACATCTTGCTCCTGAATTTGAACGGTTATCATAAAACGATTCTGCTGCAATTCGATATTATTTGCTTACGCGTTTGATTTGTATAACAATACACGGTTAGCTAAGTGGCATCATTATAAATCCAGTATGGCGGACTCTTTTTATTGCATCCCCATGATACTGGTATCAAATGATAAGCTTGTTTAAAAGAATACAACATATAAAAAGCTTGTTAAAACAAGTTTTTAAAATTAATAATAATTAATTCATTGAAGTTGGTATTTTCAGTTTACTCATATTTATTTCCGTCTGTATCTGAAAGAAACCATACATTTTCGGAAAAAAAAACTATGGTACTCAGCAATTTTGTAGCTTTCTATAGCGTAATTGGATCAGAGGCTCAAGACTAGTGACATTCTTTCAGCGGTAGCGTGGCGAAGGCGATTGTCAAAACGTCAAAAATGTGTGGTATTGACAAAAGCTGTCGAAATATCACGTGATCAATCCCTTACATTTTGGAATTTCGACAGTCGCAGTCGCTAATAGAATTGCTTTTTGTCTAGGGCCCCTGAACTTCAGCAGAATACCTTTAACAAATTCATCAACAAATACACTATTACTTATCTTTACCCCCCAATATTGAATTAAGAACTCTTCTTTAGTCTGAAAATTTGACTTAGTTTGGCATCAAAGTAGTGTTTGACACGTTATTTAATGAAATTACTTTTAGAAGCGGGTTTCTAGAAGAATTTTGAGTTAACATATAAAATCTCACTTTTTAACATATAAATTAACCTATATACCTTTGCAGTATTTGTTGACAACATTCGAAATAGGTTTCACAAGCCGACTAAATTTATACAAAAAAAAAATGTCGTCAACATCGGACAAATCAATTTATTTTCCGTGAGTGTTTCGAATATGTGTGACAGCAAAAGATAGAGAAAAGAAAAAAGAAAGAAAAGAAAGAAAAAGCGTAGCGAACATATCTGGGGGTAGTCTGTCGTGGAATTAATTAATGTGTCTCGGGACGCTAATGAAGCCCCATTGTTACACCATTTATCACTAAACATGTGTAACCTGACTTGCTTGAGTACGTGTTCAAAGTGAAGGAAGATCGGAGAAGGCAATTTCAATTTATTTTCTAGTTGAACTTTCTTCGACTAAATTTATGTTGAATTATTTGTTTTGTTAGGGAATTTCTATAATTTTTTATTTTATTGATAATTAAGGGAATTTAGTACAATAATATTCTCTCTATTCGAAACATAATCTTCATTTTCTATTAATCTAGTGGGTAGAGACTAGAGAGCCATTGATACATTGAGATTATAATATTGATCATTCGAGTAAGACAAAAAAATAATATTGGTCTAGCTAAAATACTGAAGAGCTTACTTCCTTTCAGTGTATTGGTATTTCTGTTTTATTTGGTAATTAAAACTAACCCTGCATATACGAGTGAATGTATTTGTAGCAAACTATTACTGACAAAGTAGAAGTTCTGCTATAAAAAAACTTTGATTCTCGATGTCGTAGCGCGGCTACGGCGTAGCAACGCAGCGTAGCACTGTGCTACGAACAAACGGGAATATGGGGACGCGTTATATTTATCTCCTCTTTGATAGGACAGCAAGTTCAAAGATTTTATAGTACATTCAAAGTCTAATTAAACAGGCGGCTGTACATTTTGAATGTTATTTATTTAAACTTTATGAAGAGTGGTGGTACGAGGGATTAAAGCCCGATTTCTCAAGTAATTTATCGGTCGTTTATCTGTTCGTTAATGTTTTTTGAAAAAAGACATTGGTTGGTTAGTAGTTAAAAAACAGATAAACAATCGATAAAGTAGAAGGTACTTATCTCAGAAACCGGGCATTAATGCAACGAGGCATTCTGTAACAGTCAACCTCTGGGTTAAAAACTCTAAAGAATGTTGTAATCAAGTTAAAGTATTCTAATAGATATGACTTATCTACCATTTCCTACGCCTAGTCAGACAGACTGCTACCTCTCACAAATGCGTCCTAAGTGTGTACAAATTACATAGCTTTTCTATACAATATATCATCTCTTCCATGTAATGGTATTTATACATGCTTGTATGTTTCATTTATTTGGTATTATGTTGTATGTTCTGATAATATTGTATTAGAGTGGACGAAAATGTCAACTGGACTAATGAAGGACTGTGTATTTATTTTATTACTTTATTTTCTACTAGCTTCTGCCAGCGGCTTCGCCCGCGTGGTCCTTAGGGAATATATTCCCGGGATAAAACTAGCCTATGTCTTTTCTCAGGCTCTAGACTATCTGTGTACCAAATTTCATTTAAATCGGTTCAGAGGTTTCGCCGTGCTGGTCCGATTTGAAAAAAGATTTCAGTATTAGATAGCCGATTTATCGAGGAAGGCTATAGGCTATATATCATCACGCTAAGACCAATAGGAGCGGAGCAGACGAAGTTGCGCGGGTCAACTATTCACAAAAAATAAAAAAAAGATATATATCGTTGATTGGTCGTTAGTATAATCGTAGATTATAACAAAAAAAAAACTGGCCAAGTGCGAGTCGGACTCGAACACGAAGGGTTCCGTACCATAAACCACAAACCGTAAACTGAAACAAGTGAAAACTGCTTTTGACTATGAGTCATACGTACAAAGTCAAAGTCAAAACGTTTATTGCGAGCCAAGTGTACACAAATGGGATAAACACAGTGTTGTTGTGTCAGTATCAGTATTTTTTGTTTACGATAAGATATATACCACACATTTTTGGATTGTGTGATGTTGTGATGATAGTAAATTAGATAATACTAGGCTTATGTTATTCGGAGGGTTTTGTAGAGGTATACATCATCGTGTTGGAAGGCCTCCCACAAGGTGGACCAATGACCTGATGAAGGTCGCGGGTAGCCGATGGATGCGGGACGCGTAGGACCGGTCGTTTTGGCGATGCTTGGTTGAGGCCTATGTCCAGCAGTGGACGTTTTCCGGCTGATATGATTATGATGATGATACATCATCGCGGCCCTTGAACGCAAGGGCATTAAGAATGGAAAGTTATCAAATGACTCCTCCCGCTCTGGGCGGAGCACAAGGGAGTGTCATGACTCTTACTGACTAAAACCCACTCGTGTTCCTCGTAATGCCTTTTGCGTTCCAGGGCCGCGGTGACTCTTTCGAACAAATTCCGCAACCCTGGCAGGCCCTGGCCCTAGCCGACCCCGTCTACTGTGCTGACATCTCTTTGAAGCGCGCGTGAAACACAACGCGCCGTCGACAAGGGCCTGATTATGACGTCATTCAACCATCATGATTAAGCTGTGAAAAAGGGATAGTGTTATACGTCTGGTATAACTCCGTCTCCCTCCCACACCGTTATTATGATGGTTTTAAGATGTCATAATAGGTAACCAGGGCCTGCAGTCTCGACATAGATAATGATCGGTTAGCGACCGAATTTGGTCGTTAAGTCCTAAGGCCGTACACAGTATATTTCTAACGCGATCCATCGATCATACTATTGATTTTGACCGTGGAATGCGTTCGAGATTGACTGTGTACGGGTGACGTCAACGAATTCGGCCGCTAGACGATCGGTAAGTATGTCGCGACTTCCCGCCCTGGTCCTTATCGGATGGCGAATCATCCAACGCTCGCCGTCCACAGGCCCACGCCTCCGGTAGACGGGAATCGCTCTGCGACTCCTTTTAAGACGGATATGCTTAGTACCTACAGCCAAATGTTCCGAGCTATGTGTATGATTATGCTCAAATAGTACCTACATTTTGATGCAAGTGGGCAAACTTTCTCAGCGCTGTATAGGCGGATTAGCCCGAGCCGAACGTGCCTATGAGTAGTGGAGCCAGTTTTCGTGTGCCGAGAAAAACATTTTGAAAAGGTGCTGAGAAACTTCTCAGATGTAAACGATGCCGTAGCGAGACACACACAAACAATCCTAATGTATAAAATTCTTCCGTTACTGGTGACTGACTGAGTAATCGAGTGACTGACAGACAAGGCACAGCCGAAATTTGGCATGTAGATTCCTTAGGGAGTGTAGGGGAACACTAAGAGAGGATTTTCCGAAATTCCTACGGGATCGGGAAAATACGGTTTATGAGCGTACGAAGTTGCGGGCAAGAGCTAGTGCATATAATTAGGAACCTTTTACGAATAAAATGTCGTATCTGCCTAGTTTCTAGTCTTTAATTTTTCTTTCAGTTAAATATTAATCTTTGTCTTTTACGAATGCTTTTTAGGGTTCCGAACATCCGTAAAAAAGGAACCCTTATAGGATCACTCGGGTGTCTGTCTGTCCATCTGTCACAGCCAGTTTTCTCCACTGGACCGATTTTGTTAAAATTTGGTATACATATGGACTTCTGTGACCCAAACACGGACGCATCACGTAAATAAATAAATTTTTAGTATAGGGGTTACTTTTGGGGGTCAAACTAGAAAATTAAAAAAAAAGTTTTTTAAACTGTATCGTGTGACATCAAATGAAAGGGCTTACTGTGAGGGTTTTAACTAAGTATATTTTTATCATAATTTTAAAATAAATAGTTTTGAAGTTATTCAAGAAATTAGACCAAAAATGAGCATTCCACTTGTCTCCGAAACTACTGAGCCTAAAAATTTGAAAAAAAAAAATATGTAGATAATAGTTCTATACCTAAAGATTACAGGAAAATCTATAAAAATTATGTAGTGTTAAAATAACACGTTAAAAATTAAATTGGTTCGGTATCAATATTGTAACATCCTGCATGCTTAATTCGCATGTATACGGATGTTTTGACAAATAAAATTATCTTTATCTTTTTTAACCCTTTGCACGCGAGGTCGACTCGCACTTGGCCAGTTTTTTTTTAATATGTGTAAAGTCATCAATTTTTCCTCAGAAATTGAGACACACTAATTACAATAGCATAACCATTAATTATCACCTATTACTGAAGTGATTTGGGGAAAGCACCCTCTTTCTTGAAAGTCCAAAGGACTGTTGAGGAGTCCTCTCCCCCAAAAACCATTAATTTTCCATGAATCCCCCTGTAAATACCACCTGAATGTATTGAGTGTGGGTGCTGTGAGTAATAGGGTATCTTTAGGTCCCTTGCATCATTATGGAAAATCATTAAAGTAATTTGAAAATTGACAATAGGTAATTTAGAGGAGGTGTAATAAGCAGTTCTTAAGTGTAGATGTTTTTGAACAAATTTTTGAGCGAGAGAAATAAATGAACCAGGGAAGATGAAGAAATAAATTCAACTTTGTCTATAACAGTTATTTGTTTTAATTTCACGTAAATTCTATCAAAATAAAGTTATTGACCCGATTACTTAATGCCACGCTATTGTCGAGTACCATAGGATATATTCCATGCAAAAATTCGGGCAACGTCGCGTTAAAAACTAGCTCGCATAAACGAAAAATGAAGAACAATATTGTATCCCCAAGTAACTCATCAGAACGATCCTTTTCGCAGAAATGTTATGATAAATATACACAACGTAATATCCATAATTCCAATCTAAAAAGTCTAAATCAACTAATTTAACGCAGAACGGAGGCCACTCAAAACTTGGCACTTTTACACAAAGTTTTCCACCCAAAAAATCAAGCAAAAACCATCAGTATAACACCTTCATAAGGTATATAGGAAATGCAGGGATAAGTTGGTAATGATATCAGTGGCTCCAAACCCAAGGAAGTTTAATGACTAATTACCCCCCCAGGGGAGAATGGCCCAAACTGGATCGTGGATTATGTTGGTACGGAGAAAATTTTTAAATTACCATGGGTTTTACCCAACTTTCAGAGTTTTTCCCCACCCTATTTATAGCGTGATGTCAGCAGTAGAAATAAAGAGGTTGATGCACTTTTAAGGTTTTATTTCATTGCGAGAAGTCTTGGAGGTGCGAAAGTAGTATTTGTCCGCTGTTTTCATTAAGTTTTTCTCAGAGTTAATAAAGTTTTTTGTTTGTTTCCCGCCGCTATGCTGTGTAGCTGTAGGGTAAATTTTTGTCTCATAAAGTGCTGTATATATACGACTGTATATATTAAACTTGTGTGTTGTTTTAAATTATATACGTGGAAATCGTGGGAAAAAATACTAGCGAAACTCAGCAAGCGTGATGGGTAGGTATGTAATGCGGCACATACACGTCCAAGTAGTTTGATCAAACAGACTGGTTCGAACTGTTTGATCAAATCGAATTACGTAATTTCGTATTTCATGACGCCATTCGACGAGTCATTTTTATCAAATTTTCCCACACACATTTATGCCAATTTGATCAAACAGTTTAAACCAGCCTGTTTGATCAAATTATCGGAACGCGTATGGTCCGCATAAGTAAAATAAATCTAAAGTTATTTCAGAGACTAATGACAGTGGGGTCATCGGCCGCTGATCGTGTAGCTACGTTTGCGGAGTTCCACTAATCATTTTTTTGACTCCTATGTATGACCAGAAAAAACATAACAAAAACAAGAGAAATGCTTCTAAATTGGTATGAGTCACTAGTCGTATGTATGAGTCACTAGTTGCAAAAAGTAAACATTGGTGACTAATATACTGCATATCGCAATAATTTAGATCAAACTTGTCATTACTTAATGAGTAATGGAGATTACAATTGTAATTGTACAAGTGTAATAAAAATAATTGATTGTAAGATTTATAGAAAGTACAATAAGAAAGTTCTTTGCGCAGAACATGCATGGAGGAGGAGAAAACGGTATCGCACGTGCTCCTTGAGTGCACAGGCATCGCCCAAATATGGAGGCAAACAAGGACACCGAATTCATTGAAAGATATCTTGAACAAACTGGGAAAACTGATCAAAGCATATATCTTCTATACTAATGTATAAAGCTGAGGCGTTTGTTTGTTTGCTTGAACGCGCTAATCTCAAGAACTACAGGTCCGATTTGAAATTCTTTAAGTGTTAGATAGCCCATTTATCGAGAAAGGCTATAGGCTATATATATATATCACGCTAAGACTAATAAGAGAGGAGCAGACGAAGTTGCGCGGGTCAACTAGTTTCAAATAAACCATTTTCAGGCACTATTGAATTGTCAAGGTCGGTCAGTCAAAAACATGAAGCTATTTGCACGTTCCAAAGCGTAGTTCTGTTTCTGCGAGGAGCTTCGCTGGTTGGAGTAACAATAATGGCCGCCGGGGCTCACGCACAATTGTCCAGTCAGGAATTAGTTATTATGAATCTATTTACTTGTTGAAACACATTTTATTTGTGGGAGACTGGTCCCTAAACTACGCCAAAGTTTGTATTTTAGGACACAAGAGGCTTTAGAAAAGTGCCATTATATCAGCGAATGTGACTGTTGAAATCTATACTAATATATAAAGCTGAAGAGTTTGTTTGTTTGTTTGCTTGAACGCGCTAATCTCAGGAACTACTGGTCGGATTTGAAAAATTCAGTGTTAGATAGCCAATTTTTCGAGGAAGGCTATAGGCTATAAATCATCACGCTAAGACCAATAGGAGCGGAGCAGTAATGAAAATTGTGACGCAGACGAAATTGCGCGGGACAGCTAGTGCCAAAATGTAAGGGATTAATCACGTGACATTTCGACAGCGCTTGTCAATCCCATACATTTTTGACGTTTTGACAATCGCCTTCGTCACGCTACCGCTGAAAGAATGTCACTTGTCTAAAGCCTCGTCCCCATCTAAATGCTTGAGATGATATAAAGTAAAATCTATCGTAGACTAGCTTTTGCCAGCGGCTTCCCCCCCGTGATCCGCAGGGAACATATTCCCGGGATGAAAAGTAGCCTATGTCCTTTCTCAGGCTCTAGTCTATCTGTGTACCAAATTTCATTAAAATCGATGCAGTAGTTTTGGCGTGAAAGCGTGACAGACAGACAGACAGAGTTATTTTCTACTTTTTAGTGGTACCTGCGTACCCATTCATAGCATACCGGCGTAATGTTATGTTACGACCTGGTGTCAACAAAAAAAAACATACACACAGTCGTACATAGAACCTCCTCCTTTTTGAAGGAAGTCGGTTGAAAATAGAACATTATGTAAGATATTTATGTTTAAACCTTACCAATTCTAGAGATGGTGAAAGTAAAAAATTGGCCAAGTGCGAGTCGGACTCGCGTGCAAAGGGTTCCGAACGAATTTAATTTTTTTAACATGTTATTTTAACACTATAGACTTTTAATAGGTTTTCCTGTAATCTTTAGGTAAAGATCTATTATCTCCTTTTTTTTTTAGAATCTTTGGTCATCTTGGCTCAGTAGTGTCGGAGATAATGGGGGGAATGGTAATTTTTCGTCTAATTTCTTGGATAACTTTTTTTTATCTAATTTTATTTAGGGGCTTCTATCAAAGATATGACAGCGCCATCGTACCCTTTTACATTAATTGGTTTACTTCACTTTTTTTTTCATTTTACTTTAAGTGGCTTAGTTTTTTTTTTAAACAGTATTAGTTTATAATATTACTTACAGTTAATGAATTAGTGTTATTCGTGGAGGACCGTAATTAAATGGCACAACTTTTTAATAATATCCGAAGATGGTACGGATAAAATGGATTGGATTATGCCTACATCAAATTTATTTATTTTAAAATCCTTCATGAATATCTCGCGTTCTACTCCGTTTCGAGCACACTCCATCAGCAAATGCTGCACATCCTCGATTTGGTTGCACACTGTGCAATTAGGAGAATCAGCCTTTTTCATAAGAAATGCAAACTTTGCCGATAGATAGTGCCCAGAACGGAGTCTTAATATCAATTTAACATAATTTCTATCAATTTTAGTATTCTCGAATCACGGAACCCGAGATGGCTGACCTTGAATGCTTTTGTACCAAATGCCTTTATCCAGAGAAATGTTGAAAAAATGTTGTTTCCAGGAATTAAAACATGCAGATTTAAGTTTAGGTGTATACTCCCAATAATTAGGTATATAATTAACTATACATCCGTCTATTACCGCTGATTTGGATATACGGTCAGCCTCCTCGTTACCGCTTAGTCCAATATGTGCTGGAACCCATTGTAATCTACATTCTATATTATTGTTTTTAAGTATTATTATAAGTTTTAAAATATCATACGCTATCGATGTACCTCTGCTGGAGCCAGAGGCGCATCGAGCGATATGCTGGAGTGCACTTTTGCTATCTGAAAAAATTACTACTTTATTAAAATTTTGGTTCAAGACATAATTGACTGCTTTGTAAATTGCTATGAGTTCCAGCGACATAATTGATAAAATAAATAAAATAAAAATAAAAAAGCCTTTTATTTCTTGCTTCACAGTAGAGATTGACAATTTAAAACAGTGTGTATGCAAAATCAATGTTACAAATCTTAGTATTTTGGTAGGTATTAGTTATGATATTTAGGTGTTTGTTGTTGATTAAAATTTAAAATTAAATTTTCCTAAAATTTACAGTGTAGCAGTCATTTGTTAAAAATGCTGACTAAAGTCAGATTTTTGCGGTGCAAATGTATAATTGCAAGAACCCCTCTCATCGGAGGGTAAAGGCCTCCTCCAGAGATAACCAATTTTTTTCTGTCCTCTGCTACTCGCATCCAGTGGGTACCTGCTATTTTTATTACGTCGTCTGCCCAGCGCGCAATTGGTCTGCCCCTTTTTCTTTTGCCTGATGGTCCTGACCATAATGTCGTCTTTATGGTTCAGCGATTGTCAGTAAGTCTGGCCACATGTCCAGCCCATCGCCATTTTAGCTTCTGTGAGTAACTGAGAGCGTCGATGGCTTTAGTTTTGTGTCTAATGACAGTATGACGGATTTTTTGGATTTTCTTAATCTTCAGCATGCTTCTTTCCATACATCTTTGACTTATGATTTTATTTTTTATTTTCCTAGTAAATTTCCATGTTTGACAGGCGTATGTTAGTGAGGGGAGTAGGCAGTTGTTCATGACTCTGCTTTTCAACCTTATGCCCATAAGGTCGCTTTTTAGAATTTCCTTGAGGCTCCAGAACTTCTTCCAAGTGATGTTGACTCTTCTCTCTACTTCTAGGTCGTTGTTGTTTTGGTTAAATGAAATTTGTTTACCCGGATAAATTTACGTATCAACATAGGTTAAAGGCAGATTTTTGAGATATATCGGTATTTTAGTATGATTCGTCATGACATTAGTTTTATTTAAGTTTATTTCTAAGCCTACTTTACGACTTTCTTCATGTAGAGAGTCTATCATCAGTTGAAGTTGGTTTGTGTTTTCTGATAGCAGAACTATGTCGTCAGCAAATCTGAGATGACTCAGGTAACATCCGTTTATGTTTATGCCAACCTTCTCCCAGTTTAGTTTGCGGATGATGAACTCTAGCACTGCTATAAATATTGTTGGTGAGATTGGGTCTCCTTGCCTTCCACCTCTTTTTATTTGTATGAGCGGCCCAGTGGTCTCCAACTTCACTCTGCTAGTACTGTTGTCATAGATGTTTTTAAGGACTTGTATGTAATGTTTTATACAGACTAACACGTGTGGCTAGTGTTGACGCAGCACTATGTGCATACCATGGCTATGTCTCATCAATCGTGCGTTATGGTATTATAATATGGGGTAATTCGGTTGAACTTCAAAGAGTGTTTCGAGCTCAGAAAAAATGCGTACGCTCAATTTGTGGAGCGCACCCACTAGACAGTTGTGTTCCATTATTTAAAAAAAATCTTTTTTTTTTTCTAATTTGACCCCCAAAAGTGATCCTATAAGGGTTCCGTTTTTTTTCGGAACACTAAAAACTACATACAAGTGTTGTTCCAATTCCTTAGATGATATAATAGTATTCTTCACGATCGATGAACACGTCCAAAGACGCTTGTGAGTTTTACATTAAAGTGGTTGGCGGTACTTCCTGTCTTTACTCAGAATTTTAAGTAGTGCCAACATTGACATCGCACGGGAACAGTGTTACCAACCGAAAGTTTTCCTCAAAATGTGGGAGCGTTATAATGAGCTTTACTTGCTGAATTCGCTATCTATTTTCTGGAGATCAAAAAAATGTATGGGATTAGTTGTATGTTAGCTCGTGGCGTGGGTAAAAAATAAGTGCCGCACGTTTCGACCTTCAAGGTTATAGTGGTACCTAACTGATAAGGCGCGTCGTGAATCTTCGTTCGCGCAGAAAAGAAAGTATGGCCCCGAAGATTAACGAAAGAAAGCAAACTTACAATCAACCTTAGATCACTACATACACTGCAGCTGTTAGTTCCGTCTCACTCGCAAGTCACGTGCATGCCATCGGCGCGCGCTAACATGGCGGCAGCTGCCGACCAATAGCGGTACAGGAAAAAGTAGCGCGTTGCGTGGAGCGTGCCGATTGGTCAATAGCATTTCCCGCGCTTTGAAAATTTATCTTCTGCGCAGGTACATCGGTAAGCCATATCAGTTGTACTACTGTAAGCGACTCTTGCCGAGGTCGGTCTGTGAATGGGTGACCATCATAACATACCCAGATTCACTTTGCATAGCATTTTGAACTATTGGTCCCGGCTATCATTTATACATTTTGTGTCGGCCGGTGCTGTAAAAGAATAATACCATCCCATCACTTCCCGTGGGTGTCGTAAGAGGCGACTAAGGGACTCACCAGTGAATGGGCAGCAGCGTTCTCTGTAAAACGCAACACCATACACTGCGATCGCCAACCCGCCTGCCAAGCGTGGCGATTATGGCAAATCCTCCCTTTTGGGGGAGGCCTTTGTCCAACAGTGGACGTCTTTCGGCTGTCATGATGGATAAATGAGACAGAAACCCAGAAATCTGATACTACGAGTAGTACAAGTGATATAGTGGTATCCAGTTACTGCTGTCAGGGTTGCGGAATTTGTTCGAAAGAGTCACGGCGGCACTTGAACGCAAGGGGCATTAGGAGGAATAATTTGATGAATAACCATCCTTAAAATAAGGGCAGGAAACTAATTACAACAAGACGGTGATCAAATCAAGTCACATTCAATTTTCGTCATGTTGTAATCAATCTCATGTCAAACCAACTTTCACTTTACTTTCACTGGGTTTTAGTCAGTAAGATTCTGACACTCCCTTCTGCTCCGCCCAGAGTGGGAGGAGTCATTTGACGATTTCACATCCGCAAAAAACAAAAAAAAATACTTACGGGTGTGATAGTCGCTCCTTGGTACTGATACATGATACTGGTACTCGGTTACATCCAGTGACTGGAAGCCGACTCTAACATATGAAGCTGGGAAAGGCTTGTAGGGAAAACATTTTTCTACTAGACAAAACACAGCAGCATTTTTCTAGTTGAGAAAATTTCACTTCAGTTCTGATGAGTCACATACTCACAGGTATTAACAAAAAAAATATAAACATTGGTGACTCATAGATACGTTTGCAGCCGAATATGTTCGGAATCGCACGTATTGTTTATGAGTAATTGAGATAAGAGAAAAAGAAGTCATGAAAGTTGGTTTGACATGAGATTGATTACAACATGACGAAGATTTAATATGACTTGATTTGATCACCGTCTTGTTGCAATTAGTATCCTGCCCTTTTTTTAAGGATGGTAATTCATCAAATTATTCCTCCTAATGTCCTTTGCGTTCTTGGGCCGAGGTGACTCTTTCGAATAAATTCTGCAACCCTGGCAGGCACTCTCCCTAGCGGGCACCGTCTACTACGCTGACATCTCTTTGAAGTGCGCGTGGAACACGCGCCGTCGACCCGGGCTTGGTTCTGATCGGACGGCGAGTCACCCAACCCTCGACGTCCGCAGGCCCGCGCCTACGGTGGCCGGGAATTGCCCTACGACTCCCGACGCCCGGGGCGTCTTCTTCTGTTGCAGCGGCTGGGGTGTAAGGCTTTCCTCTCTCTGACGCGGTCCACCTCCTCCTTTGCTAGGACTCCTGCTTGGAGGTGACCGCTTCCCATGCCTCCTCCCTCCGGACTATGGATTGAATCAGGGCCGAAAACGGGAGGTCGCCGCCGCAAGTATCTTACCTTTAGTATGAGCAAGTTCAGCCTTAATATATTGTTACTATTGGGATAAAGTCTTTCTCTCTGTGATAGGAATCGGGCCGTAGGCAAATCACCACGCGATCCCAAAGCGGGTTGGTGCATCTAAAAATAACCATTATGCGGTAGTCGGTAGTCAAGTATCGGTGACATGTGACATCCTTAGAATTGTGTCATTGTGCAATTGTGGCTCTTGATAAACTCGGAATAACCGATTATGTAAAAGTGACGGAAATACATGATTTTATAGATACCCTTAACACTTGAAACTGCGCGTGTACGTATGGATAAGTGAACGTGAACTAAGTAAAATGGTTTTGCACGAAATCGAACACTGTAAATTACTATTTTGTAAATAGGTCACAATGGAAACTAAGGTGAAGTGAGCTGTCAATCTATAGCTTATTTGGAATGACACTTTGTTTCACAGAATAGACTGGCTGGTGGCTGTCTGTAGTGTGTGCCTTGGCATTAGGGAAATAGCTCACAGCAAATGATTGGAACTCTTTGCCCGCGTCTGTGTTCCCGAACGCATAGGTACAACCTTAATCTCTTCAAAGTTAGAATGAACAGGCTACTTCTGGGTAAGCTCGCTCCATCGTACACTTAAGTCTGGGGGTCGATAAAAGGGCATTGGATTCGAGGACAACATTTATTATCATAAAAATAATTAAATAAAAATGAATACCTACTTCTATTAACTCGGTACTTGACTTATTTGATAGCGTTAAACATATCATTGAACGCGTGCCACAGATAACAACCCCCAGAAAACTGGTTTTTGGGGGTGAATCATATTGATAATGATAAGCAAATCTACCTACCTCTAACGCTAAGTTGCAATACGTAACAACTGAAGAGGGTAAATGAGTCACCCAACAAATAAAAAATGTAAACATTGGTGACACATACCTAAATTGATTACAGTCTAGGTTTCCGTCTCAAACCATGCCAGTATGTCTACCATGAGTTTTATCAATCTATACTGGCTAGCGACTGTAGTTCCATGGTTGTGGGATTCGTTCGAAAGAGTCACCGCGGCCCTGGAACGCAAAGGGCACTAGGAGGAACACGGATGGGTTTTAGTCTGTAAGAGTCTGACACTCCCTTCTGCTTCGCCCGAAGCAGTAGGAGGCATTTGATGATTTCCCACCGATAAAAAAACGACTGTAGTTAAAAAAAAAAAATGAAAACTTTAAAAAACAAGTTTCTAATTTATTATTTTAGTTGTTAAGTAAAGTTTTACTTGCAACTTGCTTGCTTGTTAACAACTTAAACAAATAAAATTAGAAACTTGTTTTTTTTTAAAGTTTTCATACATTATTCATCTTGCCAGTTGCTAGCGAATATAGATTGATAAAACTCATGGTAGACGTACAGTTATGTTTATTACGAGCTATGAAGATATATGGCAAGGCATATATTATGAGTATGAATTGATAGTTATGACTGAGAGATGATGCATGATTCACTCAAACTTTTACTATCTGCCCTAAGTTTTTATTTAGTGACTGGGCAACTAAAGGACTCAGAAAAAGTAGGGAAAGACTTTATGAGTTGTATGGCCTTAAGCCTTTTATTAACACTGAGACTTTTAATATGTATGTAGCTACCTACTCAAAGATTTATAAAAACACTTGTAAGGTAGCTAAGGCTTTATATATAAGTAATAAGGTAAAAACAGCAGACAGTAAAATAAAGACGGTTTGGAAAATTATAAACAATGAAACAAATAGGAACAAAAGACATAACACTGATTACGGATTGGATACTTCTCATGGACTTATTAGCGATAACAAACAAGTTGCTCAAGAATTTGTAAATTTCTTTACGAGTATCCCTATTAAAACTACTGAAGCCTTAAACTCCTCGCCTTCACTTGCTTTTGATTTATTACAGGCGAACGTTTCAGCCAGCCCGACTGAATTTAATTTTAAACATATAAACCCCATAGTAGTAATAAAAGCTTTTAAAGAAATCAAAATTAAATTGACCGAAGATCTATGGGGATTGTCTATCAAAGTTTGTACCTCAATCATCGAGACTGTAGCGCCGTACTTAGCTGTAATATTTAATTTTTGTGTGGATCAAGGAGTCTTTCCGGACCTAATGAAATTCAGTAAGGTGATACTACTTTTTAAATCTGGGGATAGTAAAGACACAAATAATTATAGACCAGTATCTGTGTTGCCAGTGTTTAGTAAAGTATTTGAAAAAGTGATGCTAAATCAGATGCTTAATCATTTTAACACGAATAACATCTTTCATGATAAACAGTATGGTTTCACCAAGGGACGTTGTACAACTGACGCTGGTGTTACCTTACTAAAGCACATCTTTAATGCGTGGGAGGACGCACAGGATGCCATAGGTGTCTTTTGTGATCTCTCGAAGGCGTTTGATTGCGTTGATCACGATACATTACTCCTGAAGCTCGGGCATTACGGACTGGTCAAAACTGCGTTAAACTTGGTCAAATCTTATTTGAATGATAGACGGCAATTAGTTCAAATAAACGGTGTCAATTCGTCGGGATTAAACGTGATAATGGGCGTTCCCCAGGGCTCGATTTTGGGTCCTTTCTTGTTTTTGGTATATATAAATGATTTACCCTATTTATTGCAACAAAAACTTGATATGGTGCTGTTTGCAGACGATACCTCCTTAATTTTTAAGATAAATAGACAGACAGACAATAAATAATGCCCTAATGCAAGTCCAAAATTGGTTCACGGCGAATAATTTGGTTTTGAATGAAAAGAAAACGAAATGTATAAGATTTGCTTTACCCAATGTCAAAAGCAGTGATTGTGACATAGTATTGAACAGGGAAAAACTAGAATTTGTCGATAAAACGGTTTTCCTGGGAATTACGCTTGACCCAAGGCTACAATGGGGCCCTCATATAACATCTCTTTCTGGACGGCTAAGTTCAGCAGCTTATGCTGTTAGGAAAATTCGCCAATTAACGGATGTCGATACCGCGAGACTGGTCTATTTTAGTTACTTTCACAGTATCATGTCTTACGGTATTTTACTATGGGGACGGGCTGCAGACATTGAGTCTATTTTTATTCTGCAGAAAAGAGCCATCAAAGCGATATACAATCTCCGCCGGCGCGATTCTCTAAGGGAACTGTTTAAGAATATTAACATCATGACGGTACCTTGTCAATACATTTACGAAAACATCATGTATGTCAGAAAGAATTTACATCTTTTTAGTAAAAGAGGCGACAGACATAATTATGGTACTAGAAATAGGGATCAATTAGTTCAACCAGGTTTCAGACTGGCTAAAGTTGCCTCATCTTTTATGGGGTACTGTTTAAAATGTTATAATAAGATACCTCCCCATATATTAGAACTTAATGAGACAAAATTTAAATCTTGTATTAAACGCACACTATGCAGGCAAGCATATTATAAGTTGGGGGATTATATTGAAGATAAAAATGCTTGGCTGAATGCTGGTCCGGCTCCACAGTCACTAGGGCGCACAAAATAATCTGTTAGCATTTGGAAACATTGTTGGACCGGCTGAAGATTGTAAAAAAAAACAATATTTGCATTGTATAGACTCAATTTTATTTAGCAATGTATAATTTCATCCATTTTAACGGCACATGTGTGAGTACTGTGTACCTTAAACTTAAGCTATAGCTATCAGTTTTAGGTTTGTTTTTGACTTGAATGTACCCTGGCGGTTGGGAGTGTCATGCTCACACAAAAGTCTGGCTGATGGTGGCGTATGCGTTGGATCATTTGGCTCCCTTCAAAATGGTTGAGCCGAATGGTGCTAGCGCATGCGTCATGTTCGTGAACGGGCGCTGTCAGTTGGGACTGGTCATTTCTCAGTTGCCATGGTTTATTTTAAATATTTCTTTGAATTGTTCCTTTTTTTCCCGGACGCTTTTATCCTGCTCGTCTTTTATATCGTTCTCACATGTTTGTATAATTTCAACTTGATGTAAACAAAAATTTGTAACAATTTATTATTTTTTAAAAGAGTGTCCGTGGAGTTTCTTGCACGTTCTTCTCCATAGAGATCTACGCTTTGGAACGTGCAAATAGCTTCATCTTGTTGGACTGACCGACCTTGACAATTCAAAAGTGCCTGTAAATGGTTTATTTGAAATATACGATTTGATTTGATTTTGTAAGTAGATGATAATTTTACCCATGATGAAAATGCCAAAAAAGCTAAATATTGAGGAGTTCCCTCAATTTCTCAAGGATCCCTTTAGCGAGGATCACATTAAAATATATGGCGCCCAATGTGTAAGTATGTCCTTTGAAATAAAACAAGATTTTTCTAAATCATTTTATAAGTATCAGAGTTCTAGGTTACAAATGTAATAACAACCGAGTTAAGGAACAAAAGAGAAAGAAAAAAGTAGAAAAAAAAGAAAGAAAAATGAAAAAAGAAGAAAAGAATGAAGAAAGTAAGAAAGAAAGAAGAAAGTAAGAAAGAAAGAAGAAAGTAGGTTAAAAATACAAGACTTTCTGGCACCTTTTTTTCTTAAGAGCCCTATCACAGAATTGCGTTTTCACTCACAAAACAGCTGACTCATCGCATTATGTAGAAATTAGGCAGTTGCAATTACGATTTTTTTAGGGTTTATTTTAAATTTATTTAATTAATCTTTATTAAATTTTCATTTCTTCTGAACTATGGTTTATTTTGGTTAAAATTTTACGTTCTAGGCGGAGCGGAAGGGAGTGTCAGGCTCTTACCGACTAAAACCCATTCGTGTTCCTCCTAATGCCCTTTGAAAGCCAGGGCCGCGGTGACTCTTTCGAACAGTGCCAACCAATTCATGAACCGTAACAGCTGGAAGGCATGTATGGAGAGGCATTTGCCTAGCTGTGGAACAGTACAGGTAGAAGTAACCAGTAACGGCGCCATCGTTTGGTCTGATATCGACCAATACTGGACAAAGGCTGGAATGCGAAGTCGTGGCTTCCAAAATAGGCACGCGTTTGACCTCTATCTCCCCTGATGGTAAGCGATGATGTGGTCGAAGATGGAGCACGCTAGAAGCCTAGAAGTAACCAATTCAGTCTTGAGTTAAAGACTCCCAGGTTGTCAGGAAACACAGACTCCGGCAAGAAATTCCACTCCTTAGCTGTACGCACTATGAACGTGTTACGCGTGCTACGTAGCCGATAATCGTTTGCTAAGCAGCCCAAATTCACCGGCTCTGCAACTGTTCGTCAGATGCGTTGCTGACGTTTATCTGTTGCTAAGTTGATAAATTCTGATGGCTGAGCCGTCGAAGGTCGGATGCTTAGCAAACGATTGTCGGCTACGTAGCAAACAAATATCGGCTACGACACTTGTCAATATCGACTGTTCAGCTGACAAATGCCGGCTATAGCCGACGAATGTCGACGGATGTCAGCAAATGAGGCTGACCAAAGGCAGTATTAGCTATCAAATGTCGGCTTCTCAACTAACGAATGTCAGCTCCTTTGCTAACTAATGTCAGTTGCGACATCAGTCTCGCGTTTGCTACCAAAATCGTTTGCTTGTACTTTGAAACAACCTGTATTCTAATACAAGTATGTCTTTGTTTCAGATGCAGCGTACAACACTAGGTGAACTTGCCTTATGGGAGCCACCTTCCTATGAGATTGACTATTTCCAAAGATTTATCAGCATCATAGACGAATTCTACCCTGACGACTGGAGAAGCTGGGAAGTGAACAACGTTTCATATAAAGATCTATTTGGTGATAGGATCTCATTAGACGAAGAGTGTCGTTTGCGTTTCGCGATTCCTACACTTCACTTAGCGTACGCTTTCAGCGATAGCACTCCGTCTTTGAGTGAACGCAAGTACAAAAGCATTTAAAGACAGCTGATAACATGGCCACTCGGCAGAGCAATCATTTACAGCCCTTTTGCCACAATGAAGAAAATTCATCCAACAGACGCTGGCAATAGATTCTCAGAAGTGCTTTCAGAATTAAAATCTCAATTAATATCGCGTTCAGAAGCTGCCAAAATTCTGCAAAAGCATCAAAAGTCCCGATCTTGATTTAAAATGCCATCAATAAGCAAACGAGCGCATAGCCCAGGACCAGCTCCATAAAAGAAAGCTCGCAATGACGACTGTGATACCTTAACAGATTTCTTAAGACAGCAAAATATAATGCTGGAAAAGCTGTTTAAACTCTCCGAAAACCAAAACGAAAACATCAAACTGGTTAGTGAAAAAATATCCAATAAATGTGGAAATCAGGATAGAGAAAAATCAGAATCAAATTATTCAAGTGAAGTGGGAAGTTGGTGCGCACGTTCTTTCTACCAAGAAGTAGAAGCAGAGCCTCCAAGAGATGTAGAAAGCCCAACTGATGAACTAGTTGACGATTCTGACAGCACGGTATCAGTTGATTTGTATTTAATAAAACCACTTATCTTTATACTTATCTGCGGGGGCGGCTAACCGCGCCTTTCCAGATAAATATGGAACCGCTTGTCATTTGATGGCGGCCTGAACCACCTGCATTAATTCTTTTCTGCCATGGTCCATGGTTCCCGGTTTTGAGCGCTTAGCGGTATCACGTATTACCAAAGTCAAAGTCAAGTACTTTGGAAAAACTGATTTTTGACGTTGACTTTATCGCTATTGAAAGGGAAGGATGATGATGATATGAAACCTAGCAGAAAATATTTATTAATTTATTTACTTTCATAACCAATGACCTGGTGAGGGTCGCGGGTAGCCGATAGATACAAGACGCACCGGACCGGTTGTAGTGGCGACACTTGGGGGAGGCCTATGTCCAGCAGTGGACGTCTTTCGGCTGATATGATGATGATGATGATACTTTTGTTCCCAGGTGTGTGTTCTTTTTGGATAATATCCGACTTCCACGCGAGCGAAGCCACGTTAACTGAATCAAATACTATTTCTAAAAGTTTTAGTGACCTAAGTCTTTAACAGTATTTTACTCATAGCTGACATAACTAACATATGTAGTTTGATAAAATATACCAAATGATATAATAAGACTTGAAACAGTTAATCTATGATTCATCAATGTTTACATTTTGTGTATGACTCATCAGATCTTATACTTTTGAAAGAGATGTTTGACCAGTATTTTTTTCTGTTTTTGTGTGAGTATCCGACTCGCAATTGGCTGACTTTTATTAATTAGGAGAACATTAAATTTTGTAGAAAACAATACCAAGGAATATGACCAAATGTGTAACCATATTTAGATCTATTATTATAGATCTTTGCAAAGCATTTCAGATCGTAAGCACAATATACAAACATAAAGAGGTATGTCTGTATAGTGTCTCTTAGTTTCTCTACACAGAGGTATGTCTGTTGGCCGCCCCCGCGGTTGACCGCTAGTGCGTAGGAGCGCTTAGTGGAAGCTTTTTAAAATAAAAGTATTTCATTATTTTTATTCTTTATTTGAAAGTAATCATTTGAATTACAAGCTAATTTACAATCAAGATTGAGATAACAAACATCAATCTAGTCACATTCACACTTTTCAGAAGTCATTGATTAAAAGAATCATACAAATCTGCAAGTACCATCACCCAAAGCTTTTCAGGTAATTGAAAACCAGTCACGGTTGCTACACACATAAGTGGGCCGGCCATTGTCGGTTTGGGAGTAACTGTTGAACAACAAAGCCGACCTGAAGGAATCACTGCAGTTGTTCAGTTTCAGTGGGCTTGTGCCGATCACTCGATTCGGCAGTATTTGTGGACCGAATAAGTCTACCCGCAGCAACTACTACATTACGTTCGGCACCATTCGGCCGGCCTAGCGAAATTCAAGCGGCATTATCCCCGAACATTCATCAACAAATATTTGACTTTACCGCTCGTCTCTGCCGGTTAATGCCGGCTCGCTTGTGTGTCCGTCTTAAAACTCATTTGAGTTTGTTCTTTATGTACAGCTTCCTGAGAGTTATTTTGTACCCTATGGCAACGGATCCGACTATTCTGCCAGTGTCAGGTCGCGACGACAGCACAAACAGGCAGCCGTGGAACTTTGGACTTCGTGGTAGGTGTTAGTCTAGCTGAAAGGACCAACACACCGACAAGCTAATTACTATTTCTTTGTAACATGACAATCGAATATTAAGCACGTCATTTCGTATCTTATCTGATATGAAAAATCTGCATTAATTGGCAAATGCCTCTGAATGGCCAAGGTTATCCAAATTCCAATCATCATAGAATCAATTGATCTTACTGCAAATAATTTGTTACCAAATTCTATTTGTTAATTCAATTCTAGATATTCTCTGCTCTGCTTGCATTGCTTCTTGTTCGTCTCTTTGTGCTAGTAGATGTTTCCAGGGACCTATCATTGGGCTTTCTATAGGTCTCCGAGGATCCTGGTTTATCTCCGTCATCTGGTCTTCGGGAAGCACCTTTTCTTCCCGCTTTGGGTCTGAATTTACATTCGGGAAAAAACTCTTGGATCCCTCCTTGTTCTTTCACTAGGTCAGAGAGTTTTGGTTCTGTGAACAAATGTGTGGAGGATGGAGGGATCTTGTGTAGAAGCTCATGCAACACTTCGTTACTTGGTTTGTAAATGCTTCGTCGTTGTTGAATAACCTCCGCTCTTTTCCCACACGTGTACTGAAGTAAAGCATCCGACGTCCGACGAAACGACGATTCGGAACACAAGAAGTATTTACTCATAACTGATTTAACTTCCAGTGTAGCTTTCTGAAAGATTTCTTGAAATTCCTTTCGCTGTTGAAGTAACCCGTGAGTGATGGCTCCTAAACAGAGATCCATTTTCTCCAACACTGTGATGAATTGCCCAGGTGGAGTGACGGTAGCTAAATTACTGTTGATTTTTAGGTTCGTGAACACAGGAGCAGCCTGAAACTTTTTCTGACCCTCTACGCAGTTGATATTCTGCCAACCATCGGTCCCTAGACGCTGGCACGCAATTCCTTGTTTTACTAAGATATCTTCGGCAACGTTCAGGGTAGCCATGGTTTCTATTGTGTCAACTGATACCGTGCTGGCAGAATAGTCAACTAGTTCATCAGTTGGGCTTTCTACATCTCTTGGAGGCTCTGCTTCTACTTCTTGGTTGAAAGAACGTGTGCACCAACTTCCCACTTCACTTGAATAATTTGATTCTGATTTTTCTCTATCCTGATTTCCACATTTATTGGATATTTTTTCACTAACCAGTTTGATGTTTTCGTTTTGGTTTTCGGAGAGTTTACACAGCTTTTCAAGCATTATATTTTGTTGTCTTAAGAAATCTGATAAGATATCACAATCGTCATTGCGAGCTTTCTTATATGGAGCTGGTCCTGGGCTATGCGCTCGTTTCTTGCTTATTGATGGCATTTTAAATGGAGATCGGGACTTTTGATGCTTTTGCAGTATTTTGGCAGCTTCTGAACGAGACATTAATTGAGATTTTAATTCTGAAAGCACTTCTGAGAATCTATTGCCAGCGTCTGTTGGATGAATTTTCTTCATTGTGGCAAAAGGACTGTAAATGATTGCTCTGCCGAGTGGCCATGTTATCAGCTGTCTTTTCATGCTTTTGTACTTGCGTTCACTCAAAGACGGAGTGCCGTCGCTGAAAGCGTATGCTAAGTGAAGTGTAGGAACCGCGAAACGCAAACGACACTCTTCGTCTGATGAGATCCTATCACCGAATAGATCTTCATATGAAACGTTGTTCACTTCCCAGCTTCTCCAGTCGTCAGGGTAGAATTCGTCTATGATGCTGATAAATCTTTGGAAATAGTCAATCTCATCGGGAGGTGGCTCCCATAAGGCAAGTTCACCTAGTGTTGTACGCTGCATCTGAAACAAAAAAATACTTGCATTAGAATACAGGTTGTTTCAAAGTACAAGCAAACGGTTTTGGTAGCAAACGAGAGACTGATGTCGCAGCTGACATTAGTTAGCAATGGAGCTGACATTCGTTAGTTGAGAAGCCGGCATTTGATAGCTAATACTGCCTTTGGTCAGCCTCGTTTGCCGACATCCGTCGACATTCGTCGGCTATAAAGCCGGCATTTGTCAGCTGAACAGTCGATATTGACAAGTGTCGTAGCCGATATTTGTTTACTACGTAGCCGACAATCGTTTGCTAAGCAGCCGACCTTCGACGGCTCAGCCATCAGAATTTATCAGCTTAGCAACAGATAAACGTCAGCAACGCATCTGACGTCGAACAGTTGCAGAGCCAGTGAATTTCGGCTGATTAATCGGCACGCAATCTTTAATTGTTAAAGAAAATAGTAATATTTGACTTACCTCGATTACTTGAGTAGCAGTTAATATATTTTTTCTTACGCTGCTATAAAATATTGGTTAATACGTTGTGTCGATACTACACGACACCGATGATGTGACTCGTTTGCGACAACCCGCATACAAATTTGACCGTATTTACCCTGATTTTTAACTTTATACGTGTACAAGAAAAAGTGGCCATGGAATTGCCAAAAGTTTTGTGAAAATACTCAAAAACGTGAAAGTGAGCTTCCAAAATGTGTATTAATTGTGGCGGTGACCTCAAAAATATTTTGTTTTTGACTTTTCTACAAAATAAATGGTCTTTATACTCGAAATGTTCCCTAAAAAAAATTTCTTGTCCCTGAAAATTACGACACTACTTTCTTCACCCTAAATTAGAGGTACCTATACCTAAATGCGTCCACTACTGGACGCTGTCGAAGGCCTATGCCTCTTGAAATCATTTTCACGATCACTTTTATACACCACAGGTGTCATTTTCCTTGTCTAAAAAAAGGTCTGATAAGTCACTAGTGTGTTGATGAGTCATAGATAAACTGATTTTAGTTCAAAATTTAGGATGGAATCGGGTTAGTAATTACTGTTATGATTCATCAATATTATGGTTAGGATTTTATAATGCATTTTAGGTCTTGCTTCGCGATACATTTAATTTGGTAGGCCAAGTTCAAGGTAGAAAAAAATATGTCTATAAGTTTTTTTTATTTATGACCTTTTTAAATGAGATTGGTATACGTGACTTTTCCCACGGAGTTCTTTTGTTTTAGAAGAACAAGTTCTTTTGTTTTAGAGTCGCTTGGCGACTACCTCTTCTTTTTTTGCGGCGGCCGGGGCGTGAGGTTCCTTTCTCCTTCACGCGTTCGGCCTCCTCCTTTGCTAGCATTACTGCTTCGCAGAAGAAGGTTACCGCTACCCATGCCTCTTCGCTCCGGAACAGGGCCGGACGCGAGAGGTTGCCGCCGCTGATCGCCTCGACGAGAACATGGCGGTCCACGGCGCTGGGCGTGCCTTGCGACAGTTGTTGTCTCCAAACCACCATGAGACTCACCGGAGCGCTACTCATAAACGAGAGCGAGGGCTCTCGTCTCCAGATAGAAGAAAAACTAATGTGAATGAAAAATATTTTTGACCTTAGTTTTTCTTCTAACACAGGTAATATTTTCATTTTGCAAGCTATTCGAAAATCTATACTAATATATAAAGCTGAAGAGTTTGTTTGTTTGCTTGAACGCGCTAATCTCAGGAACTACTGGTCCGATTTGAAAAATTATTTCAGTGTTAGATAGCCCAATTTACGAGGAAGGCTATAGGCTATATATCATCACGCTAAGACCAATAGGAGCGGAGCAGTAATGAAAATTGTGATGCAGACGAAGTTGCTCGGGTCAGCTAGTGTTTTATATGCATGCAGATTTTAATATTGTTTAAACTAATTATGTTAACTTTTGAAAAATATACTATTAATTTTCCCAAAAATTTCGATTCTTGTAAAATAAAAGGTCAAATGCGAGACGGTCTCGTGCACTGAAGTTTTGATTTCAGCAACAATTGCGATTAAAATAAAATTATCTTTTAGAATTTACTCAAAAGTTAACCTATGCTGCAGGAGAAATACATACGTGCGTATAAAATACTGTGATGAGTCACAAGTCGCGCACTTATAAAATAAAAACATTGGTGACTCATAGATTAAATGATTGTTGTCAAATACTGAAGATTAAATCATGTCAGTTAAGTATTACAATTTATGAGTGATTAATAAAAGTTTAGAAATATTATGAAGTTTAAATTGTATGTGGGCATTACGTGTTTGTAACTTAGTTGTGGTGATGGACTCCGGTCTGAAATAAAGTTTTTATTTATTTATTTTACTAGACTCTCTTGACTCAAGAGATGAACTTAATTAAAACCTGTTAAACCTAGAGAGAGAAAATTATGGTTACTAAATTTCAATTAAATGTGGCTTTGAAATTGCTAACTCACCAAAACATAAATATTGACCATAACGGTTACGGAAAGTGTTCGATAAAAAAATTTAGTATGGGGAAAATATTGTTTAATCAAATAAAATTTTGTGTGTTATCGTATCGGATTAAATAAAATACCTTCGATATTTATTACTATGATAATTAAATTAATTATTTAAAAAAATAAGGGTGAGGCCAAACGAACGTAATTTTGTGAGTCGACTCATTTTACGCAACTCACAAGTTAATGCCTGCCTACACTTTAAACTTTTAAATATTTCCAAACTTTTATTTATTACTCATAAATTGTAATATGATGAATGCGAGACGCACAGGACCGGTCGTTGTGGCGACGCTTGGGGGAGGCCTATGTCCAGCAGTGGACGTAGGCTGATATGATGATGATGATGATGAAATTGTAATACTTAACAGACATGATTTAATCTTCAGTATTTGGCAAAAATCAGTTAATCTATGAGTCACCAATGTTTTTATTTTATAAGTGTGCGACTTGTGACTCATCACAGTATTTTATACGCACGTATATATTTCTCCTGCAGCATAATAAAATATTAATTACTATGATAATTAAATTAATTATTTCGAAAAATAAGGGTGAGGCCAAACGAACGTAAATTTGTGAGTTGTGAGTGGCGTAAAATGAGTTGACTACAGATATTGCGTTTATTTTGTTACACTGTGTGTTACAAAATATTCAACACTTTTTTATTGAAATAAAGAGAAATCTTTCTTTATTTCAATAATCTCCAAGAACGTTTTCCCACGTTACAGGTGATATAATGTTTAATACAAAAAAATCTTTTGAGTCATGTATGTTAGTGCAAAATGTAAACATTGGTGATTCATAGATTATCTGATTGCAGTCAAACCCAATATTTAGGTTCATTCCACGTGTGTTATGTCTGTATGAGTAATAGAGATTATTTTTAGGTCGTCATAGTGCGTACAGCTCAGGAGTGGAATTCCCTGCCGGAGTCTGTGTTTCCTGATAGCTACAACCTGGGAGTCTTTAAGTCAAGAGTAAATAGGTTAGTTCTAGGCAAGCGTGCTCCATCTTCGACCACATCATCGCTTACCATCATGTGAGATAGAGTTCAAACGCGTGCCTATCAATCGTAAAACAAATTAAGATGCATTCATATTATTGATGCACTTAATCTATTGCCAGGCGGATAGTCCGCCTGGCAATAGATTAATTTCCTACAATTTGCATTTCAATTGAGAAAAAAAAAACTGATTTTGACAAATAATTTACCGAATTTCGGCAAAAAATGGATCATCATCATCATATCAGCCGAAAGACGTCCACTGCTGGACATAGGCTTCCCCCAAGCGTCGCCACAACGACCGGTCCTGTGCGAAATGGATGATATTAAAAAAAAAACTTACAAAATAACTATGTTATGTTTCCAATGTCCAAATATTGATCGCTACTGGCAAAATGTTAAGTTTTTTGCTTAGTAAAAAAGATTAAATGATATATGAGTTGCGTCTAAAATATAACCAACTAGCTTTTGCCCGCAATTTCGAACGCGCACAGCCAGGTTTTTCCCGTTCCCGTAAGAATTTCGATAACTCCTCTCTTAGTGCTCCCTTACACTCTTCAAGGAACCTATATGTTTAGCTTTTTACGACCAGCAGTTTCGGCTGTGCGTTGTCTGTCAGTTACTCAGTAACGGAAGAATTTTATATAATAGGATTAATGATTCAGAGATTAACTGATTCCAGACTTGGTATCAGACCACGCATGAGACTTATGTCAGTAAACGATGAGTAATGAAGATTAATTTAGAATTGTTGGAATTCATGTAATAGTTGCGGAATTCGTTCGAAAGAGTCGCCGCGGCCCTGGAACACAGGGCATTAGGAGGAACACGGATGGGTTTTAGTCAGTAAGAGTCTGACACTCCCTTCTGCTTCACCCAGAGCGGGAGGAGTCATTTGATGATTTCCCATCCTTAAAAAAAACACAATATGTTGCAATTTAACTTTTCCATAGGTATATTGATTGGTCTAAACCTACATATTGGAATAAAGTTTAAGTGACAGGTAATTCAAGTATGAAAATACCTTTTTTGCGTAACATTTCATGAATGACTAGCTTTTGCTCGCGACTTCGTACGCGGAATTCCGTTTTTTCCCGTTCCCGTGGGAATTTCGGAAATCTTCTCTTAGTGCTAGTTTGTAAGGTAGGCAGGGTAGGTGGGTAGGCAGGGTAGGCAGGGTAGGTGGGTAGGCAGGGTAGGCAGGGTAGGCAGGGTAGGTAAGGTAGGTACGCTGGGTAGGGTAGGTACGCTGGGTTAGGGTCTAAAATTGAGCCTGCTGATTAAGTTCATATTACATTATATTCGTTAATAATAAAAAAAATATTATTAACTAAATAACTTAAAAAAAATACAATTCCTTCACTAATTACTTCTCCGAACTTCGTTCCATCCGGGTGTCCCTTGAAACCTCTCAAGTTTTTTATACATATGTTAGGACTACCTTAATTTTTTTAACAGCGTCAATATAGATCATCTTATCAGGCTGAAGCCGTCTACTGCTTTCTTCAAAAATCTGCACCAATATTTTTACGTTTCAGGCGAAGTTTTCCGCGCGTATTCAAAAAAAGATTATGAGTCACAATTCGCGTACAAAATTATAAGCATTGATGATTCATAGATCATTTACTGTAGACGAATATTTGGGTTAAAATCATCAGTTATTATCAGCAATAGGTAAATAATTGAAGACTTAATTTTATTATTACACTTGAATGCACTTGAATGCACTTCCTTGCTTGTGAGATGCACGGAGGGATTTTAGGGTTAGGCTCTAGTTTTGTCACACTCGTGCGATATGCGCTTAGTTTGGACTTTCGCAAGATTAAGGTAAACAAAAATGTTGGTTCTATTTTGTAGTTAATTTTTAAAGATTTTTTTATGACTAATTGACTAGGTGTTTATGTACTCTTGCCAATAGTGATTTTAATTTTAATTCCATTATAACCGAAAAAAAAAATTAAGACCGGAACACGCAGCGTTGGAAGACCTCCCAGAAGATGGACCGATGATATGGTGAGGGTCGCGGGTAACCGATGTATGGGAGGCGCACAGGACCGATTATTGTGGCGCCACCTGGGTGAGGCCTATGTTCAACATAATGATGATAATGATGAATTAAAAAAATAAAAATATTAAATTGATTGTCATTTTTTGGTGACTCATTGATAAACTGATTGTCTTCCAATACTTAGGATCGAACCTGTCATTAATGAGTAATACTGATTAGTTAGTACATACGTTACTGTTTGGTTACATCGAACATTGATTACAGGTGCATTAAGTACCTTGGAGTAAAAATGACGCATCAGGCGTTGACGAGACTGTCATTACTCACACTTCTTCTTATCGTGTGGGCAGTAAGGTCTAACGACCCCACACACCCTTTTTTTTTTTTTTTTTATTTGTGATGAGTTTGCTCTTGACTCTAGTCTAGGTCAGAGATGACAGAGACAAAGTCTACGATGGAGCGGGCTTACCCAGAAGGAGCCTGTTCACTCTAACTTTGAAGAGATTAGGGTTGTATGCGTTTGGAAACACAGACGCAGGCAGAGAGTTCCACTCCTTTGCTGTGCGCATTATAAAAGACGTTTGGAAACGCTTAGTGCGAATTGGTGGAATAGTAACAAGGTAGGGATGGTAAGATGCAGTGCGTCTGGATGTCCGATGGTAGAAGGGGGCCGGTGGAATGAGGTCGTGGAGTTCTTGTGCACTCACTCACCGAAGTACAATCTGTAGAAGACCGACAAGCAGGCAACCTTACGGCGATGAGCCAAGCTGTGTAGCTTGGTATCCACCCCTAGTGTCAAAGTTTCTAAGCCGCCTCAAGGGCCTCACACTGGTGTACAAAAATAGACGCAATACCTCTTATTCATTGTACTCATTGTTATGAACAACTTTTACTATGGGACCAACTCAGAAATCGCGAAAAAATATGTCAGCTGTTCAGTATATTTTGTCGAGTCATGCGCACATAAACGTGGGGAGTCGATTTTTCTTTTTGAGATTTCAGTGTTGGTCTCATAGTGAAAGTTGTTCATAATTATGAGTAGTACAATTACCCCTTAGGAGGTATTGCGTTTTAGTTTGCGTTTATTCTGTTATATAAAGACTTAGCAATGAAAGTGCAGATTGTGGCTTTAAATAACTGCTAATGTGTGAATAAACATTGGCTTTTACGAAACATCAGAAAGTAGATAACATATTTAGATAAAAACATTTTTTACAAAAAAATGTAACCGACTTCCCGAAAGAAAGAATAAAATAACCTTAATTTCGGAAGTCGGTGTTTTTGGTTTTGTTTCTTTGTTTTTTAACACCGACTTCCGAAATTAAGGTTATCTTATTCTTTGTAGTGTTTTGTTTGGAAGTCGGTTTTATTTTTTTGCAAAAAGTTTTTTATTTTACACTTTTAAGTGGTGATACTTGGACGACGTCTTGGTCAACGCAGAAATTGAAATAAGCAAAAATGCTCATAAAATAAAAACTAATGAACCACACTGAATCAAATTGTTACGGGACTAAATGGCAAGTATACTGCATCGACCTAAAAAAGAATCACAGAAATCGGATCAGAAACCTCGGAGTAGTCGGTGTACATACATAACAAAAAATACCCACCGAATTGAGAACCTCCTCCTTTTTTGGAAGTCGGTTAAAAAACGTAAATATTGGTGATTCATTCAAAACTGATTGTATACTCACATTGGGAATCATCATCGGCATTCCAAACAGATTGTATACTCACATTGGGAATCATCATCGGCATTCCAAACAGATTGTATACTCACATTGGGAATCATCATCGGCATTCCAAACAGATTGTATACTCACATTGGGAATCATCATCGGCATTCCAAACAGATTGTATACTCACATTGGGAATCATCATCGGCATTCCAAACAGATTGTATACTCACATTGGGAATCATCGAACTTCATATCATCTTAGTCATATCGCACTTTCTTCGTTATTTCATGAGTAATAGAGATATTTAAGTACCTGTCACATTTGAGTGAAAGTTTACTTGAAGTAGGTACGTTTGCGTATTAAATCTGTCTAGCCTTTTTAGGGTTCCGTACCTAAAGGGTAACCAACGGAACCATTTAGTAATAGTACTAAGCCTCCGCTGTCCGTCCGTTCGTCTGTCTGTCAGCGGGCTGTATCTCAAGAACCGTAATAGGTAGACAGCTGAAATTTTCACAGATTGTGTATTTCTATTGCCACTATAACAACAAATAATAAAAATTAAGGTTTGTGGTACGGGGCCTTTCGTGTGCGAGTCCGATTCGTCTTGGCCGGTTTTTTTTTACCACTGATTGGCATACGTTTGGCCACTATCTCACCTGATGGTAAGCGTTGATGCGGTCGGTCTTTTTCCCAGCTATGCTGGGGTCGGCTTTCAATGTAACCAATTGCTGAGAACCAGTATTTCATCAGGAGCAACTGTTTATCTCACCTCCACCAACCAGTAAGGTTACGCTTCCAGCAGAGATGTGCTAGGATGCGCAGCAAAGATGTGTTTGTTAAGAGGGCACTTTAGTCGGTAAAACAGGTAGCCTAAAAATGCCATTTTAGCAGAATCAGAAAGTAAATCACGCTACTCGTCACTGTCAAACTTTCCCAATCAACCTTGAACTTAATGCGTTTGAGATAAAGATGAAAATTAAATTTAAAAGATTGTTGTGTGATCACACAACAATCTTTCAAATTTAATTTTATGATTCTCCCAAAGAGGTCTTTTTAGCCCCCCAGGTATTTGAAGAAACTCAATAGTTTCTCCAAATACCCCTCGGCAATGCCGAGGAAGACTATCTATGTTTCCATTGTGGAAAAACTTATAAAAGTATAATAGTCTGGCAGTAAAAACGGACTGTTTTTTCAGGTTTTTGGATTGTCATGCCTTTTAGTAATTATGTTTTAGAAAAAAGAAAATGATAAAGGCTCGTATTAATTAGATTTAGATTTTTTTTGGAAAAAAAAACCATAGCTCTAGAAGCATTATCCACGAAGAAAACAGCGGAATGCGTGTGTATGGAGAAAGGCCCAATAGAGTCCAACCAATAGGATTGCTTCATTTACCTAGCTTCGCTCAGCGCAAGCGATTTTATCGGTCCTTAACACATCCCTCGCTGCACATCCTCGTACATCTCTGGTGGATGCGCACCCTTATTAGGCAACACGACACCCCTTGCCAAGACTGGTTCCTGGCTTCTGACTACTCAAACTCAAAGATTAATATTTGTATGCCATTAAATGGCGGAACGTGTCTTTGCACTGAATATGTTATTGTAACATCTATTTCTACCACATTTTATACAAATAAATGATATTAATATTATTTTTTGTTTTTCACTTTCTCGGGTCCCTGGAGACCCGGTCCTTTGATAGGCGTACGAGGAGCTGAAGCCAACTCGCAGAGGCCCCCTTAGACATTTCAAATGGAATGGGGCACCAACCGACGATTATCCCTGTATGCACTGTGAAAGTATACCCAAGGATAATCCCCGGTTGGAGCAGAACTATTGCAGAATATGGAAACAAAAGATTAAACGCTATGGGTTTGAGTGGTTTAGTGGACTGATAATCGTTTACTATGGAGTAACTATTGGCCCCTGCCTGACCACTGACAATTATAACGGCTTTAAAGTGGTAGGGGGTGACTTGCACACTCAATAAATGGACCCCCCGAAAACGGTCGCTAGCACAAAGTGACGTAGCGCCAAGGGGGCAACATATCCTGAGGTGCTAGAGGAGTGGAGAGGTATACCACGGCTATCAGGACAATCCCGGTAGTACGGTCAAGATCCTTACCAGCATCTTACTGGATTATACATCCTTCTCCCGAGCACGTTTGCTCTTGCGAATCTCCACTCAGACCGGCCGATTAAGGAAAGAAAGAGATGGGAGCTCTGTTCCTCGTCAGTGTTTACTCCGGCCAGCCAATAAAGGCAAGCCGGAGGTGAAGAACAAGACTTCTTCCGGGAGATCAGGTCCGTGGGGTCGCTACTGCCCAACAGTTCGCCACAAAATTGCCTTGCGGATTTATTATTATTTAATTAATTTATTTTTTTTCATATAAATTATATTTTAAAATATTTCAATAAAAACATTTAAAAAAAAACATTTAAAAATGTAAAAAATAGTAGCCCACCGGTATCGGGAACAGGGTCCAAGCTACCGGCGGTCAGGGCTCCAGAGAGAGGAACCTCCTAACAAAACGAGCCGTGTCCAGAAGTACCGCTTTCTGAATCAAGCCCTTGATCCAGCTGCCTAACGAGAGCCTCCTGAGGTGTTGGTCGAGGCTCGTAGCTATTAAGCCATTGGCTGATATGACTATCGGTACAATGATTGATTATTATTATTATTATTAAAGCATTTATTTCAATTAAACCATTTCCAGGCACTTAAAATGTCAAGATCTGTCGCTCATAGGGTACGTAGCAACCTCAAAACTGTGTAACCAACAGCGTAACGAGTTATCCGAGTATCCGAGGCGTGGAGAAATCTCGTTACGTTAAGATGATCACCCATCCTCGGAACGACTTCAGTAGGTGTTGCTTAACCTAGAAGATCGACACGTGCCGGTGTTATTATTTAGACACGTGCAAGTGCATTTTCATGTTGCTGATAACAATGATGACTTAAATATATAATCCTACATGAATCCAAATGATATGAATTGTCCTTAGGTAATCTATTATTATTACCGTTATATTTGAAGGAAAAACCAGAATTAAATTTTCCAGTAAATGACCCCGATCCCGAATCAGAGAACACCAGAACACCACTCACTAGAGAAATACCAGTGACGGATCCAGGGGGAGGCAGAGGGGCTCAAGCCCCCCTCCCAAAAGACCCAGATTATCTTGGTAGTCTACAACCTAACAAGGTCATTGAGGAATTAATAGAAAGTAATTTATAGAGGCTTGATATGCGTAAAGCAAAATAAAATGTTATGTAATGTTTTAGTGTCCACCCTCAGATGAGTAAAGCCCCCCCAAACGGTAACCCTGGATCCACCCCTGATACATACTCTAGAAGTCTAGACTCACCGACGAGTTCATAAAAGTTAGGAACAACTTGGTGCTGTGGTGGAATAATTCGAAGAGGCCTGCAGAAGACTGCGATAAAGAGAGTTAATTGTTTAATTAATAATTTATGACAGGGGTTATTTGAGGATTTAACAGTTTTATCCAAAGAAACCGCTGGATAGTATCTAGCAAAAGCTTAAATATCTCCAGTTACGACAGTATACCTATACTATGGTACATTGAATCATTACATTCAAGGTAGCGCCAAACGGGTGCAAAAGCAATAAACTGAATTAACAGCAGTAATTTTCGAGGCCTTGATCTAATAACGTTACCTTACCGAGAACCGCTAATTTTAGGTGAAAACTTCATTCTCTTGATGACGTTAATTGTTCTAAGGGTGCTGATGAACTGAGTCAGTGGCTGTTTTTAATTGCAAGTATGATGCCTTCGTTTTTCCATGACGTAGTTTTAGAAAAAAAACTGGTCAAGTGCGAGTCGGACTCGCGTGCAAAGGGTTTCGAACGAATTTTATTTTTTTAACATGATATGTTAACACTATAGACTTCTTACCTTATCCGGTTTTCCTGTAATCTATAGGTAAAGATCTATTATCTGCATTTTTTCAAAATTTTAGGCTCAGTAGTTTCAGAGATAAGGGGGGAATGGTCATTTTTCGTCTAATTTCTTGAATAACTTCAAAACAATTTATTCTAAAATTATGAAAAATATAATTAAAACCCTCACAGTAAGCCCTTTCATTTGATATGTCACATGAAATTTTTCATATAACTTTTTTTAAATTTTCTAGTTTGACCCCAAAAGTGACCTTCATTCTAAAAATTTCATAACTTACGTAATTCATAGCGTCCGTGTTTGGGTCACAGAAGTCCATATGTGTACCAAATTTCAACAGAATCGATCAAGTGGATCCGAAGAAAACTGGCTGTGACAGACGGACAGACAGACAGACACCCGAGTGATCCTATAAGGGTTCTGTTTTTTGTTCGGAACCCTAAAAAACTAAGTAAACATATTTTTGTGCGTTTTTCTTTTCTTTCCATTAGAGGTTTATTCAGCTTGACGAGCTCGTGGCTAGAAAATAACAGCCGCACGGGTCGATCTTCAAGGTTAAGCAACGCTTGCCAAGGTTGGTCTGAGGATGGGTGACCATCTTAACATACCGAGTTTCCTCCGTGCCTCGGAAAGCACGTTAAGCTGTTGGTCCCGGCTGTCATTTTGTAGATCTTTGGCAGTCGTTACGGATAGTCAGAAGCCAGTAAATCTAACTCCAGTCTTGCTATGAAGTATCGTGTTACCCAGTTAATGGGTTGTGGAGGTTTGGTAGATAGCACGTAAAATACTGGTATTCAGCTAAATCCGGTTTGACTGTAAGCCGACCCCAATATAGTTGGGAAAAGGTTAGGCAGATGAGAGGTTTATTCAGCTACAGAAAAATGTTTCTTTCAGTTCTGAAAATAAATAATACTTGCATCGCAAATTAAACGCAAGTTTCAAAATTTGTCACATTATTTTTTGTTTCAGAAATTTTAATTTATACAAAAGAACAATAATCATCTGCCTAGCCTTTCAAACCCTTTTTCAAACCGGATTTAGCTGAATACCAGTATTTTACGTAGAACGGCTGCCTACCAGACTTCCGCAACCAATTAACTGTACACGGTATTTCTTTCCAAGACTGGTGTCAGATTCCCTGGATTCTGACAATCCGTAACGACTGCCAATGATTTACAAATGAGAACCGGGAACAACCAACGGCTTAAAGTGCTTTCCGAAGCATGGAGTAATCTGGTTATGTTATACAGGAGAAAATATATTGAATCAGATCGCCGCTTGCTGCGATCCTGAAACGATTTTTTGAACATTAGGTAAATGCAATGAATCTGAAGTTCCTTTCGAAAGTAAAAGAATTTACGATCTTATGAATTCACGATCGGGGTGCTGGTCATACACGAACGCAGGTTGTGAGCACTACGCACCTCATCATCATCATATCAGCCGAAAGACGTCCACTGCTGGACATAGGCCTCCCCCAAGTGTCGCCACAACGACCGGTCCTGTGCGTCTCGCATCCATCAGCTACCCGCGACCCTCACCAGGTCATCGGTTCACCTTGTGGGAGGCCTTCCAACGCTGCGTCTTCCGGTACGCGGTTGACACTCCAGAACTTTTTGGCCCCATCGACCAATGTGTGCAATGTGCCCCTGCCTTCTCTTTTTTTTATTATTGATAGGCACACCTTTGACCACTATCTCACCTGATGGTAAGCGATGACGTGGTCGAAGATGGAGCACGCTTGCCTAGAAGTAACCTATTCACTCTTGACTTAAAGACTCCCAGGTTGTAGCTATCAGGAAACACAGACTCCGGCAGGGAATTCTCCTTAGCTGTACGCACTATGAATGTGTTCCCAAAACGTTTTGTGCGTGTGGGTGGGATGTCCACCATGTACCGGTGGCGCATCGCCATACGTCTTGTGGTCCGATGATGGAACGGGCTTGGCGGAATTAAATTATGCAATTCCGTCGCACATTCCCCAAAATGCAACCGGTAGAAAACCGACAGGCTAGCAACTCGTCGTCGATGCTCTTCTCACCTGCACAAAAATAAAAAAATAGGATTAAAAACATTTTTGCTCCGTAGATTTGAAACACTACTACCATTATGTTTTCAAAATGTAAACCAACACACCTCATATTATATTTTGGTCAACAATAAATATAATTTATATGGTAACAGGTGTTCTCTATAGCGTATGGTGTTATTTATTCGTCGTTAAATGTATGGGTGTGCCCCACCCTACACCTGGTCACAGGGTTATGGGTTTTCAGGCAGAAATGAAAAGCTAAGGGATGGGTGTAATGGTTCTTTCAGGTTTTACTCGACTGCCCCAAAAGCAGGGTAATGTTCTTCGAGAATATGTATAACTAGCTGACCCGCGCAACTTTGTCTGCGTCACATTTTTCATTAATGCTTCTATTGGTCGTAGCGTGACGTTATAATATTATAGCCTCCCTCGATAAATGGGCTATCCAACCCTAAAATATATTTTTCTATTCGAACCAGTAGTTCCTGAGATTAGCGCGTTCAACCAAACAAACAAACTCTTCAGCTTTCTATTATAATTATAATATTTATACACAATTATATAACAACCTGCCAATCGACATAAAAGAATGTAGTAAATTAAGCATATTGCATTAGCATATTGTTAGTACGTATTGTATCTGCGATAGTTTATAGTTATATTGTCATGTAATTTTAAACTAAACTAGAGCAAAAATAATAATAGTAATTATAATATAAGTAATTATAATTACAATAATAATATAATTATTATTATTATTAATTATTATAATTTAAGTTAATTTGTAAATCTCATTTTAAGTGAACTATGTTCTTATGAGAAATAAAGTTCTTTAAACCTATATACTTAAAAATAAAGTTTTACAGAGAAAAGAGCACAACGGTAGTGCACTGCTAAAAAAGGTGCTGCACTGGTAAAGGCGCTGCTGGTGCTGGTAGGTATTGTATGGAATAGATATACATGCTCTTAAAAAACATAAGTTTCTGCGTGTGTATATGTGTGTATGTCTATAGCCCTAATTGGCTGGAAAGATTGTAACAAATGAGATATCATTCATTGATATATAATAAACACTATATGCACAGTCTCGAACAAATGCAACACTCAAAACTGTCGTCAAAAACTGACATGTATCAAGTGTCATGTGTGAGTTGTGTGTAGTTATACTATAAACAATTTTTTTTTGCAAATTCGACCTTACACGGATCGCTTAAAGTTGTTTTTACAAAGCAGTGCAGTATGGCGAGTGATGCGCATTTTTTTTTGCAAATTCAGCCTTACACGGATCGCTTAAAGTTGTTTTTACAAAGCAGTGCAGTATGGCGAGCGATGCGAGACTGTTTGAAACTAGCGCACAGTTATACATTGTGCGCTTGTTTTTTGCGGACGTTTTTGAGATGCTGAGTGTGTGTATCTTGGGTTTTTTATATATCAATGGTATCATTAGATTAATCTCAAGTACCTTAGTGATAATAATTATGCCATACGATTTTTGAAAAAAGAAACACGAAGACCGCCGCCCCTTTAGCACTCTTATTTTTTTGTGACGTAGCCATGTGGGGTACGAAAATAAAGGGCTCGAGGCGACGATTCCAAGAATTTAACTACATTTTGATGTTATTTTATAGTTTAATCCCATTATTATGACTTCATATTCTCACTCGTTTTGTTTGCTTTAAGTTTTTAAGGCGTGATAATAACAGGAAAACTCAATAATATTCTTCAGACTAACTTATGATAATAACAGCCTAATCTTGACTAAAATAGCAGTGTCTATAAATACATAGATAACAATGAGTAAAAACAAATTATTTATAGCACATCTAAAACTTGTTTGTGTATAATTAGCGATTACTCACTGTTTATAATTGCATAATTCACAGAATTGATAAATAAGATATTCAATGTTTTCCTTGTTCAGGAAAATAAGTCAAAATATATGAAAACTAGCTGCTGCCCGCGACTTCGCTTGCGTAGAAGTCGGAAATTATCCTAAGGGAACAAACTCCAAGGATAAATTTCTAGAAAATAATTAAAATATATACAGTAAATACGTAGTAAATACATAGTAAATTTCTAGAATAATATTATAAAAATAAAAATAATTAATTAATTTATGCATTCATTTATTTATTCAAAAATTAAATATTTCTATTTTTCTAGAAATTTTGCAATAAATTAGATTGCTAAAAAAATATTTTTACTCTAATAGTCAGACTAATAAAAAAATATTGAATACATATTTTTCATAGTAAATATGACTCCAGTCTTGCCATGAAGTACCGTGTTACCCAGTAAATGGGTTGTGGAGGTCTGGTAGGCAGCCGCTCCATGTAAAATACTGGTATTCAGCTAAATCTGGCTTGACTGGAAGCCGACCCCAATGTAGTTGGGAAAAGGCTAGGCAGATGATGATGACATATTTTTCCTTTTGTAACTTTATCAAAAAGCGATTTTTCTTTGTTATTTTTTAATGATTTGAGAAATCAAATAAGTTTAGGTGATGTACTAAATAAAAACAAAATATAAGCTAGCAATTTAGGATATATAATACGTATTTATGTATTTTTAGATTTGTAGATCATAAATAAAAATTTTGCTGACGCTTATCTAAATGTAATAACAATAACCTCAATCACCATATCTTAATTATAAGATTTATAGCCTTTAATGATAGCCACGTGAGATTGGTCAGTTTTTAGAAAACTACATTAGCCATCATTACTCACTCCCACTCTACGAAGACAGAGGACATTGATGTATATGATTGAGGACATTGATGTATTGCACAGATGATTTCTACGCAATTATGCGTAAAAAGGTTGCGTCCGTGGTGCGACGAGTACGGGGGAGCCCGAATAGTGTCCTGAGGATGATTGGCGAGAGAACCGATACTGTTCTGCTCAGTAGGTTCACTGAACTCCATGTGTTGCGGGACCGGTGAGCCTACTGTGCAGGGGTAGACGGTGTCTAGTTTCTTCTTTTTAATTTTTAATTACTAACATTAGTTATAAGCAAAATTCTGTTACTAACCACCTTACCTATATATGGACTTTTTTGTCTGAAATAAATTATTTTTTATTTATTTTTTATTGTAGAGAGTACATACGGGTGAAGAACAACTGGACCTTGAAGGTGGAGAAGTTGGAGGCACGCCATAACACCAATTTCAAGTCGTTCGTGGTGCGCGTTCCGACCCATCATTTGGTGAACTTCCTCAAGGAAGAGTATTGGGCGAAAGGTGTGCTGTATCGGCGTTTCCACGGCTGGCTACGCGACACCTCGTAGCGCAACACGACACCGTCTGTTCGTGTGCAGTAGTTTTTTAAGAACGTTTTATAAATGACTAGTTGACCCGCGCAACTTTGTCTGCGTCACAATTTTCATTACTTCTCCGCTCCCATTGGTCTTAGCATGATGATAGCCTTCCTCAATAAATGGGCTATCCAACACTGAAAGAATTTTTCAAATCGGACCAGTACTTCCTGAGATTAGCGCGTTCAAGCAAACAAACAAACAAACTCTTCAGCTTTATATATTAAAAAACATATAAATATATATATACATATTTAATATATTATATAAATGATATGTATTAGTTTATAGTTATTGTTTTTTTATGTTTATATATGTATTGTGTTTTATGGGCCTCAGTTGCTTGAAATAAAAGATAAATAAATATTACTCAAAACTATATTATAAACTAGCTTTTGCACGCGACTTTGTAAGCGCATATCCCGTTTTTCCCGTTCCCATATAGCCTTAGCCTTCCTCATGAATGTGGCTATCACATACAAAAAAAACTGGCCAAGTGCGAGTCGGACTCGCGTGCAAAGGGTTCCGAACGAATTTTTTTTAACATGTTATTTTAACACTACAGACTTCTAATAGGTTTTCCTGTAATCTTTAGGTAAAGATCTATTATCTTCATTTTTTCCAAAATTTTAGGCTCAGTAGTTTCGGATATAAGGGGGGGGGGAATGGTCGTTTTTCGTCTAATTTCTTGAATAACTTCAGAACCATTTATTTTAAAATGGAAAAAAATATAATTAAAACTCTCACAGTAAGCCCTTTCATTTGATATGTCACACGATATTGTTCAAAAAACTTTTTTTTTTAATGTTCTAGTTTGACCCCCAAAAGTGACCCCCATACTAAAAATTTAATGTTTTACATATCGCGTCCGTGTTTGGGTCATAGAAGTCCATATGTGTACCAAATTTCAACAGAATCGGTCTAGTGGATCCGGAGAAAACTGGCTGTGACAGACAGACAGACACCCGAGTGATCCTATAAGGGTTCCGTTTTTTTTTTCGGAAAACTAAAAAGGATGGATTTATGTTTCTATGTTTATGTGTACAAATATACCTAGGACAGTTGACTAACAACTTAATATAAATGGAAGACCGTCCCACTTCGTGTACGAATTGATATCATCGGCTCTAAGTTTTGATTGATACAAAGGGGTAAGGCTATGATCAATTCGTACCTGCCTACGTGAGTAATTAAGGAAACTATTATTCTACATCTGTCATAGTTTGCCAAGTTTGTAGGCAGATGACTCATAGCAGCTTTGGATGATAAGCTTCGTAGTAAAATTATGAGGTTTTAATTTTGAACGACAAAAATAGGATTAAAAATAAAAAGAATATTTAATTTTTACTAGCTTCTGCCAGCGGCTTCGCCCGCGTGGTCCCTAGGGAACATACTTCCAAGATAAAAAGTAGCCTATGTCCTTTGTCAGGCTCTAAACTATCTGTGTACCAAATTTTATTTAAATCCGTTCAGTAGTTTTGGCGTGAAAGCGCGACAGACAGACAGACAGACAGAGTTACTTTCGCGTTTATAATATTAGTAAGGAGTAAGGATTTGTAAGTAAGAGGGGACTCTAGTCCCAAGGAATTTGAAAAATAGGTATTTGAAGGAACTATTGCCGATGCCGTCGCGCTGCGCCCTATCAAGTAAAGTACGAAAGCGACAACTGCAGGTGAGGCTGATTTTACCTATAAAAACTTTGACCAAAAGACGTTTTGTATTCCACTGTTTTCTTCTTCAAAACTGGACTGATCTATAAAAATTATAAATCAAAATTTAGAGAAAGACTATATCTATGTTTCTATTTTTTTTTCTGTTTTGTTAAAAACTTATTAAATTTGTCTGATAGTCGTCTGAACATGGCGGTAAAAACGGGCTGTTATTTCGTTTTTTTTTTTGGATTGTCATAATTCTTTAAGTAATTATGTTTTGGAAGAAAATGATAGAGGCACGTATTAATTCGATCTAGATTTTTTGGAAAAAGATCATTGCTCCAGCAGCATTATCCACGAAGAAAACAGCGGAATGCGTTTGTATGGAGAAAGGCCCAAGAGTTACCGACTAGAAAAATGTTATTACAATTAGTGGCAAAAATTATATTCCTTTTCCAATTACTGTTTTGATTAATCGTCATCACGCTATGTCCCTTATCCCAATCTATTTTTAGGGTTCCGTACCTGAAGGGCAACCAAAACAACCCTATTAGCCTCCGCTGTCCGTCCGTCTGTCTGTCTGTCAGCAGGCTACAGCCTTCGGTTCTTGAGATACATCTCAAGAACCGTAATGGGTAGACAGTTGAATTTTTCACAGTGTATTTCTATTGCCGCTAAGACAACAAATAATAAAAGACGTATAAAAAAGTTTAAAATAACTTTAATTGCGGAAGTCGGTGTCAAAAAACAAAAAATCCGGTCAAGTGCGAATCAGACACGCACACGAAGGGTTCCGTACCATAAACCTTAATTTTTATTATTTATTGTTATAGCGGCAATAGAAATACACAATCTGTGAAAATTTCAGCCGTCTACCTATTAAGGTTCTTGAGATGCAGCCCGCTGACATACATCTCAGCATACATATCATATTCTGTTCACTATTTGAGAAATTGTAATAAAACTGGCCAAGTGTGAGTCGGACTCGTACACGAAGGGTTCCGTACCATAAACTTTAATTTTTATAATTTGTTGTTATAGCGGCAAAAGAAATACACAATCTGTGAAAATTTCAAGTGTCCATCTATTACGGTTCTTGAGATACAGCCCGCTGACAGACAGACGGACGGATGGACGGACATCGGAGGCGTTAAAAAATTATCTTAGACATGTTTTTTACGGTATGTCCCTTCCTCCTTTCGTTTCCTTAATTTTTTTGCCTCATTTTTCTTCAAAACAACATTGAATTGGGGCGAAAATATGAGCGAATGTGGAACAAATCTTTTTCAGTTATCAATTCAATTTATTTATTTATCAAGTAACTATGACTCATTTGTTAGTAACAAACTAATCCTATGTTAGTAATAAAGATTATTCTATTCACAACAAATTACACAGCACACACAATAACAACAAACACAAAATGATATTATGATATTGAAAAAAAAAACGAGATTTCTTTTTTTTTTTTAAATTTGATATGTGTTTGCTCTTGACTATAGTCTAGGTCAGAGATGACAGAGACAAACAGTTCCACATTCGCTCATCGATTTCGATCGCCAAAAAGAACAAACGTGGATTATTTTGGACTTTGTCTCATTAAACTCGTTATTGGCAAATAATATTGTACGTAATTTGCCACGTACAGCGATAATACATATATCGCTTTACGTGTGGTCTACGTGACACTTTTGACAACGCCAAGCGATGTCAAAAGTGTCACAATAATTCATAGTTCGAAATCATTGATATATAAAAAACCCAAGATACACACTCAGCATCTCAAAAACGTCCGCAAAAAACAAGCGCATTATGTATAATTGTGCGCAAGTTTCAAACAGTCTCGCATCGCTCGCCATACTGCACTGCTTGTAAAAATAACTTTAAGCGATCCGTGTAAGGTTGGATTTACAAAAAAAATTGTTTATAGTATAACTACACACAACTCACACATGACACTTGATACATGTCAGTTTTTGACGACAGTTTCGAGTGTTGCATTTCTTCGAGACTGTGCATCTTGGTTTTTTTAGATATCAATGTTCGAAATACGAATATCATAGCTTTTTCAAAGTCAACTCCAAAATAACTAAAACTAGGTCATTAGAGTCTGCGTTTTTTGTCATATAGGTACCTACCTTATTCAGAAATTATTTTTTAATTCTCCTATTTGCTAACTATCAATTTAATTCCTTGAGCATGTAAATAGATACTCAGAAAATAGTTGGCCTTGAGGATTTTTTAATAATACACAAATACGCAATCAGTTTCTCGAAAGTTATGTCACTGTAGCGTGTGTCATAATATCAATCATCATAAATACACATAGTACACAGGTATAAACATATGTACTATGTGTACTATCTTAACCAATTACATACCTTTTTACTCCCCATTACTCACAGAATCGCCATAGCGTTACTTTTTGTTCTAACGCTGTCGTCATCAGTCATATCGTGCAGCGTTAAATTTCGTACGTTCCCGTTGGCTAGTCAGCGTTATCAGGACAATAGATGAATCGATACAATGATTAGATTATGTACAAAAGGCATATTTATTGAAAAGCCTTGGTATTGCCAATTATTACCACAGTGTGTGAGCGAACGTACGTGAAACAGCAGCAATGGCACCATGGATGGAATTGCCGTACAAAATGAAAAAAGTGACTCCGGAGGAAGACAAGATTATTAGGAAATGTCTCATGGGTGCGTGTAGTGCTATGTGCAACATGTTGATTTGTATTATGTGTCCAATGGATGTGTTTTGTCCGGTTTCGGGAAAAACAGTATGATATTTTTTTGTTGTTTTTTTTTTTTAAATATCGCACGCTGAATATTAGCACAGAATTCTTTAGCTTGCAGATGGGTGTTTTCACCTAAAAAAATATTAATAATTTATATTTTTCAAAAGGTTGGTTGAGTATTTATTGTGAACATCAAACTATTCTGTTGAATCGTGATTCAATTTTCCAGAGCGATTACTTGAAACAATATAATTAACTGAAATTTTGAACGTTTCATACAAGGCCGGTCAGAATTTCCATAACATTTCATTAATGCTTATTTGCATGAATGCTTCTGATTATAACATTAAAATTTACCTTTAATTCGGCAATATTATATTGATTTTCACTTAGTAAATTTTAATGCAGGTTATCGTGAAAGTTACACCGAAATGAAAGTTGATACCACTCGCGAAAAACGTAAAACGAGTGGAATAAATTTTTCTACCACTCAGCATCTGTCAGCCGCCAAAGGGCAAAAATCGTTTTTAAATGTTAGAATCTGTAAGTTTCTATTGGGCCAAGTGAAAATAAACGCAAGACGCTTACAAATAAATATTTAAATCGCGCGAGCGCCGTCTTGTCCCGATAGGGACTTACGGATCCAGACGGTTGGGGCTATTTTGACCCGAAAGGGACTAACGGATCCTGTGTGGTTAAGTTTTGTTGGATACTTAGGTGTTAGTGAAAAATAAGTAAAAACGCTGAAATAGGTACTTTATCAAATTATGCAATACTAGTGGACGTCACGCGGTTTCACCCGCGTAGTTCCCGTTCCCGTAGGAGTACGGGGATAAAATATAGCCTATGTTATTCCCTGATAATGTAGCTATCCATTGCTGAAAGAATTTTTCAAATCAGTCCAGTAGTTTCGGAGACTACTCATTTCAAACAAACAAACAAATCTTTCCTCTTTATAATATTAGTGTAGATTATTGTATGAAAGTTAAGGTTCGGTACAAAAACTAATACTTCTTTTTGTCGAGATGTATTTTTTACTAATCGACATAATAAGTGCGGCTGTAATGTTTTTAAATTTGGAAGATTATTTCTTTTTAGGACTATAATATATATATATATATTATAAATATACTTAAAAGTAAATTTCAAAAAAGTAAACCTTAAAATATACCGTCAAAATGGTGAGATGTTAGATTAAAATTCAGTTTCAAAAAATCGATCAGACTAGTACTTATACCTAGCTTATGTTTGTTGTACAATTTATTTCTTTTGGAAACATTCAGCGTAGTTTGTGTTCAGCCTGGTATTAAACAATACCAGTACAGTCAACCGAAAAAACTCGAGTAACACTTCGACTTTCTAAATCTCCAAAAAATACATAATAATAATTTAACGTTTATATTTTTTTGCCACTGCCTATACCTACCTTATTTTTTTTTAAATCAACTCTCTTCTTCATAAAACACCTAGAGGTAGATATTCTTATTCATCCTCTCATATCTAAGAGTCAACGCACGTGACGTATTTTTAACGCGCCGATGACGCACGTTTTCGATGACGCTCACGGCACTGTAGATGACCAAAAAGCAGTACTGTCTGCGTATGAATTTCGATTAACCTCTGAAGGACCTTTGTTTTGTTTAGTAACTGGGGAAATAATAATAAAAAAAAACGAAAATAATCCGCAAGACGCATAAAAGTAACGTTTACACCGCGCGAGTCGGCTTGGCCCCGATAGGGCCTTACGTATTCTGACGGTTGGGCCGATTTGGCCCCAATCGGTCCTTACTCAGGTTAAAACGCGGCAGCGCGCGTCCTCTGCGCGTCGTCGGCGCGTTCAAAAAACGCCGTGTGTAAAGGCCCTTAGTTCGCTAAGCCGCACTAGCAACAACTCGAAGGCTTTATCTGCCACATCTTAAGATAAGACAACATCTGCAGATATCGCGTCCCTCGGAAACACATAGATCTAGGTTATCTTGGTATTTGATGTTTGTAGCTGTAACGCAAATTATTATTGTTTTTGTTCTTAACTCGGTTCTCTTGGTAACAAACAACAGTTTCATTTATTGCTAGTTGTTTTTGATTGTAGAGTTTTGTTGATAGAGAATCCTATTAGATTTGACTTCAAATCCAATAGGATTTTTTATTAGGGACTTAAATAAAACTGACGAACTGAGGGGTGTTTTTAAGGTACACGTGCGCCTAAATACATGGGGAATTCTATTTATCTTCGTTTTTAAAATAAGGCGTTTACGGAAATCGTGTCATTTTGTTGTTATCAAGGCACACAAATAATCATATCAATCGGTAAAACCGTTTCGTTTGATACCCATATCATAAGGTTGATATTGGTCTGTCATCTTTGGGAGTCCATATTGAATTTAGGATGACGTCACTTAGTTATCCTTTTTTTTAAATTCAAGATGGGAAATCATTAAATGACTCCTCCCGCTCTGGGCGGGGCGGAAGGGAGTGTCAGACTCTTACTGACTAAAACCCATCCGTGTTCCTCCACTGCCCTTTGCGTTTAGGACCGCGGTAACTCTTTCGAACAAATTCCGGAAACCTTAGGTGGAAGCGAGCAACTTAAGTCATCATCATCATCATATCAGCCGAAAGACGTCCATTGCTGGACATAGGCCTCCCCCAAGCGTCGCCACATCGACCGGTCCTGTGCGTCTCGCATTCATCGGCTATCCGCGACTTTCATCAGGTCATCGGTCCACCTTGTGGGAGGCCGCGCCAAAGTTGCGTCTTGCGGTACGCGGTCACCACTCCAAAACTTTTCGGCCCCATCGACCATCTGTTCTGCGAGCAATGTGCCTGCCCACTGCCACTTTAGTTTGGCGATCCTTCGGGCTATGTCGGTAACCTTGGTTCTCTTGCGGATATCATCATTCCTGATTCGATAACGCAAGGAAACTCCAAGCATTGTCCTCTCCATTGCCCTTTGAGTGACTTTGAGCCTTCTGATGAGGCCCATTGAGCATGAGCTCTTAAGTAAAAACTTACATCATTCAAAAATCCATGCTCATTCTCTCTACATACGAAACATGGCTTTGCCCCACAATAAGAACTTCAAACAAATATTGGTAATTATGACGTCAAACGATTGTCTTTAGTATGAAAGATAAGTAATCATTTAAGCCATTTAGTTATGTATTATCATTCCTAAACCGCTACATGGTGACTTGCCGATCGCTCGGTGCTGTTGTACTTGTACGTACATACGGCACTGCTGTGATAGGCATGTTGCCGTCAGCAGGGCCGTTTAGCTTTTTATTTTTGACGTAACAACGTCTAATAAATCGATGAACGCCGACTGCACGCACAAAAAGGATGACTCATTGTCCCGTTACGCTCATTGTAACGTTACGCTCATTGTAACGTAACGCTCATTGTAACGTAACGCTCATTGTAACGTTACGCTCATTCTTTACTTAGAGGTTTGAAATTAATTTACTTTGAAATAAACTATTGTCCGTAAACAGACTCTACAGACAACCAATTTTTTTGGTTTTATTTTTACTGTATTTTCTGTTCTGTATTTTATCTGTATTTGTGTGTACTCCACATATGAGTTAATGTTGCTCAAAATAAATTTATTTATTTAAGCACATTCCTTTTACGATGTTATATATAACCTAGTGAGAAAGTGTTCAAAGGACATTATAGTTGTGTTAAGTTCTGTTACTGAGGGGCTAGGGGTGGCAGGAATATTGTTAAACTAATGCGGGCCATACACATTCCAATTATAATTTGATCAAACAGGTTGGTTCAAACTGTTTGATCAAATTTTCATGAACGTGTGTGGGAAAATTTGATCAATATAAGTCGTCAAATGAAGCAATACGAAATTTTGTATTAGATCAAACAGTTTGAACCAGCCTATTTGATCAAACTACTTGAACGAACAAAAAAATTAGCCTTATGCATGCCATACAGGCCCACATTAGGCTAATTTAACCCATCTCAAATAACAAAATAATCTGTTTAAACAACACATACATATTTTCTGTACAAAAGTCATTAAAACCATGAACAAAACTGTTTTAGCTCTTCGTAAAATAGTATTTCGTTCTCGCCTGGCAGTGTTTCTGACATCCACTAATGAAATTCATTGTGCAAGTAACTATAAAACAGTTTCAAAATTCATTTTGGATAAAATAGCCTGCCAGCTAAAGACTACTTTAAATTGGTGTTGATTATGGAAACATAGGATATAATACCCAAATCGTAGACCCAATGTTCCTTATTTCAAGGACCTCCGCTCCAATCAGTCGTCATGACAACGAAAAAAACTCTGATTCATATCAATTAATAACAAGTATCAATTTGATGATTTGAGGTGGAGTGAAATTCGAGGACATGACTTAGAATATGGCCCTAACTCTAGTTCCACTTCAAAAAGGGTAGGCTTGATGGTATGCCTGGTTACCAGATGTCCTCAGGCGGCGATGACCGCTTTAAGTACATTTTTATGCTAAAGTGTGGCATATTTGTCACTCTAAGGCCACGTTACCTGCGTGCTGCTGAAGAATTTATACTATACTAATACTAATATTATGAAGCTGAAGAGTTTGTTTGTTTGAACGCGCTAATCTCAGGAACTACTGGTTCGAATTGTTTTTTTATTAGTGTTGGATAGATAATTTATCGAAAAAGGCTATAGGCTATATGACATCACGCTACGACCAATAGGAGAGGAGCATTAGCCGAAGTAGCGCGGGTCAGTTAGTAATGTGATAAAAAAAAGAATAGAAAACATTTGTTCGACACACACACAGTACAAAAAAATAGTAAATCGATCGATAAAACTTGCATGCGAGTTGCTCGCAAGTATCGCGGCCTAAGGCATAAAAATGTTATTTCAGTAGTGGCTAGGTACTTAAATGAAGTGCCACATAACACTATTCACGATGATGACATGTAAATATTATTATCTGGTTACAACACTAATCAGAAACGTATTTCAGCACTTAATCACTGATAAATTATAATCTGTTTACGATATTATTTACTCTGTGGAGCAAATAAGTGCTCGGTTGTGTCGAATCAAACACGGCCAATGTACTGAGTGTACTGACGGGTGCAAAGTGTATAGTCACGTGTTAATTACCAATACTTTTAAGTGAATCACTTTTTCTTGAGGGCTTTCGTCCACTTGCCTACCTTGGTTCCGTACATTGTCCGGGGATACAGTTGCTTATGATAGGTACTCATCGACTATGTAGTGCTATGTGCCGGATGGAGTTTTGAAATAGGATCAGTACTTCCAGTGCCGTACTTCTAGTACTTCGTCTGTGTCAAATTTCATCAAGATCCGTTCAGTATTTCTGACGTGATTGAGTAACAAACATTCAAACTTACACACACATACACACACTACCCATACACACACACACACATACAACATACACACTACTTACATATTAGTATAGAGTATAGATAGAGTGTGTGCGTGCGAGCATTATCTTTTAAGATTTAATTTTCCAATAGCTGAGAGTGCGATTTTGTTTTGTTTTTTCGTTTCATTGAGCATTCTCTTTTCAAATGATTGTCATTTCTTTGCTGAAAAATGATTGCCTGGCACGCAATTGACAGATGAGCTCGCACCTTTATCTGTCAACTTGACAGCTTGAGTGTGACTCCACTTTATTGCTACTGATAACGACAACCCCCCCTTTAAATATTATGAGTACACATATCTACAAACGTGCCGCCCACATAAATTAGCATACAATAACAGGTACAAAAGTCGAAATCTTATCACTGATAAGTACCAAATATATCCTAAGTGAATACTTAAGTAGGTACCTATTTAAAAGTATTAGTTATGTAGGTAGGTACTTTAAACCAACTTGATGTGGAGTACAGAAGTAAACAAAATATCGAGCATTTTAGATGATTGTAGTGGGTAGATATTATAATTTTGACGACATCAACGACACTTGACAAGTTTTAAATGTAATGATGAAGTGGCAAATTTTGTATGTATATAACATAAAAATAACTGCAATAACCTAAAACAGTTTACGGCTAAAAGGTCAATTTTCGTATTTAAAAAAGTGTTCGAATTAAAGTCACAATATCATTTTAATGATATTCAATATCCAAAATTTGGGAACATTACATGTGTTTTTGACAGTTAGAGACTGCAAATAAGAGGAGCTCGTGGCTAGATAATAACAGCCGCACGGGTCGATCTTCAAGGTTAAGCAACGCTTGCCAAGGTTGGTCTGTGGATGGGTGACCATCTTAACATACCGAGTTTCCTCCGTGCTTCGGAAAGCACGTTAAGCCGTTGGTCCCGGCTGTCATTTATAGATCTTTGGCAGTCGTTACGGATAGTCAGAAGCCAGTAAATCTGACTCCAGTCTTGCCATGAAGTACCGTGTTACCCTGTTAATGGGTTGTGAAGGTCTGGTAGGCAGCCGCTCCACGTAAAATACTGGTATTCAGCTAAATCCGGCTTGACTGGAAGCCGACCCCAATGTAGTTGGGAAAAGGCTAGGCAGATGATGAGTGACTGCAATGAAAGAGAGAAATAAAGAAAGAAAACAAGTTTATTTGGCACATACAGATACAAACAATGTAGGTACAAATAAAAGGGAACTTAATTCTAAAACAATTACCTTGTGTGCCCCGCGGCTGCGCCAAAAAGGTCCAGTCCAGCAAATTGCCAGACAAATAGTAATAATAATATAATAATAATAAATCGTTTAATTAAATAAAAAGGGGCACAAATGCAATAAAATAAATCTTAAACTTTTTAGAACACAGTTGCTAATTTGCCTGAACTAGGATGGACCTGTGCTTCAGGCTAGTAAGTGCTTATACATACATTTTATCTTATAATAATAAACAATTTACTATCATAAAAACTTAAATTAAAGAACACATCATAATTTATTTACAGACAAAAAGAAGATCTTCTGTATCTACGTAAGAGATACTAAGCAAATATTGCACAATTGTTTTTTTACAGCAATAATAATTTAACTCATAGATACTTAGTTTTCTATTTAATCGATTGTACAGAAATGGACCTAAAAATGTAAAAAATCTTTTTACAAACACATACTTTGAAACCGCATTTGAATCACATACAATATCATTCCGTCTCTTATTTGTATTTTCGGTGGTATAAGAAAGCATGGTGTGCTGTTTTAATAACAAATGCATAATGAAAAGCTGGCGAACAGTTAGTAAGTTGCAAGATTTGTATAGGAGATCTGTGGGATAGAGAAACGGATGGAAATTGGCTATTTTAGCTGGGAGGTAAATAGGAGCTGCTTGACAGAATTGCCGCTCTAATTACTTTTTAAGCAGTCTGACGCAGTTATTTTATCAGGGAAAAGGCCTTCTTCCATTCCTTCCACCTTTCCCTGTTCTTGTTCTTATCGTTTGTCTGATGCAGTTGCTGGAATAGAATCTGAGATAGAACTAAAATGACTGCCACCAACTACATCAGACTGGATAATCCTAGAGAAGTCGAATGAAGAGAGTTCTCAGTTACAAACGCATTCTCGCTTTTTTAGAGTTCCGTATCTCACAAGGAAAACACGGAATCATTATAGTATCACTTTGTTGCCATTCCGTCTGTCTGTCAAGACCCTTTATCTCGGGAATGCGTGGAGGTATCGGGTTGAAATTAGAACCATTTATTCAAATCTACAGTCCCTTGAAGCTGTGAAAGAATCAAACTTCTAAGCTAACGTAAAAAAAAGATACGGACGTTAATGCCGCAAAAAAACTTATATTTCGACACTCTCAACGGAATCAAAATTCATAGGGTATTTCCCGTTGACATAGAACTACTTAATTTGGCAAGTAATATCTTCTTATACTACAAGTTTAGGGATAAGTCTGAAAACTACACATTTGTAATTAAATCATAAAAAATAATTTAAAGTAATTTTTATCTATAGTACGGAACCCTCGGTGGGCGAGTTCGACTCGCACTTGTCCGGTTTTTTTAATTAGAGTTCATAAAAAATCTACACTACGGTCTCACTATACCAAATGGATGCTTTTAGTGGAATCATATTTGTATATGAAAATAGCTCTCACTTCATACAGGCCTCCCAGAATGAAATATGGTAGAATATTCGCAACATTGAATTTGTCTTTTAAAAATTTTATTTTTTACATATTCGTAAGTGCTTGTAAGCCTGAATTAATTTTTAAAAGGTTTTCTACTAAAGTAGAACGTAGAACGTTAATGGATTAAGCGGACATTGTGGTTCTTTCGAACAAAATGTTGAATTTAAAATTGTATCAACATCATTAATAATTGTAACTTTGTATCAACTACTTCTGAGTATATGCATTCTTCTTTTTGTGGGAGTTGCGAGTTTTATCCAGGCCTTACCTTGTAGGTCCACTCCATCTGAATGTTGATCTGCCAAAATCTTTCATCATTATCATCAGCCTACATCAGTCCACAGCTGGACATAGGCTTTTCAATCCCTACTACTCATCTACTGATGCTTGAAAAGTTCTCTCATTCAGTTGCAACCCTGCGAATGTTGTCATTGCCATTAGGCTGAGGGTGTCCTACGTAACGTTGCCAAAATGATTTATCATAACTATTCTCCACAGCACGACTTCGCCCACAGGCTCACGGGCTGTGGATAATAATGATGATAGGACTCTATTTTCCTGCGCCAATCCTCGCGCTCCTGTGCCATCGTCATTCAACTTCCATTCGCGATTGCAACGATATCGTCGGCTCATCTCGCTGCCGAACTACCACAATCTTCTACCAGTCCAATCCAACATTTTTATTAATCATATTTTTTTTTACAACAGGCTACACGAGACCCTTCGTGAAATGTGGAGAAAGCGAGTACCTGATGCCGGGAGCCTTCAAGAAGCATGCAGAGGCCATATACAATATGGAGGTTCGACCCGACGATGTGTGGGTCATCACGTATCCTAGATCTGGTGAGTACGACATTTTTGGCATAAGGCTGTTCAACCGACATGTCTGTCTCTATAGACAGACATGTCGGTTGAACAGCCGTTTTAACGTCAAAGTTTTTATAGGTGCCATTCATTTCCGTTAGATTAAGATAGCTACGTTGAAGTGACAGATAGTGTTTGTTTTGTGTTTCAATTAATAGTTATAGTTGTGCCATCCACCGATCAAGCTCACAATATTAAACTATAGATACAAGTCAACAAAAAAAAAAAAACATTGGCAATTCGCGAATTTTATTTTTAAGTTTCGATTTTTCCATTTTCGATTTTAATCCAAATCCTCTTTGGGGCGGTACACATATGGCGGAGCGCAGCGCGGAGCATTTTTAACCGACAAACTATTATCGACATTGTCCGCATTGAAATAATATCTAAAATCAATTAACACAACAATTAATTCCTGAAGAGTATCGAAGCGACTACATACGAAAGATTCGCAGGCGAAGTTTCGAGCATGCGCGCTACGCAGAGAGTCCGCGCGCATCCGCTTTCGGTTGTACACGTTTGGACGCTGGAAAATTTGCAAAACGAATGACGACGGTGTATCGAGTAAGCGCAGTCTAGCGCATGCTCGCGCATCCGCGCACTTTCTCGGGTAGAGACGCGTTTAGAAATCTTCGCGGGCATGCTCTGCCATATTTGCACCGGCCCTTATAGCCATCATTGTAAACAAAAGCGAGTACTAATAAAGCAAAAAAAAAAAATTCATTGGGTTTTTAGTACAGCTGTCAAATAAAATTGGTTCGTTCAAAGTTGAATATGAGTACCAGGTTCACTGAAACAGTTCGTAGGTAGTGTAGCGTTTGTTATTTCGTGGCTTTTGTTATCGCGATAAAGTCAATCCATCTGATAAATGTATATAGGACGGATGTAATCCCGGCACATTTTACTGATATTAGTAACAACGGCTTAGGTAACGTGAAATGTTTTTTTCTGAAATATTTCATGACTCGGCGTAATTTTTAGGTACGTCAGTCATATGATATTGGTAATTTTGAAGGGCAAGAAAAATCGATTGATCGCAATGTAGGTAAAGTAATGTTTTACAGATATAAAAGTTATTACACCTTTATATTACACCCTGTAAAAACCAGCGCCTCAAACTAAGGTCTTTTCATCAGTATCTTTAGTTTAAAATCATCAGCATCAATGTCCATTTTCGGCAGCTCTTATCCAGCTGGTGATTTTTTTTACTATTGATAGGCACGCGTTTGATACACTATCTCACTTGATGGTAAGCGATGACGTGGTTGAAGATGGAGCACGCTTGCCTAGAAGTAACCTATTCACTCTTGACTTAAAGACTCCCAGGTTGTAGCTATCAGGAAACTGACTCTTGCGGGGAATTCCATTCCTTAGCTGTACGCACTATGATTGTGTTTCCAAAACGTTTTTTGCATCTTCGGTACATCTAGCCTCTAAAATATATTTTAACGAGTTATATCTTAATTTTACAGGAACAACATGGATTCAAGAATTAGTATGGCTTGCAGAAAATGATCTGGACTACATAACGGCTAAGGAAACACCACTTTACAAGAGATTTCCAATGCTTGAGTGAGTAACAGTAATACTATCTATCTACACTAATATTGTAAAGAGGAAATATTTCTTTGTTTGTTTGAAATGAATAGGCTCCGAAACTACTGGACCGATTTGAAAAATTCTTTCAGAAATGGATAGCTACATTATCAGGGAGTAACATAGGCTATATTTTATCCCCGTACTCCCACGGGAACGGGAACTACGCGGGTGAAACCGCGTGACGTTCGCTAGTTAGTAATATTTGCGTTACATTACAACTTGATAACAATTTGTTACATGTAGGATGATGGGTTCAATTTTTTTTAATTAAGACTTTATGTACAAGTAAAAAACTGTGCAATGGTATATCATCAAATTCATTTTGTTTAATTAATGAATGACTCCGTATGTAAATCTTAAATATAATAAAAATAGATTCATCGAAATCGGTTCATAAACGACGAAGTTATCCGCAAACACACATTAAAAAAAAGTTATGGCTGGCCGATTCGCTAATTCTTTTTTTGCTGAGTTTGTTATAGTCAGAAGGTTTTTATGAAAGAATAAGGAAGTTGCTAGTTGACGGAAGCGAAGCCGCGGGGAACAGCTAGTTTTTTATAAAAGTATATTTTGCCAAATGAATGAATTTATTCATTCACTAGTACGAAACTTGTGATTCATGTTCATTCAAATTCAAGCACCCTTTTGACTTTATCAATATTTTATCGTTCATATCATAAAGTTTTATCAAACGATGTCTAAAGTATTTTTATTGCTATCTGTTATCAACAATTAGATAATATTTTTTATTAACAAAAAGTTTTAGATTATAGATTTTAAAAAGACAAGTCACAGTACTATCGATAATAATTTATCGATTTATGAGTACACTAGCTGACCCGCGCAACTTCGTCTGCGTCACAATTTTCATTACTGCTCCGCCCCTATTGTGTATATATATAATACAACCTGAATAAACGCAATACCTCTCAAGGGACCATTGTACTCATGATTATGAACAACTTTTACTATGGGACCAACACTGAAATCGCGAAAAAAAAAAAAATCGACTCCCCCATACATTTCTGTGCGCACAACTTGACAAAATGTACTGGACAGCTGATTTTTTTTTTTGCGATTTCGGTATTGGTCCCATAGTAAAAGTTGTTCATAATGATGACTACAATGGTCCCTTGGGAGGTATTGCGTTTATTCTGTTACACGTATCGAGCCTTCCTCGATAAATGGGCTATCTAACACTGAAAGAATTTTTCAAATCGGACCGGTAGTTCCTGAGATTAGCGCATTCAAGCAAACAAACAAACAAACAGACTCTTCAGCTTTATATATTAGTATAGATATAGATTGTTTTTGAAGAAAAGGCGTATTTGATTACGGCCTTGGTCAGTGCTAGCTTAGTGCGAATGCGTGTGTTTCCATCAGAGATTAGCGAGGTTGCGAGGCAAGGAACCTGGGCCCCAAGTCTGCTATTACAATAGTGTCAGAATGGTCTATCATTGATTTCATAATGGTTGATTTTGACGAGATTCTATGCCATTTCTTTCAATGGAGTGTCAGTGGTTGACCACTGGATACAAAAGCGTCATTATGACTTTCCAGTGGTCAACCTCTGTTTATTAAGGAAACATGGGCGGCGAGACATTGTATGTAAAAAGTCATAATTCGAAGTTTGGCTGTCGACTGTTTTCTACTCCAATATTGGACCGATTTAAGAGAAATTTCACAACCTGAATAAGAAGGATATATGCTGTATTCCTAGGTTAGGTAAAGATCTATTATCTCCATTTTTTTCAAAATTTTAGGTTCAGTAGTCTCGGAGATATGGGAATGGTCATTTTTCGTCTAATTTCTTGAATAACTTCAAACCATTTATTTTAAAATTTTGAAGCAAATTTATTTGAAACCCTTACAGTAAGCCCTTTCATTTGATATGTCACACGATATTGTTCAAAAACTTTTTTGTTTTTAAATTTCTAGTTTGACCCCCAAAAGTGACCCCCATACTAACAATTTATTTATTTACGTAAAGCGTCCGTGTTTGGGTCATAGAAGTCCATATTTGTACCAAATTTCAATAGAATCGGTCCTGTGGATCCGGAGAAAACTGGCTGTGACAGACGGACAGGCATACAGACAGACACCGTTTTTGTTCGGAACCCTAAAAACGGTTAATAATTTATTGTTCAGGTATCTATTTATTGTAAGGGATATTAGGGAAAGTTCAATGTACTTATTGCAAGTTTATCTGGCGCTTCTCATAGTAGCACCTGATGGAAGGCGAGATTGAGATCAAGAGCTGGTCCCAAAAAAAAAGATACTGACAAGAAGTTCCAATAAATACTTACGATTCTTTTTATATTTTTTTCCAGAACTTCAGGAGTACTACCAGAAGTATCTTTTGAACTGATCAAAATCAACTTCTTTAAACTTGGAGACTTCCAAGGTTTAGGCGACGCAGTAAGAGAAGCAAGTTGGAAGACAATAGAAAAGGCACCTTCACCTAGGTTCATTAAGACTCATCTTCCCTTGTCTATGTTGCCTCCACAACTTCTGTCTACCGCCAAAGTGTTGTACGTAGCAAGAGACCCAAGGGATGTATTAGTGTCGTTTTATTATTTACATAAAATGACAACGAAGAAGTTGCTGAGGGCGAATGTGACTCACTTCTGGGAAGCCTTCAGAAGAGATTTGTGTGAGTATTTTATTTGTTTTTAATTCCCTCACCATAAAGACTGATGTTACAAGTTTGATTCTAAGGTCATGTTTCACCCTCGACTAAAAAAGAGGATTTTTATAAGTTTGAACCATTGATATAAAAAAACCCAAGATACACACCCAGCATCTCAAAAACGTCCGCAAAAAACAAGCGCAATATGTATAATTGTGCGCAAGTTTCAAACAGTCGCATCGCTCGCCATACTGCAGTGCTTTGTAAAAACAACTTTAAGCGATCCGTGTAAGGTTGAATTTGCAAAAAAAATTTTGCATCACTCGCCATACTGAACTGCTTTGTAAAAACAACTTTACGCGGTCCGTGTAAGGTTGAATTTGCAAAAAAATGATTATAGTATAACTACACACAACTCACACATGACACTTGATACATGTCCGTTTTTGACGACAGTTTCGAGTGTTGCATTTGTTTGAGACTGTGCATCTTAGGTTTTTTTATATATCAATGGTTTGTTGAACGCTAAGTAAGTGTGTCTGTCTGTCTGTAGCACCGTAGCTCTTAAACGGGTGAACCGATTTGGATGCGGTTTTTTTTTCATCGCGTCGGGGGCAGCTTATAAATAAAATAATACTTAGTACCTAAATACAAAAAATTGCGGTCTCCCGAGGCGACAACGCTTAGGCCAAAATATTCGTACCTATATCAAACTAAAATGGAACAAAACTTATTATTTACAAGCTGAACCGCGCAACTTCGTCTACTCCGCTCTTATTGGTCTTAGCGTATATAGCCTTCCTCGATAAATGGGCTATCTAACACTGGAAGATTTTTTCAAATCGGACCAGTAGTTCCAGAGATTAGCGCGTTCAAACAAACAAAATCTTCAGCTTCATATATTAGGATAGATTAGATTTGATCCATTTTAGTTTGATTTTGCAGTCGGGGGTTGTTTAAATTTTTAATTTAATGTTTATTCATGATCATATTTTTTGAAAACATCTAAATATATAATAATAATATATTATATAAATTTGTTTACAGTACCGTGGACTCCGGTAGTGGCGCACGCTAACGAAGCCTTCGAGAAGAGGCATCATCCTAACCTCCACTTTCTGTTCTATGAAGATATGAAAAAGGTATTTACTACTCCATATTATATCATACACTCTACTATGGCCCTTGTTTATTAAACTAGATAAATAACGGGGCGCACGAACTCCCGGGCCAAACCCGGGACTTCGTGCGCGGGTATCCCGTTTTTATTTCCCGTTTCCGTAAGAATTTCGGGAAATCCTCTCTCTTAGTGCGGTACTACACTCCCCAATGTGCATGCAATGCACATGCCAATTTTCAGCTTCCTACGACCAAAAGTTTCGACTGTGCGTTGTCTGTCAGTCACTCCGTCACTCAGTCAGTTGGGTAGGTACTCATTAGCAGTGGAAGAAGGCTCCCAGACAATAAACATGTTTTTGTTCGGTTAATGGCACGGGGTCCTTCGTGTGAGAGTCTACTGGCACTTCGCTGGTATTTTTTAGACCACAGAGTCCCGCTCTGCACTTATCAATTTTTTTTTTAATAAAAAACTTTGCCCTACACAAGGAATTTCTCCTGTATCGTGGGTGCGTTTACAGACATATAATTCACATACAAAAACGGCCAGACCCGAAACAACTATCTGTAGGCCATACAAATATTTGTTTCTTGCGGGAATCGAACCCGCGACACGCAGCACAGCAGTCAATCACTCAGCCACTGCGCCAACCGTGTCGTCAATGCAAAGAAATGCAATAATAGTAACAAATGTCTTTGATTTCAGGACTTGTTCAAAGAAGTCAAGGGTGTATGTGAATTCCTCGGCAAGGACTACTCGGATATCCAGCTCAAGAAGTTGGCAGAACACCTTACTTTCAAAAACCTCCAGAAGAACAAAAATGTCAACAACAGCATTGACAAAATACAGTTCATTAGAAAAGGTATGTTATTAGTGTTTTAATAGTTTTACTATGATAGGCACCAGATAATAACGGCCATTGACCCACATATGTACATTTATTGACTCGCTTAATATCAAGAACAGGGTATATTTTTGACGTCTGGTAAAGTAACGTAAAATTTAACTAAAACTAAAATACTCGTTTCGCGAATAATATTTATTTGAATTGACTACTATTTTTATATTGTTGAATGATACATATTGTGTATGTCGCATAAAATTCAACCAAAATACTATGGGGTTGCAGTTTTTTAATACCCAAAATTCACTTATGTTAACGTTACTATACGTCAATATATTCGTGCCAGGCCCTTAGTACGTCTACCATGAGTTTTATCAATCTATACTCGCTAGCGAATGTAGCCAAAAAAATGTATCAAAACTATTTAAAAACAAGTTTCTAATTTATTTGTTTAAGTTGTTAACTGACAAGCAAAAATTATTTAGAATCTTGTTTTTTTAAAGTTTTCATACACTTTTTTAACTACAGTCGCTAGCGAGTGTAGTTTGATAAAACTCATGGTAGACGTACAGAAATAGAGACAAAGCTGTCGTGAATCGACATCCATCGTGATCCTTTACGTCGATACTGAAAAACGGTTCATAAGTTATTGTTCGGGTATCTACGAAGGAATATTAGGAAAAGGTCAATGTATGTACTTTTTTGCTAGTTTGTCTTTTTAGAAATATTTGTGATTTGAAAAATTCTCTAACGAAGTTGCGCGGGTCAACCGCGCAACTTCGTTAGAGAATTTTTCAAATCGGACCAGTAGTTCCTAAGATAAGCGCGTTCAAGCAAACAAATCAAATCTTCAGCTTTTTATATCTAAATATATATAACTCAAAGGTGACTGACTGACATAGTGATCTATCAGCGCACAACCCAAACCACTGGACGGATCGGGCTGAAATTTGGCATGCAGGTAGATGTTATGGCGTAGGCATCCGCTAAGAAAAGATTTTGATCAATTCTACCCCCAAAGGGATAAAATTGGGGATGAAAGCTTGTATGAAACTTTGTCAATTTTAAACTTCTTAACGCGAGCGAAGCCGCGGGAAAAAGCTAGCTTAGTATATGTATACCTATCCAACTAAAATAAATGCGATGGATGCGAGACGCACAGGACCGGGCGTTGTGGCGAAGCTTGGGGGAGGCCTATGTCCAGCAGTGGACGTCTTTCGGCTGATATGATGATGATGTTATGTGCTTATACAGATTTAACCTTGTGTCAGCAACTAAATCTAAGTTAAGTTTTTGGCGCAATTGGGCGTTACAAAGCCCATCCAGGGTGTCTGATAATCTGCGCATCTCTTAAAATGGGGTGTTTTTAAAATCCTTCAAATCATAAACTAAGAAAATGGAAGCAACCTCTGAAAAAATATAAAAGAAACTGGAGGCTTTTGGCTTCCTTGTAATCCGAATATTATTATTCGAACACATCTATCACTGATATTTCAGTGATAGTGTAGTGATATCAGCATTGATAAAATGGCGATGAAGGTCTAGTTCAAAATATTGGCTGAATTACCGTTAATATTTTAACTTTCAGAGTTACATTGTACCTAGTTACAGAACATTTACAAGTTTTCCTAACACTAATGTTAAGAAATATAATTTTGACGTGTAAAAAGTTAATGTTAAAAATAATAATATGTGAAATTTTATTCATAATGGAGCATTAAATTGTTAAATGTCAAAAAGAAAATTGTAAATGTAAATTCATTATGATAAAAATGGTAATATTAACACTTTAATGTTAAAAATGATAACATTTGTATTTTTTTTTAATGAGCTTACAATTTCTTTATTCAATTAAACTATCTACACTATATATAATATTATAAAGAGGAAAGATTTGTTTGTTTGTTTGTTTGAATTGATTAGGCTCCGAAACTACTAGAACGATTTGAAAAATTATTTTAGCATTGGATAGCTACATTATCAGGGAGTAACATAGGCTATATATTATCCCCGTACTCCCACGGGAACGGCAACTACGCGGGTGACACCGCGTGACGTCCACTAGTATTAAATATATACACTTAAAATAAAATATCCTAACTAAAATAAGGCGTCAAAAAATTCGTCCGCATCGCTGTCCACTGGAAGTGAGCCCAAAAGACTGGCGGCATTGCCACGTTGTATGGCAATGCTTATCCTCTGTCCGAGGTAAAAGCCAGCCCTTGGGTCACGCGAAGTGTCAATTTGGAAATTGAACATTTTATTTTAATAATATTTTTTTATTTTTATTCTCAGGTGAAGCAGGAGGTTGGCGAGCACATTTTGATGAGAAAATGCAACTGCAGGCCGAAGAGTTCCTTTCTGAGCGACTAAGGGGTATCCAGCTAAGATATCCCTCCTTCCCTTTACACGATATTACCAGGTTATAATACTTAGAACTGTTTTATTAGCTAAGTATACTTAAGTCAAGTTTGTGCTGTGAACTCATGAGTATGATTGTTCCAATATTTCTGAAGAAACATACCGCTAGTATTTTTCTGATTGGACAACTCGAAGTTTTTTTTTTAGCTTTGAGTGGCAAGACAAAATTGTAAATAGTAATTTTAAGCAATTTAAACAGTCATACTTTTATTTAATTAAGTTTAAGTTTTTGTGTATTTAATATTTATTGAAGATTTATGTGATTTTAGATGTACCGATTTAGGTTGGATCGGGGTAAACTCCATATTGTTGCTATCCTTTACTCGCCCGATAGTGGGTGTAATAGACAAGTTATTAATGCATGTTTTCATTATATTTTGGAGAAATAAATAACTTTATATTAGTGAAAACATACATTAGTTTGTCATAGGTACAAATCTTTTGATGATTTTTGTTTGTTCTTTAAACCTAAACATGTAGATAAAGTATTGGTAATATTATTCACATTTCATAGATAAGATTACCTGCAAGTTTTTTTTTTTGTTGTAAGTTTCACAAGAAAACCGTCCTTACCTCGCTCCGTTATTTATAACTTTAGATTATTATTATCACGAGTTAGATAATGAATGACTTAGTTTGGATTTTTCGGCGAAGTAAATTTTTATTATGTAAAAATATTATTTTGTCACGTTGAACAGTTTTTAGAAAACCTCACTCAGACTTACCAAGGGTTACTGTGTTACTCAGCAACTGGGTAGTCAAAGACAGATAAGCAGCTAGTACTCACCTGCAATAAGTAATAATGGAAGCTTACCCAAACATGGTTAGAAAAAGGGAATATAATTTGAATTGATAAAATATTATTAACCTACAAACGTATTTACGCCACTTTCCATATTATGTTGATTGAATTGGAATTAAATTGACAATATTAAAATAATATTATATAGTATTTAAGCAGGGATGATAATGATGATGAAAATATATATTACCTATGCTTGTCGAATGTAGCTTACACTCGTATATTAGCTTTATTACCAAAAGCCATAATGCTCAAAATTACGTAATGCATCTAACAATACTTAACACAATTTTCATTTAAAACAAATTGAATGTTTGTTCTGTTTGCGTAATTACATGTAACAACATTTGATCGAACAGTAATACGAAGAGCGAGCGAAGCGAGCTCGGGTATTAAGGGTACCCCTACACTTTATTATGACCGTAATTTAAGCCGACTTTACATTCAATTGAATAATATGTAACGAAATCTTCATTATATTTACGAAATATTATATAATAAGAGAATTATAAGTTTTAACAATTGTTTAAAGTGTATGATAGATCAACCGAAGATAATATTAAATGACATTTTATATCAAGGAGTTATATCATTAAGAAGTTTTAAAAATGGAGGATTGTAACAAATGAAAATGATAGTGAATGAAACAATATTGTTAGTTCTTATTAACTTAACTTTAATTCTTAGGAAATAGTTATATCGTATTTTTTGTACACCCGCGCTGGTCGCAGTAATCATTTATGTAAGTACATTTCATAAACCTTGTGAGTGAACCCCAGTGTTCAATCAATAATGTATAAAAAGTGATTAAGTAACGCAGTAATTTTTTGTAAATAATTTTTTTCACAATTTGATGGTTTGTAAAAAAATCACAGATCGCTAAATAAGTGTTATCTTGGCTGTTATTATTGATTAAGAAGCTCTTCAAGACTTTATAATGAAATGCTGTAAATAGTTACTTTTTTTGATAAATTAAAATTAATAGTAATATTTATTATTTAAACTTTTTTTGGTTTTCTTTAATTCTCTCTTTTACAGATTTATACTATCCCAAAAATGCAGAAGTTCTCAAAAGTTTAGTTGTTTTTTTTTATATTTGCAGAGTAAACTAAGTCATTAAAATTCGGCAAGTATTGACTCGTTCGTCGATGGGCGACCATTACATACGAGATTCCCCCCCCCCCCCCAATATAGGAGTAATTGGGAAAAGGCTGATGGAAAAATGGAAGATGATGAAATGTAGAAACAATCAAAATTGTTGTCAAACTTTGAAGAGTCATTGGTGTTCTTATTGGACAAGTCAAAGGCGTTGTCCAAAAGCCTGTATTAACTTAATTAAATCCTGTAAAATAAACTTAAAAACAGGTCAGTCATAACTTTGGCACCTACAATAAAGCAAAACCCCGCACAAATTTATCATACACCGCCATTTATATCTAGATTAATGTGAATGATTACCTCGGCACAGTTTTATTATCCCGTCCGCCCTACAAAGAGTGCCGTTCGCCCTACAAAGAGTGCCGCCCGCCCTACAAAGTGCGGCGCCCGCCCTACAAAGTGCGGCGCCCGCCCTACGCAATATCAGTCTATTGTCTGCACCGATAAATTAAGCGGAAGTACTTTGAGCCTGTGTTTAGCGTATTATTAAGGGAATAATAATCTACCATGATTTTGCAGGTGTTATTTTTGTTGTGAAAAGTGCCAGTGGTCCAACAAATAACCGACCAAATGCGAGTCGGACCCTCACACTAAGGGTTCCGTAACAACAATCGAAAAAAAAAACACGTGCCTTGTATGGGAGCCTCTTTAATTTTTAATTTAATTCAATTTGTTGTTATAGCGGCAATAGATGCACCTATTACGGTTCTTGAGATACAACCCGCAGACAGACAGAGGGACGACGGGAGGCTTAGTTTTAGGGTTCCGTTGGTTACCCATTGGGTACGGAGCCCGAAAAAATCTTTCAGTGTTAGCCCATTTATCGAGGAAGGCTATAGGCTATATAACATTACGCTAAGATCAATACGAGCGGAGCATAAATGAAAAATGTGACGTAGACGAAGTGGCGCGGGTCAGCTAGTATGTCAATACTAATATATAAAGCTGAAGAATTTGTTTGTTTGCTTGAACGCGCTTTTGGAGGTATGCGGAACAGAGAGTAAAGTCCCGCACACCTCCGTTGAAAAGGAAGGATCCTCCGACCAGGCGGATGTCTTGCCTGGCGGGCTATTGCCCGATAGTTGATATTCGGGCTGATGAATATGTTCAAATCGCATGGTAAACTCTGCATGCGCGATGCAGGATTTCAACCTAGTAGTTCGCTGCTAGTTGAATAGATGGCGTCGTAGTTCTTCGGTACAAAATTCGCGGATGGAAACCAAGCTCCCACCGAGGTGGTCTTTTGAGGTTCGACGGAACCTGTCCAGACAGTGCAAGAATTTATCAGTTATGATGTAGTTCAAGTTAGAACTTTAAGGAGCTCAACGATTCGATGACCAATACCAAAGTAAGTATCATAGGCCTATCCCAAAAGAAAGCGGCAGTGTGGAGCTTCTTCGCAGGGTATATACACTTTCTTTCCTTAATACCTAACTACCTTCCCGGACCTTGCATCTTCCAGGTCTTACACGTAGCTAACGACAGAGCTGTCCAAGTAGCCACAATATACTAGTCGAACACAATGTGATAAGTTGAGTCAATATGGAGTATATGGTAGGCGTCAGATAAACTTGCAATATAGTACATTGACCTTTCTCTGTTATCTTTCGTAGATACCCGAACAAAAAATTACGAACCGTTTTTCATTACTAGGGAACGTAAAATATCACGATAGAAGTCGATTTAGGACAGCTTTATGTCTTTATTTCTGTTTTTAGGGTTCCGAAAAAAAAGGAACCCTTATAGGATCACTCGGGTGTCTGTCTGTCTGTCTGTCCGTCTGTCACAGCCAGTTTTCTCCGGATCCACTGAACCGATTCTGTTGAAATTTGGTACACATATGGACTTCTATGACCCAAACACGGACGCGTTACGTAAATTATTAAATTTTTATTATGGGGGTCACTTTTGGGGGTCAAACTAGAAAATTAAAAAAAAAAAAAATTGGAAAATATCGTGTGACATATCAAATGAAAGGGCTTACTGTGAGGGTTTTAATTATATTTTTTTTTCATAATTTTAAAATAAATGGTTTTGAAGTTATTCAAGAAATTAGACGAAAAATGACCATTCCCCCCCCTTGTCTCCGAAACTGCTGAGCCTAAAATTTTGAAAAAAAATGGAAATAATAGATCTTTACCTAAAGATTACAGGAAAACCTATTAGAAGTCTGTAGTGTTAAAATAACATGTTAAAAAAACTAAATTCGTTCGGAACCCTTTGCACGCGAGTCCGACTCGCACTTGGCCAGTTTTTTGATATTAAGACAGTGAATAAATATATTTGAGTCAATAACCGTTACTGCACATTTATTTGGCGCCTACTATAGACTGCTATAACTTCCTCAGACGATCTCCTCCAAAAACAACGGCGCTATAAGCACATCGTGTACTAAAATGCCGTCTTTAATATTAGGCAACTATTGACGAGTTGCGAACAATGGCGATCACAAAGCTGAAACTTACATAATTGTTATGTTCACGCCTCCTCGGTACTTCAACTGTTACTAACTAAAATTGATTTCCTAGGAAGTTTTGGGTGATGCCAATATTGGCGGTTTATGTATTACTAGTAGACGTCACGCGGTTTTACCCGCGTAGTTCCCGTTCCCGTGGGAGTACGGGGATAAAATATGTTACTCCCTGATAATGTAGCTATCCATTGCTGTAATAATTTTTCAAATCGGTCCAGTAGTTTCGGAGCCTATTCATTTCAAGCAAACAAACAAATCTTTCCTCTTTATAATATTAGTGTATACTAGCATGTGAAAATGGCTTCACCCGCATGAAAGCGGCTTCATCCGCATGAAAGCGGCTTCACCCGCATGAAGGCGACTTCACCTGCATGAAAGCGGCTCCGCCCGCATGAAAGCTGGAAATCATCCCAAATGGATCATACGCACAGGACCGGTTGTTGTGGCGACACTTGGGGGAGGCCTATGTCCAGCAGTGGACGCCTTTCGGCTGATATGATGATGATTATTTTTTAGTTTTGAGATTTTTATTTTTCAGGATAATCGCTCCATAAAATACTACGAGCTTCATACACAATTTACATTTAATTTGGACATTTCAATGTTTCTAGCTGTGGTTGTGCCTGTAATCTAAACAGACTACAGGCCTGCTAGTCTATTCTGTAAATAACTATTTCGATATCTAGCTTCACCTTAGTGGCAAAGCTCTCAAATTGAGCTTTATTAAACACAGCATAAGGCTTATACAAATACGAATGCCTCACCTCGGATTCCGCTGTCGAGACCCTTACAGAATAACACTACAGGTGTGGGTCCATTATCAGAGTACTCATTTTATACACAAGTGTTAAAATTATCGCCAGTCAACACTGGATCCATAATCCTATTTGACATTATTTATTTCTCCCAGATAGCTTCAGTTTTTTACACAAACTGAAGTTCCCAAGAAAGGCGTAAAAACTGAAACTGCCGACGGCAAACGTAAATTAAAGTAGAACAAAGTAGTGCTTAAATCAGTGGTTGAAATATGAACAGCTTGGCACCGTACAGTTCAACCCGGCAATTTGGCGAAACAGTAGTTATAAAACAAATGAATTGTAAATAAAAATGTCTGGATGCAAATGAAATTGTTCTGTGGTGACGTATATCGGTATTATGTCATGTTCGTGTCATAAAATTTTCATATTTGGTACGGAAATGAAAAAAGTTTTGAATAGTTTTGTGTGAATTGTATAGTACGAATGTCATGTGTTTTTGTCATTTTAGTTTTAAATGCTTTGCAGATTTTATTTTCGTTTTACTATTTTTTTTTTTCGTTCAAAACTTTTTAAATGCTTACTTTACTGGCGTTTTAGTAAACAAGATATCGTAAAACTAATATTTTTTATTAAGTATCTGAAAAATACGGTAAAATTATATTTAAGAACGTCATAAGACATAACAACTATGAATTAATGAATTACGATTTAATAGCGCCTGCAGTTAAATTAATGCAAGACGCAGGCGAGTGAAATAAATAGAATGCTAGGCGCATTAGTTTATGTTGACTCTGGGATGGCACAGATGGCGTTAGCGCTCGATATCGCTGATTTTATTACATTTGCATTAATTATGTTAAAGTTATTTATAGCAGAATTGTAGAGCATTCATGTTATTAAAAAGTCTTTGGAAAAAAACGGCCAAGGGTCAAAACCCGGGAACCGGCCAAAAATTTAATTTTTTATTATTTAATGTTATAGCGGCAATAAAAATATAAAATATGTGAAAATTTCAACTATCTACCTATTATGGTGCTTGGTATGCGTCATGCATGGCGCAAATAAACGCTTTTTCTTTCTTTCTTTCTTTTCTAGATGGATGGACAAACGGATTGATGGACGTACGCACGGACGGACGGATAGCGGAGGCTTAGTAACAGAAAAAAGAACCGCTTTTAGTACATTTAGGTTACCACAACAGGAACAAAGGTTGACGAGCAGCTGTTTATTCTCGCAGCAGTCCATCTCATTTAGAGTAAGCCCCATAGTGTAATTAAAATTTGTATTTTATTGTATGTGTGAGTTATTACCCCGTGACAGATTGCATATAATTTACGATGAAGTCCCCCTTCATAAGTACTTAGGTACCTAGAATCGAGTTTATAAATACCACAACTTCATTCATTTCGTAATTCTAAAGAAAACAAGTCTAAGAAAGAAAGGCATCAATTTAATTTTGCTTAAATAACTTGTTTCTGCTAAATAATTAGCGACTGGCAATGACCTTGGCTTGCGAAATCTTTATGATTTTATATATCTATAGCTAGCGATAACACTGCGGTGAATAGGACGCGGTGATAGTATTGTAGATTATTAAGTAAATTACATTAATTAGTAGCTGTTTTAATGATGTGATTAAATTAAGTAATTAAATTTCTTTATGACAGTTGAATTAAGCTCCTGTGTCCCCTAGATGAGGCAGATGGCGTCCACAGTGCGCCGTCATCCCGAACGGGCTTGAGCTTCGCGCTTCATTTCGCTCCAGCTAGTCTATTCTGTAAGAAACTATTTCGATATCGAGCTTCACCTGAGTGATAAAACTCAAAAAGTGAGCTTTATTGCACACAACATAAAGATCTTCATTTGAAACTCACTTCGAATTCTACTGTCGAGATACGAAAATGTTGTTAGAGAATAGCACTACAGGTCTTTCCTAATTGCTTCGCTTCTCGCTCTTCGTCCCGCGCCAGGTCTGCCTGGGGCAACCACTTTTACGCTTTCCATGGGGATTCCAGTCTAGAGCTTGCCTCGGTATGTGTTCAGGATCCTTCGGAGCGTGTGGCCGATCCAGTTCCACTTGCAGCGTTTAATCTTCTGGTCGATCGGAGTCTCACCGCAGCGTTCCCACAGATCTTGGTAGGAGATTTTCTCGGGCCAGTAAACACTGAGGATACGACGAAGAAATCGGTTGATAACGACCTGGAGTTTGTGCGAGATGTCCTTAGTGATCTTCCACGTCTCACATCCGCACAGCAACACGGTTTTTACGTTGGACCGGAATATTTTGAGTTTTACTCTTCGGGTCAATTTCCTTGATTGCCGTACAGGACGGAGCTGTGCAAAGGTTGCTCTTGCCTTGGTAATTCTCGAAGTGATGTCTTCTTCAGTTCCTCCAGTTTCTGACACTATGAAAGTTGGTAGGTACTATTGAAGGGCCTCGAGCTTAAGTACGGCTAGCGACAGAATTCGGTAAACAATAGTTCTTTTACACATCTATACTAGTATTTATAAAGCTGAAGAGTTTGTTTGGTTGAACGCGCTAATTTCAGGAAATACTGGTTCGAATTGAAAAAAAAAAAACTGGCTAAGAGCGAGTCGGACTCGCGTGCAAAGGGTTCCGAACGAATTTAATTTTTTTAACATGTTTTTTTAAAAGTACAGACTGCTTATAGGTTTTCCTGTAATCTTTAGGTAAAGATCTATTATCTCCATTTTTTTCAAAATTTTAGGCTCAGTAGTTTCGGAGATAACGGGGGGTATGGTCATTTTTCGTCTAATTTCTTGAATAACTTCAAAACTATTTATTTTAAAATTATGAAAAATATATAATTAATCCCCTCACCGTAAGCCCTTTCATTTGATATGTCACACGATATTGTTCGAAAAACTTTTTTTTTAAATTTTCTAGTGTGACCCCCAAAAGTGACCCCCATACTAAAATTTTAATTATTTACGTAACGCATCCGTGTTTGGGTCATCGAAGTCCAATGTGTACTAAATTTGAGTTTGTGTACTAAAGAGCGGAGCATTCGTGAAAAATGTGACGCTGACGAAATTGTCCAAACATAATTTTTTTCCAAATAATTAGCCAACCGTTAAATTAAAATAGTTACTTATCTTTATACCATTAAAAACTCTTAAGTATATATAAAATATTAATGAAGTGGCTCATATTCGTAGCTAAGTATAGATTCCATCTACGAACATATAACTCGTATATGGTATACGTTGATCAAAACATGATGTTTGACATAACGAAACCAGTGTGTGGTATTTGTTATGATAATGAGATAAGGTCGGCTACACACGAGAATAGTTGCTACAAGCTATTAGAGCATAGCAGTTTTATCTTATCACGTTGTAACATTTTTTTAAGTGGGTGTAACTATTGACACATCTATACTGATATTATAAAGAGGAAAGATTTGTTTGTTTGTTTTTTTGAAATGAATAGGCTCCGAAACTATTGGACCGATTTGAAAAATTCTTTCAGCAATGGATAGCTACATTATCAGGGAGTAACATAGGTTATATTTTATCCCCGTACTCCCACGGGATCGGGAACTCCGCGGGTGAAACCGCGTGACGTCCACTAGTTATTTATAAAAGAGGAAAGATTTGTATTTTTGTATGAAACGAATAAACTTAAAAACTACTGGACTAATTTGAAAAATTCTTTCAGCAATGGATAGCTACATTATCAGCGAGTAACATAGGCTTTTTATTGTATCCCCGTACTCCCACGGGAATGGGAACTACGCGGGTGGAACCGCGTGACGTCCGCTAGTACTAAATATTATAAAGCTGAAAAGTTTGTTTACTTGAACGGGCTAATCTCAGAAACTACTGGTTCGAATTGAAAAATTATTTTAATGTTTGATGGATCACTTATCGAGGAAGTCTATAGGCTATATAAAATCACGCTACGACTAATAGGAGCGGAGAGTTAATAATTAATATGACGCAGACGAAGTTGCGCGTGTTAGCTTGTCTTTTATATTTAAACTTGTCATGTACCTACCATTGTTTTTAACAACCTACCTACTTATTGACCGACTCAAAACATGTTCACCTGATTGTAATTTATATTGCATGTACCTAATCATAACTCAGGACCCCAATATACAGGTTCTACCTAATTTGGGGGTCCACCGTCCACAAAATACTGGTATTAAATAGTTACAAATATTATAATCTTGTAATAGTTGTGAGGTCATTTATGTAGCAATGAATGAATAAATGTTTTTCACATTTGTCCAGCCCCCCAAAAATAAAGCCGGTCCATTCTGTAAAAAAAAACTGGCCAAGTGCGAGTCGGACTCGCGTGCAAAGGTTTCCGAACAAATTTAATTTTTTTAACATGTTTTTTTAACATTATAGACTTCTTATAGATTTTTCTGTAATTTATAGGTAAAGATATATTATCTACATGTTTTTCAAAATTTCAGGCTCAATAGTTTCGGAGATAACGGGGGGAATGGTAATTTTTCGTCTAATTTCTGTTATAACTTCAAAACTATTTATTTTAAAACTGTGAAAAAAAAATATAAGTAAGACCCTCACAGTAAGCCCTTTCATTTGATATGTCACACGTTATTGTTTAAAAAGCTATTTTTTTTTAATTTTCTAGTTTGACCCCAAAACTGAACCCCATACTAAAAATTTATTAATTTACGTAACGCGTCCGTGTTTGAAAATCAAAATGCATTTATTCAAACTAGGCTGAAAATCAGCAATTTTTGAACGTCAAAATTTACATGAAGACAGTCCCCCAAATCGCCCAGCCCGTCACAGAAGTCCATATGTGTACCAAATTTCAACAGAATCGGTCTAGTGGATCCGGAGAAAACTGGCTGTGACAGACGGACAGACAGACAGACACCCGAATGAGCCTATAAGGGTTCCGTTTTTTGTTCGGACTTAGGTAAAGTCAGATGTCATTTCGATTGACAGCATACATCACCCAAGTGATCACGGTGATTGTTGGAGAATACCGCTGCAGGTATATAATTATGGCTCATTTATATTAAGTCGTTTTGACCAATTCGGTTGCAGCCCGTATTCGGTCACCGACTTTTGTAACCGGGTTTTCGGTTAGCCGCATTCGACTACAGCCCATATTCGGTAGATGACTAGTGTAAACCGGTTTTTGGTTCGTTCTTCAGACCGTTTTCGGTGACTGAACACGGCTGATTTGTTTAAACGCGCCACTCATTGTTCGGCTGAATGCGGTCGCCGAATCTGGTAAACTGACAACTTAAACGACGCCTTCGGTGACCGACAACCCAATTTATTTAATCAATTCGGCTAAACCGAATGCGGTCGACGTATTCGGTGACCGACTTAAGGCTGCTCTCTAGAATGCTTAAAAACAGCGTGCAGATGAAGCAACTTTTCGTCGGCATTTACTGAGAAATTACATCTGAAAAAATAGGTAGTAATCTACATGATATGATACGTAATTTGGTTATGCCAGAATTTATGTATCGGTATCACAAAATAAGAAAACAAAAATCACCTCCAAATCATTGAGATGAAACCATTTTACTCCTTCATTTCTTAACAAAAGTCTAAAAAAAATATCTACCGCTTTGCAATACAAACGAAAATAATTTGGTTTTGTTACTTTTTTAAAATATGTGTTATTTTTTTATAATAAATAAAAAATGCGGCTAGCGGAGTGGCGCGTAGAGGAGTAGTTATCTCCGTTTGTATGTACAAGGTCATTGGCATGCATGCAAGCCTTAATGTAAACGCGCCCTTAGATGAATACATTTTTGACATCATAGAATGGAATACTCATTATTATGTACACCATATAAGTTACAGAAAAGATACACTTTGTGACATTGAAATTGTAGGTTTTTTTATGTGATTAGTATTAAATTGACCGTTGTAGGAATTTGCATGTATAATCTAAAGAAAATCATTTCTAATGTACCTAAATATAGTGTTATTTACACTAACATGAATAAAAAAGTTTTCCAAAAATCTTTAGTAAAACGTGAGACATAATTTTACGTAATATTAAAGATTTCCACCACGCCTTCAACAATTACGCTGGTCATACGACTAATAATTCCCACTATCATCGTGTGTCGATAACATTATTGATAATAGTATCAACGCAACGTGGCTTGCGCAGCCGGTTTAGTTAGTATCGTTGCGCGCGCGCCGGTCAACAAACGTGCGGCTAAATAAAGAAATCAAAATGGCGTCGCGAGGCACACAGTGTTTTCTCACAGTGACTAGGAAATACAGCTCAGCTGCTGATAAAAATGTTGCTTTCCTTGGTCTTGGGAACATGGGCGGGTTCATGGCTGCCAACCTAGTCAAAAAGGTAATTGTTTCAAACACACTGGCTGGAATTTTAATGTTGAATGCGGTTCTGTATTCAAATGAGCTTAGTTGTATTTGAAATTGGAATCTATAAATTATTTTGTTGATTGTCAGTTCATTTGGTTCTGGATTTAAAACTTTTGAAGATTATCAATTATTATGGTATTAATGTTTCATTCTGAATGAGCGGTTTTTTAAAATAAATTGTAATTTCATTTACGAATCATTATGTTTATGTATTTACGCACGTATTTGAATTTGAATGAATTTAATTCCAAGGTTTTCTGTTAATTCTTTGATTATATGAATTTTAAATAGATAGCTACTGTCTACTATTCTTACTAACTTGTTCAAGAAGATGTTGAATGGAACCAAAACTAAATACATTATTTAGGTAGACGCAAGCGATGGTTATCATCATAACGTTGTAACTATGGGTACAGTTATAAAAAAAGTATCTATTGAAAACACTCTACGGAAGCAAAATGCACTTTCAAAGCCAATACACGCATACAATAGCTTGATAAGTAGTTGTCATTAGTTGCCACTGCCAGCAACTTAATGGGCATCGACTTATCTGTTATGTTGACCGTACCTATCAGTAAATAGCATTTAATAGCAATTACGCAATAATGATGATATGATTTTATAACACCGTAATCAGCTTTGCTTTGCTTAGGTACAGTCATAGAAAACAATTGTTAATCCCTTGAAGGATTAATTAATGTCATTCTCTCACCATAAGATGACACGGTGTATTTTATCTATATGTATAAAAGTTAAGTAGCAAACTCAAACTCAAAAACATTTATTTCAATTAAACCATTTACAGGCACTTTTGAATTGTCAAGGTCTGTCGATCCAAAAAGATGAAGCTATTTGCACGTTCCAAAGCGTAGAACTCCACGGACATTCTTTACAGCAGAAATACGTTTAAATGTTAGATGCTAATGAAAAGGATGATAGATTACAGTAGGTAACAATCCCTGAAATTGGATAATGCAGCTTGCGATAACAGAATCAAACTACATGTACTACACACTCTCTCAGAGAGTATGGGTCTTACGAAAATCCACCACACGGGCTTAAAGTCACCAAAATCTAATAAGTCCGATATGACAGCTGAGTAGAGAGGGATAGAAGATTGCTTTACCACTAAGTGCGAAAGAGATTTACTTTTATGTCTCTTTCATACTTACTAGTAAAGCAATGTTGTATCCTGCTGTCAAAACGGGCCTTTTATTTTTTGACAACTATAGTAGGTACGACTTGATGGATGTCACATGTCTTCGAATTTTGGTCCCGAAAATAATATTCAATTTTCCCTGATCATGTATGATCATTATATTTATCATTATAATATGTAGCCATTGTAATTAAAGTTGGAATCTCAGCTGATAACCTCAGATAAGACTCGACAAGACTTTAAAAGAACATTGAAATAAAAAAAAACCAGCTGAATAAGTCTTCTTAATAAAATAATAACGTGTGCTCTGAACGTTTAGAGAAATTAAAAATCACATGCAAACATGATTAATGATATTAGTAAATTATTAATAATTACGCTTTTACACATCAATGTAAACTAGGTAAGGCCTAGAGACCCCTACCAAAATGTATTTAACAAACAAATCACTAAGTAACCTAGAAAGTTTTATTTCTTACAAATTATCTTAGTTAGCATCAATCAATAATAAGTATTATATAATACGACTCTAATCAACACTATATCGTCCCTAAAATATATCCGTTGCATCCGAAAGCTAAGCAGACCAAACGCGCCCGTTGAAAGCGCGCCATATCTTTCTTTTTTGACCACAAAGAAACATCGAACCAAAACAACTCATGTTTTTTAGAATTCCTCACTGTGATCAACCAGAAATAAGCCCCCAACTACTAACACACTCAAGAGTTTCTCTCTTCGAACACTACTATCAACGAGACAACACTCGTACAATAAACGGATCATTGTATTAATAAACTCTTTGACATTGACCCGTGCACATTCAACTGTTGTCGACTGTACTGACCGAGTGCCCGAAAACTGATTGTCTCATTCACTTGTGCGACTAACGTCATCGGTGGAAGTGAGAGCGAAGATGTTTGAATGAGAGCTTATGATAAGCTTGTTCGCTTTATCATGCTCTCAGAATACTTGATCAGTACAATTTTGTGGCGGGTATAGGTAGGTATACACTTTGTTTTGGAAACCGCTAGCTTTTTACAGGATATTGTCTCTGGGTGCCAATTCTACTATTTTTACTAAAGTAATTTTTGCATTCGTATCTCATTCGCATTTTTGACAGATTGCGACTGAGATGCGAATATAACGTTGTTTAAAAAATTATTGAATTTTTCATTTTTGACCTGATAATTTCTTATAAATCAAAGAACGCCAGCTGCACGCACGAAAAAGTGTCACGTTCCGCCTGAGCCGAGCATGCAAGCGAGAGCGTGGTACAAGCGATAGAGAGGCATGATCGGCCTAAGTGCTCGTTTACGGAGACGCGGGCGTCGAGCGTTGCGTGCGGCGTAACGTCGAGCGGGGCGTTGGACGTTTTTTTCCGTTTACGGAGAGGGCCGCATCATCACACGCGCAAACACAATCATATGGCAACGTATGATGTTGTTTATGGAGACGCGGAGCGTGATGCGGCGTTTGGTGCGGGGCATGTAGAGTAGCGCGGCGGGCATTGAGAGCGGGGGCTGGGTATCGCCGTATATTTGTATAGCTGCGTGCGAAGCCGCGGGCACCGCCGCGTGCGATGCGGCGTTGCCATCGGTGGGCTCCACCTGCATTTAAGCAAACGCGTGTAAAATAGCTTCTCCGTAAACGCTATCATAAAATGCCATATTTTTGAATTCAGTGCGGGACGCGCCGCTCAACGCGACGCGCGACGCCCCGCGTCTCCGTAATTGAGGTCTAAGCGTTCAGCTTGTTTGTTAAGAATTCAATTGTTTTCTTATGACGTTATCACGTAAAATTATCGTCCATAAACCGAGTTTACAGAGAACCAATTTTTTTTATTTGCATTCGCTAAAAGAATGACACTCTGTCTAGAGCCCCTAGTCTATCCAACGGATAACATGTTACTGTTACCCATTTACTGGGTTACGGAGGCCAGATGGGCATTCCATGTGAAATACTGGTATTCAGCTGCGTCTTGTTAGGGACTAATCACACTTTTTCAGCACTATTCAGTTTATGCCCATAGAAAACAACGATTTTATTTGGAGACGCGTACGCATCCGTTCAGCTTTCCGCATCTATTCATCTTTCGCGGCAAACAAGTGTGTTATTATCATGCGAGTGTACATGGAGTTCAGCGCTGTTCTGCCGCTGCCGCCTTCTCATTCTTAGGACGCTGTACGCGGCTGATAGAAGCAGGACGTCTACCATGAGTTTTATCAATCTATACTCGCTAGCGACTGTAGTTAAAAAAATGTATGAAAACTTAAAAAAAACAAGTTCTAATTTATTTGTTTAGTTGTTAAATAACAAGCAAGCTTTTTTGCAAGTAAAACTTTAGTTAACAACTAAACAAACAAATAAGAAACTTGTTTTTTTTTTAAGTTTTCATACATTTTTTTAACTACAGTCGCTAGCGAGTATAGTTTGAAAAAACTCATGGTAGACGTACAGAACTGTGTATGTGTGACCAAAATCGTTCAGTGAAACGCGAATGGAGCTGAATAAGTGTGAGTAGTCCCTTGGACTGACAGCCGACCCCAACCTAGCTGGGATAAAATAATAGGCAGAAAGATTGCCTTCGGAGAGGATGGACTACATTTAAAATTTTGTGTTACGTTTTAAGTTTTGTGTTATGTTTTAAGTTTGGTGTTACGTTGCGGAAGTGGTTGTTAAAAGAGTGTTTTTATTCGATAGATGAGTTCTTTCAAAAGTGTCCCTGTAAATTTTATACAATAAAGCACAGACATATTTAACTGATTACATAATTTGAGGAATATTACCTACTATTGCATGCTATATATTGGCCAAATGTGTGTTACTTAATCTATACTCTATATACTAATATATAAAGCTGAAGAGTTTGTTTGTTTGTTTGTTTGCTTGAACGCGCTAATCTCAGGAACTACTGGTCCTATTTGAAATCTTTCAGTGTTAGATAGCCCATTTATCGAGGAAGGCTATAGGCTATATATCATCACGCTAAGACCAATAGGAGCGGAGCAGTAATGAAAATTGTGACGAAGACGAAGTTGCGCGGGTCAACTAGTATTGTATATAAGAACTTGTACCTGCCATATTTAAAGCAATAAATGAATGAAATAAATCCAAAACTCCACCATCGTCCTTTTACTACCGAAATACCAGACGTACTTTAGGGTACCATCCGCCTTTGGTCTATATCCTGATTAGTCGTAGATACTCAGTGCTTCTTCTCCACACTTATTATGCGCACAGTCAGTGTGGAACTCTCTGCCAGCGTCTGTGTTCCCTTCCATATTTAAGAAAAGCAAGAGTGAACAGGCATTCTGAGCATGCTCGCTCCATCGTAGACTTTATGCATCTCTTTCCTTTAGGCGTGATCGAGATCAAGAGTAAGCCCATTCCTCAATAAAAAGATTTTAAAAGTCTATACAACCTGTAAAAGAATAAATGCAATATCTTTTAAGAGGTCATTGACCTCATAATTATGAACAACTTTCACTATGGGACCAACAGTGAAATTGGACTCCCTCATACATTTCTGTGCGCATAACTCGACAAAATGTACTGAACAGCTCACTTTTTTGCGATTTCGGGATTGGTTCCATCGTAAAAGTTGTTCAAACGCAATAAAAAAAAATGTTTATTATCATACAACAATGATCCATAGTGTTAGTAACAAAAATACTTAAAAGCTATGTTAGTAGGTTGATCAGGTATTACATGTGTTGACATTATTGACACATCAAGCTGCACCTCTCACATGCAGCTTGATGAACCGGTTGAATACCGACGCGTCTAACCTATATGCTATACAATACCTCTTTATTGCGTTTATTCTGTTATACGTTGAATATCCAGATGTGTTTATAACTGAAATATGCACTTAAAGCTATAAATATTCATCAAATAAGTACATAACAGAAACCTTATCAAAACCGCCACGAAGTGAATTTCCAATAAGTGCTTGAAAAAACGAGAGAAGATAAAATCCTCTGCGACTGGTTAATGGTACATTAACTGTAATTTAAAATTAAAATCCTTTCAGTTGATTCAAAGATTATGCAAAGTTATGTAGATGGCTGCTTTCTACGTAAACCATTTTAAGGTTCGACAGGATTTGCAGAACAAGTTCGATTTAGGGTACGCCCTGTTAATTCTAAAAGGGATTTTTAAGACCTTTCGGGCCCGTATTTTTAATGGAATTGTGTTAATGTGTTTTACAGAGTCTTTTTCACCTTTAGATAAAGTGTCGTTCTATAAACTATACCTACATAACAATTGACAGAAGTTGAGAATGTTTGAATGAATAACTACATGAATGGGCATAGAACCATTATGGCATAGCCAATGAGAGCTTTCCTTTAGTTTTCCATATGTTATTCTTGTTATTATGTTGTTCTGCGAGAACATCACTCATGCGCAAAAGTGTTTTCTGTATGGCTCCTATGATTTATAATAAACTGCCTAAAAGTTGGAGAGAGCTGCTCTTGTCGCGTTTTAGAAATATATTGAGAATTTTTCTAGTTAACAAAGCGTATTATAATGTTTTAGATTTTTTTAAACGAAAAGGACTTTCCTATTCTGACTTTTATTAAATATAGTTAATAATAACGATTTAATGATGTGTTTTTTATTTTTTCTTAATTTTATTATTTGACTGCATGATAAAGAATGTTTACTGGACATAATATAATTTAGTGTGAACTGTTATATCTTGACATTTGTTTCTTATGTAAATTCAAAATGACTGTATTGAGATTTTTTATCCCTACAAAATTTGTACGCCACTATTGGCAAAATATGGACGCTCACAATATACTGTTAATACCTTGCATGTCTGATTCGACAGTTCATGTAAACGCATATTTGACAAATAAATTATCTTTCTTTCTTTCTAGAACTTGATTCTTATTAGCTACATTTTTGGACGGTGTAATAACAACAATAATCAAGTTCATTTCATCAAGTCAAGTACATTTTGAAGAAAAAAAAACACATCCTTTGTTCCTTTGTTTTTTTTTTTTCAAAATGTGCCGGTTCAATTTCTAGGTAGGAACAATAATTTTTCAAAAATTAAACAATGCACTTTTAGTTTAAATCAAAATCGGGCTCGAGACTCCTTTAAGTGTTTTTTGATATTCCTTATAGTTTCAGATTGGGCCCTGAAGGTGCACTTAAAATAATCATCCTGTGTATGCATGTTAGAGGGTACGCCGCAACTTTTATGCATGTTAGAGGGCACGCAGCAACTTTGAAAAAAAAATTGCGGCGGGGGGCTATGCCGTAGAAAAAGTTCGAACCCTTTTCGGTAGCTCATGAATCCCATTCATTTTGTCATCCTCCGACTTAAAAAGGGAGAATTTTCCCAATTCGACTGACTATTTTTTTCGTATGTTTGGTCATACATGTCATATGAATATGATTTCTGGTTTGATAATTTCAATTTTTTTAAATATTTATTTTATTTGATTAATTATTATTCTCTTTATTTGTTATCCTTACATACTAATTTACATTTTTAAATATTTCTTAAAAACAACACATTATAAAAAAAACATTTAAAAATATAAAAAATAGTAGTCCGCCGGTGTCGGGAGCAGGGTCCAAGCTACCGGTGGTTAGGGCTCCAGAGTAAGGAACCTCCTCACAATACGAGCCGTATCGAGGAGTACTGCCTTCTGTATCAGGCCCTTAATCCAACCGCGTAACGCCAGCTTCGACAGATGGTCGTCGAAGCTTTTGGCCATCAGGCCATTGGCCGTAACGACTATCGGCACAATGACAGCTGAGTCCACATTCCACATGTCGACAACCTCGTGAGCTAAGTCGAGATACTTGATTTGCTTCTCTTTCTCAGCCTTCACGAGGTTCTCGTCATGCGGGATGGTAACATCAATTATCATTGTGCGGCGCGCTAATCGGTCTATCACCACTATATCAGGCTTATTGGCTACAATAGTCCTATCAGTGATGATAGACCGATCCCAGTACAACGTGACATGGTCATTTTCGAGAACTGGGTCGGGCACATACTTGTAATACGGTACCTCAGAATCTACAAGTTTGTATTTCAAAGCAAGTTGCTGATGGATAATCCTGGCCACTTGGTTGTGCCTGTGCAAGTACTCGCCGTTAGCCAGACGAGAACAACCGGAGATAATATGTCTGATGGACTCACCCGGACGGTGGCATGCCCGACACACGTCCACTGTCCCGTCCTTCATAATATGCCTCCGGTAGTTATTCGTCAAGATAACTTCGTCCATAATCGCACAGACAAAACCTTCAGTTTCCCCGAAGAGATCACTGAAACGTAGCCAGGCCACGGACGCTAAAAAATCTACATCGGACCCATGAAGAGCCCGATAGAAGCGCCCGTGAAGCTCCTTGCCTTTCCATACCTCCATGCGGTCATCTGTGGTAAGTATCACAGGTTTGCGCCAGTTCTCTTTAGCCATGGACAACGGGGTGAGCCCCTTGTCCACTGTGACCACATCTCGGTGCATACCCACATCAGCTTTGAGAAAATATTCTCTGAGACTGCACATCTCGCGGTTGTGGAGAGTCTTGGCGTTTAAAAAGCCTCGACCTCCACACTTCCGCGGGATGTACAGTCTCATCACCGACGATCGTGGGTGATGCATCCGATTTGCGGTCAACAGTGTGCGGACTCTCCTATCCAGGGCGTCGAGTTCGGTTTGAGTCCATTTGAGTATGCCGAAAGAGTACATTAATACTGGCATGACCCAACCGTTGAAGGCGCGCACCTTATTTCCGCCCGACAAAAGGCTATTCAAAACCTTTTTCAGGCGACCAAAGAAGCGCTCCTTCAACGATTGCTTCATGTCAGCAACATTAATGCCCAATGCTTCTGACATACCCAAATACTTGTAGGTTTCGGTCGAGCTGAGGGATCTAACCTGTATGGAATCCGAGAGTTGAATTCCCTCAGATTCCATAATCTCCCCTTTCTTTACATGCATGACTGCACATTTGTCCACACCAAATTCCATCCTGATGGCACTACTGAAGGTTTCAGTTACCTTCAGTAGCTCCATCAGTCGCGACTTGTTGGGGGCAAAGAGTTTCAGATCATCCATGTAAAGAAGGTGAGATATGGCCTGACCACCTCTTCTCAACCGATAGCCCAGACCTGAATCCTCCAGCAATGTGCTTAGAGGATTCAGAGCCAGGCAAAACCAAAGCGGACTCAAACTGTCGCCCTGAAATATTCCCCGTTTAATCCATACAGGCTCATCGTTCCCCTGAATCGGTCGACATCCTGGATAGCGAAGGATTGTTTTCCATTGCTTCATACATGACTCAAGGAAGGTGCGTAGAGTTGCATCTATTTTGTACAACTCCAACACCTTCATGAGCCAAGTATGTGGCACAGAGTCATAGGCCTTCTTGTAGTCTATCCAACATGTCGACAGATCCTTGCGGGATCGACGAACCTGTTGGCTTATGGCCATGTCTATGAGGAGAAGCTCCTTAGTGCCGCGGGACCCCTTCCTACATCCATTCTGAGAGGCAGACATAATTGAGTTAGTTTCAATGTGCTCATTCATCTTCACTCTCAGGATGGATGTAAGAAGTTTATAGACCGTCGACAAACAAGTAATTGGTCTATAGTTCTTGGGTTCCGCGGGACTACCGGTCTTATGGAGCAGGTGGGTAACGCCAGTTGTTAGAAACTGTGGTAGCGACCCAGACTCTAAGGAAGACTGAAATTGAGATGCCAGAAGTGCGTGTGAGCTGCTATACCACTTAAGCCAGAAGTTATGCAGCCCGTCCGGTCCCGGAGACTTCCAGTTCGGTAATGGACGGACTGCTCTGGCTACATCTAGTGGAGTGATGGTAATTTCATCCATTTGTGGTATAGCTTCACACACGCGCTCGACATCGCGCATCCAGCCACCCTCGGCATGACAGACGGGCACCGACCAGATGTTTCGCCAAAATGTACTCGTGGCAACATCATCTGGGCGGCACACGTCTGTCACACTATGTTCAGGTCGCTCCCAAGCTCTGTATACCCACCTCTCATCGCTCTGGAACATGCGGTTTTGCGAGTATCGGTCAACCCGCCGCTTATACCGCCGAATACGGCTTGCCCATGCACAAACTTTCTGCTTCAGGAAGTCGATGCGCTCTGTGACACGGGACGTGTAATCTCGAGGGCTGATATCAGTCCCCGAAAACGCCCGTCTCACAAAGCGCATCACGCGTGGTCGTGTGTTGCCCTCCCTGAAGCAGTATAGTTTGCCGATGAGTGCCCTAGCCTCATCGATACGCCGCTCGATCCTGCACTGCCAGGCTGGCGCAGCAGGCTTTGGTCGTATAGCTTCGTCACAACTAGGGAACTTGACGTTCGCTATACGACATGCCGCAACAGCCCCGCAAAACAGGATTGAGTGCGTATCAACGAGGCTCTCGCTGCTTTCGAAGATGTTCTGCAGCAGCGAATCCAAGGCACACACTAGCGCCCTATTCTTTTTGTGCATAGGCAACCTTGGTAATCGGGGCCAAAGTTCGATCGGGGTTAACCTATACTCGCGAAGCGCATCCTCCAGTGCGCTCCTCAATTTATCATTGCACTGGCTACTTACCGTGACAACCCTATCATCTACCTCATCACTAACATTAAAGGGCCGCGGTGTGATTGCGCCACAAGTTGGCGCCTGTACCGCGGTCTGAGTCGGGGTCGAGATGATAAGGTTGCCGAGTACCTCTGAGCGCAGCCTATCAAGTGCGGCATCGTCCAACCTGTGATTACGTTGGATGACCCGCACCTGATCCGACAATCGTTGAGCCGAGACGTTCACGGTTGGTTCCAGGTCCAGAAACAGAGACAGCATCCTGACACGGTACGCAGTGAGGTTAGTTCCCCCCTCTGTAGACCCGTAGTATGCGCGCATGACGTTTTCATTCATGGACTGCGTCCATCTCATGCGCTGCACACAACCACCGGTAGCGGGGACCCGGCTCGGGGCCGGTTGGCCCCTAGGTCCCAAGCCCCTCGGTGGCCGGCCTCTCCCCTGCAGACGCACAGGTGTTGGCGACGTCGGCGGAGAGAAATACTCGTCGCTGGAGCTCGACACGACTGCAGCCGCCGGTGACATTGGTGATCCGCTGTCCGGCGGCGGCGAGGTGGAGCTCAGCGACGGGTCCGGGGATGGTAGGCGTGCGCGTTGTGATGCTGCTCTAGTCAGCATTATTCAAGCTTTTATCATTCCGTTATTTCATAGGTATTTCAGTGGCATTTTTGTGACATATGTCAAAACGTGTCCGGTCATAGAATATTTTTTCTTCTTCCTGCTTTTTTTACTTTTTGGATTATTTATAGGTTTTAGTGGTTATGTTCCAAATCTTGAGAGTTTCTTTTACTTAATTATGGATTTGTACGGACTAAAAGTATTAATAAAACGAATAAATTGGAGAACAAAAACAAAGCTTGAACTGACAGCCAGAGTTGCCAGCTATTTAATTATTATTATTATTATCAAATTATAATTACTGTAGTTCATATTTTTCTGTCTGACATTGTTTTTGTATTATTATTATATTTTATGGCTATTGTGCAATGGGTTCGAATTGCCTGAATAAATAAATGAATTATTATTATTAGAAAAATGTGAACCTTCATCAAGTCAAATGATAATTTTGTTCAGGTAAATTCTATCGTATTATTAAAACCCGAAAATTTTTCTGATACAACAATTTTTAAGGAGCAACACAAAAATAGCCTTCATAAATGAAAAATCTGCAAATCCAAGCTAACCAAATAGTGGTATATTCCTAGTGAGTGTTTATGATTTCAACGAAAATCCGGTCTCTTTGACAAATGAAGCGTGTTTCAGCTCGCAGGAAATGGTGAGCGGCTGCAAAGCTAACTTACAAAGTAGTTTTGTTTTTTTTTTTTCAGTTCCTATTTGTAGATGTCGGTTTTCTTTTTTCAATGTTTTTTTTTTATTCTGCTGCATCGATGATCATAGGCTGTGTTTGCCCATTAATGGTATTTACTTTTATTTACTAGCGGTTTCACCGGCTGTTTTCGATTTTTTCCATTTGCTCGGCTCTTTTGACAATAACGAATACAACAAATAGAATTATCCAATTTAGTGCAGTCGTTTAGAAGTAATGCGCGTACATACATTTCGTTGGTTCATTTTCATTTATAAAATGATTTATTTAAAGTTCATGTAAACTTGTACAGTAGTAGTACATAGGCGGACTTATTGCTACAAGAGATTTTCTACCAATCAACCATTGGGTTTAAAAGGCTACACTGTAGTGAGTGTATAACAAATACATAATATTTCAAATCGAAATTATTGACGTGCGTACGTCGTACTGGGCCATGTAGCTAGGTTAAATAATCTATTCTATGTTATTGATTACGACGTCAAAACGTGAGATTTCCTGATAAATGTTTTTGAACATGTTTGACTTCTGTGTCATCAAAGTAACCCACTTACTAGAAATTTATTTTTAATTTTAGAATATACACTAGATTTAAGGAAAATTTAAAAGTAGCCACTCATAACGTTCAAATTTTCGCAGAATTCGGATTTACAGGATATTTTATTATTGTCACACAGCTGACATGAAATAATGTTACCTGCAACGATGTGTGCACACTTAAGTAGATTTAGTGTATTAAGTAGATTCCTTCAATATAATTCAGGCTTTTTCTACCATACTCTGCATAGCAAACTCATCATATTTCCGGATAACCCGCAAAAGGTCTTTCCATTGGCTTCCTAATTTAATCGTATATCATTATTTCCAGGGCTTCGCAGTCCGTGGCTACGACCCATCCAAGGAGATGTTGACAGCGGCCGCTAAGAACGGCATCACTGAAGCGTCCTCCATCGCCGCCGCGGTAGATGGCGCTGATGTCGTGGTCTCCATCTTGCCTAGCAACAAGGTCGTGCTGGATGCCTACCTTGGCAAAGATGGCGTGGTTAAGCATGTGAGTATTTAGCTGTATAAAAAGTGTTTAAAAATCACATTTCACCATCCTTTTGCCAACTGAAGTGTTCGGAGAACATATGGTCAATGGGGCCGAAAAGTTCTGGAGTGGCAACCGCGTAGGTACAAAAAGATGCAACGTTGGAAGGTCTACCGCAAGGTGGACCAATGTCCTGATGAGAGTCGCGGGTAGCCGAGGAAGGATCCCGTTGTTGTGGCGACACCTGGGGGAGGCCTATGTCCAGCAGGGGACGTCTTTCGGCTGATATGATGATCATTGTGCCGAAAAACGCAACATAGGCCTTTTCCAATCAGCGCCACATGGACCGTTGATGTGTTTCTGGCTAAGTGATAACAGCCACAGCCACACGGGCCGTATTTCGAAGTTAAGCTGCCGAGGTCAGTTTTTTGAATGGATGACCATCCCTTTTATACCAAGATTCATACGTGCCTCGGACAGTACGTTAAGCCGTTGGTCCCGGCTGCCATTTGTACAACTTTGACAGTCGTTACGGACGATCTGAAGGCGCGAACCCACCGCGGTGCGCGCTATCCACGGCCACGCGGCTCATTTTAGCTGCGTGGGTTCATTTGTTTGAAAACACGGGTCTACGTTTCCACTGCAGTACAGGCTGCACGCCTGAATATGTACAACTGTAGCACGGCCCACCGCGGCATAAGGAGAGGCTACGCAAGTTTTTTTGCAAGAATATGGTTTTGACATAGTCGTGGACGTTTGACGTTTGATGAATTCGTGTATAGCGTGTACCGCGTGCACAGCGTGCATGGAGTTGACCGTTTTGAGCTACGTGGGCGCCATATTCGAGCAAGCCACGCGTTTAATGACGTCAATTGATGCGTAGCGTGTCCGTGGGTCGCACTGGAAACAATCTCATACATTTTCATGCATGTATGGGGACACTTAAACAAACAAAAAACTGGCCAAGTGCGAGTCGGACTCGCGTGCGGTTCCGAACGAATTTAATTTTTTTAACATGTTATTTTAACACTACAGACTTCTAATAGGTTTTCCTGTAATCTTTAGGTAAAGATCTATTTTCTCTATTTTATTCAAAATTTTAGGCTCAGTAGTTTCGGAGATAAGGGGGTGGGAATAGTCATTTTTCGTCTAATAACTTTAAAACCAATTCTTTTAAAATTATGAAAAAAATATAGTTAAAACCCTCACAGTAAGCCCTTTTATTTGATATGTCACACGATATTGTTCAAAAAACTTTTTTTTTAATTTTCTAGATTGACCCCCAAAAGTGACCCTCATACTAAAAATTTAATGATTTACGTAGCGCGACCGTGTTTGGGTCATAGAAGTCCATTTGTGTACCAAATTTCAACAGAGTCGGTCCAGTGGATCCGGAGAAAAATGGCTGTGACAGACGGACAGACAGACAGACAGACAGACAGACGGACAGACAGACACCCGAGTGATCCTATAAGGGTTCCTTTTTTTTTCGGAACCATAAAAATGTTAATAATATGGTGCCCTAAAGTGTCACGTTGCCGAGATATTTGATGGTAAAGACGTCATGGTTTTAGGTCTTTACCTACTTATTATCTAGCTAAAATTTTACAAAGTTTCTTAAAGACCCGTGCGAAAACTTTTCAAGACGGAGCATTGAGGAAATATAATATCTCCCTCAGTGAAAGTCGAGCATGCCGAGATCACGTCAAACTTACTGCGGTCAAGTAACACGATATTTACGGAAATATAAGATCTTGTGGGACTAACTTACCAAGTCCTGACCACAACACAACTTTCTAAGTTATTAAACTTTTGACAACAGTACTTACATAACTTGGAACATCAAACAAGTCAAAAAGATGAACTTTAGAAGAGAAAACAACTTTGTTATTCGGTTGTAAGAACTCACGTTTGAGAACTATTCGGTCTTTATAGCAAAACTTTTGGGTTCTTCAACATACCACATCATTTCGTTTTGTGAGTGTTTTGAAAGGTAGTCTCGATTATTTAGACATTGCCTTAGGGTGCGTTCACACCTCGAACCTCGAGTAACCTCGAGTACCTCGAGTAATTAGTGAATACTGGAAAGCGAGTGTGACATTGATACTGGTATTTTGTGAGCCAATTCATGATAAGATAAGATAAGATTTCTTTATTTGTTTAAACTTGGTATACATACAAGAGCATGCAAGATATTACATCATTTGAGTCCAATCATGTTTAGCCTTGAGTAGCGGCGTACAAATAAATAGCGTAATAAATTAATATAGTATTTTCCTAAAAGATTCATTTCGTCAGTTAGTATTACCGAAAATATTGGACTCGTATTTTTATTTTGTCATGAAAACAAAAATTGACAGACGATATGGTGTTTTGAAATTTCGAGTGACGTCACGGGTATACCGCCGTTTGCTCGAATTTTATTTACCCTAATATCATTTGCCATAATCATTGTAAGCCCTAATTATCACATGTCCTAATTATCACATGCCCTAATTATCACATGTACTAATTATCACATGACATAATTATCACATGCCATAACATCATTTGCCATCGACATTGGTTATGTTACGGTTGTTATATCAGGTGAAACTGGATGTAATCGGGACTTTAGGGCACTCCGACTCGGATAGGTTAGATTAGAAGGGGATGGCGGGGTCGTGTGAGCGAGCGAAGCAAGCGAATAGACCCCGCCATCCCCTTCTAACCTAACATACATAACATAACATAACATAAGATACGAGTGCCATACGTATTGTTTTTCATATTTTTAAGTGCCATAATAACTATTAGACATCACATTTAAATGATAAAATAGCATTATTATTTTTGTGTGGGAAAATACGAGGGTATTTTCCCACACAAAAATAATAATTCAACACCTGAACCTCTAAACATAATTCGACTCTCAACAGTAAGGTAACTGATTAGTCCTTAAATAAAACCAACTAATGCTCGCACGCTCGCTGTGTAGACGCACCTTTACATCGAATTCCAAGAATTAATTTTTAAGAAAATTGTAAGACTACAGAATCCGTTATAATGATCGCTATTGTGTTTCGTGAAATTGACGGCTTTTAATTGCCGTTAATCCGGCAATATAGTAAAATATTACATTACTTATCTTCAAAAGGATTTCAACTCTCGAATTTTTAAGGAAGGTTTCCAGGAAAATTTATGCCATCAGTTTTGCCGTCATAACAAAAGTGGATGTATCAAAACGAAGTAACCGATTTCCGACATTAAGACAGTAAGTTAAGGTCGGAAATCGGTAACTTCGTTTAGTGCCGTTGTTCTTATGCGCCACATAGGCGAGATGTCCTCCTCATTGAAAAAGTGACTTTAATGTAAACATGACGTTGATGTCAATTTAACAAATGTCAGAAACATTAGCGTTTTGACTGGTGCCTGGACTTGACGCCTCAGTGCTGCCACTTGAGGCTCTAGACTAAGTGTGTGTTCCGAAATATATACTGGCCAGTGCTTATGACGTCATGAATTCGACGCCATATTGTACTGGTGTGCCACCATAGTGTACTGGTGAGACAAATGCCAAATGTGACATATTAGTAGTAAACGTCAAACGGGCGTGTGTGCATCCGATTTTGAGGATATTTTTTTTAATTTATGTCACCATTATATTTCGGAACGAAACAACAGTATAGCTTCGATTCATGACGTCATGAACACTAGCTAGTTTACTGTTTTATATGTCGGAACACACACAGTGTTTTTCTGTTGGCAAAAGCAATTATAGAAAAATATAATAGGTTGATAACGTGACATTTCGACAGCGTTTGTCAATTTTATACTTTTTGACGTTTCGACAATCGCTTTCGCTCTGCTTCCGCTGACAGAATGTCACTTGTCTAAAGTTTGTTTTTTAATCCCAGAGACTATTTGACAGGGGCAAATGTCAAACTCCAAATTGAAAAACGAAAGAACAATAACTTGAAATGTCAAATTTGTCTCTGGGATTAAAACACGAACTATAGACATTGATATATAAAAAACCCAAGATGCACAGTCTCGAACAAATGCAACACTCGAAACTGTCGTCAAAAACTGACATATATCAAGTGTCATGTGTGAGTTGTGTGTAGTTATACTATAAACAATTTTTTTGCAAATTCAACCTTACACGGATCGTTTAATTTTTTTTTTAAAAAGCAGTGCATTATGGCGAGCGATTCGAGACTGTTTGAAACTATCGCACAATTTTAAATTGTGCGCTTGTTTTATGCGGACGTTATTGAGATGCTGAGTGTGTATCTTGGGTTTTTATATATCAATGACCATGAAGCTTTTGGTGCTCGTCATTTCAAGAAACCCTCATTCGCATCACAGACGCGAACTGTCTAAACACTTCTTATTTCCGTACATTTTGACAAGTTTTGCCATTGATTGTCACTGAGATGACAATATTGCTACTTGAATTTGACGCTGTCGTTCTTTGACGCTTTTAACCGATTAAAAAAACTGGGCAGGTGCGAATCGGACTTGCATGCAAAGGGTTCAAAACGAATTTCATTTTTGTAACAGGCTATATTAAAACTATAGACTTTTTATAGGTTTTCCTGTAAACTGTAGGTAAAGAACTATTTTCTGTTTTTTTTTTTAATTCAGTCTCTGTAGTTTCGGAGCTAAGTGGTCTCTTGAATAACTTCAAAACAATTTTTTTTTTAATTATGAACAAAATAAAACTCTTACAGTAAGCCCTTTTATTTGATACAATAAAGTTTGATAAACTTTTATTTTAATTTTCTAGTTTGACCCCCAAAAGTGACCCCAAACTCATAATGTTTTTATTTACGTAACGCGTCCGTGTTGGGTTACAGAAATCCACATGTGTACCAAAAACAGAATCGGTCCAGTAGATCCGGAGAAAACTGGCTGTAACAGACGGACAGATCCTATAAGGGTTCCTTTTATATTCGTTTGGTTTATATCGGTTCCCCAACCTTGGCAAGGGGAGGTACTTTTTTTTTTTCAATATTGATGTTTATTTCTGATTTTGTTTTTCGTTGATTTTAGGCCCGTAAAGGAGCTCTCCTCATCGACTCCAGCACGGTAGACCCCAACGTGCCCAAAGAGATCTTCCCGGTGGCTCTCGAGAGCGGCAAGGGCTTCACAGATGCCCCTGTTTCTGGAGGTAAGATTACTAATGGCTCATTTACATTAGGTCATTTTGACCGATTAGACCGCAGCTCATATTCGATAACCGACTAATCCAAACAGGTTTCCGGTAAGCCGTATTCGGCCGCAGACCGTTTTTGTTGCCTGAACACGGCTGAATTGTTGAAACGCGCCACTCATTGTTCGGCTGAATGTCGTCGCCGAATCCGGTAAACAGACAACTTAAACGAATAAGACAACTCGCCGTATTCGGTGACCGACTTAAGTAAACGACCCAATGCGATTAATCATTTAGTTCTTCTTCTTATCGTGTGGGCAGTAAGGTCTAGCGACCCCACACATCCTAGTGTCAGTTTCTAAACCGCCTCAAGGGCCTCTGACATGGTTTATTTGACGACCGCCATTTGGGGGCCGGGACCACCAGCTTATACGTGCTTGCCGAAGTACGGAATCATCTTTTTATCAGACAATCAGGTGATTCAGACCTGCAATGTCCTAGCCAAACTGGAAACAACTTTACAAAGTATGCTTCCCGTGGGAATCGAATCCACGACCACCGGGTACCAAGGCAAACGCCTAAACCACTCGCCCACGGACTGCCCCATTTTTGTGCACATACTCGACAAAATGTACTGAACAGTTGATTTTTTGTCGCGATTTCCGGGTTGGTCACATGATATAAAACTTTTTTCAAAAAAATATAACCGACTTCCAAACAAAACATTACAAAGTATAAAATAACCTTATTTTCGAAAGTCGGTGTTTTTGGTTTTATTTCTTTGTTTTTTATTTATTTTTCACTTGTAAGTGGTGATGCTTACACGACGTCTTCGTCTACACAGAAATTGAAATAAGCAAAAATGCTCATAAAATAAAAACTACCAAACCAAACTGAATCAAATTTTTACGGGACCAAATGGCAAGTATACCGCATCGAACTAAAAGGGAATCATAGAAATCGGATCAGAAACCTCGGAGTAATCGGTGACCATATATAAAAAAAAAATACCCATCGAATTGAGAACCTCCTCCTTTTTTGGAAGTCGGTTAAAAAGATTGTACATAATGATGAGTACAATGACCCCTTCTTAGGTATTGCGTTTATTCTCTTACACGTTGTATATTATTAACAGAATGTTTTATTCGATAATATCCGGAAGTTTCATTATTGTTACATTTCAATCGTGTTGCTCATGAATGAACAAACAATGGATTGAGTATTCAACCCTCAGTCTCACCCACGCGCTTCAAACTAATTGAAAGCTGTCAAATGAAAAGGAACAAACAAGCTATTTGCGATCAACGTTACATTTAATGTTTTTGGCGAAAACACAAATATGTATTAAAAATCGGAATTCGGAACTTCAGTATTTATTTCTGCATCATTGTCAGCCTACAGCAGTACAATGAGTGAACATAGGTGGTGGGTACAGTAGGTACTTGAAAGAGAAGACCAGGCTCTAGACAAGTGACATTCTGTCAGCGGTAGCGTGACGAAGGCGATTGTCAAAACGTCAAAAATGTATGGGATTGACAAAAGCTGTCGAAATGTCACGTGAACAATCCCTTACATTTTGGAATTTCGACAATCGCAGTCGCCAATAGAATTGCTTTTCGTCTAGGGCCCCAAGTATACTTTGAGGGTCGAAAGGTTGGAATCGCGCTACAACATCAACTGTACGTCGTTCGTGGTCGAGTTCCAACCCACCATCTACAGATCTTCTGAAAAGAAGACTTTTGGCCGAATGGTGTCGTATTTCGACGTTTCCGAGGACGTTTACGCGACACCACGCAGCGAAACACGACGGCGACAACGTTACGTGTATAGTTATAGTGTTCATAAGGTTTTAGTTATCAATATGTATTAGTTTATTATTGTTTATGATAATTTTGTGTATTTAAGCGACTGAGGCCCCCATAGATCTACGTGATGTCTTTCGGTCGAATGCGCCGTCCAGTCAACTTTCTATACAAACTGAATGGAGATACAATTACAAGAACTGAGTCCATGAAAGACCTGGGAGTCATATTCGACCGTAAGCTCACTTTTCACGACCATATCACATCCACTGCTAAGGAGTCCTTCAGGCGCCTTGGCTTTGTTTTAAGGAACTGTCGTGACTTCCACAACCCCCGGCATGTTATCAAGCTTGTCTTTGGGGCATTGGTCCGTAGTAAGCTTGAGTCTAGTGCATGCGTATGGAATCCTTTTGAGAAGCAATATGCATTGGCTTTAGAGAAAGTACAAAAAGCATTCCTCAGATACCTTTACAAGCACATGTACGGGTTTTATCCCCTCATGTATCACACTAAATTTCTGTTAGGTTGCTTAAGTTTCAACTCTCTAGAAGTAAGACGGTCGCGCGATCAGATGACTGTAATATTTAAAATTATTAGAGGGTTTATTGATGATCCTGATCTGCACAATGAAATCTGCAATCTTTTTGTCCCAGACAATTACTGTCGTGGCAGAAAACACCGGTTACTGGCTGTTACAAGTAGTCGTACTATTGCACACTCCAAGTCACCTATTCCTCGGACAGTAGCCGCTATTAACGCTCTCCTGGACTCAAACACAAGTCTTGATATGTTTGAGGATGAATGGAAGATGATACTATCAGAATGTTTGATTTTTTGTGAGAAGAATGCATGACTGGGTTAAATAAATTAGATGTTAAATAGTGTAATTGGCTTCGGCCGTTCTATTTAAATAAATAAATAGATTAATCTATGGGCCTCAGTCACTTGATAATAAAATGATTATTATTATATAGGCCTTCGAATCGTACACTATTCATCTCGATTCTCCGCAACTCTCATCATCAAGATACTACCCATCCAAAAAGTCCTGTAAAGATAGTCACTCTACAAGTACCTAGCATGATGGGGTAGTTCGACCGATATTTGATTATTTGCCATTCGATTTGGCATAGTACACCCATGGTGTCGTTGTCAACCTTACGGTGGTCGATTCGCGGTCTCCTTTACTCACGTTGAAAGTTCATTACTAATTTTGTATGTCTTTGTATTTTTTTGAGAATGTATACGGCGTATACCGAGAGAATTAAAACGTGAAAAATATTTTCGATATTTTAGTTTACTGACAATATTTAACAAAATGTTAGTATTAGTAGAGGAGACGGTGGAAGATCGGCCTTCATCCATCTGAGAACCAGATGAGACATATTTTATATCCAATTTTATTGATTTATAACCACGCCTATGACAGTTTGTCAATCGAGAATTGTTCCACCGTCTCTTAGGCCATATCTAGAGAATTGAAATTCACGTGTCTGTAAGGCCACCGACACGAAGTCGGTGGGCAAGGAGCGGTGGGTGCGGCGGCGCGGCCAGCGGGCGGGCCGCGGCGTGGCGACGCAGACACGAAGCCAGCGGGCAGATCGCGCGGCGCTAGAGCGGTGCACGTAGTTAAGTGTTGTGTTATGAGAAGTTGCCTATCTCAGTAGCGCGGGCACCACTCGACTGGCTCGCGCCGCTCCCGCGCAGCTGCCTTCGTGAACAGTTCCATATAAATCTATGCATTAGAACGCGTCGCTGGTCGCGCCGCCGCCGCCGCCGCCGCCCCGTGCCCGCTGATTTCGTGCCCGCGGCCTAACAGCCACACGACACAAATTTTAGTCTGTACGGCCTGAATTCTGAATAAAAACGTCTATTACACAAATATTTGTCTGCATTACTTTTTTGCACAGACACAATTCTATAGAAGTTCATAGAAGTCTGTATGAAAGTCTATGTCTTGTGAACGGTCTATTATGGGGGTTACAGATAATTGAGGTTCGCCGCGCATGTTACTTAGAACTAAAACAAAATGTGTGGGAATTTCTACCTACAATGATCTACGAATGACAGCCGGGACCAACGGCTTAGCTTGGGGGTCTTGCTATGTAAAAATGGTCACCCATCCTGGGGCCAACAGCGGCAAGCGCAACTTGACTTTGTAGGTTTGATATCTTTTTAACCTGGTATTTCACAGCTTTTTCTCATAATAAAAATTCATAAAAATCATCATGCTTAAGATATAAAATTATATTTGATGTATTCATATGGTTTTTATTGGACATATCGGCCAAAGCGCCCGTCATTTTTTATCAGAATACAAATCCACCTTCAAATGATATTTGTGACAAAACAAGTTTGCCACCTGCTGTTTTTTTAAAATAAAGTTAAGAATTATACGTCGTACAAACATACCTCTATATTTATCATCCATTTGATAACGATTAATATTACATTTACTTCACCAACGAGATTGACAAACGTGATTTGTTTATCAAATCTTTTTGTTGCATCATTTCTGTGATAGCCGTTATCTTAGTAGTTAACCTTGACTTGGGATGTGTGTTTAGTTAACTAGTTAATTATTATTTTCAACCAGCCAAATAATAATTAACTAGTTAACTTGTCTTCTTTCTTTACTATTTGAAATTAGAGAACTATCCAGGTAGGCATGACTTTCAATGAGATGGAAAGTGGCAATTTCAGCCTTCTGCTACTAAATATTTATGTTACTGCTCCTCATCGTCATCATCATCATCATATGAGCCAAAAAACGTCGACCTCTGGACGTAAGCATCCCCCAAGTGTCGCCATAACAGCCGGTCCTGTGCGTCTCGCATCATTCGACCATCCGCGACCCTCACCAGGACATCAATCCACCTAGTGGCAGGCCTCCTAACACTGCGTCTTTCGGTACGCGGTCGCCACTCCAGAACTTTTCGGCCCCATCGACCATCTGTTCTGCGAGCAATGGCCCTGCCCACTACCACCTCAGTTTGGCGAATATCTTCATTCCTGATTCGATCACGCAAGACAACTCCAAGCATTGCCCTTTCCATCGCCTTTTTGGTGACTTTAAGCCTTTTGATGAGGCCCATTGTGAGCGACCACGTTTCGGTTCCTTAGCCTTCTGCTACTTAATGTTTTTGCTGCTGCTACTATGCTTATAAAAACTGGGAAGGCCTTTTGTGTAGGCATTAATCTGTAACCTGTGGTACCCAGATAGGTTAAAAAAACTGGTAGCACATAAAAGGAGGCTTATGTTACGGTTTGGTAGCACAAAAAGGGCCTGCCTGTGCTGGAGAAATAAAATCATTACCTACTCGATTCTACTCGAGGTTGTTGAGTCAGTTTCCAAATTTTAGCCAGAACAATAAATAGGAAGTGGCGAAGAGCCTACGTTTGGAGAGACTGTTCTATGTAATTTAGCTAAAAAGTATCCTTACTTAGCCTTATTGGAATTAATGAGTTTCATTCAATTTGGAACACTTCTATGATGGCGAACATCTCAAATCGAGACAGTAACCGCCGTAAGTGTAAGTGGACTACAAAAATATGACTAGAGGGCGTACGTAATCTAATCGTAACAATAAGATGGCCATGGCCATTTTATCAACTAATGGGTGTAGCATTAATTATTATCACTACTTGGTAACAAAAGGTGGCCAAAATGAGCTTATAGATAACGAAATCATAGCCGTATCACGCCAGCGCAAATGTATGTTAATGTAGTGTTACGTATTGACTTTTTATTATGACTTCGAGGTGGTTTGAGAATGTATAAAAAAGTTTTGACTATAGAACTATCATGTCAGCGGATTGATGATTTAAAATTATACATGTTACATCAGACGAAGATTATATGTATATCCCACCGGCCCCTTCTACCATCGGACATCCAGTCAGATTACCATCCCTTCCTTGTTGCTATCCCACCAATTTGCACTAAGCGTTTCCAAACGTCTTTTATAATGCGCACAGCAAAGGAGTGGAACTCTCTGCCTGCGTCTGTGTTTTCAAACGCTTACAACCCTAATCTCTTCAAAGTTAGAGTGCACAGGCTCCTTCTGGGTAAGCTCGCTCCAACGTAGACTTTGTCTCTGTCATCTCTAACCTGGACTAGAGTCAAGAGCAATCCCATCACAAATAAGCAAGCAAAAAAAAGCTCTCAAGTAATCTTCCCAGCTAGCCCGAACGAAATTAGAAACAATAGTTTTATGCGTCGCCCTAATACCGTCTTGGCGGGGGCACTGCCGCGGCCGTGCCCCCAGTAACAAAGCAATCATCGTGCGATAATTTTTGGTCTGCTTCCATCTCTAAGAGTTCGAAAGGTGAACCAATACTGCTGTGTACGGTTGATGACAATATTTTCATCACCATATTACGTCGATGAAGAACTAAATATACTCGTACCTACTGTAAGACACCTCTGCCTATCCTCTCGAGGAATACGTGTTTGATGCTATGCGTTGTGATGACCGTCAAAATACCTTACCACTCTGTTCTTCATTTCCAGGTGTAATGGGCGCTCAAAACGCAACCCTGGCTTTCATGGCTGGTGGTCGCAAAGAGGACTTCGAGAGGTCCCTGCCCTTCCTCAAGGCCATGGGTGCCAAGCAGTTCCATTGTGGAGACGTGGGCTCTGGCCAGGTCGCCAAGCTGACTAACAACATGCTCATGGGCATTACTGGCATGGCCACTGCTGAGTGCATGCATATGGGTATTAAGTAAGTTGTTTGTTTTACTCTCTCTTCTTAGTCTGACACTCTTCTCAGAGTGGTCGTGGTTGCGTAGATGAGGTTCATGGAGACATGTTCGGTGGGTCGTCGACTTTCCCGAGGACTGGTCTCTCAGCGATGCGCTTCCATTTTTGCCGGTTGGTCACGTTACCTTAGACTCGGTAGTTTTCTGTATCAGGTCAGTCCAGAAAGCTGGTGATCGACCGCATGCTCTCTTGCCTTCTATCTGGACCTGAATCACCAGTTGATCTTTTTGAACATTGTTTTGATCATAGTTCAGTTTTTGTAAGTATGTGTTCAACACAGTCTTTTGCCAACAACGTTTGAGGTCGGTCTGTTTGTCTGATTTCCACAACTTTTTGTTAAACCGTCATCTTCGGACAAACGGGATTTAATAAACATCACAAAGCAGAAGACGGCGGTGGGATGAGCCAGAAAGAACCAGTGTAACTACAGCCTATTTTTTATTGTTTTAATCAATGAATGGTTCATATTTACCTTGGTTCTAATACTGTTCAGTTCTCTACCCTAGTAAAGGAATCAAGCTGAGCTTTTGCCCAAGCAACGATCAGATTGTGTAGGCTGACTGTTAGGGACCTATCTAAGGACTAAAATCAAAAGCAGTGGACTGTAATTTAAATAGAATGTAATCCAAAATATATACAATATAGGTAATATGATGTTGGTAAACGTAAGGAATGCGCGCGCGCGCCGTCGTCGGGGATCGGTAGCGAAGTGGTTTGACGGCTGGTGTCCCGCACGCCGCAACCCTCGCCGCCGCTACCCGCCGCCTTCCGCTGTCTTACGACAGAAGCCGAAAATTGCCGAGAGGTCGGAGATGCCCGAACACTGACTGTACCCTGTAACTAAAATTATCCATTATAGCTCCAGTTTTAATATTTTTTACTCAGACTATCGTTGGCTTACACTTATTGACTTTCTTAATATCAAAAAGAGAAATAAAGATGTTCTGAATCGACTTCTATCGTGATCCTTTACGTTTTCTAGTAATCAAAAATGGTTCATAATTTATTGTTTGGGTATCTACGAAGGGATATTAAGAGGGGAATTTGGTAGAAAATAGGTATTTGAAGAAACTATTGCCAATGCCGTCGCTCTGCGCCCTATCAAGTAAACTGCGAAAGTGACAACTGCAGCAGAGGCTGATTTTACCTATAAAAACCTTGACCAAAAGACGTTTTGTATTGCGCTGTTTTCTTCTTCAAAACTATAAAAAATATATATAAAAATTAGAGGAAAACTATATCTATGCCTCTGTTATTTTTTATTTTGATAAAAACTTGCCAAATTTGTTTGATAGTCGTCTGAACATGACGGTAAGAACGGGCTGTTCTTTCGGGTTTTTGAACTGTCATAATTTTTTAAGAAATTATGTTTTGGAAAAAAGATAATGATAGAGGCACGTATTAATTCAATCTAGATTTTTTGTAAACAAAAAATAAATGCTCTAGCAGCATTATCCACGAACAAAACAGCGGATTGCGTTTGTATGGAGAAATGCCCAAAAGTTAACGACTAGAGTCCCCTCTTAAGAAAAGATCAAAGTACTTTATTGCAAGTTTATCTGGTGCCTACCATAGTACCATAGACATGAAGTACCACTTTGTCTTTTTGTACAAGGTAGTTAATCTATGATTAAAAACAAATGCCAGCTACAACACAAACTGTATCTTTTTTTTCCAGAGCCGGCCTAGACCCTCAAGTACTCCTGGACGTGCTAAACAACTCCTCAGCTCGGTCATGGTCCACCGAGGTATACTGCCCAGTCCCCGGCCTGGTCCCCACCGCACCTTCCAGCAGAGACTATGAAAATGGTTTCAAGAACGAACTCATGGTTAAGGTAGGGGCATACATTCTCTTATATCTATACTACTAATATATAAAGCTGAAGAGTTTGTGTGTTGGTTTGCTTGCTTGAACGCGCTAATCTCAGGAACTACTGGTCCGATTTGAAAAATCTTTCAGCGTTAGATAGCCCATTTATCGAGGAAGGCTATAGGCTATATATAATTACGCTTAGACTAATAGGAGCGGAGCAGACGAAGTTGCGCGGGTCAACTAGTACTAATCTATATTTCTATACTAATATATAAAGCTGAAGAGTTTGTTTGTTTGTTTGCTTGCTTGAACGCGCTAATCTAAGAAAGTCCTGGTCCGGTTTGAATTTTCTTTTCAGTTTTAGTTAGCCCATTTATTGACGAAGGATATACGTTATATATCATCATGATAAGACCAATAAGTCAACTAAAATAGTTAGGTATATATTTTGTTCACGGAAATCTACAGGATGCTAGGAAGCCGTCCATTCTATTTAAGAAGAGAAATAATACACATAGAATATTGACTTTCAATGTGCTATTTAGAAAACAATCGTCTTAAATTGTCACGAATCAAGTATCGGCAAAGTTTCTTGAAATATCCTATTACTTTTAGTACAGATGTTACTTGAATAACAAGTATTAATTTGAAATTCTTATCCTCTACGCAAGTAGATAAGATAACAACTTGTTTTTCTATGCTGTGAGTAAATACAGAACCATGATGTCATAATTCAATCTACGTGTTGTAAATTATATTACTTGAATGTTTATTGTTCTATCAAACTAGTAGTCGTTCTACTTCCAAATGATTCTAAAATGTATATACGTACTAGTACAGTTCGCATCAGCGTAGTTTACCTCTCCGAAGTTAGATTTTAATGACGACCGCGCAGGTGCAATCGCGTAAAAAGTGTTACGTTCCGAGAATATTTTTTTGTTTATATGTATTACATTATAAACAAGTAACAAAGACTACCAGTAACAATAAAAATATCACAAAAAAAACACCACAAACATATACACCACAAAAACACACAAAAAGCAAATCAAATATTAAAAAATAACCAAAACAATTAATTAAAAACAATGTGTAACACTTTTTGCATCAACAGTCGTATTGCATTGAGCAAGCGGGTCACACGTATGCACCGAACGTATACGAGCGAGTGAGATGCCATTACACCCGCCATCTTGCGCGAAAACGCGCATGCGCGACCTACCCGCGCAAGCGCTGTCCTATGTTTTTTTTTTAATTGACATCCTGCGCAATCGATTGCGACGTACTTCGGGGAGGTAAACTTGCGTGACGGGAACTGTATACTACGCTGGTTTTCATACCCCCTAATTCAAAGGCTATTCAACTTCCTGCCAAATGCTACTCATGGTCTTTAATTTTCGTTGATTATGTTCCTTCTTCTTCAACGCAAAACGCCCATCGCTCAGCATACTAGGAATTGTCTTCAAGTTAGAGCCATAGAGCTGATTTTAGCGCTGGTCTCTTATATGGTATCCTTGATCTGTTTTATGGCGTCGCAGACTTTTTTAGTCAGTAAATCATAGCTAGCTATGAATATAGCAGACAATTTGACAGCATCCAACCCAGCAGCACCTTATAATAAAATTACAATAAAACATCAGTCTTTACTTGCCAAATAACTAGGCAGAGGCTCTAACTTATTTTTCTCATTCTATTTGTTTTCCCAGGACTTGGAGCTCGCCAGTACCTTGGCCCTCGGCATCCGCTCCCCCATCCCGCTCGGCGCCGTCGCAACGCAGCTTTACCGCATCGTGCAGTCCCGAGGATACGGCCAGAAGGACTTCTCGTATGTGTTCCAACTCCTCAAGGAGGACGCCACCAAAAAAAACTGATCAAACTAAAGTATTATAAGTGAAGTTGAAGTTGTTTTATTTAAGACCCCAAAAGGCCTGATGGCCTAATCGAAAGCGTTTACGTGGGCGACGATGGAGTATGCTTGCCCCTATTCACTCTTGACTTTTAAAAGGGAGGCGTATGGCTAGCACCGGACGTCTTTCGGGTGATATGATGATGATGATAATGTACATAGGCCCTAAGAACAGTTACTATCAATAAAAGGGCGCATAAAACAAGTAGCATTCAATCAGTAAAAATGATTATCAAAAGTCTAAAATGTATAGGGTTGACATCGCTACCGATGTGCCACGTGCCTAACATATTAAATAAACATATTTGACATTTATTTTGTCAAATTTGCTCGCTATCTGTATAAAAAATTATATGGGTACTATCCCTATTTGTATCCGTCTCTGTTTGTCGCGGGAATGGTGGGCATCAACACGCTAGAATGCGACGTAAATGTGCGCTGGTGATGCACTACTACTTATTACCTAACAATAAGATCGACGACGCTACCACGCTAGCTCGCTTTGCACTGTTCGCTCCGGACCGACAGCGGGTGTCGCGCGCCGGTGCCTCGCGGTGCCTGTTCGCGGCTCTACCGTCACGTACCCTTGCTGCTCGATATGCACCAATGGCCCAAGCGATTAATTTAATGAACGCCCTGATTGCTCAGGAACCGGAGGTTGATGTATTTACTTGGACTCAAGGTTCGATGATTAAGCATGTTTTAATTTTTTTAGTTTATAAGGTAAATTTTATGTTGTTGGTTTACTATACGCTTTGTTGAAGACTGTTAGTATAGTAAGCAAATGTTACGAAAATAAATAAATAAAATCATTACCGCTGACAGAGCGTTCTGCGTTCGCGCTGGCAGTTCGATTGCAGTCGGTGTGCAGTTCACACGATTGCACGCCGACTGCAATTGAACTGCAATTGAACTGCACGGTTGGTTTGCAGTTCTATTGCAGTCGTGTCAACTGCATTGAAACTGCACTTAAACTGCAATTTGCGGTTGGATTGCAGTTGAAATGCGGTCAGTCTGTCTAGAGCCTTAGTTTGTGTAGATCCTAAGATGACTCGTTTGTCAGGGTTGCGGAATTTGTTCGAAAGAGTCACCGTGGCCCTGGAATGCAAAGAGAATTTGTAGGATGGGGTTAAGTCAGTAAGAGTCTGACGCTCCCTTCTGCTCCTCTTAGAGCAGGAGTCATTTGATGATTTCCCATCCTAAAAGAAGGATGTCGCGTTTATTCTTATAATAAAATTCTTCCCTAAGTGATATGAGTGATTAAGTGACTGACAGACAACGCATAGCCGAAACTACTGGTCGTAGGAGGCTGAAATTAAGCATGTAGGTTCTTTGGAGAGCTTAAGAGGAAGTGCTGGCGGCGAGACTTTGTATGTAAAAAGTCATAATTCAAGGCTTGGTTCTCGACTGTTTTCTCCTCCAATATTGGACCGATATAAGAGATATTTCACAAACTGAATAAAAAGGATGTATACTGTATCTCTATGTTTTCCTTTTTTGATTAATAGTCGCCAAATTTGTACACTAGGGGTCTGTTGACAGCGATTTACCGGACAATTTTGAGCATTTTGTGAGAGTTCTAGTGCTTATCCGGTTAATAAATCATCAAAAAAGGAAACAAAGGGACACAGTATATATCCTTTTTATTCAGTTTGTGAAATATCTCTTTAATCGGTCCATTATTGCAGGAGAAAACAGTCGAGAGCCAAACCTCGAATTATGACTTTTTACATACAAAGTCTCGCCGCCAGCATTTCCCGAAATTCCTACGGAAACGAACAATACTGGGTTATGCGCGTCGCGGAATATATACGAAGTCGCGGGCAAAAGCTGGTGGCATATAATTAGGAACCTTTCATTCAGCTAGTTTGGAAAGCATGTTGCATTTGCCTAGGTTCTAGTCTTTAATTTTTCTTTCAGTTATATGTTAATTTCAATAATTGTTTTTTTTTATGAATACTTTTTAGTGTTCTGTACCAAAATGGTAAAAAGGAAATCTTATGGTGTGACTAAGTCTGTCCGTCTGTCACAGCTGGATATCTCAAGAACTATAATCTATACTAATATATAATCTATACTGATATATAAAGCTGAAGAGTTTGTTTGTTTGTTTATTTGTTTGCTTGCTTGAACGCGCTAATCTCAGGAATTGGTCCGATTTGAAAAATTCTTTCAGTGTTAGATAGCCCATTTATCGAGGAAGGCTATAGGCTATGTATCATCACGCTAAGACCAAGAGGAGCGGAGCAGTAATGAAAATTGTGACGCAGACGAAGTTGCGCGGGTCAGCTAGTGCTATATATAACAGGATAAAAGGTCATTTGCAAATGAACTGCGTCGCGTACATTGATAAATCAAAATAAAATTAGTTATCTACAATTACGTAGTCAATATTCAAGAGAAAAATATTTATCTTATTCTGTTGCAATGTTTGAACTTGCGATCGAAATAAAAACTTTGCTTCAAAGCAAAGAAAAATAAAGCTAACTAGATTCTTAATCAAGTTTTTTATAGAAAAAAGCGATGCATTTTTCTTTTTTTTATTCTTTGGAAGCTGCACAAGAAATGTAGTAATGCAATTTAAACTTGAAAGACGCTCTTGTTTTGATATTTTTTGCTAGCATATCAAATCAAATCATGTTTTTATTTGCTAATATCGGTAATTGGCACATAAGTTGTCGTTATTAAACATAAATATTTAAATTTATGTTTAATTATGATGAATATAAAAATCAGTGAATAGGTATAAATGCTATTCCCGGGATTTAGTGGCAGTTATTTTAACATGGATACTTATGTCTTCTGAATCCCGTGACCAGTAAGTAATATGGCAAACAGCTCCGTGCGGGACTAGCGGGAAATAAGTAAGTAGATTGATATGTCGTTGTACGTAGTCATGATATCTTAAACAATGTATGTAACTTTATTTAATACATTGAAATTCAGAAAAATATTCCCGGGAATCAGAATCTCGGGGCATGTCCGTATTAATATAACCATTCACGTTCACGTTTATTGACCTAAAATAGCACTACTTACGCAGATCCCTATTAAAAAATAATCGATACTGATATGTCTATTTTCGAAATTATTATTATTATTTGCGAAAGTAACCCTGTCTTTACGTATGTCTGTTTGTTATATGTATAATTAATTGTTGTATATTATAAATGATTTTTGACAACGACGCGGGCGAAGCCGCTGTTAGAAGCTAGTTAAATATAAATTTATAATCTATTAAGCACACAAAACAAAAAAAAAAATGAAACCAAAGAATAAGTAAATAGACTGTCCGAATATCATGATTTTTGTCTATTAAAAGAAAATAGCAAAAACTGTGTACGTAAGTCAGTTTGCTTTCCACCGCGTTCCAACAGTTTAGCAACTAGACGGAACTAAATAGTTAATGCGAACTAGTCTGGCTGTGTGCTAACTATCCTTACTAATATTATAAATGCGAAAGTAACTCTGTCTGTCTGTCTCGCTTTCACGCCAAAACTACTGAACCGATTTAAATGAAATTTGGTACACAGATAGTCTAGAGCCTGAGAAAGGACATAGGCTACTTTTTATCCCGGGAATATGTTCCCTAGGGACCACGCGGGCGAAGCCGCTGCCAGAAGCTAGTTTACTATAAGGCTGCGCTCCCACCAGAGATGTGCGAGGATACGTAGCGAGGGATGTGTTTTCTTAAGAACCAATAGAATCGCTTGCACTAAACGAGTCTAAGTAAATGAAGCGATTGCTACCATCCTGTCGTGGTATAACTAAAATAAAGCGATTGCTACCATCCTGTCGTGGTATAACTAAAATGAAGCGATTGCTACCATCCTGTCGTGGTATAACTAAAATGAAGCGATTACTACCATCCTGTCGTGGTATAACTAAAATAAAGCGATTGCTACCATCCTGTCGTGGTATAACTAAAATGAAGCGATTGCTACCATCCTGTCGTGGTATAACTAAAATGAAGCGATTACTACCATCCTGTCGTGGTATAACTAAAATGAAGCGATTACTACCATCCTGTCGTGGTATAACTAAAATGAAGCGATTACTACCATCCTGTCGTGGTATAACTAAAATGAAGCGATTACTACCATCCTGTCGTGGTATAACTAAAATGAAGCGATTACTACCATCCTGTCGTGGTATAACTAAAATAAAGCGATTGCTACCATCCTGTCGTGGTATAACTAAAATGAAGCGATTGCTACCATCCTGTCGTGGTATAACTAAAATGAAGCGATTACTACCATCCTGTCGTGGTATAACTAAAATGAAGCGATTACTACCATCCTGTCGTGGTATAACTAAAATGAAGCGATTACTACCATCCTGTCGTGGTATAACTAAAATGAAGCGATTACTACCATCCTGTCGTGGTATAACTAAAATAAAGCGATTGCTACCATCCTGTCGTGGTATAACTAAAATGAAGCGATTGCTACCATCCTGTCGTGGTATAACTAAAATGAAGCGATTGCTACCATCCTGTCGTGGTATAACTAAAATGAAGCGATTACTACCATCCTGTCGTGGTATAACTAAAATAAAGCGATTGCTACCATCCTGTCGTGGTATAACTAAAATGAAGCGATTGCTACCATCCTGTCGTGGTATAACTAAAATGAAGCGATTACTACCATCCTGTCGTGGTATAACTAAAATGAAGCGATTACTACCATCCTGTCGTGGTATAACTAAAATGAAGCGATTACTACCATCCTGTCGTGGTATAACTAAAATGAAGCGATTACTACCATCCTGTCGTGGTATAACTAAAATGAAGCGATTACTACCATCCTGTCGTGGTATAACTAAAATAAAGCGATTGCTACCATCCTGTCGTGGTATAACTAAAATGAAGCGATTGCTACCATCCTGTCGTGGTATAACTAAAATGAAGCGATTACTACCATCCTGTCGTGGTATAACTAAAATGAAGCGATTACTACCATCCTGTCGTGGTATAACTAAAATGAAGCGATTACTACCATCCTGTCGTGGTATAACTAAAATGAAGCGATTACTACCATCCTGTCGTGGTATAACTAAAATGAAGCGATTGCTACCATCCTGTCGTGGTATAACTAAAATGAAGCGATTACTACCATCCTGTCGTGGTATAACTAAAATGAAGCGATTACTACCATCCTGTCGTGGTATAACTAAAATGAAGCGATTACTACCATCCTGTCGTGGTATAACTAAAATGAAGCGATTACTACCATCCTGTCGTGGTATAACTAAAATGAAGCGATTACTACCATCCTGTCGTGGTATAACTAAAATAAAGCGATTGCTACCATCCTGTCGTGGTATAACTAAAATGAAGCGATTGCTACCATCCTGTCGTGGTATAACTAAAATGAAGCGATTACTACCATCCTGTCGTGGTATAACTAAAATGAAGCGATTACTACCATCCTGTCGTGGTATAACTAAAATGAAGCGATTGCTTCCATCCTAAATTCGCAAACACGATAGATAGATAGATATTTTTTTCTCATTAATACCTATAGCATCAAACGTTAAAAATCGGCCAGATGTCGGATAACGGCATTTTAGTTATACCACGGCAGCATCTTATACCACCATCATTTTAGCTTGTGCAACCTATGCTTGTTTTACATGGTAGCTTAAAATGGGGATCAAACTTATAAGGCAGCCCATTTGTACAATATAAAATCATACTCATCCTGTATTTTCCGCTTATAGGTTTTTTAAAATGAATATAGATCAGCTCGCGGTTGTCCATAACGTCACCTGAAGGAAAGCAATGATGTGCTCGACGATAGAACTGTCAAGAAGTAACCCTGCTTACAATGGATCTCATCAGAAGCCTTAAAGTCACTCAAAAGGCAATGGTGAGGGCAATGCTTGGAGTTCCCTTGCGTGATCCAATCAGGAATGATAATATCCGCAAGAAAACCATTACCGACATAGCCCGAAGGATCGCCAAACTGAAATGGCAGTGAGCAGATCACATTGCTCGCAGAACAGATGGTCGATGGGGCCAACAAGTTCTGGAGTGGCGACTGCGTACCGGAAGACGCGGCGTTGGAAGGCCTCTCACAAGGTGGACTGATGACCTGTGTCATGGGTAGCCGATGAATGCGAGACGCACAAAACCTGTTGCTGTGGCGACACTAAGAGGAGGAATATCGCCAGCAGTATACGTCTTTCGGCTGATATAATGACGATGATGATGACCCCGCTAAGTAAATTTACTCTTGACTTAAAGTTTTGGAAGATAATATTTGATTTCTATGTAATAATGTGTTTCTTTCAATCGATTACAAATCTAGACTGCAACTAAGATTATTTTTTTTTGTGGAAACCCTGTAACAGTGATCGTTGACTGTCAGACCCGGGGAAAAGGAATTGGAGCCCTATTGCTAAAATCCTCACATTCTCTTCTACGTCAATAGATCTGAAATCTTCAAAACTCGCAGCACTGCAGTAAACAAGAAATATCTAAAGCGATTTTATCCTGAATTGAAACCTAAATGTATTGGTAATATCCTTCCGTATCCGTTTAGGAGTTGCAATTGCACGTTCTGTTATACTAACGTATACATACATTTCTAAAACTATCTGCAGTATGCAAAATATGGATAAATTTATATCGGTGATACAAAATTTATATTCTTTTGTCATGTATCGGTTCAATTCGCTGTTGTGATATTTGAGTTTATATTGGTTGCTACGAAGTGAAATGTTTCAGTGGAATGGTAACACTGGGTCAGATTTAGTACGAATAAAAATAGAGAAACTACGCGTTGAGGAATAATTTCGAGGACTAGTTCTAAGTTAATTGATTCGAAATAATTTCGCTAAAATCTTTGAAGGAGTTTATTGATTTTGACTTAAAGCTGGGAAATATAATCTACAGTTACATCCAGATTGCATCTTAATTTTACTATTTTAAGCCGTTATTATTCATAATAATCAAACAACGTTACTAGGTAGAAATTGAACTACAATTCCTAAATCAATTTTCTTAATCGCAGAGAACAAAAGAAAATGATTTATCTCAAAAAATATTCATGAAATGTCAGTCAAAAATAATTGGGATATTAATTGCTAACAGAACAATGGATGAGTTTAAAAGTCGAGGGAACCCTTTGACGTGCCTCACTTTGATCAATTTGATCAGTAATAATAATCTAAACTTTGATCAGATCAATTGAGGACGCTTATTTCTTTTTCTGTTTTATACTTCAGTCATAACTGTTAAATTATAAAATAATATTTATTTTGCGAATAGGTTACTAGTAGCTCTTTTACACGTCAATATTTTTTTGGTCATATTAATCTAGTTGAAGCCGGGGTTTCCCAGCTGACTACCCTGAGAAAAAACACCGAAACGAACTCAGAGTTAGGCTCTGAATGCTATTACTATGATAATTGCTTTTACTATAATAATCGTCAATTAAAACGACAGTGCTCAGTCTCAATAAAGTTCTAACTTTTAAAACTGTGTGGTAGTAGTTTTAACTCCTCTTTATAAACACACTAATTATAATCCAAAAGAGTTGAAATTCGAGTGGTATTTTTTTTGGAAATGTTTAGGTCTCACACTGAATGACAGTTCAATGTCATGTAAATGCTGTACCTTATCTTCTATGCCTTCTTATTTCAAAACTCTGTAGCAAAAATAATTATACAGTACCTTCGCAAAACCTAAACATGCGTGCAAATACAATTTTAAATATCTCTAAGTGCTTAACAAAATGTAATACACCCAAAAATATCACATAAATAATTCTGTTGAAACGCCATTACGCGACTGTTGCCAGATTTCGCCAAAAGTCGCACAGGCGCACACATGGCGCGGGCGAAACGAAAAAATGAAATAAAAGTAATTTTATTCAAATTTAGATCGGATGTCGGTCCAATTTTGCGAGTGCCGCCGGGGGGCGCAATGTGCGAGGGTACAAATGTTACACCTAGGTACCTAATGTTATAGAATAAGTTAAAGAAGTACCAGTATTAATGACGGCCGATACTTTGTCCTACTTATGACAGCAAATTTTCAAGCCATCTGAATAAAAACCTTGATCAAAAGATTAGTAGAAGATTTAAATGAAGCATACGGGACAATGAAGATGGCTGCGCTTTTACTCTGCATGTTCCGACATAGCTCGAAAAATTGACAAACTTAAGGTGTAGTAAGTAGAATAACGCTCGGAGAACGAATGGCGGAGGCCCCTCAAAGTTTTTGTAGAGGAGACCGCATATCGGAAGATGGTCAGCGAGACGCACAAGGCTGGTCAAGGAGTCCGGTAGTGGAATTCTTTCGGTTAATATGATGATGATCAAGATGTGGTATGTACCTGTGGACGTGTTATTTTTTGACGTTTTAATGAATTAACGTAGTAATGATTTTTGGCTCCAAATTAATTTAAATTGTTAATGGTTCTATTTCGGTGTTGACATATTTAATTAGTTTATTTTATTATTATTGTGATTTATATTAATTTATTTGAGAGAATGATTTTTTTTTTCAATATTTCAGTTAATCGATTTCATCTTTTTAAATTGTTTAGTTACTGTTTTTCTGTTTTTTTTTTGTAACACATTCAGACACAATGTAAATTGTTATTGAATTAAATAAATGAATCGAAATGAGATGACGTAAATAAATATAGGATTACAATTAATTTCGAGAAAGAAATTGACACGACAAAAGAATAGGGTTTTCTCATAGAAAATGTCAAGTAACTTATATTTTGAGGACATTTTATTGCGTATTTGCGTCTAGGTATATTCTGACCAGGCGTCAAGATACTTGCTCAGCTAGATATAATGGTACCAACGAATGGAGTTAGCCTTCTGGTCCCTATGTTATTCTAATACGCAGTGATTGGATTCAATCAATGCTGGAAAGTAAAGTCAGATGGGAGTAATAAAGATTTGTTAGGGGTCCGTGTTAAAAACGTAAAACTCCAACATTGATTGAATCCGGTATCGGGGGAAATTGATGATTAATTGAATTACTTTGTTTGTAACATTATGCCTTTTTGCCTGAAGATGGAACGGAGGCATTAAAAAGATGGTGAAAAAAAGTAAAGAAGTTTTGTCAGTTTAGTATTTTTTCAAGGTATTATTTAGATAATAGTTGAGCCGAATGGTGTTAGCGCAGGCGTCATGTTCGTGAGCGAGCGCCGTCAGCTAGGACTGGTCAGTGGTCATGTCTCAGCTGCTAAGGTTTATTTTAATTATTAGTTAATCGAATTGTTGCTTTCTTACTACGGGTACTTATGCAAATCTTTCTAGATATTCCTTTCTAAAAGTAGAGAGATAGCTAGCTAGCTAGCTAGCTCATCCTTACGTTATTCATAAAAATTAACCGAGAGAGACGAGTACCGCGGCGCGGCGCCTCGTCATGATTTACGACCTCATCTATATGGCAGTACGAGGGAACAGGTACTTGTCAAACGTACACTAAAATTATGATGGAATATTATAATCTCTTGGCAAACGTTCATGAGTTACGATTATAATGAACTTGATTGTGAAGACCACTTTTTTTCTACTTTAACGTTTTAATGCACGTTCTTTTTAGAGTTCCGAACAAGAAACGGAACCCTTATAGGATAACTCGGTTGTCTGTCCATCTATCATAGCCAGTTTTCTCCGGATCCACTGGACCGATTCTGTTGAAATTTGGTACACATATGAATTTCTGTGACCCAACAACAATTATTTTTTTAGTATGGGTGTCACTTTTGGAGGTCAAACTAGAAAATTAAAAAATAAAGTTTTTGAACAATATAGTGTGACATATGAAATAAAAGGGGTTTTTTTATAAGGGTTTAAATTATATTTCTTTCATAATTTTAAAATAAATGGTTTTGAAGTTATTCAAGAAATTAGCCGAAAAATGAATGAATGACGATGAAAAAAAAAATGGAGTTAATAGATCTTACCTATATATCACAGAAAAACCTATAAGAAGTCTATAATATTGAAATAACATGTTCTAAAAAATGAAATTCGTTCGGAATCCTTTGAACGCGATTCCGACTCACACTTGGCCAGTTTTTTATGGATAAGGGACTACTCACACTTGATACAGGGACAGTCAGCTCTAATTATCTTATGCCCATAGAAAACAACGATTTTGTATGGACACGCGTACGCATTCGTTCATTTTTCTGCCTCTATTCAGCTTTCGCGGCAAACAAGTATAAAATGAGGAGTAATGTTTTATTATCTTGCGAGTGCTATAGAGTTCAGTGCTGTTCTGCCGCGTTCTGCGGCTGATAGAAACAGAACTGTATAAGTGTGACCAAATCGTTCAGCGAAACGCGAACGGAGCTGAATAAGTGTGAGTAGTCTATAAGAAACCATCAAGATCTTCTAACTACTGTTATAATTACTGCATCGGACACTGGTGTTTTATTTTTCTAACAACCAAAAACCATCCATGATTCTTCAAATGCAATTTGCGTTCCAGGGCCGCAACGCGATTCTGTAAACATCTCATCGTGCGTCCTGTAAGCTTAGGTGAAGTGAACATGAACTGAGCTGTCAATCCATACACACTAGATGGAATGATAGTTCACACAGTCAAAATCACAGGTCTGTAAACAATAAGAATCGAACACGAGCCAGCGCACAAACGGCCTAAGGTTTTTACTAACTAGTGTTATAATTACTGCATCGGGCACTGGTGTTTTATTCGTCTAACAACCAAAAACCAAATTGCGCCAATACTTTTTCATTGATGTAGAAACAAGAACAACACTCAAACTCCATCGACAAAGAGAAAACAAATTTTAAATTCATAGCGATTAAACTGTATGGGTCAACACGTCTCAAACAGAATAATCTATCACGTAATTTGTTTCCTTTATCACGCTGTCCAAAAATGGCGGCGATGCCACGGAAATTCCCGCGCAAAAATCTCGCCCTAGCAACACGAAGGGGAAAATAAAAAACCATGCTTTATGTGGTCCTGACTTTCATTTATTACCAGTTCACATTAACGTAAGAACTCTTTTGTGCGAGAAAAATATGATTATGACATGGACCGGCCTTCCTATTGTCCTTTATTCGATTTTTTCCCTCCAAAAACCTCAATATGGCGGACCTTTTTGCTCTCCTTGGGCAGTACGGGAAATTAAAAAAATAGCCATCGCTGTTTATGGTAGTTGTTTGTTTTATTCTTTATTTGAACTTGTGTTCGGTTTTCGATTTTTGAAAACTAGTATTACAAGGAGGTTTAATTGTTTGTATGTTTTAAATGTTTGTTAACCGGTATCCCTTGAACTTCAGGGAATACTGTAAGTACTTTTAGGAATTCTACGATTAGGAATATTCTATCACTGCTAGAATGCTATACCAGCGCTAAGTGACACAAGTTACTTTTAACGCAAAACAATACCAACCCGGTTCCTGCGAAATGACTCACGGGATCAAAGTCACTGGAAAAAAGCTACTATTTCATATTCGAACTCCAATTTTTTTAAAATAATATTGTTAATTTTCTTGCCACGATGAGGGAAATTTTGAAATTGCAGTCTCCAAGGATGAATATTGATTGGATTTTAAGGTTTACTGACGTTCCGTTCGCTACTGTAACTCGATTTAATCAGGCCCCAGGTTTTTGCAATACGAAACTACACTGGGATTTTAAAACATTTTGTATTTGATTGACGTTTCCAATAATATTGGAATACGTTAGGGTTTTATAGATGAATATTTTGGGGGTAGAAAATATTTAAAGGGCTTTATTGAATTTGGTCATGAGGTCATGACATTGAATTTTATTTACTAGAATTAAATCTTGTTTAAAACAGTATTCTTCACCATCTTTTATTCAACTCATCTGTAACAAGAGAAAACAAAAACAAAGACCATTAAATATTTATGAAAAAATCAATTATTCTCGAACCTCAAGACGCTTAACAAAAGAAAACTAACAAAAAAGGCGTTACCAACTTACAGAATTAAATAAAAAAAGTACAAAAATAGCGAATCCCGATCCCAAGGCAAACACTATAAGTATTACGATCACGTTTTTCTTTCCCACAAAAGAAAATTAAGGGGGGACCGTGTTAAATTTTTCTACGTACACCAGTGTATAAAGTATATCTATCGAGGAAATTCAAATGCTATTCGTGTCACGATCACCCATTACTTGCCGACACTGACTTCCAATTTCTAACAACACAACACTATTAGATCTACATTCCTTTGCATACTCGATCGAAAATAAACTTTACCTTTCACGAAACAAAGTTCAAAACAAACAAAGTGTTCTCAGCAGATGCGACGTTGTTGCAAACTGACGAACAACATCGTAACGTGAAAATTTAAAATTTCGTGTTTAAGTGAATTTTTATTGGGAATCCTTATTTTTATTGGGCGTATTCTAAAATGTTGGCTGGGGGTAGTAAAGGATACTAAACTGTATTAGAGGCACTCCTATCTCGTATATAATGTGGTATGAAGTCTAAAAACTAAGATGAACTGGAATTTAACCTAGTTTTATTCTTATTTACCTTCTTTACCCGAGCATGTTTAAGGCCTTTGCTTATGCAGCAATGGTACTTACCGAAGCACGAAAGCCCGGAAAGAGACCAGTGGCAGCAGCATAGTAAGAGTGTAATGCCGTCTCTCCAGCCATCGTTATAAGGGTGTTACCGCCGCTGTTGCGGCGTGCCCTGTGTTGGGTTGTGTAAGTCACTGCTCCCACTCCACCACTACGATCTGGCGGAGCTCGGCCCTGTATAGCTTGAAATGACGACGCATGAGGTGCTCGCCCCGCTCTAGTGCGTCCCGGTGTCACCGATTTGGTGTTGCGAGGATTTTAGCGTCAAAATCCCAGGGTGGTGATCCAGCCAAGAATCTCACCAATTCAAAAGAGACCGTACGGTAACTTGTAATCATCTAGATGACTATGGGTCTCTGAGGTCTTCGCAGGATCGAAGATTAAAACCTGAGTTGCCAACGGCTGAATCGACTTGCGCGACCTCAGCTATCGCCAGGATGGTGACCTACCGGTGCTCTTTTCTCCTTGCCGTTACCGGCGTGCTGTCTTCGTAACAGATCACACCCATCCTATGAAAGAGCGCCCCACGCAGCACCCAGTCGTATCCGATTTTCCGCAGGAGTCCCTCTAAAACCGAACCCTGTGGAACACCAAACATCATGGACATCTTTTGCTGACAGATCCGTCCATCAAATAGGCTTCAGATAATGCGGTGGAGGCCTTGCCTTAGCACTCAGCAAAATAGTTTTCGGGTCATTACTTATAAAAAAATGTAATACATTTAGCGTCTAAACTTGACAATAAAATTGTATCTTTGACAATAATCCCTAACAATATACAAGTTTTCTCAAAACCCAATAAGTTTTTCTGATATTTCATCCTTTTCAAATCAAAAACAGATTGTAGCTACCTACACTGTCGGTATTTTTCAGTAGAACGAATACTGGTATCTATTGGAAAATCAAACAGAAATTCAAATTACTATCTGCCAGTCTCAATAAAAACAAGTTATAAATATTATTCTGTTTTTAGTTTCATTCGAATACTAAAAATAAGGGATTCACTTCAATCACGAGGGCGTGAATAGACCCACAGTGTGTGTTTGTGTGTACAACAAACAAAGGAACAATACCAACACACACACATACACACACAGCGATCCAGTTAGCACCGGTTATAACTAGCCAAGTTTACAGCTTAGCTCGGTCGGAATTAGAAATTTTGATTAACTTTTAATAAGGCTGCCTGGATGGCTGATCAGTTTGGTGTAGCGGGAAATTGACATCAGGATTATCGATAGTTTTAGTTTGGTAACCTATCGAGCGACTTATTAGACCTTTGAAGTGGTTACGGTTTAAGGTGACGTGGAAACTGATAGAGGCAGCGCTGGCCCAAGGCCAGATTTAGTTTGGAGCGAGATCAAATTTTGGCGCCCAAAACTTTACGTACTTAAATAAAAAAAAGTAACCACGCACTGCACTCCTGTATACATATGAAAATGTCCTATTGTGGGTCCACACGATACAGACTTCTTTCAAAGAATTTTTAGTTGCCCACTATTAGAGGGCGCCTAGGCGTCCCAGTGCGGTGCCGCCGGTACTTACTCTTAGGTGACTTAGGTATATCTATGGAAAATCAGTGATAAATCTACATCTACACTAATATTATAAAGAGGAAAGATTTGTTTGTTTGTTTGTTTGAATTGAATACGCGGGTGAAACCGCGTGACGTCCACTAGTATTTTATATTCCTAAAAAATGAGTAATCGTTTACACCGTCTTTCTTACGTCAAGCATTGCCGAAGGCGCCCCCTGACCCTTGGCGCCTAGAGCGGCCGCTCCGTTCGCCCTATGGACGGGCCGGCCCTGAGTAGAGGAAAATTAATAAATTCCAGATCACTATGTTAAAATAAAGCATTATCACACAACGATCTCCAGCATTCGAGTTGATGACGGGCTTGGTCAGGCAGTTTACTAAGTACTTGCTTTTATGAAAATTACAGCAATGTAAAAAGTGGACTCATGATCTGGCGGCAATTTTCTAGTGGCGAGAAACATAAGGCCAGCCTATGTGGTGACGCTTGAGAGGAGACTATGTCCACTAGTGGACGTCTTTCAGCTACAATTATGATGATGATTCCCTGACGGATTCTATATTTCCCCATAGCTACAACCTGGGGATCTTTAATTAAGTCAACACTGAATAGGTGACTTCTAGACGAGTGTGTATCGTCGACTACATCATCGTTTTCATCATGTGAGATTTTGGCCAAATGCCAGCCTATCTATAAGAAAAAAAACCGTCCAATTGCGAGTCGGACTCACACACGAAGGGTTCCGTACCATACGCCTTAATTTTTATTATTTGTTGTTATAGCGGCAATTGAAATACACAATCTGTGACAACTGTCTACCTATTACGGTTCTTGAAATACAGTCCGTTGACAGACAAACGGACGGACGGACGGACGAACGGGCGGACGAACGAGCGGAGGCTTAGTTATAGGGTTCCGTTTATTAATTACGTGAGGCGATTTTGGCGATTATCGTCAAATCTCACGACACCTCACCAAGGGGGGGGGGCCTTGGTGAGGTGTCGTGAGATTTGACTCGACCCCCTCCCCCACGTCCTAATCTCACGTGAGATTTTTAAAAATAAGTGTTTTTAGAGTAAACACGCCAATCTGTGAATCAGACTAGTAAAGACTTCTTTCTTTCTGACTGAAATTTGTAAAAGATTATTTTAATTCAGTTCACAGGGACTCATGTGTGTTCTCTTCTTAAGAATAATTACTCAAACCAACATGTCCATGTGATTTTCAGTAAAATCAGCACTCTTAAACTGTTGCAGTTTTGCTGGTGCGCTGTAGAATGTTCACCGGTGCTCTGCAGCTCAGAAACATGTCATGTTTTACTAATTGATTTATTGAACGACCAGTTTTTTCGCAATTTTATACTACTTATTGCATCAGTTGCTTTCGGAAAAAAAAACGTGATATTTGCCGTGACCCCCCCATCTCCCCCACATGAGATTCGGTGAGATTAGGCTCGACCCCCTCCCCCCCTAAAATGCCTCACATAATTTATGGACGCCCCCTTGGTTACCCTTTGGGTAAAGAACCCTGAAAAAGACAAATCGTACTATTTTAGTGACATTTTTCAAATACGTACATATTCATTCATATAGAATTCGTTATCCTATTGACAGGTTTGTGTTTGTTATTCTATCAAATTAGTACGGAAATGAATATTCATTTCCGTACTTATTTGATAGAATCAATATCATACAGAGTGTACGTAAATAAAATCATTTGAATGATGAAAATTAAATCAGCCAATGTTACGCTACTTCATAATTAGTTGACAAACACAAAGTAATTAGTAGATTTTGTCGATACGTTTGAATTATGTGAGCTTTTTTGTTGTATTTAGACAATTTTTTTTCCATCATCATCATCATCATATCAGCCGAAAGTCGTCCACTGCTGCACAAAGGCTTCCCCCAAGCGTCGCCACAACGACCGGTCCTGCGCTTCTCGCATCCATCGGCTACCCGCGACCTTCACCAGGTCATCGGTCCACCTTGTGGGAGACCTTTTTTATCCAATTAAGGGTTAATTTTTCAACGGTTAGAAATTTTGCACTGAAGAATACGTCACTCCTAGCCCTTTCCCGTTTATGTTGGGTCGCTTTTCAGTCTATATGGAACTACTAGTATTTAAAGGTACAAGTTCGTAGCTGACTGCAGGCAGCAGCAGCAGGCGACGTGTCGCCGCGCAGCACTGGTTTCTTTGTAATTCTACGAAAAATCGGCAGACGAGGTGTCGCTAGCTACGAAAGGTATTGCATAAAAAATTGACTTTGTCAAAATAAACGACTTAAAAAGTTCGAAACATGTCGCTTTTCAAGCAGTCTAATGCAGTTGGTGGCATCAGATCAGTGATTGAACCTTTTTTTTTGTCGTTTTTAGCGGACGGGTTTTTTGACAAAGTAATTTTTTAATTGTCTACATTTAGCGAGTTACATTTTTGGAATCGTATCCTCGAGCCCTTGTTGTTGATACCCCACTCGATAGGTTTTGAATATTAAAATTTTTTTGAAGGCATAATATGGCGCTAAAAATCGGCCATTTTAATTTTTATACAGGTACCCATTGTCAGCTAAAATATATCGAGCCGTTCAGGCCGCAGAGCGTGCCAAACAATTATATAAATATATACATACATACTATCAAAAAACATTACCCTCCTTCTGGCGCAGTCGGGAAACCATACTGAAATGACGCAGCGACACGTTGCCTGCTGCTGCTGCATGCAGTCGGCTACGAACTTGTACTTTTATATGGAACAACTGCCTGTCCGACGTCTAAAACCCAGTTACAGTGTAACACGATACACCGACATAAAATAATACTTTGATTGGCTTCCTTTATTTTTATAATAATAATAATAATTTATCAGCCAATGGCTTTATAGCCACGAGCCTCCGACCTCACCACCTCACGACCAACACCTCAGGAGGTTCTCGTTAGGCAGCTGGATCAAGGGCTTGATTCAGAAAGCGGTACTTCTGGACACGGCTCGTATTGTTAGGAGGTTCCTCTTTCTGGAGCCCTGACCCTGTTCCCCGATACCGGTGGGCTACTGTTTTTATATTTTTAATTTTTTTTTTAATGTTTTTTATTTAAATATTTAAAAAAATATAACATTTATGTATAGTTAATGAATAATAATTAAAGAGAGAGGTTCCTCTCTCTGGAGCCCTGACCGCCGCCGGTAGCTTGGGTTCCCTATTTGTTTTCGAAAGTTGATGTTTCGATTTTATTATATCGAACACAGTGTGTCGATAATTCAGTTGTACGATGTTTTATTCCTTCGATGCTTTATTGGTGCGATGTAACGTTACTGCGAAACATCCTGTTGCGGTAAACCCCACAGCGATTGCTCATTAGTTTGGTAATTTATTAGTTCGATAGTATGTCGGTTCGAAACGCCTACTGTTGTCCGTGACATTTAATTAATAATCTTATTTTGCTTCTTTTTGGCCTATACAGTGCGCCATCAGCCACCAACCACCACCACTCACCAATAAATTTATAAACAGTTCACTCCAAGAACACTATATATAAGTTTTCACTGTGCGATATTTACGGAATAGCACTGCAGGTGATTCTATAAACATTCTCTCCGTGAAAAAGCTGCCAATCAATACTAAACCAAATGGAAATACTGTAGAGCGGTTCTGTAAACATGTCGAAGTGAAGGCCTGGGTGAAGTGATCACGAAGTAAGCTGTCAATCCAAGTAATCACGATGCAATGACAGCTCACTTCGTGATCACTTCACCCAAGCCTTACATAATCGACCGGCAGTTTACTTCATACTCACTCCAACCAAGTTTACACGGTGAGATATTGTCTATTCTGTACAGCCGGTCGATTCTGTCGACATCTCACCGTGACCACATAAGTGGAGTGAACGACAAGTGAGTTGTCACGCCATCTTGTTTGTATCGTTTCACAACTCACCTGCCGTTCACTTCGCCCAAGTGTTCACTTCGACATGTTTACAGAATCGACCGGCTGATCAGCTGGTTCACTTCACGCTCACTTCACGCTGGGCTATTATTACATTACAGGCTAATGCTTCCGATGTGGGAGCGCCTTTAGTCCCAGCATTGGAAACAGTATTAGTAGTTGATTATGTTATTTTACTGCCATAAAACCGATTTCATAATGCATTCCGAAATGTTCCTGGAATAAAATATAATAATTGCAGAATGTTGGGTATTACAACATCAATTTATAGAATTTACATCAATTGGCTAGTACTAGCAATAGTACGTTGAATTAATGCTTAAAATCCAATTTCTGCAATGAATTTGTACATTTGTACATACAGCATTAATATTTAATCCATATAATATGATATACTTGTAGTAGAAATATTTTCTCAAATCAAAAACTACGTATATTTATTTCAACTTCTTTGTTGGTGTTGTGATTGCTAGCGTAACTGCTGAGTACGAGTTCTTGGGTTCAATTTCCCAATCGGGCAAAGTGTTATTCGGTTTTTCTATTAAGAATATCTCTTTAGCAGTACTGAATCTAGATTTTTGCCTGGTTGATGGCAATTGACTAGCTCGCAGTTATATGGGACTTGAACATAAGTGGCAAATATGGGTGCACCTAGGGTTGCCAGGTCTCAAAACCGAAAAACCGGACTGAATTTTTTAGTCATAGTATAGCATAGTATAACACGACATTTTTTTTTAAAGTAAAACAAGTCTTTTTGTCATTTACCATAAAAAAAATCTTTAAATTCTAATAAAACAACAATAAAATTAAATGAGTCAGTCTTCTTTACTCATCATATTCATTACTATATTAATGTCTAAAATTGCAATAGTGGTTGTACGTAGCTAACGATATAAGGTGAGGTAGGCGGAGCGGAAATCAACAGTCATGACAAATAAAAAAAATGCTCAAATTAAAAAAGCCTAACAAAAACTGAAAACCGTCTAATTTGGCCGGACACGTAACCAGAAAACGTGACTGTGTCCGGCTTTATCCGAACGCCTGGACAGACAACACTAGGTGCACCTCTGCCTAACCGTTAGGCGTCAAGATTTTATGTTTACTTTAAAATACTGTGTAAAGCTATAAATGAAAACTAATAAAGAAATTTTCAGCCTTCATTTTCCAATATAATACTATATGACTTGAACGTTAATAACGCCTCGAAGCCAAGCATCCATTTAACCACTATGTGGTGGAAAAAAAGATAAAAGCGATGCAGCGTCCCAATGGCCCCGGGTCTTAATTGAATTAATAGTCTGTGGCAAGTATATAAAGTGGAGGCTACATAATGTACAGCCTTTAGTGTGGGACGCTACTTGTGTCGATACTCTTGCGCCATCCCATCTTCCTAGCTCATCGTGCTGTGCTGGTACTGCCGCTGCTGCTGCTGAGAACCTCAAGCGGCGGAAATATAATAACCTTGTTGGCAATTATATTTTTGAGCCGCTTGGGGTTGAAACTCTTGGACCGTGGGGTCCGAGTGCTCATGCATTATTTAAAGATCTTTCTAAACGCTTAGTTGACACTTCGCGTGGCCCAAGGGCTGGCTTTTACCTCGGACAGAGGATAAGCATTGCCATACAACGTAGCAATGCCGCCAGTCTTTTGGGCTCACTTCCGGTGGACAGCCATGCGGACGAATTTTTTGACGCCTTATCTTAGTTAGGATATTTTATTTTAAGTGTATAAATATATTTAGTACTTTAATGCTGTACCATTACCTAACTAAATAGAAACAGTTATGTACAGCGCATAAAGCTATGTTTACACTACGTAGCCACCAATTTTTTTCTGCCAGGGTTGCGGAATTTTTCGAAAGAGTTGATGTAATCGCTAAGAATCGGTAGGTAAGGTTATCGCTAGAGATGTTAACATCACTAGCGATTTTTTTAAAATTTGTGATGGGTTTGTTCTTGACTTTAGTCTAGGTCAGAGATGACAGAGACAAAGTCTACGATGGAGCAAGCTTGCCCAAAAGGAGCCTGTGCATTCTAAGTTTAAAGAGATTAGGGTTGTAAGCGTTTGGAAACACAGATTACTCTTTTAAGTATTTATACTTTTAAATTAATGCAAACCACAACGCAGCCCTTGTGGGTGGGTGGCATTGTTACCAAATGGTATTTTTGCTAATATCTATTTGTAAGCTCTCATACTGTAACTGTTTGCTGTTTAATCATTTAAAAAAAATGCAAAAAAATTGTGTCTGTAAAGTCGGTTTACGGACGATAATTTTACGTGATAACGTCATAAGAAATCAATTGAATTCTTAACAAACAAGCCAAACGCTTAGGCCGACGTGCGTGCAGCCGGCGTTCATTCATTTATAAGACGTTATCACGTCAAAAATAAATTTAAAATTTAAAAAATATTATATATAGATTCTTTGGGCCGCGATCACTGCAACTTTTGTATTTTGTAACTTTTAATAAGTTACGTTGCATCATCATCATCATATCAGGCGAAAGACGTCCATTGCTGGACATAGGCCTCCCCCAAGCGTCGCCACAACGACCGGTCCTGTGCGTCTCGCATCCATCGGCTACCCGCGACCTTCTCCAGGTCATCGGTCCACCTTGTGGGAAGCCTTCCAACGTTACGTCTTCCGGTACGCGGCCGCCACTCCAGAACTTTTCGGCCCCATCGACCATCTGTTCTGCGAGCAATGTGCCCTGCCCACTGCCACTTCAGTTTGGCGATCCTTCGGGCTATGTCGGTAAACTTGGTTCTCTTGCGGATATCATCATTCCTGTCCTTTGCGCTTTGAGTGACATTGAGCCTTCTGATGAGGCCCATTGTAAGCGACCACGTTTCAGTTCCGTACGTCATCACATCAGTTACGTTGCGGCAACAAATAATTCCAAATTCAATCAGAGTGCCCAGCACGAATATTTTTGACGTATAGTAACGTAACGTAACGTTTTACCATAGCTACAATACTCGTTTCGCACATAGTATTTATTAGAATTAGATACTATATTCATATTTTTCGAGCAAAAATTAAAATTTCTAAAATGTTTACCAGATTTGATGTAAAAGTTTTAGGACTGTTGTGTACGTTAATTTACAAATAAATTATGTTTTTAATGTTTTGCATGTTACTATATTTAGAGTTTAATTATTTTACTAAGCCTGTACAATTATGTAGCTTACAACTTATGTAATTTACTAATCATGGTTTTCTTTTTGTTCATGTGGTGTTTACCTATAAGTGATTGTTGCACTGTGTAGAGTTTTAACGCATGTTTTATTTTTGTTTGTAGATTAGTGTAAACAATTTTTGGTAGACCTAATAAATAAAATAAAATATTTTTGAATGATATTAATTGTGTAAGTCCCATAAAATTAAACCAAAATAATATGGAATTGTAGTTTTTCACATTCAAAATTCACTTAAGTTAACGTTACCATACGTCAAAATATTCGTGCTGGGCCCTCAGTTCAAAGTAACATACGTATAATCCGAAACTAACGAGCAATTTTATTTGGTCGGGTTATATTCTCGGTTTTCCGTCGAGAGTATCTACGAGTATTCCTCATTATGTATTAGTCACGTTCCCGTGGAATAATTTAAATTTTCACGCGAACAAACACGCAGACAAATGCTAGTAGTTCATGTGAAGTGGCCACACTATGTATAGCTCGGAATATATTGTTTATCCTTGCGCTGCGTTCACCGTAAATAATTAGGCGGATAGTACGCGGTGGTTGCGGAATATCCAGGTGCGTTCTTATTATTATTTTAAAACTAGCTTTTGCCCGCTACTGCGCCTTCGAAGTAAACGAAATTATTTAAAAAAATATACCAACTGGAATCTACTACCGGTCAGTGGCGTAACTATAGGGTGGCACGGCTGGCAAAATGACACGGGTCCCCGGTCCGAGGGGCCGCTAGCTCAAAGTAACGTAACATTTTTAACAAAATCGACACAGCTAAATATCTACACTAATATTATAAAGAGGAAAGATTTGATTGTTTGTTTGAAATGAATAGGCTCCGAAACTACTGGACCGATTTGAAAAATTCTTTCAGCAATGGATAGCTACATTATCAGGGAGTAGATTATATTTTATCCCCGTACTCCCACGAGAACGGGAACTAGGCGGGTGAAACCGCGTGACGTCCATCATATGTAAATACAAATTAATGATGTGTGTTGGTCCCATAGTAAAAGTTTTTTATGATGTTGAGTAGGTACAATGAACTCTTTTCAGGTATTGTGTTTACGTTGTATATTTAACTATGGTGGACACCATATTAGTAATGAGCGTAATAAGTACTGTTGGGTGTCTACTTCAGTGATTTATTCAAATTAAATTACAATGGTACGATTTTTACTAGAGCCCAATGAATTTGCCACGGACCTCGGGGGCTACTCTCTAACGAAATCCGTAGTTTCGGGCTTAGTTGCGGGCGGGCGTATTCTACTCCGTATTACGAAGTAGAAAACTATACGAAGTAGAAAATGCCCGCCCGCAACTAAGCCCGAAACTACGGATTTCGTTAGAGAGTAGCCCCCCTCAAGTGGTATAGTTACGCCACTGCTACCGGTATATTTCAAGGGTTCCGTATCCGAAGGGAAATCAACGGAACCTTATTACACCGCTGTCCGCCCGTCCGGCCATCGGTCCGGCTGTCTGTCTGACTGTCTGCTTGTCAGAGGGACGTATATCATGAACCGTAATAAGCAGACAGTTTAAAATTTCACCGAGTTTGTATTTCTGCTGCCGCTATAACAACAAATACGTACATACAACGTGTTTTTGTCAGGTAGGTGTGCAGAACCCTTTGTGTGCGAGTGCTATACTCGCACTTTGCCGGTTTGTCATCTACACTAATATATAAAGCTGAAGAGTTTGTTTGCTTGAACGCGCTAATCTCAAGAACTACTGGTCCGATTTGAAAAATTCTTTCAGTGTTAGATAGCCCATTTATCGAGGAAGGCTATAGGCTATATATCATCACGCTAAGACCAATAGGAGCGGAGCAGTAATGAAAATTGTGACGCAACGAAGTTGCGCGGGTCAGCTAGTGACTAATATACCCGGCCATCATAACTGAAACATTAATAAAAATGCAGTCTCTCACATTTTTACGATAGCAGTAGTATAGTACGATGGTAGTAATCCCAATAACCGTTTTCATTTTAGATTTTCCGGGAACACATATGCTAAGCCGGATCCTGTTTTAAAATTGTCTGAAAATATCGGGAAAATGGTCAGAAAAAACCGGTTTTTGTGGAACATATCTAGCAAAGATAGATGGAAATATTTTTTTTTCTTGTCCTGCTTTTGTGTCAAGTGTTAGGCAAAGGCCTCCCCTACCTCCTTCCAAATCTCTCGGTTTTGAGCGATCTCTGGCCAAGTTTGTCCCGCAAACATGATGAGATCGTCACACCACCTTCGCCGCCTTCGAAATTTATATCGTCGTCGTCGAGGATATAAATAAACTTTATTATAAATAGTTATTAGTAAACCATTTTACAGTAACGTGCAAAAAAAATTTCTATGTGTACAATGGTGGTCTTATACCTGACAGCGATATCTATCTGACAGCTTTTTTGTATTAAGTATATATAAAAACTAGCTGACTCGGCAAACGTTGTTTTGCCATATTAATAAAAAAAAACCCACGACCTATTCTCAGACCTACCGAATAATATACACAAAAAATTTCATAAAAATCAGTCAAGCCGCTTCGGAGAAGATCGATAACAAACCCCGTGACACGAGATTATATTTATAGATAAATAGTAAGGGAATTGCGAAGTGAGCTGAAATACAATGTAAAAACTACTTTATTTTCCCATTCTCGTAAAGAAAATGATGGTATTCTAAAAAAATATAACTTTAACGCAAGAAAAACAATTTTCAATAAAATAAGGTTATACTCAACTGTTGTAAGGAAGTTCAGCTACTCTATGGGGTATACCCTATTAACAAAGCTTCATAAAATCTAAGAACGTCATTTATCGTTTGGCGCCAATTTTTTTTATTAAAATCCTGCTTAGTCCGTGGACATCAATCCGTGTCGGGGCCCATTCACGTCACGCGCTATTTCTTTTGTCTCCTCTCAAAAGGGGGAGGGCGATGGTACCAGGATCACAGAATAGTTAGGAGCAGAAGCTCAGCTCGGAACAACGAGCGGACACAGGGACACGCACGTTTAAAAGCTTACGTATGGCTGCCTCAAATTTTGTCAATCAATAATTTTGATTGTCGTTCGTGAAGCGTTTAACTGCCTCGTACCTAGTCTTAAATCACACTGCTGAGCGTCTCCTGGGTTCGATTCCCAGGCCTGGCAAAATGTTATTGGGTTTTTCCATTAGGTATTTCTCAGTAGCACACAGTAACACAGCATAATAAAGCCGTTGGTCCTGCGCTAAAACCTACAGACAGTTGTTCCGGGTCTGTCTGTTTGTAAAAATACCCACGATTCAGGAGAAATTCCTAGTGCGGGGCGTTTAATAAAAAAAAGCGCCGTGATTGATCACGGGTGTCTAAATCGGATCGTGAGTGTTATGTGAGAGCTGACCTTCTGCTCCTATATATTCTGTGACCAGAGGGTGAAGGAGGGGTAAGGAGGGACATTTTTACGACGTGCAAAGAAACATCCTCGCGCCCCGGGCTCGCATGTCGGGAATCACAATTGAATTCTTTTTTAATTTTTTTTTTTAATTTTTAGAATTGTGGACGCAGATTCATTGCCGTTATTGTTCTCTGGAGTGTAAGTTATTCTGTTTTAGTTGGAGAATGAAGCGTGATAATTTTCCTTAAAAAATTCAAGCATTTTTTAAATCACTGTTTTAGTTAAACTGCTTTTAGAATACTTCTAGAAAATACCCATCAATAACATTTACGTTGTTGTAGTGTGTTAATCTTTATTTCTTTTCGTAAGTAATTCTTAACTGCAAAAAGCAATTTTATTTACGACAAGATCACGTCACATGATTTTGTTCCCTTCAGTTGAATAACAGCCCTTTTTATGTTCTCGCGGGTTTAGGGAAATCCCTTTTTAGTGGTTTTCCACATCATAAAAGCAACCACGCAATATGAGCTTCAAGGAAAAGCGGTTGAGTTTGTGCAGTAGTAATCTCTCTCTTTCATAACCAACAATAAAGGGAAAATTTAAACTGTAAGCACATTATCCTCTTATATCTTTGAAATATTAATCTCTGGGGCTCAACACGCAGCAAAGTCGTTAATAATTTGAATATTCTAATAATTCAAATCCCCCAATAAAGATAAACTAAGGCGAAATCCTTGAAACAGTGGAACAGTAGATAGAATCCGCTGCGTATGACAGTTCATATTCTCAACGGCATTTCGGAACTCAATAAGGTATTTTCCTGAAGCAAAACTGTCGCGAAGTTATTTCAGTCACGGATTTACGGTTCCTTGGAGTAAGACAAACGGCTCGTAGCGTGTTCGCAAGCAAATTTTGTGGGGAACAGAGAAAAAAGGAAATCATTGCTACGTGCCGCGTTGATTTTAGACGTGCGCTCTTGGCGCGATGTCGCTGACAATTGAGGGACCGTGCATGACGGATGACGGGACGAGTTTGAATTTGGAATGTTTTGTTATGTTGATAGTTAGGCAACATTACGGCTGTATTCTCCGAAGAGGTTTTAGGACAGCCATATTTCCAGCCAGTTGTGTTATGTTTTGGTCAGTGAAATATATGTCGAGTACAATGTGAAATTGAATCTAGACTCTTGGCTACCGCTGAGAAATGTCCATGTGTTCCACGTTGCGTGAGACAGATAGTGGAAAGTGATAAGGTCGTCAGTTAAGGTTTTATTTATGTTAAATTTGTCTTGGTGTACAATCAAGTCATAAATCTCATGAATAAATGTTTGATAGAAAAGTTCGATGCAAAAATTAAATGCGGGATGCAGGTTTAGCAGTCGTGTTTATGACAACCAACCAACGCCACGGTATCTTACTCGAATTTAACTTTATTTTATAACCTTCCTTGTTTTTCATATCGTGTCACTCCTTAATAAATTGTGATGCTAATTCTGCACTAAGCCCATATACAAATCTTTAAATAGGTACCATGAATTGTGTATTATGATAGGTTATTCTATAGATAGTATTACATTTCTGCATCTATAGAACCTAAACCTAACCTATAATCCTTATATATAAAATTCTTCAGTTACTGAGTGAGTGAGTGACTGACAGACAACGCACAGCCGAAACTACTGATCGTAGAAAGCTGATATTTAGTATGGAGCTTCCCTAAAGTCCGTAAGGGAGCACTAAGAGAGGATTTTCCGAAATTCTTACGGGAACGGGAAAAACGAGATATGCGCGCATGAAGGCGAAAAGCTAGTAATATATAATTTTCGACACGAAAAGAAGAAGGTATTACATTGTATTACAGAAGCTAAACGCTAATTTTGACTACACCCACATAAAGTCACTACTAACCCGCAAGACAAGAATAATAAATGTCGAACAAATTCCCGCTAAACGAAAACAAAATCTAGACTGAAAGAAAAAGGTATTGTAATACAATTTGAAATTGATTAAATAAGCTTTTCTCTGGGGTAAGACGGTGTCACTCACAGACAATATTATTATAAAAGAAATGCCTCTACGTATAATTTTTTGTATAAATAATTTTATTTAATCAAGTTTTGGATGTCACAATGACATCGTTGCGAACGCGAACATCTTTCTACTCTCATTTGATTTGTTACTAGCTTATATTAAGTCCCACAGCTGGGCAAAGGTATCCCTTTTTTCTTTTTATCTCTATGTTTCATCTCTGGCCAAGTTTGAACATTTTTAACATTCCAATGTTCAAACTTGGCCAGAGGGACACATTCATAGTGCGTACAGCTAAGGAGTCAAACACAGAAACACAGACTCCAGCAGGGAATTCCCTGCTGGAGTCTGTGTTTCCTGATAGCTACAACCTGGGAGTCTTTAAGTCAAGAGTGAATAGGTTACTTCTAGGCAATCGTGCTCCATCTTCGACCACATCATCGCTTACCATCAAGTGAGATAGTGGTCAAACGCGTGCCTATCAATTAGTAAAAAAAAAGGTGACACGTCATGAAAGTTCATCTTCAAGATTTATTTTTTCAAGAATAGCTATTTAAGCGTGAAAATGTGGTGATCATTTTAAAGGGCATCTACATAATATGCCACTAATATGGTAAATACGGGTATAATGGACAAAATAATTCAAAACTAATCTATGAAGATCAACTTTTAGAGCATAAAAAAATGTAGCATTTCATGTGAATCGGTGATGTATCAGTCGGATGGGTTAAGATAATAAATATTAGTTCGCAAGCATGCAGACAAAACAGTTAGTACAGTAAGTTAGCCAACCTAAGCCATGAAATTAAAATGTTAAATTACGTTTCGGTGTGATAGACGGCCACTTTTTATTGAATAAACTCGTTAGGCGTTTGTTGGAAACAATTTTTTTCCGAAACGTTCAAATTACAATTTAATTTATTTTCCTTTGTCTTATTTTCTTTTTGTGATGGTAACAGGAAGTTGAGTAAAAACGTATAATGTCTAATTGTTTTTTCTTTTTTTACTTAATTAATTTGAAGGGAAAGAGGGAAACATAAAAAGTGATCGAGCTTTTAACGTTTTCGATTTATTTTGTTCAATTTATTTGGGGAGGGACAAAAACAAATGAAGTTCATATTTCATTCGGTTTTTGAAATAATTATGATTTTCGGATTTTATTGAAATTTAAAAGGTACTTTTTGAAATTCGAATTTGATTGCGCGTTTAGATAAGATTTTGACGCGCGATCGTAGTTGAAATCAGCCGCGGGGCGATCTAATCTGGTTTTACAGAACAGGAGGGTTGCTTCTTTTTGACAGTATTTGCTCATTTTAAGCAGGATTCGACTTCACTGACTTGCAAGTTTAGAAAAGTTGTTATCTGGAAATGCAATCAAATAAATATGTTGCTGCTGTTGTTAATTATAATGTTCTTTTTTTTAAAAAACCATTCTAGTTTTCCAAATCCACTACGTCGTTTCGTCGTGTTATTGTTGTTTCGTCGTATTATTGTCGTATCCTATTTACTTCCTGCTATCCTGCTTCCTACTAATATTATAAATGTAAAAGTTTGTGAGGATGGATGGATGTTTGTAACTCTTTCACATCAGAACGTCTGAAAGGATCTTAATGAAATTTGGCACAGAGGTAGATTATAGTGTAGAATATCCATAGGCCACTTTTTATTCCGGGATTATGTTCGCCGCTGGCAGAAGCTAGTAGTATATAACCAAAGACGGAATCAAGTGAACTTACTTCAGTAAATCACAATGTCTTGGAAGCCCTTCGAATTAAAAGTTGGCAATCTCAATCCCATGTCACGCGTAAATCGGCCAGACATCCAATTTGGAGCCGTTACGTGGTGGGAACACAGCGCAGCTGGAAAACAGTAGTATTGTTTTGGGACAAATGTCGTAGGAAATGTTCGGGTATGATTTGTGATAGTGCGTTGGTTACAAACTCAGTGTCACTGTGTCAAATAAATTTATTTGAGTTACATAAGTTTTCAATGTTGTTGGAAATAAGCTTAGGTATACTTAATTGTAAATATTATAATCTAATATTATGTAATAATTCATAATGAAGTGTTTAATGTAGCCCTAAAATTGACAGAAATGAGCAATACCTTTGTTCTTAATAGAGTACGACTCGGACTTGGCGGGTCTTTTCTCTCTTCTATATTTTTTATTTATACCCATTGCTGGTTAAAGAAATAAATACAACCCATACTTAGTTATCCAAGTTTTTACGATCAAATCCGGGTATTTATATAAACTTAAAATTATTCAATCTGTCAAAAATACTAACTGATTTATGGTTAAAAATAATATAAAAAATCATAAACGATTTGTCTTTATACAGTGTTGCATTACTGCTATTCTTTCACAGGGTGCGTGAAAAAATTGAAAATAAATTGATCGTGCGTAAGTCGCGCGTGAAGTGAGCGCAATCGCTTAGAAAGAACGCGATTATGTCACGGTGAGCGGCGAGCAGACGCGCGGGCGCTCAGGCGCTCGGCTCCTGGTTGTTGGGACGTTCACCCTAGCTTTGTAATCCGAAGGGGGATATGCACTGTTGATATCGTTTTAATATAGTTCTCGAATCGTAAAGTAAATACTCTGTAATTGTTTTACCTGGTTGATCTAGTGCTACGCTAATAAATAAATTATAGTAGATTATGCAACGAGGGGATAAAGCAGTGTCTTATGTCACGGGTGTTATATTTAATTCCGAACGCAATAAAGGATTCAGGAGTTAATACAAGGATCCTGAATGCAGTGAGGGATTCAAGCTAGCCCAAGGCAAATATACCTTTTTCTCCGAGGAGGATACTACTTTTCACACCTACTGCGAGAAAATTGTTCGCAAGTCATGAAGAAAGATGGGTTACCGTCGGTTTCAAAGTTGAGTTCCAAATTCAAATCACATTATTGGCCTTCGGGCAATAATATTGTGCTGAATTTCATTATGACCCACCGGGCAATAATGACTAACTTAGTTTGCATGACATATAATGTGATGTTTTGTGCAAGAGGTGTGAAAAATTCTTTATTGTTTTGTAAAAATGGAATTCTTTGGTTCCTGTACTAGATTTAAACTAAACGTAAATTATATTAAAGGAGCCAGTACAATCATCTGTTTATTTACATATTTTTTTTTGTATTAATATGAAGTTGATTTGTGTTTGTGTGATTTTGGAAAATGATGTTATATTTAGTTTCCCGGGTCGGGTCGTTGGGTTAGGTCGTTGGATTTTCCATGGTTTAGCTGCAGCCCTGAAATCATCAGTTTAGGGGAGTTTTTAATCTTTTGAAAATGGAAGAACATTAAGAAACTAAACCTAATTATAAAATAAATTTTGTATAATTTAAAACCCTTTGTGGGTCGTCCACACTAACAGACTTCCATAAACTTGTATAGAATTCTGTCTGTGCAACAAAGCAATGCAGACAAAATGTCGGTGTGATAGAATTTTTTATTCAGAGTTCAAAGTACCACTACTTAGATACTAATTTTTAAACAACCCAACCAAACCAAAATTCAAATTCCGAACCATAAACACCGCACCAACTGTCACCAACGAAATCAGCATTACTTTTTAAAAAGCGAAGGCGTCTAAATCGCTGGCTGTTCACATGGACACAGATTAAAAAAAGGTTATATTTGTTGGCTATCGACGACACCCGTCGCGGTGATTACGCGTCGTAATGGCGATAAATAATTACGGGACACGTGACGCGAGCGTAATTGGAGCCTATGCGTCGTAATACTCGTAATGTGCGCTTTTAATAGGAGCTCGTAGTGAGAGGGCAGGCAGAATTGGAAGCGGTGGTAATGAAGGAGCTATGGCGATAGCTGTCACTGGTTATTGTGGATAATGTATCATTATGTATAATGACTTGTCGCTGAATCGTTGGACATTTTTTGAACGGCTAGATAATGAGTTGTTTAGTATTCGGTCTTTAATCTGCCTTAACTTTTCCAAACTATGTTGGGCTCGGCTTCCAGTATAGGCGGATGCTGCTGAATACTAGTGAATGCCTGGTTGGACAAGGTTAGACACTACTGACCTTCACAACCTATTTACCAGGTAACAGGATACTTATTTGTTAGATTGTTTGTAATACTTTCGTACTTGTGACTGCTTGTACTGACTGAAAGATCAACAAATAAAAGCCGGGACGTGAGATTCCTTCCTGCGTTCGACCATTAAGGCCTGTTCAGACCTACGCGATATTCGTTACCTAGAGCGGTAACGATAAATGTCGCTCGGTTTCGCGGGGTATCCCGCCGGGTATTTTGTTTGGAGTTCCGCGGCTTAGGTTCGAACAGTAGGACTACCGCATACCCACTCGGATTTCGCTACCGCTCTAGGTAACGAATATCGCGTAGGTCTGAACAGGCCTTTATCTCACCTCATGGTGAGCGATGATGTGGTCGACGATGTAGCACATTTGCCTAGAAGTGACCTATTCATTCTTTACTTGAAGACATCTAGGATGTAGCTATCAGGAACGACATACTTCGGTCCACCACAATTCCACTTTAATAGATCTACACACACAGCTGCTGTCCCTTCGCTACTAGCTTCTTAAAAATTGTTCTCAATGTGAAGTTTTAAAACTAACCTCATTCAAAGCACATCATCATCATAATCATTATCATTATATCAGCCGAAAGACGGATAATGCTGGACATATGCCTTCCCAAGTGTCGCCACAATTACCGGTCCTGTGCGTCTCGCTACCATCGGCTACCCGCGACTCTAACTAGGTCAACAGTCCACCTGGTGGGAGGCCTTCCAACGCTGCGTCTTCCACTACGCGGTCGCCACTCCAGAAGTTTTCGGCCCCATCGACTATCTGTTCTGCGAAACAGAGAAATCCTATCTTATTTCGATCGCATTGCAATTATACTTTATACCCAACTGTGTACTCATAGGCCCGCTTCACCATATTAAATTCCCCACAAATTTCAGTGCAAGAGCACAGACAAAGTCGGCAGTATCTCTAATATAACAACACTGAAGCGAACTTACAGCAAAGTTATAATTAATTTATGCATTTAGTTCGTGTGTGCTAATATTCCTCTGTGACACCATTTTGTGGTGTTTATTGGGCCATGTTTAGCAATGTTTGTTGTCCGTGTGTGTGTTGAATTATTGTTTCAGAATAGTTATAATTAGAGATGAGCTTTTCAGGTTTTGAAATATTAATGTTCACGGATGTTTCGGCTATTGGCGGGTTTTGTAAAATGTTTTGTCGAATGGCGGTGAATTTGTTGGTAATAACAATACTGCAATCGACTATTCTGCAAAATCGGCCAAAGAGAAGTAACTTAATTGTTACGTCATTGATTCTTTTTTTATTTATTTATTTGGGACAAAAATCAGTTATACGTACACATTTACAAAAAAGTAGTTACAATATAATAGTCGAGAAAACGTATAACCCACACTATTGTCCATGAAGTGACATCGGAGTATGATGATAATGATTGATGGTCTATATTATGCCATTTCACATCATCATCATATCAGCGGAAAGACTATATTTAAAAACAATTGAACTGTTTAATATTTTATTGTTTTGTATATGAAAAGAAGAAGTAATCATAATATAAACTACCGTAACAAAAAAGTTTGCGATTTTTCAAAGTGATCGCAAACTTTTTTTGATGTGTGTACCTGAGATTGGCTGATTTTAAAATGAGAATCACGTCTAAACGGCCAGTTGTAATTTTTTGGAAAAAAATTATGTTACATTATATTATTTTCTTAATAATTGAAATATGAAAATTTTGAGTTTTATTCAACAGAGTGTAACTAATTTATAAAGTTATATCTAACACGGAAATAAAACGACAATCGGACCAAAACCGCCGGGCGTATTTTAATGAAATTTACACTATCTCAAAGACAATTTGGCTATCTACATTTTGATATACGGCTATTTTTTTTTTAAATAAGGCAAGTACAAAAAACTTCTGAATTTTGGGTCGCGCGGGTGTTAAACGAGTGCACGTTTTGTTCTATCAAGGTCGCTGGCGTAGAAGCATGTTCTGTCTATACAAGGTGTAAAATATGTTACGCAAAACTTGAAAAGGGGGCAACTTTTACAATGGGATCAACCTTGAAATCGCGAAAGAGAAAAATTTGCGGTCTATTACATTTTGTCGAGTTGTGCAAACATGGAGGGTAATGGTAGTTTCGCTTTTTGCGAATTCGTTTACCCATTGTAAAAGTGGTTCATAATAATGAGAACAGTGACCCCAATTAAGGTAGGAATATTAATTCCATATTGCCGCCATCTTCGATCGCTTTATTTTACATTCACACCTACCTATTTTCTTTTTACCCCGGCAAAAAACAAATCATCTCAATATCCCCACAAAACAATTTCTAAGCTATCATAACAAGTCGACGCACAACTTATTTCCAACAAAAGTGATTGATGTAACTTAGAAGACAGAGGACAAACATCGCAGCACTATGAGCGAGCTAAGTTCAATCGTTAGCACAACTTAGCGCAACTTAAACAAAGGATGCGCAAACTTGAGTAGTTAAAAGTTTTTTTTTTTGCGCAGGGAAGCGGATAGGTCGGAGTTAGTAGACTTTGTGTTGGGCTCGGGCTGTTGTGTTCGATATTTATTGGATTAAAAGACTATCTTATAAAACAAAGGCTGATATACGTTTCGGATTAAAAGGCTATCTTGTAAAATAACAGTGAGATAAATGTTTTCTGAATGTACACACCGCACCGGGGCAACATGGTATGGCGGTGGGGCAATATGGCTCATTCTCTCACAGAGAGCTGGTGCTCGTTGGGATACGAGCACCTCTCTGTGCTGTGCTATGGGCCAAGTTAGAAATAATTGGAATTCAATTTCTTAGTACTAGTTCTAGTTATAGTATCTATACAATATCACAATGTAAAGTAAGCAAGTTACATTATATACTAATTATCAGCAGTCTATAATAAATAGTAGTAGAGAAATATATTGGGGATATCCAATATTATGGCTGGGGCCAAATACGCAAGTAGGTTTCACCAGATATTTGGTTACCTTTTAGTAACCAAATATTGAGTATGCTGCTTAAAATAATGGATAAGTTTCAATAATTTAATTAACACACGAGTTACGAGTACGTTGTTCTGACATGATTTGATTTTGATTTCAATTTAATTTAAGTCTGGACATCTACATATTTATAAATTCTTATATTATTTTTATTTTATCAATGTTTCTTTATATTAATCAGACCTATTCTGACAATGATGAGAATGCCTGTAAGTGACTTGTTAACAGAGGATCCTCTCGAAAATTTTGTTAAAATGTTGATTTGTAAATAAGTCGTTGGTGTGCCTATATTAAATAAATAAATAAAGGGGGTGACGAAGATCGTCACTTAGAAGTACCTAACAACCCTACTATATTGCCAAATAAAGACAGGTTTTCAGGCAAACGTAGATTTTGATTTAATCTGAATCAGAAAATATTATCACAAAACTGACACACATAAAAATTATAAACCCACTAGTTTTTACCCGCGACTTCGACTCCGTTTTTCCCGTGCCCGTAAGAATTTCGGGAAATTTTCTCTTACCTACACTCCCTAAGGAACCTACATGCCAAATGTCAGCTTTTTACGACCAGTAGAAACTACTGGTCGTAAAAAGCTGTGCGTTGTCTGTCAGTCACTCAGTCAGTCAGTCACGGAATAGTTTTATATTACAACTTAAAATGCTTAATTCAGAAATCGAGGGTAAGTCCTAAAAGTCAATTTATAACGTATAAATAGTACATCCACAAAAATAGAAACACTCATGCAAAACTGCATCAATACAAATCCCTCTCTAAAAACCGTATTTCATCTACACGCAGGGTGCATGAAATTGTTGTATAATGAAACGGGCACCCGAGGGACGTCCCGGAATACAGGACGCGTTGTCACCGCGTTGATTGAATTTGTCACGCCAAAGAGTACATGCGTGACACTAGAAAATTTGCCGAAATGAAACATTTTTCACGGGGTCACAGATCACGGAACCATCGCGCTGGAATTTATTTGGAGTAATGAAATGGAACTAGCTCCCTTATTGCTGCAACTCCTGAAAGCCACAAAAAATAATTAGCTGCTATCTCTCGCCAAATCAATAAATCTTTTTGTTTTACTATATATAGCCATACGTTTGACCACTATCTCACCTAATGGTAAGCGATGATGCGGTGGAAGATGAACCACGTTTGCCTAGAAGCAACCTATTTACTCTTGTCTTGAAGACTCACAAGTTGTAGCTATCTGGAAACACAGACTCTGGCAGGGAATTCCACTCCTTAGCTGTACGCACTATGAATGTGTTCCCAAATCGTTTAGTGCATGTGGGTGGGATGTGTCTCGACGAGTCTCGGAGAAACTTTCAAGTGCCTTGGATATCGAAACGAAATTATTCGGAAAAGACCAGTGGAAAACTAAGAAAATCTTAATTGGTGGAAATAAAGATTTTTCCTTCAAGGTAGAAGGAAATTATGTGAAAAGGAGGGATGTAACGCATGCAACTAAATGTGGATGAATGGACAGGGAGAGGAAGGCCAACGAAAAGATGAATGGATTGTGTGAGGAGCGATATGAAAGAAAAGGGAGTTAGTGACAGCATGACGGCTGATAGGACCGAATGGAAGAAAAAAAACGTGTTGCGCCGACCCCAAGTAACATGGCATACTGGCAGGAAGATGATGATGAAAGGGAGTCAATACTCCGCCTTATAAGTCCCAGTTTAATAATTTAATAAACCAAAAATCGTGTTCTCGTAATGTGCACTAAGTTCAAGTTTTGATAATCAAAATCGTAGTAAGAATGATCACGAGCTGTCAAATCTATTAGTAGTTTATGACATTCACTGACACTCCAGTTTTGAATAGAATCTTTTGAGAATAGGTACTGTGGTAAACCTTCTTAGCAGCTTTATATAGCTGGCAGGGTCTGACAGCTTTGTAATTGCCGAAGGAAAATATAGAAGAATATTGAAATAATTAAGAATGTTAAAAGTAGTTTGGTTTTGGACGTGAGTCATGTATTAGCTTCTATCTAGGCAAGGACCCTTAATAATTATGTGATGAACCCAATCGTTTGATTTCTACTAGATGGTAAGTAGTGGCGCTGCGGAGGTAACCTGCGGCATCACAGTACCGTCTCAAGCGTTGGCCACCGAGGCATGTAGAGTAGAGTAGAGTAGGGACTCCATTCTCCGCACCTAGACTCTCATTTGGTCCGTTGTGCGTGGTTATCCTGGCTACGTTAGCCAGCCTAGCTCTGCCCAGAAGCACAGAAGTTTCCTGGGAGCCTCACAGGCTTCGCGGAGCGACCTCACCGTTCCGAGGATTTGTTGACGTTGGGTAGCCACAGCCTCGCATTCCAGGATGACGTGGGCGGCTGATTCTTCGGCGTCAAAGCAGCCCCTGCAGAGTGGGCTGTCTGTGGCGCCTATGTTGAAGAGATGTTTGTTTAGGGGGCAATGACCCGTAATTGTCCCTATAATTATTCTGAGGCTATTTCTACTCAAGCTGAGTAATCGTTTTGTTAGTCGCGGATTTAGACTTGGCACTGCCATTTTTGACTGTCTGCAGTCTGTAGCCTGTGACCATTTGTTGTTATGAAGTTCAATTGATCTCTGGCGGATCCATGAACGGAACTGCGAGAAAGGTAAGGGGAGAAGTGGGTACGGGCCTAGCACCACCATCTCGGAACCTCTCTTCGCAAGTTCGTCTGCGGCATCATTGCCTAGGGATCCACTGTGCCCCTTGATCCACTGGAGGGTGATTCTGTTAGACAGTGATATACTCTCCAGGGCGAGGTGACATTCGTAGATTAATTTACTGTTGGTTTGTTTGTTTCCTAGGGCTTTGAGCACAGCTAGGCTATCAGATACGAATCTTATTGCGTAGTCGTGTATCCCTAGACGCTTTACTGCTGTTGCGGCTTGTGTTATGGCGACACACTCGCATTGGAAAATAGAGCTGTGTTCGCCTAGTGGTAGGTGGAAGTTAAAGTTGAGGTCTAGGGAGTGTACACCAGCCCCTGAACCGTTTTGAGTTTTTGAGCCATCTGTATAGATGCGTACTTCATATACTCCTGACTGGTCCCTTTCTTCCTCTGTTGTTTGTATGCTATAATTTTTGTTGAACATAGGTTTATTCGGCGTCCTATCACACGGGGCAGCGATAAGAGGCTGGTACTCAATCGCCCGGTCCAGGATGCCAGCGTGTGGACTGGTGTGGTACTTGCCCCATATGCCTAAGTGCATAAGCCTGATAGCTGCTAGCGCCGCCTCCTGCTGTATGTACAAGTCGAGGGGAGTTAATTGAAGGGTTATTTCCATTGCTGCAGTTGGAGTTGTCCTCATACAGCCAGTGATAGCAGAACAGGCTAACCTTTGGAACCGCTGGAGCCTGGAGACGGTGGTCGAAAGTTCGGTTCTCGGCCACCAAACCAAGGCGCCATAGGTCAGCATTGGTCTGATCACAGCTGTGTAAAGCCACAGCGTGATCTTTGGAGACAGCCCCCAGGTTTTTCCTAACATTTTTTTGCATTGGTAAAGTGCGATTGTGCTTTTGTTGAGTTTGTATTCAAGATGCTTATTCCAGAGCAATTTGCTATCAAGAATCACTCCTAAGTACTTGATTTCATCTTTAAGTGTTAGTTCGGTGTTGAATATTTTTGGGAGTTTATGAGGTCCAAGGACTCTTTTGTTGGTGAACATTATTAATTCTGTTTTGGTGGGGTTCACCGATAGTTCGTGTTTTGCACACCAATTCTCGATTATTTTAAAGGCTTTCCTCATGAGGTCACATAAGACGCCTTCAAAGTTCCCCGTGATTAAAATTGCTATGTCATCTGCATAACCCACCGCGAACAGACTGCCAGCGTTGAGCTCTGTGATGAGCTCATTAGCGACTAGGTTCCACAGTAATGGTGACAGCACCCCACCCTGTGGGCAGCCCCTACTAACAATACCTCGCGTGGTGGTGTTGACAGTAAATTGAATAGCGCGTTGTTTTAGCATATTGTGTATCCATTCTATAAGCGTAGGCGCCACACCATGCATAGCTAGTGCCTGGCTGATGCTGGCGAAATTAGTTTTGTCAAAGGCACCCTCTATATCAATGAAGGCGCCCAGTGTTGGGTTTTTGACTTTGAGACCATTACCTATGCGTGTGACCACGCAGTGGAGTGCGGACTCAGTTGATTTGCCTTCGCAGTAGGCGTGTTGGTTAGGGTGTAAAGGTCTAAGTAGCGAAATTTGATTCCTAATCGTTCTGTCCCCCAGTCTTTCCAGTGTTTTCAGGAAAAACGAGGTTAGGCTGATGGGTCTGAAGGATTTGGGTTGAGTGTAATCGCTCTTACCGGGTTTCGGAATAAAAATTATTTTTACTTCGCGCCATGTCAAAGGGATGTAGCGGTGAGCCAGACAGGCACGGAAAACCTTGACAAGGTATTCAGCTAGCGAGTCTCCGCTCCATCTGAGCAGAGCCGGGAAGATACCATCCAGCCCTGCCGCCTTGAAAGGTAAGAAGGTGTTGATTGCCCATGTTATTTTATCCTTGTCTATAACCTCTGAAGCCACCTCCCAATCCAGGCTACTCGTGGCCCTATCCCTATGCGGTTCCCAGCTTTGTTGGGTCGCAATCCGGCAGCCCGGGAAGTGGGTGGTGAGAAGTAATTCGCTGGTTTCCGCATCGTTAGTTGTATAGGTGTTGTCTGGTTTTTTAAGGCATCCTATTGAGAGGTCCGTCTCGGCGGCGAGACAGGTTTTGACCCTCATTGCCTGGTTGCTATTCTCAATGTTGGTGCAGAAACGCCTCCAGCCGTTCTTTCCTCTGAGGCGTATTAGTTTTTTGTAAGTTCTACGGGTTTCTATATATCGGTCCCAGTCTCCTGGCGACCGTGTGTTCATAGCCCTGTTGAACAGTCTTCTCAGCCTGTGTCGGTGTCTTTCTAGTTCCGGACCCCACCAGGACTGCCTTGCACCCTGCCTTGGTACAGTGAGTGGACAAGACTGCTCATAGCTAGTTAAAAGGATTGATGTGAGGTTGTTTACATGTTCGTCTATGTTGGTTATGGGAATTTCATCTGGAAGGGAGGGTAACTTACTAAGCTCTGCCTTGACCAGCCTGATGAACTTGGATTGATCTGTGTTACGAGGTGTTCTCCTCGGTTGTGGCTTTGGTAGATTGAAATTGATGGTATAACGGATCCATCTATGGTCAGAACATGATAGTTCACTGGACACATGCCAGTCCTGGATGGAGTTGGATATACCTATGGTTGCTAACGTTAGGTCTATTATTGTTTGTGATCGTGTGTTTATGAAAGTTGGTTCTGAACCTTTGTTGAGTAATACAAGATTATTGCTAAGAATAAAGTCAAGCATTGCCTCACCTCGGTTGTTGGTTTTGACATTACCCCACAGCGTGTGATGCGCGTTGGAGTCAGTTGCGATGATGAGTTCCAGTTTCTCCCTTTCACAGTACTCCACCAGCGAGACGAGCTCTGGTAGAGGCACGTCTTCGTCGCCTGGCAGGTAGGCCGAGGCGAGGACGATGTCCGGGAGATCCTGTACTGTTCTGGAAAGCCTTGTTGCTGTCAGGTCTCTTGAACAGAATTCGTTGATTAATAGGTTAGGTACATGTTTTGGGATAAAAATGCAGGTTCGTGGGTTGCTTACGGAGGTGTCTAGCAGCAACTTACCTCCGGTGTTCGCAAGACCACATATTCTGCCCCCCCTAATCCACGGCTCTTGGATAAGGGCGATGGTCTTTTGGTGTTGGTTCTCCAGCTCTCTGCGCAAGGTAGCCGACGCAGTTTGGCTGTGCTGGAGGTTGGTCTGCAGGATCCTAGTTGTCCCGCATGGGAGAAGAGCAGAGGCTGCTGTCATCGTCCTCTCTCTCCTCCCCTGCCGGAAAGCAGTCCTCGTCCGAAAGTAGTCCGGGTGAGGACAGATCCCGTGTTGGTTCCTCGTTGATTAGCTCCTCCATCTCGACCGGGGAAGAAGCCCGCCCCTCCACCTCCTCAACGGTCTCCATCGCGGGTGGCGATGGGGACCGCCCAGGCGGCGGCGGCTTATCAAGCTCCGGCCCCGGTGCGACGGGAGCTGCTTTGTTCGAAAGGGTAGCGACCTCCCCACTGGCAACACCCTCCTCCAGGAAGCGGATGTAGATGCTACCCATGAGGTAGTACACGCGCCTGTTCTGTTCTTTAATTGTTTTAACCATAGACTCTGGCACACGGAAGAAGAGACAGGTACCCGGGGGCTCCTGTCTCGTCCTCTCGTGCGTCAGGGTCCAGGTGTTTATTAAGAGGTTGGGATTCTGGCGGGTAAGAAGTTTGATCAGTGCCGGAGTGTCCTCTGTGTTCTCCGGCACAAATAACATACACAGCGCCTTCTTTGGTATTTCAGCTTGGGGCCACCGAGGCATCTTGATAGTCTGTGCACAGGCCATTCTATCTAGGGATGTCTGTCAAATTTTTTGGCGTTCTATAATTGAAGGCTCGAATTGTAGTATGTTACAGAACTCTTGTTGGTTTCGATGAACGTTTTTTTTTGTTGTTTTGGGAATTGCATGGTTGGTTTTTTCGGCTGAAAGAAAAGAACCCGTGCATTTGTTGAGTATTTGTCTTGTTTTTGTGGAGTATGAGAAAAAAAAATAGTTGAGGTGTCTGCTCATTGCTTTGAACAGTGTTATAGTAGACTAGCTTTTGCCCGCGACTTCGTACGCGCATATCCCGTTTTTCCCGTTCCCGTGGGAATTTCGGGAAATCCTCCCCTACACTCCTCAAGGAATCCAAGCTTCAGCTTCCTTCGAACAGTAGTTTCGGCTGTGCGTTGTCTGTCAGTCACTCAATCAGTCAGTAACGGAAGAATTTTATATATTAGGATATGCACCGAGGGTATAAATCAGTGTCTTATGTCACGCGTGTCATATTGAATCCCGAAACTAATGAAGGATTCGAAAGTTAACTCCCGAGCAAAGCGAGGGAGTTTAGAGTTTAACTCGTGAGCGAAGCGAGGGAGTTAAGACAAGAATCCTGAATGCAACGAAGGATTCTGGCTAGCCCAAGACAAACACACCTTTATCCCTGAAAAGTAAACGCTACTTTTCACATCTACTGGGAGAAAATTGTTCGCAAGTCATGTAGAGAGGTGACTCGCCGCGAGCGGTTCCCGTCGGCATCCGTTCTCAAGTTGAATTCCAAATTCAAATCACATTATTGACCACCGGGCAACAATATTGCACTGAATTTCATTACAAACCGCCGAGCAATATTATATACTTTAGGTTGAATTTGCATGAAATATAATCTGATGTTTTCGTGCAGGTGGTGTGAAAAAGCTTTTAAGTTTAAATATTCAACATTATAGCGGATGTATCCAAACTTCTCCCTGGTCGTATGGGTCGAGGTAAGGCTCCTGAACGTTACAGTCCCTAGTGCGTATCCGAACGCACTGTCACTCATGCGCTTTGCGCCGACCTATAACAGCAGAGCTGTCAGAATTCTAGCCACTGATTGGCTGCTGGTTATGTTGGTAGAATATTATTAGTTTTAGTATGTTGTCATACAGAAGTATGGCGGAGATTGGTAATTTTGGCTTGAAGGTCGTCACAGTGTATCAGTTATATTTTACGAATTATTAAAGTTTATGCCAATAACAAAACCCTTTTCACTCTATCTGACTCAACCCGACTACCACATGCTATTTTGAATATTTTGTGAGTAGTATTTTTTTTTGTGTCAGGACCGGTTCCATGATGTTAGGAAGGCCGAAAGCGTTAGATAGGTCCAATGGCTTTTTTACTGATAGTTCATCTTCTTTTCTATTCGATGGTGACCCTTAAATGTTTTTTGCCCAATAGGTGGCCACGTTTACAGCGGCATCAGTGGCGTTCATCGGGTCCTCAATGGTGCAGGGCACTTGGGACATTCCAACAAGTGAGCCATATTTTGAACGGGGGCTCCACACTCACACTTAGCTTCAAGCAGATCAATGAAACCCCATTTTGCCAAGTTGTATTTGTAGCGGCCTACTTGGGTGCGCAAACGATTGAGCAAATGACAGTTTAAATCAAACCACTCTCTAAACGACAGAAATCACACGACAAATATTGTTTTCGTGCGTATTATATATACAACACACAAAAAATACAATGTCACAAAAATATGATTTTTCTGCGACAATATCTGAATCTGTTGTGTCCTGTCCTGTCACAAACCATGGTTACTCGTTTCACCCAATTCTGTGCAACACTGTGGAAACAACTGGAAACTTGTCAGTTTTCCTGTCCGCTCATATTGGACGGACTATAGACAGCTTAATATTTACAGCGCTATGTCATGTCGGGACTATGAATATGAATTGCACTGTAACAATCCGGGACGAGTATAACGTTTTTGGTATTTTTATTTGGTTACGTATGGCGTAACCAATTAGGTGATTGGACTAAATTGTTATTTATAAAAAGAAAGAAAAATTTTTATTTGGGTTTTGGGTTTACATGTTTGTTTGTTTGTTTTGGTTTTTTTTTATCGAGAAGTAGAGACATGCTTCGCAAAAGATTGAAAAAGAAATGGTCTCCCACTGAACAAAAATGTAAGATTCTGATTAAGGGTCTGGTGTCCTGGCTGACAAGTATTGAAAAGTGTTAGTAGAGTCATCAGTCTCCCACAAGTTGTACATAAGTATTTACATATGTACATGTACACCTTCGTAAATTAACTTCTGTAATTTGTGGTAAGATAATAAATGATTACATCATAGCTTACCACACTTGTTATTACTCCTGAAATCTGAAGGAGTCCATTAGATGTGAAAAGCAAAGGATCGGTCGATGTGTCTTTCGGATGTAATAATGACTCAGTCTAAAACAAAACTACAACACGATTTTGTCATATGGGTGTAGCATCAATGCCGTTACAAGAAAAACCAACGGAGCAAATCTAGATCGCAACAAAAAGAACCGCGACGCCATTTATCCTACTAGCAGCGAACTACTACGTTTAATCCTGCCTCGTGCAAGCAGAGTTTACTGTGCGATTTGAACATATACATCAGCCCGAAGATTAATTATCGGGCAGTTGCCCACACCGGACACAACAACCGTCCGGTCGAAGGATCCTCCCTTTACAACGGAGGTTTGCGGGACTTTACTCTCTGTTCCGCATACCTCTAAATGGGCATTACTCGCCATAAAATTTTGTTAAACTACTTATGTTTTGACAATTCTACACTCGAAGTAACTTGAAAAAATAAGCTTTTGTGAGTGAGTTCGAGCGAAACTGAAGGGTACAGGTGAAAATCAAAGGATTGTCAAATAAAATACATTTGAATTTTATTTTTTTTATAGGTTTAAATAATAAGTAGGCTTCTCTGTACTTAAAGATAATAATCTAAGATAATGTGAGGTAAACTTGAGCTCCTAATAGTCTTATTTTAATCTTAGATTAAATACGTAAAAGTAAGTCACTTTGAAAAAGTGAAATGTAAATAACACAAAGACTGATTTTTGTGACATCTAAGAAAGAAAGAAAGAAAAAGCGTTTATACATCTCTTGTTTTGCCCCTACCCTTCAAGTGATAAGTCAGTTAAGATGGTAGTCTTGTCATACAAGGTACAAATCCCCAAAGTACCAACAAACTACATACACGACCAATCCGATCCGTATCAACAAAGACGCACCTACTGAAACTAACACTGAATTCAAATTCATTCAGCAGGTAGTAGGTAGTTCTCGTAAGTGAGTTATTAAACTAAGTCTGATATATACTAATGAAGTACAGGCGGGCGGTGACATTGTGCAAGTTCGACAGATGTCTTGGACGGCGGTACAAGTTTGTACCTAGACTTAGCCGGTGGTCCCTCGAACACTACTTGTGGACCGGGAGCTGGGATTGAATTTTCGAATTTGAAAGCATTTGAAATTCAAACTGTTTCAAGTAGGCATTGAAATGTCATTTTTTTTAAGGTGCTGGTGTGACACCCCTGTGCCCCGGAAAGCACGTAAATCGGTTGGTCTTTCGCCTCATCTCTACCTGGTCGTGCCGGATTGCTGTGTCATCGGACTCTCAAAGTAAAGGAAGAGAGAGAACATCTGCATTTTCGCACACACTCGTGCACTAGAACTCTTTAATCCGACACCCTATACCTCGAAATGTCGCAACACCTGGGGCCTATATAATAAGGCAGTTGTCTTACCGCCGGCAAGGAAGCGATTAGCTATCGACTATTTTCATTTGTTCGCTGAAGAAAGGGACAAAAGATATAGATCTCGTATGAGTAAGAGAGACACATACATTCACAGTCGATAGCTGGCTGTTCACATTGTCGGCGAGCGGCTCTTACCACAAGTTGATCACAGCTACAAGAGCTATCAAAGATTAGACTCGCTCAGCGACACTTGCTTGGCGATCAGAACTCACCAATCAGCAGTAATATCTACCTACAGTGCGGGCCGGAGCGAGTATTGCGAGTCATCACCCGCCGCACAAAAGCACTCGCTTAAAAACGAGCTTCAAAACTATCGACACTTTTCACTCGCTGCTCGCCAACTCGATTCGAGTTTCAAGCTTTACTCGCTACTCGCTGATCGCCGGCGGTGAGACAATTGCCAACTGACTGGTGAGAAGTGACAGTCAGAGTTTTTTTCTACTCATTTTCAAATTTCGTTCGCATTTGCATGTCAGTCGCAATCTGTCAAAAATGTATGGAAATTAAGGCTTTTTTGACAGTTTGTGAATGCAAACGTTGCTTAAAAGTTAGTAGAATTTTATTGGCTCTCAGACTGATTCTGACAATTCGATGATTTTGTATATATTTATTTCATACATTATCTGCTTTATTAAATAACACATCAAGATGTTATGTCAGTTTGTGACAAATTTGTCGCCTTGTCTGTTTTTTAACCGACTTCTAAAAAAGAAGGTGGTTTTCTATTCGACAGCGTACATATATATTTTTTTATGTGTGTTCGCGGATAACTTCGTCGTTTATGATCCGATTTCAATGAATCTTTTTTATATGAAAGGGTATGCTTCCGAGATGGTCCCATTGCCACCATGTCAGGATCTGATGATGGAAACCCTGAGAAATTGAGGGCAACTCTTGAAAATTGTAGGCACGTATCTGGTAAAAACCTAATATTCGTGTGTATATCGGGTGATACTACAAAACAATGAAGGTTTGGATCAGACCTGATGATGGAAATGACAGAGAGTCAACGGAACTCCTCATCGGTATGTAGGAACTACTAAGTGTTTGGGCTTATTTCATTCGTATTGACGAGACCTTTACACCGAAAGCACTTAGTAAGTTTTATTTTCATAACATAACATCACGCCGGTACGCTGTGAATGGGTACGCAGCACAGTGTGTTATTTTGCCTTAGTTGCGGACATGCTCGTTTTATGTGTGTTTTGGAAAGCTGACAATCTAACTAAACTCTTATTAAAACTCCGCCGGCTCTAACTAATATAGTTTAAGAGAAATTAATAAAATCGAGAAAAATGCTTAAAAACCATAGAAACACAATATCTCGTTTTTGGATCCAAATTTTACACTAAATGTTTTTATGAGTGATAGGAATTCACTATAGGAACCATTTTTTTCTTGAAAAGTTTAAAAATCTTGCTCACACAGGTCAGAATAATTTTTTTTCTATGATTTTGTCAATATTTTTTTTCCCGCGAATCTCTTCATGGTCGCGTTTTTTTTTAATACTTAAATGTTGATCGCTATAATAACTATTGCCACAAAAAAAATCAGTTCCGACAAAGTGAAGATTTAGGAAATATTGAATTTTAAAATTTTGTGCTAGGGTTGTCAACCAAACATGTGTGCAACATACAATACTTCGTTCATGCAAACATTACTCATAGTGATTAATATTTTTGACTCAGGTTTTATTTAGCAATTGCCGGTTTAAATTGTGACGTGCATAGTTTACGTAGTTTAAGTTTATACGGAGAAATAGTGCAGAAAGTTGAAGTCAATATTAAAAATATATTAACAGTTGAATTCGATCACTACTCTTGTTTTGTGATCTATCTTGGATGAAGGATATTATGTGGGATTGGGAAGGGGTCCGCCCTCGTTAGGCAAGCTAAACCCCAATTCCTATACATAATATCTGGAGAAGCGGAGGTGAGGTGTCATGGAGCCGTCAAAGACCCATGGCACTGTTTTGCCTCAGCAGGCGCTGACCCGTCCTGCTGGGGGATGTCCGTCTGGGCCCCGACCAGAGGACTTAATGCAAGGGGGGCATGAAGGAGCCAACCTTCATGCTGGTCAGCGAGTGGCAACTATTACCGACGACCTTAGCCTGAATATGGATCCGAATAAACTTACAAAACTGAAGATTTATAATGTTTTGGTTGAAAAGGCCCAACAATATGGGTCAAAACAAAGACCGGGTGACCTTGAAACCAACGAACGGACAATGATTATTTTAAATGCATTGTATCCAACAGGTATTCCTAGCAATCTAGATGTACAAAATAAAGGTCTTAAAGAATTTATTTCTAAATTTATTTGAAACGGTTTAGTAAAAATAATGAGAAATGGCTTGCTACAATTTTTTATGTAAAAATACCAACCAGAATAGAACAAAGAACTATAGAATTAAATAAAAATATTGATTGTTTAAGACCTCAAGAACCAGAACCATCAGGTATGGGTTCTGTAAGCGATATGCTGCTTACAGAACCGATACCTGAAACTTCATATGAAGCTCCATCAACTTCAAATATATTTAGTAACCGCCAAGACGAATCGGTACCCGGAACATCTAATGAAACTCCATCTGCTTCGAATGAAAAGAGCTCCCGTTAAATGCGTCGTGTTCGAAAGAGTTTCGAAGAGTCGCTTCAAGATCAGCCGCAGTCAAAAATAATTAAAATGATGTCGAAAATAGTAACTGACGAAATCGGCGGGGAAACACTTAACAAAAGCTCTGCTCAAGGATTAGAGTTCATAATCAATGAGTGTCTGAAAAGTCCAACTCGTCCTAAAAAAATTGCGACAGCCATTAAAGCTAAAACCGAACCCAAACCCTATACCCCTGATGAAGCCCTTTCTTTCGTAAGTGATAGAAAACTAACTGTAGAAGATTACACTATCATACAGAAAGATTTGAAAGACAGAGGATTTTTAGCTTATCCTCCATATTATAAATAACAAATAGCAAAAAATGTTATCCTGAAGAAGAAATAGTTGTTACTGAAAGGGAAGCAAGTGTCTCACTTCACAGTTTATTACTACACACATTCCGCCGAATCTTAAAATTATGTACGGAAAAAAAATCACAATATTACAAACAAAATCAGAAAAACGTAGTATTGTACATTTGAGGGTTCTTGGGGATTCGATGGCAGTACAGGACAGTCTTTTTACAAACAAAAGTCTTTAGATAGTGATAACGAAAATAAAAATTGTTTATTTACAACAACGTATATCCCTTTACGATTAAAAACGAATGACGGCTTTGTGTTGTGGTCTAACCCAACAACAACAATTTCACAATTACGTTGCGCTTGTTGTGGAGCTACAGCAACTGAGTTTAATAAGTTAGATGTTGTCACGAACAAACCCGTAAATCCAGAAGCTTTACGTTATGGATTAAGTCCCTTACATGCCTGGATAAGAACTTTTGAGTTTTTACTGCACTTGGGGTACAAAAACGACCCAGCAGTTATGAAGTGGAGGGTTACTAAAAAATCACCGGAAGCCACAATTGTAGAGGAGCGGAAAAAAAATATACAGACTGAAATAAGAGACAAAATGTCACTTTTGGTTCGTCCAAATTCGGGACTCTCAGATCAACATCGGAAAACCTTTGCAGATATCTTAGGTATAGAGACGTGGCTGGTGGATGACCTGCATACTATCTTAGTAGTGCTGTCGAGTGGTTTAATAAAAGATTCTGTAAAATTTGACTTTTTTTTTGTAAATCTCTAGCTGCGAATTATGTGGAAAAATACAATTGGTTTTATATGTCAGTCACTATGCACAAAATATTAATGCATGGCCGGCAAATTATAGACGTCAGCACGTTACCCATAGGTATGTTATCAGAGCAAGCAGGTGAGTCAAGAAATAAATACTGGCGTTAAGATCGACAACACCATACCCGGAAATTAGACAGAAAAACCACAATTTTAGATTTATTTAACCGTGCATTAGAGTCATCCGATCCTTATATATCCTCAATAACATATAATACACGTCATAGACATAAAAAATCATTGCCATTACCAAAATCAGCGCTTCAACTCTTAAGCGTAACAACAGACAATGTTCACTACAGCCAACTAGATTCTGTAGGGCTTGAAGCAAATTATATCACGCTGACGACTGACGAAATTCTTATTCAATCCGATGGCGAGGATATGTCATAAGCATGTAGTATTGGCTAGCAGAATGATTTAATCGATTGAACTAATCAATTTAAATATTAACTATAACTACTTTGTGACAACCCTATTTCCATAGAAATTTTAAAAATACTTAGAAACGCAATATCTCTGAGATCTCGCTAGATACATATTTAGAATTTTCTCAAGTTGAAGGTACTATACGTAAATATATTATGCAATAAAAAAAAACGCGACCCGTAAATAGCTAATTTTATATATTTTTTTTTCGTTTATTAACAAAATATTTATTAATTCTCGTTCCTGTGATGTTAGAGACTTGAAATTTTTACACAGTATATATTTCAAACCAACAATTAACTTGTATTTTACAAGAGACTGACATTTGCTTTATTCAAGAAATACAGACAAAAAACTTTTTCAAGAAGGTCAGTGACCTTTCACTAAAATATTTATATCTCCTAAATGAAGTGAAATATCAAAACGGGTATTTTTTGGAATGCTTAATTAAGGTGTAATCTATAAAGATAAAAAATAAAACTGGCATGTCCGCAACTAAGGCAAAATAACACACTGTGCGCAGGTACCACTAAAAAGCGAAAAATAAAAATCTTTTTAACAAATAATGTAACCGACTTCCAAAACAAAACACTACAAAGTCGGTGTTTTTGGTTATTTCGTTTTTTGACACCGACTTCCGAAATTAAAGTTATTTTATACTTTGTAGTGTTTTGTTTTGGAAGTCGGTTACATTTTTTGTAAAAAAGTTTTTTAAACAGCGGATCTAAAAAGGCTAATTTAGCAGAATCAGAAAGCACATCACGCTACCCTTCACTGTCAAATGTTCCCAATCAACATTGAACCTAGTGCGTTAGCGATAAAGATGAAAAGGAAATTTGACAGATTGCTGTGTGGTTAATATTATGATTTTAATATGATTCTCCTAAAGTGGCCTTTTTAGAGCCGCAGGCCCTGGACTTTCTTACCTGATGATTTCTTATGTAAATAGCCGAACATTTCCCAGTGTGTATTGCTATTGCAGCCTTTAATTTTTGGCATACAAGATGCCATTGTTTTGGTATATGTATCGGGACCCTTTTTGTGCGAGCCCGACTCGCACTTAGCCTTTATGTTTAGCTATTTAATAGAAAATTATATTGAATACAGTTCCAAGCTCCCGAACTAACCTTTCAAAACGCGAAAGTGCGACGGTCGCCAGCAGTTGTATTATGCACACGCCAACCCCTCCAGCCCCCGGCGATAAACTGCTCGACACGTACCCCTTGTACAAGTTTCGATTGGATATTGGTTTTAGTTCAGAATATTATGTTGTAATGTTGGTAGTTCTGAAATTATGCCTGCCCAATAAGTTTAGTCGGGATAAGGAGATACATGCTAAGTTGGAAGACGGTTCTGGCTTGAAGTATAGTTCGTGTGTCTGGCAGGTCTGTTTTGAGAAAGCTCAGTTTTTGGAACGAAGTTCCTTATCGCGCGTTGCGAAAGGGAGCTAGACGGAAAAAAATAAGACCACAAGTTGTAACGACACTTTTTTTTTTATAGTTTTAAGCCGTGTGGCGTGCGCGTGTTTCTCTGTCTCTCTCTCTCTGCCTCTCTCTCTCTCTCATAGAAACCAAGCCAATTATGACTAAAATTGAGCCTACTGATTAAGTTTACATTACATTATATTTGTTAATAATAAAAAAAAAAATATTATTATAACTTAAAAAAAATAAAATTTTATTACAATGCCTTCACTAATTAATCGAAAGGAACTTCGTTCCATCCGGATGCTCCTTGACACCTTGATTTTTTTGCTCCTATTGTGTACGTGTTGAAAAACGTTTGTTGATACACGTGGGCATTTGTGATTGCCACCTAAACACACAATCAATGAAACACTCACACACCCACACACCCACATATTCACCCATACTACACACCTACTCACATTCGTCTCGCATACTCAACCTAGATATAAATTAAAAAAAAATTACAACTGTAAATGTCGTTTTAATACCTTACTTTATTCTATCAATGCGCTTAAATAGGGTGGAATTTTGTAATGCCACCTGAAGGGAAAGTACTCTTATTAATACACAGAAAATTATACTCAAAGAAAGATTCCTTTATATTTGAAACTGAAGAAAACTGCATTCAAAGATTTTGGAAAAAACGTTTGCCACACCCGGGAATCGAACCGACTAAATCTTTAAAAATTACATCCTGTACTTTTATTGCACCGATCGTTAGGGTCAATTATAAGGATGAAATCTCTCTAGCTAACTTGATAAATGAAATAAAAGGAAAACCATGAAATGTTGACTTATAAATTTAATGGCTCAACTTAAAGCACTTTTACTCAAAGATCCACCTGTATCCTTATGTTAGTAATTAATAATTATCATAGACGTCATTTATCCATTAAAATGACGAATTGCTATTTAGATAAAACGATCGCAATTTGCTGTTTTTAATGCAGACTTCTTTCTTAGATGCGACATCTGCGTGTGTTGTTTGAATATGGTTTAATTTGATTTGTTTGATTTGTTTAATTTGATGTAGTTTAATTATGGAATGCTACATTTGAAAATAGATTGTCATTTGTTATTCACCTTTGATTGTTTTTACAAATCATTTTATGTTTGTCTCACGGTAAAAATGGCTCATCAAGAACAATTTGATTTAATGGAAGCTTATTTTTTAAAATAAAAAAGATATGAATCTAGCTTTTTTCTAGGTTCGTGTTGAAAATAGTGGTAGAAAATTTAAATAATTCTGGTATTTTCAAAAAGTGACGGCAAACTCTTCAGCAGAACTATTTCGATTTTGATCCAAATGTTTTAACATACTTTGAATCATTGCCGAGGGCTTCAAGAAGAGATGCTGCCGAAGTAATTGGAAAAACCCACGCTCGTGTACTTAAAGTGCTGAAAAAGTATAAGTATAAATGTTACCGTGATGGTCGGTTGGTGCAAAAATTGCATCTTGGGGATTGTGAGACACGATTACAATTTTGTCAAAACATGCTAAGAGAAATTGACCGTAACCCTAATTGTTTGAGTTACATTGTGCGGTCTTTTTATCGCAACGCGACCGTGCTAAGATCTCTAGATAACTAATAAAAATATTTTCCTTTAGGCTTGTGGCCTCGCCTTAATGTTAATCTTCTACAACTGACCATGAATACGAACAATACACCACATCTTATGGGAGTGTATTCTTTGACAAACTGAACGCAATATTATGTTAAATAGTATTCAGTACGTCTACCATGAGTTTTATCAATCTATACTCGCTAGCGACTGTAGTTAAAAAACTGTATGAAAACTTTGAAAAACATGTTTCTAATTTATTTGTTTAGTTGTTAACTAACAAGCAAGCTTTGTTACAAGTAAAACTTTAGTTATTGAGTGTATTCTTTGGCAAACTGAACGCAATATTATGTTAAATAGTATTCAGGTTACATCAGTACGTCTACCATGAGTTTTATCAATCTATACTCGCTAGCGACTGTAGTTAAAAAAATGTATGAAAACCTTTTAAAAACAAGTTTATTATTTACTTTTTTAGTTGTTAACTAAAGTTTTACTTGCAACTTAATTGTTTGTTAGTTAACAACTTAAACAAATAAATTAGAAACTTCTTTTTTAAAAGTTTTCATAAAAAATTTTAACTACAGTCACAAGCGTGTGTAGTTTGAAAAAACTTATGGTAGACAAACTGGAGTAGTTTACTACACAAACCTTGTAGAAACCAGAACAAATTTCCGTGCATTCAAGTGATTTTGCCATACCTATTACTGGGATCAAAAGTAGCTCACAATTTAGGACCCGTCAGTTTTAGTGTTAATATATAATCCGTGGTGCTTGGCAACTGGGCTTAACCCAGTTGTATATGTCCCTTGGTGCCTATTGGCCTAGATCTATTCTGTCTCCTGCTTGATAAGGAGGGAAGTGGAAATTATATATGACGAAACAAACTTCAGCAATAACGGCATGTACAATCGCCACAATAACCACTATTGGTCTCGAGTTAATCCTGTTCGTGTTCATGAAACTAACGGTCAAGTAAGATTTTCTTTCAACGTTTGGTGCGGAATTATGAGAAAAATGGTTGTGTTAGTCCTCGTGTACGAAGGTCATTTAAACACTGTCACGAATCTTGAAATACTGGATTTCTTAAGAAATTACTTAAATGGTTTCCCCGAGGAAGAGCGAAACCAAATAATTCTACAGCAAGATGATGCTGGTGCATAACAGCAGAATCACTACTACCTACATTAATAATCATTTTAATACCTGGATTGGTACAAACAACACAATCAGATGGCCTGCGAGATCGAGAATTTTCGAAAATCTTTGAATGCAGTTTTCTTTCTTTTCAAAAATAAAGGCATATTTTTTTTGAGAAAAAAATTCTATCTAGAGTATTAAGAGTACTTTCCCTTCAGGCGGCATTACAAAACTTCAACCTGAAACCCGAACCTGAACTCTCTGAGCCTGCATTTATAAAATGAAAATAAAAAGGGGTGGGATCCTGGTGTTCAGAAACACTGGCCTCGAGCCTAGCTTAGGCTTGTCTCCCACAATATATATATTTATCTGAATTATGTATGTAATCCGACAAATGTAAAATAATTTATGTATATTGTGGTGAGAAATAAAGTATTATTTTATGTTATTGCAGTCTCTGCATAAAAGTTGGCTCACTCGCATTCAAATGTCAATGGACAAGCCCCCCACACATTCCCAACCACTGCGACTCCTGAAAGCCAGAATCAACAGTGGCGACCACCAGGAAAACGCCGAGCCAATGAAGCCCGACGAGTCCTGGAGAAACGATTCAACTGTCTTGGATCCTGCAACGAAATTAATCAGAAAAGTACAGCGGAGGAGTAGGAAAAAAAATCAAATGTACTACTAGGTTCAGTCTTCATACTGGTAACTGAGAATGCAAAACGTATTTGATCATCTTCACCATTTCAACTGACATACATACATACGTGCACTGCCATCCAATCACCGCCACATCGGGCAGTGCGGTGCTTCTAGCATCCAGCGGACTACCGTGACCTTCACCGCATCGGTCTTCCAAAAAAAAACTGGACAAATGCGAGTCGGACTTGCACATAACGAGTTCCGTACCATCGTATTTTTATTATTTGTTGTTTTAGCGGCAACAGAAATACACACTCTATGAATGTTTCAGCTGTCTACCTATTAAAGTTCATGAGATATAATAGCCCGCTGACAGACAGACGAATGGCTGGACGGACGGACGGCGGAGACTTATTAATGAAGTTGGTTAACCTTTGGGTACGAAACTCTAAAAACTAATCAAGATTAACAATTAACAGAAAAACTGATTGAAATTTTATTTTCGTCTCTTACAAAATTACAAAGTATTAGTTTTATTGGCTTTACCTTATTTATCAATAGTCAGATAAGATTTTATATGTGACTCTTACGCCATTTTTATTCTTATGTCGCTTCTTTTATAGTTTAGACGTAATACATATAGATATAAAGTTGGACTTAATGCCCTAGGCAATCAATTACAAATTAGCACTTCATCCGCGCAGATTTAGTCCTTTCCTATAAGAACTTAAAAACTCCTTCTGATCCCGCTATCTATATTTATAGGGTTCAAAAAGCCTCAAATTCCATAGGAAAGTGATGCTTTTTTTACAGACTAGCTTTAGCCCGCGACTTCGTATGCGCAGATCCCGTTTTTCACGTCCCCGTAGGAATTTTGAGAAATCCTCTCTTAGTGCTCCCCTACACTCCTCAAAGAGTGGCCTCCGAAAATTTCTGCTTTCTACGACCCCTAGTTTCGGCTGTGCGTTGTCTGTCAGTAGAATCTATACTTAATATTATAAAGCTGAAGAGTTTGTTTGTTTGTTTGCTTGAACGCGCTAATCTCAGGAACTGCTGGTCCGATTTGAAAAATTCTTTCAGTGTTAGATAGCCCATTTATCGAGGAAGGCTATAGGCTATATATCATCACGCTAAAACCAATAGGAGCGGAGCAGTAATGAAAATTGTGACGCAGACGAAGTTGCCCTGGTCAGCTAGTTTTATATATGTATATTGATTGATGATATAATATACTAATGCGACTAGGATGCGAATGCAAACATTGTTTAGAAATTAGTAGAATTGGTCTTCATGTTCAAACGTTCTTAATACTAAACGAACGCGTTATTATTTTTCTGTACCAAATCATTGTGTAACAAAACATTTTTACTAACAAGACTATAACAATATTAACATTTCAGTTAACATCAACCGAAAAACAGTTTACCCGTGCCCTAGAGGTATTCTAGTCGTAAACTCTACCCTATCTATGTAGTGTTAAAATACACCGCAGGGAGACAGCCTGGTCTAAGTTATGGTCAACAAATTGATCGGGTCGACGTGTCTGGACGTCAGTTTCGCTAGAAGACATTTCCTTTGGGTCTGGCGTATGAAATGATAATGGAGTTATATGGGATGTGCTATTGTGTGTAGAAAAGTGTATGGTTTTAGTTACTATGTAGCGGCATCAATGCCGCCACTAGAAAAACCAACGGAGCAATTCAACATCGCTAGAAAAGGAACCGCGACGCAATCTATCCAACTAGCAGCGAACTATTACGTCAGAATCCTGCATCGTTCAAGCAGAGTTTAGTTTGTGATTTGAACATATACATCAGCCCGAATATCAACTATCGGGCAGTTGCCCGCCAGACACGACAACCGCCTGGTTTGAGGATCCTCCCTTTTCAATGGAGGTTTGCGGGACTTTACTCTTTGTTCCGCAACCCTCCATAACTACATACTGTTGGGTCTTTAATTACAAAATTTCCGTTTTTTTGGGCCCACGTTGAACTATAACAACTTTGGTTGGATTGTGGTGTGAAGTCACGTATAACGTGCATCAGCACATCACATAACAACCACACTCGACCTTAAAGACGACCGGTTAGTGATGCATGTGGTTACAACCGGTAATCGGCATCAAATCGTCTGCACATAGTTTAAGTTAAGGTAAATAAGATGTGTTCTCCCTCTCTCTACATCGCAGGATCTGGAATTTTGGATTTAAATTCATGCAGTTTTCAAAAGTTAGAAATGAATGATGTAAAGTTTCTTTAGGTTTCGTTTTTTCTGTCATATGGCGATAGTTCCAAGTGACTCGTTTAATAGAACGGCAAATACATGGATTGGAATAACCGCGAACCGATTTATTTAGTACTAGAACTTCGCGCGCGAATTCGTCCGCGCTGCAATTTTATATACTAGAACCTTCCCAGAGAACCACTCTATTCATTGGTGAAAAGAGCATGAAAATCGGTGCAGCAGCTTTTGAGTTTATCGCGATCAGACAGACAAATGCGGCGGAAGACTTATAGTACTAGATACTAGTGATTCATATTTCAAATTCCTGCACACGGCTTAGCATGCCTTAGGCATGCTTAGGGATGGCAAAGCATACTCTACCAACAACCAAGGATAGTGAAAAGATAACATGGCAGGTGCGTTGTGAAAAGCTGTGTACTTAGGCTTGTTTCACACGTACCAAAACCACACCACAGCATTCAGTATTTATTTATTTGTTAACATAGATAAGAAATACAGATGTTATGTTTGATTAACAGAGCGCTACGTTATGCCAGGAGCCGTACAAATATCGTGAGCAAATCTAGCTGAGGATTACAAATTAAAATTCATTAATATGTTTGAAAACTCATGCATAATCATGACATTAAATTAGAAAATAAATTGAACAATTTCAATATTATTTAATAAAATGTCAAAAATAAAATCTGTGCAGTCAGCGTCGCGACAATAGGTGGTCATGGTGGTCATGCTGTGGTTCCGCGTGAATAATGTCGCTGCAGCTTCTTGTGGTTGCGTTATGGTTCCTGCAAAATATGAATGTGATTGCAATGCGACTGGCCGTTTGTTCGCGGTATCACTGATGCGTGGTTGCGTTGTGGTTGCGACGTGGCTGCGATGTGGTCGGTATAACAGAAGCGGTCGATAATGACGGCAAAATGTAGTCCGTGTGAATTAAATTTATTTTCATACAAATTAGCGCCCGCCTACGTTTTGTGGTTATGGTGTGTTTGTGCTTATGGTGGGAAACAAGCCATAAATTATACATATGACTGATAACATTTTCTTTTTTGTAAATAATTATTATGTCTTTTTTCCTTTAAAAGCCTAGTGGTCGTAAACGTACTAGGTATTATCATAGAAGCTATCCCCCGAATTTTGAATTAAGAATTTGAAATTGAGTACTCAATTTTTTTATTATTATTTGGTGTGGTCTTGACTCTTGTCTAGGTCGGAGATGACAGAGACAAAGTCGAGTCTTTATCAAATTCTACTTTAGAAAACCTGTTCAACTATTCCATTAAGGTAAGGTCGCACACGTATCAACAATTTACTTCACTTTACAAAACTCAATAAACAATTTACTTGAGTCCTAATTAAAACCTTCTTCAGTCTCGAAATGGATCGTTAACTAAGCTGTACCTGAACCGACAACAGTACCAAGCAGCCTGTTCAATTACACCGAACGACTGGCAGGATTGTGAATGAGCACTTAACTGAAAAAACCTAATTACAGCTTTTGTCCCAGAAGCGTTATTGAATCGAAACCCTTGTTAGTAAAGAGTAATGAGACTGTTCTACTTTAGTACTTAGTTGTCTCGCTTTCTCGGACTTTGAAGGTAGAGTGAATTTTGACCTTATGGACCTAGTTAGTGGTTTTTGAGTAGCTCGTCTGGGTAGTCATCATCATTTATTATTTATCTAATTAAACTTTATGTACAGTAGTGGTACATGGGCGGAATTAATGCAACAAGGCATTCTCTACCAGTCAACCTTTGAGTTAAAAAGACTACACTGTGGTAGGTGTACCTACACCAAAAAAAAAATGGATTCTTTTGGGGAACATTACACAAATAACATATTTAATACTAATAAAATACATATATAAGCTAAAATAATAAACTAATAAATATGATGTTTTGCAATAATCCTTCTGATCAAGAGAACTCACAATAATCATGACGAAGACCAAACTAAGAAAGACAGGCTTTTAAATAGTGATTCATTTTAAAATAATTTCAGCCTAAAATGTCTAGTGCTGGGCTGCCATGGTATATCTAAAATTCCGTTATCCGACATCTGGTCGATTTTGAACTTTTGATGATATATCAATGAGAAAAAAATATCTATTGATCAGTATGTGCAAATTTTCTACACCTTGAATAGCTTTGGAAATTCGCAAACACAGATTAATAGATATTTTTTTTCTCATTGATATTTATCGTCATGAGTTAAAACTTACAGCGGGCCCTTACTGGAGAAGGGTTGCCAGATATAGAACACAATGAAAAAATGTTAGAGGAGGCCTTTGCTAAAAGGCACACTGAACTAAGAGATATCCTCTAAAAGAGGAAAACAAATACCTCATAACAGACAGAAGTTCAGGATAAAGGACTTATTGATTGATTTATCATCAAAAGTTCAAGCATCTTAGATATACCACGGTAGTAGCCTCCCAAAAACCACATCGATCGGGTACTGTGTGTCTTGCATACATCTGATTCCCACGGTTTTTTTTCAGGTTATCGGTTCACCTTGTAGGAGGCCTTTCAACGCTTCGTCTCACGGTGCGCGGTCACCATTCCAGAACCATTCGACACCATTGACTATCTGTTTTGCAAGCAATGTGCATGTCCACCACCAATTATGTTAGGCGTTATTTCCGGCGATGTCTGTAATCTTCTGTAATTCTTCTCCGAATATATTTATTTCTGATTCGATCACGAAAGGAACTCTGAGCGTAATCCTACCCATTGCCCTTAAAGTGACTAGGCCTTCTGATGAGGCCCGTACCTTCCGGGTTGTAGCGGCATCAATGCCGCAAATCAACATCGCGAAAAAAAGAATTGCTACGCCATCTATCCAACTAGCAGCGAACCACTACGTCGAAATCCTGCATCGCGCAAGCAGAGTTTACCGTGCGATTTGAACATATACATCAGCCCGGATATTAAATATCGGGCAGTTGCCTACACCGGACACAATAACCGTCTGGTCGGAGGATCCTCCCTTTACAATGGAGGTTTGTGGGACTTTACTCTCTGTTCCGCATACCTACCCTCTAAACCAACCAAAACCATCGTATTTATATCTGCTCCCGAATTATGCTGTTATGTTCCGGACTATTATAGGAGAGAAGGGAAGAGACATTTCAGCTTCGTCTCTGGGTTGGAATCATATCCTATTATTTCGGGTGTGTTGTCAGTTTGTTTTGTACCTAACATAAATAAAATAATTCGTATATTATATTCTGCCCGGTGACTTGAGATCAAAATAAGAGACATTCAATACTGTTGGCCATGGACCTATAAATAAAATATAACCTTTTACGATTCCCTAGCTAGACGAACGAATTCAAACCCACGAGAAAGAATATAATTCATCCAATTTTTCCCGCCAACTCCCAGACACTCCCTGATCGCGGCCATTTCTCCCGATTCTCCCCAAACACAAGGAACGACAAAGTAAAATGAATTCCACAGTAACCTTAGATAGAAGTGAGAATGATAAAATTGGAAAATATGTATAGCGGTGGTTCGCAAACCCGCAACAATTCCATTTTGCTTTACAATACAACTTTGCATTGGACTAGCTGTGACGTGGCTGCGTTTATACCGCACCATAACGAAGCGAATTATTAATACATATTGTACGAGTAAATGCTCGGGGCCGCTGCAATATTCGAAGAGATATGAACCTACTCTCACATTGAGGAAGCTTTTGCCTCACTGCAGTAGAACATTATTGATTATTTGTGATTATGTTCATTAGAGACGTTTATTTTTCTTTGATAGTTCATATTTGCGACAAAGTTTCCAGGTGTATTTGGCAAGAGGGGGACGTTTAACCGCTAAGTTGTGCGATTTATACAGGGCTAATTGATATTCAAAAATTTAAAACGTTTAAAAGATTGGCACTTTAATTGGAAGGTACTTTACGTTTATTACTTAAGTTTATTTTGAAATATATAAGACATGGATCAAAAATAAAAGTAAAATAATTACACTTCGGTGTAACGGTGTAACCGCCCGCAAGAATACTCCAGGCATCTTTGAATGTTCGCTACTAAGGCATGGCTGGCTGGCGGATCTGTGAGAAAAAAAAAATTGCTATTACCCGCCATCGCCGTTGCAATGTTTTTGGAATAGATGCAAGATGGTATGATATCTGTGTCAACCTCTGAAAAAACTGAAAATCAAAAAATAATAAAGCTTTTTACAAAATAGCTGTGTCGATGTTTTTGATTGTCTCTTCGTATTTTTTAACACCGACTTCCGAAATTAAAGTTTTTTTTTTTGTAAAAAGTTTTTATTCATATACTTTTAAAATAGCTACCTACCTTACTTCAGCTATTAACTGTTATATAATCCTACTGTAAATATTATTTGTTGTATAATATAAATACTTTAAACCAAATAAATGGTACCAATTTCAAGGTATACCCTATCTAATAAAAAAAGAAGTATCAAGATCGGACTATTCTGTAAAAAGTTATGCGTGGTCATACATTACAATCAGTGAGTGAACAATCAATCATCCCCTGTTTTCCTACCCTTAGGGTTGGAATTTTTGTCCCAAATTTATATGGGAATAACTTCGGGGTATATACCCTCTCCAATAAAATTGGACGATGGCCCAAGACTACATATGTTTTTAACCGACTTCCAAAAAAGGAGGAGGTTCTCAATTCGGTGTTTTTTTATGTATGTACACCGATTACTCCGAGGTTTCTGTTCCGATTTCTGTGATTCTTTTTTAGTTCGATGAAATATACTTGTCATTTGGTCTCGTAGAAATTTGATTCAGTTTAGTACTGTACTAAACTGAATCTTTTTTTATTTTATGAGCATTTTTGCTTGAATCAATTTCTGCGTTGACGAAGATGTGTTCCAGGTATCATTGCTAAAAAGTGAAAAATAAAAAAAAACTTTTTGCAAAAAAATATAACCGGTTAGGTTATTTTATTAGGTAGGTCAGGTTATTTTATTCTTTGTAGTGTTTTGTTTGGAAGTCGGTTATATTTTTTATATGTGTATTTTTTGTATGTACTTGGGGTGATATTTAAAGCTTAAAAGAGATAGAGTGATAAACTGTATGGACTTTTCTATTCAAGGTATTTTTTTTAAAGTCATAATAAGATAATTTTGACTATATTGGTTGACTTTAAATTTGATCATCTTTGAGGGGGTGAAATGATAAATATCATCATCATCATCATATCAGCCGAAAGACGTCCACTGCTGGACATAGGCCTCCCCCAAAGGGGGGGTTTGCCATAATTGCCACGCTTGGCAGGCGGGTTGGCGATCGCAGTGTATGGTGTTGCGTTTTACAGAGAACGCTGCTGCCCATTCTCTGGTGAGTCCCATAGTCGCCTCTTACGACACCCACGGGAAGTGATAGGATGGTATTATTCACCGGTCGACACCAAACGATATGATAAATATGAACCACTTTTATTACGTTTCTATGTTTGAATCAACAAAATATAGCAATTTTTTGTGGTAATTAGGGTTCCATGCCAAACTGGTAAATAGGAACCATTATGGTGTGACTAAGTCTGTCCGTCTGTCACAGCTGGATAGCTCAAAAATGACTAATGCTATCAACTTGAAACTTGGAATAGTTTTAGATGTTTACTCAACTATTTTGAAAATAATAAAGAAATAATAATGTACATATTATTTTTTGCAACAGCGACTGAAACGCATTCTTAAAAATTCGAAGTGGGGCTACTGAAGCAAGTGGGGTATCTATATTATGAAAGAGCGCTACTTGCACATTCTCAATTTTTTTTTTTAGGCCGCTTGTTTTTCTACTTTTGACGAAATATTAAAAAAAAAAATAACAGCATTCCCTCACCTTATCTCCGAAGTTAGCAGAGAGAAAAATCTGAAATTATTCTATGTGATAGAAGTTTATGTAAAGATTACAGGAAAAAAGATTTCTCTAAATAACACACTTTTAAAGAAATCATCAACAAACATTACATTAGTTCCACTATCAGTCAAGAGATGGCACTGTCCTAAAACTAATATACACCGTAGTGTTAAAATTCTCAGACAAACATAGGCCTCGCCGACTACAAAAAAACATTTTACGTTTTATATGATGGTACGGAACCCTCGGTGCGCGAGTCCGACTCGTTTTTTATTTTATTATTTCTCTTTACTTTATCGTCATTTGACGGTCTAACTTCTATTTACAACAAAGGTTATCGCATATCAAACATTTTCGCAAATACAGAAAAGTACTATCGACTTCATTCGCCAAATACTAGACAGAATCAATACGAATAAAAACATCGACCTTTTTACGATGATTGTACCACCATAGAACATCGTACCTATTTCATCACTGAAATATATCACTTTATCGGGACAAAGGCAAGAAATACCGAAATATACCTCTGGTAATATGAAACTTGTCGGAATTATTATCGAGCACCCTTTTCATCTGCTCATCCCCCGTGGTTAGGGGTGGATGATACTTTATTGTTGGCAACTATAATAGGAGCCTGAAGGGATTGCTGAGTCTTTTGCAATATTGCCGAAGAATTCCGAGTATCTATTTATGTACAGAACAAGAAATTAACGAGTTTTTACCTCAAAATTAATTGCCGCCGTAGTCGAGTGGTTTTATATCTACCTACGACGCTGCTGTATGTGTCCCGGCTACATCACTCCACGAAGGTTGAGGAGATCGTGGAGTACATGAGAGTGAAGACCAACTGGACTTTGAGGGTCGAGAAGTTGGAGTCGCGCCACAACACAAACTTCAAGTCGTTTGTGGTGCGGGTTCCAACTCACCATCTCGAGATGTTCCTCAAAGCAGAGTTTTGGCCGAAAGGTGTCGTGTATCGACGTTTCCGCGGCCAGCTGCGCGACACCAGTCAGCGAAACACGACGCCGTCATTTCGTGTGCAGAAGTTTATACTGTTAATCAGTATTGTAATATGTATTAATTTATTTATAGCTGTTATTGTTTTATGTTTATGTATTTTATTTATGGGCCATAGATGCCTGAAATAAAGGATTAAATTAAATTAAATTAGGCGTTTGCCTTGTGACCCGGTGGTCGCGGGTTCGATTCCCACGGGAAGCATACTTTCTAAAGTTGTTTACAGTTTGGCTAAGACATAGCAGGATTGAATCACCTGATTGTCTGATAAAAAGATGATTCCGTGTTTCGGAAGGCACGTATTAGCCGGTGGTCCCGGCCGCGTCAAACAACCATGTCAGAGGCCCTTGAAGTGGTTTAGAAACTCTGACACTAGGGTGTGTGGGATCAGTTAGACCTTACTGCCCATACGATAAGAAGAAAAAGACTTCAAAATTGAATTGCATCAGCGATAAGGTTACTCGAAACTGAAATTGTATGGGATTGACCGCCATGATTTTAGACTTTCTGACAATTCTTATCGCTGAAAAAATGGTAGTTTGTGTAGAGCTTCAGATCTGTTTGTGTATCGGTTAGATACACGTAGTTTTAACTTAAGTGTAGTTTCAATTTACTCTGAAATTTTAGTCATAAATAGTTCTATTCTTAGCATTAAAAAAAATATAATATGAGACCTTTGTTAGGGTTCCGAACAAAAAACGGAACCCTTATAGGATCACTCGGGTGTCTGTCTGTCTGTCCGTCTGTCACAGCCAGTTTTCTCCGGATCCACTGGACCGATTCTGTTGAAATTTCTTCTGTGACCCAAACATGAACGCGTTACCTGAATTAAATAATATATATTTTTTTTATTATTATTAAATTTTTGGTATGAGGGTCAAACTAGAAAATTTCAAAAAAGTTTTTGAAAAATATCGTGTGACATATTAAATGAAAGGGATCTTACTGTGAGGGTTTTAATTATATTTTTTTTCATAATTTTAAAGTAAATGGTTTTGAAGCTATTCAAGAAATTAGACGAAAAATGACCATTCCCTCCATTATTATGGACTGTGGTCTGAATTAAAGTTTTATTTAATTCTATTTTTTTTTTTAATATTTCCTAAACTACTGATCCTAAAATTTTGAAATAAATGGATATAATAGATCTTTACCTATAGATTACAGAAAAACCTATAAGAAGTCTATAGTGTTAAAATAACACGTTAAAAAAAAATTCGCAGCAATAATATGTGAGCTGCTTATTATTGTCAGTGAACCAATAGACACTTACTGACAGCTTTCTCTTAGATGAGTTTTGGTGATCAGATCAGTAATTCTAGATGTTGCCCTATGTAAACAAAAAAGCAGTAAAAATACCCGTACATACTTTTTCATAATATTCGTTTATAAGAATTCAAGATTACCGATAAAAAAAGAACGTTTTTCCGATTTCCTCCGCATTTTTTATCGACCTCCTCAAGAATGCAGACAACGTAAGATCACGAACGATAACAGTCCCAGCAATGGACTCTATAATTGAACGCATACATAATTTACAGACTTTCACGACTTCGAACAGCTAATTATATTGAAGCAACCGCTTCGTCTTGGGACTTCGCCAATGCGACATACTGACTGTGGTTCTGTGAAGTTAATTGGGATGAAAAATTAAGTCAATTAAAGGAAAATAGTGTTGGTAAAAATTTGGCAGATATTTTTTGGGGTCTGTAGGCACATGGAAAAGACGGAATCCTGTCCGTCTGACAGGATTTTACAAACGTTTAGGTAATATTCAGTAAGTACAAATTTTAAGCGTGCTTTGTATCATTGCTTGCCATAATGTTATGTTTTGAATTAAATAACCGGTAAAATCTTCTAAAACTACAGCCGGTACTGTCCGTCCGTATAGATGCCAGTAGACTCTATCATATGAACTGTAACAGTTAGAATTGTTTGTGTACGTAATGTGTATTTGTATTACCATTACAACAATGAGTTCTTTATTAAAAAAAAAAACAAAAAAAAAATATTTTTTGCGATTTTTTAATACTGGGGTTACTATTTTTTATTGCGACTGCAAAATAATTATTTGTTACTTAAAATTTTAATGATGAAACCCTTGTCTATCCGACACGCACTATCGTTTTATTATAGTCCAGCCATTGATATATAAAAAACCCAAGATACACACACAGCATCTCAAAAACGTCCGCAAAAAATAAGCGCAATATGTATAATTATGCGCAAGTTTCAAACAATCTCGCATCGCTCGCCACGCGACGCTTGGCCTAAAGAATCGTACCTATATTAAACTATAAGGATCAATAGAAATGATTTTTTTCATTTGATACCCATATTGACGGAGTTGTGAAAAAAAAGTAATTAGCCATTTTGTGGTGGCGGCCATCTTGGATTTGAAATTTATCATAGTGTTTTTTTTCAGATTCGATTTCTGTGATTCTTTTTTATTTCGATGCGGTATACTTGCCATTTGGTCTCTTAAAAATTTGATGTAGTTTGATTTAGTAGTTTTTATTTTATGAGTGTTTTTGTAAATTTTTTTTTTTATGGTATAGGCACTGTGACCCATTCGGAATCAGTGAAGAGCTTATTAATTATTTATGACTAGCTGACCCGCGCAACGTCGTTTGCGTCGCAATTTTCATCACTGCTCCGCTCCTATCGGTCTTAGCGTGATGACATACCGCTTATAGCCTTCCTCGATAAATGGGCTATCTAACACTGAAAGAATTTTTTAAATCGGACCAGTTCTTGAGATTAGCGCGTTCAAGCAAACAAACAAACTCTTCAGCTTTATATAATAGTATAGAATATAGATTAGCTCTCCGCCCGCGACTTCGTCTGTGCTGCAGTTTTCTTAAGGATCCCTATTTTTTTCTATTAATAAATAGCCTATGTTACTCAGGGATAATGTAGCATTCTAATGGTGAAAGAGTTTTTTTTAAATCGGTCCTATAATTTTGGTTTTTTTGTTACAAGTCCGCCTCAAAGCGCCTCATCTGCCCTCGTCGCATGTTCGTCAGATGTCCTGCGCTCGTTGCAAGGAATCTACATTACTGCACGAATATTCACTGCTTGAGATTTTTTTTGAAATATAAAAGAGTAATTTTCTTGTCTGCCAAAAAATACGCCTATTTCCTTACACAGGTAGTTTTTTTAAGTATATTTTTTATATTTCCAGAATGTTTTTATTCTGCATGACGCATCAGAAGTAAACAGTAGTGTTAACTGCCAGCGAGCATTCTGCATCTAAGGTTAACGTTTGATTTCAGCATACAACCTTATGCATCAAAATACCTTATTGATATATAAAAAACCCAAGATGCACAGTCTCGAACAAATGCAACACTCGAAACTGTCGTCAAAAACTGACATGTATCAAGTGTCATGTGTGAATTGTGTGTAGTTATACTATAAACATTTTTTTTTTGCAAATTCCTTACACGGATCGCTTAAAGTTGTTTTTACAAAGCAGTGCAGTATGGCGAGCGATGCGAGACTGTTTGAAACTTGCGCACAATTATACATTATGCGCTTGTTTTTTGCGGACGTTTTTGGGATGTTGAGTGTGTATCTTGGGTTTTTTATATATTTAGGCAATACCTACATGTTTTCCAAAAACAAACCCATGATATTCCTATGAACAACTGCAACAACAAAAGAATCCCACATTTCTTTTTCAAAACCCTTCATCTCTCAAACTAGGCTTGCAAACAAAGGCATCTTTCTTCCCGCCACAAAGCGCCTCATCTGCCCTCGTCGCATGTTCCTCAGATGTCCTGCGCTCGTTCAAAGGGATCCACATTACTGCACGAATATTCGCTGCTTGAGATGTCTTCTGAAATATAAAAGAGGCATTCTATTGTGCGCTGTCTCGTTGACGTTGGCGTTCGTTATGTGGTAGGTCCCCTTAAGGGTTGGTGGCACTGTTGGCTGTTCAGTTTAAAAAACTGGCCAAGTGCGAGTCGGACTCGCGTGCAAAGGGTTCCGAACGAATTTAATTTTTTAACATGTTATTTTAACACTACAGACTTCTAATAGGTTTTTCTGTAATCTTTAGATAAAGATCTATTATCTCCATTTTTTTCAAAATTTTAGGCTCAGTAGTTTCGGAGATAAGGGGGGGTATGGTCATTTTTCGTCTAATTTCTTGAATAACCTCTAAATCATTTATTTTAAAATTATGAAAAAAAATATAATTAAAACCCTCATAGTAAGCCCTTTCATTTGATATGTCACACGATATTGTTCGAAATACTTTTTTTTTAATTTTCTAGTTTGACCCCTAAAAGTGACCCCATACTAAAAATTGAATAATTTACGTAACGCGTCTGTGTTTGGGTCATAGAAGTCCATATGTGTACCAAATTTCAACAGAATCGGTCCAGTGGATCCGGAGAAATCTGGCTGTGACAGACGGACAGACAGACAGACAGACAGACAGATGGACAGACAGACACCCGAGTGATCCTATAAGGGTTCCTTTTTTTTCGGAACCCTAAAAAGACTGGTCAAGAGCAAATTGGACGCTCACTCTCTTCCGTACCATAAATAAAAAAATCACGTTTCTTGTATGGGAGCTCCCTTTAATTTTTAATTTAATTTAATTTTTATTATTTGTTGTTATAGCGGCAATATAAGTACACATTGAAAACTTGATAAAAATTGTGTTTTTTATGATGGTCGATGGGGCCGAAAAGTTCTGGAGTGGCGACCGCGTACCGGAAGACGCAACATTGGAATGCCGCCCACAAGGTGGACCGATGACTTGGTGAAGGTCGCGGGTAGCCGATGGATGTGAGACGCACAGGACCGGTCGTTGTGGCGACGCTTGGGGGAGGCCTATGTCCGGCAGTGGACGTCTTTCGGCTGATATGATGATGATCATGATTGAAAATTTCAACTATTATGGTTCTTGAGATACAGCCCGCTGACAGACAGACTGACAGACGGACAGCGGAGGTTTAGTATTAGGGTTCCGTTGGTTACAATTTTGCTACGGAACCCACGATAATTGCACATCATTGTATGAACAAATAATAACAACATCAAACAATCTTGTCAAAAATGTCCATCAGAACCGAACGCTACGTTTATCTGACGCCATTAATTCCAAGCCACGCAAATTATAAAAGGGAACTCCATCGGGAGACGACGTAGCTACAATATTTGTGCTCGTTAAAAATGCCTGGAGATTCTGTAGAGCGCTGCTTTTAAGCATTTTCAGTAACATTGTTTAGATAAATGAGGAGAATGGATGCTTAAGAGTGCTCTAGTGCTTTACTTTGCTTCAGTTATGCTCGATTTTCGTGGTTGTGCTGTATATGCTGAGCATTTTTGTTTCGTTGTTATTTGTTAAGAGGTAGGGTAGAGTAGGATAGATATTTTAACAGACTTCAGCAAAAGGACGAGGTTCAGAATTCGACAAATTTTATTTTTATATTTGTTCAGCGATAACTTTGTGAAATGTCAACCGATTTTGATCATTATTGTTTGTTTAGAAGAGTACTTTTCTGAGTAGATCCCAATTAGGAGAAGATATAATCATGAACTTCAGAGATAACCATCGTAACTATTCAATCATCATCATTATTTCAGCCAATATTCACTTCTGAACGTAAGCCTCCCCCAAAGAGCGCCAACCATCCCGGTCTCGAGCAGTCCGCATCCATCGGCTGCCAGCCACCTTCTTTAAATCATCGACCCATCGCGCCGCACGGCGTCCCACACTACGTTTGCCCATACGCGGTCTCCACTCTAACACATGTCTGGTCCATCGACCGTCTGTCCGTCTGCAGACATGGCAACTCTTTAACAAATTATTGCAAACTCTCTTGGTATTTACGAAATCATAATTATATTTGTTTACACTATTTTATAACATAGCATTACGCTGGTACGCTTTGAAGGGGTATCAATTCAATTTGACAGTTATGGGATTTTTTTTTGTTTCTGAACCGATCTTCATAACCACTCAGGATCCGTAAGTCCCTTGCGGGACACAATCGCCCCAACCGTAAGGATCCGTAAGTCCCTTTCGAGGCAAGCCGACGCGCGCTCGATTTAAACGTTATTTGTATGCGTCCTGGGTTTATTTTCGCTTGGCCCAATAGGGACACACAAAGTTTATCTATACAGTTCTCATAGGACAGATATAGAATATAATATACAGGTTATTCCGAATGTTCATTAAAAAAGTGTGCAAATCCGAAGTGTTTATTGCGTTCATGAATCAGTTTTCTAGAATTTTTCAATACGTCATCAGGAAAGGCATTTTTATAACTCAAAACTTCAATAGTGATTTCCGGAAAAGTCTGTTTCACATAAGCCATGAAGAGAAAATCGTAAAGGAAGTCATGAAAATAATTTTTGTGAAAATCATAAATGCAGAAGCTTCAAAAATGAAGCTCCATCGTAAACTTTGTCTCTTTCATCTCGGACCTAGAGTCAACAGCAAACCCATCTCAAATAAAAAAAAGCTTCGAAATACTGGATCCATTTCTTTTATACGAGAACATAAAAATGCATTCGGTAATTAAGTTGTTAGCAGAAATTGACATAGTGGCAGAACATTGCTTTGAGCATAAGCTGTAAGGACGGCGTTTTATTGTTCAGCTACACAAACGACGTGTCATTGCAATCAAGTGTCGAATGAATCACAATGGCCGGGGCGTGAAGTTTGCCCCTACTATGTCATGCCAATTGTTAGGTTCGCTTCTGGAGTCGCAGGGCGATTAAGAGCGATGAACGATAAGAACCAGGCCCGGGTTGACGGCGCGTTGTGCTCCTCGCCTCAAAGAGATGTCAGCATAGAAGACGGGGCCCGCTAAGGCCAGTGCCTGCCAGGATTGCGGAATTTGTTCCGCGTCAAAAGACATTTGGAGGAACATCGATAGGTTTTAGTCAATAAGAGTTTGACACTCCTCCGCTCCGCTCAGAGCGGAAGGAGTCATTAAATGATTTCCCATCCTTAAAAAAAGTTATAGTAAGGGATCAGGTGTTATTCTTGTCGTGCAGTTCACCTATAATCTCATGCCATATTCTGCGAAGGGTTAGGCTAATATCGCCAGTAAAGTTCATATAATAGAAGTCAAGTTTATTTCATTAAACAGGGCGCCAATCGAGACCGCATGTTGAAAAAAATCCTGAAAGAAAAACCCCCTTACAGTAATCCCGACAAGAGCATACTTTGTAAAGTTGTTTTCCAGTTTGGCTAGGGCATTGCAGGCTTGAATCACCTGATTGTCTGATAAGAAGATGATTCCGTGCTTCGGAAGGCACTTATAAGCCGGTGGTTCCGGCCGCCAAATGGCGGTCGTCAAATAAACCATGTCAGAGGCCCTTAGAAACTCTGGCACTAGGGTGTGTGGGTAGTCAGACCTTGCTGCCCACACGATAAGAAGCAGAAGTAATCCCGACCCAGGGATCGAATCCAGGGCCTCATTTTCTGCAGATCCCACCACTCGACCATGTCTTACTTTTATAATTATTGAATTTATCGAAATCATTAACAACACGAAAATAATCAAAGAAACCACTAAGCAAACAAATAAATAACTTTAACAACAGTGCACCAAACGAAACAAAAATCAAACCCAAAAAATTTCTCCCAAGGAAATTATCCCTTGTTCCTAATGACCCCCAACTACCCTTTGTCACAAAGAAAATAACGAGAAGTCTTCTAACTGATTGTGGCCGGAGAGGAGAGTGGGGAGGCGAGGACATGCACAAATGGATGAATAAAAACTTGGTAACGAGTGGCTACGATCCTTTGCGGTACAAGGAGACCGTGCATTGTGTTTCGAGTAGTGTGTGGGTTGTGGTCCAAGTTAGAGGCGGTCGCATGGTTCGCTTTTAGCGATAAGGCCACCCATTGTGTCACCCTATGTTATATTTCCCTCATGTATCTTTTCTGTAACTCATATGGTGTACAAAATAAAGAGTATTCTATTCTATGGCGCAACAGTTGATGTTTGTCTTTCTTTCTATAATTTTCTTACGTGCATTACGTTCTTAAGGTTTTAGGGTTCCGTACCCAAACTTATAGCGGCAATAGAAATACACACTCTGTGAAAATTTCAACTGTCTGTTTGTCTGTCTTGAGATACAGCCCATTTATCGAGAAAGGCTATAGGCTATATAACATCACGCTAAGACTAATAGGAGCAGAACAGATCAAAATCGGATCAGTAGTTCCTGAGATTAGCGCGTTTAAGCAAGCAAGCAAACAAACAAACAAACTGACTCGACTTCAGCTTTATATGTTAGTATAGATTCAGCTTTATGTATTAACATTAAAAAATAAAAAAGTAATACATAAAGTAGGTATTCATTAAAATCTTTTCAAAATTTACAAACACAAATTGCTGTGGCATTTTCCACCAGTAATTACAATTCGTACCATTAATATTAAATTAGGCTAGTTTTACAGTTGCGAGTAATGCGCATTGAATTCAAATTGAATTGTCATGAAACTTGTCGTCTGTTTGAAACTATTATGTGACATTGGCTTTGTTTATATGCAAATATTTAGAATTATTCATTTTCAAATGACAAAGCAAATATGAGATGATTTGAATAATGTTGTATAAAGCTTGTGTGCTATTTTTGGTATTTCAATAGTGTTATTGAACTTCCTATCTAGATTAAAGCTGTGTAAATAATTATTTATAGACAAATTGTTTACAGCTTGTGTGGGAGGATTTATTCATCAATCCATGTGACTTGTGTTGTTCAAATGCTTTTAATTTTTTTGCTGAATTGGATACTATTTATTCATTGCTATAGAAAAACAGCTTTGGTTTAGATTTTGCTTAGTATCAATCTATGATTTACCCTGGTGGCGTATGTCAATAAAAGAGTAAAATAAAAGGTATAAATATAGGTAAGGTATTCATTAAAAATAAGTTTTTGAAAACAAGCTTTTATTAAATATTGTTTTGTTTTCAGCAAACTCTCTCATTTATACCCATTTTTACCAATAACATTGGAATTCCGCCAAATTAGACAAAAATATAATTGATAAGTGAAGAAAACATATCAACGAGATACTTTATAATAATCCTTCATTGCGTTCGGGATTCAATATGACGTTGACGCCCGTGTCATAAGACACTGCTTAATCCCCTCGGTTTATAATCTGCTATTATTTCCTTCTAATTAAGAAATCTTACTCATTTTTTTTTTCTTTAGACCACACCACTATGAGCCGTAGTAGCGTCTTTGAGTCGCGGCAGCATTGAAGTCTAACCATGCAAATTATGAGGCAGGTACACATTGACGGCTCGCGCCTTGCTCTGCGGTTGCTGTGTTTGTTACACACGACAGCGACGGTGACGTGTGCTCTAGCTTTGGTTGGGGTAACACGGTACGTCCTACGAGAAGGATTGTTTACAATGGATGTTTGGTGTGTTTGGATGCTGGTAGTGTGTACTCGGGTTCTTTTTCTTATACCTACGTGTTCTATAGCTGCTTTTAAAGCTTGTAGGCAAAATTGTGTTCGATCAGCGAAAACGGTTGTCGAAATTATGTACGGGATTGACGTGCGCTACCGAAAGGTCGCATGGTCTTTCCCAAATATTTTGGCATTTCGATAATCGCTATTGTCGATATAATGTCACTTATCATCAAAAAAGTCTACTTTAGAGGAGAGTAACAATACTATAAAATATTTGTTAGATGAACCCTTGATATATACATTTTTGGAAAAAGGTTTTAAAATCAGTCAGGTCAGCTATCTCCATTCTGATTGGTAGAATTAAAGCACGTGAACTGTCTTCATTGAACGGCATTCAAATTTTTTTTTTCCACCAAAAATGACTTAGGCACTGTTAGAACTTCACTGACGTTATGTCACTTTGTTCCATTCCACTCTGTTTTCGGCTTTTCCCAGGGCAGTGGTTTTAATGAGTCCCGATATTTTTTTCTGATCTAAGGAGATTTTTTTTTTAATTTTTGAGGACTGTTTGCATTCGCATCGAAGTCGAAAACTTAAAAAAAAAACACTTAAAGGACATTATAAAAAGTGGCATATAGAAAATAATGGAATAGAATAGAAAAATATTTATTCAGCACAGACATAAACGCACAGCGACAAAGTTTACAGAAGTAATAGTACCTAGGTACACAATTGCGCTGAGCATGCCCATGCCGAAAGGGTAACCATCTCGTTTTGGCATATGAATCACCACGTATGAAACTTTTACCATAATAAGTAGTTTTTAGATAGACAGACACCCGAGTGATCCTATAAGGGTTCCTTTTTTTCGGAACCCTAAAAACTACTTGTCTGTCTGTCTGTCCGTCTGTCACAGCCAGTTTCCTCCGGATCCACTGGACCGATTCTGTTGAAATTTAGTACACAGATGGACTTCTATGACCCAAACACGGACGCGTTACGTAAATTATTAAATTTTTAGTATGGGGGTCACTTTTGGGGGTCAAACTAGAAAATAAAAAAAAAGTGTTTTGAACAATATTGTGTGACATATCAAATGAAAGGGCTTACTGTGAGGGTTTTAATTATATTTTTTTCATAATTTTAAAATAAATGGTTTAGAAGTTATTCAGGAATTTTGACGAAAAATGACCATTCCCCCCCTTATCTCCGAAACTACTGAGCCTAAAATTTTGAAAAAAATGGAGATAATAGATCTTTACCTAAAGATTACAGGAAAACCTATTAGAAGTCTGTAGTGCTAAAATAACATGTTAAAAAAATTAAATTCGTTCGGCACCCTATGCACGCGAGTCCGACTCGCACTTGGCCAGTTTTTTTTATAATTTACATTTTCATTATTACAGTAGAACGAACACTTCATTATTTGGAAAACATTTTAAGAAGTAATTCACTCTGGTCGTATTCCCCGGTGCCTTTATTTTTTGTTTCAATTTGACGTTTTGAATAGCCAAGGGTTAAGGTAAGGCTCATACAGCCAAATCTTTTGCGCAGCGGTGCGCACTTTAGAGCTGTCATCAAGTTTGAACCCAGCTTTAAAGTGTGCACCGTAACAAATTATAAAAGTCAGCAGTATCAGCGTATGATCTATGAGTAAGGTTTTGGCATTGTTTGTAGCATGTTAGGGTTCCGAAAATCCTTAAAAACAGAATCCTTATAGGATCTCTCGGGTGCCTGTCCGTCTGTCTGTCCGTCTGTTACAGCCAGTTTTCTCCAGATCTACTGGACCGATTCTGCTGAAATTTGGTATAAATATGGACTTTTGTGGCCCAAACACGGACGCTTTACATTAATAAATATTTTTTATGATGGGGTCACTTTTGGTGGTCAAAGTAGAAAATTAAAAAAATAAGTTTTCAAACTGTATCGTGTGTCGTAATATCAAATGAAAGGGCTTACTGTGAGAGTTTTAAGTACATATTTGTCATAATTTTTAAATAAATGGTTTTATAAGTTATTCAAGAAATTAGACAAAAAAATTACCATTCCCTTATCTACGAAACTAAAATTTTGAAAAAAAAAAATGCCTCCTAAAAATTACAGAAAACCCTATAATAAGTCTGTAGTGTTAAAATAAAATGTTCAAAAAAATGAAATTGGTTCGGAACCCTTTTCACGCGAGTCCAACTCGCACTTGGCCAGTTTTTTTTTTAGTTACAGAAGAGAGCGCTGCGTGAAACGAGCAACATCGACACTGAAAGTCGTTGAATTGACAGATGACACTAGCATTCTATAGTAATGATGATTCCACCGATAATGGATGATGGATTCCGTCGATGGTGATTTCGCCGTATGTATGATTCTATTGGCCTTCTTATAACCTCAAAATCCGGAAGTGTTTTGGATTTTTTACAATTCTTCGAAGTGTCCGTAATTTAAATTTAGTTTCAGTCGAATATATGCATTATTTAGAACACATAAAGTAAATACACGTATCTGTTGGTTCTTAGGCGAACGGTGTATGAACGCCGAACAATGTCCTTTCCCTATATTTTGACAAGTTTTTGTGACTTGAATTTGAACGATTTTTACGTACGAGAATTGGACTTGTAACCAGTGAAGATGGTGGCTGCCCGTGTGGTATTTTGCCTTCTACTTTTCCCAATTTAAAATAGAAATTGTTTATTTAAAACTCTAGAAAAATAATTTCAGTGAAAAAGAGGTCCAACCGTGGGGTTACCGTCGTATAACTTGTCAAAGTATTTAATTAATTTGGTGTCTCGATCATTGAAAAACATTTTACATCACAGAATTAATGTTTTGCATAATATCTTCAGCGAGATTATTTTTGTTTTTGAGTAAAGTCTTTGACTTTCAAAGTCAACTTACATTTCATTTAAATTAATATTTCTGAAAGGCAAATAATTTTGATGAGCTTTAAATATTTAATTTGAGTGACGTTAATTTAATCTTCACTTAGTAAATGACAAAATAAGTAAATACGTTAATAAAAACATATTTTATGTTTTAAAAAATTGTCTTAAGTGTTTTTTCCAACACCTTCAAAACATTTTTGGGAAATTTCGACGTTTTTAGGGCTCCTTACCAAAATGATAAAAAGGAACCCTTATGGTGTGACTAAGTCTGTCCATCTATTACAGCTGGATACCTCAAGAGCTACTAATGCTATTAACTGATTTTAGATGACGTTTGTTTAACTTTTTTGCAAAACAAGAAATAAAAATTTCTATATTTTTATTGCAACAGCGACTGAAAGGCGTTTTTAAAAATTCGATGTACGGCTACTAGCCCTGTTATCGTATGAAAAAACGCTATTTACACTTCAAACATTTTTTTTTTGTTGCCATAGTATTCGACTTTTGCCGAAAATTTTTAAAAATATGACCTTATCTCTGAAGTTTGAATAGAGAAAAAACTGAAATAAATCTATGTGTTTGTAAAGAATACAGGAAAAATAATACGATGTCTCTAAATAGCACACTTTTTCAGAAATCATCAACAAAAACTACGTTTGTTCCACTATTGGCCAAGAGATGGCGCTGATCTAAAAATGCAATAAACATCGCAGTGTTAAAATTTTCTGAAAAATATAGGTCTCGCCAGTAAAATTTTTAAAACATTTCACGTTTTATATGACCCTCGGTGCGTGAGTCCGACTCGCTCTTGACCGGTTTTTTATTATATAATGTCATCCCTACCTACTAACAAAACATAACACTATTGAACACTTAGTTGGCAATAAACGTTTTGACTTTGACTTTGACATACACAAAATAGTATTACGTCAAGGTTCGAGGCTAAATAATAACAGCCGCCCGGGCTTATCTTCAAGGTAAGCAATGCTTGCCGAGGTCGCTCCCGTACCTCAAAAAGCAAATTAAGCTTTTGGTCCCGGTTGTCATTTGTAGATCTTTACCAGCCGTTACCTATTAGTATATATAGTCGTTGTCTTTACCATCACTTCCCGTGGGTGTCGTAAGAGGGGATTAAGGGACTCGCCAGAGAATGGGCAGCAGCAGCGTTCTCTGTAAAACGCAACACCATACACTGCGATCGCCAGCCCGCCTGCCAAGCGTGGCGATTAAGGCAACCCCCCCCCCTCTTTTGGGGAGGCCTATGTCCAGCAGTGAACGTCTTTCGGCTGTTATGATGATGATGACCAGTCGTTACGGATAGTCAGAAGTCAGTGACAGCAGTCTTGACAAGAGGCAGTAGGCAGATTAAATATTCCAAGAAGGGTTAGGCAAAGGTATACTATAGGGAATATATCCACATGGAGCCAGCAATGTATGTCCCATGTAATAGGGAGCTAGCATAACCGGGCATAAATCCAAACTTCCGGTTGCTACTGAGAAACACTGAGAAAATACTATTAAGATAATGTATATTTCTCAAGGCTACAAGAAAAACTTTTTAACACAAAATTAAACCTCCGAAAAATTGAAAAGCTAAAAATAATAAACCTTTTTACAAAAAATAACTTAAGGTAATTTCAGAAGTCGGTGTTTGTGATTGTTTCTTCGTATTTTAACACCGACTTCCTTAATTTTTTGTTAAAAAGTTTTTATTTTATACTTTTTTTTGTGGCTAATCTACTAATTAATACATGCTTAATTTTTTATTACTTCTAAAATAGCTACCCTAACCTATCTTACTTTAGCTATTAACTGTTGTATAATCCTACTTGAACTATTTACTTGTTGTATAATAGAAATACTTAAAAAAAACAGACTTTACATACCCACATGGGTAGGCCTACAAAAAATGCTACACAACTCTGCACTAAAATCTGTAAGTGAACAATAAATCACTCCTATTTTCCCCGCTTAGGGTAGGATTTTTATACAAATTTAAACCACTTTCGAGGTATACCCTATGCAATAAAAAAACGAATGATCAAAATCGGAATACTCTGTTAAAAGTTATGCGTGGTCATACATTACAATCAGTGAGTGAACAATCAATCATCCCCTGTTTTCCTACCCTTAGGGTTAAATTTCAAATTTATATGGAACCACCTTCAAATAAAAAAGATTGATCAAAATCAGACTACTCTGTAAAAAGTTATACGTGTACGTACATAAAAAAATATATAAAAAGGAATCAAAAGACAAAGAGTCTAAGAGGAATCAAACAACCAAGTTACATATTTGAGCCGTTTGGCGTTGAAACACTAGGCCCATGGGGTCCGAGTGCGCATCGAGTCTTTCGGGACATTAGCAAACAACTTGTCGACTGTTCACGTGACCAGAGGGCTGGGCTTTTTTTCGGAAAAGAATAAGCATTGCCATTCAACGCGGCAATGCTGCCAGTGTTCTGGGCACTATTGCCATTGACAGCGATGTGGATTATTTTTTTCATGCCCAATGATTTATTTTGTTTTTATACGCGTTTGTACATAATTTCGTGTTAATGAGTGTATATAGTTAATTAAGTATATAAGATATAATAAATTAAATTAATAGAATAGAAATATACCCTTAATATTAAACCAAGAAAGGTATTTATTTTATTTTATTATGAGTCATGACAAAAACAAAGCCCCTCATATTTCTCTAAAGTCCTACTTGTGAGATAGCAACAAAACAAGACATTTAACTCGCCTCGTTAACTCGTGTAATTAAACTAAATTAATCAGAGTAGAATTTTGAATGGGTTAGCAAACAATTAAACCACAGCGTAATCCAAGTGGGAATGTATTGTTAGGACGAGGTCATATTGCTGCGCGTTAGGGAAGAGGAGTTACATACGTGTGTACATTATAAAAAACCATACTAGCTTATGCCAAAGGCTTTGCTTGCCCAAAGGAGTATCCACCACCGAGATAAAAATCCTTTTTTTTATTTGTGATGGGTTTGCTCTTGACTCTAGTCTAGGTCAGAGATGACAGAGACAAAGTCTACGATGGAGCGAGCTTACCCAGAAGGAGCCTGTTCACTCTAACTTTGAAGAGATTAGGGTTGTAAGCGTTTGGAAACACGGACGCAGGCAGAGAGTTCCACTCCTTTGCTGTGCGCATTATAAAAGACGTTTGGAAACGCTTAGTGCGAATTGCTGGAATAGCAACAAGGTAGGGATGATAAGATACAGTGCGTCTGGATATAGTCTTTCCAAGTTTTATCCAAACCGAAAGTCGCTAAGACGTGAAGATTCAGCAAGCAGGCAAATAGAGTTACGAATCGCATTTAAAATACTAGCTGCCGCCCGCAGCTCCGTCCGCGTGAATGTCCAAAATTATCCCAAGGGAAAAAGTATCCTATGTGTTATTCCAGACTATAATCTTGCCTGTAAAAATATCATCGAGAACCGTTCAGCCGTTCTGCTGTGATTGAGTAACAAACATCCAAACTTATAATTATAATTATTATTTTAATAATTATTATATTATAGTATATAGCTGTACGCATTATGAATGTGTATAGGTAATATGAGAGGCTTTGTTTTTGTCGTGACTCATAATTTTATTCCTGTAGTCTTGAGAAATATTCCATAACATTCGCTTTGTAGTATTTTCTCGGTGCTTTTCAGTAGCAACCAGAAGTTTGGATTTATGCCCGGTTGGCAGCAATATGCTAACATACATTACTGGCTCTATGTGGATATATTCCCTATAGTACACCTTTGCCTAACTCTTCTTGTAATATTTAATCCGCCTACTGCCCCTTGGCAAGACTGCTGTCACATTTTCTGATTTCTGACTGTCTGTAACGACTGGTAAAGATCTACAAATGACAAACGGGACCAAAAACTTAATTGGCTTTTTGAGGTACGGGAGCGACCTCAGCAAGCGTAGCTTACCTTGAAGATCAGCCCGGGCGGTTGTTATAACTTAGCCTCGAATGAACACTGACGTGAAATTATTTTGTGTATGTCAAAGTCAAAACGTTTATTGCGAAGTAAGTGTACAATGGTGTTATGTTTTGTTAGTAGGTAGAGATGACATTATACAAAAAAACCCGGTCAAGAGCGAGTCGGACTCACGCACCCAGGGTCATATAAAACGTGAAATGTTTTTAAATTTTCATTGGCGCGGCCTATATTCGTCAGAGAATTTTAACACTACGATGTTTATTGCAGTTTTGGATCAGCGCCATCTCTTGGCCAATAGTGGAACTATCGTAGTTTTTGTTGATGATTTCTGAAAAAGTGTGCTATTTAGAGACATCGTATTATTTTTCCTGTATTCTTTACAAACACATAACATTATTTCAGATTTTTCTCTATTGAAACTTCAGAGATAAGGTCATATCTTTTAAATTTTTCGGCAAAAGTCGAATGCTATGGCAGCAAAAAAAATGTTTGAGAAAGTGTAAATAGCGTTCTTTCATACGAGAGTTTCTTCTGCGAGATTACATCTTCGCAAAAAGACACAACCGCCTCCCATACCCGTTTTACTGCCGATCATACCCCTAACAGGCAGCGACAGATCTTCCCCAATTTCTGCCACCAGAACACGGCGCTGCGCTTCCCAGGCAGGGCACGGCTCGAGAGTGTGCAGAGCCGTGTCTTGACTGCAGCCGCACTGGTGACACACGGGAGTCGCCTCACGTCTTGTCACTGTATGTCAGCATTTGCCAAAACAGCCATGCGCCGGCAAAACCTGCACTAAACGGAAGGACAACGTCCCGTGTCGCCTCCGTGCACACTTGGGGGAGGCCTATGTCAAGCAGTAGACAGATATAATCCGGCTAATAATGAACGTACATTTTATAAAATCTATAATTATAATTTTGAAAGCTTCCACACAATAAGCTTTCAAAATTATATAGATTTCCCGGTTGGCCTGTTTTCGAAAACACATAGAGCAGTAATAAACAGTACACGCGCTTCCCTCGGGCCGTGATATTAGACAATATTTAGGGGAATATTCGGTACTGAGAGCATAGCAGGTGGGTTCATTTTCGCACTACATTAGCACATATTATAAGTACCTACTTAGATGCTGCTGTTTATTAGGAACATCATGATGTAGAACATTATCGTTTTGGTATTGAATTTTAACAGCAGAATTGGGGCAGTTTTAATGATTGCTGTCTTTACAGATCCTCTACTGTAATACCATTGGTTGCGGAAAGTAAAAAAAAATACAAATTACAATTCTTAAAATTTGAAAACTGCGGGAGGACCACGGTTCTGGAGGAGCACACACAAAGGCCATCGGAGAATGCAAAAGTGAGAAGTTCAAGAACCTTCGACCAACCGTATATTCCGGTTGATTCTGTAAACACATCGAAGTGAAGGCTTGGGTGAAGTGATCACGAAGTGAGCTGTCATTCCATCTAGATTACTTAGATCGACAGCTCACTTCGTGATCACTTCACTTCAACATGTTCACAGAATCGCACTGCTGTTAACAACTCTTCGTGTAAACTTAGGTGGAATGAGCATGTTGTGAATTGTCATTCCTTCTTGTTTTGATGGATCTATGGTATGGATGGGTGAGAAGTTTACAGAATCATATGGCCTTTTTTTAATAGGGGGAAATCCCCTTGGATGTCCTCCACCCTGGGGCGGGCGGAGGGGTCTGTCAGACTCTCATTGACTAAAACCACCCCGGTGTTCCATCTCTCACCTACGCCAGGGATCGCGGGAACTTACGCGACTTCCGTAATCCCCGGCTGGTGCCGGCCCGCCTCTGCTGACCACCTCGGGTCAGCGGGGAGAGTGAGGTGTTTGACTTCCCCCGCGACCTCAAAGAGGAGCGCACCGGAACACCACGCGCCTCCACCTCGGGTCCGGATGACAGACATCCCCAAGTCCACCGCCCCGAGATCCAGTTGGGGGGGCCAGGATAGGGCAGCGTTTGGCCCTTGTCCAACGCCCGGTGCCGGTGCGGTGGAAGAAGACCACCGCATCCCAGGACTCCTCGCCGTTTACCATAGAACAGACTACTGCTGGCAGCGAAAGGTCACTGCCTACCACAGATATGTGGGCACGGCAAGCGGCACACTCTGCTAGCGTACGCCGCGCGATGTCCTCCCAACAGGGCAACTTGGCCTGCACCAAGTGTAGACGAAGACCTAAGGCTGTTAACAGCAATACAAAAAGAACGCATTTTCATCTTGTCCAATTACAACCTCGAATAACATTTCCTCCTACGATCTACCCAGACCCTAACTAGTACCACCTAACAGAGTATGTCCAAGATATTAGCTGACGGAATAGCCTCGTTAACGTCTCCGTGACAACCACTCCTCGTATGACTAACTTTAATGAGCCTATCAAAGGTTCCGCACCATGTCCCTTCGAATTGAACAATAAATTGTCCATTAATTGGTCGTGCTAAGTTAATTGCCAATTTAGTTTAAGTTATATTAATTAGTCTTTGAACTGTCGTTTAAGTAATGCTTTTGAAGGGATGGAACATCTATCAATATCTCAAAGATTTCGATTCAAAGGTGCTTTCTTTGTAAAGTGAAAAGTTTTTGCTCCTTTTGAACTGTGTTTGAGATATCAATGTTATAATTTTAACTTTCGTTTTTGAGTTTGTCTACAAATAAATAAATTATTGGGCGAACATGCTTTTAATAAACTCCAATTGATAAATAACAATAAATTAATATTCATTACTTAATTACTGCAAGCACATTTAAAAAAGGGTCTGGAAAAAATCGTTTCGAATGAAAAATCATTAAGGACTGAAAAATTCGTCAGAAAGACAATGGGAAAAGTGCCTAGAATATTAACAGCATTGCCACGTCAAACGACAATGCTGAATTTTTAACCGAAGATAAGGCATGCCATCAGGGCCCCAAGTCTGCTATTACAATAGTGTCAGAATGGTCTATCATTGATTTCATAATGATTGATTTTGACAAGATTCTATGCCATTTCTTTCAATAGAGTGTCAGAGGTTGACCACTGGAATGTCATAATGACGCTTTTATATCCAGTGGTCAACCACTGACACTCTATTGAAAGAAATGGCATAGAATCTTGTCAAAATCAATCATTATGAAATCAATGATAGACCATTCTGACACTATTGTAATAGCAGACTTGGGGCCCTGGTCACCTGAACAGTCCTTCCTTTCAAGTGTTATTGTTTGTCTAGAATAGATGTCTTAGTTACTAGTGTATACTTACAATGCTTTCATTTCGCGCTCAGCTAAGGAGACGAGTACCTTGCCGGAGCCTGTGTTTCCTGATTGCTGCAGCCTTCTAAGCTAGCGCGCTCCATCGCTGACCACATCATCGCTTACCATCAAGTGAGATAGACGTCAAACACAAATTAAAAAAAATGGTTTTGATACATTATCTTTAATTGTAGGAATTCCTTAAGGCTGGGTTATCCGGGCCTGTTGGCAATGAAAATGCTACCTCCGCCCGCGACCCCTCATGTTTAACACGAAGATGTTATACGATGTCCTACCGATGACCGCCGACTTCTTCGCAGAATAAATACGTCACAGTGCAAAATATTTGCAGTTGATCTACTGAATTGTTTTTCTTTTAGACATGATGTCATCTATTTTACATTTTATCGTTACGTTTTACATTTTATGGCAGTAACTCATGACAGACAAGGCGGTGGAGTTTTATAATATATAGTGATCTAGTGTTAGTGATAGTGATGTAGTTTGGATTATGATTTTACAAATGAAACCGAGACAACTTTACAAACATGTTTTTTAATAACACAATATAGCTATGTGAGAAAAAGAAAGTTATCATAGCAATAACAGAAAAAAAAACTTGAGAGGTGTCGAGGGACACCCGGATGGAACGAAGTTCCTTTCCTTTATGTAGTAGCACGATTTCTTGAGTCGTAGTCGATAACAAAGAGTTGGGATCATTTTATTAGTATAAACACTAGCCCGCGAGTTCATACGCGCATATCCCGTTTTTCCCATTACCAGAGGAATTTTGGGAAATTGTCTCTTTATGCTTCTTTACGGAGAGTAGGGAAGCTACATGCCAAATTTCAGCTCTCTACGACCAGTAGTTTCGGCTGTGCGTTGTCTGTCAGTCAATCACTTACTAACCAGTATTTTATAGATTATGAAAAAAAAACATGATTGGTAAAACGTGAGCTTTTCAAAATTACAGGCGTAGTATTATTTAATATCGGAATCTAGGTACACTTAACCCATTTCCTTCTCTAACTAGAACCTATTAGCAAGCAACGCAGGTAGATATTATGTCGGTAATAGTACGGAACGACGCCGTAAACGCTATAGTGTAGCAACACTGCGTACAGTATGACGTGTTGTATGGCAACACTTTACTTGATCGCTCCGTTTATGTTAGTGTTGCCATAAACTACTCGGTAAGGAGAATACGTAAGCCTATCTTGTTACTATGTTGGATATGGGTAGGTGTTCTGTAGATTGCTTAGAATCGTCTTGTTTTGATAGTTGTTCTTAATATTATCATTAAGGCGTAGACCCCCCTAAGTAACTGATATTTAAAATTAGAATCACGTCTTAATGTGCTAGTCCTAATTTTTTGGAAAAATATATGTTACATTTGACTATTGGCGCCCACATCATCGCTCCATCTTCGACCACATCATCGCTTACCATAAGGTGAGATAGTGGTCAAACGCGTGCCTATAAATAGTAAAAAAATGATAAATGAAAATTTTGAGGTTTATTCGTACAACAGTTAGTGTAGTTAATTAGTAAAGTTATGTTTAACACGGACATGAAAAAGAAAATCGCACCAAAATCGCCGGGCGTATTTTAATGGAATTTGCACTCTCTCAAAGGCAATTTAATTATCTACATTTTGATCTAAGGCTACGTTTTAAAGTCATAGAAAATAAGGAAAGTACAAAAAACTATTGAATTTTGGGTCGCGCGGGTGTGAAGTAAGTGCGCGTTTTGTTCCCTCAAGGTCGATGGCGACTGTCGTTGTCTTAAGGCATGATCTGCTTTATAATCATTTTTTTTTGTAACCTTTTCCCAACTACATAAATTGGGGGCAGCTTCCTGTCAATCCAGATGTAGCTGAATACCAGTATTTTACATGGTGCAAATGCCTATCTTACCAAGAAGACCAGTCTTGCCAAGAAGTACCGTGTTGCCCAGTTCATGGGTTATGGAGGTCTGGTAGGCAGACGCTCAACGTAAAATACTGGTATTCAGCTGAACCCGGTTTGACTGGAAGCCGACCTCAATATACTTGGGAAAAGACTAGGCAGATGATGATGGGTAACTGATGGGTGACTGGAATCTCGGTATCCTTTTACAATTTTTCTGGTGTCTGACAATCCGTAACGATTACTAGTACAAACGGCTTTCCGAGACACGGAGTATTCTCGTATGTCACGGTGCAACCACTCACGAACCTGTTTGGCCCATTTTTTTATGGATGAAAAATCATCAAATAACTCCTCCCGCTCTGGGCGGAGCAGAAAGGAGAGTGTCAGACTCTTACTGACTAAAACCCATCCGTGTTCCTCCTAATGCCACTTGCGTTGAACAAATTCCTCAACCCTGGCAGGCACTGGCCCTAGCCGGCCCCGTCTAAGATGGAACCATTTTCTTTTTTAGGGTTCAGAACAAAAAACGGAACCCTTATAGGATCACTCGGGTGTCTGTCTGTCTGTCTGTCCTTCTATCACAGCCAGTTTTCTCCGGATCCACTGGACCGATTCTGTTGAAATTTGGTACACATATAGACTTCTGTGACCCGAACACGGACGTGTTACGTAAATTATTATTTTTTTAGTACGGGGGTCACGTTTGGGGGTCAAACTAGAAAATTAAAAAAAAAAGTTTTTTGAACAATATTGTGTAACATATCAAATGAAAGGGCTTACTATGAGTGTTTTAATTACATTTTTTTCATAATTTTAAAATAAATGGTTTAGAAGTTATTCAAGAAATTAGACGAAAAATTACCATTTCCCCTTGTCTCCGAAACTACTGAACCTAAAATTAAAAAAAAAACTGGCCAAGTGCGAGTTGGACTCGCGTGCAAAGGGTTCCGAACGAATTTAATTTTTTTAACATGTTATATTAACACTACAGACTTCTAATAGGTTTTCCTGTAATCTTTAGGTAAAGATCTATTATCTCCATTTTTTTCAAAATTTTAGGCTCAATAGTTTCGGAGATAAGGGGGGGGGAATGGTCATTTTTCGTCTAATTTCTTGAATAACTTCTAAATCATTTATTTTAAAATTATGAAAAAAATATAATTAAAATCCTCACAGTAAGCCCTTTCATTTGATATGTCACACGATATTGTTCAAAAAACTTTTTTTTTAATTTTCTTGTTTGACCCCCAAAAGTGACCCCCATACTAAAAATTTAATAATTTTCGTAACGCATCCGTGTTTGGGTCATAGAAGTCCATCTGTGTACAAAATTTCAACAGAATCGGTCCAGTGGATCCGGAGAAAACTGGCTGTGACAGACGGACAGACAGACAGACAGACACCCGAGTGATCCTATAAGGGTTCCTTTTTTTTTTCGGAACCCTAAAAATGGAGATAATAGATCTTTACCTATAGATTACAGGACAACCTATAAATAAAATGCTTTCGGAACCCTTTGCATGCGAGTCCGACTCGCTCTTGACCGGTTTTTTTTTATGAGTGGGAAATACAAATTAATTCTCCCGCTCTGGGCGGAGCCGAAGGCAGTGTCAGACTCTTACTGACTAAAACCCATCCGTGTTCCTCCTAGTGCCCTTTGAGTTACAGGGCCGTGGTGACTTTTTCGAACAAATTCCGCAACCCTGGCAGGCACTGGCCCTAGCCGGCCTTATCTAAAATTGACCCATCATGCGGCTGTTATTTTTTAGCTATGAGTTCCATAGTATGTGAAAGAGGAATTGTAGCTAGAAAAGGGGGAACCAATGAAACGAGGCGTAAAATGGAAGAATGAAAAAGAAATGTTGCGCCGATCCGAAATAAAAGAAGATATCACGTGGCATGACAGATTATGAATCCGTTTCTATGCTGGTGAGGGTCGCAGGTAGCCGATGGATGCGAGACGCACAGGACCGGTTGTTGTGGCGACACTTGGGGAGGCCTATGACCAGCAGTGGATGTCTTTCATGATGATGATGATGATATTTCCCATTACGTAATTGTCATACAAAGGTAATAATAACCAGTTCACATTTTCACAGCCACTTCACCTAATTTTAGAATCCTTTAAAATACGAATAACTACATCTATTTTACAAGGTCGTTAATTTTAAAGGCCATACTAATTTAGAAGCAGAATCTTTTCAGCCGGTCTACCTGGCTTAAATACCGGCAGTACAAAGTGCTCTAAAAGCAATTAACTAATGTATAAATGAATAGACAGCCGCCATCTTGGATCTAGACATTAAAATGTAAACGGTAATGATACGGTATGAAACTTTATGGGCAGTAGTACAATTCTGCGTAGTTCTTGGTTAATAGAACATCCATATAACGTGTAAATTAATAAGCGTAATACCTCTTAAGGGGTCGTTGCAATCATCATTATGAACCATTTTTACCATGAGATCCAGCACTAAATCGCGAAAAAAAAAATCTGCTATTTAGCACATTATAGTGTTGGTCGCTGTTGTCAATTTTACTGGCAAGCTAAGAGTAACTGTGAAGTTTCTTTTCCGATTATCTAAATACCTTTGCAAATAGGCAACTAACAGTCACTTTTTTAGGGTTTCGAACATCCGTAAAAACGGAACCCTTATAGGATCACTCGGGTGTCTGTCTGTCTGTCACAGCCAGTTTTCTCCGGATCTACTGGACCGATTCTGTTGAAATTTGGTACACGGACTTCTGTGACTCAAACACGGACGCGTTGCGTAAATTATTTAATATTGAGTACATTTTGGGGGTCACTTTTGGGGGTCAAACTAGAATATTAAAAAAAAAAGGTTTTCAAACTGTATCGTGTGACATATCAAATTAAAGGGTTTACTGTGAGGGTCTTAACTATATTTTTTCATGATTTAAAAATAAACAGTTTTGAAGTTATTAAAGAAATTAGACCAAACATGACCATCCCCCCTTATCACCGAAACTACTGAGCCTAAAATTTTGAAAACAATGCAGTTCTATACATAAAGATTACTGGAAAACCTAAATTAAGTCGGTGGTGTTAAAATAACATATTAAAACAATGAATTGGTTCGGAACCTTTTGCACGCGAGTCCGACTCGCACTTGGCCAGTTTTTAATTATAGGTATTGACATACAAAAGAGCCTTTTTATGGTCTGATTGAAATAAATAATTTGACTTTAAGATAAAAACTATTGATTAGGGATATGGTTAGAGGTGGAGTTGACTTGAATGATATGAAAAAAAAACTGGCCAAGTGCGAGTCAGACTCGCGTGCAAAGGGTTCCGAACGAATTTAATTTTTTTAACATGTTATTTGAACACTGTAGACTTCTTATAGGTTTTCCTGTAATCTATAGGTAAAGATCTCCAGATTTTTCAAAATTTTAGGTTAATGAGCCTAAAATTTTGAAAAATCTGGAGATAAAGGGGGTGATGGTCATTTTTAATTTCTTGAATAAATTCAAAATTATTTATTTTAAACTTATGAAAAAATTATAACTAAAACACTCACAGTAATTCCTTTCATTTGATATGTCACACGATACAGTTCACAAAATCTTTTTTTTTAATTTTTTAGTTTGACCCCTAAAAGTGACCCATACACAAAATTAAATAATTTACGCAACACCTCCGTGTTTGGGTCACAGAAGCCCATATGTGTACTAAATTTCAACAGAATCGGTCCAGTAGGTCCGAAGAAAACTGACTGTGACAGACGGACAGACAGACAGACACCCGAGTGATCCTATAAGGGTTCCGTTTTTTGTTCGGAACCCTAAAAATGGGTTAGCAGTAAGCCTTCTAAACTACATCTCCAACATCAATGGTGTTCCCTTAATTGCGTCGTAATTAAAGTTATGAAAGGTTCCTTTTTATTTAATTGCTTAGGTTTTTAGATTCCGCTTTTGAAGGAGTTTTGTGCTTGGGTGTTCAATTAGTGGACCTTAGAATGTCCGGTCGCTAATTGAAAGCTCCAAGCTCCTTTTAAATGGGTTATTTCTGTGATTATCCGGTGGCGACGGGTTATAAAAAAAGTACAAAAAAACTGGCCAAGTGCGAGTCGGACTCGCGTGCAAAGGGTTCCGAACGAATTTAAATTTTTTTAACATGTTATTTTAATAGGTTTTCCTGTAATCTTTAGGTAAAGATCTATTATCTCCATTTTTTTTCAAAATTTTAGGCTCAGTAGTTTCGGAGATAAGGGGGGGAATGGGTATTTTTCGTCTAATTTCTTGAATAACTTCTAAATCATTTATTTTAAAATTATGAAAAAAAAATATAATTAAAAACTTCACAGTAAGCCCTTTCATTTAATATGTCACATGATATTGTTCAAAAAACTTTTTTTTAATTTTGCAGTTTGATCCCCAAAAATGACCCCCGTACTAAAAAAATAATAATTTACGTAACGCATCCGTGTTTGGGTCATAGAAGTCCATATGTGTATAAAATTTCAACAGAATCGGTCCAGTGGATCCGGAGAAAACTGGCTGTGACAGTGGGACAGACAGACGGACAGACACCCGAGTGATCTTATAAGGGTTCCTTTTTTTTTCGGAACCCTAAAAAGAAAAAAAAATACAATGTAAAATATTTTATTGCTTCATAAGTTTACAGAATGTGTTTAGTGTTTGGAGCTTCCCTTTACGCAAGTAATGCCTGTGTTGGGAAGCCCAGCTCTTCCGTAGCAAAGAAATACAAAGCCAATTTAGGTATTTACACACAAAATAAAGTTATAAAATTACAGAAGTTACTATTTAAATGTCAATAAAATCTTGCTTGCAGGTGTGTTTCCAGTGTTATGTATAATAGTGTGTTGTGTATGAAGTATAGTAGTGTTATGTTCTGTGTGTATGTAAACTATACAACATGTAACAGAATTAACGCAATATTTGTTAAGGGGGCATTGTACTCATTTAATTGTTCAGTACATTTTGTCGAGCCATGCGCACATAAATGTATGGATCAGTCGATTTTTTTTCGCGATTTCAGTGTTGGTCCCATAGTAAAAGTTGATTGTAATGAAGAGTACAATTACCCCTTAAGAGGTATTGGATTTATTCTGTTACAGATAGTATATTCTTTAACGTGGTTGTTTTTAAATGTACAATTAAATGCTCATTTTACTCGAGAGGTTTTACATATCATATCATATCAGCCGAAAGACGTCCACTGCTGGACATAGGCCTCCCCCAAGCGTCGCCACAACGACCGGTCCTGTGCGTCTCGCATCCATCGGCTACCCGCGACCTTCACCAGGTCATCGGTCCACCTTGTGGGAGGCCTTCCAACGTTACGTCTTCCGGTACGTTAGGTACGAGAGGTTTTACGCGATCGGGGAATAGCGAGAATGTTGTAGCATTTTCTTTTGCAGGTTCTATCGGGGACATCGTATGTATCACGAAAAGTAATTACAGGCACAAAATTTCATAAAGGGTTCAGACTCATTAATTAGTTACCTTTGGCAGTTTTCCTAAAGATGTCAAAGCTCTGCAAAGTGAATATCTGCGTATGTGAACTCGCGCTCTGTGTAGTGCGAAGTCCATAGTCGGAACAGGCCTTTATAATGCTCTCTGTGACATTACAATGCCTTTAACCAGCTTCTATGTTAGGTGCCAGATAAGCTTGCAAGAAAGTACATTGACCTTTCCCTAATGTCTCTTCCCAGATAACCGAACAATAAATTATGAACCGTTTTCATTACTAAAGAATGTACGAGTAAAAGATCACGAAAGAAGTTGATTCAAGACAGCGTGTCTTTATTTCTGTTTTTGTTTTTAAGAAATTCAATAAATGTATGTGGGTCAATGACCATTATTGCACATTTATCTGGCGCCTACCATAAGTATAAAGCATGGCAATGAGAATAAATTCTGCATGCAACCTCAATTACGCGCTCAAACATTGCCACACTAATTACGACCTTAAAGCAAACGAACAAAACAACATCTTCATTTGTTTCGCCTAGTTTTCTTTTTAGTCGCCCCGCTGATTAGACAAAGACCAACATTTTCATAGCTTATTCACGAATGGAATCTTTTAAGCATTACGAAGGCGCTCTGTTGTGACGAAGGAAAATTATTTTCTACTAGCTTCTGTCAGTGGCTTTGCCCCACAAGTTAGTTGAAAATTCGACATCGCACTTTTTAGGGTTCCGAACAAAAAACGGAACCCTTATCACTCGGGCGTCTGTCTGTCTGTCTGTCTCTCCGTCTGTCACAGTCAGTTTTCTCCGGATCCACTGCACCGATTCCGTGAAATTTGGTACACATATGGACTTTGGTGACCCAAACAAGGACGTGTTACGTAAATTATTAAATTTTTAGTAGGGGGTCACTTTTGGGGGTCAAACTAGAAAATTAAAAACTGTGAGGGTTTTTATAAGGTACATTTTTTCATAATTTTAAAATAAATGACTATGAAGTTATTCAAGAAATTAGGCGAATAATTACCATTCCCCTCCCTTATCTCCAAAATTACTGAGCCTAAAATTTTGAAAAAAAAAAAATGGAGATAATAGATCTTTACCTAAAGATTACAGGGAAATCTATAAGAAGTCTAAAGTGTAAAAATAACATGTTAAAAAAATCCTTTTCTTTCTAGAATATCGCAGTCATTTGACAAAAATGATCACAATGTATGTATAAGTCATGTTCGATCTTTGCGCCAATTTTCTTCCAAATTAGTTCAGTCGTGTGCTCATAACTTATTTAAAGATCTGTCAAGACGCTTAGTTAACACTCTGCGAACCCAAGGTCTGGTTTTTACCTCGGACAAAGAATAAGCATTGCCATACAACGTGGTAATGCTGCCAGCCTTTTGGGCACCAGAAGCCAGCTATGTGGAGGAATTTTTCAACATATTTAAGTTGACGCCGGAGACTGGGCAGCAACGTTCTCTGTAAAAATCAACATCATACACTGCGATCGCCAACCCGCCTGCCAAGCGTTGCGATTATGGCAAAGCCCTTTTGGGGGAGGCCTATGTCCAGCAGTGGACGTCTTTCGGCTGATATGATGATGATGATATTTAAGTTTATTTTTAGTTTTAGTTAGTATGAAGTTTTTTTTATTTAAGTGTGTCTATATAGTAACAGATAATTCAAAATACAATGAGTCGTTCAGTCGTTGATATGTGATTAATTAACAAACCTGCGAACATATTTACAAACAAACATACGAACAGAACTTCACATTTATAATGTTAACAGGATATTGTGTTGTACGTCAGACTGTTTTTTTTTTCAGAGTTTTGTGTTCTCTTAGTTTATTATGCGGCTTCCTTAAAAAATGAGTTCTTTTTGTTATTGTTAAAAAATGTTTTTTCCTTAAAAATATTGGATGTTTTATTCTCTTAGCAATAATGCTACTTGCTAAAGTGGGTCCAAACCAAAGGCTGAAATATATGGTACATTAAAGAAGAAATTCGTACGTTTTTTACTAAAATAAAAAGCGGGAATGAATAATGATGCTTCAATAAAACTTGCGCATATAATTTTTATTTTACTGAAATTCACAATTTATAGTTTATTTTGTGTTCATTCATTATGTTGTGGAGAGTCCTTACTCACCTTTTCTGAGGCACTATGTGGGGAGAATGGTCAGGTAGCTATTCCTCACTCTATCGTTCTCTGCACATCCTGCCTTAGACACCTACTTTGTGGTTTGTTTTTGTCCTTGTTTGTTTACTACTAACACTAGTTATAAGATATATATATACATTTTACTAACAAAATGGGCTATATTGTTGTCCGAAATTGGTAAATAAATTATTATTATTATTATTATGGAATAGAAAGCGGTATGTCATTTTGTAACTCAAAAATATTGTTTTTTTTTATGAACTGTGAAGGTTATTTGAAGGAAACATTTCGTAACGCATGCAGGTTCGCAAAAGAATAGTTTTGAAATTTCATGAAAACCGGCCAGTAAGTACTATTTGAACAATTTTTCAAGGTTATGGTTTAAGACATTTATTTCTTAAAAAAACAGAATACAATTATTCACTTATAATGAGAAACACTGGTTATATAACATAAACGTTCCTTAGAACGAGGATTGGAACGGTAGTTTTGGAGGTACAATAGTGTTAGACACTAATTTATCCCTATGTTACTAATTGAGACTATGCTAAAAGAGATCGAGTTTAGAAGATATTTTTTATTTTTGTTATATTTTTACTGTATGTACGTAAACTGCAAAAAAAAAAATTGATACCGAGTCCTTATTACGTATCGAAACACAGTTTCTATCATAGTTGCTATTGAAAGCATAATCGTCTTTAATTTTAATTATAACGTTTGTAATTCTTTTTAACTTAGTTTTATTATTACACTAGTGGACATCACGCGGTTTCACCTGCTTAGTTCCCGTTCCCGTGGGAGTACGGGGATAATATATAGCCTATGTTACTCCTGATAATGTAGCTATCCAATGCTAAAAGAATTTTTCAAATCGGTCCTGTAGTTTCGGAGCCTATTCAATTCAAACAAACAAACAAATCTTTCTTCTTTATATATTATAATGGATTAGGTAGGTATTCGTTTTGTTGTATTTGTTGTGAATAGTTTAACCGCTGGCAGACATGCGCATTTTTTTGCTGTTTTAAAGCTGCGTTTCTACCATAGATGTGCGAGGGATGTGTTTGTAAAGAACCAATAGAATCGCTTGCGCTGAGCGAAGCTAGGTAAATGAAGCGATTCTATTGGTTCTTAACAAACACATCCCTCGCTTCGCATTCTCGTACATCTCTGGTGGAAACGCAGCCTTAAGAGGAAATGCTGGCGGCGAGACTTTGTATGTAAAAAGTCATAATTCGAGGTTTGGCTCTCGACTGTTTTCTCCTCCATTAATAGACTGATTTAAGAGATATTTCACAAACTGAATAAGAAGGATATATACTGTGTCCATATGTTTTTCTTTTTGATGATTTATTAACCGTATAAGCACTAGAACCCGCACAAAATGCTCAAAATTTACCGATAAGTCGCTGTCATTAGAGCCCTATAGTGTACAAATTTGGCAACTATTAATCAAAAAAGGAAAACATAGGGACACAGTATGTATTCATTTGTCTTATTCAGTTTGTGAAATATCTCTTAAATCGGTTCAATATAGGAGGAGAAAACAATCGAGAGCCAAACCTCGAATTATGACTTTTTACATACATAGTCTCGCCGCCAGCATTTCCTCTTAAGAACCAATAGAATCGCCTGCGCTGAGTGAAGCTAGGTAAATGAAGCGATCCTATTGGTCCTTAACAAACACATCTCTCGCTTCGCATCCTCGTACAGCTTTGGTGGAAACGCAGCATTGACATAATGTAAAAGTCATTCTTTTATTCGAATGAATTTGTGTCTTAGCGAAAATACACGTATTATATATTAGCACCCCGCCCCAGCTTTGGCAAGGGTATAACTTTTATTATCACTGTTTAGTATCTGCTTGACATCCGTATGTCGCTACTGGGATCCAGCAGAATACCAGCGTCAGGTATTATCTGGCACATGCTGAGTTGGACTCCCATTTGGTGCAGCTTGGAGACACACACACGGCACATTTGAGTGTATAAGTCATATATACATTTTTTTTTTATGTAGGTAGGTAATCTGGCAAATACTTTAGTTTATAAATAGTAATTACCACCGTACATTCTGCCTTTTCTTTTTTTATGTGTTTTCATTTAATTATTTGTATTTTCTAGTGTTATGTAACTGTGCTTGTGTGTTGTGTTTCTTTCCTTGTTCCAAATAAATGTTTTATATATCTATCTATCTATAAAAATAAACAAAACTCCCTCGTTTATCTTTTTTTTTAATTAAAAACCGAATCAAAATTCGTTGCCTGGTTTGGAAGAAGTAAGCGGACGAACAGAGCGGCAGACAGCGACTATGCTATAAAAGTACTATTAAGCTTGGTTCGTCTCGTGGTCGCAAGCGCGACTGACGAGCGTGGAGTCCTAGGTTTGATTCCCAGGTAGGGCAAAAAGTGTTATGGGGTTTTTCCATTAGGAATTTCTCTGTGACAGTCCGGAGTTTGGAAGGTCCCTGTGCCATATCTCCCTCCGGTCGTGCCGGGTTGCCGTCCCGTCGGAATTTATATTCCGACGGGACGGCAACCCCACTCCCCCACTCCCACTCCCCCACTCCCTCTCCCACACACCCCCTTCCGTCCCACACACACACTCCTTCTTCCATCACTCTCATGAGTGATGGGAGAGGGAGTGCACCTGTGTTTACGTTACGCACAAACTTGTGCACTATATATATTATGTCCCGCGCCGATGACTAGTATCCGTTGAGATTGGCCGCCAAGGCCGAAATCGTTCAGAAGTACGATACTATTTACAAAAGAAATAAACCTTCACAATACATATACAAAAATACTGTTTACGTAAACAAATACCATACCTTTTGTACGTCAAGCGCATCAAATAACATATCCAACAAAATAGTGATGTTACTCTAACAGCTCTGAAAAAACTTTTATTCCTTTTGACAGCGTCGGAGGGCGCAAAAAGGAAAGAATAGCGAAAAATAAACAAAGAACAGATGGGCCAATAAGCTCTTCGGAAGCCATCACCTTTCAAATTAACTTAATACCGATTGCCATAAGACATAGTAGCTGGTTGATTGAAAAAGTTCTTTAGGGTTCCGTCTTTGAGGCGTCAAAACGGAATGGGATCTATAGACGCTTAGTAGCTCTTTTCTCAACTAGTTCCAAGTTCCTTTTGTTGAAGAATGGGGTTAGTTTCTTTTAGTTTAATTTCTGGCCTGAAGTTTGACGTTGTCGATTGTGGGTAGGTGGATAGTAGTCTAATTAAAGACGAGTTGGTAAGTTAAATTGCAAAGATAGGTATCTTTTTGTGATCTTAGGAAGTAGTAACTACTCTTTCTGCTACTGCGGGGTGCCAATTGAAAACCTGCGCTGGGTGTGCCCAGGAAATACTGAGATAACCATCTCTGTATTTCGGGCATATTCAACGCAATTATGTCTTTCTGTCTATGATGAATAAATGTTTCCTATTTTATTCTATTCGTTTAGAGCACGCCATATGAGAAAAGCTTCTGGTCAAAGAATTAGAGGGTGAAGCTGCATCGTTATCTGAGGTTTGCTGAAATATACCGCTCACTGGACGGTCTTTAGACCGTACACTCGTAAATGTACGGTCTAAAAGTATTATGACTGGCTTTTCACTTGCATTTAGTTATGATAAGGCATACATCTTTTAGGAATAAACTATGTGCTCGTACGTAATTAAGCATGTAATAAGTTACGATTCGTAGTCGTGTTGATGTTGTCGTAGTATTAAATTGTCATATAAGAAAAACTTCTAAGCGTAAGGTTTTGGAGCTCACTAGTAGGATCTGAAAACCGTCATTGGATTTTTTCATAAGAATATATAATATGATGTAAAATTGTTCAAGGTTGTTATCATTAACACTAATTGTATTATTAAACCCGAAATGTAAAACACGTGCCTTGATATTTGTGTAAAAACTTTAGCTTGTGCATTAACACGTTCGCGTGAGCAATGTCTTACGACGTCGTGTTGATATAATTATGGAAACGTCATATGACGTTGCGCCATTTCATATATTATATCTATATGATGGAACGTCTTTGGCCGTCTATTTTTTGGGCAAATTCCAATGGCACATCTACTTAGCGCCGCAACACATTCGATTTCAATTCTAAGATGTACGTACGTATTACGGTGGGACAGCTTTAAACGTTGCTCAACTTTGTATAGAAAAAAATTGCGCCTCAGTAGCTACATTCAGAAATGAAGTTGCTCACACGAACGTGTTAAGAGGGGACTCTAATCCCAAGGAATTTGAAAAATAGGTATTTGAAGAAACTATTGCCGATGCCGTCGCGCTGCGCCCTATCAAGTAAAGTGCGAAAGCGACAACTGCAGCTCAGGCTGGTTTTTACTTATAAAAACCTTGGCTAAAAGACGTTTTGTATTCCGTTGTTTTCTTCTTCAAAACTGGACTGATCTAAAAAAACCATATATCATAATTTAGAGGAAGACGATATCTACGCTACTATTATTTTTTGTTTTGTTAAAACTTATCATATGTGTCTGATAGTCATCTGAACATGGCGGTAAAAACGGGCTTTTTTTTCGGGTTTTCGGATTGTCATAATTCTTTAAGTAATTATGTTTTGAAAATAAGAAACGATAAGGCACGTATTAATTCGATCTAGATTTTTTGAAAAAAAACTTTGCTCTAGCCGTATTATCAACGAAGAAAACAGCGGAATGCGTTTGTATGGAGAAAGGCCCAAGTGTCACCGACCCGAGTCCCCTTTTAAGAAGCATGGGGCCGCCACTGTACCTACTCATAAATTAATTGGGTATAAAAACGTTTTGTTACTATTTTAATAAATTATATTGTATCTATTTTCCTTCTTATCTATTCGGGGAAATCTGGAAGTATCGGCTCTGCTCACCCTTAGATAAGAATATATCTGTTATGTTACGCTTTCTAGTAAACTCTACTGAAGAAGAATTAGGCCGGATTTCATGGAATTTTGGGAGAGGAATCTGCACTACATAGATTCGGCGTTCCGAATTTCGAATTCGATTTCCCTTGTAGACTGTTACGAGTAGTGAAACATGGCGTGTCTTGTTACCAGCCGGAGCCTTGGTTTCCTGGTGAGTGAAAAAGCATGTAAACATTGTTTCTATTCATAGAGGTGTAGGAAACCAAGATAGGATTGCGTGATATCCAGTGATGCATCAGTAGTGCTATTCCGTTATCATAACATGGATATATATGCCTTAACATAGACCAATAAATAATATATTGTAGCGGCATCAATGCCGCCACAAGAAAAACCAACGTAGCAAATCTACATCGCAACAAAAAGAACCGCGACGCCATCTATCCAACTAGCAGCGAACTACTACGTCGGAATCCTGCATCGTGCAAGCATAGTTTACCGTGCGATTTGAACATATACATCAGCCCGAATATCAACTATCGGGCAGTTGCCCGCCAGGCACAACAACTGTCTGGTAGGAGGATCATCCCTTTTCAATGGAGGTTTGCGGGACTTTACTCTCTGTTCCACAGCACCGTGCAGGAACAGCTTATATCGGAAATGAATAGTTTGATATATCGTCGTGTGTACTCATGATATGTTTAACAGTTTAACTTCATTTAATACATCGACATTCGGAAAAACATTCCCGGGAATCCCAGGGCATGTTCATATTAACATTATTATTTAGGTTCATTGACCCAAAATAGCACTATCTACGCTGATCATTTAGTGATAGCTGATAATATGGCTCACCGCGGATATTCGGTTGTGTGTGAATGACAAAGACATACTAGACTAGAGTGACTGTTTTTTGCAGATTAATCCTGCTCCTGAGCATTACGTCTGATGGAAAGGGATGGATGTGACATAGTGCTAAAAGATTTGTTTACTATATTGCTTTAGGTTTGATAAAACACAGGTGCCGCCAAAGAGTTTCAAACTTCGACTGTGCGCATAAAAATAAAATCGCACACTTGGAATTTCTCCTGTATCGTGGGTGCGTTTACAAACATACAAAGTCACATACACAAACAGCCAGACCCAGAACAACTATCTGTAAGCCATACAACTATTTGTTCTGTGCGGGAATCGAAACCGCGACACGCAGTGAAGCAGTCAATCGCTCAATCACTGCGCCAACCATGCCGTCGACTATCGTGTATTGTGCACACTGAGTAAGTTTCAAGAAACGATAGAAGAAAATTACATATGGTGACACTCTGGGTGGCCTTATCGCCCTCTATCTTTTACTATGCCCCAACCACCACAAGTTACCACCAACTGCTCCACAAGTTATTCAAGAACATTCTTTGAAAATCTGGCCAAGTGCGAGTCGGACTCACGTGCAAAGGATTCCGAAGGAATTTCATTTTTGTTACATGTTTTAACACTTTAGGATTTCTTGTAATCTTTGGAAAAAGGTCTATGTTCTGCATTTTTTTCAAAATGTTAGGCTCAGTTGTTTCGGAGATAAGGGAATGCTCATTTTTCGCCTAATTTCTTGAATAACTTCAAAACTGTTTGCCAAAAATAATGAAAAAATAACTTTTTTTAAACCGTCTTGCCTTTTCATTTGATATAATCATCACACCATACAGCTAACTATTTTCCTTTTTTTTTGTAATTTTCTTGTTTGCCCTCAAAAGTGACGCCCATAATCAAAATGTATTTATTTACGTAACGCGTCCGTATTTGGGTCACAGAATTTCACATTTGTACCGAATTTCAACAGAATCGGTCCAGTTGATTCGGAGAAAATTGGCTGTGACAGACGGACAGCCATACAGAGAGACACCCGAGTGATCCTATAACGGTTCCGTTTCTTACAGATGTTCGGAACCCTAAAAAACAAAAACAAACCTTTTCTCACATAGGTTTCCTTATTTTTGTTTAATCCCCAACACTCACACGCGTTGTTGATTAAAAAAACACCGTGCCGATGTTCACATTTTACCGTTTTTTTAGGATTCCGTACCCAAAGGTTAGTTAACTAACGGAACCCGTAAAGCCTCCGCTGTCCGCCCGTATCTCAAGAACCGTCACAAAGTGTGTATTTTTAATGCCACTACAACAACAAATAATAACAATTAAATTGAATTAAAAATGAAAGGGGGCTCTCATACAAGAAACGTGTTTTTTTCGGTACATGGTACGGAACCCTTCGTGTGAAAGTCCGACTTGTATTTGGTCGGTTTTTATTCCCTCCGTTTTTAGCTCGAAGCTGGCTTAGGGGACTCTCGAACCCTCCCCGTGCTCGTTCTCGGGGACTTCAATGCCAAGCATTTGGCTTGGGGTTCCCGTTATACGGACACGCGGGGCAGGATGGTGGAGGACTGGGCTCTGGAGACAGGCCTAGTCGTCCTAAACCGGGGTTCTGTCCCCACGTGTGTGCGGATGCAGGGGGAGTCCGTGGTGGACATCTCGTTTGCCAGCCCTGCTCTGTCACCGCGTGTCATTGACTGGCGCGTATTAGAGGAGGTGGAGACCTATTCCGATCACCGGTATATCCGGTTTGACGTCTCCGCCCAGACCTCAACCGCGCCAGTCCGGCAGGCCCCGAGTGGTCCGCGGTGGGCGCTGAAGCAGCTAGACCGGGAGCTCCTCCTGGAAGCTTCGATCGTGCAGGCCTGGATGTCACCTCCGGACAGGCCTGCTGACATCAACGACGAGGCAGAGTGGTTCCGGGAGGCCATGTCCGATATTTGCGACGTGGCAATGCCCCGGGTTAAGCCGGGACGCGCCCGCCGCCAGGTGTACTGGTGGTCGCAAGAGCTGGCGACACTGCGTCAGGCATGCGTTGCTGCACGGCGCCGGTACACCAGGCACCGCAGGCTCCGCATCCGCCCTCCGGATGCGCAGGTCAGAGAGGCGGAGCTGTACGAGGAGTACAGAGTGGCGAAAACTGCCCTCCGAGCGGGGATCCTGCAGGCCAAAGATCTGGCTCGCAAGGAGATGCTGGAGTCTCTGAACGGGGACCCGTGGGGAAGACCTTACAAAATGGTGCGGAATAAGCTCCGCACCTGGGCCCCCCCATTGACGCAGAGTCTCCGGCCCCAGCTGGTGGAGGACGTGGTGAGCGCTCTGTTCCCCTCGCGAGGGGAGCATACTCCCCCGCCTATGGCTCCGCCGCCTGCGATGCCCGATGCGGACTACACCGATGACGACGATGACGATGCTCCTGAGGTGACTGAGGTAGACCTGAGAGTGGCGGTTAACAGGCTGAAGGCCAAAAATACCGCCCCAGGACCCGACGGCTTACCTGGAAAAGCCTGGGTCCTGGCCTTGGAGGCTCTTGGGCCTCGACTTAGAGGGCTCCTAAGCGCATGCATGGAGAGGGGCCAGTTCCCACTTCGTTGGAAGACGGGGAAACTGGTCCTCATCAAGAAGCCAGGGCGCCCTGCGGACTCTCCGTCCGCATATCGGCCCATCGTGCTGCTCGATGAGGTGGGCAAGCTCTTTGAAAGAGTAATTGCAAACCGCCTCGTCGAGCACCTAGTGAGGGTGGGGCCGGATCTGGCGGAGAACCAGTTCGGTTTCCGCACGGGCCGCTCGACGGTGGACGCCATCATGCGCGTGAGAGCCCTCTCGACGGGGGACGCGGTTTCTCGGGGCGGGGTCGTCTTGGCGGTGTCTCTAGACATTGCCAATGCCTTCAACACCCTGCCCTGGAGTTGCATCAGGGAGGCACTTCGGTATCACCGGATGCCGACCTACCTCCGTCGCGTAGTCGAGGCTTACTTGACGGACAGAGCCGTCATCTACCCCGGTCACCTGGGAGAGTGGAACCGGCGAGAGATGTCGTGCGGTGTTCCACAGGGTTCGGTTCTGGGGCCGCTCCTGTGGGACATCGGCTACGACTGGGTGCTGCGCGCCGACCTCCCTAGCGGCGTCAGCGTGGTCTGCTACGCTGACGACACGCTGGTCCTGGCGCAAGGGGGATCGCACCAGGCGGCGGCCGACGCTATGATACGCGGGGTTGCGATAGTCGTTGAGAGGATCCGGCAGCTGGGTCTCGAGGTGGCCCTGCACAAATCCGAAGCCATGTGTTTTCATGGTTCTCGGAACAGGCCACCATTGGGATCCCAAATAACGGTAGGAGGGGTTCACATCGGCGTCGGATCGACGATGACGTACCTGGGTCTCGTCCTTGACAGCCGGTGGAACTTCGTCGAGCATTTCCGACGTTTGGCTCCCAGACTGGGGCGAGCCGGGGCTGCCTTCAAGCGGCTTCTGCCTAATCTAGGGGGTCCAAACGCCTCCTGCCGGAGGCTTTATGCGGGGGTCGTGCGGTCCATGGCCCTTTATGGGGCACCGGTGTGGGCGCCTACTTTGAGGAAGCGACCTGCCCGTTACCTCAATGCGTCCCAGAGGGTCATGGCCATCCGGCTGGCCCGGGGATACCGCACGGTCTCTGGCGAGGCGTCCTTGCCGGACTGCCGCCATGGGATCTAGAGGCGAGAGCCCTCGCGCTCATTTACGAATGGCGCGTGGAGGCGCTACGCCGGGGCGAGACTCCTCTGCCGCGGCAAATCGCAGCACGGCGGACGGAGCTCCGGCGGGATCTCATGGCGGTATGGAGACAACGACTGTCGCAACCCAGCGCTGGGCACGCCACAATTGCGGCGATAAGTCCCCTCTTTGAGGAGTGGCTAGAGCGGCGCCACGGCGTCCTTACCTTCCGTTTGACGCAGGTACTCACCGGACACGGTTGTTTCGGGAGGTACCTGTTTCGAATACGGCGGGAGGATACGCCCGGATGTCAACACTGCGAGGATCGCCCGGAGGACACGGTGGAGCATACGGTGGAGGTCTGCCCTGCTTGGGCGGAGCACCGCCGTGTCCTTGTCGAGGCGATCGGCGGTGGCGACCTGTCGCGGTCGGCCCTGTTTCAAGCCATGGTCCGGAGCGAGGAGACTTGGGAAGCGGTCACCTCCTTCTGCGAAGCAGTAATGCTTGCGAAGGAGGAAGCCGAACGAGTGAGGGAGAGGGAAGCCTCACGCCCCAGCCGCCGCAACAGAAGAAGACTCCCCGGGCGTCGGGAGTCGCAGGGCGATTCTCGGCCACCGTAGGCGCGGGCCTGCGGACGGCGAGCATTGGGTGACTCGCCGTCTGGTCATAACCAGGCCCGGGTCGACGGCGCGCTGTGTTCCACGCGCGCCTCAAAGAGCTGTCAGCATTAAAGACGGGGCCCGCTAGGGCCCAATGCCTGCCGGGGTTGCGGGATTTATTCGAAAGAGTCACCGCGGCCCTGGAACGCAAAGGGCATTAGGAGGAACACGGATGGGTTTTAGTCAGTAAGAGTCTGACACTCCCTTCTACTTCACCCAGAGCGGAAGGAGTCATTTGATGATTTCCCATCCTTAAAAAAAAAAAAAAAAAAAGGGGACTCTCGAAACAATCAATTAGGGAACTTTGAAACATCCTTGAATTGTAAATGTGAGATGAGACAGTTTTCTCTGTTGGTAACACTTTCTTTTTGTAGCCTTTTCATTATAATCGTTCTGTTTTTTTCTGGTGTATTTTTAGTTGTTTTTGTTTGTGTAGTTTTAAGGTTCCTGCCTTATGGCGCAATAGTATGGCAGCATGGCAGCAGCTTTTTGAATACACATTGATTGGTAATAATTGAGTGTGCTCTCTTAAATGAGATTTTCAAGAGCTACTATGTAAGATTTTGTTCCCGATACTTGTGGAATAATTTGGGTAGTTTTCGAGTAATAATCGATATTTTTTTCCATCTCAAGAAAAAAATAATGCTGACTGTGAGGAATCTCCTCCACCTTGAAACCCCGAAAGCTCATGCTCTGAAAGGTTACCATAAATCCCTCGAATAATATTTTATTAAAAAAAAATGCGTTTAAAGGGGGCTCCCATACAAGAAACGTGTTTTTTTCGGTACATGGTACGGGACCCTTCGTGTGAGAGTCCGACTCGTATTTGGTCGGTTTTTATTCCCTCCGTTTTTTAGTTCGAAGCTGGCTTAGGGGACCCTCGAAACAATCAATTAGGGAACTTTGAAACATCCTTGAATTGTAAATGTGAGATGAGACAGTTTTCTCTGTTGGTAACACTTTCTTTTTGTAGCGTTTTCATTATACTTGTGTTGTTTTTTCCGGTGTATTTTTAGTTGTGTGGTTTTAAGGTTCCTCCCTTAAGGCGCAATAGTGTTGCAGCATGGCAGCAGCTTTTTTGAATACAAGGTTATCACCCTGTATTCAAAAAAGCTGCTGCAATTCTCAAATAATGCAACTACTTTAACAACTACTACTTTAACAATTAATAATAATTGAGTAATTAAATAATAATTGAGTATTTAATTAATAATTGAGAGTGCTCTCTTAAATGAGATTTTCAAGAGCTACTGTGTAAGATTTTGATCCCAATACTTGTGGTACAAATTAGTTAGTTTTCGAGTGACCGTTTTAATTTTTGTGAATTTTGTGTCCCAAGAAGAAATAATGCTGACTGTGAGAAATCACCTCCGCCCTGGATAGTGGTTGGTGGTAGTTGGTGCTTTTCTGAAAGCTCATACTCTGAAAGTTTATCATAAATCCCTCGATAATACTTTTTAGGGTTCCGAAAAAAAAAAAACGGAACTCTTATAGGATCACTCGGGTGTCTGTCTGTCCGTCTGTCACAGCCAGTTTTCTTCGGATCCACTGGACCGATTCTGTTGCAATTTGGTACACATATGGACCTCTGACCCAAACACGGACGTGTTTCGTAAAACATTAAATTTTTAGTATGGGGGTCACTTTTGGGGGTCAAACTAGAAGATAAAAAAAAAAGTTTTTTCAACAATATCGTGTGACATATCAAATGAAAGGAATTACTGTGAGGGTGGTAATTATATTTTTTTTTATAATTTTAAAATAAATGGTTTAGAAGTTATTCAAGAAATTACACGAAAAATGACCGTTCCCCACCTTATCTCCGAAACTACTTAGCCTAAAATTTTGAAAAAAATGGTGATAATAGATCTTTACCTAAATATTACAGGGAAACCTATTAGAAGTCTGTAGTGTTAAAACAACATGTTAAAAAAAATAATTTCGTTGGAACCCTTTGCACGCGAGTCCGACTCGCACTTGGCCAGTTTTTTTTTATTTACTGATTACATTACAATGTAAGTTTATAATACAAAAGTTCACATTCTTGGCAAAGCAAATATGTTCTTTATTTTAATACATTAGAGAAAGCACCAAACTAACGTTTTACTTATTTATATTCCTTCTATTTAGAACGCCCGCTCGTTACTCTCCACAAACAAGAGTGCAAAGAACAAATGCAGAAATGAATAACTCTTACCGTCCACTATAATAAATAATTTGGACGAAGCTAAGGAAAAGTCACTCAACGTTTATTCGTCAAAAAATAAAACTATAGAAACAACACTTTTGTTCAGAGGAAGCGTATTTTACCACTACTACTGACTTTTGACGTTCTCATGTTTTTAAGTTTTTGGTCTCCATTTATTGCTTTTTTTATTTTACTCTCATTTTACAGGCGCACGTTCGACCACTATCTCACATGAAAGTAAGCGATGAAATAGTCGAAGATGGAACATTTTTGCCTAGAATTAACCTAATCACTCTTGATTTTAACACTCCCAGGTTGTAGTTATATTATGAAACACAGACTCTAGTAGGGAATTTCACTACACGAACAATGAAAATGAATGAAATGACTCTAGCTAAACATCATCATCATCATCATATCAGCGAAGACGACGAAAGACGTCCACTGCTGGACATAGGCGTCGTCGCCACAACCAACCGCATTCGTCGGCTATCCGTGACCTTCACCAGGTCATCGGTTCACCTTGTGGGAGGCCTTCCAACGTTCCGTTTTCCAGTACGCGGTCGCCACTCCAGAACTTTTCGGTCCCATCGACCATCTGTTCTGCGAGCAATGTGCCCTGCCCACTGCCACTTTAGTTTGGCGATCCTTCGGGCTATGTCGGTAACCTTGGTTCTCTTGCGGATATCATCATTCCTGATTCGATCACGCAAGGAAACTCCAAGCATTGCCCTCTCCATTGCCCCTTGAGTGACTTAAGGCCTTCTGATGAGGCCCATTGTAAGCAACCACGTTGCAGTTCCGTATGTCATCACTGGCAACACGCACTGATCATAGACTTTCGTCTTGAGACACTGTGGTATGTGGGACGAGAAGATACCGCGCAACTTCCCGAACGCTGCCCGCTAGCTAAACAACACTATTAAAAACTTTATGTGTTACCATGGTAATCATGACCAACAACTTCAAAAGGAACATGCAAGTAGGCAGGGAGTATTAATACAATATGTCCAAGAATTCATCTAAATCTCTTTCCAGGCAGGGCAAGATAGGAAATTTCAAGACGGACAAATAATGCCTGGAAGAGCTACTGGTCCATGAAGGAGCTATTTAAGGGCATTTTGCCCTTGTTACTGAAGTGTATGCTGATAGACAAGTGTATTCTTCCAAACTTGACCTATAATTTAAAAAAAAACAATTTAATCCTTTTTTTCAGGTTACTAGGCCCATAAAATAAAATACATATTAACACAATAAACTACTGCCTACGAAATGACGGCGTCGTGTTTCGCTGACTGGTGTCGCACAGCTGGCCGCGGAAACGTCGATACACGATATGCTTCGGCCAAAACTCTGCTTTGTTTTTCTTTTGCTTGCCTATGGTGCAACGACTTGGTCTTCGGACTCCAACATAAGAAGTTGTCAAACTTTAGCATAGATAATTCTTAAAGTTAAACTCAGTAATCGAGTGTTAGGAGTGGGTACCTGTATTCATTGATATATATAAAAAACCCAAGATACACACTCAGTATCTCAAAAACGTCCGCAAAAAACAAGCGCACAATGTATAATTGTGCGCTAGTTTCAAACAGTCTCGCATCACTTGCCATACTGCACTGCTTTGTAAAAACAACTAAGCGATCCGTGTTAGGTTGAATTTGCAAAAAAAAATCGTTTATAGTAGAACTACACACAACTCACACATTACTCTTGATACATGTCAGTTTTTGACGACAGTTTCGAGTATTGCATTTGTTCGAGACTGTGCATCTAGGGTTTTTTTGTATATCAATGCCTGTATTCATAATTTCTGAGACGGAAACAGAAAGCTACTCGTCACAAAGCACACAATTACAAAAACCGGAAAGTGCAAGTCGAACTCGTTTTCGTACTTGCTGGACTTTATGCCGCCCATTTTAATTGTTATATCGACTATAGAATTATACACTCTGTGAAAATTTCAACTATCCTTTGTCGGTTCATGAGATACAGCCTTCTGACTGACAGACTGACGAGCAAATAGCGGGTACGGGACTCTATAAATAAATAGCAACAATAGTTCGCTCTAAATTCGAACTCAAGCACATTCTTTAAAGTTTTTGTGCCAGTGTTCAAACAAATGGTAAGGTCTGTCAGAGCCTGGCTGGTACTAAAGGTCTAGGGTTCCTAAGGAGTACAGCACAAATAAAAAGTCCTCTTGTTCTCTACAAACACGCTCTTTAGGTATTTCTTATACTTTTTTGTACTTTAGAGAAACAGTCTCTTTGTCTTCGTCTAATATAAAATAGTTTTTGTGAGTTCTCAAGACTTTTCTGGTGGTACTTTTAGTTAGTTTTGTGTCAAGGATGCTTTAGTCTTTTCAGTACAGTGAATGCTTAACAAAATGTTTTATTTGAATGTCTTTAAAGTGACTTTTTACTTTACTGGCTGGTCCCGTTATTTTGATCGTACTATTTTCGCTGTGCAGCATAAAATTTATCACAACCAAATTAAGATGTTAAGGCGATAACCGAATAATAAGGCCGTTTTGAGGATTGTTTTTTCTCGTAAAGTACCTGTAATAATGATTTGATATTTTGATTTATGTTTTTTAGCTTCATGATATACCTAAATTCTAAAGGAATACACGATGCGAAGAAAATTTTTCGATAAAAAAAAAAATACAAAGTTCGATCTGTCTTTTTGCCATTTTCATTTTCATGCCGCAATGCATTAGATTGATGTTATGAAAACTGCTTTTAACCGTAGCAAATAAGCTTATGATTTCATAATACTTTTATGTTATAAAATCCGAAATTATTTTTAAGTCACGATGTAAGTTCAAGAACACATGATTTGGAAACGGACTGTTAAATTTCTTGCGAAATAAGCAAAAATATATGTTTCTCACATTCAAATAGTAGAACAATTGATGCTTTAAAACAGTAGATATGGGGTTCGATGTTCCTACATCACTGTAACAATGTGCTGAAATACCAGTCGTACTTTGTAATTGCGGTCGACTTGGCTTGTCTTTAACGCTTTAAAATATGCAATGGGCGCGCCTGAAATAGTTAAAGACACGGATAATGTAAGGACAGAGTCCCACGGTAAATATTTTTAAAAGTCTGATAACTAGTCTTATCGGGGGATATATAATATCCTAGCTTTGCTGATCTACACAATCCAGTAACTAGATTACAGTCAAGGAACTGAAATGTGCAAATAAGCAAGTAAAAATACATGCTATTAGCTGCATCCGGGAACAGACTAGCAGATGATGTTCACGTTTTAAAGGATGGTTGGTGTTGTCGCATAGCCCGCTGGCGGCTATCATAGACAAAGGTCCGTTACATTTGTCTGAGTAGGTTTCACTGTACACATATGAATGAAAATGGGCACGAAAATGTGTCTGTATTTTTCAAAGATTCTGTTCGGGCCACGTTATGGGCTCGCAGAGTCTTTGCAACCACTTACAGAAAAGAGACAGGCATTGGCCGCACAGTAGTTTCACGCATCTCTTTCTGTAGAGTGATCATTTTGTTAAGATATTTCTTAGTCCATTCTCTATGTCTACGGTAGCTATTTTGACGTCAAGCTCGGGTGAGTTCTCCATTTTTACTTCATCTGTGGTGAATGCATTTATATTGACACGCCCTGGTTGCTTTCGGGATGCTCAGAGCATTACCACGCTTTGAGCGATGTTATGAGCTTGTGTTTCTCAAGATTATGTGTTCAGTTGAAAAATGCAGTCTCGTTTGAATGTGATGCATGATGTCTAGCGAATGCAAAATGCATTTTAGTATGTGGTTGAGAGAGAAACACATAATATTCACTCTTGCTCGTGTTCTTAACACATAATATTATGATCCATGACGATTTTGAAAGCTTCGCAGGCGGTACTATACTATTTATAAGTATTAATTAATCGCTTAACAATAAGCCTGATATAGTGGTGATAGACCAATTAGCGCCGCACAATGATAATTGATGTTACTATCTCACATAACGAGAACCTCGTGAAGGCTGAAAAAGAGAAGCAAATCAAGTATCTCGACTTAGTCCACGAGGTTGTCGACATGTGGAATGTGAACTCAGCTGTCATTTTGCCGATAGTTGTTTCAGCCAATGGCTTGATGGCCAAAAGCTTCAATGACCATCTGTCGAAGCTGCCGTTACGCAGTTGGATAAACGGTTTGATACAGAAGGCAGTACTCCTCGATACGGCTCGTATTGCCCTAACCACTGGTAGCTTGGACCCTGCTCCCGACACTGGCGGACTACTATTTACTACACTATATCAACCAACAAAGTTGCGATAGCGCAAGTATGTTGGAAACGGCTTACAGTCTACTTTTTTCAGTCCAGATGCAGCAACCAGCGGGTCTAAAAAGGCCACTTTAGCAGAATCAGAAAGCACATCACGCTACCCGTCACTGTCAAATTTTTCCAATCAACCTTGAACTTAATGCGTTAGCGATAAAGATGAAAATGAAATTTGACAGATTTTTGTGTGATTAATATTGTAATAAAAAAATTATAATTATAAAATTTATTGAAATAATAATATGTTCACAAAAAAGTATACACATGGTTCAGTAGTAGGTATATATTAATTGGATGTAAACTATGGTATAAGAAATTAATATGAGAATTACAGTCAAAAATAGAACTCTTAAAGGTAATGTAGTGCGTTGCCTGATCTAGGTTTATTTAAACCTGTGTTTCAGCATCATATTATGATTCTAATATGATTCTGCTAAATTGGCCTTTTTAGACCCGCAGTACTTTACATAGAGCTATTGTCTATCTGTCCTCCACGACCTACTAAACACACAGACGGATCTCCTTGCCAAGACTGATGACAGATTTTATGGCTTCTGAGCACCCGTAACGACTCTCACGGACCTTGGCAAGAATCGTATTCTCAAAGAATACGATATAAGCTCATTAGAAATGATGTTTTGAATTGTTCACGCAAAGAACTAAAGAAAAACTGGTGGACATAGGCCTCTCCCGAGTGCCGCCACAACAACCGGTCCTGTGCGTCTCGCATCCATTGGCTATCCACGACCTCCACCAGGGCATCGGTCCAACTTGTGGGAGGACACTCCAGATTTTTTCGGCTCCATCGACCATCTGTACTGCAAGCAATGTTCCCTGCCCACTGCCACTTTAGTTTGGCGATCTTTCGGGCTATGTCAGTAATCTTTGTTCACTTACGGATACAATCATTCCTGATGTGATCACGCAAGGAAACTCCGAGCATTGCCCTCTCCATTGCCATTTCGGTGACTTTATGCCTTCTGGGCAACCCATTGTGAGCGACAAAAATATACCTATAATTTATTTGATTACGATTCGAGAAGTGACTACAATAAAAATGGTTAGTCAGCCTCATTACCACCATGCTGACTGACTTTCGCACCAAGGCTGTGTCGGCGTTCAAATACAGTTCGTGCCACAAATACAAGAAGACCGGAATAAAAATAACCTCCTTACCCACAACTCCCTTCGAGAATTTACTCAAGACTTTGTTCTACACTTTAATTATGTACAGAAATAAAACCTAGCAGACGGAACCTGAAGTTACTTTACTTAAACGATTTGTTATTTCTGTCACGTAAATGTGATAGTGGTTTTATTTTAACGCGAGTAATCTCATAGTGTTTCACCTCGCGTCGAAGGGGCAGAGATTATGGAGAAAAGTGGCACAGAACTGTTGTGAAGAAGGGGGTCTGGTATTGTGCCTATGTGTTGGGAGGCTCTGTGAGGATTTGAGGCAGAATACAATGACTTTAATGATTAAAAATCTTTCCTTGTAATTTGTATGTATTTTCTTGTATTGATCGATCGGCATGAATAGAGAATAAAACTGATGTATTTTCTCATGTTATTTTGATTTAAATCTTCACATTAATGCTGATATCATACTTATGAGAGTTATGCATTTTAATCTTCAGAAAACATACCCGGCTGCCGGTCCGGAAGCGAAGCGAGGAAGCGGATCAGGAGAAAACGGAGTAATTTAACCAATGGAACTGTATAAAATCTCAGTGACTGACGCGGAGCGGAAGTTTTATGAAATTCCATTGGTTGATATTTTTCAGCCCCTCTCCTCACCCCTCCAGTGGACAGTCAGCCTAAGATGTTGGTATAACATACAAAATGGCTCCATACAAAGAAAGCTATAATCAAAGGGGTTTGACTACTCGTACTAAAATTGATCAGGAGGGCTTTTCTCAGGCCATTAGCAAAATTGACTTTAGCCCAATCTATGCAAGTAATGATTGTGACTTTGCAGTTAGCTATGTTATTGGCGAACTCAAATGTGCACTGAGTATGAATTCGGAAACGATTGCACTTCCACGTCGCAAAAAGATAATCAAACCCTGGATAACACAAGGCTTATTGCGATGTATGCGCAACAGGGATAAATTACACAAAAAATCAAAATCGTTTCCAAATTACCTAATACTAAAAAAAACCTATGTACGCTATAGAAATTTTTGTACTTTGATCATAATAAAAATTAAACGTAATTATGAAAGAGAACTTGTTCAGAAAGCTGGCAAAAATAGCAAAAAGATATGGGATACAGTTAAAAATATCACAAATACGGCTGAAAATTTTAACTATCCAAAGGAATTACTGACAATACGTGACACCCCTCAAAGTTCAGTGAATCAAATCAATTTTTATTTCTCTAGTGTTGGCAAATCGGTGGCTGAACAAATTGCGCTAGTCCAAACTAAGGTCCAAGAACATAAAAAACCACCTGCTGAGCAAATTCTTAATTCAGCAGTACTCTTTGAAACTGATGAAAATGAAGTTAGGAACATGATTGCTGCGCTTAAGAGTGAATGCACTGTGGGATGGGATACTTTGCCAAATCAGCTCCTGAAAGACCATACTGATATTCTTGTGCCACACCTAACCTACATTTTTAGTATGTGTCTTGAAAAGGGTTGCTTTCCCAAAGACCTCAAAAAGTCTCAGATCATACCAATTCACAAGGGTGGGGCCAGAGATCGTGTCGAGAACTTCAGGCCTATTTCAATCCTACCCTCGCTTTCGAAAATCCTGGAAAAGATTATTAACAGTCGCTTAGTAAATTATCTTGAAAGCAAGCACATTTTATCGGATCATCAGTTCGGTTTTCGCCGTGGTAAATCCACCGATGAAGCAGTTAGCATTTTAACTGATTATATAACATCTAATCTAGATAAGGGTAACAAATGCATTTCAATATTCTTAGACTTAGCTAAGGCGTTCGACACGGTCTCTGTTCCAATCCTTTTACAAAAATTGGAAAGGATTGGCATAAGGGGGAAACAGCTTGGTTTACTGGCTGATTACCTCACTAATAGGACTCAATGTGTAAAAATGGGTCCCCACATAAGTACTGATCTTCCAGTGACTTACGGTGTGCCCCAAGGTAGCATTCTTGGGCCGACTCTTTTTCTCGTGTATATAAACGATCTCTTTTGTCTAAACTCATTTCATGGTAAAATAATCTCATACGAAGATGATACTGCCCTCATTTTCGTTGCTAAAACATGGAATGAAACCTACCGACTAGCGCAAAAGGGTTTTGATTTAGTAAAAACGTGGCTTTATAACAATGTACTTACCTTAAATATTGAAAAAATAAAATACCTTGCCTTTTCGATCTGTGCATCTTCAGATGAAAAGCTAAATCTAATCGCACATAATTGCCCCCCTGACGCTTCTTATGATTTGAAATGCTCATGTAATCCGTTGGAGCGTGTTAAAACCATTAAATATCTGGGCGTAATATTAGATGAAAAATTAAGCTTTAAAGACCATATAAAAGAGCTCAGTAAGAGGATTCGCAAGCTTACCTATATTTTCAAAACTCTGAGGCATGTAGTCACCCCAATAGTATTAAAACAAATTTATTATGCCCTGTGTCAGTCATTGATTACATACTGCATTTCATCCTGGGGTGGTGCACTGAAGACTACCATGAAGCAACTTGAGGTATCACAAAGAACCATTTTGAAACTCAGTACTTTTAAGCCCTTTCGCTATAGTACTACACTCCTTTATGAATACTGCGAGGTCCTGACAGCTCGCCAACTATTTGTCCTAAGCATAATTCTAAAACAGCATGCTAGCTTGGGGTACAGTCCGTGCTTGCTGACAAGGCGAAGAGGTTTACCTGTTTGCAAGAGGATTTCGCACACAAGAACGGCTTTTATACGTAAATTCTTCCACTTTTTAGGCCCTTTTTTATATGACAAAATTAATAAAACTCTCCAAATCTACTCTATGAATAAAATGACGCTTAAGAAATCAGTATCCCAATGGCTTTGGAAGTTAACGTACGATCAGACGGAAGATTTGCTGACTATCTTGAAATAGTGAAATTTATACTAAGTATCTGTGTACAAGAATTTTAATACTTTAATTTTCTGATTTTAATCTTACACACCCTCTCACACACATACACTCATCATTTCACCTTACACACCCAGAGGACACTTAACACTTCAGTTTGCTTTCCATACATGTTATTTAAAATTCTTGACCAAAGCTAAGATAAACATTGTTTCCATTTGTTCGTGAGCTCCTACTCGCAGACTCAGCTCCAGGGCTTGAGGCGCTGCATGCTGAAACACAGGCCCCAAACCTAGTTCAGTAGCAGATGCTTATATTACACACAATTGAAACTGTTTTATTTATTAAGTGTTATTATAAGTAGCTTATAGACAAATTGTGTAAACATGTATTTATTTTTTGGTGCTAATAAATTTATTATTATATTATTATTATTATTGAACTTTTATTTTATAGGGGCTGGCATAGTCCCCGCCGCCACTTTCTTTTTTTTTTCATAATTTTCAAACTGTGCACAATTTAACATAACTAATAATAACATATTATATGGGTAGAGGACGCTTAAACAAACAAAAATGACGGTACCATGGTGCCCTAAAGTGTCACGTTGCCGAGTTATATGAAAGTAAAGTCGCCATGTGAGAACAATGAAAATCATTTTTCTCACATGGCCCCTTTGGTTACCCCTCTAACACATACTCTTTGTTAGAAAACGTTGTTTTCTGGGAATTAGTCGAAGCGCTCTTGCCCGTGGCGGATTGCTTATTTGCATACAAAGCGAGACAAGCCTTGATTATTTCTATTATTTCCGCACCAGTGTTGCTCTTGAATGTTCAATTATATTGCAACATATTTTTTTACATTGGCAACACGATAGGCTCTTCTGAATATTGCGTAAAAAGAAGATGGCGGAAAATCCGAAGCGGGAAAAGAACTTTGGGAAACAAGTTATTTCTTATTTATACTTGTTACTTTATTTAGTTGATTTGCGAAACTTGGTTAAGTGGATGTAGGCGGATAAAAGGTACATTTCATAAGTAGCTCTTTAGTTATTTACTTTTAAATAAGTAGCCCGTTGGTGTAGAGGTTGCATGAGGTACTGGGTTCGATTCCCGGTTTGGGAAAAATGTCATTGTAATTTTCTGTGTAGAATTTTTCAGAAATCTGGAGTCTGGATTTGTGCCTAATTTTAAGGAAATATGCCTACCTCTTATAAAATGGAACTTAATTATTACTAGCGATGTCGATGTGCTAGGTACACCTCTAAATTACTCTTCGGGCATACAGGTGTATTGATATTTCATATTAAATTTATTTATTTACTTACTAGCACTTCGCCCGCGACTTCGTCTGCGTAGACTTTAGAGGTGGCGCGCAACTTCTTTGTCCCATTTTCTCGTTCTCGTAAATTCATCTTCATGATTCTTTATTCTGATAGTTTGTGAGTATTTACTGTCCGTACTTTCAGCTCCGGAACTACTTCGACATGCTTCTGGTATTCTGGTACTTGTGAATCTTTAGCGTTCATAACTCCAGCCCAGAAAAAACTTCGACATTTTTCGGTTGTCCGGTACTTTTGAATCCTTACCGCTCATAATTCTAGCACCGGAAATATTTCGACATATTTCTGGCCTCCTGATACTTTTGAATCTTTAGCATTCACAATCCTAGCCCCGAAAATACTTCAACATGTTTCTGGTCTCCTGGTAATTTTGAATTCTAACCGATCACAATTCCAGCACAGGAAATATTTCAACATGTTTATGGTCTCCTGGTACTTGTGAATCTTTAGCGCTCCCAATTTCAACCCCGGAAATACTACGACATGTTTCTGTTCTCCTAGTACTTGTGAATCTGAAGTACTAAGGCAGCAGACGCGCTGGGTTTCCACTTCTTCCTCAGTCTCCATTAAGCCATGCCTTTTACCGGGATAAAAAGTAGCCTATGTTTGATTCCAGGTTGTAAACTATATGTGTGCCAAATTTCATCCAAATCCCTTCAGCCATTTTTGCCTGATTGAGGCATCAACATACAAACTTACACATTTATAATATTAGTAGGATAAACATAATAACAAATTAAAATAACTTACAACAAACTAAAATATAGCATCACGATGATGCCAAGAGTCTGTTTAGGTTCATGGCCCAGATATGCCTAATTTGTATTTAGGGTACGATAGGACCGTCATTTGCATTGTGATTGTTAATGTCTCTAAATAAATAAGGTAAAATATACATAGCATCGAAAAAATCGTTCTCAACGCTGTCAGCTGGTAATGTGCCCAAGAGACTGGCGGCATTGCCACGTTGAATGGCAATGCTTAGCCTCAAAGTAAAATCCAGCCCTTGGGTCACGAGAAGTGTCAACTAGCCGTTTCGAAATTACTTTGAATGTTCTATTATTTATTTATTAATTATGCACATAAATGTACAGAGGCGGACTTAATGCCTTAGGCATTTTCTACCAGTACCTTTGGGTGATGCAGAGACAATTAGTGGTAGGTGGTGGACACTATTTTAAGTATATATGCGTTAGATGTTAATTAAACATAACACTATACTGAGTGTTTTTGCAGATAGATGGGAGTTCCCCATGCTGCAAAGATGGGTGCGGCTTCATGTCGTAGTTTAATTAGTGTTGTCAATACTAACATTAGCTCTTAAGTAAAAAAATAAATGTTTATTGTTATTATTAAGACAAAGCCTGGCGTGAAACTTAAGATCTTATAATGTGAAAACAATGAAAATTGGCTTTCTAATTAGGCTACATGTATGTTCATTTTAACACGTTAAAATTTATAATGTTTATCAATCATGTAGGTTACGTAAAATTATGTTAGTAGGTGCCTACTCTAAAATATATTTATGAGTTATTGATAGTGTGCTAATATGTTTTTTTTTTATATTGTTGCAAGTCTGAATATCAAAAACTGGATTTTTGCACGTCTTTGAATTTATTTATGGTTCTGGATATGTAGTGGTATCAATGCCGCCTTAAAAAAAAAAACCAACGGATCAAATGCACATCGCAACAAAAAGAACCGCAATGCCATCTAGCCAACTAGCAGTGAACTACTACGTCGAAATCCTGCATCGCACAATCAGAGTTTACCGTGCGATTTGAACATATACATCAGCCCGAATATGAACTATCAGGCAGTTGCCCGCCAGGCAGAACAACCGCCTTGACGGAGTATCCTCCCTTTTCAATGGAGGTTTGTGGGACTTTACTCTCTGTTCCACATTTCTTTATAGATATACCAGTTATCTCACAAAAAAAAATGTTTACCGTGTTTATAGCAGTGAGGATGCAATAATTTAAATACCTATGTAACTTGCACAAAGCTTATATTTTTTACTAGCTGACCCGCGCTACTTCGTCTGCGGTAAATTTTTCATTAATGCTCCACTCCTATTGGTTGCAGCTTGATGATATGCAGCCTATAGCCTTCCTCGGTAAATGGGCTAACCAACACTAAAATAATTTTACAATTCGAATCAGTATGTCTTGAGATTAGCGCGTTCAATCAACCAAAAAAACATACTCCTCAGCTTTACAATATTAGTATAGATGGGACTGGCAGACCAATTTATTTCCAACAATTGCAGCTACAACAACCAGAATCAACCATGGCGACTACCAGAAAAGCTTCATTAACTCTGAAGGAAGTTTAGCTTCCAGAAAAAATGTCTTCTTAGCTCACGTAACGAAATTAATCAGAAAAAAAAAGAATCAGTAAGAAAAACATAATTCCCACTTCACTCATTATCAAGCAGGAGAAAGAATAGTGTTATGGTAGGTGCCAGAAAAATTTACAATAAAGTGACTGTATGTGGTGGTTTTGGAAAAAAACAGCGGAGCAAATCAATATCGTAAAAAAAGAATCCCAACGCCATCTATCCAACTACCAGCGAACTACTACGACAAAATCGTGCATCACGATATCAGAGTTTACCGTGCGATTTGAACATATATACAGCCCGAATATCGACTATCGGGCAGTTGCCCACACCGGACACAAAAACAACCGCCCGGTTGGACGATCCTCCCTTTTCAATGGAGGTTTGCGGGACTTTAATCTCTGCACCGCATACCTCTAAACATTGACCTTTCCCTAATATCCCTTCGCAGATACCCGAACATAAAATGATTAACCGTTTTACATTACTAGAGAACGTAAAGGATCACGACAGAAGAGGATTCAGGAATTTGTGTTATTGCACATTTCTCTGGTGTTTACCATAGTTCTATTTTTTGGTGCCATTTGCCTAGACAAATTTCGATTAATTCCTCAACCCTGGTAGGGACTTACACTAAATGTAAACGACTCTGTCTATTACTTGTTACATATTTTCTCTAGCTACTCTCATTTCATACTCGTGCTGGCACGAGATAAGAACTTCCAACAACACTGATGTCATTTAAATCCCAATACGTCGTAACCTATTATAACTCACACCGTCACACGTTCTATAACGTACAGTGTAGCGTAGTTGCGAACTCCACTTATCTGAGACAGCTTAGGGACCCAAACTTCTGTTTTGTTCAGCTTCCTGCATGGATGAAGCGGTTTAATTAAGGAGGTAATGTTTTATTAATTGATAATTTTAGGTAGACAGAAGGACAACAACGAAGAACAGAACGGACTCAAGACCTAAAACGGCGTATTGTATTTCATCATTATAAAAGGACTAACACTGAAACCGCGAAAAACAACTCGAGTATGTATGGGACATGTATGTATGCATAATGCATATTGCATAAGTCGGTAAATTGTTCCAACTACCGATATTTGGGTTCCGAACAAAAAACGGAACCGTTATAGGATCACTCGGGTGTCTGTCTGTCTGCCCGTCTGTCACAGCCAGTTTACTACGGATCCACTGGACCAATTCTGTTAAAATTTGGGACACATATGGACTTCTGTGACCCAAACACGGACGCGTTACGTAAATTTTTAGAATGTGTGTCACTTTTGGGGGTCAAACTAGAAAATTGAAATGAACAATATCGTACGATATATCAAATGAAAGGGCTTACTGTAAGGGTTTTTATTATAAATATTTTTCATAATTTTAAAATTAATGGTTTTGAAGTTATTCAAGAAATTTTACGAAAAATGACCATTCCCCCCTTATGTCCGAAACTAATGAGCTCAAAATAAAAAAAAAATGTAGATAATATTACTTTACTTATAGATTACAGGAAAGCCTATAAGAAGTCTATAGTGTTAAAATAACATTATCAAATAATAAAATTCGTTCGGAACCCTTTGCACGCGAGTCCGACTCGCACTTGGCCAGTTTTTTTTGGATTTTGGTGAGGTTTGTTTATTTAGAAAAGTTTTAACTGGTGATAAGGTGATTGTCACGTCGGCTTTAGCTGTAGCGCGACTACTAAACGTTTGGATTTGATTTCCGGGTCAAGCAAAGTTCTTTTGGGTTTTTGCATCAGGAATTAAGCAGTAACCTAGTTATGTTTAGGCATTTAACGGCTATAGACTAACCTCAGTAAACGGGAAAAATGTAATGGTTAATGAATCGCATAGTTCCTTTACAATATCAAATAAATAAAAATCGTGGGTTTTGGTTGTGGATCATAAACTGTTTTATTTTCTGTATTAGCAAATATTGCTTTGAATGTAGTGTTGATCGTATTCCTTTCTGTTTACCATTTCTCAAAAAGACATAAACGCCACAATCTTACACACAAAACACGACGTAAGTGAAGTACTAAGCATACGTCATAAAAACTCGCGCTCCATATATTCCCCACTTATCTCCCGCGCACAATAACCGACTACCCTCGCTTCAAACATTTAATGACATACTCTACAGATAATACTTATCCCCCTAACTTGTTCATTCAGTCCCCATCAGCATAATATTTATAGATACAGAAGGCCAACTCCATTCAACGAGTGAAATGTAGACAATTTAGTACCTACGATAATCTCGAACTATAGGAAACGTGTACTGTGTAATCTGTGCCATCTAGTGATGCAAACTCGCAACTTTTGCCGTAAACAAACTTGACATTGACACTTCTGTGCTGCTACATGGTCATGGTCATCTACGCTCCTATTAGAGGAACATACCTAAACTGCGTAGACTGCGCCATCTAGTATCGGACGAATTCACAATTTTTACCTAATGGCTCGTTTTCCTACATCAGTTCGTTTGGACCGATTTTGTTGCAGCCCGTATTCGGTCGCCGCATTCGGTAACCTACTTAATGTAAAAGCGCCATAATAAATACTTGACGTTGACATTTAGTTTCTGCTCGCTCCTTAACTTGGTTACAAGAGAGTTTGATCAAAATTACCTGTGCGTGGTAAATTGTATCGCCGCTTATAAGTTGAGGAGTAGACCTTGATTATATTTTACACACATAAACACCTAATATGTAATTCTGATTTCGTACACCAAAGTTTCCGTAACTCAAACGGAAAAAATCACGTTTCTTGTATGGTTGTATTATTATTATTATTTTTGACCTGCTGTTTTATCTGCATAGTTTGTGACATCACTCCCCCGTGTGATATCCTCCAAAACTTCAGGATTAACAATGATATTTTTCACGCTCATCCCCAACTTTTTCAAAGGTTCCTTAAGGAGGCATGAGTTGTAAAGAATTTAACTCCCAAGCGTAGTATTTGTAGAAAACTGCGTTTTGTTTTTTAATTGTAATAAGTTCGGCAATTGTTTTTTATTGCTATCTTTAGTAGTCTGAATTAGTACTTTTGTTGGGGAAAATGTTTTCTTCATGGTTAAAGCAAATCCTTGGTGTTAATTCTGTTTATGGGATAAAATTCTTTGAATTGCTACCAGGGGTTTACTTTATCCAATCATTTCTTTTAACGTTCTACAATCTCAAAAAAATCTTTCTATTTATTAACTGAACTGAAATTCGTTCTTAGTTGCATGGATTTAGTTCATAGTCTATCCGATTTGAAAATGCAAGAATTCAAAGCGATTTCGTCATATTAAAGTCAAAAACAAAGCGTCTGTTTTGATTTTTGACTGAATAATTTAACTATCTGCTCGTACCCGTGGCTCAGCCTGCGTGGATTTAGTACCATAATAAATTAAAGCCTGTGTTATACAGACGTATAAGCTATATTATATACTCGTCGTTTCATTAAAATTCGTTCAGCAGTTTTTCGTGAATGAGGATCAAATGTCCATCCATCCTCACAAACTTTCGTATAATCAATTGGTCGCAAAAGTTGCTAGCTATTCCCATATTATATTTTCACGTAAGATGAAATTACAAATCTATATTCGTACAAAACAAAGTCATCTATGTTTCAAATCAAGTAGAAGTATTTTTAGGTACTAATACCAAATAGTACCTAAAAATACTTCTAACTTTGCGTATTTATCATTCCTTAGCGGATTCGTGTACATTATTCCGGCGGAATTAAGCAGTTTGAAATGCATTGCTGTTCAGTCGCGAGCTACAATGAGACATATCACACGAGAGAATGCGACGCACTGCCTTATGTAGAGACCTTAGTGATAGAAGAAGCGGATAATGAATACTGTGAAGGTTGCTTGCTGAAGTAAACGTGCAACACTTTTACAGAAATACCGTCGCCTATGGAGATACTCGTATGCTAACCAGAAGCAGAATAGATGCAATACCATCCCAGACTTAAAGCTCCTCCTTCTTTTATAGAGGTATGCGGGACAGGGTGTAAAGTCCAGCAAACCTCTATTGAAAAGGGAGGATCCTCCAACCGGATAGTTGCTGTTCGACATCCGTTAATTGGTGGATTTTCCTAACAGCATAAGCTGCTGAACTTAGCCGTGAAAGAGATGTTATATGAGGGCCCCATTGTAGCCTTGGGTCAAGCGCAATTCCCAGGAAAAACGTTTTATCGACAGTTCTAGTTTTTCCCTGTTCAATCATCACCATCATCATATCAGCCGAAAGACGTCCACTGCTGGACATAGGCCTTCCCCAATACTATGTTACAATCACTGCTTTTGACATGGTACAAATTGTACCATAGTAGTGACGTCACTTGTTTTCAACGCGCTGTATCGTCTTCGTTTTGATTACGTGAAAAAAAAAAGAAAAAATACGTGTCCAATATTTTTTGGAAATCTATCTGACGGACTTATTAGATTTTTTCATTAAACTACCCTATTCTAGGTCTAGAATACCGTAGCTGAAAAGTAATCCCGTAATAAAACCTACCCATCCCGAAACCTCTTCGTAGAGTTGGTGCACAAAGCCGTAGCTGCAAAATAAATTTCAATTAATTACATTACAATAATGCCAGCAAGTTTCGTAGTAACATGTAACTTCATGTCACCACGAAATCTCTTCATCGTAGGGTTGGTCTAGAATACCGTGGCTGCAAAGTAATCCTTACTATCCTTACTTTATTAATATTATAAATGCGAAAGTAACTCTGTCTGTCTGTCTGTCTGTCTGTCGCGCTTTCACGCCAAAACTACTGAACCGATTTAAATAAAATTTGATACACAGATAGTCTAGAGCCTGAGAAAGGACATAGGCTACTTTTTACCTACTGTCCCTCGACTGCAATAAAAAAATGTTTTTCAGTTTTATATTTTTAGGTGAAAGCTTGTTTTTAATTTTTTAGTTCATTTTTAGACATGGCAGGCGTATTTTTTAATTTTTGTATTTTTTTTTAATCCCGAGTGTATGTTCCCTAGGGACTACGCGAGCGAAGCCGCTGGCAGAAGCTGGTCACGAAATTAAGGCCACCCGCTTCGAAACCTCTTCGTAGGGCTGGTCCACAAAACCATAGCTGCAAAATTAATCATTAAATGTATTATAGCCCGCCCGCTCCGCCTATCACAGTGCTCGCACCACAGCAAAGCAACGGGAGACACCTACAGTAATTGCTGGGGATAGTTAGATGAAAGCTATTGTGACTAGACGGTGGTAATGATGTTAGCTCAGGATATTCACTCGTTCGCATCCGTGTTAGGAGTTTATTGTTCGTTTGAGGATGGAGGAAGTAATATAACATAACATCACGCTTGTATTTCCTGGAGGGAATGGCAGAGGTATCTGGCTTTATGGTACAAACATTTCGTCAGTTATGTTTCAGTCATATGGTTCTGGGGTAAATAACAACACGGCTATACAGCTGAACGAGTCATCTTCAGAATAAGTAAAACTTCCCGAGGTCGTGATCATCTTAACTTAACGAGAGACTCCTCCAACCACGGCCATCATTACGGGTAGTCAGGGTGCCTGTCCATTTGCGCGGAGCGAGGCAGCGGAGCGGAACAACGGAGAAATATTAACCAATAATGTCAGTCAAAATACCAATGACTTATGGAGATTTTAGATGCAATTTCATTGGTTAAAATTTCTCCGTTTCTCCGCTCCGCTGCCTCGCTCCGCTGTAATGGAAAAGCACCCTTAGAAGCCCAGAATCACCAGTCTTGCCCAGAGTTACCTATCGTGTTACTCAGTAACTGGGTCAGTTATAATGGAAGCCAATACAGTTGGTAATTGGCTAGGCAAATCACTCAGAGCTGGTAATGATTAATTTCTAGTGGAAAGCGTATTGCACAAGACTGCAATAGTAACGCACGCGCGAAAATCATCATCATCATCATAACAGCCGAAAGACGTCCACTGCTGGACATAGGCCTCCCCCAAAAGGGGGGCCTTGCCATAATCGCCACGCTTTGCAGGTGGGTTGGCGATCGCAGTGTATGGTGTTGCGTTTTACAGAGAACGCTGCTGCCCATTCTCTGGTGAGTCCCTTAGTCGCCTCTTACGACACCCACGGGAAGTGATGGGATGGTATTATTCTTTTACGGCACCATACGACACTGGCCGACACCATACGGCAAATAACGCGCACGCGAAAATATACCTCGACTTTTACCACTAACATTTTAGAGACCAACTAAGATTTCCTAGGCAATCTCACCGTAACTAAAACTCCCCCGGTCGATACACCGCGCCGTATCCAACGAACCAGAAAATCCGCGAAAACCCAATATATTTCTAAATCCAGCAGCCAGCGGATGATGTATATTGGTGTTTTGAGTTCACCGCAACAGACCGAGGTTAACTGGGTTAACTTGCGTTTAGAATACTAAACGAAAAACATTTTGTAAATACCTGGTAACTCGAAAGCTTGTTTAAAATTCCCGGCCAGTGTGTTTCGCTTTGGAACTTTCGACTTAATAGAACAAAGAAGTGATTACGAAGTAACAACTGCAAAAATCTAAAAAAAGTCAGATCTTTAGAGTCAAGCTGGCGAGAAGCCAAGGCGCTCATTACCAGGACATTAATTGAATCCTGCCGACGAGCTCGGCGAGCTACATAAGCTGTTTTACCTTGAAGAGGATTTTTGCGGTGCCAATTACAAGTTGTGGGGTGCGGGAAAATTTTAATGTGCTTTTGATGATGTCAGACGGCAATGTGAGAACGTGTTTGTTTGAGTTTGGGTGTTTTTTTTTGCATGCTTATGTTATTGTAAACTAAGGAGTTCGTGGCTAAAGGTGAAACAACGACCTACCACAGACCAACCTTGGCAAGCAATTTTAATACAATTTTAAATCATAGGTATAAAGAGCGAAAAACGAGGAAGGTCGCTAATCTTAAACAAACAATATGTTACCTATTCGTATTAGGTGCATACGTAGGTAGTATATTGTACTACCTTTTCCCAGTGGCGTGCCTAGGGTTTCAAAATAAGGCAAGCCCAATAAAATTTTAACCGATTTCAAAAAAAGAAAGTTCAGTTTTCGACTGAGTATGTGTATAATAATATGGTACCTACGTATGTATCATCGCAATTTTCTCATAAACTACTGGTTAGGTACAATAAATTAAAAGTGAATTCATCCATCTTCTTCTGTCCTAAAGAGACCAGTTCTAAAAAATTGCCTTTATTTAATGAAGTTTTGGACTCATCATGGCCTCTTAAAGGAAGTTCCTGTTGTGCTAAATGACAAACAATATCGACTAATCTTTGAACTACACTACGGTTGTTATCAATGCGCGTGTTATATTTTGAAATTTCCTCAGATAACTGGCGTGATACAGATGTCTCAATTCGTTGTTTACCAAAATTACCGAAAGAAACCATTGCACACAGGTGTTTATGGGAATTTGCGAGCCTTTTAATGGCGCCAGATATGTTATTTAAATCATTATAACCACATGTATTCCAAACGGAATCTTCATTCGAAAAAAATATGCAGCACCAACAATACAGCTTATTCGTGTGCGAACAGCCAACAATCCAACTAGTTTTATACACTGATCTATTAAATTTTCGTTTATGCGATTTACTAGTCTGAGAAATACACAGATTAGGCGTCGGTTTTAATGAAGAAATTAACTGTTTTTTCTGAGCAAAGTTTAAAGATTTTACCTTATCTTCGCCAATCAAAACTTGAACGCATTTTAAATCCTCACCAAGGTACAATTACCTCCATTGTTGTAGGTAAGTCACCAAAACAACTGTATCACTCCCCAAGAAACCAAATTTCAACTTTCTACGGCCAACAGTTTTGGCTGTGCGTTGTCTGTTAGTCACTCAGTCCCTCACGCAGGCAGTCCCCAGTAGTGCTTTTCTGTAACAACATTTTCGTATCTCGACAGCGGAATCCGACGTGAGTTTTAAATTAAGACCTTTATGTTGTGTGCAATACAGCTCACTTTGTGAGTTTTATCACTCAGGTGAAGCTCGATATCAAAATATTTATTTACAGAATAGACTAGCTGTAACAGAAGAGTTTATTTATTGATATACCTCTATACCTACAGCTACATAGTTACATCGCCAGTCTGTTGATTTTATCCAGCATCCCCTCGATTCCAAGCTACTAAGCCTATTCAGTAAGAATACATTATAGAACGAATCAGAATATCGTTAGATGAGATTATACGAACATTGGGACACGTGGAGAAAGAACTTTTGGACTTTTCTGCTCAACCCAATATGATTCTTTTTTAAAAAAATTATGAATAAAATAGAATACTCTTTATTATGTACACAATATAAGTTACAGAAAAAAATAGATGAAGAAAACATTACATAGGGTGACACAATCGGCGGCCTTATCGCTAAAAGCGATCTTTTAAAGACAGACAACCTTTGGATGGATTTTAAAGAGAAGAGTGACAGTACTGCAGTTAGTCTTAGGTGAAAAAAAATATAATAAATGAATGCGTGGTGCATTTTTCTGTTACGATGACGTGATCATATTTCTTTGTAATTATAGATAATTTCGACAAGGCGGACCGATGACCTGGTGAGGGTCGCGGGTAGCCAATGGATGCGAGACGCACAGGACCGGTTGTAGTGGCGACACTTGGGCGAGGTCTAAGTGTCCAGCCGTGAACTTCCGGCTGATATGATGATGATGATAGATAACTGAGTATGATTTGTTCGATGCGTTTATGTAAAATCGAGGAAATTAACTGTAAAAAGGTTGTATGTATATCAATATATAGCATAGTCGGCCTTATAATGTTCCCACTGTTGGGACTCAGGCCTCCTCTCAAGGAGACGGAATGGGCCGTAATCCACCACGCGGGCCCAATGCGTGTTGGTGAATGTCACATGTCTTCGAATTTTTGGTTCTAGGATATGCCGATTTCCTCACGATGTTTTCCTTCATGGTTTAGAGAGCAGTGATGATGAAATAAATTACACAAAGTAATGTGCCTGGCTGGGTTTAAACCCGCGACCTACAACTCGTAAGTCGAAGCCATTACCACTCGGCCACCACTGCTCATCTATATCAATACTCAATACTAATATATAAAGCTGAAGAGTTTGTTTGTTTGCTTGAAAGCGCTAATCTCAGGAACTACTCGTCCGATTTGAAAAATTCTTTCAGTGCTAGATAGCCCATTTATCGAGGAAGGCTATATATAGGCTATATATCATCATGCTAAGACCAATAGTAGCGGAGCAGTTCAATTGTGACGCAGACGAAGTTGCGCGGGTCAGCTAGTACTAATATACATATAAACCTGAAGAGTTTGTTTGTTTGTTTGTTTGTTTGTTTGTTTGTTTGTTTGTTTGTTTGCTTGCTTGAACGCGCTAATCTCAGGAACTACAGGCCTGATTTGAAAAATTATTTCAGTGTTAGATAGCCCATTTATCGAGGAAGGCTATAGGCTATACGCTAGGAACAATAGGAGCGGAGCAGTAATGAAAATTGTGACGCAGGCGAAGTTGCGCGGGTCAGCTGGTGTATACATAAACAACAAAAAACAAACTAATATAAGTAGTCGATTTATGTTGCGCAAATGACGTTCCATTTTTTGAGTGACAACCTATTTATTTACTTGATTGTAAAATAAAGCAAATTTACTATCTGTAGGTACTTAAAATTAGTACACCATTTGATTATGACACAGTGATTTAAATGAATAATCCTTACAAATATTATAAATGCGAAAGTAACTCTGTCTGTCTGTCTGTCGCGCTTTCACGCTAAAACTACTGAACCGATTTAAATGAAATTTAGTACACAGATAGTCTAGAGCCTGAGAAAGGACATAGGCTACTTATTATCCCGGGAGCATGTTCCCTAGGGACCACGCGGGAGAAGCCGCTGGCAGAAACTAGTAATGAATAATAATGGCTCCACAACATGTAAAATCTCATGAAAAGAAATTCTCCGACATTTTATTTTATCTCAAAGAAGATAAGTAAAAAATACACTTACAAATTACGTACAGCTTTTAACTAAGACAAAGACACCCTAGTGTCTAGCTTATCCATTACATCCCCCCATCAGGCTAATGAGAAAGAAATTAATCTCAACGAATTAAGAAGCCGTCGAGTTCTTACATAAATAGTCTTCGGGGAATTAAAAATAATGTTATTGTAATATAATATAGCACTTAGCTAAGTGAGTCCTTGTAGTAGCTATGTATTATTTATTTTTCAGTGTGTGCTTTGTAGAAAAGTATTTTAGGCTGTTGGTTCCGACTGTCATTTGTAAATCTTTGACAATCGTTAGCAGTCAGCAGCCTGAAAATCTGACACCACGGTACCTATTATGACATCTTAAAACCATCATGATAACGGTGTGGGAGGGAGACGGAGTTATACAAGACGTATAGCACTATCCCTTTTTCACAGCTTAGTCATTAGCACGTCATAATAAGGCCCATGTTTTCCCGACGAATCAATTCAATCAATTCGAAAAAACAGTCAATTCGATCTGGCGTTGATGATTGATCGAATTATTAGAAACTAGTAGACGTCACGCGGTTTCACCCGCATAGTTCCCGTTCCCGTGGGAATACGGGGATAATTTATAGCCTATGTTACTCCCTGATAATGTAGCTATCCAATGCTAAAAGAATTTTTCAAATCGGTCCAGTAGTTTCGGAGCCTATTCAATTCAAACAAATCTTTCCTCTTTATAATATTAGTGTAGAAAACCGGACATGTGCGAGTCGAACTCGCCCACCGAGGGTTCCGTACAAATTTGTAGGCACATACTTTAAATAAAGACTAAATTTTTTATTATTTAATTACAAATGTATGACTTTGGAGTTTAAGGGACTGCAGACCTGTACGAAAACCTCTGATATCTCTACGCCAGGTTTCTTTAACGTAGTTCGTTGCTGGCGCTATAGACGTCGGTACAGATTTTGTTACGTTAGTTTTTTTGTGGCGACTTTTGGGGTTTTTTTGACAGATTGCGCCAGAGATGTGAATGAGAACGTTGTTTATAAATGTAGAATAATTAGCCCCCGGGCCTGGTTCTGATCGGACGGCGAGCCACCCAATGCTCGCCGTCCGATCAGAACCAGGCCCGGGTCGACGGCGCGCTGTGTTCCACGCGCGCCTCAAAGAGCTGTCAGCATAAAAGACGGGGCTCGCCAGGGCCAGTGCCTGCCGGGGTTGCGGAATTTATTCGAAAGAGTCACCGCGGCCCTGGAACGCAAATGGCATTAGGAGGAATGCGGATGGGTTTTAGTCAGTAAGAGTCTGACACTCCTTTCTGCTCCGCCCAGAGCGTGATGATTTCCCATCCTCAAAAAAAAAGAATAATTGGGCCTGGGTCCTTCAACGTTGTTTCTTTCAGTTTTTGGTGCTTGCACTCTCAGAATTCAGGCTTTATGTCCGTTTATACATTTGCGTGCGTAAAGTGTTAAATGAAAAAATGTACTTTAACCAAAAAGCTGCCTTAAATTAATAACGAAGTTCATTCAATATGCATTAAAATGGTTTGACGGAATGAATTATTCAGTATTTGTTTACGACGATTTTTATTCGAGATTTATCTTTTTTTATTAAATTATTAAGATTATTCCTCACATATTTCCTTTACCCATTTGAGCTGATATGAACTCAATGGGGGTGGATTTATTTAAACTAGTTTTGTACCCGGCTTGGGACTCGTTAATACAGTTAAAAAAAAATTGTAGGCCATATTCGTCTTCAGGGTTCCAATCTATAGCGCTTATTACACTACACGGTATTCAGTAGAGATGGGTAACTAGCTGAAATTTCAATAACTTAGCTAGCCGGCTATTTGTGGCGGAATAGCCAGCTAGCTAGCCAGCTATTTTGGCTCCTTGGCTATTAAATAATAATGATTAGCGCTCGCTAGCAGTACAGCGGCGTAGCTAGGTGGCTATAGGACTTGAATGAATAACTATCAACTGTCCTGCGATTCGAGTTAGATCCTCGCCGCGGCAGCAAGTCTAGTTGTTAATAATAAGTTAGGTAACGTCATGATTTCGTTTTTCATTTAGTTTTTATTTTATTTTATAATCTTTTGAAAAGAAATGACTTCCCTTCGTAGGTCGTACGTATTATTACTATAAGAAAACGAAAATCTACAATACCGTCATCTCGCGCACACAACTAGTCAGCTATCGGCTACTCCGGTTAGCCGGCTACCAAATACCGGCACGGCTGCAAAACGTAGTAGTTATATTTTACTCTGTGGCGGAGGAGGGAGCAGTGTTGCCAACCATAATTTAACAAATTACCCGAAAATGCAAGTCAAATTCTCCAATTTAGGGACAAAAAATATACTGATTCCCTACAAATTTGATATTTAGAATAATATCAGAAGAATAAAATCGATATTAACAATCCCCGCATTTTCCCCACATCTTGCCAACCCCCAATAAATCCCCGATCAACTTGAGATTCCCCGCAGTTTGGGGAATTCCCCACACGTTGGCAACGCTGGATACTTCACAACTGAGTTAGGGCAACGGAAGTCGTAAGTTCCCGCGATCTCCGGAATAGGTAAGAGATGGAACACCGGGGTGGTTTTAGTCAGTAACAGTCTGACAGGATGTCCTCCGCCCTGGGGCACATCCATGAGGATTTCCCCCCGTTAAAAAAAAAAGGGCCGAATCGACCAGCTAGTGTAATAAGCGGCTCCCTAGTTAGGGGCTACGCCACGCCCACCCTTGCCACCGGGCCCTGAATATCGTGTCGTGTAATATAAAAGCAAACAAACTCACTTTTGCATTTTTAAGATTCATTAGGATCAGGACCGTTAATAATGTAGAGGTACTTAACAAATACAAAAATTTGCGGTCTCCCGAGGCGATGATGCTTGGCCCAAAGAATCGTACCTATATTTAATTAAAAGGATCAATACGTATTATTTTTTAACTTTTTAAAGATTTTTTTATCGAGGGTTTTTTAAATTTTTAATTTATTTTTTTTCATTTAGTTTTTATTTTATTTTATAATCTTTTGAAAAGAAATGACTTCCCTTCGTAGGTCCTTCGTATGATTACTATAAGAAAACGAAAATCTACAATACCGTCATCTCGGCGCGCACACAACTAGTCCGCTATCGGTTACTCCGGCTAGCCGGCTACCAAATACCGGCACGGCTGCAAAACGTAGTAGTCATATTATACTCTGTGGCGAGTATCGGCTGTTCCGTATTCTAGCCAGCCAGTAGCCAATAGCTAGTTATTTTGTTGACGGATATCATAGCCGTGGCTATTTTGTTAATAGCCTTTTTTGGCTAGTAATTGGAATAGCTACCCATCGCTAGTATTCAGAGCCCTAAGTCCCGATTTAGGGTGGTGTAATAAGAATTAGGGAGTTAGGGACCCTAATTAGCACCCTAATTAGGGTCCCTAACTCCCTAATTCTTATTACTAGACCAAGCTGGTCACCACCAGCTCGGTCTAGTTAGCTCCCTAACTACCTTATTACCGGGCAGTGTAACAGCGTATAGATTAGGGAGCAGTGTTGCCAACCCCAATTTAACAAATTCTTCGAAAATGCAAACCAAATTCCCCAATTTCGGGACAAAAAATATACTGATTCCCCACAAACTTGATATTTAGAATAATATCAGAAGAATAAAATCGATATTAAGTATCCCCGCATTTTCCCCACATCTTGCCAACCCCCAATAAATTCCCAATCATTTTGAGATTCTCCGCAGTTTGGGGAATTCCTTATACGTTGGCAACGCTGGTCACTTCACAACTGAGTTAGGGCCGAATCGACCGGCTAGTGTAATAAGCGGCTCCCTAGTTAGGGGCTACGCCACGCCATCCGTGCCACCGGGCCCTGATATATGAATACCGTGTAGTGTATTAAGCGTAATCTCTGAACCATAATTGATCAAAATCGGTTCAGCGATTTAGGCATAAAAAGCGTAACAAACAATCAAACAAACATACTTTTTCGCATTTTTAATGTTCATTAGGATCAGTATTATTAACTGGCTCGCCTATAAACATTACCATACCGCAAAGTGATGCTGTGATGATGAGCACGTTAGTGTAGAAGTAACTAAGATGACACGGTTGGCGCAGTGATTGAGCGACCGGCTGCTGTACTGCGTGTCGCGGGTTCCCGTACAAAACAAATGGCCTACAGATAGCTGTTCCTGGCTGTTTGTGTAAGTGAGTTTATATGTTTGTGAACGCACCCGGGATACAGGAGAAATTCCTAGTCTGGGACACACATTGATTTGGTTATTGCTGTCAGGAATCATAGACTCCTGCAGGGAAATGTAACTCTCAGCTGTTCACGCGCTAGTCCCAAAACTTTGTGCATTAGGGTAGAATGTCCGTCATCTACCGGTGCTACACCGATGTCGTAGTACATCGACCTCGTCCCAGTGTCCCCCTTCTACCATCGGACATCCAGACGCTCTGCAAGTTACCATTCCTATCTTATTGCTATTCCACCAATTAGCACCAAGCGTTTCCAAACGTCTTTTATAATGCAAAGGAGTGAAACTTTCTGCCTGCGTCTGTGGTTTTGCTGATGGTGGCGCGTGTTTTGGATCATTTGGTTCCCTTCAAAATGGTTGAGTAAGATGGTGTTGATGCACGCGTCATGTTCGTGAACGGGCGCCGTCAGTTGAGACTAGTCATCTCTTACCTGCCACTGGCTTATTTTTATCTGTACCTACATTTTGAATTGTTTATTAATTTTCTTGTTCTTTGCATTGTCCTCACATATAGAAGCAATCAAAGATAATGTTAACAGGATTCTGTAATACATCACATGGTTTAAAAGAGTGTCCGTGGAGTTTCTTGCACGTTCTTCTCCATAGAGATCTACGCTTTGGAACGTGCAAATAGCTTCATCTTTTTGGACCGACCGACCCTGACAATTCAAAAGTGCCTGTAAATGGTTTATTTGAAATATGCGATTTGAGTTTGAGTTTGTGTGAACGTTAAAAAGTTAGAGTAAACAGGCTCCTTCTGAAAAAGCTCGCTCCATCGTCGACTTTGTCTCTGTCACCTCTGACCTAGGGTCAAGAGCAAGCTCACCTCAAATAAAAAAAATGTACCATCCTGTTGTCTCCGTATGAAACGGGCTTGGTGGAATTAAACTGTGCAATGGGCATTGACAATGGGTTATGTTATATAATTTCCATATGCATGCTGCAATGACACACGTTGGAAAAACTAACAGAATAGGCAAATTAAAATGTTGCAAAATATAACACAGTACGACAAATAAACTATTCTTTTGTTATTTACAACCAAACATTTTCAACATAAAAGCAACATACTTTATCTGAATCCATACAAGAATAATCACGAAAAAATATCAAATTCGTTCATTCCGATACGTCGGGACTCAACCAATGTATCGATACTCGATTAAATTATTCGATTTTGAATCGATTATGTATTCGAGTCACAGCTCGGCTGCCCATTCCGATTCTAATCAACGGCCAGATTCAAATTTCAATTTGAATTTCGAATCAATATGTGCCGCCGTACTTTATAGGCTTCTGTTACGCTTTGAGAGTGCCGACAATAAAGGATGTAGGTACTTGTAACTTTAAAAAATTATTCGTTAGTAAAATATAGTATGTTAAGTTTGTCATATTTGACACATTTTTACAAAATCTTAAATAATATTATAATTACAATAGTGAGTTTGTTATGCTTTCACGCCAAACTCCACAAACCATTTTTGATGAGTTTTGGTATAAAGATATTTAAGACCTTGGAAACGGTTTTAGTAACTACTTTTACAGGTAGATTAAAAAAAATATTTTTAAATTGATCTGATGATGGCAAGCGCTTCTACTGAGGTACACTGGGTTCGATTCCTGGGTCGAACAAAGTACCTATTATTCAAGTTTGCAGCACTGGATCATATATGTTTTTTTTTTACTTTGCGCGTAGAAGCATGGGTGCCTACGGGGAACTCGGTGTCGCATCTTTCGAAGGAGGTGTCAGTTATTTTCGATATCATCATATCAGCCGCAAGACGTCCACTACTGGACACAGGCATCCCCCAAAAGGGGGGGTTTGCCATAATCGCCACGCTTGGAAAGCGGGTTGGCGATCGCAGTGTATGGTGTTGATTTTTACAGAGAAAACTGCTGCCCATTCTCCGGCGAGTCCGTTAGTCGCCTCTTACGACACCCACGGGAAGTGATGGGACGATATTATTCTTTTACAACACCATACGGCACCCGCCGACGCCATACGGCTTTATTTATTTTCGATATAATAAACGAAACTATTATTCTGAAACAAATAGCAACATCAAAAACAAATGAAATTGAGTTGCCAAGTCAATAGCCGAAGAGAAGGGCAACATTCCAATTTAATATTATAAGTAAGTTCCATCATTTCTTGCCTTCTATTGAGACTCGTAAATCAGAACACTGGCCTGATAGACATGTCTGTCTCATATAATATCTTGATTAATTCGTTTGTATCGGTCCTATGAGTGTAACTATTATTATCGTCTGTTTATCGAATAATATGGGAGTCGAATTTCAAATCTCAAAGTCAATTATTGTACAAAAATGTTTAAATTGAAGTCGTTTTATCATCTAAGCGATAGTCAATGTTAAAACGTAGGGAAAAACAGAGGGCTAGTCCTAAAAAAAACAGCCAATTGCGAGTCGGACTCGCACACGAAGGGACCCTTCGTGTGCGAGTCCGACTCACGTACCATACACCTTAATTTTTATTATTTGTTGTTATAGCAAAAAAAATCAAAATCAAAAGGCATTTATTCAAACTAGGCTGAAAATCAGCACTTTTTGAACGTCAAAATTTACATGAAGACAGTCCCCCAAATCGCCCAGCCCGTCACCACTTCCTAGTGTTTTAGCTGGGAAGAAGAAGTGGCCAACAAACTCCCCAGCAACACAACTGTCTGTTAAGTTTAAAGAACTTGAATTTATATAACATTATTATTCAACATTTAGTGGCAATAGAAATACACCTGTGAAAATTTCAACTGTTTACTTATTACGGTTCTTGAGATACAGCCCGCTGATAGACAGACGAACGGACGGATAGCGGAGGCTTAGTAATAGGGTTCCGTTAGTTACCCTTCGGGTACGGAACCCTAAGAAACTAAACAACGTTTTCTCTCGCATCTTAGGCTTAGCACGCGCTGCGATTAATCGCCCGCGTTTAATCGCAGGTCTGAAACCGTAAAAAAATGTAACACATAGCTTTCTATACAAGCGCACGCATTAGTGACTTTTTTCAGTGACTGATTTTAAAAACGCAACTTGTTACGTTTTTACCGGGGTTTGTAAACGCGCGGTTTTTTTGTGTCCCATAGTAACAGTACTGTGGCGCACGCACAGCGGTTAATCGCATTCGGTTTTTATTCAGTCTCGACTGATAATTTCAATATCAAAGCTACAACACATGCTGCTCGCCAGAAATCCATGGTGAAATGAAATAAATTTAAGCAAAACGCTAGCCGCAGTGCGTGTTTTTGCGTTTTCAGCTATTCCTAAACCGCGCACGTTTAATCGCAGTGAGTGCTAAGCCTTAGTCATAATCTGCAAAAAAAACCTCAATTTCCGTATATTTTTGACAGATTGCGACTTGTTGTTGTTGTTTTATTGATGCTTAAAATTTTGTAGAAAAAAATACTCTAGTACTCGAGTTAGTAGAAGAAGAAAGTACTCGATCGCGTTAACGTAAGCGTTCGCTTATGTCAAATTGTATGGGAAAAGAATTTGTTGTCTGTGAAGTCGGTCTGTACGTAGGTATGTATGTAATTCGGGCTGGTTTCCGCAACTCCACGACTAAGCGCGTATTTAGCGTGCAGGTGAGACAAATGTGTCATTCGATCCACGTGTTACCAACTATCTCACTTAGGGTACCTGGGTTACCGAAGTACTTGGCCCTGTTATCGGCGACTACCGGGCAGCTTAGAAGCAGGTGTGCTGCTGTCTCATTCTCCTCCATGCAGGCTCTGCATAGCGGGCTGTCAGTGACTCCTATAGCAAAGAGGTGTTTATTAAAAGACCCGTGGCCAGTTGTTACGGCTGTGACTGTACGCAAGGAAAGTCGGTTTACGGACGATAATTTTACGTAATAACGCCATGAGAAAATAATTGAATTCTTAACAAACAAGCCGAACGCTTTGGCCGATCGTGCTTCTCTATCGTTTGTTACGCGCTCTCGCTCTCGGGACGTGACACTTATTCATGCAAGCGCCGGCTGGCGCTCACCGATTTATAAGACGTTATCACGTCAAAAAGTTTCTTGTTTCGTTACCAGACGGCGCTTATTCAGTTTCAATATGAATTGACGTTTACGCTAACGCAATCGAGAACGTTAAAAAACTCGCACTAAAGCCACTGGTGTTATTGATAGTTTGCGACTACGATTCGAACGCTTCTTAAGAGGGCTATTACATTTTTTCTTGCATTTGAGCGTTTGACTCGAGTTTTGATGTGTGATTATGGTTTATATATAGCCACAAATTAAAAAAAATATATGGCCAAGAAAGTTTGATTCTTTTTCTTGGGAGTGCTTTAAATAAATATTTCAATTTGTTTACGTAAATTCGTAAAAACCTTGTCTCTGCAAAGGATGTTTCATAAAATTTTACTTTAGGCATCTTTTGATGCTTTGTTACATCGAAGATATAATAAATTAATCATTAATAAAAATGTTTAAGGTACGACTATGTCTTCTACTTTGGAGTGCTTTATTCAATTTATTGTTTCATACAGCAATACACCAAAAAGAATTCTGTAAAACAGAGAGTTACTGATAATTTTTCGTCCGAAATGATATTTTTATTCTATGAAAATACAATCCAAATTCAAACAAAATGTAAGGCTAATACCTAAGCCAATACCTAACTAATAGCTAAGGTAAAAAAATGCCTATTTAAATGTAAAACAATATTTTTTTAAACAATTGTTGTATACAGCGCTGCAATCACTATAAATCTCGGGAAACGCGGTCTGTAGCTTTAGTCCGTGCCAAATGCTCGATTTTGTAATAGCGCCCTTAAAAAAGTAAGAATTTCCCTTCTGAGTACTGATCAAATCATAGCATCACTCCTGTATTCCCACAAGGGCTGGGCGGTTATGAACGATGTACTTATAGTTCATCCATATGTCGCCAGGTATAGTTTAAGTCCTATGAAATAGAGGGTGAGCTAACAAATATTAATTAACAATGAAAACACATTACCATCCATTTGGGGAAGTCGGGTAAACCTAGGATCATTGATATATAAAAACCCAAGATACACACTCAGCATTTCAAAAACGTCCGCATAAAACAAGCGCAAAATTTAAAATTATGCGCTAGTTTCAAACAGTCTCGCATCGCTCGCCATACTGCACTGATTTGTAAAACAACTAAGCGATCCGTTTAAGGTTGAATTTGCAAAAAAAATGTTTATAGTATAACTACACACAACTCACACATGACACTTGATACATGTCAGTTTTTGACGACAGTTTCGAGTGTTGCATTTGTTCGAGACTGTGCATCTTGGGTTTTTTATACATCAATGCCTAGGATGCTACACACAGTAGCGTTTGCGAGTAATATAGTAATGAGGGCTGTTGGGTTAAATAATAAATTACAAAAAACCGGCCAAGTGCGAGTTGGACTCGCGCATGAACGGTTCCGTACCACCGTATTTTTATTATATACTAGCGGACGTCACGCGGTTTCACCCGCGTAGTTCCCGTTTCCGTGGGAGTACGGGGATAAAATATAGCCTATGTTACTCGCTGATAATGTAGCTATCCATTGCTGAAAGAATTTTTCAAATCGGTCCAGTAGTTTTTAAGTTTATTCGTTACATACAGAAATACAAATCTTTCCTCTTTATAATATTAGTATAGATATTTGTTGTTAAAGCGGCAACAGAAATACACACTCTGTGAAAATTTCAGCTGTCTACTTATTACGGTTCGTGAGATATAGTCCGCTGACAGACAGACGGACGGACGGACAACGGAGGCTAAGTAATAGGGTTCCATTTTTTACCTCCTTTGGATACGGAACCCTAAAAATGCCGAACCAATCTGCCTAGCCAGTTTCCAGCTATTAAGAGGCGGATTCCCGTCGGGATGCAGCTGAGTAGGTACCAGTATTTTACATAGAGCTATAGTTGTAGAGATATAGTTGAAGGTAATACGCAGTTGCGTATTACCTTCAACATCCGCTATAGACTGATGTCAGAATTCTTCGCTTCCGATTTACCGTAACGGACGTCAAAGATCATCAAATGATAGCCGGGACCAATGGTTTAAGGCTTGTATATAAGCCAATGACCTTGCGCATATAAACGGAGCTAACTACTCCTCTACACGCCACTCCGCTACCCGGATTTTTAATTTAAAAAAAATGAAGGAGTAAAATGGTTTCATCTCAACGATTTGATAAATTTTTTCTTACTATGTGATACCGATAAATAAATTCTGGTTAAATCAAATTACGTATCATATCATGTAGATTACTACCTTTTTTTTTCAGATGTAATTTCTCAGTAAATGCTGACGAAAAGTTGCTTCATCTGCACGCTGTTTTTAAGCATTTCTCGAGAGAGCAGCCTCAACGTGCTTTCTTTAGCACAGAGGAGTCTCCTTGTGTTCCGTAGATGGGTTCGACGAACCGACTTCTGAGAATTAACCCGTGCAGATGTTATTACTTAGCCTACACACACAGGGAATATGCATGCTTCTTTTTTATTTACATAATGTAATACTTATTAGCTTTAGTAAACAATCATGGAATTATTTTTTAAATTACTTCATCAGCGATGAAGTTATAAAGCTTCAAAGATTACAATTAGAAAGAGAAGTCCGATATGAACTTTGACGTCAAAGTCCATGACGCTTATGCAGCTGTCATAGAAAACAGCGTTTTCGCGAGAGGGGCAAATATATTTGTTTAAAATCATTATTTCTCGTTTGTTTTTTCGAGCAATTTTGATTCTATTTTCACTGTTAGTATTATATTATTATTTTTAGATGAACTGTATAGATAATAAGTATTTTTTTCATGCATATTCCCTATTGACACGAAAACACTGAACTAATAAAATAAATCCTCATGACACAATTGTCACTATTCCTGCCACTGAAATCACGTATTACAAATACTATCAACAACAAATATTGCCTCTACGATTTTAATAACGAAATGTCATTCATATTTTGGCAACAGACCCGTTCATAGTTAATACAATAGGTTTTAGTTTGAAACATGAATATTATTTAGCTGTTCACGATGGACCGGGGAATTTAGACGTCTGAAATGAAAATTCATAGAATATTGTTAAATCAATCTTACTATTAATATTGTATGTTGAAAAGTCTGTTTGTTCATTGATCTATCCTTGTAGGTTTTAGTTGGTTCATTATGAGCTGAACGGGTGCGGTAATTTTTGAACTCAGGTAGACCGTGGCGTATATTAATTAACACACTAAAATAGTATTAAGCGTTACTAACACCTACTTTGGACCAAAAGTTGTCTTTTATGAATCAAATATTATAAATAAATAAATCAAAAAAATATTCAGTTCAATAACACATTGTACAATAGTTAGACAATTTTGCGATACATAAGAGCCTTAAGTGCTAAGTTTCTTCAAATTCCCTGGATCCCACACTAGGATTCCCTGTGTCGTGGGGTCCAGTCTCTTCCCCAAGTAAGGCAACAATATTTTATTTATTTATGAAACTATTTACTAAAAAAAAACCAGATAGTGAAAAATAAAATGCTTAATTACATGACCATAAAAGTCATAAGTATGTGCTTAACTAGGATTTTATATAAATCAAAAAAGAAAAATTATAGAATATTAAAATGATGGGTGGTCGATAAGGGGTGTCTCTCTGTGTGTGTGTATTTGTATTTGTGGAGTGCAGTATGAAGTATGTGTGTAGAGTAAGTAAGTGGGTGCACGCTAGTTACTTATTTTTTTGGCAAGTTCATTCAAGACTGTATGTGCAAAAGTTCTTCGGTTGAATTATAATTTTTGGGAAGTAGCCATTTAAATATAGCCTTTTTTAAACATCTATAACTAAGCATCAATATAGACATATTTTGAGAGTACAACCTTGTGTACAGGAAGGGCCCAAGAAATGCAAAAGATCTTCTGGCAAAAGCAGTTATTATTATTCTTTATTAAAACAATGGCTACTTGTTATTGCAATATTCCCGTATGATAAACTAAATTTTCACGCAGGCGAAGTCATGGGCCATGCCTATGACTTAACTAGCTAGACTAGTAATTTTATAAACTAGTGGCCCGTCACGGCTTCGCCCGGATGTATTTTTATTTTATTTTCTTTCATACAGATTTTTGCCACAACAAAATAAGAATTGGCAATTTTTTGTAGGTAGAAGCGAAGAGAAACGAAGAGATGCGCGTACATACAATCCGTCAAATTAATTTAATAGATTTTCAACTTTATCGTTAAAACATTAGGTTCAAGGTTGACTGGGAAAATTTGACGGGTAGCTTGATGTGCTGGCGTCTGTACAACAAACTATTAAAATTTAATGATGCGATAAAACGTATTTCAGGTTTTTTTTTTCACTGCGTTTTACATATTTATCACTGAATTACTTTATCAAACAACCAATTCCTTATCACATAACCAACAACTAGTAACCAATACAATTTACACAATATTACCAAACATCCGTTAAATCGAGTTCACATTAATTAATTTTGCGCGTTCTGCCCCGACACTGGATTAATAAGTGAATCAAGTGGAATTTCATTTGTGAAGGTGGCTCGGTTTGACGTGACGATATTTATTTGTCCAATATTGTTTCAACATTGTTATTTATTGAGCTCCCAGTGACAGGGAATTTAAATGTTTGACATTTTGGTTCTGAAAGGATTAACTTTACAGGAATGGTATCAATGTTGGATATTACTTCACTGGTTTAGGTTTATTTATTTTCCAGAGTTGCGGAATATGTTCGAAAGAATCACTAGGGCACTGGAACGCACAGGACATTTGGAGGAACACGGATGGTTTTTTTTTAAAAAAAAAAACGTTCACACGAGGAATTTCTGCTGTATTGTGGGTGCGTTCACAAACATACAAAGCTCACATACACAAACAGCCAGACCCGGAACAACTGTCTGTAGGTCATACAATTATTTGTTCCGTGCGGGAATCGAACCCGCGACACGTAACGCAGCAGTCAATCGCTCAACCACTGCGCCAACCGTGTCGTCAAAAGTTTTAGTCAGTAAGAGTCTGATACTCCTTTCCACTCCGCCTAGAGCGAATGGACTCATTTGATGATATCCCGTCCTAAGAAAGTTGAATACCGTACCGTGCTTTGCAACTTGACTGTATTGGGTCACCATCATCATAATCATTTCAGTCAAAAGATGTTCGCTGCAGGACATAGGCCTTTTTTTAACGGGGGGAAATCCTCATGGATGTCCCGGAGGAGTCTGTCAGACTCTTACTGACTAAAACCACCCCGGTGTCCCATCTCTCATCTAAGCCGGGGATCGCGAGAACTTAGGACATAGGCCAACCCCAAGTATCGCGACATCGATAGGTCCAGCGGATTTCCGAGGCCACCAGGTCATCGTTTCATCTTGTGGGAGTCCTTCTAACGCTGCGTCTACCAGAAAGGGGTCGCCACTCTGAAGAGGGGACTCTAGTCCCGAGGAATTTGAAAAATAGGTATTTGAAGAAACTATTGCCGATGCGTCGCACTGTGCCCTATTAAGTAAAGTGCGAAAGCGACAACTGCAGCTCAGGCTACTTTTACCTATAAAAACCTTGACTAAAAGACGTTTTGTATTCCGCTGTTTTCGTCTTCAAAACTGGATTGATAAAAAAAATCATTTATCATTATTTAGAGGAAGACTATATCTATGCTTTTATTTTTTTTATTTTGTTAAAAACTTATCAAATTTGTCTGACAGTCGTCTGAACATGGCGGTAAAAACTGTGTTTTTTCGGGTTTTTGGATTGTCATAATTCTCTAAGTAATTATGTTTTGGAAAAAAAATAGAAGCACGTATTAATTAGATCTAGATTTTTTGGAAAAAAATCATTGCTCTAGCAGCATTATCCACGAAGAATTCAGCGAAATGCGTTTGTATGGAGAAATGACCAAAAGTTACCGACCTGAGTTCCCTCTTAAACCTGACGATTCCATCGACTATCTGGTCTGGAAGCAATGTAGCCTTTTAAGTGTATTTTAACCAGTACAGCGTATTGCTGTACTGGTTAAAATACACTTAAAATCTGTTATCTGGACGTAACTTGAATGAAAAAGGGGCGATAGGTTACAACAGCAAACTGCGTGACTTGATTCATAACGATGCATCAACGAAATCATAAACCAGTTTAATATCTATGACACAATAGAAAAAATATTGAAGAAAAGAAGGCTCCAATAAAATTCACATAAAAATGTTGATAGCTAGTGAACCATAAACATCTAAATAATCCAATAAAATTGTTTCACCCTACAAGTACACTATTTTGCTCGAAGTCATTCGTTCCAAAAACTTAATTCTCAAGAGGAAAGTTACAATAATTTCCTCTAAAGAAGAACACTTAATCCCTGCGAGATAAGTCGTAAAGTCTCTTTGTTTCATCCTCTCTCCTGCGAAAGATCACAGCGACACATGCTTGACGAGTTTCGAGTTTTAGAAAAGTTTCCGATAAAAAAATCGTGAGAAAATGTTCTGTTGTAAGGATGTTACCGTGTAAATGTGTGAGGTTCCGTATGTTTATCAAAGTAGTTTTCATACGTATGCGTTTTTAGGCTATCATTTATGACTTAGGGATAGAAAAAACACATTAAAATATGTAATGAGTTTCTTTAAAATATCTAGAAGATTAAATGCGTGATATCTTTGAATCGTCGATCCCACAATCCCTTGAGACCAGGGTCCTACCCGTATAAACCAGTGCGTCCTACCCGTAATGACTTACGGAGCCGAAACGTGGACACTCACCATAGGTCTGGTCCACAATTCAAAGTTGCTCAGCATGCAATGGAGAGAACAATGCTTGGGATTTCTCTGGTGGATAGAATTTGCAACGAAGTCATTCGCCGAAGAACTAAAGTCACAATATTGCGCGTAGAATCAGCGTACTGAAGTGGAAGTGGTCCGGCCATGTCTGCAGACGTATAGACGGTCGATGGAGCAGACATGTGTTATAGTGGAGACCGCGTATGGGCACACGTAGTGTGGGACGCCCTGCAGTACGATGGATCGATGATTTAAAGAAGGTGGCTGGCAGCGGATGGATGTGGACTGCTCAAGACCGGGATGGTTGGCGCTCTTTGGGGGCGGCTTGCGTTCAGCAGTGGACGGCAATTAGCTGAAATAATGTATGATAAAAATCTTACAAAAGAAAACTACAGTTATTAGTAACAGAGAAATTAATGGATACAGATTTTCAGTAAGATGAAGTGCTACCGTCATTCAATCTGTCAAGCCTTTCCCAAATTATGTTAGGGTAGGTCGGCTTCTAGTCTGGAGCAGGGCCAGTTTCCCGTTCAGTGGAAATCTGGTCGTTTGGTCCTGCTCAGGAAGGCGGGGCGCCCTGCGGACTCGCCGTCCGCGTACCGGCCCATAGTACTGCTGGACGAGGTGGGAAAGCTATTCGAGCGGATAGTCGCAGCCCGCCTCGTCAGCCACTTGTGCGGAGAGGGTCCGGACCTGGCCGAATGCCAGTTCGGGTTTCGGCATGGGCGCTCCACCATCACGGCGATATCGCGGGTGAGAGTCCTGGCGGAGGAAGCGGTGTCCCAGGGTGGGGTGATGTTGGCGGTGTCTTTGGACATCTCCAACGCCTTCAACACACTGCCCTGGAGTTGTATTCGGGAGGCACTGCGCTATCATCGAGTGCCTCCCTACCTCCGCCGCGTCATTGGGGCATATTTGGCGGACAGGTGTGTCACCTATCTGGGACGTGATGGCAGACACCAGCACCCCATGTCGTGCGGTGTTCCACAGGGTTCGGTCGTGGGCCCGCTCCTGTGGAACATCGGGTACGACTGGGTGTTGAGGGGCGAGCTTCCGCCGGGAGTGGACCTGACGTGTTACGCTGACGACACGTTGGTCACTGCCCGGGGGAGCTCGTACAGGGAGGCAGCGTTGCTGGCGACGGCCGCGGTCTCACAGGTGGTGAGCCGCATACGGCGCCTTGGCCTGGAGGTGGCCCTCAACAAGTCGGAGGCCATAGCTTTTCATGGCCCCCGGCGGGCGCCGCCGCCGGAATCGCACATTGTTGTTGGGGGGGCCCGTATCGCTGTCGAGTCCACCATGAAATACCTGGGATTGGTGCTCGACAGCCGGTGGGATTTCGGCCCCCACTTCCGGTAGCTGGCGCCCAAGTTGCTGGGTGCGGCTGGGGCGCTGTCAACGCTGCTTCCCAATCTAGGGGACCTGACGGACCTGACGGACCTGACGGCCAGCACCATCACTGTTTTGCGGAAACCGCAGAGGGTGATGGCCGTCAGAGTCATCAGGGGCTATCGCACGATCTCCTACGAGGCGGCTTGCGCCCTGGCCGGATCTCCGCCCTGGGATCTGGAGGCAAAAGTCCTCGCGTCACTGCATCGGTGGCGTGAGGACGCGCGGGCGCGCGGCGAGTGACTGATGCAGCGGCACATTGAGCTGCGTCGGTCGCAGCTGCGCGAGGTCCTGGTGGCGGAATGGCGGGAGAGGCTCTCAAGCCCTTCCGCCGGCCTCGGCACTATTGAGGCCATCCGGCCAGTGCTCGACCTGTGGCTCGGGAGAAGGCACGGCTCCTTGTCGTTTCGTGTGACACAGGTCCTCTCAGGGCATGGCTGCTTCAGGAGGTTCCTGTGTCGCATAGGCAGGGAGCCGGACGCTCGGTGTCACCACTGCGTCGACTGTCGGGAGGACACGGCGCGGCATACGCTGGCAGAGTGTGCCGCTTGGGAGGAGCCGCGCCGTGCCCTCATCTCTGTGGTAGGCAGTGATCTCTCGCTGCCGGCCGTAGTTCGTGCTATGGTCGACGGCGAGGAGTCTTGGGACGCGGTGGTCTCCTTCTGCGAAATAGTTATCGCGCAGAAGGAGGCTGCGGAAAGGGAGAGGGAGATCTCGACCTCTCTCCCGGCCCGCAGCAGGCGCACCGGGCGTCGGAGGAGGGCATACGCTGCTCTCTTCCGGCCCCCCTAAATGGGTTCAGGGGCGGCGGACTTGGGGATGTCCGTCGCCCCCCATTCATCCGGACCCGAGGTGGCGGCGCGTGGTGTTCCCGCGCGCCCCTCTTTGATGTCGCGGGGGGAGTCAAACACCTCACTCCTCCCGCTGACCCGAGGTGGCCCGCAGATGCGGGCCGGCACCAGCCGGGGATTACGGAAGCCTTATAAGTTCTCGCGATCCCCGACGTAGGTGAGAGATGGAACACCGGGGTGGTTTTAGTCAGTAAGAGTCTGACAGACCCCTCCGCCCGCCCCAGGGCGGAGGACATCCATGAGGATTTCACCCCGTTAAAAAAAAAAAAAAAAAGGTCGGCTTCTAGTCTAACTGCTGCTGAGTACCTGTATTTTATGTGGATCAACCTGTCAGACCTCCACAACCCAGTAACTGGGTAACACGGTACTTCTTGACAAGACTGGTGTAAGATTTTCGAGTTTCTGACAATCTGTGACGACTGCCAAAGATCTTCAAATGTTTGTCGGGACTGACGGCTTGACGTGCTTTCCGGGGCAAGGAGGAGTCTAGTTAATGTGGTAGTCCATCCACAGAACAAACTTGGCATGCAATTCTACCGTCATTTAAATTTGAAATTCCTAAAACACTTGCTATCAGCAATGAGCCCAAAACCAATTACCAACATCATTATCACAACAGCCGAAAGACGTCTACTGCTGGACATAGGCCTCCCCCAAGTGTCGCCACAACAAGCGGTTCTGTTCGTCTCGAATCCATCGACAACCCGCGACCCTCACCAGTTCATCGGTTCACCTTGTGGAGGCCTTCCAACGTAGCGTCTTCCGGTACGCCGTCGCCACTCCAGAACTTTTCGGCACCATCGACCAAAACAAATATGATTTTGAAAAATCCTAACAACGGTTATGTGTCAACGGAACCCTAAAATGTTTGGCACAGTCATACTCAAGCCTTGGGGCGTTCACAAACTTCGCTAAAAGCATTTCTAAGAGACTTGAAGATTATACCTACTGGTAGGAAAATAAATGTAGTACTTAGTTATGATGGAAAAAACCTATCAAAGTTGTTTTATTAGTGAAAAGATTGTACTATGTTGTCGCTGTAATATGTGGGCCTGTTTGCTAACCTATTAGGAACATTAAATACCGACAAGACATCGCTTAGCCGTAGCTTTTTTGCGAAGAGAAGTATGAATAAACACTATATTAAATATACTAGCATTACTAGTGTGTGACGTCACTATAAGTTGTGTCAGTATTAGTGGTGTTTTTTTACTGTTGGTAGGCACGCGTTTGACTGCCCTGCTTGGGCGGAGCACCGCCGTGTCCTCGTCGAGGCGATCGGCGGCGGCGACCTCTCGCGTCCGGCTCTGATTTAATCTATGGTCCGGAGCGAGGAGGCATGGGATGCGGTCACTTCTTTCTGCGAAGCAGTAATGCTAGCGAAGGAGGAGGCCGAACGCGTGAGAGAGAGGGAAACCTCACGCCCCAGCCGCCGCAACAGGAGAAGACGCCCCGGGCGTCGGGAGTCGCAGGGCGATTCTCGGCCACCGTAGGCGCGGGCCTGCGGACGACGAGCATTGGGTGGCTCGCCGTCCGATCAGAACCAGGCCCGAGTCGACGGCGCGCTGTGTTCCACGCGCGCCTCAAAGAGCTGTCAGCATAGAAGACGGGGCCCGCTAGGGCCAGTGCCTGCCGGGGTTGCGGAATCTGTTTGAAAGAGTCACCGCGGCTCTGGAACGCAAAGGGCATTAGGAGGAACACGGATAGGTTTTAGTCAGTAAGAGTCTGACACTCCCTTCTGCTTCACCCAGAGCGGGAGGAGTCATTTGATGATTTCCCATCCTCAAAAAAAAAAAAAGAAAAGGCACGCGTTTGACTACTATTGACCACTATCTCACCTGATGGTAAGTAATGATGTGGTCGAAGATGGAGCACGCTTGCCTAGAAGTAACCTATTCACTCTTGACTTAAAGACTCCCAGGTTGTAACTATCAGGAAACACAGACTCCGGCAAAGAATTCCACTCCTTAGCTATTGTAGGGTTTCGTATTTGCACGTCACAATTTCCGAATTAGTTTGGTGCTTTTTTGTTTAATTTCAGGGTTCCGTACCCGAAGAGTAACCCTATTACTCAGCCTCCACTGTTCCTCCGTCTGTCCGTCCATCCATCCGTCCGTTCATCTGTCCATCCGTTCGTCCATCTGTCTGTCAGCGGGCTGTATCTCGAGAGCCGTAAAAGGTAGACGTTTGAAATTTTCACAGAGTGTCATTTCTATTACCGCTATAACAAAAAAATAATAAAGATTAAATAAATATTAAAGGGGGCACTCATACAAGAAACGTGAGACTTTACTGCGAAAAGGTCTTAACCGTGACATTGAACCAAAAGTAAATCAGCAAAAAATCTAAAAATACTCTAAAGTTAACAAGAAATCACAAAAGTACAATAAACTTTCTTTCATTAATTTCGCTGCAAATTGAGTTAGCTCAACAGAACCTTATAATTATAAATCAAAAGTCATAAGGCATTGTTGGCTCAAGAAACTGTAGGGGAGACGGAACAATTCTCGGCCGACAACTTTACGAATTTATCTTTCTTTCAATTTCAATGTTACTGGGAAGTTTGTTCTTAGTATTAATTGCGTATTGTCGAACTTGTAAGACGTAGTAACGAAAATGTATAGAAGAAACGAGGGACTTAATAAAAAGGTTCCGATGTCCGTATTCGATATTCTGTTATCCCATTTTAAACCTTACGATAAGTGCGTACGGCTCGTAATGTGTTGAGTAGGGTTTGGGCTTAGGGTGGTGTAGCATTTGACGTTGATATATCAATATCTTCATTACGCGTGTGATCGGCGGACTGGTAAGTTAATCTGAAACAAAATAAATGTGGAACTAAGTAGGATTAGGAAATATTTTGTCAGGCATTAGAATTCAGCAATGTTATGTTAGGTTTCAAGACAAGCGCTTTAGCGCGGCCACTTTAGCAGAATCTTAATATTAACCACAGAACAATCTGTCAAATTTCATTTTCATCTTTATCACTAACGCATTAGGTTCAAGGTTGATTGGGATAATTTGGCAGTGACGGGTAGCGTGTTTTTTTTCTGATTCTGCTAAAGTAGCCTTTTTATACCCCCTGTTATGTGCATCTAATAATGCACTTAGTTTTGTATGTAATAACTAGTACATCTCAACATGATATTAGTATAATTATATTAAAACTAGCTGACCCGCGCAACTTCGTCTGCGTCACAATTTTCGTTACTGCTCCGCTCCTATTGGTCTTAGCGTTATGATATATAGCCTATAGCCTTCCTCGATAAATGGACTATCTTATACTGAAAGAATTTTTCAAATCGGACCGGTAGTTCCTGAGATTAGCGCGTTCAAGCAAACAAACAAACTCTTCAGCTTTATATATTAGTATAGAAGTATAGATATGAGGAATTGACCACGTGACATTTCGACAGTGTTTGTCAATTTCATACATTTTTGAAGTTTTGAAAATCTCCTTCACCACGCTACTGTTGACAGATTTCACTTGTCTAGAGCCTCTGACGCTCACGTAGCTGTTGTGGTATGTCATAGCTTGCTATGTCATAGAAAACAAAAGGTTTCTCAATCATTAGACTGTTCTCAGGACGCATATTTCAGCTGAATTTGCTGAAATAACATCAGACGCAAATTATAAGAATGTATTTTTTAGACCAAAATAGCTTTTCAAAGGACATATTTTGGTTTTCTGCGTAGCTACTACGGCGTAGCATCCTATAGGCTACGTCGTAGCAACCGCTTAGCTACGGCGTAGCACGTCGTAGTTAAATTCTTCAAAGTTTCGCATTTAATAATTATGGTTTTCGTAGATAAAGTTCGAATAGCAATATTAACATTGTTGCCTGACAATGTAGAGGAGAAGTAATAGAAATTGCGCCACACCCGTGATTAATAGGATCTTAAACAATACGTTAAGTTCTACGTAAATATTTAAGCCTTCATTAAAACTACCATTTAGGTAACTAAATATATCTTGATACTATAGATGTTTGCTTTATCATATGCGATAGAGGTCATTGCCCTTTTCATAGTTTCTCTTCGTAGAAACTCAAATCCTAATATATAAAATTCTACCGTTACAGACTGATTCAGTGACTGACAGACAACGCACAGCCGAAATCACTGGTCGTAGAAAGCTGAAATTTGGCATGAAGCTTCCCTGCACCCCTTAGGGTAGCACTAAAAGAGAGGATTTTCTAAAATTCGGGAAAAAACGGGATATGTGCGTACGAAGTCGCGGGCAAAAGCTAATAGGTAATAAATTAAGAATATTTTGTAAATATGTCATCAATACGTTAATTTCCATTTTTGAAATGTAAGTGATAAATAAATCTGCCAGGGTTGCGGAATCTGTTTGAAAGAGTCACCGCGGCTCTGGAACGCAAAGGACATTAGGAGGAACACGGATGGGTTTTAGTCAGTAAGAGTCTGACACTCCCTTCTGCTTCACCCAGAGCGGGAGAAGTCATTTGATAATTTCCCATCCTTAAAAAAAAAAAGTGATAAATAAATAAATGTAGGCGAGTCAATGATCAGTTATTGCTATGCTAAAACACAACTCTATATATATACCGCACGTTTTCCGTACTTACTACTCCGTTTTATCTTATAATTCAGAAAAATATTCTCCAAATAAATCACTAAACACCAATCAGCCACTTTGTTCCAACACAAACACATCTATGTATAGGATGTTGATTTACCAGCGCCCCCTCCACTCGCATGAACGAACTCCCTTCGCCCCTTTCGCCCCCTCCGAGCCATTTGAAAAATTAATTGCTTAGTTCAACATGAAATATACCTTCCACTGCATTTGGTGCTTGGCAGCCGTGTTGATGGCTATTGATCGATGGCTCCAATAATATTTTATTGCATGAATTTTTGAGCACATGCTGTGGCTTTTTGTATCTAAAATTAATGCATTCTGTTTTTTTTTTTTTGAGGAATATTTAGGCACTCATTGTATGTATGAGTGGAGTGTGTTTTGATTGCAATTGGGTAAATGCTGTCTAACGCCAGTTTTAGAATAAAACTTTTTTCATTAATGATTTATATGGACTTCGTTGTTAGTCATGTGATTGGAAGCGCTTCTGCTGAGCGTGAGATCTTGAGTTCTTTTTCCAGGTCGGGTGATTGGGTTCTTTAATCTGGAACATTTCAGAACCATCAGGAGCCTGGATTTGTGCCTGCATGGTTAATGGTAACTTCCTCGCCCCCCTATCACATGAGATTGAAACATAATTCTTACGAAATCATTCTGGGACTACAGGCGAGATGTTATATTTTTAATCAAATAGTTTTTTGCTTACTCGTAAAAATATAGCAGTAAAATTTATTTATTTTCTACATCTATACCAGTGCCAACCAATCTGATACGAATCAACTACTAACATCAAACAAATATCATTCATATTTACGAGCAAAGAATTGGCATGCGATATCATCCCCACCACGACTCATTATCCCCCAATGATCTTCAAGGTCATATCCCCCATCGATATTATGGTAATAGTTCCCCATACACTTCAGTCCCCCATAAAAGTACGCCGTAAAAGCCTTCCTCTGTCCTTCCCCTGTTTTTATTGCTGAAATCGTTTTATTTCTCCCCCATAATTGATGGTAAAGTTCCCCATACTGGTCCAGAGTACATAGTTTGTACATAACCTGCTGGCAATAGATTTGAGGGTTATTACTACAGTGACATAATAAAAACGACTTTAGAAATATAAAAGGTCCTATTAAATTGATGGAAAAACTTTTAGAAATCATTTAGACCACCAAATAAAGACAATTGTAAAAATAGTAATAATAAAAACGCATTAGATATTTACAAGAAAAAACAGGCCAAGTGCGAGTCGGACTCGCACACGAAGCAGGTTTCCGTACCATAAACTTTAATTTTTATTTTTTGTTGTTATAGCGGCCATAGAAATACACAATCTGTGAAAATTTCAACTGTCTATTTTGGTTCCTGAGATATAGCCCTCTGACAGACAGACGGACGGACGGACCCTAAAAAAATCAGCTAACGAAAACTCAAAATGTTGAAAATTTATTGTTTTATTTAAAAAAAAAAACACTTTAATCAGTTTTTTTTTTGCTTTGATATTTTTGGTTAAACGTACTGAATGCTATGTTAAAACTTGTCCATTTATTGGGACCTTATATTGGCTACACAAAAACGATCGAGATTAACTTTGTACGTAGTCAGCTCATTGAATTCTCCATTTCATGCAGTAACCGGCCATATAATTGAAAGTTGATTATTCTTTCGCATTTTCGGGGTTAGTCCTACACTGAAAGTTTTTTATAATGATGAGAACAAAGACCAATTTTCAGTTTATGCGATATTTCTGTTCCACCTTGTATATTTATATGTATTTTTTTTTTACTATTTATAGGCTCGCGTTTGACCACCATCTCACCTGATGGTAAGCGATGATGTGGTCGAAGATGGAGCACACTTGCCTAGAAGTAACCTATTCACTCTTGACTTAAACGCTTGAGTTTATGCGATATTTCGATTCCACCTCGTATATTTATATGTATTTAATAAGTATTATATTATACATTTACGAGTATTGTAGCTTATTATGTAAACAGTACACCACGAACTATCTAACTATGTTTTCTTTATCTCAGTCAAATCCATCAAAAGATGGTCTGTAAAAGGCTGCCCTATATGATACCCTATTATTTTCTAAGCCACTCTTGAAATTTGTGATGTTGTGTAATAAATAATCTTTGAATGCTGTTCTACAACGTGTAATTAACGCAATACCTCTTAAGAGGGGACTCTAGTCCCGAGGAATTTGAAAAATAGGTATTTGAAGAAACTATTGCCAATGCCGTCGCGCTGCGCCCTATTAAGTAAAGTGCGAAAGCGACAACCGCAGCTCAGGCTGATTTTACCTATAGAAACCTTGACCAAAAGACGTTTTGTATTCCGCTGTTTTCTTCTTCAAATCTGGACTGATCTCAAAAAAATATATATCAAAATTTAAAGGAAGACTATACCTACGCTTCTATTATTTTTTACTAGCTTTTGCCCGCGACTTCGTACGCGCATATCCCGTTTTTTTCCCGTTCCCGTAGGAATTTCCCATTCCCGTATAGCCTATGGCCTTCCTCAATAAATGGGCTATCCAACACTGAAGAATTTTTCAAATCGGACCAGTAGTTCCTGAGATTAGCGCGTTCAAGCAAACAAACAAACAAACAAACAAACAAACTCTTCAGCTTTATATATTAGTATAGATATAGATTTTGGTAAAAACTTACCAAAGTCTGACGGTCATCTGAACATGGCGGTAAAAACGGGCTGTTTTTCAGGTTTTTGGATTGTCATAATTCTTTAAGTAATTATGTTTTGGAAAAAAAGAAAATATTAGAGGCACGTATTAATTTGATCTAGATTTTTTGGAAAAAAAATAATTGTTCTAGCAGCATTATCCACGAAGAAAACAGCGGAATGCGTTTGTATGGAGAAAGTCCAAGAGTTACCGACCCGAGTGGGGTCTTAAACCTTACTACTCCTTAGACTATCTGTTCTGCAAGTACCTAATGTAGCCAATACGCTGTACTGGTTATAATTATGTATTCCACTGTTTTCTTCTTCAAATCTGGACTGGTCTAAAAAAATATACATCAAAATTTAGAGGAAGACTATATCAATGCTCCTATTATTTTATTTTGTTAAAAACTTATCGTTTTTGGTTTGTCATAATTCTTTTGGTAATTATATTTTGGAGAAAAGAAAAAAATAAGCGCACGTATTAATTAGACCAAGATTTTTTGAAAAAAAAAATCATTGCTCTAGCTAGAAGCATTATCCACGAAAAAAACAGTGGAATGGAAAAAGGCCCAACAGAGTTCCCTCGTAAGAGGTCATCGGACTCAGCATTATGATACTTTGGTACCAACAAAAAAATTGCTGTTCAGTATATTTTGTCGAGTTCTGCGCACATAAATTTATGGGGTAGTCGATTTTTTTTCACGATTTCAGTGTTGGCCCTATTGCGAAAATTGTTTTCTAATGATGAGTTCAATGACTTGAGACTTAGTAATAGGGTTCCGTTGGTTACCTTTTTGGTACGGATCCCTAAAAAAATCAGCTAACGAAAACGCACTCAAAATGTTGAAAATTTATTAGGTATTTTAGTTAAAAAAATAAAATCCATCCATCTTTGGTTAAATGTACTAAATGCTATGTTAAAACTTGTCCATTTATTGGGACCTTATTATTGGCTACACAAAAACGATCGAGATTAACTTTGTACGTAGTCAGCTCATTGAATTCTCCATTTCATGCAGTAACCGGCCATATAATTGAAAGTTAGATAGTTCGTGGTGTACTGTTTACATAATAAGCTACAATACTCGTAAATATATAATATAATATACAGGGTTATTTGTAAAACACCAACAACCTCTTAGGCAGTGAAAGTACACATGATGGTAAAAAAATATCAGCTGTTTCATACAAAATGAAATATTTAGCCAATGAAAATGTAAGAAACAACGGATTTTTTTTTCGAGTTTTCAGGGTTGGTCTCAAAGTCAAAGTTCAATGACCCCTTAACACGTATTGCGTTTATTCTGTTACAGGTTGTTATAAAGCCCGGGTACTGCGGACAGCTACCCATATGTGTGCTTTAACTAACATTTCCGGTATACCGGCTAGTGTAAATATCCCGTGTTGCACAGCACACAACAAACAAGCCGAGACACGGATATGGAACATACAACATAACAATTTGAGAAGGTATCTTTGTTTACTTCAGCCTGAAACAACAATGACGTGAGGAGGGGCTATGTCCAGGTAACAGTATAAAAAATAATCCATTATTGAAATAAAGCGACGTAAAAAAGTGTTAGTGTTGTTGTGTGTGTGTTGTATGTGTGTGTGTGTGTTGTGTGTGCGTGTGTTGTGTGTGTTCTTAAATAATATTTTGTTGTAAACATCAGCTGTTAACTGACCAGAATGGTGTGGTTTGATCATGGTCCCTGTAAGTTTGATAAAGTGTAAAAAAAACCATTGAGCGGGTCTCACTGAACGTTCTCGGTGATACTGCGGCAGACCTTGGTGAAGATGACAAAACGATTATAAATTAATCTTGTCAGCAATAGCCGACTTTAGCAGACAACAGGTATACCCTTATGCACAAAAAAATAAAATAAAAACACGTTCCTTGTAAATTGATTTTATAATCAATTTATTATTAAGGAACGTTTTTCATTTTATTTTGTGTTTTTGTTTTGCTGTGTTTTTTTGTTATAATTTTTTAGACAGTTATCTGTTTTCCTTTTACGGCATATGAGATACCGCTCACTGACGAACAGACTGGCAAAAGGATGAAAATGAAATGAAATGAAATGAAATGATTTATTTCCAGATTTACCTACTTTTTTACTTATCCAATTTAATTAAACCGGACGAAGTGGCTAGGAGTAAGGTAGTAAGGTTCCGGCCACGACTCAACAGCTTTTTCAAAACTTGTGTTCAGCATTAGTTATAACGTCTCTAGCCAATCTGTGGGTCAAATAATCAAACACCAACCTGTATAACAACAACAATATTACCTAATTTACAACGATAAACACGACTGTTTCGGCAAGGCCAGATCGCGGCTCGTATGCACTTAATTAGTACGGTTTAATTTGCCGCCCGCCAAATAAAGCAATTTGAACGACAACGCGGGCGTGAAATACGGCCCTGTTCAATTCGTGGTACACTCTAGTGCGTTTGGTCGGAGAGTTTATATACCTAAGTTGTGAGGGTGCTAAAATAAAGATACAGGTTTCCGGTGCAGGCAGGTCTGTGCGGGCCGGTACCGATCGGTGCAGGCATAACATTACCAGGTTATCTTATGCTTATAAAGAAAAAGGTTTAAAATTGTCGGTGCCGACCAGTGCCGACTACCTGGACCGAGCCATATGTCCGACGCACTGCAGGAAATGGTTGCCGATAAGGATATTTTTACCTGTTTCTTTATGCTGGTTAACCCTTCACCGATCTGTACCGACCTGCACGGGGTTGTCTGTGCCGGAAACCTGTTTCTTTATGTAAGCACCCTTACGGTGGTAAGAAGGCATATAAGTAGGCATAGGTTTGCTTATATTGCGATGTCAGGAGGAAGAACGTGAAAAGTCTGCCTATTGATGTGCCAGAAGCAAAGGGGAAACTCTGCCTACATTGTGGTGTCAGAAGTAAGAATATGGAAAGACTGCCTATACTGCTTTAATTTACTGTAACAGAACAACACTCGTTTTCACCGGACTTTGCTGGATCATCAGATGAAGACTATAATGTAGTAACCATGGAAGGAACTTCGCCATATTTGCTGAAGTATCTAAAGTGCAGGAGTATGGAACCCCTGGACCTTTGGGGAACATGACTGAACGCCACTGTATAGAATGGTCTATGCCAACCTTGTTGTTAGTCGAGAAGCATGGGAACATCACTACGTTGAGGCCCCTACAACTGGAATGACATTACTGCGGGTCTAAAAGCTCTCTGCGGGCCACTTTAGCAGAATCAGAAAGCAAATCATGCTACCCGTCACTGTCAAATTTTCCCATTCAACCTTGAACCTAATTCGTTAGCGATAAAGATGAGAATGAAATTTGACAGTTTTTTGCGTGATTAATATTATAATAGACCAACCCGTAGTTAACGTTACCCCAATATTGTTCCACGCTGAGGATACGGTCAGCAATCTGCTGAGGGCGTTGAGCTTTTGGATGCAATCCACGGGCTCCACGACGTCTTGAATGCAAGCCAGTTTCCTGAGCTGCACGTGTTCTGATGGACCTGCACGCTTGCGAGTAGCCTACTCTGTGTTTTGCCGTTGTCTTCTGAGGTTCTGAACACCAGCTTACCTTCCAGCTGAACTGTAGAACTATGATTGAGTACTTATTTAACCCAAAAAGTCGTTTTCTTCCTCTCTTCACACTTACTTATCTCTTTATGGCCTGTGTTACCAACCCAGTGTAGACATAGCCTTTTATACCTACAAGTAATCCTCATTCGTGTACCTACAAACCTTTCCATCACAAATCCACTTACTCCACAATTCAAACTTTTTACTTACAAAAACACACGGCAGCGCTAAGCCGAAACACAAACGAAAGGTACATTAACCTGCACGTAACAACATGGCGTAACAAGCCGTTGTCCGGTAAATACCAGTTTTTACCAGATTAAGCCGGCACAAGTCGGATACGCAAACTAGGTTATATGAGAATTTACCGCTGTTGTATGCAAACGCGTAGTTCCTGAGTTTTTAGAGTGTTTCGTATATAAAAATTGTTAGTGAGAGTTTTTGGAATTGTTGTTTCTTTTGCCGGGGATATAAATAAAAATATTAAGCGGAATTGTTTGTGTGGAGTTGTACGGTGTGGGTGGATCTGTGGAAATAATGTTAATGTTTATGAGCTGTTTTGTTTGACGTTAAGCAGTGGTTTTTCAGCATGTTTACTATGTGTGTGTATTTTATGGTTTTTGTGCATGCATATTTTTGCTTGTTCGAGCTGCGGAAACTTTAGAATGCTAATTCCCGATTTCTGTATTAAGGATTTAAGCTCAATCCACACATAGCCGTGACGTGCCCGTGCTCCAGACAGTGCACGGGCCGTGCGCTGTCTGGAGCTCACAAAAATATCCTTGCATACATTTTATATGAACGCGTTCACACTAGTCCGTGTCCGGGCAGGCGACGGAGCTTCCATGGCCGGGCCGACGCAGTGACGTGCGGCTACGTCATCAGGGTTCTCCGGGCTTTTGTTATGCATGGCCACGCTGAAGTTTGTAGCATGAACGAGACAACAGCTGTCATAGACAATTTGGCCAAAAAATGGCATAGACAATTATTCAATAAACGCTTTTGAATGCAAGTCCGCCATTTATTTCAACTTCGACGGCATTTTTTTTTTAAATAGTTAAGTGCAGTGATTTTCTTGGTTTTAAAACGCCTCTGCCATTCCCAAACGATTATTTCGTACGTAACGTATTTTGAGTTGGCAACATGGCTATAAATATTATTAGACAGGATGCACTAACTATTTCCATGCATCAGTTTCATGTCTGTCTGGTTGTTTTCTGTCATGTCATGGTCATGTTGACGGTTCGAAGATTTTTTGGTTGATATTATTGCTTGTAAAACTGATATAATACTGAAGATAAATCCTAGAAGTATTCGGATATTCAGCAAGTTTTACTGTCATTAATTGGGATTCTTACCAACACGGAATATAAAAAACATTTTCTCCCACAAGCGATGAAGAAAAGTGAAAAATGTTAAGATGTCAAGTGTAATCAAAACGTTCATAACGTTCATCAGTAAAATAAACGATTTCTTTTTTGCAATCCGGTTGTTGTTTGTCGTATGGTAAACGCCTTCAAATATATGTTGTGGCGAACAAAATCGGCGCTGATGGCCAGTTACCCAGTCATACTGTGTTACTGGGAGAAGATACTTATGAGCTTATGGTAGCTACGAGTAGCTCGGCAACCCCATCGAAACCATCGTCGTTGAACTATGAATCAGTTGTAAGTTTTCTGCAAGAGCAATCGGCAACTCAAACTAGATTAAGTGGCTCAGATATCATCAGACCCGGCAACGGTAAGTCACTCAATCACTAGTAACGGAACAATTTTATAGAAAAATTAGCTTTTTGCCCGCGACTTCGTTCGCGCCTAACCCGTTTTTCCCGTTCCCGTAGTAATTTCAAGAAATTCTCTCCTTAGTGCTCCCTACATTCCCTAAAAAAAAGGGATCTACATGCCACATTTCAGCTTTCAACGACCAGTAGTTTTGGCTATGCGTTGTCTGTCAGTCACTCAATCACTCAGTAACGGAAGAATTTTAAATAAATTGATTGATATATATTGATGATTGATTATGTTTTTTCAGATGAGCAAGATTACTTTGTAACAAAGTACAATCTGGATTGGATGGGCAAGCAAAGAATTCGCAACTAATCGTTAATAAATATTGCTACCTACCTGTATGCTTTGTGTGTGACTTTATGTTCAAAATGATTGTGTGTGTTTTAAACTTATACCTATGTTAAAATTAGTAACTTCTAAGAATATAATAAAACTATTTTTCAACGTGTATCAATAATAAGCATTTATTTTGTGAGTTGTTTTTTCTCTAGTGTTTAAACTCTATGAGGTCGGTTTTTCCTAGCCGGCTATTTTGAGAAGGAAAATCGACTTATCGAAGACCATACAATTATATTGAAATGGTCAGATCATATGAGTGCCATGAAGGATAATGTTTGAAGTATCATAAGAAATCACAGATTTTAGTGGACCTGTCTAATAGTGCCCATATGTATTCAACGATCCGATGAAAATGAAAAATACCAATGTATGTGGCCATGGCACATGAAGTGGTTAAATTACCAACCAGATAATTCTGAAATCTAGACGTCGTGTATTATAAAATAGGTACACAGCCTTCAGAATTACAACAATTTGCGGCTAATTTATAATATTGAAACCTACTGAAACATTTATACTTATTTTGCAAATAAATGGTTAGTTGGCCAAATAAAAACGTGTGTTTTTCAACTGCCCAACTTTAAACAAACGAATAATCTCTCCATTGGTGAAAACACTTATCTCCAACGCGTGTCTTTTTGTGCGCGTGGCATCGAAAACAAACTGATGAATGAGCGGCACGTGCGCAGCCCGGCCACGGCCCGGTAGCTTCCCTGACGGGACACGGATGCACGGTCACTGCCCTGACACGGCACTGACACTGCACGGCCACGTCCCGTCTATGTGTGGATCAACCTTTAAAGTAGAGTATTTGTCAAACTCTACTTTAGCTTGTAAACCTGTCAAACTGTGGCCCTATTTGATTCCAAATACTCAATTCTAATAGCGGCCCTAAATGTGTTTACAAAATTAACACTAGTTTGTTGAATCGAACACAGCTTGTATTAGCTTCAATTATACAAGCTGTTGCAGCTTGTATAATTGAAGCTAATACAAGCTGTATAATTTTCTTTTGTTTGCATAACAAAACAAAAGAAAATTGAAAAGTGTATAAGTATATAACTAAGAGTATGAGGTAATGACAGGTTCAAGATCGATTGCTTGCGATAGCCTAAAAGGCAGATGAAAAACGTTGGAATAAAACATTGTAATCAGTTCGCGTCGGCGGGACAGACTGATGCAGCCAGAGTTACCTGTTACGATTGAATTTTCCATGTGTGTTCTTTTGTGTTTCCAATTTCCCATCCTTCTTCATAACAGAATTTGGTTTTCTTTTTAAAGCTGACAGACAGAATTACAGAAGAAGACTGTACGAAAGTTTATGTATAGTATTTTATTAGTACAACGCAGACTACCACTTCCCGTCTCGAAAATTACGTTATAAGCAATTTTTTTTTAACGTAGGAAATCATCAAATAACTCCTTCGACTCAGGGTGGAGCGGAAAAGAGTGTTAAACTCTTACCTTCTTACTATAACTCATCCGTGTTCCTCCTAATGCACTTTGCATTCCAAGACCGCGGTGACTCTTTCGAACAAATTGCGAAACCCGCTATCAGCGATAAGATCGCCATTGTACACAGATTTCTTGTAAAACAGTGGTGTATCTATGTTGATCTATACTAATATTTTAAACAGGAAAGAATTTTTTGTTTGTAGTTGGTTTGTTTGTACCGAATAAGCTCCGAACCTACTGAACCGATTTTAAGCATTTTTTTACTAATATAAAAAACTAGCTGACCCGCGCAAGTTCGTTTGCGTCACATTTTTCATTACTGCTCAGCTCCTATTGGTCTTAGCGTGATGATATATACCCTATAGCCTTCCTCGATAAATGGGCTATTTAACACTGGTTCCCGAGATTAGCGCGTTCAAGCAAGCAAACAAACAAACATACTCTTCAGCTTTATATATTAGTATAGATTTACCAGGAACACATATTTTATTAAATTGCAGCACGAATGAAGTCGTGGGTGAAGTTCTAGTGTACAATAAAGAATTGTACTCCACTCTAAAAATTACTACCTTTTTCCAATACTTTCACACAGTAGTAAAATACTTCATTGTCCAATATTTGCATCTAATAGCATACCAGTACAGTCGGTAATGTTTTAGCAATGTTCAATGAAACGATTTAATTATTGCTTTCAAAGCTAATTTCACCACGTTTTAATTACGTGATTAAAATCTGTTATTTGTTGATTGCTTTCGGAATGAATATTTGGGTTATTTGATTGGTAAAACAAGCTATTAGTCGTATTCAACTTTTAGGATCGATTAGACGGTACTATGTTAATTAGGTATAAAGGATTTTGGCTACATTTTTGGCTGATTTCCTATTTTTCAACGTAAAAGTCGGCCATGTGCGAATTGGACTCTCTTCTTTTATTTTTGATTTTAATTTAATTTTTATCATTTGTTGTTTATAGCGGCAATAGAAATACACACTCTGTGAAAATTTCAACAGTCATATTGCGGTTCTTGAGATACAGCCCGCTGACAGACAGACGAACGGACGGGCTGACGGACGGACGGACGGACAGCGGAGGCTTAGTAATAGGGTTCCGATGGTTGCGTTTTGGGTGCAGAACCATAAAATGGTTGCGAATATATAGATGTTTTCGACATGTAACTGTCCTTCTTAGGTGTTGACTTGGTAACATGCTATAGCTAATATTTTATTTTTTTAAGGTGGAAAATCATCAAATGACTCCTCCCGCTCTGGGTGAAGCAGAAGGGAGTGTCAGACTCTTACTGACTAAAACCCATCCGTGTTTCTCCTCGTGCCCTTTGCGTTCCAGGGCTGTAGTGACTCTTTCGAATAAATTCCGCAACAACATGCTATAGCTTGCCCTTTTATACTATTGCAACAGGTTTCTTGGTGATTATTGTTAAGTTTAAGACTGGGTTGAAAAACTAGACTGGACTCTGGGCTGAATTGGACTGGTTTTTAAACTATTAAAAAAGTATTATATTTTAGTTTGTTGTTTGTTTAGTGTATTTGAATAAGGTGATTACATACAATAGGTAGTTAAGTTTTTTAAAATAATTATGTGCTTTTATTTTTAAAAAGTTAGATATTTAGTCATTTTGATTAAAGACGGGATCATATTTTCAGAAACCATTGACTGAGCATTGATGATTGAGCTTAACAGATGGGGTCCGAGAGCACGTCTCCTTTTCAAGGTCATATCTAGCCGACTGATCAACACTGCCTCACCAGAGGGCTGACTCGTTCTTTGCTCAAAGAATTGGCATTGCCATTCAACGTGGCATGCTGCCATTTGAATGGCAATGCTGTTGTTCTGGGCACGTCTCCGAATGACAGCGATGAGGAAAAAAAATTCGACGCCTAAGTGTATTTTATATATGCATATGTTTATACAAAAAGATTCATTTGTAGATCTTTGGCAGTCGTTACGAATTGTCAGAAGCCAGTATACTGACTCCAGTCTTGCCAAGAAGTAGGTACCGTGTAACCTAGATAATGCTACATCACAAGCTATGGGTTTACCATGGTGAGTGTAGGCAGGCCAAAGAGGCACTTCCCTCTATAGATGGCCGGTTCACTAAACAAGCCCTAAGACTGACTAAACAACAGTTGCGTACACTCACAGCCGTAACAACTGGCCACGGGTCTTTTAATAAACACCTCTATGCTATAGAAGTCACTGACAGCCCGCTATGCAGAGCCTGCATGGAGGAGAATGAGACAGCAGCACACCTGCTTCTAAGCTGCCCTGTAGTCGCGGATTACAGGGCCGACGGCAATATAGTTGGGAAAAGGCTAGGCAGATGATGATATGCATATGTATATGGTTAGGTTTAGTAGATACATATAAATAAATAAATAAATAAAATAAATAAATATAGTTTAGTTTTAAGTTAGTCAAGTCTCTTTAGTAATTCGGTTCAAATAAATAATTGAAAATCATTGATATTTAAAAAAACCCACGATGCACAGTCTCGAACAAATGCAACACTCGAAGCTGTCGTCAAAAACTGACATGTATCAAGTGTTATGTGTGAATTGTGTGTAGTTATACTATAAACATTTTTTTTTTGCAAATTCAACCTTACACGGATCGCTTAAAGTTGTTTTTACAAAGCAGTGCAGTATGGCGAGCGATGCGAGACTGTTTGAAACTTGCGCACAACTATACATATTGCGGACGTTTTTGAGATGCTGAGTGTTTATCTTGGGGTTTTTTATATATCAATGTTGAAAATCAACCATTTGATTGATATTGCTTACATTTCTTCTTAATCATTACGTACCCTTAATCGGCAAAGAAATGATTAAAGGAAGTAGTTGGTTCACAGAAATTCAAAAAATAAACTGTGAGATGAAACAAAATTCAATTTTCCCATCTTTTTGATGATAACCTTGTTTCAACCCCTTAATAAACTTGGGGTCATATAAAAATTTTGACGAACTCCACCAGACTTAAGTTCTTTTAAATTGAATTTTACTTCAAAGGGTTGACTCTTATATTTTTATTTTCCAATATCCCTTGGTATACGTACAGTTTGTTTTAGTAAAACAGTTTCGTCGAAATAACTTCTTTTGATATAAATGATTTATTCCAATTTTATTAGGTCTTGTATTTGATAAACGAAGTTTTAATCTAAATTGTATTAATCGGTTTTAGTTTTAAGTTTCTTTGGAGTGCAAATAAGCAGTAATAAGCAGTAATATTGGTTATTGTTTAAAGACAAGAGTGAATAGGTTACTTCTAGACAAACGTGCTCCATCTTCGCCCGCATCATCGCTTACCATCAGGTGAGATAGTGGAAAACGTATCGTATTAATAGTAAAAAAAAAATACTAAAATGATTTTATTTACAGTATAATTTCTGTAGACCGAACAAATGTGAGTCGGACTCTAACATGAAGGGTTCCGTACAATAAACGGAAAGAAACAAGTTTTTTAAAGTATGGGAGGCTGGGAGCCCCCTTAAATTTTTAATTTAGTTTATTTTTTGTTGTCATAGCGGCAATAGAAATACACAATATGTGAAAATTTCAACTGTCTATCTATTACGGTTCTTGAGATACAGCCCGTTAACAGACAGACAGACGGACGGACGGACAGCGGAGGCTTAGTAATAGGGTTCCTTTAGTTACCCTTAAAAGATGATTCCGTGCTTCGGAAGGCACGTATAAACCATGTTAGAGGCCCTTGAGGCGGTTTAGAAGCTCTGACACTAGGGTGTGTGGGGTCGTTAGACCTTACTGCCCACACGATAAGCAGAAGAAGAAGTTACCCTTTGGGTACAGAATCAAAAAAGGTACTCGTAGCTAAATAATAAAAGCTGCACAAGTCGATTTTCGATGGTAAGCAATGCTAGCTGAGGTCGGTTCGCGGATGGCTAACTTTCTTTTACATACTGGTTTCCCCCCGTGCCTCAGAATGTACGTTAAGCCGTTCGTACCGGCAATCGTAGATCTTTGACAGTCGTTAAGGTCGACGACATACGCCGGCGACCTTGGAGGAACAAAACGCGCACTTGCACTCGCACGTTTCAAACCCGCGCGACACAAAATTCAGCAGGTTTTTGTACTTCCCTTAGTATTGTATGCCTTTTAAAAAAATATCCTATATCAAAATATAGATAGTTAAATTGTCTTTAAGATAGGCGGTTTTGGCCCGAATATCGTTTTTATGTCCGTGTTAGACATAACTTTACAAATTAATTACACTATATTCAACGAATAAAACTCTGAATTTTTATATGTTAAATTATTTAGAAAATAGTTTAAAGTAACATGTATTTTTTTTTAAAGTTACGACTAGCCGTTTAGACGTGATTCTCATTTTAAATTCAGCTATTGAGCCGTGTCTACGCCTGAGTTGTTTAAACTCAGAAAATCTGAAATCAGTCTTACCGAGGGGTGCTGTGTTACCCAGTTATTGGGTTGTAAAGGTCAAATAGACAGTCAATCCAGTCGTACACAGCTACATCCCGTTGGACTGGAAACCGACGCCATCATAGTAGAGTATTGTGTTCTGCATTATAGGTTTGGCAATAAAATCTTTTTTCCCCAAGTTTAACTTCATTCGTTTAGACCATCCATACATAAAAAACCCAAGACACACACTCAGCAACTCAAAAACTTCCACAAAAACAAGCGTATGCGCTTGTTTTTTTTCATCTCACAGTTTATTTTTTGAATTTCTGTGAACCAACTACTTCCTTTAATCATTTCTAATACAATTAATAGTGCAATGAAAGAAATATAGCGGGTTTACTTTTATATTAATGAGAATATTCTAGACATGTACAACTAACGATGACGTTCACAGAGTAGAGAGTGTCTATATGAAAAAGGCGCGAAGTTTAACCATAGATAATATTAATACTTCAACAATTTCTTTGCCGATTAATAAAGGGTACCTAATTATTATGAAGGAAATGTAAGCAATATCAATCAAATGGTTGATTTTGAACATTGATATATAAAAAACTCCAAGATACACACTCAGCATCTCAAAAACGTCCGCAAAAAACAAGCGCAATATATATAATTGTGCGCAAGTTTCAAACAGTCTCTCATCGCTCGCCCTACTGCACTGCTTTGTAAAAACAACTTTAAGCGATCCGTGAAAGGTTGAATTTGCAAAAAAAAAATTGTTTATAGTATAACTACACACAACTCACACATGACACTTGATACATGTCAGTTTTTGACGACAGTTTCGAGTATTGCATTTGTTCGAGACTGTGCATCTTGGGTTTTTTATATATCAATGGTTTAGACAGACAATGTTCTTTTTCTGATCATAATTTAAATTCATATTCAAGAAAATATAATGAGTGTCTGGTGAATTTTGATAAAAAATTAATTGAATATTATTAATTCAAATAAATCTCATGAGATTAGTTGAAATCTATCAAGTACCTAGTACGTAAATAATGTGCAAGTAGTATGTTACGTCTTCAAGGTTTTGGACTGGAGAAGGCTAGGCATTAATGTCAATGGCGAGTACATCAGTCACCTTCGATTTGCCGACGATATAGTCGTCTTGGCTGAGACTACGGAGGGCCTCAGTACAATGCTCGATGACCTCAGTAGAGCTTCCGAAAGGGTGGGTCTCAAAATGAACATGGACAAAACCAAGATCATGGTAAATACCCATGTGGCACCCACTCCCATCAAGATCGGAAACTCTACACTCGAAGTTGTAGACGAGTACGTCTACCTAGGACAAACGGTCCAACTAGGCAGGGCCAACTTCGAGAAAGAGGTCAACCGTCGAATCCGACTCGGCTGGGCAGCGTTCGGGAAGTTGCGCGGTATCTTCTCGTCCCACATACCACAGTGTCTCAAGACGAAAGTCTATGATCAGTGCGTGTTGCCAGTGATGACATACGGAACTGAAACGTAGTCGCTTACAATGGGCCTCATCAGAAGGCTCAAAGTCACTCAAAGGCAATGGAGAGGGCCATGCTTGGAGTTTCCTTGCGTGATCGAATCAGGAATGATGATATCCGCAAGAGAACCAAGGTTACCGACATAGCCCGAAGTATCGCCAAACTAAAGTGGCAGTGGGCAGGGCACATTGCTCGCAGAACAGATGGTCGATGGGGCCGAAAAGTTCTGGAGTGGCGACCGCGTACCGGAAGACGTAACGTTGGAAGGCCTCCCACAAGGTGGACCGATGACCTGGTGAAGGTCGCGGGTGGCCGATGGATGCGAGACGCACAGGACCGGTCGTTGTGGCGACGCTTGGGGGAGGCCTATGTCCAGCAGTGGACGTCTTTCGGCTGATATGATGATGATGATGATGAGTATGTTACGTGAAATATCGTTTAGGAAAATATTGATGTAATCACAAGGAAATAGCTTATTGTTATAAAATACCGATACCGATCCGAGCAGACGACGGAATCGGTCCACGGTTCACCTACTAAATCAGGGAAGGCTACTGATGGTGACTGTGAACGTAATTATTTAGTCTCGTACGAGTTCTCATGGAGTACATAAGCCAATTGATCGCGTGATCGTCGCAGCCGCCGATTCCCAGGATTTGTGCAGTTTATGGATTTTAATATTTTGTCGTAGACGTTTAAATTGTTTTTCTGTTCTTAGCAACATCTTTTTCTGTCCTTCTGAGTAGGTAATTAGTTTCCTTCGTTATTTGCTATTTGCATATTGTCAGTTGCAAAAACGACTTAGAGCCGCATCTTTTATGCAATTTAGCAGTTGGAGACGCTCCTAGACCGTTTTTATTGATTGCAATCACTATCAGAAGGTTTAGAAGTACGTTAATTCTAGAAAGGTATCATTAACATATTTAAAAAGCGTGCCTAAGTTTTTTTTTGCGTTTTCACTCATTTATTAATAACCAATTAAAAAATTCACCGACATGGAGCATTTTTAAAAGTTTTTTTAATTTGTCTGTTTTTTATATCCTTTTTAAAGACTCTTAAATTAATATACGTGTGACTAGCGAGGACCCCCTCTTTTATTTCGCTACAATAGCTAAGAAAAGGCAGCCAAATTGATTGTAGGTATATTTTCTATATTGCTTATTAAGTAGGTACTATTAAAAGTATGAGATGCAACTCAATTAAATCAAACAAGTCAAGTCAAGTTTGGGTTGTAATTTATAGATAAATGTGTTTATATTATTTTGATTCGATTATTTTTCATGTACAGTCAACAAAGCTATTCCACAGCACTGCCAAAAAAAAAAAAGTTTATTTCTAATGTGTGCATTATAATTTTTTAAGCTTTTGACATACTTACGAGTGTGTTGCACAATAATTGTCGACTCAGCACATTCACAACATTGTTTAAAAGTAGTTGCAAGTTGGCTGCATCCATACCCAATAGCTTTGTTGACTGTACCTAAAGTCTGGACAATAATTTATTTTTAATTTTATGATTAATTGTATTTATATTATTGATTTTGGTTATTTTAATTGTATTATAATGTTTTATTTCAATATTGCACATGAAGTAGCTATCATGAATTTCAATGTAATGTTATAATATCATGTGTTTTTGATATTATTTTATTGTATGCTTGTAATGTGTGTGCTAATATGATGCTTTGTTAGTCGAAATAAACGTTAATTTCAATTTAAATGATTAATTAAATTCTGCCCATCCCAACCTACGGTGCTCAGACCTGGTCGATCATCGAGTCGCAAAAGTTCCGTATTGGGGTATGCCAAAGGGCAATGGAGCGCAATATTTTAGGTTTAAAAAGAATTGATAGAGGACGGAACACCACGCTGCGCTTCAAAACAGGTATCATAGACGTGGGCAAAAAAGCTGCCAGGCTGAAATGGGACTGGCAGGTCACAACGGGCGCATGAATGGTGACTGCTGGTCTAAATTCTACACGCAATGGATACCAGAGGATGGACGGCGTCGCCGAGGCCGACCCAGAAAGCGGTGGCGAGATGACCTGGACGCACACTGCGAAGGCTGGTTCGAGGTGGCGCAAGAAAAGAGTGTCTGGAAGGATATGGGTTAAATCTATCTATACTAATCTATACTATTATTATGTAACTGAAAAGTGTGTTTGTTTGAACGCACTAATCTCTGGAACTGTCAGTCGGATAATTATGTTTGTGTATTATAGCCATATTCATGATGGAGGCTATAGGCTATAAGGGAGCAGGAAAAATCGGGATATGTGCGGACGAAGTCGCGGGCAAAAGCTTGTATCTAAGGAGATATAAAACTCAGTCTTTTATCGTGAAGACAGACCACCACCACCACACCACCACCACCACCACCACCACTTGTTACAATACTTGCATTAAAAAATCTATCACTATAGAATAGAATACTCTTCATTATGTACACCATATAAGTTACAGAAAAAAATAGATGAAGAAAACATTACACAGGGTGACACAATGGGCGGCCTTATCGCTAAAAGCGATTTTTTAAAGACAACCTTTGGATGGATTTTAAAGAGAGGAGTGACAGTACTGCAGGTAGTCTTAGGTGTACTATTTATATATACAATAATTACATATAAACAATGTAGCAGATAACCCAAGTTAAGACGATTACGGAGAGAGATAATGATTTTTTATCATAGTTTTAAAAGTAGACAAAGATTGAGCACGCCTTACCGACACCGGCAACTATATTATAAAATCTGTTCAAAGCCACATAAAAAAAAACCGTACTAGGTAGTTAATTACAAACTTCATTCAGTAAAGGAATAAAAACTATTATTTCACAACTGAAACTTTTAAAATCACAATTACGAAGCCAAATAAAGGCAATTTGTATTCGGGAGCGGTACGTGTACCGGCTTCGATTCCCGTGCAAAGCAAACTCTTACCAATTCGGTGCCGGCACCCGGTTTATTGTTGCTTTTTTTGTCTGTTTGTTCCGACTCGGGAGCGGTAGGGTGACCAGTACGAGGAAATTATTTAGGACTGTTCTTTTTCATGTGTTTTTTGTAATATCTATTTACTACTGGTCAACAGTATAAACGCAGCATTCTAGGCATGATTTCTGACAGGCTGGACTCCTGTATCGTCAATCATTGCCCCAGTATCTCTGCTAGAATGCTGAAGCAATGATTATATTGATGTGTGTGTGTCGATGTTATTGCATGTATGATTTAAACAATAAACTGTTTTAAAAAAGTCTCCAAGTCAAAACACAGGATACAACGTCGAATTCTTGTAGGTACGTAAGACCTCCAGTACGTACGAGGTGGTGGAGAGGAAAACTACGACGTAATAAAAATTCACGCCGTGGTTTTTGCTGCAACGTTTCTCGGCTCAATGTCATATCGTGTGTTAATGTTTTTACATCTTCTTGCTGCTCTTACATCAGCTATCTCAGAAATGCACATAAAACTTTCAAAAACATAAGTTACACCTCAGTTCTTAGTTAAATATCAGAGCAAAGACGTCTGTCACTACTAATTATGTTACGTAGTAAAAATATCCACTCTAATGTATATTATTTGGTCACCCTACTCAATAGGTACTCGGCTTGATTTTATTCAGGCGTGTTTCATCCTATCCGGTTTAAATCCAGACTGCTTAGCAAATTAGGCATATATTACTGTAGCATTTCACTGACCGTTTGTGTTTTAGTAGACAGAGATAAAACTTGTATTTACGTATAGTATTTAGATAAATAAACAAGCTAAATTTCCCAGTGCTCAGCTCCGGCCCTTTAGAAAAAAAAAAACACTTTAAAATTAAAATAGGCTTTTAATTTTAAAGTGTTTTTTTTTTTAGCTTGTGAACACGATTTTGTCAGCCTGCCCCCAATATTGACCCTAACTTACCCCCCCATGACGTAGCAGTGTCATCATGATTACATCTAGAGAGAGATGCAACTATAAAGGACGAATAGTACTATCCCTTTGTTACAACGTTGTTGTTTATCCGTTGTTTTTATTATTATGATTTTATTTTTATTTAACTTTAATTTACATTCATTAATTATTATTTAATTCTTATTTGGGTTTTTCACTAATACATTTCTGATATTTTAATAATTTAATTTTAGGTATCTCAATTGTGATTATTAAATTTACTTTTGTTACCTTAACTTAATATGTAGGTACATTGATTATTTGTGAGTTTTTTGATTTAACATTTTGTTTGTGACATCCTATTTTTTCTAATTTAATTTGTATTTTTTTCCCCTAAGTCTAGTAATCTTGGTAATTATATTTTTAATTGGTCCAATCATAGCTAGTATTAAATTTTTACGTGCTAAATTGTAACTGGTATAGAAAAAGTCACTGGCTCCTGAAATACAGGAACCTAGCTCAGGAGTCAGGGTTTGACTGTTTTGTAAACTGTTTTTGTACCAATAAAGAATTATTATTATTATTTTATTATTATTATTACAACGGACTCATGATGGCAATAACACCTATAGTGGGCACGCTGTCAAAATTACGACCAAGAACTAGGCATTTAATTTAAAATATGTTTTAATTCATACCTAATCATAAAGGATGTAAAAAGACCCATGACAAATCCGTCATTTACGCAACCTGTATACTTATAAAACTACGAATTAATATTGCAGAAATTTTTTTGTGATGTGTAATTAAAAGTTTGTTGTGTGCCAAAACTAGTTGTGAAAAGTCGCTGGTTTTGTCCTCTAATCATTTTTTTTTATTTTATTTGTGATGGGTTTGCTCTTGACTCTAGTCTAGGTTAGAGATGATAGAGACACAGTCTGCGATGGAATGAGCTTACCCAGAAGGAGCCTGTTCACTTCGTTTTCTTTAAGATATGATGACTTTTTTCCTAAATTCACTGTCGTAACCACATTTAGTTTTTCTTAAAAACAGATTATTAAATGAGTTTTATATGAATATGGTCTGGATAAAGATTTATATTTTTATTTGAAGCCACTGAAAATAAATACTTTCTTATTGCTTATGCTGTTTGCTTTCTATCATGCAGATATTTTTTCTTTTTTCTCCTTTAAACATAAAATTAAACACAACATGAAGCAGAAAATAAGGCGAAGTTCCCATGTGCACTGTTTTCTTACAATCTCAGCGGGCGCCGTTCATAAATCGATTAAAATGGAAACTTCCCTCCTCTCTTATTAGATACTTATTATTTATGACATCGTAAATCACTCTCCCTGAAACGGTAAGAATTTTTCTCCGTACATACTTTAGGTACTTGATGCTTTACTTGGTTTATTCTTTTAGGATATGCGCGAAGATTTTTTCGTTTGTTTTCTTTCGCTGTATTGAACAATATTGAGAGGATTTTTGCTGGGTAAAAAAAAATTTGAGAGTATTAACTGTTTTTTTTTTTTTTGTTTGATGGAGGGTTTGTTTTTGAAGCTGTTTCGTTTTGACTGTTATTATTTGTGTGAATTTTGTATTTTATTAGATTGGCGATGTTGTGATTGGTTTAAACTTTTATTTAAGGCTTGTATACATGCCAATGACCTTGTGCATATAAAACCCGCTACCCGCATATTTAATTTATTATGAAAATAATACCACATATTTTGAAAATTAACAAAACCAAATTATTTTCGTTTGTATTGCAAAGCAGTAGATATATTTTTTACACTTTTGTTAAAAATAAAAGAGTAAAATGGTTTCATCTCAACGATTTGGAGGTTATTTGGTGTTTTTTTTCTAATTTGTGATACCGATACATAAATTCTGACTAAATCAAATTACGTATCATGTCAATTTTGATTTAGAAACCGGCCAAGTGCGAGTCGGACTCTCACACGAAGGGTTCCGTACCATAAAACTTATTTTTTTATTATAGCGGCAATAGAAATTCACAATCTGTGAAAATTTCAACCGTCTACCTATTAAGCTTCTTGAGAAACAGCCCGCTGACAGATAGACGGACAGACGGACGAATAAACGGACAGCGGAGGCTTAGTAATAGGGTTCCTATGGTTACCATTTGGGTACGGAATCCTAAAAATGAATATCGAGGTCAAAAATTGATCTGTCGTTTTTTTTTCAACAAGACATAATTAACCACTTTATGTAATATTTAAGTATTTATGACTTTTAGCCGAAAATATATTTTCTTTTTCCCAGACAAAAGAGGTATATAATCCTCTTGATATTTATTAAAAAAGCCAACACAAGCAGGATTATTAATTACGCTGCATTTCGAAAGGGACTTATAGTCTGCAGTCCGCCTTTGATCAGGGCACCTTAATGACGTTGTTGGTCGCAAGGATTACTTACAGAACTCATTCAATGGACTGCGTTGTGCAATACGGGATTATTATTATTATTATGGATACTGCTGTGTGACTGAGTTGAATTTATGATGTAACTGAATAGATATATCGTCATATATTTGTATGTGTAAGCTGCATATATGTATAAGTATATGTGTTTTGGTGAAAGATGTCGTATCGGTAATGTTATTCAGTAAAATGTCACCGAATAAACTAAGATGAAGTGACGTGTCAATTCCTAGCATTTTACAAGCAAGACTGACTGTTTTCCATCCTTGATTAAATGCATAACTAGATTATATGTACAACACGTATTTAAAACTTCCAGCTGAAGTGAGACTTCCTATTTGATACACAAAACATTTCTATAAACCTCTCAGAACTAATAATAAAAAAATCCAACACAGCGAGGATTATTAATTAAGCTGCATTTCAAAAGGGACTTATAGTCTGCAGCCCGCCTTTGATCAGGATACCGTAATGACGTTGTTGGTCGTAAGGATTGGTTACAGAACTGAGGGAATGGACTGCGTTGTGTATTACGGGATTATTATTATTATGGATTTGGATACTGTTGTGTGACTGGGTTGAATTTATTATGTAACTGAATAGAAATATAAGTCACCACTTCGCCCGCGACTTCATCCGTGCTGCAATTTTATTAAAGATCCCTAATTTTTCTTGTAATAAATATAGCCTATATTACTCAGTGATAATGTAGCTTTCGAACGGCAAAAAAATTTTTGAAATCGGTCTAGTAGTTTTTAAGTATATTCATTACATAAAAAAATACAAATCTTTCGTCTTTATAATATTAGTGGAGATATATTTGTATGTGTAAGCTGCATATACGAGTATCTTTTTGGTGAAATATATCTTATCAGTAGTGTTAATCAGTAAAATCTTACCCATTTTAGCAGATTACACCGACTGTTTCCCATCCTTGGTTGAGGTGACGTTTTTGTATTTTTGAGTTCTTTGTAGCAGCTTAGGGTTTGAGCATGATAAATAATGGTCGAAAACATAGAACTTATAATTTAACTGTTCTGAGGAGTCGGATAATAAAGATGTAAGGCTGAAGAAGAAAAAAAAAGTCAATGGAATATTAAGGTTAAAACAGGCTTCCTAGTAGGTACAACAATCATTTTCGCTTGAATAGTGGACACTCACTAGATTTCAACACCAACAGCTTTGTTTATAGCCTGCTTTAATTAAACAGAACTGTCCGACGTTCAAATGCTTGACAGTGCTGTCGGGTGACTGTCTAATATTCAGCAGAAATTGTCACTGGCTGGCGACACCTATGTATTATGTTATGTAAATAGGATGCTATATATATCAACATGTTGTAAATGTATATTTGAATTTAGAATTCAAGATAATAATCAAATTTTAAAACAACAAATTCTATGTCAAACTTGAAAAAGTTCCAATTCCGTTGCTCTCATATTTTTGTTTTAGGTATTTTTTTTTGCCGTGATAACGTCTTATAAATCGATGAACTCCGGCTGCACGCATGAAAAAGTGTCACGTTCCATCTGAGCCGAGCGTGCAAGTGAGAGCGCGGAACAAGCGATAGAGAGGCACGATCGGCCAAGTGTTCGGCTTGTTTGTGAAGAATTCAATTTTTCTAATAAAAGGAGCTGCTATTAAACTTACAATTATACAATATTAAAGTCGGTACAACGAATGGTGGCGTAGAATTATCTCGAATATTTTGATAGTCGCAAATTAATTTTATTATTTATCGATTATTCAAACGTTGGGTTTTTGTATCACTATTCAGAACTCAAAGTCTAATATCACACTGAAATTGTTTCTGGCTGGCGACACACAGGCATGCGTTATGTTACGTTAATACAATCACGGAATGACACATAGATAATGAGATGGGCCTTTTGTATCAACAACAGGAGCTTTCTAGTTTGATAATCACAAATTAATTCCCGATTCTTGGAACAGGGTCACAGAAATACAAAGGGAGTTTAAATGATGTAGCTACAATATTTATATTATGGCGGATTATTGGACACAGCTGAATGATTATAGGGTGCAAAATTGAAGGGAAGAGTACTATTAGTTATACTAATATTGATTTCTTCAAAAGTAGATAGGTAGGTAATTAAAATTTTATTCAATTTTGATACATCGCTATTGCCTCGACCGAAAATCGAACTTACTGAAATGGAAGAATCCTGTTTTTAATCGACTTCCAAAAAAGGAGGGGGTTGACAATTCGGCGGGTATTTTTTTTTTATGTATGTACACCGATTACTCCGAGGTTTCTGATCCGATGTGTGTGATTCTTTTTTAGTTCGATGCGGCATACTTGCCATTTGGTCCCGTTATAATGTAACTCAGTTTGGCTTAGAAGTTTTTGTTTTATGAGCATTTTTATTTATTTCAATTTCTACGTAGACGAAGACGTCCTCCAAGTATCACCACTTAAAATTGAATGAAAAATAAAAAACTTTTTTACAAAAAATATAACCGACTTCTAAACAAAACACTACAAAGTATAAACTAACCTTAATTTCGGAAGTCGGTGTTAAAAACAAAGATACAAAGCCAAAAACACCAAATTCCGAAATGAAGGTTATGTTATACTTTGTAGTGTTTTGTTTGGAAGTCGGTTATATTTTTTTGTGAAAATTTTTTTTTTTTAATACGTTTCGAAACACACTGTTAATATCAAATTGTAATGTAAACACACGTGTTTATATCAAACAGGTTTTGTCTCTATCTGGTGGCATCTTTACAGAGTCTGCGAAGTTTGTTCGAAAGAGTCGCCGCGGCCCTGGAACGTAGGGCATTAGGAGGAACACGGATGGGTTTTAGTCAGTAAGAATCTGACTCTCTCTTCTGCTCCGCTCAGAGCAGAAGGAATCACTTAATGAAATCCCATCCTTAAAAAAACCTATACCGGGTGACTAATATGTAGGTGAGTACGTTCATTGCAATGTGTTGTGTTAGAGATAGCTATAGCTTAACGCATTTCAGCTAATTTTCAAAGACTTTGACTTTTTGTTTTTTTAAGGCGATAATTGGGATGTATTTGAATCATCAACTCTGGAACAAGCTTTTTGGGACTCATTTCAAGGACTCAATTATTAGTCACGCTGTATACGTGTTTTGTTAAGTAAGAATTATGTTGGATTGACACATAGATAATGTGTTGTGCGGTGTGCCTTTGTTATCAGAAACAGGAATTATCCAGTTCAATGTTCACTATTATATTTGTCCAAAATTTTAGGCTCAGTAGTTTTGGAGATAAAGGGGGGGGGGGAGAATGCTAATTTTTCGTCCAATTTATTGAATAACTGCAAAACTATTTTTATTAAAATTATGAAAAAAATATAATTAATACCTTCACAGTAAGCCCTTTCATTTGATATATCACACGATATTGTTCAAAAAACTTTTATTTTATATTATCTAGTTTGACCCCCAAAAGTGACCCCATGATAAAATTTTATAATTTACGTAACGCGTCCGTATTTGGGTCAGAGAAGTCCACATGTTTACCAAATTTCAACAGAATCGGTCTAGTGAATCCGGAGAAAACTGGCTGTGACAGACGGACGGACAGACAGATAGACACCCGAGTGATCCTATAAGGGTTACGTTTTTTGTTCGGAACCCTAAAAAGAGGTAATTCTACTAAAATCATAATGGACGACTTTCGTGCCAAACATTCACAAAAGTATTCAGGGTTTGCGTTAGCTGTGTTATACTTTGTAGTGGACGTATGTAGGTATTTATACAAATATTATGAAGCTGAAGAGTTTGTTTGTTTGATTGAACGCGTTAATCTCAGGAACTACTAGTTCGAATTGAAAAAATCTTAGTATTGGATAGCCCATTAATCGAGAAAGGCTAAATAACATTACGCTACAAACTATAGGAATGGAGCATTAATAAGAAATGTAACGCAGGCGGAGTTGCGCGAGTAAGCTAGTGTTGCAATAAAGGGTACTTATATAGTCAGCCTTTTTAGGGTTCCGTACCTCAAAAGGAAAAAACGGAACCCTTATAGCATCACTTTGTCGTTGTCCGTCTGTCTGTCAAGACGCTTTAGCTCGGGAACGCGTGGAGGTACGGGTTGAAATCAAAACTATATACTCAGGTCTACGGTCCCTTGAAGCTGTGAAAAATCAAACTTCTAAGTTAACGTAAAAAAAAAACGATACGGTTTTTTATGCCGCAAAAAACGTATAATTCGAATCAAAATTCATAGGGTATTTCCCGTTGACCTAGAACTTTGAAATTTGGCATGTAATATCATCTTTTACTACAAGTATAGGGAAAATTCAGAAAACTACACATTTGTAATTAAATCATAATAAAAAATATAGTCTTTATTTTAAAGTAATTGTACCTACCAATTTTTACGGAACCCCCGGTGGGCGAGTCCGACTCGCACTTGTTCTGGTTTTTTTAATGTTTTCTTTGCAGGGACACAGAATTTTTGTGAGAAAAGCCCAACACGCAATACTGGGTTTGCGAGTCAGTAAAAATGTTGCACCTTTGCATTTTTAATCATTTGAAAAAAGTTAAGATGGCAATTCTTAGATATGAAATTTATAAAGTCAAGGTACTTAATTAGATACTTACTTTAATTATTTAAAATGAATTGACTTTGACTTTAAAAAAAAAACAACTTATTGTGATAGAGCTTTTTACCGGCTCAGATTTGGCCAACACAAAATATGTTCAGGAAAAACTAACACAACTATTCACAGCTACCAATTCACACACAACCCGTTTATAAAACCAACAATTACGAAAAACCCTGAACTACCTAATCGCGGTCAGAACGACCGACCGACCAAAATATTTATTCGCCAAAAAACGTTAGTACACGTTTCAGAAAAAAGTCCAAAAGCGATTTGTCACTCGTCCGTTGGCCCGGCATCCATCACGGGATAGACCCCGAATTATTATTCTTTATTCGCCGTAATGACGCACCTGGGGTCTTCGTCGTCAATCCCGATGATCAATGACGCGTTTTGCCGCTCCATTCAGGTTGGATTAACGTGGTTTTCACTTGCCGGGTGGAAAATGTTTACAGATGGAATATGCTTTGTTGTATGCCTAAATGTAACGCGGATTGTATGCAAGGGGGTAAGGGAAAGGGATGACGGGTGGAATGTACTTTTCAAAATGTGGTAGCATGCTGTGTATTGTTGAAGAAAAAGATGCAAGATGTGGTCGTTATTATTCTGTCACGTGTAAAAAATAATGATGAGATGAGACAGCAAAAAATAAAACATTTCTGCAAAAAAATATAACCGACGTCCAAACAAAACGCTAAAAGTATAAAATTAAAATAACTTTAATTTCTTTGTTTTTTAACACCGACTTCCGAAATTAAAGTTAGTTTATTTATACTTTGTACTATTTTGTTTGGAAGTCGGTTATATTGTTTTGTAAAAAAAAGCTTTTTTTTAAGTTGTGATATTTGGACGACGTCGTCGTCTACCCAGAAATTGAAATAAGAAAAAATGCTCATTAAATAAAAACTTCTGAGCCATACTAAATTAAATTTTTACGGGACCAAATGGCAAGTATGCCATCGAATTAAAAATAATCACAGAAATCAGATCAGAAACCTCGGAGTAATCGGTGTACATACATAAAAAAATGCCCACCGAATTCAGAACCTCCTCCTTTTTTTAAAATCGATTAAAAAACAAACAGCTTCCTATTCTAAAAACCTCGTAATTGTTGTTCTTGAAAATCAAGCACCCTGTTAATTAAGTGGGGATTTAAAAAAACCTTGGTAAGCTTGAACGTGGTAGAAAACTAATATCAATTATTTCAGAAACACATTTTGTACCTGTATAAAACCAGGTAAACGTTAGAAGATTCCACCGCACTTTATAAAGTTTTCTTTAACCGATGTAGGTAATATGAAAACCAATAACACCCGCGTTGGAAACTTTCATAAGATTACGTGGCAAATATTATACTGTCGCTTACCTACTCGTTTATTAAAAGTTTTATAAAGAAATAAACGCTACATGTTTTCTTTTTCATGTCTACAATAAAAATCTGTGCGATAGGTACGATTATTGTTGAATGTGCTTAAGTAAGTATAGTTGCATGTGATGCAATCAGGATATTATGCTAATTATAATTATACTTTAATCCAACACACCCCCACGAGTGGGGCAGAATAGACTTGCCACAATTCTTTTTTTTTGTTTTTTACTATTGATAGGCACGCGTTTGGCCACTATCTCATCTGATGATAAGCGATTATATGTTCGAAGATGGAGTACGCTTGCCTAGAAGTAAGCTATTCGCTCTTGACTTAGACTCCCAGGTTGTAGCTATCAGGAAACACAGACTCTGGCAGGAAATTCCACTCCTTAGCTGTACGTACTATGAATGTGTTCCCAAAACGTTTTTGTTTTTTTTTTTCGAAATAATTTATCGGGCGCCACATTCCATTACGGATTTACTTAGTTCACCCTTCGTGTGTGAATCTAACTCGCATTTGGCCGATTTTTTTGTTATTTTTTCAGCGTCACTAACTATTTAGTTACTTTGTTATACAGGGTGGCCAACTTAGAGGTATACAACTTTTATTGCCGCCATTTTGTTTTGACGCCATATTTGACAGTTATTTGATAACAATTATTTCGTGTAGATACGGCAAATTCGAAATGGAGCATTTTTACTTCTTTGAAGATGCTGCGTACGCTGCCGTAACAGTGAATAGAGATCGTTACCGTGAGATGATCAACAATTGTTTGTTACATCAAATGAATCAGTTGGGCTTAGAAAACATGTGGTTCCAACAAGACGAGGCCACATGTCATACGGCCAGAGACACAATCGAAATATTGAGAAGAATGTTTTTAGGTCAATTAATTGCTATAAAGAAATGGTGACATTGATTGGCCCCTAAGATCACCGGATTTGACAGCTCCTTGACTTTTTTCTGTGAGGCAATCTAAAGGGACTTGTCTATGCTAACAAGCTGAGAAATATTCAACATTTAAAACAGAATATCCGAGAAGCAGTCAGTTGTATAGCGCCGGAAATGTGCAAAAATGTGATGAGAAACGCGATAAAAGAGCTCACATTTGTCGCACTGCTAGAGGTGGACATGTGGCAGATGTTATTTTCCATATGTAATTGTCAAGCCTAAATATAATATTTTTTAAACAATACATAGTAATTTCCATTTTATTTAAAAGTAAATTTGTAAAATAAGTTGTATACCTCTTAAGTGGCCACCCTGTAGTAGGGTAACTCTCATATTAAACTGCTTTTTAAATTTCATTCCACCAATCACGAGGTACATTTCCATACAATTATTTTCATATTAATCTTGATAGTAATTTCTTTCACCAACTTTCCTCCTGCCAGCTATCAGCTTCCAGTCAGTGATATTATTGTTGCCTGATGACTTTTTGACGATGGTATAGCATGGCTCTAATGAAACACATTATACTACCCCCATTATTGGTATTTACACTTTTAACCGACGACTGTTTGGAAAATTGAAGCCAATTTTGGTGGGGAAATTATAGTTTTACGTTGATGAATGATTTTTGAAAAACTGTTGATTACCTTACTTAAAGTCATCAAGATGTACTCTCATACTATATTTATTTATGTGTTTTTACGAAACAGCTTTTTTCGTTTGAAGTAATTACTAATCATCATGGTATCAAAAATACTCTAGAATCGAATCGGTGAACGGAAAGCTCTCAGGCTAGGTGGAGCTACGATGGTCGCAGAGTGATAAAAATTGCCAAGAATCGAGTTAAAAAGCGGAGCGGCCTATGTCCAGCAATGCCGTAAAATGATGACATTATAGAGATTTGTTTATTGTGTATTATAGAGATTTCAATGCCACATCTAGTAAAATCAATTTCATACATCCATGTTTTGCTTGGTTAACTGATCGAGTTTATTATCTGTTTACCCACATTTTTGTTGCTGTTTTGTTTTGTTATTTTGTATACATACATCTATGCGCTCTAATTATTAATCTTAGTTTTAAATACTGTTTCTCAGTAAGTGAATTGTATATGCAATTCATATGAGAAATAAAGTTGTTCTTAAACCGAATTTGTGGCTGACTTTCAAAACCATGGGCCGTGCTTAAGTCTCCGGTGCTATTACAAATTCTTAAACTGAATCCAAATTACATCAGTCTGTTTGAATCTTTGTATGAAGAAAGTAATAGTGATACTTGTAATAATGTTCACTTGTACAGTTCGCATCACCGTTGTTTACCCCTCCGAAGTTACGTTTTAGTGACGACCGCGCAGGTGCAATCGCGTAAACAAGTGTTACGTTCCTAGAATATTTTTTTGTTTATACGTATTATATTAGAAATAAGTAACAAAGACTACCAGTAACAATAACAATATCAAAAACTAACACCACAAATACATACACCACAAAAACACACAAAAAACAAATCAAATAGTAAGAAATAACCAAAATAATTAATTATAAACAATAACAACGTGTAACACTTTTCGCATCAACAGTCGTATTGCATTGAGCAAGCGAGTCACACGTATGCATCGAACGTATACGAGCGAGTGAGATGCCATTACATACGCCAGCTTGCGCAAACACGCGCATGCGCGAGCTGCCCGCGCATGCGCTGTATTATGTTTTTGTCAAATTGAAATTCTGCGCACTCGATTGCGACGTACTTCGGGGAGGTAAAGTTGCGTGGCGGGAACTGTATAAGAACAATCAATATCCCTTTATTTTAAGGATGGGTAATCATCAAATGACCTCTTCCGCTCTAGGCGGAGCGGAAGGTCGTGTCAGACTCTTACTGAGTAAAACCCATCCGTGTTCCTCCTAATGCCCTTTGCGTTCCAGGGGGGCTACTCTCTATGCCCGAAGTCCGTAGTTTCGGGCTTAGTTGCGGGCGTATTCTACTCCGTAACACCTGACCACTAAAAATTAATGACAACACGATTTGTCAGTTACTGTCAAATCGTGTTGTCATTCATTCTTAGTTCGGGTTCGGGACTAATCGTAAATCCGTAGGTAATACGGAGTAGAATACGCCCGCAACTAAGCCCGAAACTACGGACTTCAGGCTTAGAGAGTAGCCCCCCAGGGTCGCGGCGACTCTTTCGAACAAATTCCGTAACCCTGGCAGGTAACCAATAAACCCTGCACCTTACTTAGTTATAATATACTAGTGGACGTCACACGGTTTCACCCGCGTAGTTCCCGTTCCCGTGGGAGTACGGGGATAATATAGCCTATGTTACTCCCTGATAATGTAGCTATCCAATGCTAAAAGAATTTTTCAAATCGGTCCATTAGTTTCGGAGCCAATTAAATTTAAACAAACAAATGTTTCTTCTTTATAATATTAGTATAGACTAGCTGACCCGTGCCCACTTCGTTGGGCGGTATTTTTCGGGATTATATATATATATATATATATATTATGACACTCACAAATAACGTGGCTTTCTATTGGTAAAAGAATTTTCAAAATCGGTTCAGTAGATCCAGAGATTACTCCCTACAATCTCACAAACTTTACCACTTTTAATAATATAAGTATAGATGTAGTACCTACACAATCATTTTGTAGATTAAATAATTCTGTGTATAAATAATAATAATAATCATTTTAATTCAGAAAATCCATTAAATCCATAACTTGTTAGTAAACCTTAATAAATATGTTAGTAAACATGCAAGTTGGACATAGAATGTACGAGCGGGCAATCGAGTTTTCCCGCAATGACATTCAGGAGACTGTTTGAGTTGCCCCGGACCCTCTGCAGCAGCGACGCGGCACACTTATTATTGGGACAAGCCCGCCACACATTCCCAACCACTGCAACTCCTGAAAGCCAGAATCAACAGTGGCGACCATCAGAAAAACGCCGAGCCAATGAAGCCCGACGAGTCCCGGAGAAACGATTTAACAGTCTTGGATCCTGCAACGAATTTAATCAGAAAAGTACAGCGGAGGAGTAGGAAAAAAATGTATATATAATTTCCACACGCGGCACACTTACGTCTGATCGCTGCGAAGCTATCAGTGTGCGCATCAGCAAACATTCCCGACGCACTGCAGAAGCGTAGCAGCCCCAGCAGCATCCTGAACGCATTGTTATATGGGACTCGAAGAGGATTGATGGCTTTCTGCGTACAACTTGTCCAGAGGCTGCACGTGTAAAATGTCTGACAATATGCTTTAAAAAGCGTAATTTTCACTTCACACGTGCTCCGAGCAAACCTACAGACAAGCATGTTGCATTGAACGGCCAATGCTCTTCGTTTATAACCAACTATATTTTCTGTGTTTCTATAAATACAGGCTTTAACTGAACATTGATTTGCAAAGATTGAAATTTCGATGTGTGAAATGGGAATGATCGTTGTAAATGACGAAATTTAATTAAATTAGCGATACTAAATGCTTGTAACAGGGGTGTGATAGAAGGCGCGGTTCCTTTGATAGCAATAAGGGATTAAAGTTTCAATACAAATGCGGTTTCTATACTAATATATAAAGCTAAAGAGTTTGTTTGCTTGAACGCGCTAATCTCAGGAACTACTGGTCCGATTTGATAAATTAATCACGCTAAGACGAAGTTGCGCGGGTTAACTAGTTAATAATAATGGTAAACATATGATAAACTAGTGGACGTCACGCGGTTTCACCCGCGTAGTTCTCGTTCCTGTGGGAATACGGGGATAATATATAGCCTATGTTACTCCCTGATAATGTAGCTATCCAATGCTAAAAGAATTTTTCAAATCGGTCCAGTAGTTTCGGAGCCTATTCAATTCAAACAAACAAACAAATCTTTCCTCTTTATTATATTAGTGTAGACTACAAGTTATAATCAAACAGTTCTGAAGTGCAACAGACGTTGGCTTACTTATATGTGAGATTCCCGCGATTTCAGAGTCCAATTGTAAACTTATTCATATCTAGCTTTTGCCCGCAAATTCGTACATCCCATTTTTCCGGTTCTCGTAAGAATTTCGAGAAATCCTCATATTGGCGCTCTCCTACTCTCCCCGAGGAACCTTCGTGCCAAATTTCAGCTTTCTAAACTCAGTAGTTTCGGCTGTGGGTTGTCTGTCAGTTTCCCAATAACTCAGTCACTCAGTAACAGAAGAGTTTTACATATGTATTGACATATTGATAATTTATTAGTACAATAGCCCTTTTTCATTTATCTTAATATGGCTGATTCCTGGATAATAATATATTTTGACTCGAGCCGTCTTCGTTAGATTGATTTTCAAACATTTTGGACCTACCTATTTTGGCTTTATGACATCGATAAAAAAGTCAAAGAAAAAGCAAGCAATGACCTTTTTAGGGTTCCGAACAAAAAACGGAACCCTTATAGAATCACTCGGGTGTTTGTCCGTCTGTCTGTCTATCCGTCTGTCACAGCCAGTTTTTTCCGGATCCACAGGACCGATTCTGTTGAAATTTGGTACACATATGGATTTCTGTGACCCAAACACGGACGTGTTACGTAAATGATATTTTTTTTAGTATGGGGGTTACTTTTAAGGGCAAATTATAAAATTTTAAAAAAGGTTTTTTGAACAATATCGTGTGAAATACCAAATGAAACTACTGTGAGGGTTTAATTATATTATTTTTTCATAATTTTAAAATAAATGGTTTTGAAGTTATTCAAGAAATTAGACGAAAAATGACCATGCCTCTCTCCTTCTCTCCGCAACTACTGAGCCTAAAGTTTTGAATAAAATGAAGACAATAGATCTTTACCTATAGATTGCAAGAAAACCTATAAGAAGTCTATAGTGTTAAGTTAAAAATAATAAATTGGTTCGGAACCCTTTGCAGGCGGGTCCGACTCGCTCTTGACCAGTTTTTTGTGGTATTGCTTTTATTCTATTCCACGTTGTATACTTTTTCAGACCGAATTACACCTTGTAGCTCCAGTAGTCAATATCGATAAGTTTCGTTGAAACTTCACTCAAACTAGTGTAAATATCCTCTTCCACTATTCCTCTGCAGGTTGTTGAACAGTGAATTCGCGACAACAATGTGACGATACACTCCACTTTTTTGTTTGCTCCAACACTCTCTAGTTTGACTGACATATTGCATGGTTGCACGAAGTTAATTGACAAATAGCTGGCGTTTGTGACTATTTGTTCCTAGGATTGTTGTTATAGCACGGGGCTGAACTATTTGGGAGTATGTTAATAGACTCGTGTAGATTTTTAAACAGAAGTATCATGGAAAATTGCTTGATGATTATTAGGGTTCCGTACCCACAGAGTGTGTATTTCTATTGCCACTTTAATTTCATTTTTATTATTTTTTGTTATAAAAAAAATAAAAGGAGGCTCATAAAAGAAACGAGTTTATTTTTGGATTTTGGTACGGAACCCTTCGTGTGAAAGTCCGACTTGCACTTGCCCGAAAAAAAAAAACGGAACCCTTATAGGGTCACTCGGGTGTCTGTCTGTCTGTTACAGCCAGTTTTCTCCGGATCCACTGGACCGATTTTGTTGAAATTTGGTACACATATGGAGTTCTATGACCCAAACACGGACGCGTTACGCAAATTATTAATTTTTTAGTGTGGAGGTCACTTTTGGGGGTCAAACAAAAAAGTAAAAAAAAGTTTTTAAACAATATTGTGTGACATATCAAATGAAAGGGCTTACTGTGAGGGTTTTAACTATATTTTTTCCAAATGACCATTCCCCACCCCTTATCTCCGAAACTACTATGCCTAACATTTTGAATAATATGGAAGTAATAGATCTTTACCTAAAGATTACAGGAAAACCTATTAGAAGTCTGTAGTGTTAAAATAACATGTTAAAAAAATTAAATTCGTTCGGAACCCTTTGCACGCGAATCCGACTCGCACTTGGCCAGTTTTTTTTAATATAATTTTTTCATGTTTTACCTAGAACTGAAAATGTAACAAGACAACGTACTTTCGGAATAAAACTTCGGTCTGCCCATGAGCCAAGTCTTAATCAAATCCGTTGATCCGTTAAAAAAGTAATTGTATCATCTACTCTATTGACGCCATGACAGCGCGATAAAATATTACTCTCGAGTCTACGGCGTTATCTATACTATATATTATTAAATATTATTATTATATATTATATTATATTATATATATATATATATATAATATTATAAAGAGGAAAGATTTGTTTGTTTGTTTGTATGTTTGTTTGTTTGAATTGAATAGGCTCCGAAACTACTGGACCGATTTGAAAAATTCTTTCAGCAATGGATAGCTACATTATCAGGAAGTAACATAGGCTATATTTTATCCCAGTACTCCCACGGGAACGGGAACTACGCGGGTGAAACCGCGTGACGTCTACTAGTTATTAACACATCACAACTATCAAAAACAGTATTTGACTCAGTCGAGGTTGAGTCAAGTAGAGGAACTGTTTTTTTTTTTTACTTGAGATGGGCTTGCTCTTGATTCTAGTCTAGGTCAGAGGTGACAGAGACAAAGTCGACACTGAAGTGAGTTTACCAAGAAGAAGCCTGTTCACTCTAAAGTTGACGAGATTAGGGTTGAATGCGTTCCGAAACACATTATATGATATGGCTGTAACTCACATCGGTAATGCAGTATACCAGCTACCTTTCAAGGCTTGTATACATGCCAATGACCTTGTGCATATAAACGGAGCTAACTACTCCTCTACGCGCCACTCCGCTACCCGTACTTTTAATTTATTATAAAAAATTTAACACATATTTTGAAAAAGTAACAGAACCAAATTATTTTCGTTTGTATTGCAAAGCAGTAGATACTTTTTTTTAGACTTTTTTAAAAAATGAAGGAGTAAAATAGTCTTATCTCAACGTTATGTGATCTCAATATTATGTGATACCGATACATAAATTCTAAGCCAAATTACGTATCATGTCATGTTGATTACTACCTATTTTTTTCAGATGTCATTTCTCAGTAAATGCCGACGAAAAGTTCCTTCATCTGCACGCTGTTTTTAAGCATTTCTCGAGAGAGCAGCCTTAAGCAGTGTCAGTATCGATACTGTAGCTAATCCATCTAGCGATACCAAGAGGAAGGATGATTATAAGCCTCGAACCACAAAGCGAGCCGGTTGCATTGCAAACGGGGCTCAAATCAAAGCAAGCTTATGTACATCCGTTAAGAGGGGACTCTAGTCGGTAACTGTTGGGCCTTTCTCCATACAAACGCATTCCGCTGTTTTCTTTGGGGATAATGCTGCTAGAGCAATGATTTTTTTCCAAAAAATCTAAATCGAATTAATACTTTATAAAAAATAATTACTGAAAGAATTATGACAATCCAAAAACCCGAAAAGACAGCCCGTTTGTACCACCATGTTCAGATGACTATCAGACAAATTTGATAAGTTTTTAACAAAATAGAAAATAATAGAAGCATATAATAATTTTTATTGATCAGTCCAGTTTTGAGGAAGAAAACAGCGGAATACAAAACGTTTTTTGGTCAAGGTTTTTATTGGTAAAATCAGCCTCAGCTGCAGTTGTCGCTATCGCACTTTACTTGATAGGGCGCAGCGCGAAGGCATCGGCAATAGTTTCTTCAAATACCTATTTTCCAAATTCCTCGGGACTAGAGTCCCCTCTTAAGGGCTGGCATAGCTGAAAAAGCGCGGTTTTGCTACATAAATACCAACATTGTGTCCCAAAAATAAAGTTGAAAAAAGCATGTGTCTATCCACTTCCATACTCTGTGGACGAGTCGAAGATTATCAAGATTTAAACTTTATTCGAATGAAAAAAAAGTTCATTTTCGTTTGCCAGGGATTTCAGTGTGTCCTATGTTTGCTAGCCCAAAAGCGATTGAATAAAACTCCGTCACTCGATCCCTACACCTGCCACCGAATCTGCGCGCCTCCAATTAGTGAGGCTTAACGCTAATCCGAGCGGAACAAGCTGAAAATAACTACAACACCATGTGAGTAAGCAAACACCCTGTATAAGGATTAGTCGGAGCGGGAGAATTTATTTTAATTACAAGAGAAATCGCGGATCTTCGCCATTTGTTTAGTTTAGTACGGATTACTCTCTAGATTTCCCTTACGGATTTTTGTTTAAGGATTTTCGAGTGCTTGCGTGACAGTTAACTTTATTTATTGGTTACAGGAATAGTTGGAAAGTTTTGCGGTAATATGCTGGGATGTATAGTGAAATATTTTGGGTAGATTGTGAAGATGAAACATGGTTGTAGAAGTTAGTGTGGATGACGGTAACATAAAGATCATACATGATCGTTGTCACCTTGTTGGTTCTTTTTAGTGCATCGTGACTTCTTTTTTTAGTGAAATCTACACTTAAAAGTTAGTCCCGTTGTATCTTCATACCTTTACTGTAAAATCTGGCTATAAAGCCAAATAATACGTCTGTGGAATCTTGAAACGATTGAAAGTAGGTGATAAAACTATGTTTTTTGCGATGAAATTACGATTTTGTTGTAAACATTTTTTGGTGCACGTACAGTTTGACTTAGGTGTAGACTAGGGAGTATTCACACTTTTTCAGCTCTATTCAGCTTATGCCCATAGAAAACAACGATTTTGTATGGAGATGCGTCCGCATCCATTCAGCTTTCCGCGTCTTTTCAGCTTTCGCGGCAAGCAAGAATAAAATGAGGACAAATGTGTTTTTATCATGCCAGTACTATGTATGGAGTTCAGCGCTGTTCCGCCGCATTCAACGACGTACGCGGCCTTACGCGGCGGAACCGCGCGGTACTTGGATCGTTCCCGACTCCTTGTGTGCATGGCAGCCATCAGGGATTTTAATTTTGATAATAAAAAACTGTAGCTAATTAGTCCCTAAATACCAGAATTAGTCGCTCACTGGTTCAAAAGTTGGGTTTATAGGTGGCCGATCTGGGGTGCGCCTACCCCAGCTTAGTCTATTTGAATCTCAAAAGCTAGGGCACCTAGCGAAGATCTGTTTTCTCTCTCAATATTCGCTAATTAGTCGCAAGTTTTCGCCAAGTCACAGATTTAATCTATGACTTGGCGAAAACTTGCGTTTAAAATACATAATGAGTTAAATTTTTAAGGAAGGTATAGTTCAAGAGCTAGATAGAAGAGTAATCTCTTCGAAGAAATTGCCAAGAAAAAATATTTCTATTAATATGTGAATTATACTTCTAGTTTTAACGGTCTAAAGTCCGTAGAATTATCAGAGAGAGAGATCAATTCTCAATCCTTCGATCTAGCTCTTGGACTGAACCCGTACTGGATCGACCCACTGTCGTTTGCGTTTTAATATTTATGTTTAATTTTATCTATTTCTTCTGCAAGAGCCAAACGATAAAAATATCGCACATAAAAATGTCCATTTTCAGAGCACAATACTAAATGCGTAAAGAGCGTGACTACCGCCAGACTACCTTCAAAGTCGATTTTCTCGAAAACTACGAAGGTACCAATTTTTTAGTTCGAGTACTAATAATTAGTATCAATTGAGTACTAATTATTTACCAAATATGGAAACGATTGGCGGCGGTGGTCCTGCGGAAGTCACGGACATCTTACCGTCTTCGCCGCGTGTTCAGCACTTTTCTCATTCTTACGACGCTGTACGCGGCTGATAGAAGCAGAACTGTATCAGTGTGACCAGAATAGTTCAGCGAAACGCAAATGGAGCTGAATAAACGTGAGTAGTCCCTAATAATTATAAATATGAGTGAGCTTTACATACACTAGTCGCATATGATGTGTACCTTGGTAAAAAGCAACATTAACATTGAAAGTACCTACCTACTGACAGCCAACTCTACCACAGCGCGCGCTCATTGGTAGCGATCAAATAGCGCATGCTGTCTTGGCTTGCTGAAGCACACTTCCATCCCATTTCACGAAATTACTGCAGAAACAGACTGCAGGAAGGCGAAAGGAAAGATGTTACACATCAGTAAATTTAAATGTTTTACTGATTACTCTTAAAACAATGAATGATACAAGTATTTATTACTAGCTGACCCGCGCAACTTCGTCTGCGTCACAATTTTCATTACTGCTCCGTTCCTATTGCGTGATGCATATATAGCCTATAGCCTTCCTCGATAAATGGGCTATCTACCACTGAAAGAATTTTTAAAATCGGACCAGCAGTTTCTGAGATTAGCGCGTTCGAGCAGACAAACAAACAAACAAACTCTTCAGCTTTATATATATACTAGTGGACTTCACGCGGTTTCACCCGCGTAGTTCCCGTTCCCGTGGGAGTACGGGGATAATATATAGCCTATGTTACTCCCTGATAATGTAGCTATCCAATGCTAAAAGAATTTTTCAAATCGGTCCAGTAGTTTCGGAGCCTATTCAATTCAAACAAACAAACAAACAAATCTTTCCTCTTTATAATATTAGTGTAGATAACACTCAAGTATTTATCTATTTTATTTTTCCCGCCTGCGGGGTGCCAACTGAAAACCAGCGCTAGGCGTCTGACGCCCAGCAAATGCTGAGATGGTAACCATTTCGGTATGGCAACGCTCAGCACAATTACTCTGTATTGTTTTCATTTTGTATTATTGTTCTTTTGTTTTCTATAATGTGTTTGTTGTCTGTGTCGAATAAATATTTTCTATTCTATTCTATTCTAAGTACTAAAGCTTATCAAAAAAATAGCCAAGTGCGAGTCGGGTTCGCGTGGAAAGGGTTCCGAACGAATTTCATTATTTTAAACATGTTATTTTAACACTAGAGACTTCTTATAGGTTTTTCTGTAATTTTTAGGTAAAGATCCATTATCTCCTTTTTTTATAAATTTTAGGCTCTTTGATATCGGAGATAAGAGGGGGGGGGGCGGTAATAATAATGGTCATTTTTCGTCTAATTTCTTGAATAACTTCAAATCCATTTATTTTAAAATTTGAAAAATATAATTAAAACCCCCCACAGTAAGCTCTTTCATTTGATATGTCACACAATATTTTTGAAAAAACTTTTTTTGTTGTGACCCCCATACTAAAAAATTAAAAATTTACGTAACGTGTCCGTGTTTGAGTTACAGAAGTCCATATGTGTACCAAATATTAACAGAATCAGTTCAGTACACCCGGAGAAAACTAGCTGTGACAGACGGTCAGACAGACAGACACCCGAGTGATCCTATAAGGGTTCCGTTTTTTGTTCGGAACCCTAAAAACCTCTGAGTACAATACACACAACAGAGGTTTTCAAATATTTGTAGACAAAAGATAAAGGTAAAATGTACAGTAAACTTAATTTACTGTCTCGTAAAATAAAACTGCAGGGATTTAATTCCAAAGGTCGCCAATAAAGAACAAATAAACTTAGGGATAGGAACGTTTTAGATCGTTGTGATGGAAGCATAAACTATGAACTGTAGGAGCAGCATGTCATGGACTAAGAAAATGAAAACAATATTAGACTATCTTGTTGATGTAGTGTAGTTTTGAGGGCTCGAGGCTAGGTAAAAAACCAGCCAAGTGCGAGTCGGACTCACACCCGATGGTTTCCGTCCAAAACCGAAATAAGAACACGTTTTTTGGAAATAAATTAAATAAAAAAATTAAGGGGACTCTCAATTTTTTATTTAATTTATTTTTATTATTTGTCGTCATAGCGGCAATAGATAGAACTCAAAAACTAGCCAAGTGCGAGTCGGACTCACACCCGAAGGTTTCCGTACCATAAACTGAAAAAAAAAACACGTTTTTTTTGGAAACAAATTAAATAAAAAAATTAAAGGGATTCACACCCCTTTTAATTTTTTATTTAATTTATTTGTATTATGTGTCGTTATATCATCAATAGATAGAAGACACTGAAAATTTCAACTGTCTACCTATTACGGTACTTGAGATACAGCCCGCTAACAAACGGACGGACAGCGGAGGCTTAGTAATAGGGTTCTGTTCGTTACTCTTCGCCAAAATTTAGCAAAGCCCGAACTGTCCCACAGCTGGGCAAAGGTTTCCCACCATTCCTTCCAACGGTCACGATGTTGCGCTTCTTCCTTAAAGAAATCAACTAGGTCGTTCAGTCTTCTCTTTCGCGTTCTGCCTGGACTCCGTATAGCTATTTTTAGGCCTGAGTGAGAATTAAGAATATTAGACTGAAAAATATTCTTCTACAAAATATATGCCTGATCCTTGCCTATAGCGTATCTTATTAAGAACTTTCCAAACAACTCTTCAAAACAATCAAACTACGTATTCCAAAAACAGATCCATTTATAATACAGCCTAAAGCGCTTTACAGCTTTTAAATTCAGCCCTCAGACTTAGTCATCTCAAATCTTTACCACAGAAGTTCTGCCTCTACAACTTGAGAAAACAACAAAGTGTTTACAATCTGAAGGTTTATTAGGAACAGATAAACGGTAAGACATAACGAATTTATCGCTTGAAGTTTACAATTCATGAAAATTCATGAATATTCAGCGCTGAGCAAACACCTGGAGGTTTACTATTCAGCGTTTACAACGTAGACGTTTACTCGCGTTTATGGCCCGAGTTGGATGTTTAGAGCATTTTTTACGAGCACCCTGTATTGCTACTGGGACTGGGCTAAAGTGGAGGAGGTAGCGAGGGCGATTTTCTTTTTATAAAAAGTAGGTTATTTTTTCATTTTATAGAATTAGCCGCGTACTGACTGAGTGAGCAGCCTCGCGAGGCAAATCCTCGGTTAGTCAGGACGTACCTTGCCCGAGGTAAACGTATGTTGGGCCTCGGGCGCGCGTGCTGCGGCCCGAGCCGACAGTTGTCGGTTTTTGTCCATGATCAAAGGCGCCTCAGTACGTTTGCCGCGCTCACTCAAGACGGTTGTGTTTTACCTCGCTGCCTCGCATAATCCGTGAGCACCTCGATTATCGCATCCATGAGTTCAAGAACTATCACCGATATTCTTTGTTTTTTATACGAAATAGATACTGTTGGACTGGTATAAGACTCTCCTGTGGCCAAAAATCTCAACGTCACTTCTTTTTCTCGTGGATATAGTTTCTCGAAATTATGTGTCCATCTTGCGTATTTTGGCGTATAAGAGAGAGTGAAACTTTTCCAATTCAGATTACAAGCTGGGAACAGACTGTTTGACGAGTTGTGTTTCGATAACGCATTTTTTTTTACTAGAACTCATTCTAGTTAAAAAAAATGCGTTATCGAAACACAACTCGTCAAACAGTCTGTTCCCAGCTTGTAATCTGTTTTGGTATAACTGTTTCATCCAAAAACGATAACTTTCCCGTTTTTATAAAAACCGTAGAATTATTATAAAGGCAGTGGTGGCGATAGCATTAAATTCAACAACCAGAGACTGCCTCGCGCAGTAAACGTCGCGCCACAAACAGCCGAGGCTGCCTCACGAAGCTGCTCGCTCAGTCAGTTCGCGGCTATTAACAAATTCAATTATTTATATTTTTGTGAAAGATCGTTTGCTGGGGGATAAGTTGAACCTTTTCGGTGCACACGGTTCTCTGTTTAATGTAAAACTATTGTGTAGCTTCGGGAACAATGAAAGTCTATCAAGGTTATAAATAAGAAGCTACATTACTGCGAAGCTCATCATCATTATCAACATTTCAGCTGCAAGTGGTCCACTGCTGGACATAGGCTCGCTTGGGGGAGCTCAAGCATCGTTACATCCGCCAGTCTTGTGTATCTCGCAACCACTCTCACGGCTCCAAACGTAACGGGTATCATTTAAGCTATCACCAATTTAATTAGTTTTGTGTTTCTTAAATAATAGGGTTTGTCCTCCAAATAGTAGATCTGTCACCAAAATGTAGTCACCAAACAATATAAAATCAATTCCACAATAAATCACCTAAAATCATGGAGATATAGGGTCTAGTACCAAATAAATGTTTTTGTATGTATTATAATAAGTTTGTCCTAATAAGTATTTAAGCAAACTAATTTAAAGAGATCACCAACGCATATGGTTTATAAAAAAATAACCACGAAGGGGATGGCGGGGTCTATTCGCTCGCTTCGCTCGCTCACTCGACCCCGCCATCCCCTTCTAACCTAACCTGTCCGAGTCGGGGTGTCCCGGCTATAAAAATCCCGATAAAAAGGAGTCGCAGTCAGGGATCGATAATCGATTTATTTGGTGACAGATCTACCATTCTGAGCACAGAGCTATTATTTAAGTAACAAAACTGTTATTATAAGAACGAAGTTTATATTCATGTAATGCAATATAATTTTATTGGTTATCGATCTCTTATTTTACACATATATTAACATTAATTTGATAATTCATACCTGGGAACAATTTTTGTTTATCTGAGAACGAAAATATTTCGTGGCGATAGATCTATTTATTAGGTGATACAACTTGATGACAAATATAAATTTTGGTGATAGAAAATATAGTTCCCAAACGTAACACTAATCGAAACTAATATTATAAGTTCTGTTCACGTCTTAACGGCAAAATGAATTTGGATTAAACATTGTACACGGCAATGTTTAATTTTGCTGTATACCATAGAAGCATTTGGCAAATGCTAGTTAGTAATTAAACCGAGAATAGCCACATTACTAAATGCACTATGAATGTTGCTTGCACTGAAAGCTCGAATGTGAAAATGACCTTTTAATTTGCAAATTAATTGTTTAATACGAAATTCCAACTATCTCATAAAGTCAATCTGGCCGTGTGTTTAATTTCAGCAAATTATATTAAGCGACCATTATATCGAACTCGAGTTAATTTGCTGAACTTAATATTAATTTCATCCACTTTGTATTGGAAAACTGTTATAACTTTTAATCAATATTTTATATTGCTACTATTTGATGAGATCACTGGTTAATTTTAAAAGTGGTTTGAATTATGGCCCTAACTTTTATCCAGGAATTTTGAAGTGTGATATTATGATACTGAAAGTTCATATTAAGGGCAAACGCGGCGATTTTCGATCAACATTTGAATGGGTTCTAAAGATGTAGCATAGCATAGCATAGTTGGCCTTATAATGTTCCCACTGTTGGGACTCAGGCCTCCTCTCTAGGAGAGGGACTGGGCCGTAAGATGTGAGTTTACATATTTATTAACTTTTCTTGCGGTTTGCTACTTTGGTCTTTCCCACAGGATTTCTACATTATCTATACATATAATAAAATCGTAGACTAACCGTGTCTGTACATTGAATATTTTCGCATGAAAATTACACAGAAAACTCAGGAAAAAGGTACAAAACACTAAAATGCAATTTTTGAAATTTTTGTCTGTTTGTCTGTTTGTCTGTTTGTCTGTGCGTTTGTGGGAGCATCACGCTTAAACCACAGATTAGATTGCAAATCTTAGTACTTAAAAATATTAAGTGATAACCCGAGTAACATTTAGCGTTTATTTCATCAAAATCGACCCACAAAATCAAAAGATATTGAATTTTTAAGTTTAGGAAGAAACTTCCTAATGTATTCTGATGAGTCAGAGCGCCATCTATTGAGAAAAATAAAATGCACGAAAGCATTCAAAATTTTTGAGTTATTTGTGAAACTTTTAATACGTGGCAAAATAAGAGTGATCATTTTATACCTTTTCGTTATTGATCGATACAATCGATCCACAAAATCAAAATATATTGAATTTTTAGTTTAGTAAGAAACTTTCTTATATATTCTGATTAGTCAGAGCGCCATCTATTGAGGAACCAAAAAATGCATGAAAGCATGAATGTTACACCAAAACATATTGATTGAGTTATTTGTGAAATTTTTAATACGTAGACGTAGTCATCTATACATATAATAAAATCGTAGACTAACCGTGTCTGTACATTGAATATTTTTGCATGAAAATTACACAGAAAACTCAGGAATAAGGTGTAAAACACAAAAATACAATTTTTATTTTTGTCTGTTTGTCTGTTTGTATGTGCGTTTGTGGGAGCATCACGCTTAAACCACAGATTAGATTGCAAATCTAAGTACTTAAAAATATTAAGTGATAACCCGAGTAACATTTAGCGTTTATTTCATCAAAATCGTATACTATTTACCGTTACATACGGGCATCTTATTTAACGTCTTCCGCTGCCAAATATTTTGTCAGTTTACATGGTCGATAGATGGCGTTGCACTGATGACGCGTTTTTCTGAATTGTGGTGTTAAGATTTTCCGCTGGAGAATGACCTCACACAATTTGTAACACAGTCGTGTTTCGAAGAAATTTCGGTTTGGTCTCTGAAAGGTCTTAAACTGTTAGGCACCATAATTGGTTAAATCTCTGGTGCTGGTTTCTTTTAAAGTGCATTTATCGTAGAGTCTTAAACTGATTTAGTTTTGCGAAGTTCTGGACGGTTCGACTTGCGGATAAGGCCTGTAGGGTCCCGTACCAAAGGTGCTGTGCTGACGAGACCCTACTGCTAGGCCTCCGCGATTGATTCCGTTTAGAGCGGTTCGATTTGCGAAACAAGGCTAATCTATACATATAATAAAATCGTAGACTAACCGTGTCTGTACATTGAATATTTTCGCATGAAAATTACACAGAAAACTCAGGAAAAAGGTACAAAACACTAAAATGCAATTTTTGAAATTTTTGTCTGTTTGTCTGTTTGTCTGTGCGTTTGTGGGAGCATCACGCTTAAACCACAGATTAGATTGCAAATCTTAGTACTTAAAAATATTAAGTGATAACCCGAGTAACATTTAGCGTTTATTTCATCAAAATCGACCCACAAAATCAAAAGATATTGAATTTTTAAGTTTAGGAAGAAACTTCCTAATGTATTCTGATGAGTCAGAGCGCCATCTATTGAGAAAAATAAAATGCACGAAAGCATTCAAAATTTTTGAGTTATTTGTGAAACTTTTAATACGTTGCAAAATAAGAGTGATCATTTAAACCTTTTCGTTATTGATCGATACAATCGATCCACAAAATCAAAATATATTGAATTTTTAGTTTAGTAAGAAACTTCCTTATATATTCTGATTAGTCAGAGCGCCATCTATTGAGGAACCAAAAAATGCATGAAAGCATGAATGTTACACCAAAACATATTGATTGAGTTATTTGTGAAATTTTTGATACGTAGACGTAGTCATCTATACATATAACAAAATCGTAGACTAACCGTGTCTGTACATTGAATATTTTTGCATGAAAATTACACAGAAAACTCAGGAATAAGGTGTAAAACACAAAAATACAATTTTTATTTTTGTCTGTTTGTCTGTTTGTATGTGCGTTTGTGGGAGCATCACGCTTAAACCACAGATTAGATTGCAAATCTAAGTACTTAAAAATATTAAGTGATAACCCGAGTAACATTTAGCGTTTATTTCATCAAAATCGTATACTATTTACCGTTACATACGGGCATCTTATTTAACGTCTTCCGCTGCCAAATATTTTGTCAGTTTACATGGTCGATAGATGGCGTTGCACTGATGACGCGTTTTTCTGAATTGTGGTGTTAAGATTTTCCGCTGGAGAATGACCTCACACAATTTGTAACACAGTCGTGTTTCGAAGAAATTTCGGTTTGGTCTCTGAAAGGTCTTAAACTGTTAGGCACCATAATTGGTTAAATCTCTGGTGCTGGTTTCTTTTAAAGTGCATTTATCGTAGAGTCTTAAACTGATTTAGTTTTGCGAAGTTCTGGACGGTTCGACTTGCGGATAAGGCCTGTAGGGTCCCGTACCAAAGGTGCTGTGCTGACGAGACCCTACTGCTAGGCCTCCGCGATTGATTCCGTTTAGAGCGGTTCGATTTGCGAAACAAGGCTAATCTATACATATAATAAAATCGTAGACTAACCGTGTCTGTACATTGAATATTTTCGCATGAAAATTACACAGAAAACTCAGGAAAAAGGTACAAAACACTAAAATGCAATTTTTGAAATTTTTGTCTGTTTGTCTGTTTGTCTGTGCGTTTGTGGGAGCATCACGCTTAAACCACAGATTAGATTGCAAATCTTAGTACTTAAAAATATTAAGTGATAACCCGAGTAACATTTAGCGTTTATTTCATCAAAATCGACCCACAAAATCAAAAGATATTGAATTTTTAAGTTTAGGAAGAAACTTCCTAATGTATTCTGATGAGTCAGAGCGCCATCTATTGAGAAAAATAAAATGCACGAAAGCATTCAAAATTTTTGAGTTATTTGTGAAACTTTTAATACGTGGCAAAATAAGAGTGATCATTTTATACCTTTTCGTTATTGATCGATACAATCGATCCACAAAATCAAAATATATTGAATTTTTAGTTTAGTAAGAAACTTCCTTATATATTCTGATTAGTCAGAGCGCCATCTATTGAGGAACCAAAAAATGCATGAAAGCATGAATGTTACACCAAAACATATTGATTGAGTTATTTGTGAAATTTTTGATACGTAGACGTAGTCATCTATACATATAACAAAATCGTAGACTAACCGTGTCTGTACATTGAATATTTTTGCATGAAAATTACACAGAAAACTCAGGAATAAGGTGTAAAACACAAAAATACAATTTTTATTTTTGTCTGTTTGTCTGTTTGTATGTGCGTTTGTGGGAGCATCACGCTTAAACCACAGATTAGATTGCAAATCTAAGTACTTAAAAATATTAAGTGATAACCCGAGTAACATTTAGCGTTTATTTCATCAAAATCGTATACTATTTACCGTTACATACGGGCATCTTATTTAACGTCTTCCGCTGCCAAATATTTTGTCAGTTTACATGGTCGATAGATGGCGTTGCACTGATGACGCGTTTTTCTGAATTGTGGTGTTAAGATTTTCCGCTGGAGAATGACCTCACACAATTTGTAACACAGTCGTGTTTCGAAGAAATTTCGGTTTGGTCTCTGAAAGGTCTTAAACTGTTAGGCACCATAATTGGTTAAATCTCTGGTGCTGGTTTCTTTTAAAGTGCATTTATCGTAGAGTCTTAAACTGATTTAGTTTTGCGAAGTTCTGGACGGTTCGACTTGCGGATAAGGCCTGTAGGGTCCCGTACCAAAGGTGCTGTGCTGACGAGACCCTACTGCTAGGCCTCCGCGATTGATTCCGTTTAGAGCGGTTCGATTTGCGAAACAAGGCTAATAATATAAATAAAAATCTTATATTTCAGACAGAGTCCATTTTTTGGTTAGTAGTTAGGTTTAGGTTTAGTTTAGGTTAGTAGTTTGGTTTTTTATAATAAGGTATCGTACCAAAGGTGGTCACGGTGACGGGAGCGATCGATTTTGGGAGGCTACTCTCTAAGTCCGAAGTCCGTAGTTTCGGGCTTAGTTGCGGACGTATTCTACTCCGTATCACCTACAGACTTACGATTTGTCCCGAACCCGAACTAAGAATGAATGACAACACGATTCCACAGTAACTGTCAAATCGTGTTATCATTAGTTCTCTGTGGTTAGATGATACGGATTGGGTTTTTTTTTTTTACAATTGATAGGCATACGTTTGACCACTATCTCAACTGATGGTAAGCGATGATGCGGTCGAAGATGGAGCACGTTTGCCTAGAAGCAACCTATTCACTTTTGTCTTAAAGACTCCAAGGTTGCCTGCAACCAAGTTTTTAATTCGTGCTAAGTATCAAACGGTTCGATTTGCGAGCCAAGGCAAATGATAGGGTTCCGTGCCAAAGTAGCTAATGGGACCCTATTATTTAAGCCTTCGCGTACGATTTTGATTCGTGCGAACCCAGTCGATTTTTAAGGTTCCGTACCAAGTTTGCTAACGGACCCCTATTTTTTAATAAGCCACCACTGTCCGTCTTCCTTCAGTTTATGCGTTTTATTTCTGTGTCGCTAATATAAAAAATATCTTCTGGAAAAAGTCGAATCTTTGACAATATGGCAAAATTCTTAATCTTCTTAATATATTTAAAACAAAGTCGAGTTTGTTCGAACACTTTTCTAACTCGAGAACGGCTCGACCGATTTTCATAGTTTTTGTGTTTTTGGATTAGTCTTCGTCCGGAATAGCATAATAAGAATTAAAATACAAAAAAAAGAGTAGATAGGTAGGGTAGGTAGGTAGGATAGGCAGGTAGGGTAGGTAGGGTAAGTAGGGTACGTAGGGTAGGTAGGTAGGTAGGTAGGGTAGGTAGGTAGGGTAGGTAAGGTAGGGTAGCTATGGTAGGTATGGTAGGTAAGTAGGTAGAGTAGGTAGGTAGGTTAGGGTCGGTAGGTAGAATAGCCAGTTGACGGGAGCGAAGCCGCGCGGGTCAGCTAGTTGTAACTAAGAAGGTGCATTACAATACTTTTCTAGATGACCCGCGCAACTTCGCCTGCATCGCATTTTTCATAAATTCTCCGATTCTACTAGTTGTAGCGCGATGGTATAGCCTTTCGCGATAAATGGGCTATCCAACACTAAAAGACTTTTTCAATTCGAACCCGTACGTCCTGAGATAAGCGCGTTCAACCAAACAAACAAACTCTTCAGCTTTATAATATTTTAGTATAGATAGTATACCCAAATGAGAAACTCACCATTTTTTACCCATTTCACTGTAAAACGCGTTAGTTTTCTGTTTTTTCTTCCACTTTTCTGTCTGTTGCTTCTGTATCTCAGGTCTACAGCAAGAAGAAAATTGTCCTAAAAATGCCACATTCTTGAGAGCTAAAATAACATTGCCTTTTAAGGCTGCTCTCTCGAAAAACAGCGTGCAGATGAAACAACTTTTTGTCGGAATTTACTGAGAAATTACATCTGAAAAATATAGGATTTTATGTATCGGTATCATATAATAAGTCAAAAAAATCACCAAATCACCTCCAAATCGTTGAGATGTAACCATTTTACTCCTTCATTTTTTTAACAAAAGTCTAAAAAAATATCGTAGATCTATATTTGCAATACAAATGAAAATAATTTGGTTTTGTTACTTTTTTAAAATACGTATAATTTTTAAAAAAATGCGGGTACCGGAGTGGCGCGTAGAGGAGTAGTAAGCTCCGTTTATATGCACAAGGTCATTGGCATGTATACAAGCCTTAAAACGCGCAAAAAATAAGGGTACTTTGAAAAAAATAACATCAAACATTCACACACAATTAATCGGTAACGCCAAGAATAAAAACGTAATATTTAACCAAAGATTGCTTGAGCAGCTATTATAAATCAGAATGTTCGTCGCACGCATTCACGATTATAGTAATGGCGCATAAAAACAATAATTTGCCGCAGAAAATTCCATTATTTTCTTGAATGGGGTCAATAGAACACCATAAAAGTTGCAATTGCGGTGTTGTTGTGAGATTAAATACAAAACGGTAAGCCTTTATTATTTTACTAGCTGAGCCGTGCCCACTTCGTTGAGCGGAATTTTTAGGGTTAATATATTATATTGCCTATGACACTCACAACTAACGTGGCTTTCTATTGGTAAAAAAATTTCAAAAACAGTTCAGTAGATCCAGAGATTACCAACACACAAACTCACAAACTTTACCTCTTTATAATATTAGTATAGATGTACAAGGGTACCATAGTTGTCGTGTCCTGAACATCAGACATTTGTCAACACATCCACCTTACTTCCAGTTTTTCCAACTAATACAATACATATTATAGAATAGAATACTTTTTATTCCGTACATCATATAAGTTACAGAAAAGATAGATGAAAAAACATTACATAAATAAGATGTAACAACGGGCAGCCTTATTGCTAAAAGCGATCTTTTAAAGACAAACTACGAAATAAAGAAGCTACTACTAGCTTAAGCTTCTTTATACTATATTTTACAAGCGATATCAGCCTTGTGAAGGTCCCCAATCACTATCACTACATATTATAAAACAAAGTCCTCTGTCGCGTCTGTCTGTTTGTTTGCGATAAACTCAAAAACTGCTCCACCGATTTTCATGTTATTTCCACTAATGGAAAGAGTGGTTCTTGAGGAAGGTTTTAGTATATAATTTATCTAGAAAAAAATTAGGGATCCTTGAGAAAGTTGCAGCGCGGACGAAGTCGCGGGCGAAGTGCTAGTAGTATATAAAGTATCCATAGTCCTAATCCAGGGTCTACAGATGTGCTCAATTTCATCAAAATAAATTCAGCCTTCGAGGCGTGATTGATTAACAAGCGAATAGGCTTTTACATTGATTACGAAAATGTACTTTAATATGACGACCTAAAGGTGCCGTACCTTCACTTTGCATCTTTAATATCTGACACTGCTCTCAAAACCCAACTTAAATACAACAAAAACACTGATATTAAAAATCCCTGCGACCATAACTAACAGTAGAACTCCACTTTAACACTTAAACAGTACTCCAAAAGAACGGTTATTGCACAACAAATTCGCACCGTGTCGTAATGACGTCACATATTCGGAAAATGGCCGACAGAAAAAATATAAGAAACAATCAGCGAGAATTTACAGCAGCTTTGAGTTTAATGTGCCGATCCTGCGCTGTTATAATGACTCAAGGTAGCCTGGGGTGGAAGGGATAAGAGGTGAGCGGTTTTCGAGAACTGGACGCACACAATATTTATAATCTTATTAATTCCTGATAAAAGTGTCACGTCAATCCATAAAAGCAAGGCTGATGGACCAGAGTAAACAGTACCGCCAGTATTTTAATGAACACAAACTCATAATTTTGTCATTCTCTCATGTGCTGCCTGTCCATTGGAAGTATGTTTGATTGTACCTAATTGGTGGTCCCCAATACACTCATTCGATAACTAAGTTATCGCTGAGTGCCATATAATACTTTTATGCTGAAACTAGCTGACCCGCGCGGCTTCGCTCCCGTCAACTGGCTATTCTACCTACCGACCCTAACCTACCTACCTACTCTACCTACTTACCTACCATACCTACCATAGCTACCCTACCTTACCTACCCTACCTACCTACCCTACCTACCTACCTACCTACCCTACGTACCCTACTTACCCTACCTACCCTACCTGCCTATCCTACCTACCTACCCTACCTATCTACTCTTTTTTTTGTATTTTAATTCTTATTATGCTATTCCGGACGAAGACTAATCCAAAAACACAAAAACTATGAAAATCGGTCGAGCCGTTCTCGAGTTAGAAAAGTGTTCGAACAAACTCGACTTTGTTTTAAATATATTAAGAAGATTAAGAATTTTGCCATATTGTCAAAGATTCGACTTTTTCCAGAAGATATTTTTTATATTAGCGACACAGAAATAAAACGCATAAACTGAAGGAAGACGGACAGTGGTGGCTTATTAAAAAATAGGGGTCCGTTAGCAAACTTGGTACGGAACCTTAAAAATCGACTGGGTTCGCACGAATCAAAATCGTACGCGAAGGCTTAAATAATAGGGTCCCATTAGCTACTTTGGCACGGAACCCTATCATTTGCCTTGGCTCGCAAATCGAACCGTTTGATACTTAGCACGAATTAAAAACTTGGTTGCAGGCAACCTTGGAGTCTTTAAGACAAAAGTGAATAGGTTGCTTCTAGGCAAACGTGCTCCATCTTCGACCGCATCATCGCTTACCATCAGTTGAGATAGTGGTCAAACGTATGCCTATCAATTGTAAAAAAAAAAACCCAATCCGTATCATCTAACCACAGAGAACTAATGATAACACGATTTGACAGTTACTGTGGAATCGTGTTGTCATTCATTCTTAGTTCGGGTTCGGGACAAATCGTAAGTCTGTAGGTGATACGGAGTAGAATACGTCCGCAACTAAGCCCGAAACTACGGACTTCGGACTTAGAGAGTAGCCTCCCAAAATCGATCGCTCCCGTCACCGTGACCACCTTTGGTACGATACCTTATTATAAAAAACCAAACTACTAACCTAAACTAAACCTAAACCTAACTACTAACCAAAAAATGGACTCTGTCTGAAATATAAGATTTTTATTTATATTATTAGCCTTGTTTCGCAAATCGAACCGCTCTAAACGGAATCAATCGCGGAGGCCTAGCAGTAGGGTCTCGTCAGCACAGCACCTTTGGTACGGGACCCTACAGGCCTTATCCGCAAGTCGAACCGTCCAGAACTTCGCAAAACTAAATCAGTTTAAGACTCTACGATAAATGCACTTTAAAAGAAACCAGCACCAGAGATTTAACCAATTATGGTGCCTAACAGTTTAAGACCTTTCAGAGACCAAACCGAAATTTCTTCGAAACACGACTGTGTTACAAATTGTGTGAGGTCATTCTCCAGCGGAAAATCTTAACACCACAATTCAGAAAAACGCGTCATCAGTGCAACGCCATCTATCGACCATGTAAACTGACAAAATATTTGGCAGCGGAAGACGTTAAATAAGATGCCCGTATGTAACGGTAAATAGTATACGATTTTGATGAAATAAACGCTAAATGTTACTCGGGTTATCACTTAATATTTTTAAGTACTTAGATTTGCAATCTAATCTGTGGTTTAAGCGTGATGCTCCCACAAACGCACATACAAACAGACAAACAGACAAAAATAAAAATTGTATTTTTGTGTTTTACACCTTATTCCTGAGTTTTCTGTGTAATTTTCATGCAAAAATATTCAATGTACAGACACGGTTAGTCTACGATTTTGTTATATGTATAGATGACTACGTCTACGTATCAAAAATTTCACAAATAACTCAATCAATATGTTTTGGTGTAACATTCATGCTTTCATGCATTTTTTGGTTCCTCAATAGATGGCGCTCTGACTAATCAGAATATATAAGGAAGTTTCTTACTAAACTAAAAATTCAATATATTTTGATTTTGTGGATCGATTGTATCGATCAATAACGAAAAGGTATAAAATGATCACTCTTATTTTGCCACGTATTAAAAGTTTCACAAATAACTCAAAAATTTTGAATGCTTTCGTGCATTTTATTTTTCTCAATAGATGGCGCTCTGACTCATCAGAATACATTAGGAAGTTTCTTCCTAAACTTAAAAATTCAATATCTTTTGATTTTGTGGGTCGATTTTGATGAAATAAACGCTAAATGTTACTCGGGTTATCACTTAATATTTTTAAGTACTAAGATTTGCAATCTAATCTGTGGTTTAAGCGTGATGCTCCCACAAACGCACAGACAAACAGACAAACAGACAAAAATTTCAAAAATTGCATTTTAGTGTTTTGTACCTTTTTCCTGAGTTTTCTGTGTAATTTTCATGCGAAAATATTCAATGTACAGACACGGTTAGTCTACGATTTTATTATATGTATAGATTAGCCTTGTTTCGCAAATCGAACCGCTCTAAACGGAATCAATCGCGGAGGCCTAGCAGTAGGGTCTCGTCAGCACAGCACCTTTGGTACGGGACCCTACAGGCCTTATCCGCAAGTCGAACCGTCCAGAACTTCGCAAAACTAAATCAGTTTAAGACTCTACGATAAATGCACTTTAAAAGAAACCAGCACCAGAGATTTAACCAATTATGGTGCCTAACAGTTTAAGACCTTTCAGAGACCAAACCGAAATTTCTTCGAAACACGACTGTGTTACAAATTGTGTGAGGTCATTCTCCAGCGGAAAATCTTAACACCACAATTCAGAAAAACGCGTCATCAGTGCAACGCCATCTATCGACCATGTAAACTGACAAAATATTTGGCAGCGGAAGACGTTAAATAAGATGCCCGTATGTAACGGTAAATAGTATACGATTTTGATGAAATAAACGCTAAATGTTACTCGGGTTATCACTTAATATTTTTAAGTACTTAGATTTGCAATCTAATCTGTGGTTTAAGCGTGATGCTCCCACAAACGCACATACAAACAGACAAACAGACAAAAATAAAAATTGTATTTTTGTGTTTTACACCTTATTCCTGAGTTTTCTGTGTAATTTTCATGCAAAAATATTCAATGTACAGACACGGTTAGTCTACGATTTTGTTATATGTATAGATGACTACGTCTACGTATCAAAAATTTCACAAATAACTCAATCAATATGTTTTGGTGTAACATTCATGCTTTCATGCATTTTTTGGTTCCTCAATAGATGGCGCTCTGACTAATCAGAATATATAAGGAAGTTTCTTACTAAACTAAAAATTCAATGTATTTTGATTTTGTGGATCGATTGTATCGATCAATAACGAAAAGGTATAAAATGATCACTCTTATTTTGCAACGTATTAAAAGTTTCACAAATAACTCAAAAATTTTGAATGCTTTCGTGCATTTTATTTTTCTCAATAGATGGCGCTCTGACTCATCAGAATACATTAGGAAGTTTCTTCCTAAACTTAAAAATTCAATATCTTTTGATTTTGTGGGTCGATTTTGATGAAATAAACGCTAAATGTTACTCGGGTTATCACTTAATATTTTTAAGTACTAAGATTTGCAATCTAATCTGTGGTTTAAGCGTGATGCTCCCACAAACGCACAGACAAACAGACAAACAGACAAAAATTTCAAAAATTGCATTTTAGTGTTTTGTACCTTTTTCCTGAGTTTTCTGTGTAATTTTCATGCGAAAATATTCAATGTACAGACACGGTTAGTCTACGATTTTATTATATGTATAGATTAGCCTTGTTTCGCAAATCGAACCGCTCTAAACGGAATCAATCGCGGAGGCCTAGCAGTAGGGTCTCGTCAGCACAGCACCTTTGGTACGGGACCCTATAGGCCTGATCCGCAAGTCGAACCGTCCAGAACTTCGCAAAACTAAATCAGTTTAAGACTCTACGATAAATGCACTTTAAAAGAAACCAGCACCAGAGATTTAACCAATTATGGTGCCTAACAGTTTAAGACCTTTCAGAGACCAAACCGAAATTTCTTCGAAACACGACTGTGTTACAAATTGTGTGAGGTCATTCTCCAGCGGAAAATCTTAACACCACAATTCAGAAAAACGCGTCATCAGTGCAACGCCATCTATCGACCATGTAAACTGACAAAATATTTGGCAGCGGAAGACGTTAAATAAGATGCCCGTATGTAACGGTAAATAGTATACGATTTTGATGAAATAAACGCTAAATGTTACTCGGGTTATCACTTAATATTTTTAAGTACTTAGATTTGCAATCTAATCTGTGGTTTAAGCGTGATGCTCCCACAAACGCACATACAAACAGACAAACAGACAAAAATAAAAATTGTATTTTTGTGTTTTACACCTTATTCCTGAGTTTTCTGTGTAATTTTCATGCAAAAATATTCAATGTACAGACACGGTTAGTCTACGATTTTATTATATGTATAGATGACTACGTCTACGTATTAAAAATTTCACAAATAACTCAATCAATATGTTTTGGTGTAACATTCATGCTTTCATGCATTTTTTGGTTCCTCAATAGATGGCGCTCTGACTAATCAGAATATATAAGAAAGTTTCTTACTAAACTAAAAATTCAATATATTTTGATTTTGTGGATCGATTGTATCGATCAATAACGAAAAGGTATAAAATGATCACTCTTATTTTGCCACGTATTAAAAGTTTCACAAATAACTCAAAAATTTTGAATGCTTTCGTGCATTTTATTTTTCTCAATAGATGGCGCTCTGACTCATCAGAATACATTAGGAAGTTTCTTCCTAAACTTAAAAATTCAATATCTTTTGATTTTGTGGGTCGATTTTGATGAAATAAACGCTAAATGTTACTCGGGTTATCACTTAATATTTTTAAGTACTAAGATTTGCAATCTAATCTGTGGTTTAAGCGTGATGCTCCCACAAACGCACAGACAAACAGACAAACAGACAAACAGACAAAAATTTCAAAAATTGCATTTTAGTGTTTTGTACCTTTTTCCTGAGTTTTCTGTGTAATTTTCATGCGAAAATATTCAATGTACAGACACGGTTAGTCTACGATTTTATTATATGTATAGATGACCAGTCGATAAAGCTTTGGGTGACTTAATAAAAAAGATAGATTATTACTTAAATCCTTGTTTGATTTTATACGTAGTTTAGCCAAAAGATGTCCACTGCTGGACATAGGCCTACCCCAAATTATAGGGGGGGGGGGGGGGAGGGGGTGCCATAATGCCACGCTTGGCAGGCGGGTTGGCGATGGCAGTGTATGGTGTTGCGTTGTACAGAGAACGCTGCTGCCCATTCTCTGGCAGTCTTCCAGTGGTGCTGCAGTGAAAATAACCAGTCAGTATCACAGTATGTAGGAAGATAGGTATTCGTTTACCATCCCTACATTTTCTTGATACAGGAGTTTTTCATTTTAATGTGCATTTATAGGTAGAGGTATTAAACTGGGCGAAGAAAAAGGAGTATAATTGAAACAAATAACGCGTGAGTAGGTATGCGTGTATTTTTAACGGACTTCAAAAAAAGGAGAAGGTTTTAAATTCGCTTGTATTTTTTTTATGTTTGTTACCTTAGAACTCCGTCATTTATGAACCGATTTGAAAAATTCTAATTTTATCTGAAAGGATATACTTTCCGATTGGTCCCATTGTCACCAAGTAAGAATCTGATTATAGGATCCCATGAAAATCGAGGGAAACCCTCAAATTTTATGGGCACATACAATGTTTTTCATAAACTTTCTAACGCAATTCAGATATTTGTGCCTGATAATCATCATCTCATGTTGCTAAGCTGATGATGAAAGGTATAAATTAGGATCTGATGATGAGATCCCATGAAAAATGTTTGTTCAGCGATATTTTCGCCAATTGTCAGCTGATTTGAATGATTGTTTTTTTTGTTTGGAAGAGTATTTTCCTGGATTGGTCTCATTTTAATTTCGTGAAGATCTGATGAATAACTTCGGAGGTAGGCAACGGAACTCTTCAATAAATGATAGCAAATGGATCAGGATTGCTGGAATCGCATGTCTTTTTTATTGTTTACACCAGTTCTTAACATAACATCACGCCGGTACGCTGTTAATGGATACGCAGGTAGGTACCACTCATCATCTGCCTAGCCTTTTCCCAACTACATTGGGGTCGGCTTCCAGTCAAGCCGGATTTAGCTGAATACCAGTATTTTACATGGAGCGGCTGCCTACCAGACCTCCACAACCCATTAACTGGGTAACACGGTACTTCATGGCAAGACTGGAGTCAGATTTACTGGCTTCTGACTATCCGTAACGACTGCCAAAGATCTACAAATGACAGCCGGGACCAACGGCTTAACGTGCTTTCCGAGACACGGAGGAAACTCGGTATGTTCAGATGGTCACCCATCCACAGACCAACCTTGGCAAGCGTTGCTTGACCGTGCGGCTGTTATTATCTAGCCACGAGCTACCCAGCAGGTAGGTACCACTAAAAAGGAAAAAAAAAAACGAAAAAATAACCAAAAACAACTACTTCTGAAATTAAAGTAATTTTATACTTTGTAGTGTTTTGTTTTTGGAAGTCGGTTGTATTTTTTGTAAAAAAGTTTTTTTTTTACTTTCAGCTTCATGTATTCTTTTCAGCATTTCCAAAAGTAGACATATAAGTATAAGTTCCTATTCAGTGATTGTTGTGAGCGAGTGCTACATATAACACAATTAACTATTCACGTTACAGCTGTCTAACTTCTGTGGATGACCAAAGTCGGTCTGACATCACTTAAATAAGTAACTTGTACACAGCATCCAATCCCAAGTCAGCTGCACGTGCAAACCAATTAATACCTCCAACTCATTAAGTAGAAAGATCTATAAAAAGAAAGAGAAACTAATAAAACTTCTGTGAAAGTTCAAACGTCCGACGGGTCGAAAAGTTAATTAAATGTAGGTACCGGGCGTCGTGTGTTTGACTTTCGAATTACCACGAAATACAGACGATGAAATGATTTGAAGATTTTAGCTAAAACTTTAATTTTCTAATAGTCGCATTTAGTCTTTACATCTGCTGATTCCTTACTAAATATTATAAACTAGCTCTTGCCCGCAATTTCGTACGCGCTTTTCCCTTTTTTCTCGTTCCCGTCAGAATTTCGGGACAAATTATAAATAAACTTTGTTCTAGAATCATTCTGTCTATTAATAAAAACATCATTGAAATCCGTTGCGTAGATTTTATAAAAGATACAAACGGAAAAAGCGACTTTGTACTATGTTAAGATAATAAAGATAAAGAAGATGCAAAAGTGAGTATCTGTTTGTTACTCTTTCACGCCTAACTCGCTGACCCGATTTGATGAATTTCGATACAGGGAAGATCCCTGGAACGATTAATGCTATTTTTTTGTGAACTGTATTAATGACAAAGAAGCCGCTGGGAAAAGCTAATTACGCCATAAAGTTGGTGTAGGCATAGAGGTTTCAGCTGGGGATTACGAAAGTCTCATACATTTTCACGATCCCCCGCGTAGGTGAGAGATGAAACACCGGGGTGGTTTCAGTCAATAAGAGTCTGATAGACCCCTCCGCTCGCTCCAGGGTGGATAACATCCATGATGATTTCCCCCCGTTAAAAAAAAAGGTATAGAAGTATTGCAGAGTGACTTAATATTTACCATGGTCATCATCATCATCACTCAAATTTCATCGGATTTTAGTCAATAAAAGTCTGACAATCTTGACTAGAAAGAGATCATCATCAAGAAATCATCTAATGACATCTAAAAAACAAATATTATATTAATACTTTATTTGCACAGAAAGTAGGTACAAGTTCCTGATGTTAAGTTTAAAATGATCCTAATAACTAATTAATGAAGATGGTGGCTGGCAGCGGATGGATGCGGACTGCTCAAGACCGGGATGTTTGGCGCTCTTTGGGGGAGTCTAACGTTCAGCAGTGGACGGCAATTGGCTGAAATGATGACCTAATTAAATACCTTAACTAAGGCATGCAAACAGTTTTAGTGACTTAATGAGTTCGGCAGACCTGAGAATTATGATCGGCTATTCTTATTTCAATTTAAATAGATTATGTCGATTTTTTCTTTTTTTACTATTGTTGAAGGCACGCGTTTGACCACACGCGTTTGGTCTATACCATAAAGTATCTAAAAGTTGATACGAAACAAACAATTTTTATTAGCTCATTTTGGCAACTGATATACTGTTTCTGTGTTAACTAATTAGCAATAATCTTGAGATGCTGAAATCGTAATAATGGGTTGAGTACGTCGTCGAGGAACGTTTATTAATACAGGCGCTAATATACTGTGCTCCATAGCACGTTGGGAAAACTTGAGTTCAATTCATGCCATTTAAATACACCTGTACCTATGTTGACTATCAGCAGGGTAGTACAATAAAAATAACCATTTTAGTTTGCAATCCGTGAGTTATGGCGTAGTACTTTTTATTCACAAGCTTTTCGACGGTATTAAAATGTTTTATTTAAAATCGTATACCCGCGCTCATAGTTTGTGCAAAAAAAATATGATTCTGCATTTGACTAGTGATCTACCCTTATGGTTTTTTTTTTGTATTTTGTCTTGTTGGCCATACACGGTGCCATTTCAGTCGTCTTACAACGGCGGCCCACTGCATCTATCCAATGCACACACACACATTACACACACACATTCATATACACACAACACACATGCACACATTCATTACAAACACACACACACATACATACACACACACTCACATACTTGCACACACTTTTGCACACTTGCACTTATACTTGCTACACATTCATTAGAAAAAAATGTTATTTAAGAACATTTGAATTATTTAAAAAATAAAAAAGTATTAATTATTATGACGCTTGACTTAGTTTGATACATCCAGGAGCAAGCGCAGTTCGAGCCTTGTGTTCCAAGGATGGCGCGGAATGAAACAGCGACACTGTTTTGTTACGTAAACATTAATAACAGGGTGTTTCATAATTCTAAAACAATACTTTTTGGAAAATATGCATTTATATTAGTTTACTACCAATAGATATATTTATAACAAATTGGAATCCGTCACAGAATACACAATGAAGTTGGTAAAAAAGAACCAATTTCAAAAATTACTTCCAATCGCTCAATTACATTTAAAAAAAAACCACCACAATTCTTCTTTTCAAAAAGAGAACACGAATAAAAATGTGTCATAAAAATAAAAATGGCGCCGGCGGGCAGGTGCCTCAATATTTGCAAAACATCGTCCACCATGATACGATATACGGCTATGAAAAATGCTATCGTATTATAGATTTTAAGTGCTCTTTGTCGTGTATACGATTTATGTATTCCTGAACGTTACAGATACAATGAAATATTGTTGCTATAAATAATTTCGTGAATAATCGCTCGAGGGAGCGTGATGGTTCGTAATGTATGGGACATTAGGTTTGCGCTTGTGAGGGGTTTATCTGTTCTTGTGTACTTGTTCGTTTTGTAAATAATGGTGTGATTTTTATGTTTATTCATGTTTTTGGTTGAATACTTACCTATTTGTTATTGTTTACAATTTTTTGGTTCCTTGAGAATGTTCAATGGTATTGTTGAGCACTTACAGGGAATCTTAGGTATGTGAAAAACCTCCATATCAAAACGTTCTATTAGCCAAATGACCTATCAGCAAATCGTCCTACTCGCAAAATGATCTGACTAGCAGAACTTCCTATTGTCAAATTACAACTATGCTGAAAAATTACCATCAGTGTTTCGTCATGGCTTATCATTAACTTTATTTTAATATTCAAATGAAAAGGAGCTCTAGTGTGGACACAACCTGTACAGGAGTTCGGAGATGGGCTGAAATCGTAGCCATTTTGCGTTTTGATACGGAGGTCGTGAAAAAATAGTGCAACTGCGAAGCAGTAAAATCTTCTTGAAGTGAGACACACTGCGATTGATAATGAATTAAACTTCATCATACCAGACAAGGACATCTAATGATACATATTTATTCTGACTTATTGCATACACATTGATCTATTCTATATAGCTAGCAATTATTAACTTTACGCCACGTCGCTGTAATTTGCCTATGTATTTTAGGCGATCGATTTTAAGTGCAACAGACCAACAACTACACGCTACGGATTTCGTTTAGATCAAGTGGACCTGAAAATAAAGCGTACCATGTATGATATTATAATAGGTTTAAAATACATAATTATGTCACATAGCTTTGTACAGGATTCGAGTTCTAATCGAAGGCGTCGTAAGAGATTGTAATACTTAGGCAGAAGACCTAGTAGGTGGCTTGCTAAAAATTTGAATTTTTCATTTTAACATATGCTTATATGCTTTAAGAGGAGTCTCTAGTCGGTAACTCTTGGGCCTTTCTCCATACAAACACATTCCGCTGTTTTCTTCGTGGATAATGGTTTCTGCTAGAGCAATGATTTTTTTCCAAAAAATCTAGATCGAATTAATTCGTACCTCTATTATTTTCTTTTTTCCAAAACATAATTACTTAAAGAATTATGACAATACAAAATTCCGAAAAACTTGCCCGTTTTTACCGCCAGGTTCAGAAGACTATCAGACAAATTTGATAAGTTTTTAACAAAATAAAAAATAATAGAAGCATAGATATAGTCTTCCCGTCAAAATTTTTATATACCGAGTTGATACGACAGAGGGGCTTTCCTTTAAACTGCCTATACTAGGTACCATTTCCAAGCTCTGTACCAAAAATCAATTAAATAGGAGCAGTAGTTTAGTCGCAAATATTTTTTTAAGTTTTTGCCTCAATTGAACACGATGTATCTTTTTCCTAACAGCTGATTATGCCTACGCATCGGTCATGCACCTTAAAACGATAAATCGAGTATAACCTACGATGCGTTGTTGCCGCTCCGACGCAATTCATAAGTACGGAAATTCGTAAGGAAGCAATAAACACACACTTGCACTTTCATTACGAGAGTGACAATCATAGCAAAACATACCGCGCGTAAAAGAAATAGAAATAGGTCAGTGTGTTGTTATTGCATTCTAGATATTTGCGATCGGTAAGTGGGGCCTCAGTGTGCCGATGTCTTCCTTCCGGAACGTATGTTACGTAACACGGAAGCTGCTGCGCTCGCGCGCAAACAATTGATTTTGTTTTGTTATTGTGATAAGATACTAAATAAGTTTAAGACAGTATTTCTTTTTTTATTGTGACAGGACACGTAACTTGGGATTATTATTATTAGTGTTAGTGTTTTTTTTTTTCTGATCGACTGTTTTTTATTGTGATAGGACACGTAATTAAACTTTGGTTGTGTGTGCGTGTAATTAAAGTGTTCAACAATGCCTCGTGTAACTAACACGGCGGCAGACTACACGGACATGATTTTAATTGTGAATTAGGTATGTTTGTGATTTTTTTTTTGTGAATTGTGAATTTTTAAATTGTCGATGAGTCCTCCACACATCGAGAATTTAAAAATTTTGTGTTTTTGTTGTGATTGTTGTTGTGTGCGTACCTACTTCAAAACCTTACCTATCATAAAAGCGGGCGCGAGCGGAGGCCTAAGCTCGCGCCTGCGCCACCGCCGGCCGCCCGCCCGACCACAATTTTATTATACCTACCCACACCGCGCTCAGGCGCGCGCGCGACGTTGCCGCTTTTCCTTAGGTCAGTTGAATTTATTTGCACAGGGTGGTTGCGTTTTACTCTGATTTGTAAGCTATTTAGTTTGTTTGAAAGAAAAAAAATCTCAATTTTGTAGCTTTTTATTTTTATACCGTATCGGATTAATACTAAACACGTATAGTAGTTTAATGTATATTAATTTAATGCCCCTCTGTCGTATCAACGTTGTATAACTTTTTTAGATAAGTCCAGTTTAAAAAAAGAAAACAGCGGAATACAAAACATCTTTTGGTCAAGGTTTTTATAGGTAAAATTAGCCTCTGATGCAGTTGTCGCTTTTGCACTTAACTTGATAGGGCGCAGCGCGACGGCATCGTCAATAGTTTATTCAAATACCTATTTTTCAAATTCTTCGGGACTAGAGTCTCCTCTTAAGCCTATGAGCGAAGCCACACTGCTCCGTTGCACTGCGTTCCGTCGTCGCAGTGTTGACATTGACATGCATTTTAGTTGTGTCGTGCGTGTCGTCGCAGCCATTGCAATGCAGTGTGTTTTCACCCTATATTTGTATAATTAACAATCCGAGTTAATTATAAAGTTTGGACTAACAAACTATATCATACATAACAATGGTAAAATTATTTTTAAGGCCTTTTTATTAACCAAATAACAAATGGTAACTTAAAAATCCACTTAAATAAGCAATGCTTACTTTTGTTGTTGGCGATTTAAAGTGATGGATTGAAATGATCTGGAATGATTAAGTCAGCTGAAGCATGGCAAAGTGGAATATTGATTTTGTTCTAAAAATGTTTCTAGCCGGTCGTTGCGCCTAGTGTCTTTACAGCCTTATGAATGTATAGATTATCTTCATTTCAGCTAATAGACGTCTACTGCTGGACATAGGCCTTCCCTAAGTGTCGCCACACCAACCGGTACTGTGCGTCTCGCATCCAACGAATTGCCGCGGGCTTCACCAGATCATAGGTTGCACTTTATGGGAGGCCTTCAAAAGAATGTTCCTATTCGTTTGAAGGAATTCATGCATGGCACGGATTGGTAGGCATTCATAAATAAAACTGTCCGTTTTTGTACAAAATATATTTTTATTTTTTAACATTACCCATTCGGTAAATGCTAACAAAATCTAAATTACCTGTCAAAATAAAGCTTTTCAAATTATCTTTGCAAACAATTGTTACGCTCTAATTTTCATTATTGTACTTAAATATGGGTAGTGGGACGAGCGATATCCATTATAGTAATAAGGGTAAATATGAAGGTCTAAAAACTTGTACTTAATTGTCTTCAATAACTTCATTTTCACTTTTTCATGACTGATTGATGATGACATATTAACAGTAAAAGTAGTAATAAAGAATCTCTTTTTAGTGTATTTTCAATTTTTAATATCAGTAAGGACCTGTTACTAGCAAGATAAGTTGTTCGATGAGAATAGAAAACTTATTATGGATATCACTCATACACAAAATACAAAGGTACACTCGATTAAAATTGTAAACTTTATCCAAAGCACTTATCATAAAGACAGTGAAAACAATCTAAGAGCTAACAGTGCAAAGTATACAAATACCATTAATAAATAAATATTACAAGTTGATAAATAAATTATTGCGAATGCAGAACTAATCGTAGCTAACAGCAGTGTTTACTGTTTATATTTCAATAATTGGCAGACATCACTGATTTCTGGCAACACTTATTAGACTAATGTTGGAAACAGACCAAAGGAACGAGCGAGCAAACGCTAACGAGAAGGAATCGCTGATGATTACCGCTCGCTCACTCACCTTCTCCCGGACACTGACCAAGCAAACGAACGCTAACAAAGAACGGGAATGAATATGTGAAAGTGATCAAGTGTGAGAACAAAGGTTACTGACATAGCCCGAAGAATCGGCAAACTTAAGTGACAGTAGGCAGGGCACATTGCTCGATGGGAACAAAAGTTTCTGGAGTGGCGACCGTTTACAGGAAGACGCAGCGATGGAAAATCTACCAGAAGGCGGACAAATGACCTGGTGAACGGCGTGAGAATTCGCCGGATGAGAGGAGCACAGGACTGGTCCATGTGGCGCCTTGGGGGAAGCCTATGACTCCATTGATAGACATAAACTTTCTCCAAGTGTCTATCGGCTGTAATAATGATATGTGGAGTGCGAGTGTGTGAAGTCCGTCAGCGATTCGCACTCCTTCGCATAAATCGGATAAAAGATAGAAAAGAAAGAGACAAAACATGATATTCAAATAATGGAATGGCTTTATACCGTGGAGAATGGTTCAACATTGATATTGTTTCTGTGAAGAACGATAACAATAGTTCGCACTATAACAGTGAAAACTGCACTCTACAGAATGAATTGTGATGTTCAATCACTGTTGTAACAAACAATAAAAATGATTACACTGAATTGAATAGAGCTGGTACAGTTAATAGGTTTCTATAATATTACAAACAATTCATGAAGAAAGAACGGATCAATCGAATGAATGTATAATTACGAAAAGAAACTGTAAAAACTACTAAAGTAAAAAATAACTGAAGAAATGATTATTTCTTTAGAAACCATATCACCAAATAATCGGGTAGTAGATATAACTTAGTAAAAGAAGAAAATAATAACGGTGCTGACATACCCAATTGAAAGGTTGACACAGTTTTTTACTTCGACAATTATCTTATAGACGAGAAATCAATAATATCTGCCGTCACTTATATCTAGTAACGATCTTAAACTAGTCAAATATATTTACAATACAACGAGTAGATTATACGATGCTCGTAGTCAGTCAAATTGCTTTGAAGCCAGAATGCACGTAAAAACACGCCAAGTTCGTGTCGCCGATTATGATTTCATTGAGTATTTTGATTTTGAACATTGATATGAGAACTCGTAACAAACAACAGGATTTTTTTTTTGGTAACGATTTAAAAATGCTTCTATTTTTGAACTTGGCGACATTTTGGCGAGCACATAATGATAGAAGTCAACTTGATGCTTAACATAATGAGTTCAAAAACCATAAAATTGAACCCATTCCCAAGATTTGTTTCAGGGATGTTAATACTTATGCCATGTTATAAAAACATTACAACTATTACTACCTAAATTGATAATGACTTAACTGTTTGGCTACTATCACCTTGCCCTAACCTATGATCGTTCGTTTGAAGCATCAATTAATGTTAGGTTTAATTAAGGTATAAGGGTATATACAGTAATTACAAAACAACGTCGTCAACTTGAGCGCCAGGAATGTTACCCTCCTAACATTAAACATGATAAATATCGAGCGTATCATTAATAAAGTACATTCAAAATTGGTGTACTTAAGTAGAGTAGAAATATAATGACAGCTCCAAGCAGTTACAAGGAAATTTTTGGCTACACAACGGTCGTTCTTAACAAATTAGACTGATCCACCTAAATCATAAATTTTCTACATTACCAAAATTTCCCTTGAACACGCAACGCCAACTGCTCGCTACTGTCTTTATACAGAGATATTTATAGAAAAATTCTTAGTGAAAATTGACAGGATCGTGAACTCTTAGGTATTTGATATTCACCATTATCCGGGTAACAATAACAAGTAAAGAACTTGGTTCTCAGTAATCAACAAAGGAGGGTTCCGGCGCTCAATACAGCGTCTGTCAATGGAGGCTCCAGTCCATGGGGAGGTCCCTGGAGGTGGAGCGCGAGTGGAGAGACGGCGGTGCGTGCGGCGCACCGCGGGCCGCGTGTCAGTAGTCCAGAGACTCCTCGTCCGGGGAGCGCTTGCGGCAGCACAGGCGCCACGCGGCACCCAGCGCACACACTCCGATAGCAATCGCTAATCCAGCACCCAAGGCTGGTGCCGTCCAATCACCACCCCCGACACTCCTCGCCCTTGCACACAGCTCAGGCGCTTCATCATTCAGCTGTCCCAATGGAAGCCCTCCTAACAAATCCAAATAACCCAAGCGTCGGAGACTGTCCTCAGAATACGCTTCTCTAGCTCTCTTTTCATCTACTGTCCAGAATTTGCGATCCCCTGATGTCACATTTGGACAGTTGACTACTCCGTTACAAATCAATCTAGCTGGAATACATAGAGATTCACCAGGACAAATGAAATCGCAGCCGTGCCCTGAATCAGAAGATTTCATTTCTCCATCTGTTAAGCGTGACGTCATTAGAGTTCCATCTGAATTCTTAGGTAGATGGTACAGACCAGTCCAGGCGATTTTGAAAGCAGCCCGTGCTGGTGATGCACTGCCGATAAAGACTATACGGATGGATCTTGTCTTCTCCTTTTCAATCACTAACGGGTCATCCAATGATTCGAAACCGAGTTCGCCGGCTGACAATATTGGTAGCTTTTCAGTTTCTGTGACGTTGTCTCCACACACAGATAAATAGGGATCTAACCGTCCAGGTAAATATATCTGAATGTTGCCATCTTCGCAATGACGGGACGCAAACTTAATGCTTTCAAAGTGTAACCAGATGTCACGCTTTTCTTCGATCTCAAGATCCCAAATGCACTGGATCCTTTTTGGTGGTTCCATGTAACCAAGGGCTTCTAAATGTGGATAGACTATTTCGCCGTCTGAGGCTGCTGCCAAAACAGCTGGTCCGCATAGAGGGCCATGGACGAACTCGTAGCGTGCTTCAAAGAGTGGTGAAGGGTTTTTGAAGTATGACGCAGCAGCGTGTGCATTATCAACTATCAGCTGGAGGTTCAAGCTTTCTCCTGATGACACTACTCTGTAGGGCCTTGCTCTGGACACTGCGTTGACATGTTTAGCGCAAAGGCATGAGCCTAGGGATCGCTGAACAGCTAAATGTAGTGGAAGAGGGGTCGTACTGACACCTGGGGCTGTTATATTTGGTGACTTCCCAGCTGGGTAGGGCTCCCAGATGATCAGCTTATCTGCGCGGTCTTCGTAGCAGTTTTGGCAGGTAACTGAAGTGTAGGGGTGTTCCTGTAAGAAAAATAAGGTTAGAGTCATGTTTGACCAGGCCTCAGCTATGTATATTTATAATTATAAGTATGTTAGTTGGTACCAAAACGACAAGATTTATTCGCAGCTAAATTGAAACAATTTTAGAAGTTAGCTGTGTAAAATGATAAATGCGTTTGACACCCGTTGAAACGACAATGTTTTGAGCATACATTTGTAAATAAAGAGTTTTGTACTGAATATGTTTTATTCAAATAGTTATTTTTTACTCGGGAATAAAACGACACACTTAACCTTTTGATTTCACTGAGAAAGTAAATATTGTATGAATAAAAGTCGTTTTGTAAATAGAACTGCGTAGGTGCAATAAAGCTTTCTTTGATTATTTCTCTTACTTTTAATATCTGTTGTGTTTAAAGAAGTTATATTATTAACTCTATTTATTTTTTCATGAGTATAGTATTTCACCAATGGGAAAAGGTTTAAAAAACTTGGATGACTTATAATTAATGGATAATATTATGAAACGATAAACAGAGACGTTCGTCATGAAGAATAATTGTGAGTCGCTCGTGACTTTTACAATTCATCAATTTTTTATTCAGCGGATCTAAACAGGCCACTGTAGTAGAAATATTCCCAATCAACCTTAAACCTAATGCTTTAGTGATAAAGATGAAAATGAAATTTGACAGATTGTTAAGAAAGAAAGAAAGAATATAATTTATTTAGCATGAAATGTTTAAAGAAAAACAACGTGTTTGCTTGATCAGAAAAGAACCGAGTGATTTAACTTGGAAAGCGGAAACGGATATAATCACAGGTCATTCAACAATGTGTATTTAGAGTTGCTACTACAAAATTTAAATTAATTACTAACAATATTAATTCATGAATTATTATGTGATTAATATTATGATTCTAATATGCGGCCTTTTTAGACCCGCTGAATTAAAAAAAATGACGTCATGGGTTTTTGACAATGGACATCAAAAATTAAGTAAAAAGAACTTGACGAATATAAAATATTATATTTTTTGTTCCGATTTATCTTGAAAATCTAATTTTAAATAACATTGCCTTGACTCTACAAAAAAGTATTTAACTTAAAGAAAATGTAAACGGAAAACTAATTAGAAATTACTTCAAGTAAACGAATTTTCAGATAAAATTAATTAAAGTAGAAATAACTGAAACTAAGATAATAATTCTGTGGAACTTTCTCCGTTGTTTAGAACTTAATTTAATTGATTATCACACTTGGAGTAAAGTCTGTTCACAGTTTTGTAGTTCAGAATTTATTTCCGAATTGTAACTCGTAGTAAACATTTGCAAGATCTAAATATTTCAGCGAAAAAAGCTGGAGTGGAAGACAACAGGACATTTCAAGAAGCTTAAGCCATAATAAGTACAGACATGATAGGCTCGTCGCGACGAAGCTCCAAAGTCATGAGCGTCAACGACGAGTTGCTGTTCTGTCGGTTTTCTACTGGTTTAATTTTGGGGAATGTGCGACGGAATTGCATAATTTAATTCCGCCAAGCCCGTTCCATCATCGGACCACAAGACGAACGGCGATGCGCCACCGGTACCTGGTGGACATCCCACCCACGCGCACAAAACGTTTTGAGAACACATTTATAGTGCGTACAGCTAAGGAGTGGAATTCCCTGCCGGAGTCTGTGTTTCCTGATAGCTACAACCTAGGAGTCTTTAAGTCAAGAGTGAATAGGTTACTTCTAGGCAAGCGTGCTCCATCCTCGACCACATCATCGCTTACCAACAGGTGAGATAGTGCTCAAACGCGTGCCTATGAATTGTAAAAATAAAAATATTTACGAAATACAGCTTAAGCAAACATGCCTTAGCTATGTCACCGGATTATTGCAAGCACTGAAATGGCTAGTTTACACAGTGCGAGTTAGCGTGCAAGTGAGTATTCTGAGTAGCTGCAGTGCAGTAACTTGCATCGTACGGACGTATCATACGAATTACTGCCACATGCGAGTTGAATAGTGTTAAGTAATTATTACACCATACATAAAAAAATCATTACACTTCTTTTGGGCTCAGCACAGTCGGGTAAAAATAGAAATATGGTGTGTGCAATGCTTCTAATTATATTTGTCAGTTTATGATCATTGCTATGTAGGCGAGTTCACAAAAAGAGAATGTGGGTAGCTCGCATCCGAGTTACTTTAACATTTTTTTGCTTTCACTCGCCTGACAGTAACTCACACATGGCAGCAGCTCGGACATCACTTGCATGGTTCGGACGCATTCGGCAGTTATAGCTCGCCAGTGTCAGCCAGGCAGTTGCGAGCGGAACCTGTATTTTTGTAGACTGCGGGCAGCTACTATCATCGTGAAGATAGCTAGACGAGCCAAGGTACTGGCAAACGAGTAGGCAATCCGAATAGCTGTGTGCTTTCTAGTCAGCAGCTTGCACTGTGTAAACTACCCATTTTTTTGTCTCAACTGCTGGGCAAAGGTCTCCCCCATAGCCTTCTACTCTAAACTACCCATTACGAGATTAAACATTTTCGAAAAGCTGGAAAGAGATTCTTTGCAATACAATAAATTCCATCAACATTCGATAGTCTATAAAATACCCATATCCGTGTCTTATCAAGAAAAAACAGTATCGAGAGGTTTATTATGAACATATTTATAATGTCTTTGTAATCCCAACTTGATGAGTTATTTTACTTTAGAACAACGTGAATACCATCACTGCATAATTTAACTTGTTTCTACATATCATGACAACAAAATTTGATGAAAACGAACAGACTCATCAAAGATTCAACGCAAAATTTCACGTTGGTTTGGCGTACAAGCTTGCGGTATTTATTTTCGGTCTCTTTTTGTCGGAGGTTGCCTATGTCGGCTTATACGGAGTTTTGATTTCACAAAAAATATTTTTGCCACTATTCACAGCGAGAATTTCATCTGTTTGGGGTTTGTTTGGTTTTGGAATCTCAAAATTATTAAATAAAAATCCATTTTTTTGAGTTCTCGGTATTGGACTTCGTTTTCCGATTGTACTGGTTATTCCCTCACAATTAAAAGTGATAGATTACTTTCATTGATAATGCAACTGTTACCAATTAAAGAACGATGAAAAATATGCTTAGTATTAATGGAATGTTTGAATGATAATATCTAGAAAGAGCGGAAACTGATACTAAAGCTGATTGAGATGGAAGAAAAAAAACATGAAACGCTGACTCAAAATCAAATGAAATAAGGGCCTGAAAATGATAATGAATTAACCAAACAAATACTCACTTTGAAGTTAACACTCAAAATCGTCAAAATGACTCTGGCGTAAATCCTCTTGTCCGTCACAAATCTGTAGAGACAATGCACATCTTCACCAGGAGACGCCTGCTTATACACCAGGGTGTTGAGGGGCGATCTGAGTCTTCCAGCTCTCTGCTTCCATGAGGCTATGATCTCATCACAGGCTGTTCCAGGGACGGGCTCTCCGAAACGTGTGTTGTTGAAGAAGTCGTAATGAGCCCAGTAGTAGAGGGATGATCTGGAAGAAGAAGCTTGGTTAGATTAAGTAGATCGATCGATTTTGACAGTATTAAGTAATTTAACACGTTTTACAATCTGCTCAGTAACAACACATTAATTTCATAGGTCCATAGCACACAAGAGTCAAGAGAGTAACATTGTATTCATGTACCGTATAGGGTATGCGTGTCCACACACCAACCCACATATGGTACGCTGGACGGTTGCATTCAAATTTAATATTTGTAGGTGCCCGCGGCTTCACTCGCGTAAAATCGGTACATGGTTGACATCCCACTCACACGTACAAAACGTTTTGGGAACATATTCATGGTGCGTACAGCTAAGGAGTGGAATTCCCTGCCGGAGTCTGTGTTTCCTGATACCTGCAACCTGGGAGTCTTTAAGTCAAGAGTGAACTTCAAGTGAACAAGGTTACTTCTAGGCAAGCGTGCAACATTATCGACCACATCATCGCTCACCATCAGGTGAGATAGTGGTCAAACGCGAGTCTATCAAAAGTAAAAAAATAAGTAAGTAATCTGTAACCATCTCTAGGAATCTAAATTCTTATAAAAATCGGTTCCGTGATCTAGGCTTGAAAGCGTAACAATCAAATACTCATGCTTGAACGTATATTATTACTTTGAACGATGTCCTGAATGATAACACTGGTGGAACATGCAAGTTGTGTCTAGTCTTATACATTATGATAGCAGTCCTGGGCCCGATCTCACGATACTGTACAGAGGTTTTGGCTATAGGCTTGGCCTTTTTTGCATGGGTAACATGGCAACATTCTCACTCAACTTAATCTTTAGATTTATTCTGACGTAATGTTATGTTGTTGACTTGTAACCGCTAATGATGTACAAAATATATTTACTCCAATAATCCCTATGTTTGATCATTAGTTTACTCATTTCCTCTCCAGATTTAATTGATGGTGTTCCGCGTAGAAATCTCTTACGTAAACAAATATAACAGTCGAAGCGTTTGTGCAATTTTCCTTGTTTATTACAACCGCCTCATTAGGACCGCTTAATGTGTTTTAAGCTATAAAAATTCCGCGAAATTAAGTTGGAGCGAGTAATAAATTATGTTTTATGTTGTTTTGTGTTCCCAGTGCGGTTGTGGTTTTGAATTCTGTGGATTTTTTGTATGAAACCGATTATTTTGCTTTTGACAAACACATAGTGATAAATATTTTTAGATATACTTTAAGAATGCGATGAAGCCAAGACATACTGAGAGAAACTTTGTAATAACGCCATGGTTCCACTTACAACCAGCTTGCATGTTGCATTACAATTTGGGTTACCGAGGTATCATCAATCTAAACATATAATTAATCCTTACTTCCTTACTAATATTATAAATGCGAAAGTAACTCTGTCTGTCGCGCTTTCACGCCAAAACTTCATAACCGATTTAAATGAAATTTGGTACACAGTCTAGAGCCTGAAAAAGGACATAGGCTACTTTTTATCCCGAGAGTATGTTCCCTACGGACCACGCGGGCGAAGCCGCTGGCAGAAGCTAGTAATATATAAATAAAATGTATGTTTGTGAAAGTTCTGAACGATTTACATAAAATGTGATATTAGATACCTAGATAATAATATTAATAATGATGCTATAATATGTAATAATATAATGATAATAGCTAACAGGGTCATGTATTAGTTATAAAGCAAAGCCTGTAACTGTGTGTACATTGTGCAATAAATAAATTAATTAATAAATTATGTGATCCAACGCTTGATCGCGCCTTTCAATGTTTTTGAACTTACAAGCGTGTTGCAGGTGAAAACGCAGTATAAATTTTAAGACTAGGTTTGCGAGTGAGTTCAATTGGCACCATTGATATATAAAAAACCCAAGATACACACTCAGTATCTCAAAAACGTCCGCAAAAAACAAGCGCAATATGTATAATTGTGCGCAAGTTTCAAACAGTCTCGCATCGCTCGCCATACTGCACTGCTTTTTAAAAACAACTTTAAGCGATCCGTGTAAGGTCGAATTTGCAAAAAAATTGTTTATAGTATAACTACACACAACTCACACATGACACTTGATACATATCAGTTTTTGACGACAGTTTCGAGTGTTGCATTTGTTCGAGACTGTGCATCTTGGGTTTTTTATATATCAATGATTGGCACCAATATCACGGATACATTGCGAGACAGCGGGTCTAAAAAGGCCATTTTAGAAGAATCAGAAAACACATCACGCTACCCGTCCATGTCAAATTTTCCCAATCAACCTTGAACCTAATGCGTTAGAGATAAAGACGAAACTTAAATTTGACAGATTGTTGAGTGATTCATATTATGATTCTAATATGATTCTCCTGAAGTGGCCATTTTAGCCCCCCAGATCTGTACTGTTTGATTTCTTGTAAGTAGTAAACTGAGCCGCTCAAGCCGTTAGATATATGTGACAGGTTGGTACTTAATAAGGACAGCCAACATGACGAAGAAAACACACTTTTTAACCTTCGAAAAAGGAGGATGTTCTCAATGCGGTTGTATTTTCTTATGTTTGTTACCTCATAACTCCGTCATTTATTTACCAATCGATTTGAAACATTCTTGTTTTATGTGAAAGGATATACTTCCCACTGGTCTTATTTAAATTTCATCAAAATCAGTTTAGTAGTTTGACTTTTAAATCAAAATAGCTGGAATTCGTTTACTTAGATAACGTATTTGTTTTGTTATCCAAGTAAAGAAAATTGCGTATTTTGTTTGTGTATTTGGGTACTTTCTTGCGACTTTCCAGTAATGTTGTTAGGTGTGGGGTACCACTAAAAGTAAAAAAATTGCAACTTCACTTACCCGCTATAACTGCCAGTTTTGCTTTCAAACCTGACGAACATAGCATTGCCAGTGGAGACGAAGTCATGCTTCTCCATAGGTCTGCTGAATGTATCGCAGAAAGTCTTGATGATGCGAGCATCATCAGGTCTTGGAGCGTCGTATAGCGTGAGAGACTCTCCACAGTCACCAGTCCAGGGTTGTATTGGAGACTCAATGCGGTTGATTCGAAAACTGTTCATAAGAAATAGAATATACTATATCGTATACCAAAAACAGATATACAACTCTTCTCTCAAAGAAGAACACACAAAGTTAATTCTATGCCCGTACAGTGGCGGTTTTATAGCTGACAGTGAAATCTACCATACAACTTTAGGACAGACTGAAACAAATAAAAATAAAAAGGATATCATCATTATCATCATAACAACTAAAAGCCGTCCTCTGCTGGACATAGGCCTCCCCAAAAGGGGGGGGGTTTGCCATAATCGCCACGCTTGGCAGACGGGTTGGCGATCGCAGTGTATGTTGTTGCGTTTTACAAAGAACGCTGCTGCCCATTCTCTGGTGAGTCCTTTAGTCGCCTCTTGCGACACCCACGGGAAGTGATGGGATGGAATAAAAAGGATGTAGTCGAAATTAAATAATGTTGTTAGTAATTTTGTTTTGTTTCTTTTCTTGTACTTCAAACAGTTTAACCCTTCTATAAGTAAACTTGTTATACATTTTCATTGGCTAAATATTGCATTTTGTATGAAACTGCTGATATTTTTTTCGAGTTTTCGGAGTTTTCGAAGTAAAATTTGTTCATAATCATGTGTACTTTCACTGCCTAAGAGGTTGCTGGTGTTTTACAAATAACCATGTATAATAACTCATTTAAAATTTAGTTCACGTTTAGACATTATTTTTAAAGATAGGTTGTTAATTTTTAATAAAAAATATCTAAACGTGAACTTAATTTTTGACTACGGAAAGTAGATCAAAGATATCAAGTGTAGTTTAAATCTACGAAAAAACGTTAAAGATTACCCAATCTTTAATTTATGTTACCCAACATAAATTACAAGAAAACACGATATTTAGAAAATTACAACACAAACTTACCTCGGAAAGTATAACCTGACGACCTGACCAGGGAAGCCTTGCATCAGGTATGTGCACGAAGTATGCGGAGGATACCAATGAGCTACCGAGAGGAAGATGCCTTCAGTGTCTCCAGACTTCTTGAGGGTCTCGGCAGTCAGCAACCAGTCGCAGGTGCCAACCTTCGATCCTGGAGCCTCAACGTGACCGGGCCAGTTGCCCACGTTGAAATGGAAGCCAGTATTTAGTAGTGGACCTGGTGTTACAGAAAAAACTTGTTGAGTTTTACGCCTCTATAATAAGAGTAACTTGTATAGTTTCTTTTTCAAATAGGATTTACTGACTGGTATCTAAGAGACGAAGAACACAAAATGGGATGTATAACGATTTTCACGATTACAATATTTTGATTTTTATACAGTTTTACAATTCCATCAGTACTGTGGTTAATTTAACAATCATTATCATCAACATTGAGCCATTTATCCACAGTCTCTTCTTTTGGATTCTTACTTTGACCAATAAAATACGGACTTGTAAGAGAGTTACTTGTGACCTATTTGCAAAACAAATATCATTTATCGTTTCATTTTCAGTTACACAGACAGTTTAACTGAACAGTTTATGTGGACTACTGGGTGAGTCAAAAAAAAGTACTTTACCTGCAGGTGAACTGACGAACTCCACAAACAGGTCCTGAGAAGTCCCGATGATGGAGTAGGGGAACTTGCCCATGCCGCAGAAGGTACCGATGACTGATGCAGACTCGTCCTTCCCATCGTAAATCCTTATGTAGTCGTAGGGACAGTTTTCTGAGCCTGTATAAGAAGAATGGGAAAATGAGAATTTGTGCTTGGACTACAGCAGCGCAGAAAAGCGTGGTTTTAATTGTTCCGCACGTCTGTATGAGGAAACCCCTCACAGAACCCTCATGGTCTCACTCGTGTCAGTCTATCTGCCACAGCTGATTTGCTCTAAATTTACAAGACCGATTCAATCACAAAATTTGATATGTGAACCTGTGTGACCCAAACGCATACGATAAATCTAGCTAGTTTCATTTTTAGAAAATGTCGTAAAATAAAAACCGAGAAAGCTCGGTCATCCAAGTACTATTTACTAAAGCGACAAAGACAGTGAGGTTTGAAACCCAACATCAACTTACAAATCATCATTCTGTCTCTCTCATCTTAAATCGATTGAAAGAAATAGAACGAATGTTTTGAATTCGCTTAGACTCTAAGCTGGACAAGAGATCGTATTATTGAGTTGGCACAGTTCTGTCAAATGGGAAACTGCAAATCCACATAATATAAAACTCGTTCACGCTGACACAAAAATAAAAATACAAAATTCTCCTCCAAGCAGTTTCGTTTTAAATTCAAATCAACCTTCGAAAGATGGTAAACCAATTGAAGCTCAACCATCTGCTCAATAGCAAACGATACACATATTTCATATTCATATAAACTGAGATAGCAAATCATGGACTATCTTCTAGACTGCTATAGTACGGCCGTTTTGATCTGAGTCGTCAGTCTGAAATATCAATAATAATAATATAGCAATAATGTGCCACAGACTTGCAAAATATTGATAGTTTGCTGCTTATATTATTGCTTTTTATTATATTCCCAATGAATACAGTGCAAATAAATGCTTTTTCTTTCTGTATTTCTATTCTTTTTTTTTTAATCGACTTCCAAAAAAGGAGGATGTTATCAATTCGGTTCGTATATTTTTTTATGTATGTACACCGATTACTCTGATATTTCTGATCCGATTTCTGTAATTATTTTTTAATTCGATGCGGTATACTTGCCATCTGGTCCCGTAAATATTTAATTCAGTTTGGCTCAGTAGTTTTATAAAATACTAGTTGACCCGCGCAACTTCGTTTGCGTCACAATTTTCATTACTGCTCCGCTACTATTGGTCTTAGCGTGATGATATATAGCTTATAGCCTTCCTCGATAAATGGGCTATCTAACACTGAAAGAATTTTTCAAATCGGACCAGTAGTTCCTGAGAATAGCGCGTTCAAGCAAACAAACAAACTCTTCAGCTTTATATATTAGTATAGACTAGCTGACCCGCGCAACTTCGTCTACGTCACATTTTTCATTACTGCTCTGCTCCTATTGGTCTTAGCGTGATGATATATAGCTTATAGCCTTCCTCGATAAATGGGCTATTTAATACTGAAAGAATTTTTAAAATCGGACCAGTAGTTCCCGAGATTAGCGTGTTCAAGCAAACAAACAAACAAACTCTTCAGCTTTATATATTAGTATATAGATTAGTATAGAAGTATAGATATGAAATCAATAAAAAAAAAAGATTTCTGTAGACAAACGTTAATTTCTTTGATAAAACATCGACAAAAATACATTCATAATATCGACTTGTTTTTAAATCAAAAGCCTTTTAATGAGTGCGAGAGAAAAAAAAAGTCACGACCAGACGACTCTCACAATAACGGCCGTACTATTTGCCACACAGTTTTTCAATACGCGAGCTTTTTTAAAACATGGCTGAAGTCGGCGTTCTAAGAATTTAATATCGAGTTAGTTGCAGGCCGCATTGATTTAATGGCGGTTATTGGATAGCCTTTATTTATGGTTTTCATAAATTATATCACCTTGCTGTTCTATGTAAAATTGTAGGGGAGAATGAGTGTTGTGTTCTTGCGGTGTTTAGCTTGGATAGCTAATAGAGTAGCTTTGTAAACTCAAAATTACAGTAGCTTTAAAAAAGCTTTAAATTAAAAAAAATTACAACCAAAATTATATTTCACATTATCACAAGTGGAAAACTACCTACCCAAGGATGCCTTTCCATTACAGCGGAGTGAGGCAGCTGAGCGGAGAAACGGAGAAATTTTACCCATGGAATTGCATAAAATCTCCGCACCACATGACTCACTGACATTCTGACTGACATAATCTATACTAATGACTGACATGATCTGTGCGAATATATAAAACTGAAGAGTTTGTTTCTTTGTTTGCTTGAACGCGCTAATCTCAGGAACTACTGGTCCGATTTAAAATATTCTTTCATCGTTAGATATCCCATTTATCGAGGAAGGCTATAGGCTTTATATCATCACGCTAAGACCAATAGGAGCAGACAAAGTTGCGCGGGTCAACTAGTTGGTAAATATTTCTGTTCCTTCGCTTCGCGGCCTCGCTCCGCTGTAATGGACCTGTCCACCCTAAAACTGATAACTGCCCTTTTAATAGTTGATAGGCTCGCGTACAAGAACAATTTCCTAGATGGAAAGTCATAATGAGGTTGACGATAGAGCACGCTTGCCTAGAAGTAATCTATTCAGACTCACAATGAAAATATTCCCAAAACGTTATAACTTAGTGTGATATTTTAATCATCAATATTCTTCTTCACAATTAACACAAATGTGCCCAAAGTTTCGTGAATAAACACACCCAGTACCTTCATTAGTAGGTATTAAGATTTTTATCTCTGTTATTTTTAGGGTTCCGAAAAAAAAACGGAACCCTTATAGGATCACTCGGGTGTCTGTCTGTCCGTCTGTCACAGCCAGTTTTCTCCGGATCCACTGGACCGATTCTGTTGTGGTACACATATGGATTTCTATGACCCAAACACGGACGCGTTACGTAAATCATTAAATTTTTAGTATGGGGGTCACTTTTGGGGGTCAAACTAGAAAATTAAAAAAAAGCTTTCTGAACAATATTGTGTGACATATTAAATGAAAGGATTCACTGAGAGGGTTTTAAATATATATTTTTCATAATTTTAAAATAAATGGTTTTGAAGTTATTCAAGAGATTAGACGAAAAATTACCATTCCCCCCCTTATCTCCGAAACTACAGAGCCTAAAATTTTGAAAAAAAAAATGGAGATAATAGATCTTTACCTATAGATTACAGGAAAACATATTAGAAGTCTGTAGTGTTAAAATAACTTGTTAAAAAAATTAAATTCGCTTGGAACCCTTTGCACGCGAGTCCGACTCGCACTTGGCCAGTTTTACTTTATTGTTTTCTTTTTAAATTTTACTTCGTAAATACCTACTTATTTTATGTTACATGATGATGTTGTTTTATTAAAGAATTATTAATTTGTTCTTAAGATAATTGATTAAGTGTTGAACTTCGTTAAGTGATGTACAAAGCTACAATTTATGTATGGATATTTGCATGCTGTCATAGTATGGCGGGATGTGTCTAGCACCAAAAATGTATGCAACATCTTTTTACCACATTTTTTTTTGCAAATAAAAACTTACATATACTGACGCCATAAACAAGCTTCTATTTTCAAACCAGACATATCGACCAACGCTGACAGGAAAAAGTTAACCGAAACCCGAACACGGGAATACGCGTCTATTGACATGACCAAAGTGCAATCTCATTTTATCAAGAGCCAGCCCTATTTGCTGATGCAGGCCTATTCTGATAGACATATTGAGCCGGACTCGATTGCCTTTTTAGTAGAATCGAACGTTCGAATTGGTGATTCCGTCCAAACGATTGTACGTTCAGCAAAGTGGCCCATTCAAGTCAACTGTAAACGTAGTTTAGATATTGCTCGACGTTTCAAGGAGTTCTATTTAGAAAGCTAATTTTCTCAGTAGTCGATCTATTTTTAGAATAGGTAGCTTTGACGCCGCACATGAAATCGTAGTTTGTTTTCTACTGAGTATTACCAGCAAATAGTGGTTATTTTTAACTCAGTCGATAGTCTGCCAGTAATTCTACTAAACTTATCTAACTACATTAACTTGGCACTAAGAGGCTACTTAACGTAGACTTATCGACTCACGATAACTCCCCGCATCGAGGACTTCGGGGCGAATGGAAATATAAAAGCGATTCCTAAGAATCTAAATGAGGATCCCGAATATATAAACAACATTGAAGGCAAGCTTTTTATCTTGTGTATTTTTAATCAAGTTCTCCAAATATTTGGGCCACTTACCAGAGGTTATCGGTCTCATGGGACAAGTCATGATGTTTTCGCATCGTTGTCCGTCTATATTGAATTCTTCGTTTTCTATGTACAGCTTTATGTATGGTAGCCTTGTGTTCAGATGGTATCTAGAAGAAAAAAAACGATAAAATTAGCGAATGTTTAAAAATCCTAAAATGTAACATTCTTCCGCTACTGAGTGAGTGACTGACAGACAACGCACAGCCGAAACTACTGATCGTAGAAAGCTGAAATCTGGTATGTAGGTTCCTTGGGGAGTGCAGGGGAGCACTAAGAGAGGATTTCCCGTAATTCCTATGAGAACGGGATAAAAAGGAATATGCGCGTACGAAGTCGCGGGTAAAAGCTAGTAATTATTATAAAATACACAATTTTAAAATGTATTTTTTTTTGTCCTTGTAATTCTTCCACGCATAGCTTAAGTTCCGTATAATCAGCATAAAATATTCCCACTGTTGGGCCACTGGCTTCCTTTTGAGAGGAAGTGGACCGTAATCTAACACATGGGCTTTGGCGGGTGGGTAGATTGCACATGTCTCAGAATTGTTGGTTCTAGGACATTCCCCAAGGTGTTTTTTTTTCCCAGCGTTTTGAGAGCACTGATTACCAAAAAACCTGCCTGCCTGTGATCGAACCTACGATTATCAACTCAAAAGTAGACTCTGGATGTGGCGATAGCATAGGGAGTGACACAAGGGGAGGCTTATTATTATTATTTTCGGATATATGTTGTTTTTCTCAGCTCTTTGGCTGGTTTCGACCACATTTACGGGACAGGTCAAGTAAATGTAGCGTGTGGTGTCTAATTTGCTGTGTGATGAGGTCCTGTTTCGTTTTAGTCTATCTGCATGAATTTGCTGACAATCCTACATGTATTTAGAATCGCAGCCTTTTGTAGTATTATGTAGAGGGTTTCTTTCCGGTCTAATAACTTTATATTATTATTATTCCTAGCTTGTTATTATTGTTAGTGATCAAATTTCGGCTAATAATCGGGATAATCATGACAGCACTTTAGCCAAGATGATATGATGGTATGCAAGAGCAATGGCTGCCTAAAATCTCCGCTCTAGGCAATCATTGCTCTTGCATACATCATCTCCACCTATTTCGTCTTCCATTTTGACATCATACCATTCTCTCATCACATCACCGCTTATGCCATCCAGTTGATTGCTCACTCCACACTTAAGTCATCAACATGCACTTGGCAGCAAAGCGATGAATCAAAGTGTGGACGCTCAAACGGTAATGAAGCAATGTGTTAATGGACGTCGAATGGTCAGTCAGGAGAGCATGAAATTAACCAGTCGAAACCACTGTGCGATGCCGTTTCTGCGTATTGATTTACGGGGAATATTGAAATGGTTGGCTTCAGTGACTTACTGAGTTTTGACTGATGAAGAATATAAGAAACTAGCTTCTGCCAGCGGCTTCGCCCGCGTGGTCCCTAGGGAACATACTCCCGGGATAAAAAGTAGCCTATGTCCTTCCTCAGGCTCTAGACTATCTGTGTACCAAATTTCATTTAAATCGGTTCAGTAGTTTTGGCGTGAAAGCGCGACAGACAGACAGAAAGAGTTACTTTCGCATTTATAATATTAGTAAGGATGTGAGAAAAATTGGTACCATTAAGTTAGGTGCCTACCGTTTTTTTCATCACGTCACTTGTAGCTTAAATTGAAAGGGGTCGACCATGACAATTCAAAATTCCTGTAAATAGTCCATGCCCTATTCTGTTTCGATTTTTTTGATGAAAAAAAAAGTAGGTATTTGTATATTTATGTTCAAAAAACTAGACAAGATCTAGGGAATACCTATGTTTTTTTTTATTTTAGGGACGATACGGCGCCAAAAGTTTAAAATATTCATGAGTTTCTAATCGAGACATCCAAGTAATGAAAAGTCAGTCTATTAGTATATTGAAGAAAACATTTCATTTGAGGAACTGTGTCAAGGCTTTCCACAATGTTACGATTTCCTTTGTCCCTCTCGGGCCTTAAGCTCCAAAGCATTGTGTTATCTTTTATAATAAAAACGAAACTGTTGGAAGTTGACGTAAAGACTACACAAAGTGCTGTCGACTTAACTTGTACAGTTACAGGCATAAATATATGAGACTTAAGCTAAATTTAAAAGATTTTCTCCAAACCTAAGGGCGCTTTCAAATTTGTCGCCAAGTGCCGCGCGGCACTTTGCGTTTATTATTTGTATGGATTAACAAAGCAGCACGTCAGCAGAGCTGCAGCCGAGTTGCTGCCGCGCGACTCTTTGCGACAAATTTGAAGGTTATAGACATAAAAAATACAAATATAATAAAACTAGAGAGCTGCTTCATATCATACCTGTCAAGTCAGCTGTACTCTCTTAAATTTGATAGTTCAGTGCTTTACTCGCTTAACTCAAATAATGATAGAAATGTCTTGTGCTACGAACTTATTTTTTCGACATCAGACTGTTATAAAATAGGTATTTTCTCTAGTTATTTCACGAGAAAAGTGCTTCTGAATTTTCCATAAGTGTAAGTTATTTACGGTAGTGACTGTACCGGGAAAACAGCGTTGACAAACAATACTTAACGCTTTGGGCCTAAACAAACACATTTGTCCGAGCCAGGTCCCACCCTCATCAAAATTTCTGCTGTACGCCAGGACTTTGAAGAGATACTTCACTGCCATCTAATTTATTGGGCTCAAAGACCTAATTTGGGGAATGCTAATATTTTTAAAAATCATTTTGAGCCGTTGATAAATGATCTATTCATTTATTCAAAATTCATGCATGATAATGGTGGACTTAATACTTAAGAGGAAATGCTGGCCGTGAGACTTTGTATGTAAAAAGAAAACATAGGGACACAGTATAATATCCTCCTTATTCAGTTTCTGAAATATCTCTTAAATCGGTCCAATATTGGAGGAGAAAACAGTCGAGAGCCAAATCTCGAATTACGGCTTTCTACATACAAAGTCTCGCCGCCAGCATTTCCTCTTAAGGCGTTATCAACCAATCAACCAAGAGTACCTAGTGAAGAAATAATACGTCTGATGATGATGTCTAAACACGAGAAAAGCAAAATAAATATTATTTCTTGACTTCAAAACTCACTTTCAATCATCATGAATAAGCGAATCGATATTAAACTGTCGATTCAAAGAATGCATTCAATTTCAATAACGCTAATCGAATTGCTTCCAACAACAAATAAAAATGCTTTCATCGTAATTAACACTAACTTAAACTAAACGAACTAACACCCGATAGTTGTTCAAGTATAAAACACATTGATAGACTCACCTGCAATGAAGATTTCTTGGATACACTCCAGGATAGGCAGCCGACTGTACATAACACGTTTGCAGTCGGCAATCTCGAAACACCCTCTCACAATAAGACCTGAGGAAAAATAGATCTTGTTTATTAACTTAAATCGCTAACACTGTTGAACGAAATCATTATCCCTGACACTTTTAGTTGGAGAAATTTCTGCTTTTTGCTGTAAATTTGAGATTTTTAACGGGATTTTTAAATTGCTGAGTTTTAAATTGGTACACTTTTATTACTTGGCAGTCCGAGTGAGTTTGCCGGAGTAAGTGATTCTGAATTTTAGTCTCATTATTAATCCGTCACAATTGCTAGAGATATTTTCACAAAGGCGTGTGTAATGAATGACATTAAGCTTAAAGCCAACGCGTTTGTGCTGAAGTAATAATTTTTACTACCACACACTTTGAAAAATTTATACCTCTCTTTACTCGAGCATGAGTTGCAAGTTCACCCATATTGACATCAACCTCCACAGCCGAAGTGGTTATAAAAAATGCGTCAGCAAAACAAAATACGTTGCAAAAATTCTGCACACTCACGTATATAAATAACATTCCCCAAAGCACCCTTTAACCCTCAAAAAGGGCTGCCATTCTGCCAATTTAAAAAAAGAAATCCCAGAATCAGCAACTACGTACCTCACTCACTTTAATTCGAGTACTTGATTACAACGCATAAATCAATGTGGCTGCAATAATAGGTGGGCAGTGAGCCCACGCCGACAATTCAACACGATTTATAAGCCATTTCGGTCACGTACCCTCCAAAGTGGAGCCATTTGGAGCCAGTCAGAATGATTCTAGACCGTTCGCGACATTCGGGATAAGCCTCTTAAGTAATTGGTAACTCGAACTTGATTTATGCAGTGGCTGTCGAGTGATGATTTGAAGTATTGAGTTAGTGATTTATTGGCATGGAAATTGGATGTCACGGCTTCGGGTAGAGCTTCTGGTTATGACAGGGTCGTAAAGTTTCAGGTCACGTCCTGATGGTACTTATGGTTCTGAAGGAAGTTAAAGGTGTTGGAAATTTGAATCATTAGCAATATTTAGGAGTGTAATAATTTTAAAAAGGGAATATCTTTATTCAAGCAGGAGGGCCTAGCGATTTATCGCAATACTAAAATGTGGATGTGATTGACGTTTCAGTCGATTTGATTGATAGGATTGATTTTTCAGTAGTGCATGTCAACGCCATAATTATGTATTTTTATGGGAAATGCCATACATATTTTGTTCTTTTGTCAATCGTTATAGCTGATAAAATGTCAAATTGTCTAGAGCCAAAGATATTCAAAATAGGGAACATGCATGATAAAAATGTATACAGTTTAAACATATACAAAAATATAATACCAACAGTGACAATAGATTAAAAATTGCTCGAAAAACAAACGAGATAAAATGATTTTAAACAGAATATAGCCGTCTTTCTCGCGAAAACGCTGTTTTATATGGCAGCTGTATAGGCGTCATAGACTTTGACGTCATAGTTCATATTGAGGTGAATACAGACATTGCGAGGCATGAGCAGCGCTCGGGCACTCAACACATGCTTGGCAATGTGTGGACGTTCATATTCGTGGTGAGGCATGGCTACGCAGGCAAATTTACTTCAAAACTTCAAACGTGTGCGTTGCGAGGCGTGCGCGGCGCATTCCTCGCAACGTCTATATCCACCTTAAGACTTCTCTTTCTAATAGTAATCTTTGAAGCTTTAATTTTTGAAGCGTGTAATGGGTTGTAATTACTTGAGTAAATAAATTTGTTATTATTTATAACTTCATCGCTGATGCAGGTATTTAAAAAATAATTTCATGATTGTTTACTAGAGCTAAGTATTTAATTTTGCAAATTAAAAAATATCATGCGTGTTCCCTGTACCTACTATGCCATCAACAAATCTAAATACGAAATTTCTTGAGAATATCTACCGAAGCGCTACATTAGTAAGTTATTCGTTGTGACAGGCTAGCTTGAAGATGTGTATTGACTACGATCAATATCATATTAAAACAAATAGAGAGATTGAGTTTTTATATGACAACATAATATAGCAAACATTCATAACGTTAGGTGTCAGTGTTCAACCAGGGTTGCGAAATTCGTTCGAAAGAGTCACCGCGGCCCAGGAACGCAAAGGGCATTAGGAGGAACGGATGGGTCTTATTATTATTTATTTATTATATACTTTATTGTACACCTCATAACAAGCACAGAAAAATCGCTTATAAAAACTAATGTACAATGGGCGGCCTTATCGCACAGAGCAATCTCTTACAGACAACCTTTGGATGAACTGAACTAAAGAAGTTAGATTTAGGGCGGTCAGTGTACAAACATCATAAATAATATTAATAGAGAGTACAGTAATAGTCTAATACTCCCTTCCAATCCGGTGTCAGTATGACTGTTTTCAACAGATTTCATTACAGGTAAACAACCACTTTGTAAGCACGATCATTTTATCACCTAAAGTGCTTTTCGACAAAAAATCTAGATAAAAAATAAGCTAACAGACCCAAAAACACAGTTAGTGTAATATAAATCGTGAACTTTCCTTTTTCAATGTATTTATTTGTTATAAACGAGAATATAAATTGTTCTGAATGTGATACTAAATTATTGGAAACTTTCGGCACCAAAATTCAGCGGTAACAAATAACAATTTATCATTCGCCGAATTAACTGTTACTGAACTTATTTACGGTTTTTATTACTCAGATTTTAATGAATTTACCGTTTTTGTTAATGGGCAATTTATTTTTATACCTTTTATGGGCTGTTATAATTTTTGTTATTAACCAAACATCTGACCTTTGTTAATTTAAAAATCATTAAAATTTAAACTTACAACTTTTTGTATATTTAATATATATTGTAAAAGTCAACGACTTCATTCATTTTTTGCACACTATCATTTTCTTTCAAACGCAAACTATCTATTTTTTAGTTCAACACTACAACAACAACAACGTGATCTTTCCATTCCAAAACACCCTTTGTGATCTCAACACAGAATCGATCACACTCGAAAGTAAATGCAGACAATGCCGAATAGCTTTTCCAAACGATTTGCTTTAAAATGTTCATCACGTACGTTTGAATTCCCTTTGAAGTCAGCATCGCAATTTGGCAAATAATTTAAATAAAGTCGGGCCGAGGACGGAGCCTTGTGGAACCCCGTATATGTTTTGTTCCTAGTTTTATCTGACTTCGATAAAATAATCTTTTTAAAGCTATTTGTATTGCCTCAGGTAATGTTTGTTAGGGTGACTTCTTCCCCTGGTCCCTGTAGGTGTATACTCAAATGAATCTATTATTAGATCTCGTTAGGAGCGTATGTAAAATGAGATGAGGCAATTTTGTTTCGTAAATTCTTTGTTCTTTATTTATTTATCATCATTAATCTTTCCTTTCTTCATGATTTCTACTTTGTGTAAGGCTTTGCTTGCTTTGAATAAGGACAGGGAAATTACAAAGGCTGTGAAAATATTTAACGTTATGAAGGTTACAAATGACATCATGGTTGGTTTTTACATTGTTTGTAATTCATTTTTAATGTAGATAGTAGGAAGTTTGCAATTTACTTTAAAATTAATATACCATACTGATCCTGAAATATTACCTTGTTCTGATCAGCCATATATACCAAGCTATGACCGAGTCAAAATCAACAGACATGTCATCTAGAAGTGGATGTGCCTAAGATTGCTTATAAATAATGCCACAATCGTAAGGATTTGATAGCTCCAAATGGTCTTAACATTCCTAATCAAAAGTGTCATAATATCGATTAAGTCTCTCTTGGGTCTAAGGTCTGTCATAATTTTTTCACCGACAGAGCCATTGTCCCGGGTAAATGATAGGACTGTAAACCGATGTCGTTCTCGTTCGTTCGGAAGTGATCGTGTTTGAAGGATTGCAAAACATGCCAATTGAAATAAAGAATTTATGCTTAGTTTTGCCCTACAGGGGAAAAAGGCGAAGAAGGACTTATAAAACAACCAATCAATATATATAAAATTCTTCCGTTACTGAGTGACTGACAGACAACGCACAGCCGAAACTACTGGTCGTAGAAAGCTGAAATTTGGCATATAGGTTCCTTGGGGAGTGTAGGGGAGCACTAAGAGAGGACTTCCCAAAATTCCTACGGGAACGGGATATGCGCGTACGAAGTCGCGGCCAAAAGCTAGTATCATATATAAAAAATAATTTAAGCAATATTTAAAAAAAACACGCATCGCTGATATCTGTTCTGGTACGCCTGGATAAAACCGATGACTCACAGAGAATGACACGCATATATCCACACTTATGTAAGGACAAACACTTATTGTGGAATCCTAAAGTTGAGTCGTAATAGAGGCAAGTGTAAACAAATGTGTTTGCAAATACATACCCAGCAACAACTTCGCCTCTTCTGTTAGGATACAGTTCCGGATGTTGCCCGTAGCGCAGATACACTTCAAATTGTTGCTCAGCTCTGCGGAGAAAATTAAATTTAAAACTCACTGAACCACTGCTTGGTTTCTGAGAAAACTTCGATAGTTAAACAATTTATTAAATTGTAAACATTACCTACTGAAAAATTAGCTGTTGCAGTCTTTTAATCATCAACAACTTTGTCAGTCATAGCTAAAACTACGTTATAAATAGCATTAATTTAGTAAAAGTCGATCTCGAAAGTAATAATTGAATCCAAAACTAATAACACGAATACTTTATCAACTAACTTGAACAATTCAACAACGAACTTAAAATCTAGTCTACCCTTTAGTTCTATATTAAATTAACCCGTGAATGCTCACTGACCTGGAGTCGAAGCTGAAGTAAGTTTGATCAGTGAAGTTGTCGGCGTGGAACACAATCTTTACGAAGTTGGTCTCTGATATGAACGTCTGAGGCTGTTCTATCTCGCCACAGAAGAGACCTGGCTCTTTCCTGTTCGAGACATCCGTCTTTGCGTTGCCGTCGACGATCTGTGGAGGGTTGTTTGTTTTGTAGAGAAATATTTGGGTTCAATTTTGCAGGTTGGAAAAGGAAATTTAGTTTATTAACTTAAATTGCTTCCATTACTTTTAAACAGAACGGTGTTTATTTATGTTAAGGCCAATTAACGTAGTGTTTCCAGATATTCTGACGGTACAATGTACATTATTTAGATTTTGTCCAATGAGCACTCATGTTTTACTAAATTTATATATTTTATGTTCTTTCTAAGCTTTAGCCACCTTAAATTTATTTCATAGAACCAGTTTCTTAGACAAAAATTTTTTGTACGTTTTTGTTTGTCAGGAAAAGTTTTATACAAAAATTAAGTCGATAAAATAATGCTAATGAGAAAAAAATATATGTTTTTAAAACATTTTGTTTCTGAGAAAAATGTTAATAAAAAATGTATGTTATGTTCGAGGAACCTGGACCGTGTTACTTAGTTGTTTTCCTTTGTTTCAATTCCACGAAATACTTTCATTCAACGTTATATTGTATTCAATGTATTTACGAGTATTTGGTCTTAGAGCTAGGGGTTCTGTCAGTTTTGTATTTCCTTTTCAGAATAAATGTACCTACCTAATGAAAATTATTGTTATTTTCGAAACACAAATTCAGAAATATTTCAATATCTTGTCTGTCTCTAATTTTAATAACGATAACGACTAATAGCTGTTTCATCCCAAATATGCGTAAACATTTCAAATCCCAATCACGCTGGATTCCCAAAGTTTCACAGTTTGTAAACTCACAAATCTACAAACGGAGAATGATTCAATAATTACGCTCAAATTGGTCCGCTCCGAGTTCCCAGTTTCCCAGTTCTTTCACCCGTCAGCCGAGTTCAAAAATTAATTAGTAGAATTTCGAAAGCGTACGCCGACTCAATTAGTAGTACTGTGATGGCGGCCGATTTTCACGACTTTCTGACTCGGAACTTTTTGTTTCAGCGATCACCCTTTCCCCTTTTTCAACGCTTCCGTTAAAGACGGTTATAAATGAGAGAAAAAATATAATAAGAATCCATTCTTCCATCGTTAGATGTCTGGTTTTGACAGGCTTCATAAAAAAATAATTTCTTTTTTGTTTTTCGATTATAAATTAACGTTCAATCACGTTTTTAGGGTTCGGTACTCTACGATACCTTATGCGGTACTCAAAGTATGTCAACGAAACCTATGGTGCAGCGCGGTATGTCAGTCTAGTGTATAACATAGGTTTGTTCTTAAAATTAACAGTTTGGTATTCACAGATCGTGCACAGATCACAGTATTTTATTTATAATGAAGAATAATAAGTTTTAGCATGGTACATGGATGGAGATACTCAAAAAAAATGACACTCCTTTTATGATCAGTAGTGTAAACAGAAGGTAAATTATAATCGATTGTATACGAATAAGTATTTAGTTGTATGAAGCAAATAAAATAGAATTCTCTTTTATAAATATACTGTAAAAGTTAAGCTATAAATTTTTGTTTCGCAGAGTAAAAATACTTACTTGCATGTATCCCTTGTGGCATGTCGTACCGTTGATCAAGGTACCAACTTTGAACTTTTTGAACCTAATCCTGAGTATCCAATCCTTGGGCGACCCTCGAAAAGCTCTAAACCTGCGAACAAGAAGTTTTTATAAGAAAAAATAACACACGTAAGTATCATTTATTGTTATCTAACGCAAATAAAAGGAGAAACCATTATTTTTGTACAATATTGGCTCTAATAAATTATAACAATTTATCATCGGTATTATATCCAACGGGCTCGAGGCTTCCTTATCGTCTAGTTCCTGTGCGAAAAGTATTAATCCTGACATTTTTTATGAGATCTTGTGTGCTCCTTACATGGTCCTTAGTTAGGTTATCAGGTAAATAGAGTGGAAATCCTGATGACCTGATTATTTTTAGGGTTCAATACGTGAAAGGTAACCAACGGAGCGCTATTACTAAGCCTCCGCTGTCCGTCTGTCTGTCAGCGGGCTGTATCACAAGAACCGTAATAGGTAGCCACCGGACCACAAGACGAACGGCGATGCGCCACCGGTACGTGGTGGACATCCCACCCACACGCACTAAACGTTTTGGGAACACATTCATAGTGCGTACAGCTAAGGAGTGGAATTCCCTGTCGGAGTCTGTGTTTCCTGAGAGCTACAACCTGGGAGTCTTTAAGTCAAGAGTGAATAGGTTACTTCTAGGCAAGCGTGCTCCATCTTCGACCACATCATCGCTTACCATCAGGTGAGATAGTGGTCAAACGCGCGCCTATAAATAGTAAAAAAAACACCGGTAGCACTCCGGGAGTGCCGGCAGAAGTGAAAACATGTAAATAATACATCCTTACTGTCGCGGTCACATCATAGACAAACCACCGACAACAAAATAAACAAAAAGACACTGACGTGTGGCCGCGACAGCGACTGTCAGTGACAGATGTCAATCTTGACACAGTTCCTGACATAAACAAAACGAACCATAAAAACAACAAAAAATAACGTTGTGTTTAATTATAAGTACAAAAATACTATCATTTATGAGGTAGAATACAATGTTTATTTATTGCGCTATCGTACACAAATATGACAATTTACATGTTATTATTCATAATATTATATCGTTATTTATTTATATATTACATAAATTTTTATCTCTTAGAAAAATCAACTTTCATCCATAATTTCGTAATTCCGTAATTTCGTATCCTTGGATACGCGTGGCACGCTGTACATAAACACAGACGGACATTCGCGCAAGCGCCCTGTGCCACCTAAGTGGAGCAGCACACTCAGGCACGGTAGAAAGAGTGGGAGATACTAGTTCCTCTCCCTTCCCCTCGATCTTACGCTTTTTCGCATCACGTGACCCTGACGCGAGTCCGTCTTACGCTTTTTGCGATCAGGTCACGTGACCCTGACGCGAGTTTAAGATTTTATACCCATTACAGAAAAAGTGCTCAACGCCGCTAAAGAAGTTTTCACTTCAAAAAAAGGTAGACAATTAAAATTTTCACAGTGTGTATTTCCATTGCCGCTATAATGTTGAATTGTATTTGTAACATATTTATTGAACTGTTTTTTAAAACCTTGCGCATGATGCTTTTTACTGTTTTTTTTTAATGATACTGTTTTAAACTCGTTTTAATGTGAATGTGAACATGGATCTGTATGTTCTGCAATAAAGATGAATAAGTAACAAGAAATAACAAATATTTAATAAAAAATTAAAGAAAGATCATCGCGTACCATCAGGTGAGATAGCGGTCAAACGCGTGCCTATCAATAGTAAAAAAAGGCCGCGTTTAATTTTTAATAAAATGTTTGTTACCAAACAAGAAACGCGTTTTTTTCGCTCCCATATAAAAACTTGTCTTTTTTTCGCTCCCATACAAGAAACGTGTCTTTTTTTCGCTCCCATACAAGAAACGTGTCTTTTTTTGCTCCTAAGATACAAGAAACGTGTCTTTTTTCGGTTTATGGTGGCCGGTTTTTTGATTGATTACGTTGTGAAAAAGGGATAGTTCTTTACTTCTTGTATAGCTCCGTCTCTCTCCGACACCGTTGTCATGATGGTTCAAAGACGTCATAGTAGGCCCCTTGAACATGAAGACATAAGGTATATACTACTATAAATTGAGCTTTAATTGGAATTAGAATCAAGTATTAATTGGATAACGATTTTCTGTAATAATTGCGCTTGACAGACGGATTAGCTACCAGAGTTTAATTAACGTAGATTGACTTTGACAGGTCACTAAGTAACACTAATAATTAGATAAGGACACACTTATTAAATCCAATAGTAAGAGTAAATGAGACAGAAATATGTTTTCTTCTATCTCCATCGCCTTGAAGTAAGCAAAAGTACGTCTGCCGCGAGTTGTTAGTTGAAGAAGAAACATTTTTTTCTGTCACGCGAAATTTTTACGGAAAGTATTAACTTGACTAGTAGTATCGAATTAGAACAATACTGCCGTCGTAAGAAAAAAAGGATGTATCGACACAAAACGAAGTAACCGATTTTCGACCTTAAGGTATTTTATTAATGTCGGAAATTGGTAACTTCGTTTTGTGTACATTTTAATTTTTTTAATTTTTAAGGATGGGAAATCATCAAATGACTCCTCCCGCTCTGGGTGAAGCAGGAGGGAGTGTCAGACTTTTACTGACTAAAACTCATCCGTGTCCCCTTTGCGTTCCAGGGCCGCGGTGACTCTTCCGAATAAAGTCCACAGCCCCAGCAGGCACTGGCCCTAGCGGGCCCCATCTTTTGTGCTGACAGCTCTTTGAGGCGCGCGTGGAACACAGCGCGCTGTCGACCCGGGTCTGGTTCTGATCAGACGGCGAGCCACCCAATGCTCGCCCGAGAATCGCCCTGCGACTCCCGACGCCCGAGGTGTCTTCTTCTGTTCCGGTGGCTGGGGCGTGAGGTTTTCCTATCTCTCACGCGTTCGGCTTCCTCCTTCGCTAGCATTACTGCTTCGCAGAAGGAGGTGACCGCTTCCCATGTCTCCTCGCTCCGTACCATGGATTGCAATAGTGCCGAACGCGAGAGGTCGCCGCCGCCGATCGCCTGCCCAAGCAGGGCAGATCTCCACCGTATGCTCTACCGTGTCCTCCGGGCGATCGTCACAGTGCTGACACTCGGGCGTATCCTCCTGCCGAATTCGAAACAGGTACCTCCCGAAACAACCGTGTCCGGTGAGTACCTGCGTCAAACGGAAGGTAAGGACGCCGTGGCGCCGCTCTAGCCACTCCTCAAAGAGGGGACTTATCGCCGCAATTGTGGCGTGCCCAGCGCTGGCTTGCGACAGTCGTTGTCTCCATACTGCCATGAGATCCCGCCGGAGCTCCGTCCGCCGTGCTGCGATTTGCCGCGGCAGAGGACTCTCGCCCCGGCGTAGCGCCTCCATGCGCCATTCGTAAATGAGCGCGAGGGCTCTCGCCTCTAGATCCCATGGCGGCAGTCCGGCAAGGAGGCTCGCCGCCTCACCAGAGACCGTGCGGTATCCACGGGCCAAAATATATAATAAAAATTAAGGTTTGTGGGTACGGCTGTCTAAAAAAACCGGCCAAGAAGGGTTGGCCGGTTTTTTTAGGCAGCCGTGTAAAAATGGATGCAAAGCACTATCATCTCACCCGGCCAAACTTTCCTCAAATGGTAATACTCTTTTCATGTTCTTATACTTTGTAGTTTCCTTTGATCCCTGTTCACTAAGCAAGTAAAACTCTTTGCAAATAACATCAATCATCACTCCTTTGTACTGCGAAAATGTTGGGAGTACGTGCGAACTTCGCGAAAGTTGGTAAGCTACTGACCTATATTCAGTGTTGTGGTAGTATCGATACTTAGTAGATTGGGTACTCGATAGTTTTCAAGCAGTCTTGAGTAGTAACATCAGTTACAGATAGTGGTTAACACACTGAATGCCAACTACGTAATATTACGTAGCTGGTAATAATGGCATCCTTCTATACATTAGTATACGTGATGTCAACTACGTAGTATTACGTAGCAGGGCTACTGACTGTGATTTCACGGTTAACTTCGGCATTTAATGTGTTAAACTACTATATATAGGTGCTTGATAATTTTCGAGTATTTGGATTATTCAGTGGTCCAATGTTAGCCCATTTATTAAGTCTCCTTAAGAAGGTAACAGTTAACTTTTGACTGCCTCCGTGGTCGAATGGTTTAGGCGTTAGCCTTGTGACCCGGTGGTCGTGGGTTCGATTCCCACGGGAAACATACTTTGTGAAGTTGTTTTCAGTTTGGCTAGGACATTACAGGCTTTAATCACCTGATTGTCTGATAAAAAGAGGACTCCGTGCTTCGGAAGGCACGTATAAGGCGGTGGTTCCGGCCGCCAAATTTCGGTCGTCAAATAAACCATGTCAGAGGCCCTTGAGGCGGTTTAGAAACTCTGACACTAGGGTGTGTGGGGTCGTTAGACCTTACTGCCAACACTATAAGAAGAAGAAGGTTACAGTAAAGTTATCAGATTTATAACTCTAAAGTAATTTATAAAACCAGATGATTGGTTCACCAAAATATAAAACTGCTAAATAATAGTGAACACTCAAGTAAAGTTCGAACCAATAGTTGTGAAAAACAAGGCAAATCATTTGATCATATTTTTTGTCTTGATAAAAAAACCGGCCACGTGCGAGTCGCACTCACACACAGGATTTCGTACCACAAACCGAAAAAAAAAAACATGTTTCTTGTATGAAGGGAGCCCCCTGTAATTTTTGATTTAATTATTTTTTATTATTTGTTGTTATAGCGGCAATAGAAATACACACTCTGTGAAAGCAGACAGCGGAGGCTTAGTAATAGGGTTCCGTTAGTTACCGTTAAGGTACGAAACCCTAAAAAGAACGTAGTAAAACAGACAGTATCAATTTGAAAAAAAAAAACGTACATCATAAGTATTTTGGAGTTCCTTGCTTTCTTATTGAGTACTAGTGTTTCGTTTCTAGGTCGTTCCTCTTTTCTCTACAAAAAGTATCGATAACGAGTTACATCCTTACCTATATGTGCAAGTGAGAGGCCTCCCGAAGTTCTCGGAGGTCACGGGAGGGGAGGACACGTCCTCGTAGATCTCCACCGTCTTGTTGCAATGGTCCCGTTTCGAATCTGTAACAAGGAAATGGCTCATTAATTTTGGTCCACAGTGTTTTTAACAGATCAACAACTACACTGTAGTGTCGTGTCGTTGTATGCTAAGATATTTTTATGGTTCCCTCAAAAAAAGTTTGACTGATAGAGAATGCCTTGTTGCTTTAAGAGGAAATGCACCCGGCGAGACTTTGTATGTAATAAGTCATAATTCGTGGTTTGGCTCTCGACTGTTTTCTCCTCCAATATTGGACCGATTTAAGAGATATTTCACAAACTGAATAAGAAGGATATATTATACTGTGTTCCTATTTGATGATTTATTAACCGTATAAGCACTAGAACTGTCCCAAATTGTCAAAATTGTCCGATAAATCGCTGTCAACAGAGCCCTAGTGTAAAAATTTGGCAACTATTAATCAAGAAAGGAAAACATAGAGACACATGTCTTTCAAGACAGGACAGGAGGTCCTTCTTATTCAGTTTATGAAATATCTCTTATATCGGTCCTCCAATATTGGAGGAGAAAACAGTCGAGAGCCAAACCTCGAATTATAGCTTTTTACATACAAAGTCTCGCCGCCAGCATTACCTCTTAAGTCCGCCCATATTTATTTAAATAAATAAAATAAATCTTCTGACAGTGGTATCACGCATGTGAAAATTATACCAACAGTTCCTTTGTATGTTAACACTCCCGATAAAAAGGAAACCCTATTCTTGGACATGGTTCACCCGTGTGGCATGTTTCATCCAAATACTCCCCGTGAAGAGGAAACAAAAAAAATGGAGAGATTTTCTTTTATTTTTTTAAGTAGCCGTCCCAAAAGGCGTTGTCTTATCCAACAGAGTTCATAAAAAAATATTTCTACCTAGCCTTTTCCCAACTATATTGGGGTCGGCTTCCAGTCAAACCGGATTCAGCTGAATACCAGTGTTTTACGTGGAGCGGCTACCTACCAGACCTCTACGACCCATTAATTGGGTATCACGGTACTCCTTGTCAAGACTTTTTTTTTTAAGGATGGGAAATCATCAAATGACTCCTCCCGCTCTGGATGAAGCAGAAGGTAGTGTCAGACTCTTACTGACTAAAACCCATCCGTGTTCCTCCTAATGCCCTTTGCGTTCCAGGGCCGCGGTGGCTCTTTCAAACAGATTCCGCAACCCCGGGCTCCTTGTCAAGACTAGTGTTAGATTTTCTGGCTTCTGACTATCCGTAACGACTGCCAAAGATCTACAAATGACAGCCGGGACCAACGTGCTTTCCGAGACACGGAGGAGTCTCGGTATGTTAAGATGGTCATCCAACCACATACCAACCTCGGCAAGCCATGCTTAACCTTGAAATCGTCCCATAAGGCTGTGGTTATTTAGCCATGAGCTCCAAAATACAAAATAAAAAACATAATACAAAAATTCTATTGAAATAAAAACTTCTATGCTATCCCGAATTTTGAAAAAAACAAAGTGTATCAGATTTGCATTACCGAACGTGAAAAGTATTAATTGTGACATAGTATTGAACCAAGAGAAACTTGAATTCGTCGATGACACAGTTTTCTTGGGGATCACGCTTGACTCAAGGCTACAATGGGGTCCTCATTTAACATCTCTTGCGGGACGGCTAAGTTCAGCAGCATATGCTGTCAGAAAAATCCGTCAATTTACTGATATAGATACCGCGAGGCTGGTCTATTTTTGTTACTTTCATAGTATCATGTCTTACGGTATTTTATTATGGGGACGTGCTGCAGACATCGAGTCTATATTTATTCTGCAGAAAAGAGCTATCAGAGCCATTTACAATCTCCGCCGGCGCGATTCCCTAAGGGAACTGTTTAAGGATATTAACATCATGACGGTACCTTGTCAATACATATATGAAAACATTATGTATGTTCGGAAAAATCTTCATCTTTTTAGTAAAATTAGTGATAGGCATAATTTTAATACTAGAAATCGGAACAAATTAGATCAACCCCGATTCAGATTAGCTAAATTACACACTTCTTTTATGGGGTACTGTGTTAAATTTTATAATAAAATACCACTTAATATTCTCGAACTGAATGAGAGAAAATTTAAAACATGTATAAAACGCACATTATGTAGACAAGCATATTATAAACTGGAAGATTATGTCCTGGATAAAAATGCTTGGCTAAATGCCGGTCCTGCTCCACAGCCACAGCAGCATGGGTCCACTTGTTAGGTTTTCGATAATTGGAAGAAATGCTTACCCTTTTTTTGTTCTCCTATACAATCATTTATTTATCATTTCTTTGCATTATTGTATTAGCAAAGTATACACAATAAAGCAGCCTTCTTTTTTTTTTCTTTTCTTATTTACTTGAAACCATAGTTTTGTATAACGTAGAAGCATATTTTCAATTTTTTGTAAATGTGAGCACTATGGAGCCATTTACATATGTAATTATAGATTTCGTTATTAAATTAGTTTGACATGAACGAGCGTGGCAGTTGAGAGCTTGTCATGCTCACACAAATGTTTTGCTGATGGTGGCGCGTGTTTTGGATCATTTGATTCCCTTCAAAATGGTTGAGTTAGATGGTGCTGATGCACGCGTCATGTTCGTGAACGGGCGCCGTCAGTTGAAACTGGTCATCTCTTATCTGCCACTGGCTTATTTAAATCTGTACCTGCATTTTGAATTGTTTATGTGTTTTCTTGTTCTTTGCATTGTCCTCACATATAGAAGCAATCAATGTTAATGTTAACAAGATTTTTGTAACACATCACATGGTTTAAAAGAGTGTCCGTGGAGTTTCTTGCACGTTCTTCTCCATAGAGATCTACGCTTTGGAACGTGCAAATAGCTTCATGTTTTTGACTGACCGACTTTGACAATTCAAAAGTGCCTGTAAATGGTTTATTTGAAATATACGATTTGATTTGATTTGATTTGATTTGAACAAATCATTCTGCAACGGTTATTACGTAAAACAATCTTCTCTTGTTTTATAAATACTTAAACATAGACAAAGGTTAATAATAGGGTCGTATTTTATTTAATTAAACGCGAATTTAATTGACATGTAAACAAACAAAGTAATCACCAAATAAAAACTAACACCTTATATTCACCTTCCATACTGAGAATTACTTAAAAATCTCTAAAACACATTTTCACTACAAAGCTCAGTGTTAATTTAAACCTGTCACTACAGTTGAAAATGAGAATAAAGTCATTAACGCGACCATTCCTAGTAGAAGCTATTAAAATATACCATTAAAAGGACTATACTATAGAAATACGAGCACATAACGTCTGGAATTCTCATAAAAAGAATAAAAGCCAACCGTATTCGTAATTACGCGGTCCCTGACGTGACGTAATGAATCGGGAATACGCTTTGACGTTGACGTAATGTCAAAGCCATAGCTTTGATACAGAAGCTTTTGGCTTCTGGAATATTTTAGTGATGTGTTTGAGTTCCATTTTGTAGTTACTGAACTTTTTGAATTATGGTGTGAACACTGGCTGGTAAAGTTTGTGTAAACAAAAGTAGATGTCATTTTGAAAATGGAATATCAAGTCTTTCAACTTGATATTCCACTATCAAAATGATATCTACTTTTTACCTATTCGTGGGTCCACACGAAACAGACTGAAATTGTCTGCGCAGACTTTGAACGTTGTTATTTTTTTTATTAAGAAAAAAAAAACACTAAAAAGTTTACAATAACTTTAATTTCGGATATCGATGTCAAAAACTGCTTGAAAATTCAAAACATGTGAGCACGTATTTCATTCATAATGTGGTCAAGAGAAGTAAAGGTAGTAAGTGAATGAGTTTTTAATATTTTTATTCCAATCAAGTTTTATTTACAATATAATAAATAGATAGTTGTAAAATTTATGTAATGGTCATTGTAAGGATTTAACTAGAAAAAAATAATCCTGAAGCAGAATAAACTTACATATAAATTCTAATGTATAAAACTCTTCCGATACTGACCGACAACATACAGCTGGTCGTAGAAAGCTGAAATTTAGCATGTAGGTTCCTCGGGGGGTGTAAAAAAAGGTTCTTCAAAATTTCTAAGGGAACGAAAATAAAACGGATTAAGCGCGTACGAAGTTGCGGGTAAAGTGACACAATGTAGAACAAAACAAAATCCTGGACATAAAACAAAACACTCTTTCTTCAAACTATTTTAAAACTAAGAAAAACAAAAAAGATTTAATTTTAAAGTTGCAGAAAACCTGGACGTATTTCAAGTTGAAGGCAGTAGTAGCTCATTGCGCCCGGGGCCATAAGTAACTCCTCGGCACCCAGTTCATAGATATTTGTCACGGCAACGCGGGTGGCAAAGGCGATGCATCCAAACTGCCACGGTTGAAAGTATTTGGTATACGCATTTTGATGCATTTAGATAGCTAATAATATGAATGCAGCTATAATTTTTGATGTACATAATGTATGAAGCTTGGTTATGAAATGTATTTTGGGGCACCACGGATTTATAAAAGGTTAATAAAATTAATCAAGTGTTGAAGTGGAACATCAGCTAAACATATTGTAAAAATTCCAAAATGTATTAGATTGATTTAAATTGGAATATCATGTAGTACGACAAATATTTTGGCCTTTCTTTTAACAAGATTGTTGATAGAATAAACTGACATTTGAAAAACAGTTTTTCAGTATTGTAGTAGGTAGTACTAATACATTGTTTGAGAATCAGTCATATAGATTTTTGGACCCTTGCATATTTTTTTGTTTTATTGTTTTAACAAAATTTTTGAAAGAGCGTAGCTGCATCAATTTCACATTCTTGCGTCGCAATCAGTCGCCACAGTCTGTGGTAACCTATAGACTAATATATATTTGGCCTTTAACATAACTTCTTCGTAGTGAGGTCGCAAGTTACTCGTAAACTAAATTCATCAATATGAATAAATTTTCTAAAACCATTCAAAAGCGGTTTTTTTTGCACTAACAGCGGAAGTTATTAATATAATTTTTTCATTAACGCCGTTAAAATATTTGAACTTTGCAATGATATCTGTAGAAAAAAATCTGCTCAACGATGGACTAGAAAAAAAAGTTCTGAAACAAACATCCTGCGAATTACTTAGAAACAAAAAAATGAGAAGTGAGCTAGTTCGACCACGTTTATGGTGCGGTTTGGTAAGCCCTACTACCGTCATAAGAAAAAGGACGTATCGACACATAGCGAAGTAATCGATTTCCGACCTTAAACTATGTTCTTAATGTCGCAAATCGGTTACTTCGTTTTGTAAAGATACGCCCTTTTTTTCTTTTGAGGCCAGTGCAGTTCTCAAACTTTCCTATTGGCGCAGCACACAGCTGGCAAGCTCCGCCAACTTGTTGGTGCTAGTTTACGCCAAAAGGCCAATTTCACCAACGTGTGTTTCCATATTTGCATATTGGTCGAAGTTTGATCAACTAGTTGGCGTGTTTGTGCAATTCACAACTATTGGCCGAATAGCTCGCTTGTGGAGATTGTAGCATATTAATTTAATTTTTGTTTATTTTATTTCGTTTGATTGCTTTGAGTTTGAACGCGTTAGTGATGTTTGTGTTACCGAATATATGATTTGAATTAAATAAATATTTATTTTAGAGTACGGAATTAAATGAAATTGATTGGAAAGCCTATTAGTTTATTTAAAGCAAATAACGTTATTAAAGCTACTGTTTATTTACTGATTTTAATTATTTCTGATTTCTGATTTTTGGCAACGTTTTGAAAAAAAAAAAATTGGCCCGTAAATTGTAGCCACCCACACTAGTCCCACATAGGGGCTCCATCCTGGGTAGAGAATGTTAAATTTAGGTTCAACACAGTCAAGTCTGTGAAGTTTAGTGCTGACAAAAATAGAACAGCCATGAGCCGAATTACATTTTGTAAAATCATCACTATCACTATCATCACTACATTTTATAAAAACAAAGTCCTCCGCCGCGTCTGTTTGTCTGTCTGTCTGCGATAAACTCAAAAACTTCTGCACCGATTTTCATGCTGTTTTCACCAATGGATAGAGTGGTTCTCGAGGAAGGTTTTAGTATATAATTTGTCAAGTTTTTGTATACGTTAGCTAAAATATAACGATTTTTGTCGCGATAACCGACATTCACGCGTAACATTAGAATGTAGAAGCGTTAAAAAGAATATGGTTGTGTAATTATAAAAAAATATTCCTGTATTAATTTTATAAAATTGTGTTCATTTTATAAAACCAGTATCTTATGCCCGAAACTTTGTATGCGCAAATCCCGTTTTCCCTGTTCCCATAAAAATTTCGGGATATCCTCTCTTAGTGCTCGGACACTCTCGTCAATGCTAAACATGCCAAATTTCAGCTCTCTACGATCAGTAGTTTCGGCTGTGCGTTGTCTGTCAGTCACTCGGTAACGGAAGAATTTATACCTAGGATTTCGGCATTATTTTTCGGCGATTTCGGGATTGGTCTTTTCTTTTCTTTTCTTAGTTACTTGAAACCATAGTTTTGTATAACGTAGAAGCATATTTTCAATTTTTTGTAACTATGGAGCCATTTACATATGTAATTATAGATTTCGTTATTAAATTAGTTTGACATGAACGAGCGTGGCAGTTGAGAGCTTGTCATGCTCACACAAATGTTTTGCTGATGGTGGCGCGTGTTTTGGATCATTTGATTCCCTTCAAAATGGTTGAGTTAGATGGTGCTGATGCACGCGTCATGTTCGTGAACGGGCGCCGTCAGTTGAAACTGGTCATCTGTTACCTGCCACTGGCTTATTTTAATCTGTACCTGCATTTTGAATTGTTTATATATTTTCTTGTTCTTTGCATTGTCCTCACATATAGAAGCAATCAATGTTAATGTTAACAAGATTTTTTGTAATACATCACATGGTTTAAAAGAGTGTCCGTGGAGTTTCTTGCACGTTCTTCTCCATAGAGATCTACGCTTTGGAACGTGCAAATAGCTTCATGTTTTTGACTGACCGACTTTGACAATTCAAAAGTGCCTGTAAATGGTTTATTTGAAATATACGATTTGATTTGATTTGATTTGGTCCCATAGTAAAAGTTGTTCATAATGATGAATACAATGACCCTTTAAGAGGTATTGCGTTTATTCTGTTGTATTTTACACGTTGTATACAAAAAATAATTAGCTACATAATTAGTTAAAACACGGACTAGCAAATTTTTGATTAAATAAATTAGATTTATTTCCGAGGATCGGCCAATTTGGCGCCTACGTCCAATGTCTTTCGGCTGATACAGTTTTTTTTACAATCGAGACTTCTGAGAAAATTTCATTGGAAGAGCCCAAAAACACTTTTTCCAACCTAGGAAACAACCCATGGATTTCATTCTCAGTAGGCGCGCTAACAACCACTATACCAACGAGACACTCGGCCTAATGAATAATCTATATCTGTATAATTACGTTTCAGAGACTGATCCCCGAATATAATTCCAAATCCAGACTAAAATACCGATCCTCCGTCTCATCAATTAACAGGCGTATAATCTGATCGCTATTCCCCCGGTGCTGCCGAATAATTCAATTAGTTAACTTATATCATGAGCTATTGACGGGAATTCCGGGTACCCATCGTCTTTGTACTGCCGGGGAAACGGATGCCTTAGCAAATTGACAAGGAACGTAAATTGTTCGTGTCTGTACTCCATCTGCTCAGTAACCTGCCTGGGTGTACTGTTTTTTTTTTATATAGGTACGTTACTAGTCGCTTTTGATAGATAGATAGATAGATAGATAGATATATTTATTTATTTTGTAAAACATGAGTACAGCGTATAGGTCTTATAAATTATGATGAGGTTGCTACATGTTTTGCCAATTAAGACGTACAAAAACAGTTTAATAAAACAACAAAAAAAAAATAAAGTATTCAATGTCAAAATTTAAATTAAATTGAAATTATAATATGAAAAATAAAGTAACCTTTAAAATTGCCATGCCAAAATTTAAATTAAATTGAAATTATAATATAAAAAATAAAGTTACCTTCAAAATTGCCATGTCAAAATTTAAATCGAATTGAAATTAGATGGCAAAATTCAAGTTTAATTCAAAATCACAATGTCAAAACCACCACGTGCCAGCCCACAACTTCCACGCGCATATCCTGATTTTTCTTGTTCCCGTAGGAATTTCGGGAAATCATATTTGCCTGATGACCGAACAGGATAATTTACGGCTGAATAGATTAATTTCACATATCCAAGTGAACCCCTCCCTCTTTGGGGGAGGCCCATGTCCAGGAGTGGACGTCTTTCGGCTGATATGATGATGATGATGATCCATGTGATGGTAATCGATCTATTTTAGCTAAACAAGGTATCTTTTCAGGCATTTTTTCTTTTTTCGTTATTTTACAGTTTTTTTTACATTTTACTCTGAGCTTCTAGACGACTTCAGTTATTTGAGTATTTTAATTTGTTTGTGACAAACAAAATGTGGCTGTTTGTTGTTCCTTTTTAACAAATAAAAATATCAATTTACTCAAAACAAAGCAATAAATACTTACACATCAATAGTTTTCTCTGCACATACAACCGAAAACTCAAACCCTCGTCAATAATGCACATTGTCTAAAGTACCGTAGCACTTAAATACAATGATGCTAAAGCTGTGCCCACACGGGCAACTGTTGTCTTGGATATCACAGACTCGGTAGAAAGTATTTAGCTATTTATGTATTCGAGAAAGATGTTGACTGTATATTCAAGATTGTTCTGATATTTGGAGTACATATTTTTCTACACTTCGAAAATCTCAGCATAATTATGCTGCCTTCTTGCCAATATTTGCGAGCAATCGTTTCTGAAAGCTCAATATTGAGTGTGCAATTTAATCCATAATATAAATAAAAAATAACCAATCTCTTATTTTTGCAACCTCGTCAAATTATTCCATACCATTGCAACTCCTGAAAGCAAGAAATACCAGTGGTGACCCGAAAGGGGAATGAGGCTTGACAAGTCGGAAAACCTGCTCATCTGTTTGGAGCAATAGAATACATCATTTCCTCTAGGGCAATCAGTTGACCTTGAACAGTTTAGCCATTTTTCCCAAAATTGAGCAACTTAAGTTGCCCGTGTAACCACACCGTTAGCTATATTTATTCCTGTATTAATTTTTAAACACTTCCAACTTGGCACTTAGCGGAGTTTCAACCCATCTGTCACTTACGGCCTGGTATCAGGTGCGTTCTCCGAAGTGCTCCAACTTGAAGGGCTAGACTTAAAACTTAGTACGTTGAATTATGTAAGTTTTAAGTGTTAATAAATTAAATTGGCGGGGGTTGACTAAGTGTTGAACTTGGTAAGTACTTGTAAAATGGCGGGCGAGGTAATGTATTCACGTCGTTCGACCGATGATATAGTTGGGGGCTTATTTTGGCTGTTTAAGTAATTTCATTGAAGTTTATTAATAGTAAGTGATTGAAACTTTCGAGGAGTGAATTCGTTTTCAATATACTCTTCAAAACTTTCTTTTAATCTCTTCTTTGTGCCATGAATGGCTCGTTATTTTTGTAGTTGGTTGAAAAAGAAAGAATCTGAATCTGAAAAAGACAGCAGTGGAAGTTTTATTTAATTTAGTGCTTACACATTATGACGGACTTTCATAAGAAAAGTACAAATTACAAGCTTTCACATGAATATATCCTCACACTACTACAAATTGATGGCATAAATTGACACTTCGACAGCTCACTTCAGCTAAGTTTTCACGGGTGTCATTTCTACAGCAATGCTTGGAGTTTCCTTGCGTGATCGAATCAGGAATGATGATATCCGCAAGAGAACCAAGGTTACCGACATAGCCCGAAGGATCGCCAAACTAAAGTGGCAGTGGGCAGGGCACATTGCTCGCAGAACAGATGGTCGATGGGGCCATAAAGTTCTGGAGTGGCGACCGCGTACCGGAAGACGCAACGTTGGAAGGCCACCCACAAGGTGGACCGATGACCTTGTGAAGGTCGCGGGTAGCCGATGGGTGCGAGACGCACAGGACCGGTGGTTGTGGTGACGCATGGGGGAGGCCTATGTGGATGTCTTTCGGCTGATATGATGATGATGATTTCTCCTGAGACACGTAAAATAGCAGTTCACTTCACCCACAACCACACAGTAAGATTTTTATAGAATCGGCGGTCTGTTTAATTTTTCTAATTCCCCACATAATGCATGCCCACCTCTCCAGCCGTATGTCCCACGCACAAGACTAACAAAACCTCACAGTTTTTTGTTTACCGACGACTAGTTTCAACCCCCGGGATTTTTGTCGGCTCAAAGTTTCATCCCTAGGGCTGGGGCTATACATCACGGGAACGTCTCCCGGCATTATGTTCGCGTTACATTCCTGGAGTGTCGACTTGCTTCTGTTGATTTTACGTGGAAGTGACAGATGGTAAGTTTGTTTACGGATGTTTGGGGGAATAGTTGAAGGTGATCGGTTTTTTGGCGGGCTTATGTTGGTGACCTATTTTACTTATAGAGTAAGGCTGCGTTTTCAACAGAGATTTGCGAGGAAGCGTATAGAAGGATGTGTTTGTTAAGAACCAATAGAATCGCTTCATTTTCCCACCCTCACTAAGCGCAAGCAGTTCTATTGGTGAAAAAATAAAAATCATGAAATTGGCATTGGACATCTACCGAGTTAATTTGCCTACTAATTTTCTTTTAAAATTGTTTGACGGTAGATTCTTTTAGGTAAAGAAACAGATATCCCGTTTCATGGTAAGTGGTCACCACCGCATCTGCAGTATTACACAAACAAACATTTTTCTTTCTTTGTTTCTTTTATCACTGATGCTTTGTCATCTCCGAAACCAAACTTCTCATTAATATTCAGTTATTACTTGCCTTAGTATTAACTGACACATCCATTTCCTTCAAAATGAAACACTGCACCAACAACGTGGATGTCTAACAAAAGTAGGTAGTTATGCTGTTAATCAATATCACAATATATATAAAATTCTTCCGTTACTGACTGAGTGACTGACTGACAATGCACAGTCGAAACTACTGGTCATAGAAAGCTGAAATTTGGCATGTAGGGGAGCGTAGCCTTGGGGAGTGTAGGTGAGCACTAAGAGAGGATTTCCCAAATTTCCTACGGGAATGGAAAAAAACGGGATCTGCGCTAACGAAGTCGTAAGCAAAAGCGAGTATCTATTAATGTCACTAATACTCAGGTATCTTCCTGGACACTTCAACTACTGCCTAATTGATTCTATCCTACAACGATTGAACCTGTCCAGAAACGGATAACCGCAGTTCGATATCACACAATCCCGCAGTAAATAATAAGGCTACTATTTTAAATGATGCGGTCAACTCCGTGGTCATCTCTTTGTAGCGAGTGCAACTGATAGCTCATAGCGACCGGTCTGCGACCACTTTGCTGCGGTCACAGTCGTTTAGTGCGATGACCCTTGGCGCTATCGGGATGTGGTTATTTGTAATTTATTGTGGCTCATTATAAAAATGAGGTCACCCGGTTTTGTCGACTGGCGTACGTGTCGACAATAGGGGAGGAGAAATATAGGCGTTTTAGTAAGTTTTTCAGTCGCTTTTGGTTTTTAAAAACCGGTTTGGACTTGGATAATCTAAGAGCTACAAAAAACAGTGTTGCTTTAGCAACCACTGCCTTGGGAAACATAAGCTCAGGTACTGTCAGTTTTCGGTAAAATTAGGAATACCTAATCGAATACGTAACTGAATTGCCTTGTTGGTTTTTAAATTGAAGCTGTTTAAGATGATGGTGATGACGCGGTCATCTCTTTGTAGCGAGTGCAACTGATAGCTCATAGCGACCGGTCTGCGACCACTTTGCTGCGGTCGCAGTCGTTTAGTGCGATGACCCTTGGCGCTATCGGGATGTGGTTATTTGTAATTTATTGTGGCTCATTATAAAAATGAGGTCGCTCGGTTTTGTCGACTGGCGTATGTGTTGACAATAGGGGAGGAGAAATATAGGTTAGTTTTAGTAAGTTTTTCAGTCGCTTTTTTATTGGTTAAAGGTAGGTTTTTAAAAAACGGTTTGGTCTTGGATAATCTAAGAGCTACAAAAAACAGTGTTGCTTTAGCAACCACTGCCTTGGGAAACATAAGCTCAGGTACTGCTAGTTTTCGGTAAAAGTAAGAATACCTTATTGAATGCCTCACTGAATTGCCTTGTTGTTTTTTAAAATGATGTTTTTTAAGATGATGCTGACGACGTGGTCTCTATTTGTAGCGAGTGCAACTAATAGCTCATAGCGACCGGTCCGCGACACGGAGAAATATAGGTAGATAGTATAGGTTTAAGTAAGTTTTTCAGTCGCTTTTTTGTTGGTTAAAAGCATTGGTTAAAAGTAGGTTTTTATTAAAAATCGGTTTGGGCTTGAAGAATCTAAGAGCTACTTAAAATGTTGCTCTAGGAACCACTGCCTTGGGAAACAAGCTCAGGTAGGTACTGCTAGTTTTCGGTAAAAGTAGGAATACCTTATTGAATGCCTCACTAAATTGCCTTGTTGGTTTTTAAATTGATGCTGCTTAAGATGATGGTGATGACGTGGTCATCTTTTTGTAGCGAGTGCAAATAAATGATAGCTCATAGCGACCGGTTCGCGACCACTTTGTTACGGTCGCAGTCGATTAGTGCGATGACCCTTGGCGCTATCGGGATGTGGTCATTTGTAATTTATTGTGGCTTATTATAAAAATGAGGTCTCTCGGTTTTGTCGACTGGCGTACGTGTCGACAATAGGGGAGGAGAAATATAGGTGTTTTAGTAAGTTTTTCAGTCGCTTTCTTATAGTCAAAGGTAGGTTTTAAAAACCGGTTTGGATTTGGATAATCTAAGAGCTACAAAAAAAGTGTTGCTTTAGAAAATATTGCCTTGGGAAACAAAAGCTCAGGTACTGTTAGTTTTCGGTAAAAGTAGGAATACCTTATTGAATGCCTCACTGAATTGCTTTGTTGTTTTTAAAATGATGTGTTTTAAGATGATGCTGACGACGTGGTCTCTATTTGTAGCGAGTGCAACTAATAGCTCATAGCGACCGGTCCGCGACACGGAGAAATATAGGTAGATAGTATAGGTTTAAGTAAGTTTTTCAGTCGCTTTTTTGTTGGTTAAAAGCATTGGTTAAAAGTAGGTTTTTATTAAAAATCGGTTTGGGCTTGAAGAATCTAAGAGCTACTTAAAATGTTGCTCTAGGAACCACTGCCTTGGGAAACAAGCTCAGGTAGGTACTGCTAGTTTTCGGTAAAAGTAGGAATACCTTATTGAATGCCTCACTAAATTGCCTTGTTGGTTTTTAAATTGATGCTGCTTAAGATGATGGTGATGACGTGGTCATCTTTTTGTAGCGAGTGCAAATAAATGATAGCTCATAGCGACCGGTTCGCGACCACTTTGTTACGGTCGCAGTCGATTAGTGCGATGACCCTTGGCGCTATCGGGATGTGGTCATTTGTAATTTATTGTGGCTTAAAAATGAGGTCTCTCGGTTTTGTCGACTGGCGTACGTGTCGACAATAGGGGAGGAGAAATATAGGTGTTTTAGTAAGTTTTTCAGTCGCTTTCTTATAGTCAAAGGTAGGTTTTAAAAACCGGTTTGGATTTGGATAATCTAAGAGCTACAAAAAAAGTATTGCTTTAGAAAATATTGCCTTGGGAAACATAAGCTCAGGTACTGTTAGTTTTCGGTAAAAGTAGGAATACCTTATTGAATGCCTCACTGAATTGCTTTGTTGTTTTTAAAATGATGTGTTTTAAGATGATGCTGACGACGTGGTCTCTATTTGTAGCGAGTGCAACTAATAGCTCATAGCGACCGGTTCGCGACCACTTTGTTACGGTTGCAGTCGATTAGTGCGATGACCCTTGGCGCTATCGGCATGTGGTTATTTGTAATTTATTGTGGCTCATTATAAAAATGAGGTCTCTCGGTTTTGTCGATTGGCGTACGTGTCGACAATAGGGGAGGAGAAGTATAGGTGTTTTAGTAAGTTTTTCAGTCGCTTTCTTATAGTCAAAGGTAGGTTTTAAAAACCGGTTTGGATTTGGATAATCTAAGAGCTACAAAAAAAGTGTTGCTTTAGCAAACATTGCCTTGGGAAACATAAGCTCAGGTACTGCAAGTTTTCGGTAACAGTAGGAATACCTAATTGAATGCCTCACTAAATTGCCCTGTTGGTTTTTAAGTTGATGCTGCTTAAGATGATGGTGATGACGTGGTCATCTTTTTGTAGCGAGTGCAAATAAATGATAGCTCATAGCGACCGGTTCGCGACCACTTTGTTACGGTCGCAATCGATTAGTGCGATGACCCTTGGCGCTATCGGGATATGGTCATTTGTAATTTATTGTGGCTTATTTTAAAAATGAGGTCGCTCGGTTTTGCGCAGTTTGGGGGCAAGTCTCACCGTCGATTTTTTGCTGAAGTATTTGTGAAAGATTGGTTTTTAGCTACCAAAAAAGTGTTGCTCTAGGAACCACTGCTGAAGGAAACATTCGCTTATTGCTATTATAGTTTTCGATAACACTACGGACTTAATTGAATAACTAATATTATTACCAAGTTGCAGTTGGTTTTTAACCTCACAGCCTAGCCTTGAGCTGAAAATCCAACAGATTGGTACGTGGTCACTGAAATACGGGCACCACAGGTGCGTTGCTTACTCTTTTAGAAGGATTATCTCTGAATTATTTGTGTAAAGCTGTCCATGTCATTACTCTGCAGATAGACCTCAGAAGGGAGCCCATTCCACATCTACCGATGGATTACTTGGCGTCAAAAACTCTTTTTCTCATAGGAAACGTATTTTATGATGAGCACAGCATAGGAGTGGAACTCTCTACCTACGTCCGTGTTTTCAAACACACTCAACCCTTATATTTTCAAAGTTAGAGAGAACAGGCATCTTCTGGGTAAGCTCACTCCATCGTCGACTTTGTCTCTGTCACCTCTGACCTAGACTAGAGTCAAGAGCAAACCCATCTCAAATAAAGAAAAGGCCAAGTGCGAGTCGAACTCTCATACGAAGGGTTCCGCACCATAAACCGAATAAAACATAGTTCTTGTATGTTATAGCGGCAATAGAAATACACGCTCGTGAAAATTGCAAATGTCTACCTATTACGGTTCTTGAGATACAGCCCACTGACAGACAGACAGACGGACGGACGGATGGACGGACGGACAGCGGAGTCTTAGTAATAGGGGTCCCTTCGGGTACGGAACCTTAAACATTACCGCTTATCTAAGAACACCGAAAGAAAATCCATTGCTGTAAAGTATAACTCTGTACAAGACATTCTAGGTACAAGACATTCTAAGCACAACTACATAGTACGTGGTAACTAAACTTAGACGGCGGACTTTCTTTTATCCGAAACTTGGTCCCGGAGCGACAATAAAACTATAAGTATGTAGTGAATATGCAGTCTACGTGAAGTTTTAAGATGCATTTTGTTACAAGAATTTTGTTACATTTTTCGGATATATTCGACGTACATGGCGGATCCGTATGGGTCGGATATTGTGGTAGAACGAGGCAACGTAACCAAATTATTATTTTTAGGGCTTTGAATCCCCATATGGAAAATCTGAACCTTTGTAAGATCTCTCGTGGGTCTGTCTGGCTGTCAGTCTTTACATCTGTCACAGCCAAGTTCCTCCTAACGCACAGGACCGGTTCAGTATTCAGTTGAAATTTGGTATTCATATGGGACGGATCTGCCAAATACCAGCTTGATGCCCATGTGTCAATTGAGAAACGAGCCAAGAGGATCATCGGTAATGACAGGCTCGTCGAGTCGAAGCTCCAAAGTCTTGAGCATCGACGCTGAGTTGCTGGCCTTTCGGTTTTCTATCGACTGCATTTTGGGGAGTGTGCGACGGAATTGCATGATTTAATTTCGCCAAGCCCGTTCCATCATCGGACCACAAGACGATCGGCGATGCGCCACCGGTACATGGTTGACATCCCACCCACACGCACAAAACGTTTTGGGAACACAAGTGCGTACAGCTAAGGAGTGGAATTCCCTGCCAGAGTCTGTGTTTCCTGATAGCAACAACCTGGGAATCTTTGAGACAAGAGTGAATAGGTTGCTTCTAGGCAAACGTGCTCCATCTTCGACCGCATCATCGCTTACCATCAGGTGAGATAGTGGTCAAACGTATGCCTATCTACTGTAAAATATAAAATATGTTCTTTTGTGACCCAAATACAGTTGTGTAACTAGTTCAACTCGTTCTTAGCCGGTTTTTCATTAATACACCTACATGTTTTTATACATCCTTTGGGTAGATCGATTAAATAAAGAAGCGATTCCACTTTAGTACAGAAAAAGCTCAACAATAGAAATCGAATAGAATAGAGATACGTTGGTTAAAAATAGCAGGGTTTAACAAAGGTTATCGGTAAAAGGATTTTCTGGCAAAGTCAAAAGTCTCAAACCTCAAATCGTTTATTACAATTCATCTCTTTTCATCATCATCATCATTTCAGTCGAAAGACGTCTACTGCTGGACATAGGCCACCCCCAAGCGTCGTCACAACGACCGGTACTGCACGTCTCGCATCCATCGGCGACCAGGCGACCGCGGCGCGACCAGGTCATCGGTCCAACTTGTGGGAGGCCTTCCAACGTTGCGTCTTCCGATACGCGGTCGAGAACTTTTCGGTCCCATCGACCATCTGTTCTGCGAGCAATGTGCCCTGCCCACTGCCATTTTTGTTTGGCGATCCTTCGGGCTATGTCGGTAACCTTGGTTCTCTTGCGGATATCATCATTCCTGATTCGATCACGCAAATAAACTCCAAGCATTGCCATTTTCGTTGCCCTTTGAGTGACTTTGAGCCTTCTGATGAGGCCCAGTCTTTTCATACGTCAACGAAAAATGACTGTTTTGCTCTGATGAATAAGTAAATAAACATTTTAAGACCCGTTTACGAAAAAATTGAACATCTTAATCGATATACTAACTCAACAGAAACACTCAAAGTCCTCAACCTTGAACAGTAAACGCCAAAATACTTATTAACAAATTTAGTTCAAAAAGATCGGAGTAGAAGATAAAACAGGGTTCAGTAAAAACTTCATAAAAACCAACTTAAAGTCCCTCGCCCAGTCGAGTGCTGAAACTTGGGTTACTTCAGAACTTGCTCGTTTCACGGCATAGCAGTACTTTTTTCCGATTATAACTTGGGCCCCAGATGCTCTCTGGAGATGGATGGAGTTCCGTATAGTGTTTAGTATGAAAATGTGTTTCGATGTTGTAGTGTAAGTTGATTTTGTTATGTAGCTGCTACTTTGAACGATTGATAAGAAGCCAATGATATTTTACTTGCTTTTTAATCATAAAAGGGTGTAAAAAGAGCGTCCTGCTTTATTTTACAACTACTTTTTTCATTATTTTAGAATTAGTGGTTGTCAAATCAAATCTAGTCAAAGGTTTTTTCAAATGATCCATTTTTGTGATTTGAATGGACACAGGTCCACTCATCTGGACAGTCAGGCAGTGCAAAAATTTGTCATTCATCGTGCAGCTCAACTCAGTACATTGAGGAGCTTGACGTTCCGACGAACAATACCAAAGTCAGGACATTTGAGTCGGTCGTATAGTGTACTCAAACTGCTACTGTTACTTTCCACCAACGGTGAGCATTAACCCAAAGTTGCTCAACACCAAAATTGTTTTTGGTGTTGAGCAAAAAATAATAACTCTTCAGTACTCGAGTTGAGATTTACCCCACGCTTTTCCTTAAGTGAAGAGTGGGTCAAAAGAAGAGATGTCACAAAAACCAGTTTTTGTGTAATTTTCTCTTTAATTTTTCAGGCGGGTTGGCGATCGCAGTTTATGGTGTTGCGTTTTACAGAGAACGCTGCTGCCCATTCTCTGGTGAGTCTCTTAGTCGCCTCTTACGACACCCACGGGAAGTGATAGCATAGTATTATTCTTTTATGGCACCATACGGCACCGGTCGACAGCATACGGCCTTGGTAATTATTTACGCCAAAACAAAAAGTGAAATTAATTTTATGTGACATTCCTTGTTCTTCCCTGTACCCATCAAGTACTCATTCACAGAACTTTTTACTTATAAAATTTACCCTTTCCAATCTACTCAGTCAATACAAGGAAATAGACATAAGTAGTAGAAGCATACTAGTCCAGTCCAGACCAGAGAGAAATAAACGTACCAGTCTAGAGTAAAACCGCAGACGTTTCACGGGTTAACTGCGTCAGCCATTATATCAGTCTAGCCAATACAAATTGCACCGCTGATGCCTTTATCAGGCGGGTCCATTGATATAATCCTAGCGTACTTGCTAACGAATACTCGAGGAATTGAATTTGTTAAGAGAATGCCCGTTTTGGGGTCCAGTGCGAAATGTGGACGGTGGCGGTGTTGTAAGATTTTGTTGATAATTTGATGAACAATTTATGTCATTTGATAGGTACCTACCCCAAAATCAAGTAATTGGTTATATCATTTTATCATGAATTATACAAGTCTATATCTATCTTTCCACAATAATGTGGGAAAATTGTATGTTGTTTTTCTCCGGCAAGTAACGCTACTTTTTGACTTTTGTACAAAGGCGCCTGTTTTGAGAACTTAGCGACATCTATGCATATACATCAGGGATGTCGAACCTTTATTGGTACCTGAGAAATTTCTCCAAAAAAATAAATAAATATGTGTACGTGAGTGCCACCAAAACTTCTTTCTTTCTAAAATCTTGACTTGGTAATTCAACGGATAACTGGAAACCTGAAATTCATACTGAAGTCGATATTGTAGTTCAAAAAAAGAAAAATTTAGTGTGATTTTTTTCTGTTACAAATTATCTAGATGCTAAATATCTCTTACATTTGCGTGCTCAAATTATGTTGCACCGTGCCACCATTGGCACGCGTGCCAAAGGTTCGCCATCTCTATTTGGTACTTCATATGTATAATAGGCTTGACGTCTTGTTCACTATAGCTCGTATTTGGCTGATCTCTTTTGAAATTAACCACGATGACAGAAATTCTGTCTGGCAGATTATAGAACCATCTACACCAAAATGGTCAGACTAAATGAACGCCAAAATCTCTCTTTTTCACAACTTGGGCCACCTAAAACAGTAGATTCATCTAATTATATCAGCCCGGGCCGGTAATATGAAAAGAGACTGCAGTACTCTGCGGTCTGGGGATATTTAAATCTGATAAGCGCAGCTTTCCAACAATTTATCGTCTGCGCGGTTATTACATAGAGATTTGTTTTAAGTGATTTTCGGATATTCGAATATCTGAATTTTAGATATCTCTATATTTGATGGGGTTTTGGAATGGATGTCTTTATTCTATGAATGTGTGCGAAATGTTAAACGATTTTGGGTGTCACTGAAAAAGATCTGTTAAAATACACGCGATAGTCTGTTGGAGATTATGTTTTTTATTAAGATAGGCTGGAGGAGTTCGCAGCTAAAAAATAACAGCCGCACGGGTCGATCTTCAAGGTCAAGCAACGCTTGCCAAGGTTGGTCTGTGAATGGGTGACCATCTTAACATACCGAGTTTCCTTCGTGCCCCGGAAAGCACGTTAAGCCGTTCGTCCCGGCTGTCATTTGTAGAATTTTGGCAGTCCTTACGGATTGTCAAAAGCCAGTAAACTAACTCCAGTCTTGCTAAGAAGTACCGTGTTACCCAGATAATAGGTTGTGGAGGTCTGGTACGCAGCCGCTCCACGTAAAATACTGGTACTCAGCTGAATCTGGTTTGACTGGCAGCCGACCCCAATATAGACGGGAAAAGGCAGATGATGAATATTATTGATAGGCTCGCACTTGACCACTATTTCACCTGATGGTAAGCGATAATGTGGTCGACGATGGAGCACGCTTGCTTAGAAGTAATCTTTTCAGGCTTGTAGGTACCAGGAAACACAGAATATACTAGACTAGACTTAGTAAAATTCGACAATGTATTGCCACTGTTTGCCAGACTAGAATTTTCCCGACTATGTTGGGTCGAGTTTATATTAAATTGAATTCACACAAACATATTCTATATTGAGCTAAAGTTTATCAAGTTATACTTAAATAACATCGCAAAAGAAACTCCGCAACTATTCTGAGCAGGAGCGTCTTCTATCAAAGTACAAAGTCTGAAGTACCTTGAAGACACTCGGTTAGTATACTTAGTTCAACATCTAAGTATTCTCGCGGTGGATTCAAAAGTTAAACAGGCGGGAAGAAGAACTTCACACAACCGTGCCGGTGTCACTTTACACATTCGTTGGGACGGACAACGGATTTACGGGTGAATATTTTGGACGGGCTAGTGCGTTTTATTATATTGGCGATATGATACTACTTTTGCTAGGAGGTTTACGTAACTAGTTACAGGATTCTAGAGGTCAGAGAGGTAACATGTAAAATACTGGTACTCAGCTGCTGAATGTTTCATTATCATCATATCAGCCAATTGCCGTCCACTGCTGAACGTAAGCCTCCCCCAAAGAGCGCCAACCATCCCGGTCTTGAGCAGTCCGCATCCACCCGCTGTCAGCCACTTTCAGCTAAATGTATTACACTTATAAAACAGGTTTATCGTGGCCTGATTAACAACTTTTATAATTTTATTCTAATAGTACGTTCCCATGGGATCATTTTCGACTTTTACGTGGACAAAACCTCTGCAAAAGCTAGTCCTTTTTATATTTTTGGCTGATTTAGCACGCAAACTGATTAATAATGAGCATCTGCAATACAAGATGCATTGCAGGTACGTTTTAATAAAAAAAAAAATGTACTAAAGAACTAAGCACGGATTGTCAGAAGCCAGTAAATCGGACTTCAGTCTTGCCAAGGAGTGTCGTGTTACCCAGTTAATAGATTGTGGAGGTCTGGTAGGCAGCCGCCCCACGTAGAATACTAGTATTCTGCTGAATCTGGTTAGACTGGAAGCCGACTCCAATATATGTAGTTGGTATAAGGCTAGGCAGATGATGACTATCGAACTGCCGTGCGGGTCGGACACTATTTTCCTATTCCTGTATGTTTTCATGGCTGCACTCTAAGAGAAAAGTTCTTTTAGCTTTTAAACTTTGACAAAAGAATATTTAATGTGACATTCACGTGTACGAGGAAAATGGGGTATACCTGACGTTCAGGTAGGTAAATGTCAATATTATTAACAACATATCCACAGCAAATATTTTTATTGGCATTGGGAATAAAGAGCGGTTCGAACTTTTTTTATGGGAGCTGGCAGAAAGCACATAATTTAGTCATTTTTAATTAATATATAGTCATGATGTCACACGGTGACTTTACCTCGAAATATCTCGGCAGCGTGACACTTTAGGGCACCATGTTCCTAACATATTTTGTTTGTTGAAGTGCCGCTACCCATAAATGTATGTTAAATTGTGCGCCGCGACTTTGAAAAAAAATACGAAATGGCGGCGCGGGTTATGTCACAACGGTTCTATCCCCTTTAAGCTTTTAAATAATCAAGTGTGTTTTTTTTTTTTTTTTCATAAAGACATGTTTGAATCACTTTGTATTTATTAAAAATCTATTAATAGGGGTTCCTTTTTAAAATTCAACCTACATCTATTATTGTCTCTGCATCACCCAAAGGTTAACTGGTAGATAATGCCTAAGACAGTCCGCCTCTTTACGTTGGTCTACACGAGGTAATAAATAAATAAATCACTAAAAAGGAAATCAATTAACGGTATAGTTCAGTCACTCAAGTTTTTTTAACAAGAAGCAAAAGTCTATCATTATTATGTTAATTAATTAAACCAATTAGAGATTTTTTAACCTTAAAAAACAGTTTATTGGATAAAAATAAGAAAGTTTGAAGACGACAGATTTTTAAATCAAGTCACTAGTGTTTTGCCGCCTTTTATCAAATTCGTACTGTTTACAATCATTTAAAACATCAGCATCATTTAAACAAAACATTTACTCACATTACAACACTAACACACACTAGATAACACATTAGGTAGACCATGAAACCCTAATATTCACTTTTTTTAGGGTTCCGAAAAAAAAAGGAACCCTTATAGGATCACTCGGGTGTCTGTCTGTCTGTCCGTCTGTCACAGCCAGGTTTCTCCGGATTCACTGGACCGATTCTGTTGAAATTTGGTACACATATGAACTTCTATGACCCAAACACGGAAACATTACGTAAATTATTACATTTTTAGTGTGGGGGTCACTTTTGGGGGTCAAACTAGAAAATTAAAAGTTTTTTGAACAATATCGTGTGACATATCAAATGAAAGGACTTACTGTGAGGGTCTTAATTATATTTTTTTCATAATTTTAAAATAAATGGTTTTGAAGTTATTCAAGAAATTAGACGAAAAATGACCGTTCCCCCCCCCCCTTAACTCCGAAACTACTGAGCCTACAATTTTGAAAAAAATGGAGATAATAGATCTTTACCTAAAGATTACAGGAAAACCTATTAGAAGTCTGTAGTAATAACATAACATGTTAAAAAAATTAAATTCGTTCGGAACCCTTTGCACGCGAGTCCGACTCGCACTTGGCCAGTTTTTTTCTAGTCACATAAGTGATCAACCTTAATACATATCCTCGCAAAAGCATATCAAATAAAAAACTATTCGCCAAAGTTAACAAATAAGGCCAATTATAAGTCCAACACATACATAACTTAGTTCGAACTAATTCCCTAAGAACCTGTGACATTCAACTTACTTCTTATTCGCCTAACTAAGTTACAACTAAGTAAGAACAAAACTCTCCAAGCGTCGACCTATTTGGAAATATTGCCGTACTCTAACTTCAATACTCGTAACTATATTAAGACTAACGAAATAGCCAGTTTATCTAATTTCCTTTACTACTAAATTCATGGTAGACACTAAAGCCGTCTCCACATATGTGAGCCCCAACTCTCCAGTACATTCTAGACTTTCTTGTCTCTGCGTTAGAGTACACTTTCATTTGCTACGTTCACTTTAATCAGCTGATTGCTGAGAACAACTTTTATACGCTGTAAGAACGCAATTTGTGCAGTTCGAAGATACATGGATGTCATAAAGTTGATTACCCTTATTTTGGTTGGATGCGGCATTCGTTACTTCAACGTGCGAACGAAAAGGATTGCTTAACATTTCTAAAAGTTACTACTTAATTTTAATTTGTGTAGGTGGAAAATAAATGTGAGTATACACGTTGCATTTGTTTTGAACTGAAATTGAATTAGGAAAATTGCGATGGAGTTTAATCTTCTGTAAATGCTTTTGGGAGTTCATAATTTAATTTGGACGTGCGTGTTGGCATCTGAATTTTGGACGTCAGAGAGTATTTTAGTAATTTAATTCCATTGTTTACGAATTGCATTATTTACGAAATTAGAAATGAACAGCCGATCGATTCTGTCAACATTTCACCGTGTACACTCAGGTGGAGTGAACGACAAGTGGGCTGTCATTCCATCTTGTTGGTTGGTTTGACAGCTCACTTGTCGTTCACTTCGCCGAAGTTTTCACTTCGACATGTTCACAGAGACGCACTGCTGTCATTCCATCTTATTTGATGGTTTGACAGCTCACTTGTTGTCACCTCGCCGAAGTTTTCACTTCGACATAATTACAGAAAATCTTATGCTGTGGCCGACAGGGTCCATATTCTATTTTATTATACACTAGTGGACGTCACGCGGTTTCACCCGCGTAGTTCCCGTTCCCGTGGGAGTACGGGGATAGTATATAGCCTATGTTACTCCCTGATAATGTAGCTATCGAATGCTAAAAGAATTTTTCAAATCGGTCCAGTAGTTTCGGAGCCTATTCAATTCAAACAAACAAACAAATCTTTCTTCTTTATAATATTAGTATAGATTATATTCTATTGCAATTTTTAAACAAATGACATTATATCCTATTAATGATAATAAATAAATAACATTCTATTCTATTGATGATAATAAATAAATTACATCCTTTTATATTGATAATAGCAAATAAATGACATTTCTGTTCTAATAATAATAATAAACAAATGACATTTTATTCAGTTGAAAATAAAACGTAAATGACATTCTATTCTATTAATAATAACTAAATAATATACTATTCTAATAATAAAAAAGAAATAAATGAATTAAAAATAGACTAAGTATTCATATAAAAATAAATATAAAATCAAAACATACTAATATGCATTTATGCAGAAAATGCAAGCGAATACACAATAAAACAACTAATATGTAATTTAATCCAAAAAGAAACATGTGGGCAATAATAGTAATAACACGTTAAAAATATTTAATAAAAGGATATGTTGAACAAGAAATAATAAACATTTATTTTGCAAGAAAAGTTATTTAAAGCGCTCTTCCTCTCTCCTAATTATTTAAAGTTTTGCTGTGCCCGACAGGGTCCATAATTTGTTTCTATTTATTCCTTTTACCACATTATGGATTGCAATAAACGATTTGAGATTTCATATCAACCGAAAGACGTCCACTGCTGGACATAAGCCTCCCCGCAGCGTCGTATAATATATAATTACTAGCTGACACGGCAAACGTTGTTTTGCCATATCAAAAAAAAAAAAAATAGCCTACCACCTATTCTCATACCTACTGAATATACACACAAAATTTCATGAAAATCGGTCGAGCCGTTTCGGAGGAGTTCGGTATCAAACACCGTGACACGAGATTTTTATATACTTTTGTTTTACTATTAATAGGCATGCGTTTGACCACTGTCTCACCTGATGGTAAGCGATGATTTGGTCGAAGATGGAGCACGTATTAGAAGATTAGTATTATTGTAGTATAATATGTGATATTTACCTAGTATTTAACTTATTAGATCACAGTACGTGGTTCCTTTAGAAAAAGCAATACACTGTAAAACCTTGTTAACATTTTCGCGGTTCCCCGACTAGATTGAACGCTCTGTGTCGTGTCGTATCCTCGGAGTTTCTGCGCTAACAACTTATTCTGACTGCCAAGTTAACTCCGTCTGTATACTTTTTTGGTTTTATTCTATTTTTTGTTGTTGTGTTGTGGAAAAGAATTTGTCTTGGCTTTTGAGTATGGGTTTCGTTAATCAGTGTTTTGAGTTTTTTAAATAATGTTTTTGGATGGCAAAAAGGTTTGTCGTTTATTTTTGAATTAAGTTTATGCGGTTTCTAAGTCTCAAAAAAATTATATTCTGTGCTTCTCGTAATAACATATTCTGACTGCCAAGTTAACGCTAACTCCGATTGAATGCTTGTTTTGTTTTTATTCTATTTTCTTGTTGTTGTGTGGTGGATAAGAATTTGTCTTGGCTTTAAGGGCTTCGTTAATCAGTGTTTTGAGTTTATTATATATCTAATGTTTTTGGATGGCAAAAAGGAGAATCGTTTAATGTTTTGTAAACATGTATAGGTGGATTTTCTAAGTCTCAAAAGATGTTGTATCCTCGCGGAGATTCTGCGCTAACAACTTATTCTGACTGCCAAGTTACCTCTGACTGTATGCTTTTTTGTTTTTATTCTAATTTCTTGTTGTTGTGTGTTGGAAAAAAAATTGTCTTGCTTTTTGAGTACGGGTTTCGTTAGTCAGTGTTTTGTGTTTTTAAAATGCTTTTTCATCCAAAAACAGATTACTGGTTTATTTTTAGGGTTCCCTACCCAAAGGGTAACCAACGGAACCCATTAAGTCTCCGCTGTCCGTCTATCCGTCCATCCATCTGTCAGCGTGCTGTTTCTCAAGAACCGTAATAGGTAGACAGTTGAAATTTTCACAGAGTGTGTATTTCTATTGCCGCTAGAACAACAAATAATTAAAAATAAGGTTTACGGTATGAATCCCTTCGTGTGCGAGTCTGATTCGCACTTGGCCGGTTTTGGAATTAAGATTATAAAAAAATGTCAACTAGCCTATTTTGCGCACCCATTTTTTTTTAAATCATCAAATGACTCCTACCACTCCTCCCGCTCTGGGCGGAGCGTTTGTGAGTGTCAGACTTTTACTGAGTAAAACCCTGCACCCTTGTTCCTCCAAATGCCCTTTGTGTTCCAGGCCTACGGTGACTCTTTCGAACTGCTCTGCTATGACGAGCCATTGACATCATGATTACGCTGAGAAAAAGGGATAGTCTCATCATCATCTTGTATAACTCCGTCTCCCTCCTACAACGTAATCATGATCGTTTTAAGATGTCACAGTACGAGTAGGTACCGGTAGGTGTACTCCTTCGATAAGAAAGTTTCGTTTTTTTTTTAAATCAGTGGTTTTTATAGGTAGGTAATAAACAAACAAAACTTCAAGATACATTCACAAGAAATAATTCAGGTACTTTATCGGATTAGCACCAACATTTGTCTGTTTTATGGACTCGTACCTCGCAATGTCAAAGCCATTACATTACTTAGAACTAAAAAAGAATTCCATTTCAATTCTTACAAGTACAAAACCTTAATCCATCTTAAAAGTACTTTAATATATTTTCCACTTTATCTTTACCAGTTCTCATAAAGCTAGATATTATCTGAAAAGATTTTCATTTAGAAAACGAAACTTTGAAATCTTGGACTTCACTTGAAATCACGTAATGTTCGCTTTATTCAGGACTGAAAGGACCTATAGTTTGTTTCTTTGAAATTGTGTTTAAGACAATTTCTTGTTATTTCTTAGGTCTGGAAAGGGTGAAAGGCTGGCAGTTATTACTTAATGCTTACAAGATGAAAATAGAATAGTATAAATACTCTTTAAGGCTTGTATACATGCCAATGACCTTGTGCATATAAACGGAGCTAACTACTCCTCTACACTACTCTAAAATAATATATATTTTAAAAAAGTAACAAAACCAAATTATTTTCGTTTGTATTGCAAAGCAGTAGATTTTTTTTTGACTTTTGCTAAATAATGAAGGAGTAAAATGGTTTCATCTCAACGATTTGGAGGTGATTTGGTGTTTTTTTTTCTTATCATGTGATACCGATACATAAATTCTGACTAAAGCAAATTACGAATCATATCATGTAGATTACTACCTATTTTTTTCAGGTGTAATTTCTCAGTAAATGCTGACGAAAAGTTGCTTCATCTAGACGCTGTTTTTAAGCATTTCTTGAGAGAGCAGCCTTACAAAGTTAAGACACAAAAAATATGAACCTATTTTATGACTTTAAAAGCACCAGAGTTCTAATTTTACTTATTTTCAAGCTACATTCGCATCGTCAAAAATGTATGAAAAATAACATTTTTTTTTACAGATTGCGTTTTAGATGCGAATGTGAAATTTGCTTAAAAATTTTAGAATTGATCCTCTGGATTTTATTGTTGTAGTCTGGTGTATGAATTCTTTAATTAACACTGTTTTGAGGCACAGTGATATCAATATCCTAATATATAAAATTCTTCCGTTACTGACTGATTGAGTGACTGGCAGACAACGCACAGCCGAAACTACTGGTCGTAAAATGATAAAATTTGGCATGTAGGTTCCTTGGGGACTGTAGGGGAGCGCTTAGATAGGATTTCCTGAAAATTCTACGAAAACGGGAGAAAACGGGATATGCGCGTATGAAGTCGTGGGTAAAAGCTAACAATCGAATATTTTAAAGCCTGTGTAATCTCGGACTGTTTTTAAAAGATTTGTAAAGACTTTTCTATAAAAATATTTCACTTATATGAAACTAGAGGTATTATGAGTGGTTGTTAGTTAGAAATTTATATCTGTACTTTAATATATAAAACTGAAGAGTGTGATTGTTTGTTTTTTTTTGTTTGCTTGAACGCGCTAATCTCAGGAACTACTGGTCCGAATTGAAAAATTCTTTCAGTGTTAGATAGTCCATTTATCGAGGAAGGCTATTGGCTATATATCATCATGCTAAAACCAATGGGAGAGGAGCATTAATGAAAAATGTGACGCAAATGAAGTTGCGCGGGTCAGCTAGTAAACAATATTCTGAAAGACGAGCAACCAAAAACCATTGGTTATTTCGCAGAAATGTTGAAAGCCATACGTTTCTGAGAACCGTCGAGACAAAGCTACTTCCAGTATGCATTCATGTCGACTTAAAGCTCTGCTCAAAGAACCTCTCAAAGTGTGCAGTCGGTTTTAATTGTAAGTAGGCATGGCTTTGAGTAACGATACGTATCTTTGACAAACCTAATAGACAGGGGATCTTGTTTTGCATCTTGTTTGACAATGTTAACGTCTGGTTTCAAGGATTCGCTAGCTATAAATGTCGTTTCTAGAGGACTGCGATAACGATTGCTAAAAAGTCTATAGGTTCAAACATTTTGAAATTTCGGTAATCGTTCTTGGTGATAGAACGTCACTTAGTGTATCCATGTTTACTATGTTCTAACAGTCTTCTATTGCTCTTAGCTTAAGTACTTTTGTTATAATCTTTTTTACCTTGTGCGACACAAATAAATGAATACGAATATGGGGCCGACGTTCCGACTCATCTCTGCTTAAAACTTTTGAGTCCAAGAACTGCGCGTCGTCCAGTGCAATAATGCGCTGAGGTTATTGTTGGGGCTGCCTCGGTTTTGCAGTGCATCGGGCATGTTTGCGGTAGTGCGAGTAGATGACTTTCAGCCATCATGCGCAAACGGTGTGCATCGATGTTGCGGCGATTCAGGGGCAGCCGTAACAGTATTTTAGCTACACTGGCGGACAAGATTGATGGACCGTTTATCAGGCTCTGGGCTGGCAGGCATGTGCGTGCACATGTGCATGTAGCCAATTAATGTTTTTTTTGTGTATTTTTATTATTTTGTAATTAATAACATAGGCTAAGTTCATACTAACACTTTATGGATCTCTTGTTCTGAAATAATTTTTTTGAATTTTAATTTATAAACTTCTCTACTAATCTAGTTCTGAATAAATAACAAAACAAATACAATAAATATCCTGGTAACCTTATAAATCTCCCTGAAAGTTTAATCTAGAAATTGGACATAACAACAACTAAACTTAGATAACTTCGTTATTTTTTTCTTCGCCATTGTCACTAAGTGACTAAATTTATTAAGTACCCTAAGTATAACACCAGCGGTTACGAGTGAGAAGCTGAGCGTGTGCTTTTAAGTTTAATTTCCAAGTCCGGCAAAAAGTGTTATTGGGTTATTTGCACGTTAAACCGTAGGATCCCTGCCTGATCTTTTTATGTTTGTTGGCGAGGATTTTTATATTTTTATGTTTGATGGGCCTCATCAGAAGGCTCAAAGTCACTCAAAGGGCAATGGAGAGGGCAAAAATTACATATTTTCTTAAAAACCGATTTATAATTACATTAATGGGGATATAATTTCTAATTATCGTTTTGATGACAAATTGTCACTGTCACTGTAACTTATATTGTTGTGGTCTCGAACTGGGCCATTTTGGTATGTCACTTGCTTTAATATTTCTACACCGGCAACGGTATTTACACAATTATACAGTTTCACAAACACTAATGTGAAACTGTATAATTATTAAGATCTTAATGAACCATATACTCAGAAATAAATTATCTTATCTTATCTTAATGCTTGGAATTTCCTTGCGTAATCGAATCAGGAATGATGATATCCGCAAGAGAACCAAGGTTACCGACATAGCCCGAAGGATCGCCATACTAAAGTGGCAGTGGGCAGGGCAGATTGCTCGCAGAACAGATGTTCGATGGGGCCGAAAAGTTCTGGAGTGGCGACCGCGTACCGAAAGACGCAACTTTGGAAGGCCTCTCCCAAGGTGGACCGATGACCTGGTGAAGGTCGCGGGTAGCTGATGGATGCGAGACGCACAGGACTGGTCGTTGTGGCAACGCTTGGGGGAGGCCTATGTCTAACAGTGGACGTCTTTCGGCTGATATGATGATGATGATGGGGAGGATTATATTGAAAATTAAAAAAATAACTATACAATTTCAACCATTTAATATTTTATATTTAAACACTATATTCTGCTCAAAGGACCTGAAACGGGTCCCGGAGGAACAACCACAGAGTTATTTAAAATAGATACAAAACAAAAAGGAAGTTCCTCCTGTTCTACAAAACTGAGGGTAGACAAAGCGGGAGCACTGTATTCAAGTCGACACAAAGCGTTGGTAACGAAAGAAATCTCTCAAGAGACACAGATGTTAATTGAAAATAGCGGAGAATTGAATTCGGTTGAAAATTCTCGGGTTTTTAGGATTCCGAACTAAAAACGGAACCCTTACAGGATCACTCGGGTGTCTGTCTGTCTGTCCGTCTGTCACAGCCAGTTTTCTCCAGATCCACTAGACTGATTCTGTTGAAATTTCGTACACATATGGACTTCTGTGACCCAAACACGGACGCGTTACGTAAATTATTAAACCTTTATTATGGAGCCACTTTTGGGGGTCAAACAAGAAAATTAAATAAAAAAGTTTTTTTAACAATATCATGCCACATATTAAATGAAAGGTCTTACTGTGAGAGTTTTCATAATATTTTTTCTTAATTTTAAAATAAACGGTTTTGAAGTTATTCAAGAAATTATACGAAAAATTACTATTCCCCCCTTGTCGACGAGACCACTGAGCCTAAAATTTGGAAAAAAATTGAGATAATAGAAATTTACCTATAGATCATAGGAAAACCTATAACAGGTGTTTAGTGTTAAAATAACATGAAAAAAAATTAAATTCGTTCGGAACCCTTTGCACACGAGTCCGACTAACACTTGGCCAGTTTTTTTATTTATAACACACTGCAGTGTATGGAAAAGAGGATATTGTTTATGAAATTTATTTGAAAAAAGTTCATGTATTTTTACATGAAGTGGTACATTTTTCACGGTAAAAGGTACCAGTAAAAGGTACTAGAACGCGTCCTGGGTCTGCAGTCTCGACTTATATAGATAACGATTGCGTAGCGACAAACGAATTTGGTCGTCAAGTCCTAAGGCCCAACCGTACACAGTAAATTTCGAACGCGATCCACGGATTATATCATCGATTTTGACCGTGGAATGCGTTCGAGATTAACTGTGTACGGGTGACTTTACCGAATTCGGTCGCTAGGCGATCAGTAAGTTGTATGTCGAGACTTCTCGCCCTGTACTCCTTTTATTGCGTTACAGATTTACATACACAAGTGCATTACGCACTTGACGTTTTTAAAAGGTAGAAACTACTTTATTTATCACTAGTGGACGTCACGCGGTTTTACCCGCGTAGTTCCCGTTCCCGTGGGAGTACGGAGATAATATATAGCCTATGTTACTCCCTGATAATGTAGCTATCCAATGCTAAAAGAATTTTTCAAATCGGTCCAGTAGTTTCGGGGCCTATTCAATTCAAACAAACAAACAAACAAACAAACAAATCTTTCCTCTTTATAATATTAGCGTAGACTAGTTATTGCCCGAGACTTTGTACAAACATATCCCGTTTTATCTTGTTCCCGTAGGAATTTCAGGAAATCCTCTCTAAGTGCCCCAAGGAACCTACATGCCAAGTTTCAGCTTTCTACGACCAGTAGTTTCGGCTGTGCGTTGTCTGTCGGTCACTCAGTCACTGTGTCAGTCACCACATAACGGAGGGTTTAATATCATTATATTGATAAACGATGGGATATTTTTACCTGTCTGTGTCTATTAGACCATGATTAATAAGTGTTGCAATAAGAATCTTTACCTACAAGCTGTGGTAAAAGAAATAGAATATAATAGTTTGAAATGCAATAGAACCTCCAGACCTACAAACGGAAAATGAGAATACGGAATACCAGTTACTTTTAACATTATTAATTTATGCACTGCAGTTATTTCCTGCTAACAATTTATGCAATATGGTAAACAAGTATATTTGCATTTCTTCTTTGAAACCAAAAATCTAACTAAGCAAACAAAATTAATAGAAACTGGTTCAGCGTTTCTAGCACATAACCACGGAACTGTTTATAGTGATACAGTCAAACAAACGATCTTAACTTAATGCGGTATTTGACTGGATAATTTTTACTAGTTGACCCGCGCAACTTCGTCTGCTCCGCTCCTTTTGGTCTTAGTGTACATAGCCTACATAGCCTTCCTTGATAACTGGGCTATCTAACACTGAAATAATTTTTCAAATCGGACCAGTAGTTCCTGAGATTAGCGCGTTCAAGCAAACAAACTCTTCAGCTTTATATATTAGTAATAGTATACATTATATTTTTCAAAATCTAGAGAGCAGACAAGACGCAGTTAAAAAGTATTGCTTAAAATTTTCAAAAAATAGGTGGTTTTTGTTTTAAAATGTGTAATAAATAGAGACAGCACTAATTGCGTGTGACGTCACTCACAAGTCCCGCCATATTGAATTGAAGCCATCAACTCAAATTACATTTTGTATGACAAGGATAGAAGAATAACTTCAAAAGTCTATAACTTCTGTGTTTTTCGACCATTTTTATTTATTTTAACACTGCGGTGTATATTGCAGTTCCAGATCAGCGCCATCTCTTGACCGATATTAAGAAAGAAAGAAAGAAAAATGCTTATTTGGGGCTCGCACAAAACAGACAGATGTAAAATTACTTATGGGATGTTACTATTATGAACTTATGTCATTTTTGTTGATGATTTCTGAAAAAGTGTGCTGTTTAGAGACATCGCTTTATTTTTCCTGTAATTTTTATATATACTTCTATCACATAGAATCATTTCAGATTTTTCTCTATGCAAACTTCGGAGATAAGGGGGGGGGGAATGGTATATTATTTTAATTTTTATCAAGATTCGAAAACCATGCGGCTTAAAAAAAAGAAAAATTGTTTAAGAATGTACAAATAGCGCTCTTTCATATTGATACCCCTAGGGCATGTGGGGCAAATATTTTTTTGTTATTTGATAAACAGAGGAGCAAACGTCATCAAAAACTATTCCAAATTTCAAGTTGATAGCATTAGTAGTCCTGAGATATCCAGCTGTGACAGACGGACAGACTTAATCACACCATAAGGGTTCATTTTTACCATTTTGGTCCGGAAACCTATAAAGACTGGGTACTCATTTCAATTGCAACATTTTTAATATGTCCTTACAAATCTGTATACCAAATAAACGACTGTTCTACCCAGACCCAGTATCCAACGTTTACCAGCAAAACAATATATTACGTTGCTCAGCAAACAGAAAAAGCAAATGACGCTCAGTTTGTTGCAAACGTTCGCAAAAACTCAACTACACTCAGCTAGACTCAACATAGCAAAGTATCTGACGTTAATATCGTCCGCCTTGAAAAAGGAAATATATTTTTGTGTTTTATTAAAGCAATTCTGGTCGGTCACGGGTAGGGTCACCGCTTTGTTCGGGATTGTTTCAGTTTTTAAAAGGGCTATTATTTTAATTGTTTATTTTAGGCTTGAATCTAAAGCTGTTGGTAGGTATTTAGGGTTTGTTCCTGTTTTATTAGTGTCCTTGTTTTGATAACGAGTTTGTGTTTCTTTGTTCTTTGTTTCTTGCCAAGGAGGTAAGAATATTTTGATATGGAAGCTGTCATAATCATGCCATCGCCATTTTGTTTTTGCTGTCAAGGATGTGACATATGTAGGAAGTGAAGTTCTCTTATACATTTAACTCCGTCAACAGACGCTAAATGCTCTTAAATATAATGCTTTCGAAGAATTGAGAATTATATAAACACTACTAGCATCTGGCACAGGCTTTGCAGCGTGAAAATCGAAAAAAAAACTCAGAATATACTCTTATATCCTACTTCCTGTATCCCAATTTTTAACCGCATTCGTTCCGCTGTTAAGACGTGAAGAGATAATTATACCTATTATACAGATTTCTTTAATCAATTATTTCATTTGAGACAGCTAGTTGAGTCACATATTGTATGTATACGCCAAAGTATACACCGAAACTTCTGACGTATATTACCAATAAATAATCATGAATATCCGTTCCAAAGTTATTGCATAAGTTTACGAGAAACGCAAGATTTCCCTTTTAAGCAACCCTTATAAAGCAGGGGTTAATGGAGCTACCCGAAGTATGAATATTATGGCAACTAAATCTTTTATATTACTGCAGAGGAGCCATCTTTGAAACGCAACATGGAGTCATGAATTAATTCAATATGCAAATTAATGTCTTAGTGCTACTGCCATATAAGGTTGATTTTGGAGTGGATTGTTAATAAGTTCTAAATTGTAATAGGGAGGCGATAAGTGTCTCTCTTTGTCCAGCTTTATTCTACAAAAAGCTTTTGCCACTGGCGTTGCTCTCATATTAAACTCCAAGGATATAGAAATTAGAAATATTTTTTGTGGTCATCAACAATATTAACTAATAAATGCAACTGACAATGAAAACGTTTTAGGAACACATTCCTTGTGCGTATAGCTATAGAGTGGAATTCTCTGTCTTTTTATTTTCTGATAGCTACAACCTGGGAGTCTTTAAGTCAAAAGTGAACAGGTTACTTCTGGGCAAGCGAGCTCCATCTTCGACCGCATCATTGCTTACTATCAGGTGAGATAGTGGTCAAAGGGATTCTTATCAATAGTAAAAAAGAATATATAAAAAATATCCGCTAAGCAGATTTTGCATGAAAAATTCACGAAAATCCATACATAAATTCATCCACCTATCCCACTGATATATAAAAAACTCCTATCCTCACAAACTTTTATCATCATCTTTTCCGAACTAGAAGTATATCGAGGTCAGCTTCCAGTCAAACCGGATCCAGCTGAATATCAGTATTTTACGTTGGGCGGCTGCCTTTCTGCCCTCCACGAACCAGTAACCTGGCTAACACGTTACTTCTTGGCAAAACTGGGGTCAGATTTTCTGACTTCTGACAATCCGTAACGACTGACAAATATCTACAAATGACAGCCCAGACCAATGGCTTAACGTGCTCACCACCTTTCATATTTATTTATTTAGTAGGATTAGTAGTACATAGGGTTGGCTAGTCTCAACAATCTTAGCCAGACGTGTGGTTGTAATCTGCCTGGCGTGGTGATTTTATTAATTTCCCCTTTATGTACAAGAACATTTGCTGACAGTAAGAATTAAGGTTTCTAGAAGTAATTAACAAGCAAATAATGGATTTCGGTCACAGTACGTCTGGTGCAAAAATTCAAAGTCGCTCAACAATCCATGAAACGGGCTGAGCTTGGAGGGATCGAATCCGTAATGAAGTGATCCGACAGAGAATTAAATTTGTCGCCATAGCTCACAGAATAAGCAGACCATATTAGCCGTAGAAACGATGATCGTTGGGGTAGACGAGTTCTTGAGTGGAGAACACGACAGGCTTCGGCACACATCAGGCTAGGTAAAGGAGTGTACTACGTGAGCTCGACAAATGGATGTGCGATTAACGCTTATGCGACAAAACTGTATTGCGACTCACCATAGTTCGAATGCACGCTTGTGCGACACACCGAAGATCGGGAGCCCCGCTCCGCGTGGCTCCTATTTCTGGGAGGTTTAAAAAAAATGAGTCGGGGTGTTGTCGATATTCAGTGTGTCGCACAAGCGTGCATTCGAACTATGGTGAGTCGCAGTACAGTTTTATCGCATAAGCGTTAATCGCACATCCATTTGTCGAACTCACGTAGTACATTTTAGGTAAAGCAACGATCTTCGCAGGTTAGCTGGCTGGCTGGTAGCAGTTGGATGAGAGTTGTCGGACATCAGGTTGAATGGCGTGCACTAGTAGAGGCCTATGTCTAGCAATGTACTGCTATAGGTTGATGATAATGATAAATACTTTCACTACATTCCACTATATACAGAAAAAATGAAAAAGTACCCAAAACTTCTTAATCCTGACTTCGTATAACCTGAACAACATTTGCTCTACGACTTTGACTTCAACAAAACACTGTAGCCAAAAACAATATTTTTTCATTTATTTGAAGTCTGTAAAATTCGCGTATACTACGCACGCGCACGCTCCCAGTCCTGCGCCGCCAGCTGGGCGGCGGCCTTTCGTCAGTCGCCTCATAAAGAATAGTTACACAAAATTAAGGCTGTTTATTTTTTTTTGTATGAAAAAAAAAATGTTCCGAATTTTGAAAATTCGTAGAACAAATGTTGTTCAGGGTCATGATACAAAGTCAGGATTAAGACGTTTCGGGTATAAGATTATTCATTGTTTATTTAATAAACCTCTTCCATCTGCTTATAATCAAAGTAAACCTTAAATACACATTCGCATTAAAACGAAATAACGCTTCGATAATTCAGATCAGAGGAATTGTCAAAATTATAGATAAAATTTAAGGCAATATCGTCGGACTGTATTCATTTTCGATACTTGCCCCGGGCGATATTTTACAGCCAGTTTTAAGCACTTAATTAAATCATTAACAATTTGGAGATCCATTATTGGGAACGGTGTATGAGCATTATCATAATGGGTATGGTTACGAACTAAATATTTAATTATGAAGTTCCACTTAAAGTTTTAAATGAACGTAGCTGATTCCCAATCTGTTTCTTAAATTATAATACTCTTTGCATGCATTCAATTTAAATACAAAAATCATTCATCGGACAATAAAACGGCGACGCGCCACCATGTGCCCTCATGGTGGACATCATACCCACGCGCACAAAACGTTTTGGGAACACATTCATTGTGCGTACAGCTTAGGAGTGGGACTGCCTGCCACAGAGTCTATGTTTTCTGATAGCTACAACCTGGAAGTCTTCAAGTCAAGAGTGAATAGGTTACTTCTAGGCAAGCGTGCTCCATCTTCGACCGCATCATCGCTTACAGTACAGTGGTTACGGGTTTTCAGATGCCAATAATGAGGGCTACCGTATTTGTATTCACCAGTTGGCGCCACTGTCGAGTAAGGACCTTAATCGTAGCATTAAAGTAGTTATTACGTGCATGCAAACAAAGTTAGAAAGGAAATAATTTATGATACCGTAAACGTGCGACTTAATACAACATAGATAGTGTCGCAGTGTTACGTGGACTCATTATAATGGAAAAAAGCAGGACATATTTTACATGTGTCCGGCACTTCCGGCAAGTTCAATGCGGTGGTCGATAGAACCGTTACTTAAACTTATTCTTCTTCTTATTTCTTTTTTCACAAAAATCAAGACAAAAAAGTACAAAACTCGCGTCAAAAGCCAACCAACAGTGAAATTTGGCATTTCGAAGACCTCACGCTACACTAGCGGCGAATTCAAACGCGATAGCCCTCATTGTGCTGCCTAGTGACTGGGCTGTGGAAGTCAGAATGGCAGTGGCTTCTAACGCTTCTAAAGCTACGTAGATTGATTGTACAATGTAAATTAAAAAGACTTTTTTTACAAAAAAAAAAATATAGCCGACTCCGACATCCAAATAAAAACACTGCAAAGTATATAAAATAACTTTAATTTCAGAAAGTCCGTGTTTTTGGTTTTTTTTCTTTGTATTTTGACACCGTCTTCCGAAATTAAAGTTATTTTATACTTTGTAGTGGTGATTTTACACAACTAAATGGACATTCACATGTGCGTATCCCTTCAAAGCGTACCAGCGTGATGTTACTTTATGAACTGGTGTAAACAATAGACAGACATGCAATTTCAGCAATCCCTGTCTATTTGCTATCATTTACTGAGAAGTTTCTTTGCCTGTCTCCGAAATTCTTCATCAGATCTTCACCAAATTGAAATAAGTAGGTACACTCCGAAAAATACTCTTTCAAAAACTACAAAAATCGCTTCAAGCGTGCGTATAAAATTTGAAGAGTTCCCTCTATTTCTCCAGGGTCCCATCATCAGATTCTGACCTGATGATCATAGAACCACTTGGGAAGTCTACTCTTTCAAATAACCAAGAATTTTCCAAAGCGGTCCAGGCATATTCGAGTAATCGGGGAACATACATAAAAAATAAAAATAAAATAATAAAAAGTCCTAACAAATTGAGAACCTCCTTTTTGAAGTCAGTAAATAACATAACAGTAATGTCTAGACATTACTACAACAGTTCCATAACTTACTACAGGACGTATTTCACAATACATATTTTACCAATTTCGGTAACAACTTTCAAGTCAACAATATGAATACAAATAATGATGACAAGTCCATTCTATGAATAAAACGATATTAAAGGATCCATTCAAAGGAAGTCCCACGCACATCCGGCCGAACGTAAACTGTACCAAAATATTACATTGTAATAATCGTATTGGAAAAAGAAAATCCCTTTTATATATAGCAATTTATAAATAGAAATTATCTCGATAAGTCTTTTATAACGAGACAGATATAAGTTGATTATACTAGTCTTTGGAGGAGCATCAATTGATAAGCTACACAGTACAGATAAAACTATTGATTGTAAGCTCCCTAGATAGATAAATGGTGGACATTTTTATAGTTAACCTAAAAAAAATATTTCAGCAGGAAATTAATCCGCCAGGACATTTCTCTACTGGCGTTGACGTTGGAGTTCACTTCCAGACGGATTTAGCTGAATACCAGTACTTTGAATGTCGCATCTGACCGTCATTAAAAGTAACTAGCCATCACAATATCTCTTAGAATGACTGCTGTTAGATTTTTTTTTATTTGTGATGGGTTTGCTCTTGACTCTAGTCTAGGTCAGAGATGACACACAAAGTCTATGATGGAGCGAGCTTACCCAGAAGGAGCGTGTTCACTCTGTCATTAAAGAGATGAGGGTTGTAAGCGTTCGGAAACACAGACGCAGGCAGAAACTTCCACTCCATTGCTGTGCGCATTATAAAAGACGTTTGGAATTGATCGGCTTCTCCACCGTAACAGCTGTCAAAGATTGACAAATGGCAGCTGGGTCTAACGACTTATAGTGCATACTGAAGATGCAAAGATGTGAATGTGGCATATAATGGTATTTTAATATAATATTTACGTATTCCTATTTTTTGTTTGTTTCAGTCTCATACTAACCCAGCAAGTTTTCAACTGACCAATCAAAGAATTAAGTCACCGTCTACCGTTCATAATACATATTATATCATACACACTTGCTTCTCCAATCTACGTTAGTTATTGGCAGAATGTCGACACTGACGTTGATGGTCACCAATCCGTGTTCCGACCTCAAGCAGCGTTGCTTTATCTTGATGATACCGTGTGGCAGTTACTATTTAGTCACAAACTCTTAGTACCTAAATAAACAGAAACGTTTGCACGTCAAAATTCCAAATTCAGACGTTCTAAAAGACAAGTATGATCAATATTCTTGCAACGTTTAAGTAACTCATAACAACCTAAGACATGGAGGCTCGTCGCTAAACAATAACAGTCATACGGGTCGATCTTCAAGGCTAAGTAATTCTTGCTGAGATTGGTCTGTGGAAGTGTGACCATCTTAACATACCGAGACTCCTTCATGCTTCGGAAAGCACGTTAAGCCGTTGCTCCCAGCTGCCATTTGACAATCTTTGGCAGTTGTTATTTATTTACTTGTCGGAAATAAGTCAGTTAATTGAACCATCGGGACAGCAACACCATCTAGTGTCGTTTGACGGAGTCTAGGACGTTGTGCTCGACAGAGGCTGAGCTCGGTCTACTGGTGGCGGTCGAGCAGTGCAAACGTGCACATGTCTAGAAACCGCCGCGTGTTCCGAATACTTGTTCAGTGTACCTATTGTGTGAGAATATTGTAGTTTAGACTTTCGAGTGTGAATAATAATTTAATTCAAAAGCAAACGGTGTTTCTATTGCGCAATAACCAACACTTCCCATAGTACACCCACTGAAATTCCAATATCCTGGCTGATGTAACCTGGAGAGTTGTGCCTTCGCTGACATATTTATTTATCAACTATGGATGACTTACAGCTAATGCAAACAGAATAAAAGAATAGCATGTGAGTCTAACAGCCAATTAAAAGACTATGATGATGATTATTGAGACGGAATTGTCAGAAGCCAGAAAAATCTGACGCCAGTCTTGCCAAGAACTGTACAACCCATCAACTGGGTAACACGGTGTTACCCAGTCAATGGGTTGTACAGGTTTTATAGGCAGCTGCTCCACGTAAAGTACTGGTATGCAGTTGAATCTGGTTTGACTGGAAGCCGACACCCATAGTTCGAAAAACGCTCGGCAGGCATAAATCTAAGAAATGGCGAAGTAAGCAATGCATACTTGGAATTAACCAACGAATCCCAAAAAAGAAAACAACTAGCTTAATACAAAGTAGCGACAGAATGTTCTCGTAGAAGTACACGATGAAGAAAGTAACATCAAGCCTAGAACAAGTACTTAGACAACCACGTTATTACTAAAATGAATGTGGTTGTCTTTGGGTGAAACAATTACACAGTCGTTTGGGGACTAATGTACTGACAGTAAGGTCGGGTAGACGATTTACAAGAGCAGTTTGAGGTTGATTAAGGTTAGGAGTTAGGAGTAGAAAAAGGTACAAACGTATTTGTAAACAAAAGTTGGTATTTTTTCCTGGCTAAATTTTAATGTGACTGTCGAAGAAAATGATAGGCCTCCCGCAATGTTGTCCAATGACCCGGTTAGGGTCGCGGATAGCAATTTTTTTTAAAATGTAAATTCTCAATTCATCATTCACTTGTCCTAATCTTGTATTATGTATCGCATAATACGTCTTCTTGTTCTTTCCCTACTTCTCTCTTAATTTCATAATTCTTTATCGGACACTATCATCTTCCTGCCCTCATCAAATGTTACTGGGGGTCGGCGCAACTTGATTTTTCTTCCATTCTGTCCTATCAGCCGTCACGCTATCACTCCCTTTTCTTTCATATCACACAATCCATCCATCTTTTCATTCCATCGTACACCTAAAATGACAATATACACAGTTACTAAATAATTAACGATTCAGAAATAACTAAATCGTTACGTTACCCAATAAACACTAAACTACACTACACTACACTAGGTACACTTCACTTCACAACACTTCTACATCTTACAAAATACAACACTTATCAATATCTCTTTAAGTCGACAAGCTGTAAAATAAAACCCTAACTAATGCAATAATTTGTCATTTGTTATTGTACCTATTTATTTTTATTCTTTTCTTTTTCGCATGATTTAATTATTGAGGTCTAACTTTTCAGTACTAATGTTTCTTAGTTACTCCTAATCTAAGTAAGAGTCCTTGTTATGTTCATTGGAAGAGCACTGATTTCCAAGATACAGGTCTTTACCTAGTTTGGCAATCAGGAGTCATTTCGGTTAGAAGCCTCTTATATGTTATGTTTTTAGTATTGAAACTGTAGTAGACTAAGTTCTGATTTTGTCCAATAAACGTTATTATTATTATAATTTTATACACTAATTTGTGCTTAACTCAAGGTTAAGTTTTTTTCCTAGGAAACTTCTTTCTTTTCTTAACCCTAGAAGCCTAATCTACGTCTGCGAGGCGGATCCACCTCATTAGACAATAGACCCCTTTTTGCCCCATATAATCTTTCACGCAGTCTATCTTTTTTCCTGCGTTCTTCTTGTTCCTGTGATTCCCATATTCATACCCAAAACCTAAATAGTCTTTTAAATTAAAATAACTCTGGTTTTGAACCAGTTGTCATCCCTTAATATTCTTTAAAATACTTGCCATTAAAAATTTAAAGCCACAAATTGCACTTATCCAAATAAACAGACATTTAAAATCCTAATTCAATCCTAACCTCTAATTCGAACATCCACATCCGCGTACCACGGATGGATGTATCCCCCCAGGACATGAAACCGTTTAGTGGATAATCAACTGACATTAACGAGTACAGTGGGGCCGAATGGGATAGTCAATTGTTTTGTGTGACTGCCGTTTTTCAATATTGTTTTCTAAATTGGAGTCCTTTGATTGGTGAGTTAACTGTCAATTGGAATGGAAGGTGTTGATTTTGAAAATAGAAATGAATGAATAAAGTGTTTTTGGTTGACACTGGCCGCTTGTAACTGAACAGATATGGTAAACTCCATGGGCCTTTGTCATAAGCAGGTTCTTAATTCAATTTAGAGTATAAAATCTGCTTTTTAGTGGCTAACAGCGTCGAGATTTTTCTAAGTAAGGGTGTATAAGGATAATTAATAATGATTTTGTAATGTTTTAAAGGGGTGTCTACTCTCTTTTTCCGACTAAAGCGTGTTCACTACCATTTTCAGAGTTAAACTACATTAGTTCGAAAAACAAAGAAATAATCTTGTGCCTCGATCAATATTACTGTTGGCCCAGTAAAATTATTCTTTCCATACACTGAATTTACTAAAGAATTTGGTCACGAGTATAGAATCGATGCGGTGGCCTAAAAGCGGACTGGCTTAAATGTAGTCCGTTGCTGAAGTATTATCCCACGTCCGAGAAAAATAGCGCGAAGGCAAGGTAAGTAACACTCTTCATAAATAAACAAGTCACTTCGCACAAATGAAAATTCAGGGTATAATATCACAAATTCGGGGTAATATCACAAATTCAGGGGTAATATCACAAATTCAGGGTAATATCACAACAGCGACCGTAGCACCTCTAGAGAAAATTTTTCACAAATAAATAAAACGCTGATTCAGGCATACCCTATTTCATACGAACTACGGACTCAATTTTCTTGAGTGCATTACGGTTACCAAATAAAATATTATTCGTTTTGGCCGGGTGGTCGTTACTTAGCAACCAGCGCGGTCATAACTCGGCAACCGGTTGGTATAAACAACCGGCAACCCGATATTTTATTGGCGGATTAATGCGGATATCCGCAGGGACATGGTTTTTGTTAGGGATATTTTATGGAATTTGCATGTGGGTAGTAATGTATCGTTTTTGGATCGGTTGGGCCTTTTGACCGGAGACGGAGAGGGTAGTTCAAATAGTGTATAACCGCTCACTGTAGCCTTTGAAAGAAAACTGAAATATGAAAATGGTGAGTATTATTGTCTCTATGAGGAGTATTGAATTTTCTTTTGTATTTTATTGAAGCCACATATAGCCGAATGTTACAAAATTATTGCATTTCGCTATTTTAGCGAAATGTAAACATTTTATTTTTATTAAATAAGTTTTATTGCTAATGTATTTTATGTTCCTAGGTATTACCTATTTGTTAAATAGAAACTACACGTCTTGAAGTTGGAAGAAAAAACTGTAAAAAAAAATACACTCAAATTATATACCCGATAAAAAAACCAGCACGACTCAAGAACCCATCACACAAAGCAAACACGATATTTGCATTTCCATCTTTTTCAACCAATCCCTTCAAGTTCGGATACCCGGGAAAACCCAAACCCAGGGACCCGTTGTCATGGCAACCAGTCAACAGCCCGAATAATTCCGATGCCAAGATTAATCGATCGACATCTGCAAAAGGCGGACAGAGTGTTTCGAGATTAGTCAATTGGGATTACTCCCTAGCCTTTCTATAGGATTTTGACCCATATTTCGTAAAGCCAACGGTGATTTTCGCTTGTGTTTCGACGACTAGGGTAATAAGTTGCGGGAGGCTCGTTCGGAATAAGTGTACTGTTTATTTGAGGCTAATTTATGTGGTTCTCTTATTGTGAGCAATGGTCACGTCATAAACAGAGATGCCTGTATTTCGCTGGAAGTATTTTTGCTTCGAACAAACGGGAATAATGGACATGTCGCCGTAAATTGATTCTGAGATAAGATATTATTGAGATACTAATGTATTTTGGCTTAATCTTACAGGGTGATCCAGAAGTACGTAAGTAGTTATATTTCAGGGTGATATTTTACTAATAGTATATAGCTGAAGAGTTTGTTTGTTTGATTGAACGCGCTACTAAATTCTATTTCGAATTGAAATATACTTTTGGTTTTAGATAGCCCATTTATCGAGGAATGCTATAGTCTATATAACATTACGCTATGACCAATAAGAAACGAGTATTAATAAAAAAGTGTCGCCGACGAAGTTGCGCGGGTCAGTTCGTATCTGATAAACAGTAAAGAAGCTGTGTATGTATCTGTTACTGTAGGTATATCTGATATATTCTATCTTCCTATGCAGTGTATGGTGTCGGCCAGTGCCGTATGGTGCCGTAAAAGAATAATACCATCCCATCACTTCCCGTGGGTGTCGTAAGAGGCGACTAAGGGACTCGCCAGAGAATGGGCAGCAGCGTTCTCTGTAAAACTCAACACAATACATTGCGATCGCCAACCCGCCTGCCAAGCGTGGCGATTATGCCAACCCCCCCCCCCCCCTTTTGGGGGAGGCCTATTTCCAGACGTCTTTCAGCTGATATGATGATGATGATATCTTCCTTAAACATAACCACGCACATCTGAAAATATCAATAACATCGAAACAGCAGCCATGGAAATAAAATTGACTGGTATCCAATTTTGAATACGTTACTCAACTATACATTTCTGGGATATGGAAATTCAGTCGGATAGAACTTCTAGTAACAATGATTGATCTAAAAACTGACTCCAGGAACCGTAGTTCAATACGGAATGTTTGCGAAACTCTCTTCTACTGAATTTACTCTTGCAAAGTTCAAAAGCGGGTAACATGGATGTAAGTTACTGAAGAAAGATCGGTTATACTGCATTTCTTATTCTGGTTGGCATAAATTCAGTTTCACATGAAATTATGATTCAGTATCATGTATTTTTTTAAACGTAGATACATATGTACACTGAATATTGTTATATACAACACTGTGCACAGTTAGGTGTGCAGTCAAGACTATGTTTTGACGTAATTACAAAATTAATCTTTTTCATTGCAGGAATAAGTTAAAAACGCTTTGAGGAGGATGGAGGCTGAGAAATATTTATTTATTTATTTAAACTTTATGTACAGTAGTGGTACATGGGTGGACTTAATGCAACAAGGCATTATCTACCAGTCAACCTTTGGGTTCGAACAGGACGACATTAAAAAGGATTAAATTTGATTTAATATCTCTCTTTAGGGGTTTTTTGGCTACTTCCTCAGCCAAAGAACCCAGAAAGAGGTTTACGGCAGTAAAGCGTTAGAGTGGGTAAGATAGACTTTGATGTTTTTATTTTTTTTTGGTCGGGACCACTCGCAGTTCACCTGATGCTCACTGCTCAACCGGGCTAGCTTGTGGTGGCCTCAGAAGTGACTGTAAAGCCCCCAGCCAAGGCAACAAAATTCTTAAACCTACAACTCCGCTCGCTGGGGGCAGCCCCTGTGGGGTACGGGCCTCGGCTCAGCGGCATCGTTTTTAGGTCAAACATTATTTTTCTTAAATGTTTAGCAGTTAATTAATTCCACCTTTATTCTACTAAGGTATTCATATAGGTACCTATAAATCAAAACCACAATCAAAACCATAAGCACCAAGCAATCACTGCATTGAAATTTTCAGGTTATTTGGATTCCAATAGCCATCCTGAATAGTAACAAAGTCATCATATTGCCTACACAATAGACGATGCACGATGGCAATCACAGAATATTCACATACTCATCTATATTGGAGTGAATTCACAAATGACGGCACGGCAGACCGTAACGATGAGAACTGCAGATCAGTGATTGGATGATTTAATATTTAGTGAACGATTTTAAATCATGCGTTCTAATGTGGATGCGTTTGCACAAAAACCAAATGGTTAATATCTAGTTTTGAGACACAATTATTGCTTAGTAAATATAGTTTATTTAAGAAATGGCGCAAAATGACACTAAAATAACTTAAGACTTTAAAGAGCGTAGTTGCTTATTTGCCTAAACTGGACCTGTACTTCAGGCTAAAGCATAAGTAATATTACTTTGCGTATTAAAAACGTAAATTAAATTAAACAAAAGACACAAAGTTTTATTTACAGGCAACAAGCAGATCTTGTCTCGCCGTAAAGGATGCCAAAGTTTAAATTAAAGTTTTTTTTTTAATTATAACAATAGTAGAACACTCTGCCTGCGTCTGTGTTTCCAAACGCTTACAACCCTAATCTCTTCAAAGTTAGAGTGAACAGGTTCGTTCTGGGTAAGCTCGCTCCATCGTAGACTTTGTCTCTGTCATCTCTGACCTAGACTAGAGTCAAGAGCAAACCCATCACAAATAAAAAAATAGTAAAAATGGTGAAAAAGATAACTTCGAACGAGAAGATCTTTCTTTATATTTAATCAACCGGTTACTCTATCTATTATCTTTTCATAGGGTAGAACTGCATCACTTCTGAATCCAACTGTTCTCTGCTAATGCGGGCTAGTTACTTGGGAGTTTGAGAGACAAGCTTGTTACAACATCATCGCCCTAATAGCTTACACAGTTTCAAGACCATTTGACCTAAGACGTTCACAATGAAGTACTAATGATTTGGATACAACCCACTTTGAATACCAACAATGTCATCAAATTGTCGAAACAATACGCTTGAACTCAGACGATAGCAATCAGTGTAAGTGCCAATACACACAACGACACATCACGTCACACAGCGGCACATAACAACAAATATCGACACAACGGCACACGATAGGTGACGACATAACTGAGCCATCTGGATCAATGATTGGATAACGTATACGTGGAATATTTGTTGCTGAAGATGGAAATCAAAGACAAATATCCAATCTGAATGTCTGATAAGGGATTCGAGATAAATTAGGTTGGTGTCATCTGTTTTCTTTAGATACTTACAGGATAGAATTTTGTAATGCCATCTAAAGGAAAGTACTCTTCAGAGGAAATGCTGGCGGAGAGACTTTGTATGTAAAAAGTCATAATTCGAGGTTTGGCTCTCGACTGTTTTCTCCTCCAATATTGAACCGATTTAAGATATATTTCACAAACTGAATAAAATGGATATATACTGTGTCCCTATGTTTTCTTTTTTGACGATTTATTAACCGTATAAGCACTAGAACCGTCATAAATAGCTCAAAATTGTCCGATAACATAGCCCTAGTGAAATATTAATCAAAAAAGAAAACATAGGGACACAGTATATATCCTTCTTATACAGTTTGTGAAATATCTCTTAAACCGGTTCAATATTGGAGGAGAAAACAGTCGAGAGCCAAATCTCGAATTATGTCTTTTTACATACAAAGTCTCTCCACCAGCATTTCCTCTTAATACTGTAGATAGAAAATTTTACTCAAAGAAAATAACATTAAATAAAATAAAATTAATTGAATCGTCATTTTAATGGATAAAAGACGTCAATGATAATTATTAATTACTAACATAAGGATACAGGTGGATCTTTGAGTAAAAGTGCTTTAAGTTGACCCATTAAATTTATAAGTCAAGATTTCATGGTTTTCCTTTCATTTAATTTATCAAGTTTATTAGAGAGATTTCATTCTTATAATTGACCCTAACGATCGATGCAATAAAAGTACAGGGTGTGATTTTTAAAGATTTAGTCGGTTCGATTCCCGGTTGTGGCAAGAGAATTTTTCAAAAATCTTTCAATGCAATTTTCGTTCTTTTCAAAAATGAAATAAAGTTTTCTTTGAGTAAAATTTTCTATTTATGTATTAAAAGTACTTTCCCTTCAAGTGGCATTACAAAATTCCACCCTGTATAATTATCGTGTGTGCTTTTTGGAAGTTAGTTTTTGGCAATGGCTTTTTTAGGGTTTCGAACATCCGTACGAAACGGAACCCTTATAGGATCATCGGGTGTCTGTCTGTCCGTCTATCACAGCCAGTTTACACCGGAACTACAGGACCGATTCAGTTGAAATTTAGTACACATTGTACTTCTGTGACCCAAACACGGTAGCGTTATGTAAATAAATAATAGTAGTAGTGTTAAAATAACAAGTTAAAAAAATAAATTGGTTCGGAACCTTTGCACGCGAGTCCGACTTGCACTTGGCCAGTTTTTAGGGTTCCGAACAAAAACGGAACCCTTATAGGATCACTCGGGTGTCTGTCTGTGTGTCTGTCTGTCCGTCTGTCACAGCCAGTTTTCTCCGGATCTCATTTAAAACTGTTCTCTATGTGAATCAAATTTTATCGAGGATTTTATTGTTAATATTTACAAATATGTACATAATAACTCATTAGATATTATATACAAGCAATGAAATTTGTTCGAAAGAGTCACTGCTATCTTGGAACGCAAAGGGCATTAGGAGGAACAGATGGGTTTCAGTCAGTAAGAGTCTGACACTCCCTTCTGCTCCGCCCAGAGCGGGAGGAGCCATTTGATGATTTCCCATCTTTAAAAAAAGTAGAAAATATATAAATGTACCAATGGAGTAAAAAGGGGGGGAAGAACTCATAAGGCATCTGAAAATTCGTCCACATCGCTGTCAACGAGGAAAGTGCCCAGAACACTGGCCGCATTGCCACGTTGATTGGCAATGCTGATTCGTTGGCCCTCTGGTCTCATAAAGAGTCGACTAACTACTTTCCAGGGTTCCGAAAAAAAAAACGGAACCCTTTTAGGATCACTCGGGTGTCTGTCTGTGTGTCTGTCTGTCCGTCTGTCACAGCCAGTTTTCTCCGGATCCACTGAACCGATTCTGTTGAAATTGGTACACATATGGACTTCTGTGACCCAAACACGGACGCGTTACGTAAATTATTAATTTTTTAGTATGAGGGTCACTTTGGGGTCAAACTAGAAGATTAAAAAAAAGTTTTATGAACAATATCGTATGACATTAAATAAAAAAGCTAGAGAGAGGGTCTTAATTATATTTTTTTCATAATTTTAAAATAAGTGGTTTTGAAGTTATTAAAGAAATAAGACGAAAAGTGACCGTTCTCCACTCTTATCTCCGAAACTACTGAACCTAAAATTTTGAAAAAAATAGAGATAATAGATCTTTACCTATAAATTACAAGAACACCTATAAGAAGTCTATAGTGTTAAAATAACATGTTAAAACATTAAATTCGTTCGGAACCCTTTACACGCGAGTCCGACTCGCACTTGGCCAGTTTTTTTTTGTATTGAGGCAAAGTTACTAGGTTTCATTCACTAAACATAATGTCCGGGATACAAGAGGATAGATATTAAATATTCAAGCCAAGATATGCTATAGCTTACATATGTTAGTGGGGTAGTAAGCGTCTGGATAAGTGTATAATATGTCACCGGTAAATAGCAGACACCGTGCACCGTAAGATTGTAAAATATCGCGTGAAATTGTAACCTTTTTTTTTCAATAAGTAGTACGTGCCTTCTACTAAACTATTGAATTTTGATGGGATTTTATTGTATTCTAAATGATATGATCACAATATTTCGAGAAAATTTAATCTAAACTAAAAAAGATTGATTACAATCTCACGGAGTTAGCAATTATTATCCGGTGCCATATACAAAACTATTATCATTTCTATGCTAGTATGCTATTGAGAAAGCTAGCTTTTCCAGCTAGGATAGTTTAGTAGGGATAGGATTATTTAAACTAGTAGCACCCCCAAATACAGGATAGATACTAGGATAGTTTATTATAATGCGTTGTGTACCAGCTTTATGTAACTTCGAAGCCAGTATTCGGCTAGTTTTTTTTATGAATGTAGCTAATTTTACTTCATGGACATGTAGACACACCTTAGTTGTTGCACTGGTACTGGTTTAAAATTGTCTGGCATCATGCAAACATCACTAGCTTGAACAACCAGCTTGCCTTAAATAAAGTGCGATCACGAGTAAAACAAATGTAATAGATAATAGGGCTTTGACAAATGCCAACATAGCATTATTTATAAAAAATACTTGCCCGTGACTTCGTTTGCACATATCTCGTTTCTTCCCTTTCCCGTGGGAATTTCCGGAAATCCTGTCTTAGTGCTCCCTTACGCCAATTTTTAGCTTCCTACGACCAGTAGTTTCGGCTGTGCGTTGTCTGTCAGTCACTCAATCAGTCAGTAATGGAAGAATTTTATAAAATACTAGCTTCTGCCAGCGGCTTCGCCCGCGTGGTCCCTAGGGAACATACTCTCGGGATAAAAAGTAGCCTATGTCCTTTCTCAGGCTCTAGACTATCTCTGTACCAAATTTCATTTAAATCGGTTCAGTAGTTTTGGCGTGAAAGCGAGACAGACAGACAGACAGAGTTACTTTCGCATTTATAATATTAGTAAGGATAAGTAAGGATTAGGTACTTCAAATAGAAACACAGTCATCAAATTAGCTAAATGGCACACGATAGTAATCACTAGTACTGATACTCATTAGTGTTATGTCTAATTACACGGCACGGGATCGCATGTAATCTAGATGTTTATCTAGAAACCTATCTGGCTGGATTTTGTTTCTTATCAATATACTGACATTTATTTAAATAAAAAGCTAAATACACTTAAAATAGAAAATAAAACTCCTAACCATAACATGGGGTCAAAAGATTCGTCCGCGTCGCTGTCGACTGGAAGTGAGCCCAAAAGCGGTATTGCCACGTTGTATGGTAATGCTTATCCTCTGTCCGAGGTAAAAGCCAGCCCGTGGGTCACGTAAAGTATCAACTAAACATTTAGCTAGTTCTTTAAATAACACGTGAGCACTCGGACGCCACGGCCCAAGAGTTTCAACCCCAATCGGCTCAATAATATAATTGCCAACAAGGCTGTTTATTATATTTCCGCCGTTTGAGGTTCTCAGCAGCCGCAGCGGTAGAACCAGTACAACACGACGAGCTAGGAAAATGGGATGGCGCAAGAGTATCTACACAAGTAGCGTCCCACACTAAAGGCCTACCCATCTTCCATGAAAATAAAGACAATCAATATTAATATTAAGTATTGTATTATTCAAACCGTTTGCCCTGACTTATGCCAGTCTGTTCTGTCAACATCTGACCATGTTAACTTACCATAATGTCAGAAAAGGTGACCATAACGAGTACTTTCATAATAGCGATTAAATCGCCAAGAACAGAAACTCGGTACGGTACTCGTAGGTACATTGGCTATTGTCGTAGTACCGGAACTGTGGGGTTTAGTCGGTAGGGGTCCGACATAATTATAAGTCTCCCCAGACGGAGTTTATCTATGAGGAGAGATAGTGGTCAAACGCGCGACTATAAATAGTTTAAATTATTTTTTTTTAATATATATAGGCATACGTTTGACCACAATCTCACCTGAGGGTAAGCGGTGATGCGGTCGAAGATGGAGCACGTTTGCCTAGAAGCAACCAAAAGGATCTCCCCACAAAAAAAAGGTGACTCGAATGAAGTGAACGGGTATTCCATTGTGTGTATGGATTGACAGCTCACTTCATGTCCACATCACCTAAGCTTTCGGTTTACAGAATAGCATTGATGCTTTAAGCATTTGAAGTTGAGTATTTTTCAAACCGTACTTTAGCCTGGAAACCTGTCAAAATAGGGTATTTTACTGAAAAAAACTAATTAGTACGTCAGATAGATTTAAAAAAATATTGGACACGTCTTTTTTCTTTTTTCACGTTAACCGACCACGTGCGAGTTGAACTCGCACACGAAGGGTTCTGTACCATAAACCTTAAGTTTTATTACTTGTTGTTATAGCGGAAGTAGAAACATACAATCTGTGAAAATTTTAACTGTCTACCTATTACGGTTCTTGAGATACAGCTCTCTGACAGACAGACGGTTAGACGGACGGACCCTTTGGAAATGTGAATGACGTTCAAAAGTGCCGTTTAATGGCCTAATTGGAATAAACGTTTTGACTTTGGTACGGAACCCTAAAAATGAAGACGATACAGTGCGTTGAAGACACGCGTGACGTCATGGTGCTGGTAAAAAATATACCATCATAGTGACGTCACGCGTATTATCAACGCACTATATCGTCTTCATCTTTAGTTTACGTGAAAAAAGAAAAATTACGTGTCCAATATTTTTAGGAAGTCTATCTGACGGACTAATTCGATTTTTTTTTAGTAAAATACCATATTGGACACGCTATTAGAAACTATATGAAAGTAAACGAATGATGATGACGTTGTTGATGAACAAATATGCGTACTTCAACATGTTTTTTGGTGTATGCTTTGTTGGTTGTCTTTAAATAAACAAATAATGAGGAAAGAGTATGAAAGGTGTGCGTTTAAAATCCTTTTAATGACACTGTCAATAAAGGGTGAGTTATAAATTAATGTGACGTTTCCAAAAAGTTCTTAATCCTCGCTCACTTAAAATATGTACTTACATGAAATGGTAGGAACCATTTCATATATTTTTACAATCCTAATATATAAAATTCTTCCGTTACTGACTGACTAATTGAGTGACTGACAGACAACGCATAGCTGAAAATACTTATCGTAGAAATCTAAAATTTGACTTGTAGGTTCATTGAGGAGTGTAGGGGAGTACTACGAGAGGATTTTCACGGAACGGGAAAGAACGAGATATGCGTGTACGAAGTCGCGGGCAAAAGCTAATACAACAATGTAATTATGGATTCGTGCATGTCGACAAATTCACTATAAACATTCACTGTAAAAACGAAGTACTGACCCAGTAGGTATAAGCCGTTATTAACCTTAATCCGAATAAGTTATATATTTACTTTTCAATGCTTTCTATGGTACAATCGAATAAAATTCTTTATGGTAAACATTCGAGCTGTCAAAAATACAAGACGGAAACGTGTGCCTGTTTATTTTTTCTATAAAATTTATGCCACTTTGGTTTTTCCCACCGCTTCACCCCATAGCCCATTTCAACCTGGACCACTTTAAACTAAAGTGAAGTGGACAGAGGACCTGTCCACTCCACTTTAGTTTAAATTCTGTCAGTGGAATAACTATCTTATTCGGATACTTCCAGTAATGACCTTTGTTAAAAAGACAACAAATCTATTTATCATTTCATAACATATACATACTACCAACAAAAAAAAAAATGTTGGCCAACCATGTCAGTAATTTAAAAAGCATGACAAGAGTAAATTCTACTTTCCGTCGGGTAATTTCGGCAGATGTGTCGCTTCACTAACCCAATCCGAGCACAGTCCGTGTTAGTGCCCGTTCGCACGAAACGGCACGGCAATGAGTGACATCCGACAGCGCACCGTCATTTGGGATCATTTCATTTCCGTTATCGGCAATCGGGCGCTTGTTTTCGCTAGCGCCTTCTCTGTTATCTTCAAGCTTATTTTTTGTTAGACGAGCAGAGATTTTGATACGATCAGTTTTAAATCAAATCCAATCAATAACATTGACAAAATATGTTAGTCGGTATTTAGATGATTTAGCTTGAAATTCAAAAGCTTATTTCTGAGGAGCTAGTTATAACAGCCGGATAGGTCGATCTTTCAGGTTAAGCAACGCTTTTCGAGGTCGTCCGTTATTTAAGGAGACATGGATTCTAGCTGTCATTTGTAGGTCTTTGATAGTTGTTACGGCTAGTCAAAGTCTGACACCAGTCTCGCCATCGGGTATCACGCTATTCAGTTACTGCTCCATATTAAATACTGTCATACTGTATCGGTGATCGGACAGCGAGCATTGGGTGGCTCACCGTTCGATCGGAACCAGGCCCGGGTCGACGGCGCACTGTGTTCCACACGCACCTCAAAGAGCTGTCAGTTTAGAAGACGGGGCTCGCTAGGGCCAGTATCTGCCAGGGTTGTGGAATTTGTTCGAAAGAGTCACCGCGGCCCAGGAACGCAAAGGGCATTAGGAGGAACACAGATGGGTTTTAGTCAGTAAGAGTCTGACACTCCCTTCTGCTTCACCCAGAGCGGGAGGAGTCATTTGATGACTTCCCATCCTTAAAAAAAAGGTTTAGACTGGAAAATTGATTGCTTATTTCTGAATAATTTTGTTTAACTGTGACTCTAGTTTGTACTGAATCAAAGTATATAATAACCAAAATGTACCTGCTAAGAAAATAATACTTTTGAGTATATTTATATTTTTGATAAAATAATTCAGCATTCATGTTTTCTAACAAAGTATAGCGTTTGTTGCTAAATCGTTACATTTTATGCAAACAATCTGCAAGCGCTGAAAATCACTTTTATGAAGGCGGTTACAGCTGCTTTAAATACAAATAAAATTTCAAACATAGCATGAGAAGATGCTATAAAGCGGCCATCGCTGCTGTAAAGCGGTGTAGCGGTAATAAGTAATATCCGACAGGATAGGAGGTGTTATTTTGATTATTTAATTTCCTCTATTCGCCCCTGAAATTCACTATAATCCAATTTTGTTTGAGGAAGATGATAGCCGTTTCATCTGTTAGGCTCTTTATTAGTCCATCTTAATGCTACGAATTTGCCTGATCAGTGGTTAGCAAAGTAGCGTTTTTTAATGCAGTGTAACATAAAACCGGTCAAGAATGAATCAGTTTCGCAAAGGAAGCTACCGTACCGTAAACTGAAAATAAACGTAAAATTATATTATTTTACTTAAAAGCTTTTTTTGGTATTTTTTTTTCCAATAATTTAAATTATTTTCTTTTTTACAGCGGTAATAGAAGCGGCACTTTATGAAAACTTCGACTGTCTACCAATTATTCTTGACGTACAGCCCGCTGACAGACAGATGAACTGCGGAGGCTTGTTTGACAATGAATCTGCTCTTGACCACGCCTGACGGAAAGCGATGGATCCATGAGGTCTGCGATGAAACGAGAATGCACACAAAGATCTCTGTTCACTCTTGTTTTGAAGACTGATGAGTTAAGGTGATAGGGGGACACAGACGCTGGCACTGCGTATCACACTATGGCTATTTGCATGATGAATGTCAAAGAGTAGCGCAGAACAGGATGCGGTGTAGGTTAGGGGTTATCCTGTTGCGCCAGATTTAATTTAAACTTTAAAGTAGGTAAACAAAATCTTTTTTACAAAAAGTCGGTGTTTTTGGTTAGTCGAGGTTTCCAAGAGCGCTAGTAATATGCTCGTACACGGTTAATTCTTTCTTCAAATCTGACTAAAAATCATTTAGTATGTGACTAAATAAATGAGATTTAAAGTTCTACATTCAGAATTTTTATATCTGTCTCAAAAAAATGTCATTGTAAAGGCCGCGACCCTGGAACGCAAAGAGCGTTAGGAGGAACACAGATGAGTTTTAGTCAGTAAGAGTCTGACACTCCCTTCCGCTCGCTCCGCCTGCTCGGTTGCCCAGAGCGGAATAAGTCATTTAATGATTTCCCATCCTTAGAAAAAAGGGCAATACAAACTTTAGAATGCAGTCAAATAATTAAATGGAAACAATTCTTTGTTCACGTAGATAATAATGTGCAAAGTCCGAGATATTCCGATCTTCTATTCTAGTATTTACAATGTATATAGATTCAGGTACAGGTTTCAGATACAGTTTGACTGTTCAATTATCCTGAACGGTACTTAAATGACCATTCATGTGAATACATACCTATGTAGTAGGTATTATGTGGTAATTAATATCCCATTGTGCCGGAAACCTAATCAAGGACCATTGGAAATTCTGAGTCTAATTGAATGGATTTCATGTTATACTATCGACGACGATTAAATGGGAATAATCTATGCTGAATTTTCGAAAATCATCGCTTTCGCCACCAAGCTATGATTCATATACATTTTTTCAATAATGACATCTTTTGTTCACATTATGGTGTAACTTTTGTAGCACTAAATACTGAACTTAACGTATAGCAAACCAAATATTGTCTTTCTGCTGATAATCATATCATACCGGTCTTGCATGACAGGGTATTTGGAATAATTTCTTGACTTCATTTTTTATGTTATCTTTTATTATTTTCCCATATTTGTGTAAATAGCATTTTTAAATTAGCCTAATAAATAAACTTTTACGCATAAAGCTGTCTAATCTGTTTTTGTTAGCATATAAAAGAAACGTAACAAAAAAAAACAGAAAAGAAATAAAAGCTTCTAACGAAACAAACTTTTTCAAAGAATGATTAATCATAGTAAAATAAAAGAAGTCTTAATTGACAATTACCTCAGTAAGTAGACGATCCATTTATTGGCAGTCAAAGGACTTAATTTTGTAAATAATTATATTTATAATTAGATGTCTTGTTAAACTTTTGAAACGAAAAGTTAAATTAAAGAATGTACAAAAGCAAAAAACAATAACAAGTAAAGAGAAATATTTAATGAGAACTGTCTTATTTGAGACATGAATCAAAAGAAAAACCAATTACTCAAAATAAATTTTGAATAGTTTGTAGTTTCAGTCATTTGTTTTTGGTCTAAAGAGGAACATTATTTTTCCAAACAATTTATCGAAAATATTGCAAAAAGTTAATGAAAACTCATCAGCCAAGAAACCTAACAAACTTGCTGGAAATCATACAGAAGTGCGATTCTGTAAAATGTCGAAGTGAAGGCTTGGGTGAAGTGATCAAGAAGTGAGTTTATTGACAGTTCAAGTAATCAAGATGGAATGACGGCTCACTTCATGATCACTTCACCCAAGCCTTCACTTCGACGTGTTCACTGCAGTGCGATTCTGTAAACATTTCATCGTAAAAATTTAGGAGTTAACTACATGAAGGAAGTTGTCAATCTATACAAACAAGGTGGAATGACAGGTAACTTCACGCTCACTCCACCTAAGTTTACACAGTGAAATGATTACAGAATAGACCGGCTGATATTCATATATAACGCAATTGTTTTGCTTCAGTTGTTATCTTCCACGACCATTATCAACCTCACCACAATAAACAATCCCGACGTTATATAGCTCTATTCCTGAATAAAACTTAAGGAAGCACTATGAAAACTTCAAAGCTCCGTTATTGTTTTCTTTTGCGGAATAAAGCGATTTTTCAAGCGTGCATTAAAAGATTATGATATCGGGCGTAGAGTTCACGATATTAAAGAAGAAAGAAAAATAAACAGTTGAAACTTAACCCCACCTTATCCTCTAGAAGCGGGGAGGTAGGTAGCTACATAATTTTATGTACATTCCATCGAACAATCTAGCGATCTTACCCCAGCAGGGTCCGAGGTGAGAAGCAAAAGCGACAATCTTGTTGTTAACGACTTTTTATTGAAGATAAAATATATTGTTAGAACACTCTTTATAAATATTACACCAAAATTGTAACGTAGATCTTATATAATGTCTAATTCTATAGATACAATGACGGTTTTATGGCTGGTAGCGACATCTACAAGACATTCTGTGGATTGACTGAACGAACCTTTAACGAAAAAGATTTTACAGTCACTCTTTTTCCCATTCCCTAGAAATGCATGTGGAGTTGTATCACGGTGAAAGATTCTGCCGATTATAGGCCATACCTTTTAATAACTTATTCTGTGTCTCATCAATGATTAATATTATCAAGACTTGATAAGAACCTCACATTATTAGCAGTTATAATAATGACAATCTATTTCTTTTCAAACTATTAAAATAGTTTCATTACTAACTCCAAAGTAAATGAAACTTCGTTCGTTCTAGATATTATTATCATAATGTATGCTCTTTTCTACAAATATGTTTTAGTCGTTAACAGAATTCATAATTATTCAAACTTCATGTGGCTTTGTATACTTAATTAATATTTCCAAATTATCGAACAATTACTTCTTATTAATTTTGGTGGAACGTTTTGGTAAATATAACGTGATTGGTAATTTATTTATCTACCCTCATTAAAACTACATCAGTCGATATTGGTTCAGAGCGTAATTATTTCTGTCAGCTATTAATTCGAACGAATCTATCAATTATTTTAGTAGACATTTGTATTAGTAACTTTGTATCGTATCATAATACCATTATAATTTGAAATTTTGACTGATTTGATCTTCTCTACTTTTATTTAGTTTTTCATCTTATTTTATTTTCAAACGTTTAATAAATTTACTTTAATTATTAAATTCCCGGGTATTCGTAAGAATTGACAAAAAAAAGGTTTTCTTGAAAAATGTCAGTTAAAACCACATTTACCTATGTTAGAGTGTGATTATTCGCAAAAGCACTCTCTTCTCACTTGGACCGAAGCACTTGGCTGCAATTTCGCGCTCGCAGTGTGTAGACGGTATTGTTTGCTGAAGGACCGCCTCGGGAGAGTCGAGTGCCACACCGGCACACCTACCTGATCGCTATAGCTGTAACGTAACTCCTTATTTTGTTCCTACATTTATATTACGAGCGCAACCTCCACTGCAATGCAGAAATTAAATCATAAAATATAGTTCTGGTTGTGAAAAAAGAAGTTATGTTTATTAGTTCTCGATAAATTGGTTATAAATTATAGATAGATAAAATGTACGTTACTATACAGAACATCAAAAATAGTCACGCCATGAATTTTATTAAAACTATGCAATGTTCACCATTACATCATCAATGTATGCAAAAAAAAAACTGTCATAAAATGATATTACATTATTTTCAGTAGCAAACTCATTACAATAGCAAGTAATCCTACAAAGCCGAGTCTTAACTATTTTCATGAATAGGCCTATAGCCGTAGAGCTCGCGTGGATAATATAATACGTTATTAATATTTTAATTTGGTAAAAGCCCGAGGCTATATCCAACCAACATTGGTGTTCGTTAAAATAATATATTGAGCCATATTTACTACTTAACGTATATTATGCTTAAATTTGCTGAATAGTTAGGTATCGTACAGTTTTATTACAGCGTTTAATTTTATAATAATGCTAAATCTGGGAACCAGGTTTATGGCTGCAAATGCATATTGCATGGTTATTAAATTGTAAATTGCTTGAATAAAGTTTAGGATTTAAAACTAGTAAATTCTTTAAAACTATTATAAAATTTAAGGATAAAGTCTTCGTTACGTAAAAGACAATCCCTGTATAACCTCAAAAGCTTCATTTACTTTATAAAGCGTAAAACAAGAAAGCGTTAAAATTTCCCGCTTTGTGGAGCTTAAAACTAAAAATTGCATAATTAAAAACTAGTTAAATTAACTTCGTAGCGTCTTAACAAAGTTGAAATTATGAAGTTGGTAGCTCTGTCTCTGCTCTACTACGAAATTCCTTCTCGATTTGGGCAAATTTTACTCGCTAAAAGCTTGACTGAAATTACACAAAAACTTTTAATTATAAAGAACTTTAATGACAACAAACTTAAATAACCACGCTGCAGGTGAATTAAATTGTAGTCGATAGTAAAAGTACACTGTTTAATTATTGAGCTTTTATTTTTCATAAATTCTCTACTGAAAAGTATTAACTACTCTGCAAAAAATAATGCTAACGATCAGCTTAAGATCAAGATTGTGAAATAGATGTGCACAGCAGCGCACAAGAGAGAGCTTAAGAAGTTACTCCCACAATTTGTTATCCTCGACATTCCTGTAGTTTCGAGTTCACGAAGTAAGATCTTCAACATTGATGGACTTGGATTCCGAGTTCACAGCGATACCGCTCGTTGAGGAGTGAGATAACTTGTAGGGAATAATTTGAAATTTGCCCGAGGCCAATTTTATTATAGACGTTAAATGGGTATTACCAGTTTGGAATCCTTAAACGCTCACTTTAAATGGGAATTAAGGAAATTTCGAGCAAATTCGTTGAAATGTTTTGAATGATGTAAGTACTAAATATTTGAAGAATTTCAGATTTTGTTTTTAAGTAAAACAGAAGTATCAAAATCAATCACAGAAAATATCTAGATCTTGATACGAGTTTGTTAATCCACTTATAAAAGCTTAATAAAAGTTCCAGTAGTTTCTGGAAAACTTACAAAAATCCTTCCAAAGCTGACTCAGTGAATATTTTCTTTAGCGTGTTTTACTAAATCAGGAAGGCTAGGTCTTTCGTTACGAGTACCCTAATAAATCGTTTCCTTTAGTCAGACCTTGCAACATATGCGGGGCGATAAGAAACAGGCTTAGTTTACGTTTTTGTTTCTGTCTCACGTCAGCATAGAAATGTGTGTTTTAGGCTTACTATTGCGTTTTCTAGGGTAATAATGTTTTCGTTTTAATTGTTTAGAGGAATACTTGCATTTCCCTCACTAGCTTGAGTTCTTGAAGTGTGTTTAGCTAGTGTTCGTATTTTGTTATTTTCCATATGAAGTACTGTATACTTAACTAGGCGAATCTTTTTTCATTGATTGTCTATAAACTTTTTTCTACTCTGCGGCTAAATATGTTAATCAACTTTAAAAAACGCTACTAGTTTCTTTAGGATACGCGACAGGAGCGAAATAGCAGGAGAAAGTTTATTACAAATAAAACTCCACGACCTCATTCCACCGGCCCCCTTCTACCATCGAACATCCAGACGTATTGCAATTTACCATCCCTACCTTGTTGCTATTCCACCAATTCGCACTAAGCGTTTGCAAACGTCTTTTATAATGCGCACAGCAAAGGAGTGGAACTCTCTGCCTGCGTCTGTGTTTCCGAACGTTTACAACAGGCTCCTTCTGGGTAAGCTCGCTCCATCGTAGACTATGTCTCTGTCATCTCTGACCTAGACTAGAGTCAAGAGCAAACCCATCACAAATAAAAAACAACTTGCGAATGTTAGTTAGTTTTACGTAAAGATTATTCTCTCCTTAGCAATAAAAATATCAAAAGATTTCTAACCTTCCTATCACGTGAAAATAGACCCGTGTAGGAAAAATAAGCAGTAAATATTACTTTCTTTTATATTGTCCCAGTTTATTCAAAGGATCTGGCGAGAACATAACTCTGAAAGGTTTCAATTTCGTTAGCGTCAAGGCTTTGTTCACACGTTTTCAGTAAATAAACTTTGACGATAACTACGAAATAATACCCTTCTTTTTTTGTATATTTGAGATGTTATCGATATCACTTATAAAGTGTTTAAAGATAACTTGTTCTTCCTTTTTTAAAGGGTCTTTTGATTTTTACACTTTATATTTAGCTTTCAGTTGTTTTGTACGTAATAGCATTTGCATAGTCTATTGTAAGTGGGTCATGGGGTGCTATTATAACTTCTACGAGTTGTGATTGGTACTTAAATAACATTCGTGTTGCACAGTGGTCAATCAGCCTCGCTACCATTCTGCTGACTAGTCATATTTTGAAGAAGGTTCTAGCTATAGTCATACTTCTTTCAGAGCATCATCATTTCAGCCAAAAGCCGTTCACTGCTGGACATGGGCCTCCCCCAAAGCTACATTACCCGCCCTTTGCGTCCCGATTCGAAAAATCGAGTAGCATTATTTTGTTCATCATCATCTTTATATCAGCCAATTGCCATCTACTGCTGAACGTTAGCTTCCTCCAAATTCCACCAACCATCCCAGTACTGAGCAGTCCGCATCCATCCACTGCCAGCCACGCGTTCTTAAAATCATCGATCCATTCTGCCGCAGGGTGTTCCACACTACGTTTGTCCGTACTCTAACTCATGTCTGCTCCATGGACCATCGGTCCGTCTATAGACAGCCTTATTCTATTATAATCATTAAACTGAGAGTACGTGATTATAGCACAGTTGCACACTGATGCTTGTCTACATACAAACTACCTCTACCGAACCACTACTATCCAAACCTTTCCACTCCTAAAAAAGGACTATCCACTAACTTATTTACCGCTCAATATTACCAGAAACCTAAGAGTAGTGAAGCGAGAATTTTACGAGTTCCAGCAGTGTTGGGGCTATTGAATTATTTATAATAACGAACGTCAGCTGGTAATGCGACAAGTCACTTGCTTTTAGCCTGACAACAGTGTTCGTGTCACACGCTATAAAGATTGCACGTTGTACGCGTTTGCCCGTAATTTTACACGTATTTCACAAGTAATATTCGCACCGTAAGTTTTATTTTTTAAATTGAAAGGTGCTTATTAATTGTGGTGATAGAAGTGTGATGTTTTCCTTTTTATTAAAACTTTATGACACACTGTACAAATGCAGAAATAATGCCCTTGACATTTTTTTTTTGTTCTATTCTGTGATGATTTTTTGAGGAAGCTATGTAAAATAATTGACAATTTGAAAAAAAAAACTTTAAATTAAAGGAGTATAGTAACTAATAAACAATAGTGAATGCTCTTAATAATCACAATATAGATATTACTATAAATAAACATCATGTAAATCTTTAAAGAAAAATAACTACAATAGAATGCTGGCAGCTTGTAAGCCAAGCTCTTATAACCCAACCGAAGATGCTTTTATCTAAACTGGTATAAACAGTCAGTTTGAAAATAACCATTCCAATATCCACAAACAGATAAAATTCTACAATTTCATATCGCAAACAAAGTTTTTTCGTGAAAAATTTTCAATTCTCTCCGTATAATTTTAAAGTTTAGCAGCCAGAGTCTTGCAGTAAAAAGTAAGTGCTACAGTTTTGGAGGGTAGTATTCTAATAATACTAGACTTGGCTGCGAGAGCGGGAGAACTTTACCTTCCCGAATTTGAATTTGGAAAATGTTCGTTTGTATTTCGGGCTTTCTTTTGTTTTTAATCCTACATGTGTTAGTTTTAGGTTCTGTTAGTGAGTAGGTAGGATCAGTTTTTATAAAGGTATTTTCAAACGTTATTTCTTTAAAATAAGATGGGAAATTTTAATATTTTGCATTATTGACATTTTTTTAATTTTCATAACGCGTAGTTAATTGCTTAACAATGACAAAACGAATTATTTCAATTTATGATTAAATATAATTTTGTACATTATTAATAAATAATCCTTCGTACCCAAAAGTTCCTGATAACACCCCGAGCTCTTGAAATTATGTTCACTGGCGACAGACATGAAATATAGCATGGTTCATACTTTGCACGTCAGTTGACGCTAAAATATCACAATAATATAGCGTTAAAGCGTCACTTGTTTAAGCATGTGGTAGACATAATAATTGTAGCGTAAACAGTTTTTACTCCATTTTGCATAATTGTTACCAATTTAGCCTGAGAGTAAAAGAGTTAACTATAACTTTAAAAATGGCGAAAGAAACATTCAATACTAAATGTATATGATACTTTATTGTAGGTACGTATTTTACGAACAAATCTACAGCAACATATTCGTAGCAACAGAATTGCTACGGCCACACTAATTGAAACAACACCAGATGAAACAACACAAATTATGGCCGTAGTTATTGTCATATTACGGTAGTGTGGCTGTAGCATAAAATAAAAATTGAAGCTAAAAATAAAACAATATTCTTCAAAAATTTTGCAAAACAAATGAACTGACAAGAAGAGAACAAACCCAACCAATCAATTAAAATTCGAAAATCGAAACCGACCGGTCATCCGGTCAATTCCTTTCGAACCCTTGTAACGTCGCAAATCATTCACTGTCAACAAACATTAGCCGTTCATTTGCGGCCTATTTGTTCATTCGTTCGTTCATTTAGTAACATCGTTAGTGTACCTTGAAACATTTTTTCCCGAAGAAAAACCTTTTTTTTTCGTTCCTCGAGTTAATTTGTTTAAGAGAATGAATGTGTTTAGACAAATGTTGAACATTTTTTTGCGCTTTGTTTGCGCGCAAATACGTTATTATACAGTGTTTCTCTCTAAGGGAATGAGTTGGTAATCTTCATTTTTACAAATGAGCCTGGATGTTTGAAATTAAGTTTAATGTTTCGAGGGTTAATTTTGGGAAACAAAATGGTGTTTCCTGTTCAACAGGATTATTGTTGAGCCTTTAAAATTGCGTTGGTGCATTACTTTCTATTTGATTAGATTGCCAACATCCCTCGGGTTTTGCGGAGGAAATTGTACGAATATTTGTTTAGAAAATTATTTTTCCTCAATCCTTATCATTACGAACATTTCGTTGTTTATTTTCAGGATTTCTAACGCCTTTGTATTTTCCTTGGTAATATTTTATGATCAACGTGAAGAGGCTTATTCTTACCAAGTGCTAATTCTGACCTAAAATCACACACCACAAATGATCCTCAATAATCAGACGAAAATTTCCAACTGGGTTATCCGAAATTCGTATATCATTAACAAAACACACAGTCCCAAACTACACCGACCAAAATCCAAATTATCATACGTAATTCAAACTACAGGGCTTATCACAATAACATACAATCACGAACAAACATCAAGTTACGGAACAATACCGGTCGGAACCGGTTTCGACCGGAGCTATCTAGACTACACCGGTGTGAGATAACAAGGGGTGTTTAACTAACATTGAGCTTGCAGGGCTAAAACAAACAGTAGACGATGTAATTATAACTTCTGAATTTAAGGACGATGACGTCATTTGGCATGTTCCTATGAGGAAGTTGTGGAATAATCGGGGGATATTATTTCGGAAAGAAGAAACTGACTTTAAATAAATAAAAACACCTTCTTATTTAAGTGGGATTAATATTAAAGTCTTTTGAAGTATATAAACAAAAAATCGCATATCAAAACAAACGATTTTGAATTAAAATAATATTGAAAAGCCTGTCCACGCTGTTATCATAATTTAGCCTTTTTGCTAGCTTGTGAATAATTTAGCTAAAATTTTTACTCTCCTGTGACAATCGGGTAAAAATAGATACGTGGGTTGTATCACTTAAATCCATTTTCAATATCAATATATAAAATCTTATCAATGGCACATTATGATTTCATCTGCACAATATCTTTCAATACAACGATTTCATTTATTAATAACAGATTGAAATACGAGTACCACATGTGCATTCAACCCCTCGCCCTATTTGTTTCGCCCCTTTCTTGCACCCCCTCATTTAATTTATTTATATCATCGAAGACAGTTTCGACCCCTATAATTATGGGAAAGTAATTATGAACATTTGCACACTCCTTGTGAAATTAGTTTTCTATCAGAATGACGTTAGTATTGTGTAGAAGTAAACTCAGGGCCTACAGCAAATTTATTAACTTACTCGTCGTTTTTGTTAACTTTTGGTGTTGTCTAACTTTATGGAAAAAAGTTTTCCGTTAGGGGCTGCTTAGACGCCGAAGAATCAGCCGCCCACGTCATCCTGGAATGCGAGGCCGTGGCTACCAAACGTCAACAAATCCTCGGAACGGTGAGGTCGCTCCGCGAAGCCTGTGAAGCTCCCAGGAAACTTCTGTGCTTCTGGGTGGAGCTAGGCTGGCTAACTTAGCCAGGACACCTAGGCACAACGGACCGAATGAGAGTCTAAGTGCGGATATTGGAGTCCCTAATCAATCTAAGTCTTACGTTATTGTCACTAGGCAGCGCTTATTCAATTTAAACGCTTACAACCCTAATCTCTTCAAAGTTAGAGTGAACAGGCTCCTTCTGGGTAAGCTCGCTCCATCGTAGACTTTGTCTCTGTCATCTCTGACCTAGACTAGAGTCAAGAGCAAACCCATAACAAATAAAAAAACTACAAAATGACGTTAACGCAATCGTGAACGTTAAAAAACTCGCACTGAGGCCATATTTCACTACAAAGGAGATTAAGTGACGAGAACGATTCTCCGATACGTAATGTTTAGAAAACTTGTATCAACTTATCAATTAAAAATCTGCTGCTAGACAGACCCTAGCCCCAGCAGATTTTAAACTTGAGTTGGAAAACCACAGCATCGACAGTAACGATTTTGAAAAACCGGCCAAGTGCGAGTCAGACTCTTACACAAAGGGTTTCGTTCCACAAACCGTTTCTTCTTTATTTGTTGTTCTAGCGGCAATGAAATACACTCTGTGAAAATTTAAACTGCCTACTTTTATGGTTCCTGAGATACAGTCTGCTGCCAGAGACACGGACGGACGCACAGACGGATAGCGGAGGTTTACTAAGAGGGTTCCGTTAGATACCTTTTGGGTACGGAACCATAAAAACTGATTATGTTGTGGTTAAAGACAGAATTGCAAATGCATGTTGAGTTAGGATTCTGTCTTTAAATATTATCTTCACCCTTCAAGATTCAAGATTCATTTATTCGTGTGATTTTGGTCCATTTTACATGAGATCTTAATAAAAAACTATCAGTTCCTTAAAAAATCTACCTTAAAGGTGTACACTCTTTCATGTCATAGTAGGTAATAATTATAAAAAAAAGAATAGTCAACATATTTACATTAAATAATTATAATATAACACAACCTAACCTAAGACAGAAAAAAAAGCAAACATTAACAACTAAGTAGATATACATTTTAATTATGAATGAAATTAGGATATTAAATTAATACATTGTCAAAATTAAATAAATATCAATGTCGAATAACTTACAATTTATCATTAAGGGATTCGTCAATAGTATAGTGTGTGTAGTAGTAGTATAAGTTCTAAGGTAGACAAGTTAAGATTAGCAACTTGTCGGGTATGTAATCTGAGGGTGAAGCTGTAACAGTGTTTTGTTTCTTAATACAGAAGTTACATGTTTTCGGCTTAAAATTACAAGCTCATTCTAAGATAGTTACATGGTTTCGGGAGGGGTGGAGGAGTGGAATTCCCTGCCGGAGACTGTTTCCTTATAGCTACAACCTGGAAGTCTTTAAGTCAAGAGTGAATAGGTTACTTCTAGGCAAGCGCGCTCCATCTTCGACCACATCATCGCTTACCATCAGGTGAGATAGTGGTGAAACGCGTGCCTATCAATAGTAAAAAAAAGAAAAACAGTTTTAGCATAATTAAAGCTGATCATTTTGTGATGTTAAACAATATAGACGGGGTGACTTTTGAAGTCATGGGAAATATTTTTGGGAGTGCAGACGAAACATTCTGGAAAATGATGTATAATAGAAAAATATATTATGTCAATTTTTAGCTTGACTTTTAGCAAACACACATGGCAAAGGATTTTCTTTCTATATTCTAGTCGCAGTTTTGGGCAAGAGTTGTTTTAAATTACTATTGTTCAGAAGTTTAGTTCACACGACGTTACAAAATATATACATATATACTACTGATTTTTTCGGGATTTCAGAATTTTTAGTCAGTTTTCAGAGTTGTTGTCATCTGTATTATCTTTCTCGCACTGAAACATTTTACTAGTAACTGTGTATAAATAAATGTAAGTATAACTTCATTTACATTTTAATTATTCCCCATTATTTCAACGACCCAATGAATACTATTTTATAAAGAACGGGTACTCCAACCCTCACTCAGACAAACAAAACTTAACTCTTGACAAATAGATTGTGAGCTCAGCACACAAATTAAGACTCCCTTGAAAGTATTAGATGCCTTTATGAAAAGCCACCCCTTGCCCTCGTCCCATTTGTCCACTCATCCCTGCTCGCCACTCATGTGTGGCATGATATATTTAGATCGGCAAACATCGGCTGTTGTCGACTGAATTCGGTAAGACTCGATCATGTGTTAGCGTGCACTACCATTGCTACTCGAAGTAGAATCTTGTCGCACAAATTTCATGTGACGATATTGGTACTACTTATGACCAACGTAAACAGGAATGAGGGCGTTTCGATTCGCCGCTAGAGGCGCTAGTGTAGCGTGAGTTCTTCAAAATGCCAAATTTCACTGTTGGTCGGCTTTTGACGCGATTTATTCACTTATTTATTATTTAAAAATGTGTCTGCGTAACACTGGTGCACTATCTATGTTGTATTTAATATAATCACGCGTTTACGGTATAATAATGATCTTACTTCTAACTTTGCTCACGTGCCCGTAATAACATCTTTTAATGATATGATTACGGACCCCACTCGCTAGTGGCGCCAAATGGTGAGCACGAAAACGGTAGCCCTCATTCAATCGATATGCATAGCTTATACCTTACATGCACATGGATGCAGCCGAGTACTAATATTTTATTCGGAGCGACTGCCTCTGCCGCATGGTGTCGGCCGGTGCCGTATGGTGCCGTAAAAGAATAATACCATCCCATCACTTCCCGTGTGTCGTAAGAGGCGTCTAAGGGACTCGCCAGAGAATGGACAGCAGCGTTCTCTGTAAAACTCAACAACATATACTGCAATCGCCAACCCGCCTGTCAAGCGTGGCGATTATGGCAAACCCCCTTGGGGTTTTGGGGGAGGCCTATGTCCAGCAGTGGACGTCTTTCGGCTGTTATGATGATAATGACTGCCTCTGACCTCCAGAACCCAGTTACTGTGTAACACGATGCCCCTTGACAAGACCGGTGTAAGATTTCTTGGCTTCTGATTACAGACAGCCATGTACGGCAACCAGTCAGTTGTCCTTTAAGGCTTGGTCATACCAATGACCTTGTGTGCGCTACTCCGCTACCCGCATTTTTATTTATTTTTTTAATAAAAATAATACGTTTTTAAAGAGTGACAATACCAGATTATTTTTGTCTATATTGCAAAGCAGTAAATATATTTTTATACTCTTGGTAAAAAAATGAAGTTAAATGGTTTTTTCTCAACGATTTGGAGATGATTTGGTGGTTTTTATTCTTATTATTTGATACCAATAGATAAATTGTGGCTAAACTAAATTACGTATCATATTATGTAGATTACTAACTATTTATTCAGATGTAATTTCTCTGTTAGTGCCGACGAAAAGTTGCTGTTTTTAAGCATTTATCGAGACAACAGCCTTAAGGTGAAGGCACGTGACCACATTCGCAAGAAGTTGGTAGATTCATGACAGCGTTAATTCGTTGGTTTCGTTCTCTCTTAATAACGTTGTGAATTTTATTCATGTGTATGTATGTACCTATGTATTTATGATTGTGTTTTTTCCTCTCTTTCTTTTGTCTTTCCTATAATTTGCATCTGCCATATATTATCTTTGCACCATCCTAAGGTCGACTGGTATAAAATGCCTAAGTCCGCCTTTAAACATTGTTTTTTACTTGTGCATAAAGTTTTAATAAATAAATAAATACAGACCTACAAATGACAGCCGGGATCCAACAACGTAACGTGCTTTCCGAGGTACGGAGGAACGTGCCTGGAAAAACACCATAGCAGGAATAATCATCTAGAATGGTTATCTATTGACGAACCTAGCGTGGCAAGCGTTTTTTAACCGTGAGATTGATCCGTGTAACTGATATTATTTAGCCACGTGGTCCTCAAACCTAACAAAAAGATTTACTTCGTAGGCAAACTTGGAAACGAGACGGCCCAAAATTGAATGGACTCACTTAAGAATCACCACTTGCACACACTAAACCGAAGCTGGACCTTTCTTATGGGTACCAGAAATATTTTATGGTCAATTCCAGTAACATTTATCGATTTAACATAATCGAATATATAAAAAACGGTTCACTCCCTTGCCCAAAAAATACCATCATAACGATAAAATTAATTCAGCACGTACCACCAAAATGGAATGCTGTCCGGCGATTCAGTATCAATAATGACAGCTTAGCAATCTTCTTGATCGCTACTTACATAATAAGACTATCTAAAGTTCCAGCTATCGACAGTCATAGCCTCGTAAGGCGAAAAACTATGTAATTTGATTTTGTAATATCGCTTAACGATACACCCTTTCGAGTGGGGTATATAATAAACTCCCATGGGAGGCCCTTTTGAGACCTCTTACCCTGTAATTGGGCGTAGTTACCCGACGTTTGGCCGAGTCACCGTCATATGTCATTTATTTTTAGTTGAATGCCTCTTATCGGTGGCTTAATGCTGTCATCATCAAAAATGATGTAAGCGAAAAATGGTCGAAGAATTTGAAGTAGTGTACTCAAAATACAGTCCACGTATGAAATGTGTTTGATATGTTAATATAGAAATTCAGGAATAAAGAATATGAAAATGTAGTCCTCAGAAATTACGTGAGCATAAAATGGTGAAAGTATTTGAAGAGCCGAGAATGGGTACTCAAAATACAGGTCATGTATAAAATGTCTTTGATCTGTCAATATAAAATCTTAGGGAAAAAAGAATATGAAAATCTAGCGTGTAGAGTACGTCTGTATTCACTTTCGTTTTGATGTCAAATAATATTCTTCGCGGATTTGAGCTTAGAAGAGACGTAAATGTTCAAAGCTAAGTGGGCCATACATACGGTACGGAGCCAGACTTTCAGATCTTTATCTTTTTACGCATCAAAATTCAAATGTTCCAATGTGCTACTCCATTTATTGTATTTTTTTTGGGTAAAATTTCCCGTAGGCACAAAAAATAAATTTCCGAAACGTCACGAGTTACAAACAAAACCGTACACAGCCAGGTCAATTAAACACAAACATCATCGCATATATCAAGCGTTTACGGCTTATTTTTCACTTTCATCTCTCTCACACCTACTATATTAGAGAGGGAAGAATCTACATGCGTTATTTCACCCCGCCGAAAATCGTGGCCGGGTACAACCGTTACATATTCATGAGACAGGCACGGTCCCAGCAAATGCGCTTAAGTTATGAGAGTTGAGCGAGCAAAAGTGCTGAACAAACAATTGTGTTACATTATTGTTTCTAGGGAAATGACATTTTCTGAGTTAGTTTTAGTAGATATTGTTTTACGGGATGGCGAATGCGTTTTATCCACTTTGCGATTATTTTCCCTGTTTTAGTAGAAGTCGGTTGTGTTTAGACAAAAAGGTTGGCAGTGGAGAATATTGTTTTGAGAATATAGTAGATACTGCTGAAAATTGAGGAAAATAAGATTGAGCCTCATTGTCATTCGAAAAAAATGAATAAAACACTCATGGTTTCTAGCTAAGCGATTCTGTAATAACACTGTATCTAACTTCAGGGACCTGGCTGCAATTTTAGGCATGGGCACATACCTAATTAAAATTTTAAATTCTTAGATTCCATAAAGTTCTTTTACGACGTACCTAATAAAATACTGTAAAACAGCTAAATTCACAGAGCCTAAAACAAAAGCAAATACCAAACCAAAAGTTAACTAAAGAAGAACCATCACCACAACTTCAGCCAGTAATAAGCGAAGTACACATATTGTGTCTCTCACTACTTGCGCCCCAAGCGAAAAGGTATGCGAATGACCTTGACCCCGTCCCCAGGTGTTTACCTGCCCGCGTGGCTTGCCAATGTTGGATCTTACGTGTCCCCAAGCCCAATATCTTGTCTCCGATAGCAGGTATCTTGTTGGCGATCAATTTTAGATTACGGAGACGGGGGTGACATCAATGTGAAGATAAGAGGACAAAAAATAAGGTAGACATATTTAGTATTTGGAAAAAAGAAAAAGAATTTATTTGCACCAACCATAAAAAAGCGAATACAAAAAAATTGATTGTGCTTTGATTACACGTTACTGGCTAAATTAGTTACAAGAAATGTATTGCTAGCAGAATGATTTCTCAGACCTGGTTTATGAAGATGCTTTTTGGTGCATAGAAATGACATTGAGCCAAAAGTAAATCTTGTGTGGATTGGTCTAATAACGTTTAATTTATGACAAGGTTATTATGACAAGGTTCTAACTACGATTAAAAAAAATAACGATCATCAAAAAGTGCAAGATATTTGACGTTGGCACTTCGTGCCTTTAACAATTGACAATTTTGATCGCCGCTATAATGTTACTTTGTTTTGAGCACAAAGAAAAAAATCTTGAACATACCATATGAGTATACATAAGAGACCATCAGACGAGTACAATGACCAATAAAAGGTATTGCGTTTACTAACCGACTTCCAAAAAAGGAGGAGGTTCTCAATTCGGCGGGTATTTTTTTTATGTATGTACACCGATTACTCCGAGGTTTCTGATCCGATTTTTGTGATTATTTTTCAGTTCGATACAGTATACTTGCCATTTGGTCCCGTAAAAATTTGATTCAGTTTGGTTCAGGAGTTTTTACTTTATAAGCATTTTTGCTTATTTCAATTTCTGCGTTGACGAAGACGTCGTCCAAGTATCACCATTTAAAAGTGAAAAATAAAAAACTTTTTACAAAAAAATATAACCGACTTCCAAACAAAACACTACAAAGAATAAAATAACCTTAATTTCGGAAGTCGGTGTTAAAAAACATAGTAACAAAACCAAAAACACCGACTTCCGAAATTAAGGTTATTTTATTCTTTGTAGTGTTTTGTTTGGAAGTCGGTTATATTTTTTTGAAAAAAGTTTTTCTGTTACAATTTGTATACCTACAAAGGTACTAGATAATATGAATGAAGCTACACATTCTTGGCTTGCATTTAATGTAAGTTACCCCAAAGTTTATGGCATTCAAATTGATTACTGGGTATGAAATCGAAGGGATTTCCATTGAATGATTCACGGGCTTAGAACTCACTGAATCGAACCATGAACGGGTAGGCTTATTATTATGTATTAATATCTATTTCGGTTTCCGGGTAGTTCGCGAGCCGTATCGATTCAGTTATGTATTTTTGGTATTGGGGGAACAAAATCAAATACTGAGCAATACAAATTAGTTTCTGTAGTCTATACTTCTATATCTATACTAATATTATAAAGAAGAAAGATTTGTTTGTTTGTTTGAATTGAATAGGCTCCGAAACTACTAGACCGATTTGAAAAATTCTTTTAGCATTGGATAGCTAAATTATCAGGAAGTAACATAGGCTATATATTATCCCCGTACTCCCACGGAAACGGGAACTATGCGGGTGAAAAGGTCACCTCCTTATTTTTCTGCTATTACTCATTTTGGGGTTTTTATTATTTTCGTTTTTAGGTTTTTCTGTCTGTCTGTTCAGGTCAAAGGCTTCCCTTTCTTCCTTCCATGCCTACTGGCTTTGGGCAAGAGTGAACCCTTACCAGCTCATTGGTCCACCGTGTAGGAGGCTTTCCAACGCTGCGTCTTCCGGCACGCGGTCGCCACTTCAGAACTGATCGGCCTCATCGACCATCTGTTCTTCGGACTATGTGTCCCCTGCCCACTGCCACTTCAGTTTGGCTATCATTCCATCACGTATCCAGTGGGTTAAAATTCTGCGTAGTCTTCTGCTTTTTGTATTTTATTTCAATATTATCTTTTCATCATTAGGGGGTAAAACGCAGTGATATTTACTAAAAGGGCCTCAGGGAGATACTTATCTCCACAAAAAGCGCGAAATACGCGTTTTTATCGCAATTATCATTACGGGAATCTACCCTTAAATCTGATGGAGGCCCCCTCATAACTGCCCTATTTTAGTAGCACATTATTTCACCCCCCTTTTAAAGGCGCGTTCAGACTACGGGGTCGTCAAAGTAGACAACTATTTCTAATGTACCTAAAATAAGATTATTTACATATTCCTTTTTTTGTTTTCTTACAAGTTTATAAAGAAAGAGACAATGTATAATTGTATGTGCCTTTGAGCACCTACAAGAAATGCCTCGGATTTTAATATGAACCTCATTGGGAATTATTACATACAAGTAGGTACGCGATGATATAATATTCCTTAAGTTTAATTAGGCAAATTAAACACTATTCATCATCATCATATCAGCCGGAAGACGTCCACTGCTGGACATAGGCCTTCCCCAAATGTCGCCACAACAACTGGTCCTGCGCGTCTCGCATCCACCGACTACCCGCGACCCTCAATAGGTCATCGCTCCACCTTGTGGGAGGCCTTCGATCGTTGCGTCTTCCGGTACGCGGTCGCCACTCCAGAACTTTTCGGCCCATTGACCATCTGTTCTGCGAGCAATGTGCCCTGCCATCAGTTTAGCGATCCTTCGGGCCACGTTAGTAATCTACGGTAAGTCGGTAAGCACTATTATTCAGAAATAATAACTGTAATTGAAATTTCATTCTCGCTTCAACTTTTCCTTACCTTTCAATTAAAACCGTACTTTTAAAACGTAAGCGTTTTAAACGAGACTCACTTCGTTACAAGCGACAATAATCCTCATTATCTAAAATTACTCCTGAATAAGTAATTTTAACACAAAATGGTTTCCAAAATTCGTTCACACAATTTATGTCAAAGTAATTTCGTATCTACCAAGTGTAATTTGTCCATAATTAGGCTTTGTTTTAGAAAACGTGGAGCTCTAAATTGTCTGTATTCTGACAGCAGAATGAGGTAGTTAGTAATAAATTGGTTTTCGTACTGCACGTACCGTTTGTGCGATAAAATTAGCTTTTACTAGCTCATGCTAGCGGTTTCGCCTGTGTGTAAGTTAAAAATTATCTCATAGGAACGTACCTCCAAAATAAAAGGTATCTGCCAGGTTTTCGGAATTGGTTCAAAAGAGTAAGCACGGCCCTGGAACGCAAAGGGCAATAGGAGGTTTTAGTCAGTTAGAGTCTGACACTCCCTTCTGTTCCGCCCAAAGCGGAAAAATCGTTTGATGATTTCCCATTCATAAAAAAGGATAAAAAGTATCCTATGTCATAATCGTAGCTATACAAGCTCCTTCTGGGTAAGCTCACTCCATTGTGGACTTTGTCTCTGACTTAGACTAGAGTCAAGACACAAATCAATCTACAAAAAAATACGTAGGAAATACCTACTAGAACGACAGCTATTAAAAAAATCATGACCCCCCAACAAGGAAAACGTACCACACAAAAGGTTAAACAACCCTGAAAGAATATCGAAAATAAAATATGAATAAAAAATCCAAAGTACTTTGTATCCTACATATTGTGTCCAAGTCTTAGCCGCTCCGTTTCCCTCTCAAAATCTTTTCGTCCCTTTTATCTTTTAGCGGAAGAAAGAGAAAAGATATCTGGGCTTTTATGTTTTGCGTTTTACAGTGATCATTAAAAGGGTCGCTCTCTACCTGTGTGGAGTTTCCTGGCCGTGACCTCTTAACTTTGCCGAGTTTGTATAATGATGTGTTACGGCTTAAATGTCCCGCTTTTGAATTTATTGTCCTGAAAAAATAATAAATAGAAAATGTTTCCTTTGACGTTTTGAAATTGGAATAGCTGGGTTAAGGGATTGGTTGGATAGGATATCTGTTTGAAGATACTTACGCGTATGTTAAAAACTGGGTCGAGAATGCATAGTTTGATTTAGATAAAATAATATTTTTTGAGTGATAAAAAATAACAAACTACGAACAAACGACATGGTTTTATAGTAGACTCGAGTGTAAACGAGAATTTATTTGTTAGTCAATATTCATAATTGAACGATTTCAAAAAGCACTCACAGCGAGTCAAGTATGACCAAAGTCGAGTTTGACCAAAGTCAAGTTTGACCAAAGTCAAGTTTGACCAAAGTCAAACTGGCATTCTGGAAATGACCTCTCATGATATTTTAACGCATGATCATCCCATCACATTTATGTCAATCGTTAATTCTGACATAATGTGGTTTCCTCTAGGCCCACTTGGTTACGAACCGCATGCTATCTCAAATGCATGTAAAAGTTTATGGATACAGATGTCTCAATTTTACAACCAATCAAACGAACGAACCAATTTGGCAAACACTCTGAAAATCAGGAAATTCATTCTGCACGAGCCTGCATTCGATTGGTTTTGTAATTGTTCCGAAATTGGAATGTTTCTAGGCAGTCAAGTACTTAAATAGGTCTTTGTTTTCACCAGAAAGCCAATTCCTTTATTTTTAAGGAATTTTCCCAATCCAAACTCAGTGCCAATCTGTCAAAACACTTTTTATTTCCTTAATTTTTTTTTTTGCAAATGTTGTAGCCAAGATGCAATTGTAACATAAATTTAAATTTTAATTACGAGAATTGGCGTTCTAATGGAGACAAAAGCCATTGCTGGTACTTAAAAGTATTCAAATTCAAGCCGCAATATCATCTCAGCAAAACTCAACGTCATAAGCTTGCATTGATATATAAAAACCCAAGATACACAGTCTCGACCAAATGCAACACTCGAAACTGTCGTCAAAAACTGACATGTATCAAGTGTCATGTGTGAGTTGTGTGTAGTTATACTATAAACAATTTTTTTTGCAAATTCAACCTTACACGGATCGCTTAAAGTTGTTTTTACAAAGCAGTGCAGTATGGAGAGCGATACGAGACTTTTTGAAACTAGCGCACAATTATACAATGTGCGCTTGTTTTTTGCGGACGTTTTTGAGATGCTGAGTGTGTATCTTGGGTTTTTTATATATCAATGTAGGCTTGTCAAAATGCATTGGAAGCACGGAGTTTTTGACAGCTAGTGACTGCGATGTGAATGCAAAAGCTCGCGCTCTTTAAAATACGAGAATTGGCCATTAGGTATTAGAGGTTGATATTATCATATCTAGGAACACAATATGTTCTAGAAAGAAACTTCGATATAGATATCCCTGACAAATAAGGCGCTCTACAAAGCATAAAATATTCAAATTTTGATATGCGTATCTGCCTGCGTATATATGGCCATGTTACTCTAACAAAACAAACACACAAATTAAAAAAAAACAATCCTTACTAATATAATAAATGCGAAAGTAACTCTGTCTGTCTGTCGCGCTTTCACGCCAAAACTACTAAAACGATTTAAATGAAATTTGGTAGACAGATAGTCTATTGCCTGAGAAAGGACATGGGCTATTTTTTATGCTGGGAGTATGCTCTCTAGGGCCAACGCGGGCGAAGCCGCTGGCAGAAGCTAGTTACTTATGAAATAAAATTACATAAAAATACATCCATCATAACGCAGTGAAATAAGAACTAAGAACCAAATAAAAACTTGTACTAGAATAATATCGTCATTTGTTCATAACTGCAACAACGTAGACACTTATAGGCCTCATGCATAATTCCACAGGTCGGGATCACCTGGCTGCCGGCCAAGCGACCTGGCCTAATTCCAGCCTGGACGTATTCTATCAGAAATCTAATGTCGACTGTTTGTTTGGTCTTTTTGGGGTAGATTTTTTTAAAGTCACAACAGCTTACAGGGTGATATGCAATGAAAAGTTGAAAATTGCTTTGACGAGTTAGTATTTTTTATTGTAATAACAATTCATGTTTCCCAAAAAAATCGATGCACTTAGAAATGTTTTCGATACTTCATCATAATATCAACTGAAAGACGCCGACTGCTGGACATAGCCAGAACAACTGGGCCCCAAGTCTGCTATTACAATAGTGTCAGAGTGGTCTATCATTGATTTCACAATGGTTGATTTTTATAAGATTCTGTGCCATTTCTTTCAATGGAGTGTCAATGGTTGACCACTGGAAAATCATAATGACGCTTTTATATCCAGTGGTCAACCACTGACACTCCATTGAAAGAAATGGGATAGAATCTTGTCAAAATCAACCATTATGAAATCAATGATAGACCATTCTGACACTATTATAACAGCAGACTTGGGGCCCTGGTCCTGTGCGTCTCGTATCCATCGGCTTCGGTATGGCATCGGAGGCCTTTCAACGCTGCGTGTTCCGGTTCGCGATTACCACTGTAGAACTTTTCGGCACCATCGACCATCAGGTTCTGCGAGCAATGTGGCCTGCCCACTGCCACTTCAGTTTGGCGATCCTACCTTAGAGTCGCTTTTAAATAAAGTAAATAAAGCAAAACTCTATAAAACACAGAATATCCAAACTAAAAATAAAACACACTTCAATAAAGATTAAAACATTTCACCCAAAAAAGAATCCTTTTGAAACATTTATTTTTCCGCGAAAAAAGGCCATTTCTCGCGTTTTCAATACCTGTTTTGGCTTTTAAACATTTATTTTCGTCCGACAAATGGACGGCCCTTTTAATAGCCCCTCGAATACTTTTCTGTTTATTAAAATATCCACAGAAATCAGAATATGATCCGCTCCTTAGAATACAACAATGGTTTCACGATTCAATAAGAGGGGGAACGTGATTGGACGGAAGGGATGGAACTCCAATAATAGCCTCGCTATAAGAACTGGATTATTGTAAATGATGTTTTATTGTATACACACAATATTTCTATTGGAGATATGATGGTTTTTTGAACGATATTTTTTGAATGGATGTCTATTTTTTGCGATTTTTTTGATTGAGCCGTCTTGTGGTAAATAATATCAGCCTAAAGGTCGATTTTCAAGATTAAGCGACACATGCCGCAGTCAGTCTGTGGATGGGAGACTATATACTTTGGTGATAGGTTACATAAAATTCCGAGATTCAACCCGGCTGTCATTTGAACATTATGAAAGTCGTAACGTGGTGGTCTTCTGACTACCACGGTTTTTCTTTACGTACCGACTTTCTACTTGTCTTGCCAAACAGTAAAGTGTTACCCCGTTACTGGGTTGGGTAAAGTCAGAACGGCAGTCTACTACTAACAGAATACTAACCTGGTTGGACTGGAAGCCGATCCTAACATAATTATGTAGTAACGGAAAAAACTATTATACAACAAAAGTCACAACGGAAGTTGGTGTTTTTGGTTTTGTTTCTTTGTTTTTAACACCGACTTCCGAAATTAAAGTTATTTTATACTTGTAGTGGTTTTTTGGAAGCCAGATTATTATTTTTACTTATTTATGTTTTGTGAAACAGTTTTTTATTTTTCACTTTTACGTGGTGATACTTGGACGACGTCTTCGTCTACGCAGAAAGTGAAATAAGGAAAAATGCTCATAAAACAAAAACTGCTGAGCCAAACCGAATGAAATTTTTACGGTACCAAATGGCAAGTATGCCATTGAACTAAAAATGAATCACAGAAATCGGATCAGAAACCTATATAAATAAAATAAAAAAGCCTTTTATTTCCAGTAAGTAAATCTACATTTCTTAAAAATCTATGTATGTGTTAGTTTTATTTAGTTTATTCTATGTTTTTATTTGTCTCTTACTTAATATAATTTGTATGTGTATCCGTTGTATTATATCATAGTATTTATAGTTAGGTACGTATTTTCTTTTTTACTAGGTGAAGTTAAACTTAATTTATTTTTAAGATCCTCATGTAAATGATTGTGATTCTTATGAGAAATAAAGGTTCCTTCATCTATATCTTTCACTAAAGCCCCGATAAGGTTAGTTGGGTATGATAAACCATTAGATGTAAGCATCTATAGCCTCGTAGTGTAGGTATTTTATCACCTGATAGATTGCCTATCAAAATTACCCTGAAGGTATTCCCACCCCGCAAAGGGTTACACAAATACATTTAAATGCATATTTTGACTATATTTATGCCTAAAAGCTCTAGAAAAAATTAAGGTGACTAAAAATCAATTCAAATTATAACGAAACCAAACTTCATTGACTTATACTTCTAACAGCATTAAATTCTATTACATGGTTCATTTCCTTCAGAGCTTAGCTTCGACACTGAAAGATCGGCGTATGTAACAATAGTAAGCAATTAGTGGGTCCCTTCTTTGTTTGTTCCCGTTACACAGAACCGGGAGTTCCTGTATAACGGCCCCATCCAGCGCGAGGCGATAATTCACGATCTTTTTTCAGCTGTAGGACTGGGGGACGCAAATTATAAGTTGTTCATTAATGAAGTTGGTAAAACTCATAATTTTTATTTCAATTCATGAGATAGAGGTACCTTGTTGGTACCAATTATTTGATAGATAGGGCATTTATCCATACCCCCAATTACTGTTCAAAAACTCCTATTACTAAACGTTAATCAAATTTAGGGATTAAAGCCAACAAGCTCAAAAATTGTTAAAAAACCAAACTCTACAGATTTCCGGGCCCGATGCAACAATGCAACGACGACGACCAGTCAACAATTTCATGTTGAAAATTTTATAATCCGAGAAAAAAAAAGTATGAAAACGCGTTGTCAGCCTCAAATCTGAAACAAAAAATACTCAGTATGTTATTTTGCCATAAAGAAAGGTAAAGGAAACAATGACCAACATATGACATATCCTTGAAACACACAAAATTTATAAAAAAATGTATTAAAGTATAGGTCATTGTATCTATTGATATTGCACATTCCACATTGAAAACCAGCTCTTTTTACGGTACAGTTTTTTATAAGTCAAAACCCTTTAAAAGGTTTCAGCAAGTAGTCTATATTAACTCTTGTAACTTTTATTTTCATCTAAGAGATGAGAGATTTATATTCACAGAGGGTATCATTCTAACGTGTAAACCACTGAAGATAAATAAATGTGTTTTTTTACCTTAGTTATTGACAAACAGCGTAATATATTTTCATACCTCACTGGTTCATTTTGCCTAGCCTTTTTAACCGACTTCCAAAAAAGGAGGAGTTTCTTTCGTTTGTTTTTTTTTATGTATGTACACCGATTACTCCGAGGTTTCTGATCCGATTTCTGTGATTCTTTTTTAGTTCAATGGCATACTTGCCATTTGGTACCGTAAAAATTTAATTCGGTTTGGCTCAGCAGTTTTTGTTTTATGAGCCTTTTTCCTTATTTCACTTTCTGCGTAGACGAAAACGACGTCGAAGTATCACCACGTAAAAGTGAAACAGCTTTTTTATTTTTCACTATGTATGCCATTGAACTAAAAATGAATCACAGAAATCGGATCAGAAACCTCGGAGTAATCGGTGTACATACATAAAAAAACCAAACGAATTAAGAAACTCCTCCTTTTTTGGAAGTCGGTTAAAAAGGCTAGGCAAAATGAACCAGTGAGGTATGAAAATATATTACGCTGTTTGTCAATAATTAAGGTAAAAAAAACACATTTATTTATCTTCAGTGGTTTACACGTTAGAATGATACCTTCTGTGAATATAAATCTCTCATCTCTTAGATGAAAATAAAAGTTACAAAAATGGAAACGTAGACTACTTGCTGAAACCTTTAAAAGGGTTTTGACCTATAAAAACTGTAAGTACTGTAAAAAGAGCTGGTTTTGATCGAATATCAATAGATACAACTACCAATATTTTAATATTATTAATATTTTTTTTTCCATATATTTTTTTTTAAATATTTTTTGTATGTTTCCAGGATATGTCATATGTTGGTTATTATTTCCTTTGTCTTTCTCTATGGCAAAATAATATACTGAGTATTTTTTGTTTCAGATTTGAGGCCGACAACACGTTTTCGTACTTCTTTTTTTTTCTCGGATTAGAAAATTTTCAACATGAAATTGTTGACTGGTCGTCGTCGTTGCATTGTTGCATCGCGCCCGGAAATCTGTAGAGTTTGTTTTTTTAACAATTTTTGAGCTTGTTGGCTTTAATCCCTAAATTTGATTAACGTTTAGTAATAGGAGTTTTGAACAGTAATTGGTACCAACCAGGTACCTCTATATCATGAACTGAAATAAGAATTATGAATTTTACGAACTTCATTAATGGACAACTTATAATTTGCGTCACTCAAAAGTTACAAACAAATGAAAAATAAAAATCTTTCCCATGAAAAAAAACCAGACAAGTGCGAGTCGGAGTCGAGATTTGTAGGTACAAATTCCTTTATAATAAAGGCTATATTTTTTATGATTTAATTACAAATGTGTAGTTTTTAGACTTTTCCCTACTCTTGTAGTATAAGAAGATATTACTTGCCTAATTTCATAATTCTAGGTCAACGGGAAATACCCTATGAATTTTAATTCCCTTGAGAGTCTCTATATATACGTTTTTTGTGACATAAACGGCCGTACCATTTTTTACGTTTATTTTGAAGTTTGATTTTTTCACAGCTTCAAAGGACTGTAGATTTGAGTATATGGTTTTAATTTGAACCCGATTCCTCTACGCGTTCCTGAGGTAAAGAGTCTTGACAGACAGACGGACGGATAACAAAGTGATCCTATAAGTGTTCCGTTTTTCCTTTTGAGGTACGGAACTCTAAAAAACTGTAATATTGCTCTACAAAGCCAAGTCCAAGCTGTAAAAATGATCGTGAAATATCGCCTTGCGCTGGATGGGGCCGTTATACAGCAACTCCCGGTTCTGTGTAACGGGAACAAACAAAGAAGGGACCCACTAATTGCTTACTATTGTTACATACGCCGATCTTTCAGTGTCGAAGCTAGGCTCTGAAGGAAATGAACCATGTGATAGAATTTAATGCTGTTAGAAGTATAAGTCAATGAAGTTTGGTTTCGTTATAATTTGAATTGATTTTTAGTAACCTTAATTTTTTCTAGAGCTTTTAGGCATAAATATAGTCAAAATATGCATTTAAATGTATTTGTGTAACCCTTTGCGGGGTGAGAATACCTTCAGGGTAATTTTAATAGGCAATCTATCAGGTGATAAAATACCTACACTACGTATATAATTAAAGTATAGGGCTGGGTTACAAATAATAATAAGGTAAGGTAAGGTTGGGTAAACAATTAATAAATCCTTACTAATATTGTAAATGCGAAAGTAACTCTGTCTGTCTGTCGCGCTTTCACGCCAAAACTACTGAACCAATTTAAATGAAATTTGGTACACAGATAGTCTAGAGCCTGAGAAAGGACATAGGCTACTTTTTATCCCGGAAGTATGTTCCCTAGGGACCACGCGGACGAAGCCGCTGGCAGAAGCTAGTATGATATAAAAACCAATCGACCGCATCATCGCTTACCATCAGGTGAGATAGTGGTCAAACGTATACTTACCAATTGTATAAAAAATTAAAATAAAATCCGTTACTGGTGACTCACAGAAAACGAACAGCCAAAACAGCTGGTCGTTATAGAAAGCAGAAATTTGGCATGTAGGTTTTTTGGGGAGTGTACGGGAGCACTAAGAGAGGATTTCCCGAAATTCCTACGGGAACGCGAAAAAACGGGATATCTGCGCGTACGAAGTTTGCCCGCGACTTCGTACGCGCATATCCTGTTTTTTTCCAGTGATAACAAATAATAACTGTTAGTTATTTAACCTATTAGCAGTTTTTATAACGAGTTTCCGAGTAGCAGTCTTTTTAATAGCGGCCGTATTTGGCTGCAGAGGTGACGGCATCAGCATGTATTCATGCGGTTCAATACCTAGCTGGAGTTCCATTGCCATATAAATCGTAAATTCTGGGGTTTAAAAGTAGCCTATGGCTAAATAATAACAGGCGCACGGGTTGATGCTTCATGCACGGGCTTCATGGTTATGAAACGCTTTCCGAGGATGGTTTTTGGATGGGTGAACATGAAAGAGATTTCTTCGTGCCCCGGAAAACACTTTAAGCTGTTGGTCCCGGCTGTCATTTGTAGATCTTGGCAGTCGTTACGGATAGTCAAAACCAGAAAATCTGACTTCAGTCTTGCTAAGGAGTATCGTGTTACCCAGTTAATGGGTTGTGGAGATCTGGTAACTGATCCCCGTAAAGTACTGGTATTCAGCTGAATCCGGTTTGACTGGAAGCTGACCCCAATATATGTAGTTGGAAATAGGCTAGGCAGACCATGATGAAAAAAAGCATATGGCACTTAGCGATAGTGAACCTTTGTATGATTAAAAGAATATGAGTTAATGAGATCAGTACCCCCTACATAATAACCCCTACTAATAGACCAGAGTCGATAATTTTTGAAACCAAAAAAAAATAATAATAGGATGTAACCCATTGGAAAAGGAAGAAAATATAAGAACAATGAAAGGAAAAATAATTCACGGGCGATCTGAGGTTGGGAAGTGGATGGGGGTGAGTTTTTAAGGGTAAAAATAATAATTAAAGAAATAAGTGTAAATACAAAAATTGTAGATCTTTTTATTACCTACAAGGACTTTTAATTTTGCCGGAAATCGAGATAAACTGTTTTTTTTTTACCCTTAAAAACTCACCCCCATCCACTTCCCGACCTCAGATCGCCCGAAAATTATTTTTCCTTTAATATTTGTTATATTCTCTTCCTTTTCCAATGGGTTTCATCCTACCATTTTTTTTTTCACTTTTTACCATTTTTAAAGGCTTTCAGCCCTGGTCTATAACTACAATCTAAGTTTAAATTAGCAAAACATAAATATACCAACCTCAACTATTTATAAATCTAAATTTACATCGTGAATCACAAATTTCGACCAAAACCCATTCATGAAACCCATTCAACATTAATTTGTTTGTCTCAACTAAATAACAGAACTATTGTGGCATGTGACGTCACCACAGCTTAGTATATAACAGTACCTATGTACGAACTTTGAACTACTTTGTATACTTATGATTACATTGTCCCACAATGTTGTGAGAACTACTAAAGTGTAGAGATATTATTCAGAATGCATATTACATAAGGTTTGTGAGGTTATTACGAGGATCCCTTGAGAGAATCTGCTACACGAAATTGGAAGCCCACTTTTTAAACAAGGGAATCGAAACAGTATTATTTTATATACATATTTTTTATTATTAACTCATTGTAGATTATCCTTGCTGTCTGTTAATTATCATTTTTGCCAACCTGCACATGTAACACGTACAAAAAATCTATTAGTACCGAGGGATCGAAACTGTGTCCCCTTAACACAAGCTATTTTGTAGCCTAGCTAGGAGGATGGAGCTTCATCCACCTTAAATTGTAGACTACAATTCTGTGTTACTAGATTACCTGTGATTATCTAAGTAAAAAAGTTGTAAATCTACAATCTGTTTATTTGAATAAATATTATGAGTTATGAGTATGAGTTATTAGATTTGTTTAAGAAGATTGATGAAAGTGCTATCAAGAATTAGCGTAGGTACAAAACACCACTCCTGTATTTATGTAAGACTAGTGGACGTCACCCGGTTTCACCCGTGTAGTTGCCGTTCCCGTGGTAGTACGGGGATATAACCTATGTTACTCCTTGATAATGTAGCTATCCAATGCTAAAAAAAAATTCAAATCGGTCCAGGAGTTTCGGAGCCTATTCAATTCAAACAAACAAACAAATCTTTCTTCTTTATAATATTAGTGTAGATTAGTGTATATGATATCTCATGGCATAATAGAGCTAACATGTGGCAAAGAATTTGAATGAATTATATTATCATATCAGCCGAAAGTCGTCCACTGCTGGACGTAGGGCTCCCCAAAGTGTCCCCACATCAACCGATCCTGTACGTCTCGCATTCAGAGTATCTTCGCGGCTTTCACCAGGTCATCGGTCCACTTTATGGGTACTTGGTTAAGGTTTTGGAGCGGCGACTCCAAAGCCCTTCCCGATTCTCCTTAAGTTGGGTAATTCTTCGGGCTACGTCGGTCACCTTGTCACCGTTTTTCGCTGCTTCATTTCTGATTGCCAGTAACAAGCCTAAAATCCGGATATTGGAATGCTATTGAGAAAAACTGGCCAAGTCCGAGTCGGACTCGCGTGCAAAGGGTTCCGAACGAATATTTTTTTAACATGTTGCTTTAAGACCACAGACTTCTAATAAGTTTTCCTGTAATCTTTAGGTAAAGATCTATTATCTCCATTTTTTTCAAAATTTTAGGCTCAGTAGTTTCGGAGATAAGGTGGGGAATTGTCATTTTTTGTCTAATTTCTTGACTATTAATTTAAAATTATAAAAAAAATATAAGTAAAACCCTCACAGTAAGCCCTTTCATTTGATATGTCACACAATATTGTACAAAAAACTTTTTTTTTTAATTTTCTAGTTTGACCCCCAAAAGTGACCCCATACTAAAAATTTGATGCTTTACGTAACGCGTCCGTGTTTGGGTCAGAGAAGTCCATATGTGTTTCAAATTTAAACAGAATCGGTCAAGTGGATCCGGAGAAAACTGGCTGTGACAGACGGACAGACAGACAGACGAGTGATCCTATAAGGGTTCCTTTTTTTTCGGAACCCTAAAAACTTATAGAACGACGATAGTCTAACCTGAGGCTGAAATCCCAAAAACCCACAGGAAAATAGCACTTATGTGAGCTGTATTATGGTATACTTAGCAACAAAAGTTTCGCTAGTGTTCATTATTCCTTTGTGAGCGAACATAGCTTTGGGATTAGGCCGATCTATTTTCAAGTATCTATCGTCTGTATTTGGAAACCAAAATCTACGCCATGTTGCAGCTTTGTGTTGGTTTTCATGTCGTGTTCGTTAAATGGAAGTATCGTGCAGCTTTTATTGATAAACTAGCGTCCCTCCCCGGATTTGTACTGGTGAAAATATATATAAAGTCAAATTCAAAGGAAAATTAAAATTTTGTTCATGATAGCCAGATTGGAAAATTTTGGGCTTACTTATATGATTTCATTATTATTCTAGATACCTAAACTTTAATAAAATCAGCCTTATTTAATAAAAAAAACACTAAATGTATGTATGTGTGTGTGTAACCACTTACCAAAAAAAAGGAGAAACTATTTAAAAATGCATCAGCTTATCAGGAACTTACCTGTAACGAGAAAAAATACAAATCATCAGTCATTGTCTGTTTAAAATCAAGAGGCTTCCGCCAGTAAATAATCTTTTCCATACATCCCTTGAGCAAGCTTATTACAGAAAAACCTTTCCATGTTCTAGAAACACCAAAAGTCTACCAAAGTCCTATTAATCACTCACTCACTCATGTAGTGAACAAACACAAAAAAGTTCCCAGTACATAATCAATCCCATCTTCCCATTTCCCATACATGCGGTTCGGCATTTTCATTCGAGAATCCGTATTACTGGCCAGTATGTCGTATTGACCATCGCAATATCTCACGGACTTTTTATTGGAATAGGCCTTTTTGCTGGAATTTGTGGACACATTGGCTACACACGAACGAGCTGGCCTCTTTTAGAACTTTTCTTTTTTTAAAGAGGTACTGTGGTTGTGTGGGACCTAAAGTTTTTTGTTGTTTTTTTCTAGAATTGGTTGTTATGTCTGTGGGCCATGTTTGGTTTGTTTTTTTTTTCAGAATATGTTCTTTTGTTTTTTTCTTCAGTGCTTCGTTAATTAGTGAAGGTTTGCGTGTTAGCATCGATTATATTGAATTTGATTAATTGAAAAAGTAACGACAAATATGGTTGTGGATTCTAAACTTAATCTGAATAAAAATCTGACCTACCTCCTCAAAAGTAACAAGTTTTTAATATTTTAAATTACCTCAGCCTGTTCATTTATAAAATAAGGGAATGTGGTTCAAGAATGGGATAAAAAGTAGAATTATGTGGATGCGTGCATTGCCAAGCATTTTATCTATGCGATGACCTGCTGAATGCTGTCGACGCTCTTATCATTACATTACAGACTAAAGTAAAATATGCACTTCATTTTACTTTGAAATTTGATTTATTATTTAAAGCCAGATCGACGACGGTCATAGTTATTGCCCGTACTGAGAGCCAGGAGTGTGTTAGGTTCTTAATTATTTGCACACTAAAGAGAAACGAATGACACTTTGTTTCGGTCAACACGGTCATTTTTGGAACGAAGTTCCTTATCGCGCGTTGTGAAAGGGGGCTAGACGGAAAAAATTCGTACGAAAAGTTGTAACGACACTTTTTGCTATTGTTGTAAGCCGTGCGGCGTGCGCGTGTTTCTCTGTCTGTCTCTCTGTCTCTCTCTCTCATAGAAAGCAAGCCAGTTATTTTCGTTTCGTCTTTCTATTTCTGTTTACATTATATTTGTTAATAATAAAAATAAAAATAATACTATATACTATTATAATTCCTTCACTAATTAATCACTAAAAGAATGGTGTTGTAATTTTGATGTACAATAACGTATATTCAATTGTAACGAGCTAGTAAGCGATGATATTTGTTTTGAACGTCGATCTTTGTAGCCAATTTAAACTAGATGAGGCCGGTGTTTTCTAGATGACTACTTTCACTTATAATATCGCTTAAAGAAATGTTAGTAATGTCATGTGCCCATAAAATGTACATAGAACCTACTTGGAATGACAGTTGTAGATGCAGATGACCTATAATGAGACTGTCGCTACAGAAAACGAACCTATCGGCAATAGATGGCAGCAATTTCAATACCTGTCTCTAAAATTGCACTATTTCCTGAGTGCCAATTTTACTAGTTTTCAAGCAAAATTTGCATTTGCAATCCGTCAAAAATTAGGCATACAGTTTGCGAATAGCATGCGAATGCGAACGTTGAACTTAAAAATTATTAGAATTGGCCCCCTGGCTTAAGATGCCAATGCAATGCAGTATGATTAAATTTTTCAAGTAAATGAATGTAGGGTATTTGCCAGTTTTCACACAACCAGAACACAGAAGCACACAACCAAGATAATTAATAGCCTATGTTCTGTTTTTGAATTCACAATTTCAGATGATTATCAAATTTTGGAACAATAAATTCCAATTCCATTGCAACCCTTAACCGTTACGAGCACCGGGGCGTGGTTTATTTACCAAATATGCGTAGATACCTAAAACCTAATTTTGCACGTTCTTCTTCTTATCGTGTGGGCAGTAAGGTCTAACGACCCCACGCTCTAGTGTCAGAGTTTCTAAACCGTCTCAAGGGCCTCTGACATGGTTTATTTGACGACCGCCATTTGGCGGCCGGAACCACCGGCTTATACGTGCCTTCCGAAGCACGGAATCATCTTTTTATCAGACAATCAGGTGATTCAAGCCTGCAATGTCTTAGCCAAACTGGAAAACAACTTTACAAAGTATATTTCTTCCCGTGGGAATCGAACCCACGACCACCGGGTCACAAGGCAGACGCCTAAACCACTCGACCACAGAGGCAGTTAAATTTGTAGGTACGTTTAAATGTGTAGTCGTAGGAAGAAAAGTAGATTTAAAAAGAAGCCTAAGGTCTGTGACCAAATTTATCTAACCCACTTGACTATTATTCGCTAATAGTCAAGTTTGTTAGATAATGTTGGTACATGGTTTAATATCCTCTCTCATGCCGCCAATATTTGACATACCGAAAAGGTTTTTTTTATATATGGGCTCTCGTTCGACCTCTATCTCTCCTGATAATAAGCAATGAAACACGCTTGCCTAGAACCAACCTTTTTACACTTGACTTCATGACTTCCAATTTCTAGCTGTCAGAAAATACAGACTCCGGTAGGGAGTTGCACTCATACGCACAGTGGAAATATCCCCAAAACGTTTTGTGACGTATAGGTGGCATGTCCACCATGTACCGGCGACATATATACAGTACTAGCTGACCCGCGCAACTTCGTCTGCGTCCTAATTTTCATTACTGCTCCGCACCTATTGGTCTTAGCGTAATGATATATAGCCTATAGCCTTCCTCGATTAATGGGCTATCTAACACCGAAAGAATTTTTCAAATCGGACCAGTAGTTCCTGAGATTAGCGCGTTCAAGCAAACAAACAAACAAACAAACAAACTCTCCAGCTTGATATATTAGTATAGATAGAAGTATAGATATGGCACAAACAACTGGTATACCAAACGTTACCCAGATCACTCGTCAAAATAAAGAAAATTAATCATAGAATTTCACAATTAATACATTGTTTTCTTATCATAAAAGGCCCGTATCCTTTGTCTCCCGTATCGTCGCGTGGAACAATAGTAGTCATTTATCAAATAATAACAATATGCAATTTTTCTCTCATTGTCATCGTGAGATGAGCGATGAAGGTAGCTATAATGACGGGCGTATTTATGGCACTTCATTTTACCAGTTTGTATTGTTTTTATTCAATGTTCTTTGAAAAGTAGAGGGTCGGAGTCAGGCTTTTTTCTTTGGAGTATTTTTCATTTATGCCAATTTATGCCAGGAAAAGGGTCTATCTCGGTCAAATTATTCAGTAATAATGATAAGTTATGAGTTATTTAGAATTTTTGGCCACGTTTGATTTTTTTAAAGTTATAAGTTTTTCTGAACTTACGCCAATCACCAACAACATTCATATGTCTAACCCAGGATTGAGACCAAACTTATAATGAAAAGAGACAAAATTGTTTGTATTTTTGTAGGAGGAAAACTCTGGAAGAAATAATCCAATTGACATAATTGATATTGAGTGTCGTAGGCAACTTTTATTCCTAGAGTACCAAATACTTAATAGGTACTTTATTCCTAGAATACCATATACTTCTAGAATACTATAGGTGTTTTCTTAGAAGCTTCCGCTGTCCTTCCGTCCGTTCGTCTGTGGATCGTTATAGGTAAACAGTTGAAATTTTCACAGACTGTGTATTTCTGTTGCCCATATAACAACAAATAACAAAACTATGATGATACGGAACCTTTCATGTGCGTGTCCGACTCGCACTTGGCCGTTTTTTAATGCATGCTTCCTGTGAAATAGGACACAATAACAAAGCAACGGGAAACAGCTAGTAGGTAGTGAGTACCTAATAATAATGAAAATCATTGATTTGCGTCCTTGAAAAATCGAGTTTATTCCTACGACGTGTTTACCATTTCTCAGTTCAGTTCAACCCTAAAGAACCCTGGTAGCGGTATCTACCTCTTATCAATTTACTTAATGAAGTGCATGCCCTAATTCAGGGTTGGCAAACTTCCAAACTACGCTAACTTCGAGCCTGTACACCGACCCAGTTAATGTCAAACATTTGTTATGTTTGTTACAAACGAAGCGATACTTGTACATTGCTGTTTTAGCACGAAACTTTGAACAAAAGGTGTAAAGGAAACAAGTAATGGATTGTGTGGGTGTTGTTTCAGTTTTTGGTCTGGGGTGGGTTATTGATTTAGTAATGAGAGCGGTGCAACGGTTGCTTATCTTTGTGCTGGGGTTGTAAAACTCGTGAAATAATTGATTTTTTATTGCGATTGAAGACTGTGCAATATTAATTTTTATTGTTATGTTATAAATATTAAAAAAAATATAATTAAGCTTGAAGAGCTCGTGGGTTAATAATAACAGCCGCACGGGTCGATCTTCAAGGTTAAGCAACGCTTGCCGAAGTTGGTCTGTGGATGAGTGACCATCTTAACAAACCGAAACTCCTCCGTGCCTTGGAAAGCACGTTAAGTCGTTGGTCTCGGCTGTCATTTGTAGATCTTTGGCAGTCGTTACGGATAGTCAGAAGCCAGAAAATCTGAAACCAGTCTTGCCAAGGAGTACCTACAGTATTAACCAGTTAATGGGTTGTGGAGATATGGTAGGCAGCCGCTCCACGTAAAATACTGGTATTCAGCTGAATCCAATTTGACTGGAAGCCGACCCCAATATCGACGTAAAATTGTTGGCTGTTTATTTCTGTTGAAAATCCTCAATAACAATATTGATAACCCCGAGTTATTGTCAAAATTTTATTTTAATGTCCCAAGTAAAACATTCCGGTTTAATCCACCCATACGTGTTGCTCATACATCTTCAAATTATAGGCGGAACAGTTAGATTGTGCGCGCAAGCAGTAATTTCAATGACATTTGCAAGGAATACGATTTGGTTCCATTCACAATCAGTTTGAATTCAGCGAAAAGGTGCTAAGTAGCAAGTATTTATATAAATAAATAATTCTAAGTTTAATTTAAGCGGTGTGTTTTTATAATGTGCTCACACCATAATTTACATTATGTTTTTATACGTGAGGATTTGTTATTGGCTTGCTGGTGACTACGGTTTCCTGTTTTGTTTGTCTTTATTAGCTGTAACTAACACTTCGTCCACAGAATAAGTTTGAATGATAGAATCTTAGAAGGTGGCGCAACCTCCATGCGAAAAAGGCGTATGTTTATGTACACTTATATTATAAAGAGGAAAGATTTGATTGTTTGAAATGAATAGGCTCCGAAACTACTGGATCGATTTGAAAAATTCTTTCAGCAATGGATAGCTACATTATCAAGAAGTAACATAGGCTATATTTTATCCCCGTACTCAAACGGAAACGGGAACTACGCGGGTGAAACCGCGTGACGTCCACTAGTGCATGATAAAATTACAAGAAATATCGCGTTGTTATGATAAATGCCAGGGGTCTTCGTAACGAGGTACACAAAGAACTTTAAAGTCACTAGTCTCGGCAAAAATTGGTTCCGTGTACGTCAGCACTTTCTACCATTTTCTTATTAGAATGGATTTGAATATTCGATTGAATAAAATATTCAGTTTTTCGGCCATTACTTTTTTTTTATTTATCTCTATTAGTGATAGGCTGGCGTTTGACCACAATCTCACCTGGTGAAAAGCGACGACATGATCGACGATGGAGCACGCTAGCCTAGAAGCAAACTGTTCACTCTTCTATTCCGAAACATTTTACTATAGAACTGTAAATACCAAATTTAAATAAAACAAACTCTATGTAATACAATACAAAGTTCATATTCTACTAATTAACATATTTGTTGGACCTTTTGATAAACGTATCACTTGAAAATCGAGTTATAAAAAACAAAAGACTACCGTAAAGCGAGAGACACACTGGTCCTACGTACGCAACGTATGCAACGCTTTTGTATCGTATCGTATGTTGCGTTGCATACGATAAGTGTGTCTCTATTGCATAGTTTTTCATACCAAATCAATAGTCCAGATATCATAATGCGTTGCATACGTTGCGTACGTGGGACCAGTTTGTCTCTAGCTTTAATGATTGTGTTGTAGGTGGTTGATTGATATTACCTCGTATTAATATGAAAGTACTTGAAAAATCTTAACGGTTATAATAAAAATATATACTGCAAAACTGACTTCGCAGAACAAGCTAGCAAATCAAAGTCGTAGTGTAAAAAACGTCTAAAAGAAAAGCGGAAGACTCCAAAGTCTGGCTCCCATCCAGACAAAAGTTTTCTACATTACTATTACAAAAACAAGTTCGCTAAATGAAAGACTTAATTGTATAAGTTCATAGCCTCTTTCTTCCGAAGATGAAGTGATTTGAAAAGTTTTGATCAATTTGTTAGGAAAATTAGGTGTACGAAAAACTGGTTAATGTTTCTTGTAGATCGATTTAGGTTATATTTATACGATTATTAACCAACTAGTTGACCCGCGCAACTTCGTCTGCTCCGCTCCTATTGGTCTTAGCGTGATGATATATAGCCTATATCCTTCCTCGATAAATGGGCTATCTATCACTGAAAGAATTTAAACTTAAAACTGAAACAAACAAACAAACTCTTCAGCTTTATATATTAGATAGACAGTAGCTCGTAGCTAAATATAAGTAACCACATAGGTTTGGTTCCAAGCTTAAGAAAAGCTCGCCGATATCTGATCGTGCTTTGGTGATCGTTTTAACATACCATGATTCCGCCTCTCAAAAAGCACGTCAAACTATTCGTCCCTGCTGTTAATTGTAGATCTTTGAAAGTTGTTATGGGTCAGAAGCAAGGAAATCTAGCACCAGCTGTTCCAAATTTTTAAAATATGGATACACATAATTATGTTACTTTTTTTTCTGTAAACATTTCTACTGTACCATCTGTGTTACTGTTTGTTTTTCCGAAATAAATAAATAAAAGGTATCGTGGTATTAATTTTTTGGGTTATGGTGGTCAAAGCAGTCGCTGAGAAAAAGCTAGACAGCTGGAAATTCACTAAATACTAAAAAAAATCTAAAAAAACACGCGTGACGTCACCATGATGGTACAATTTTTATAACACTGTATCGTCTTCAATTTTTATTTACCTACGTGAAAAAAAATACGTGTCCAATATTTTTTTAAATTTATCTGACGGACTTATTACATTTTTTCAATAAAATTGTGTAAGTTCAATGCCTCATTCTTCCTTGGAAGAGGTGATTTTAAAAGTTTTGTAGGGAAAATAAGTGTTTGAGAAACTGTTTCATATTTCTTGTGGATCATTGTATCTTAATAGAGAGTTTTTGACCAACATAAGCCACATGTATCGATTCTAAAAACTGTAGTTTTTATCAACCAGACACCATTCTGACACCAGTGTTGCCAAAAGGCTCAGTCTGTATCAGCTGGTCAAATGCCTATTCCTATGACTGCCAACTGTTTTCTGTATAAAGTTCTATAACCTGTGACAAAAGAAAAAACAATACCTCTTGAAAGGCCATTGTACTCATAATAATATTATGAATAACTTTGACTACGGGGCCAACATTGATTTCGCGAAAAAAATATTGACTGCCCCATACATAAGTGTGCGTAATTCGACAAAATGTACTGAAAATTTTTTTTCGCGACTTCGGGTTTTGACCCATAGTAAAAATTGTTTACAATGAGTACAATTCCTTGCCAGAGTCTGTGTTTCCTGACAACCTGGGAGTCTTTAAGTCAAGAGTGAATAGGTTACTTCTAGGCAAGCGCGCTCCATCTTCGTCCGCATCATCGCTTAGCATCAGGTGAGATAGGGGGCAAACGTATGCCTATCAATACTAAAAAAACTGGCTAAGTGCGAGTCGGACTCGCGTGCAAAGGGTCCGAACGTATTTCATTTTTTTTTAACACTAAAGACTTTTTATAGGGTTTTCTGTAATGTATAGGTAAAGATATATTATCTCTATTTTTTCAAAATTTTAGTCTCATTAGTTTCGGAGATAAGGGGGGAAATGTTCATTTTTCGGCTAATTTCTTTAATAACTTCAAAACCATTTATTTTAAAATTATGAAATAATATAATTATAAACTTCACAGTAAGCCTTTTCATTTGATATGTCACACGATATTGTTCAAAAAATTATTTTTTTATTTTTTCTAGTTTGACCCCCAAAAGTGACCCCCATACTAACGATTTAATGATTTACGTATCGTATACGTATTGTTGGGTCACAGAAATCCATATGTATACCAAATTTCAACAGGATCGGTTCAGACGTGGATCCGGAGAAAACTGGCTGTGACAGACGGACAGACAGACAGACACCCGAGTGATCCTATAAGGGTTCCGTTTTTTGTTTGGAACCCTAAAAAAACCCTTTAGAGGTATTGCGTTTCTTCTGTTATAGGTTGCATACAAAGTGTGGAACTACTCAAAGTTTGCTGCAATAGAGCGCATTATTTTAAGATTCAAATTAACTGACCATATTTGCAATACCACACTACACTCTAAAACAAAGATCACTTACGTAGCTCAAAGGTTTTCTAACTCATTCCATCCCATTTATTGTTACAGCACCCTTCCGTACCGAAATCAACGTCAAAACTTTCTGCTCGAAATTATAATCAGCAATGAACAGTCACGGAACTCTATTGTTACTCAGATAAACGCACTATGTGAGTTTACCGTATTATAGCCATGTCATAAGATTGGTAAAGTATGTATGACAGTTGTATTTTGAAGTGGCTGACATCTGCGGCTCAACCTGCTAGGAATTAGTACTTCTCACCTTCGTAAATTATTGCCTCATTGTTATTTTATAATCCTATTACTAGAATAACCTAATATACCGCAAAATTACGCATAGACGATTTGACGCACAGGTCCGGTCGTTGTGGCGACGCTTGGGGGAGGCCTATGTCCAGCAGTGGACGTCTTTCGGCTAATATGATGATGATGATGACCGCAAAATTTCCTAAAATCCTTTCAATGCGTGAAAGCATTAGCAAGTAGGGAGTAGAATACGGGTCTGGATAGGGCCAGTGCCTGCCAGGGTTGCGAAATTTGTTCGAAAGAGTAACCGCGGCCCTGGAACGCAAAGGACATTAAGAGGGACTCGGATGGGTTTTAAAGAGCCCGACACTCCCTTTAGCTCCGTTCAGAGTAGACGGAGTCATTTGATTTGCCCTTGCTTAAAAAAGGGAGTATGATAGGTAGTATTCTTTTATGAACTACCAACATTATTTGCTTAAAAGTTCATTAGCCTGACTATACATAGACTCTATTCTTTCACCCACACATCTACGACACAACACACTCAACAACGACGCTAAATGCATAACAGAGGGGCCAGCTTAAACTGTCCCTCGGGCTCACATTGTCTCGAGTAGTGATAAATTGTTACTACCATTGTACCACTGCTGCGTCACTGTGTACACTGCGCGTCACTTTAATTGGCACGCTCGGGGCACACTTGTGGTACACTTGGTACACTGCCTTTATGGGGGCTAGTGTCTGTGCTGCCGTTTATTCTGTTGGAGAATTTAAGGAAATTGAGGTCCTGGATAATTTGGCTAATAGGACAGGTCTGGAAACAAATAACGGCTAAAGAGCTCTGAAAGCTACGGATGAGAGGTACAATGACGGACACAGAGACTAAGTTTTAGGTGAACCTTCCTTCAGTGGCCATTTTAGCCTATGCTTAGGGTGACATGTTAGGTACGCTTGTAGAAGAATAGTATTTAATAAATTAATTTATTGACCTGCACTAGAGTCAAGAGCATGGGTGACCCATGGTCTCGAATAGGATACATTTATCCCGGGAATATGTTTCCCTGGATAATTTTTGATTTTCAAGCGGACAAAGCCGCTGGCAGAAGTTAGTTGAGACATATGGAAAAAAACACATGATGCCCCACCACAAATAAATTGAGATAAGGGCAAGGAAAATGATGTTGATTAAAATTGAAAACATAACCGCTAGCTACCCTTGACTTTATCTCAGGGAAATAAAAACCCACGAAGTGTTTGATCAATTTACTGAAATTATTAATAGAAACAAGGTTATCAACCTCAGTATAAAGTTAAAAAGTAATTCGTTCCACTTGTATACCTGTTTCCCTGCCACCCAAAATTCGGCAAGCGTCGCTTAGCAACAGAGATAAGTAAAGAAAAAGATCAAATCTTCAGAAATGCTAAAATAGTTTTCTCTTGATTTTATTATCATATACATCACTGAAGTAAATGTAAATACCCTGAGGCTACTACATGGATCATGGCTTATCATAATAGAATCTTACACCAAAAGGATTTAGTGTACGGCTAAGATTTATTATTTTGACCAAAAGTCAGAACTTCTATTTTATTCTCTTCTAACCTTACCTACTCTATCGCTTTGGCTTTAATTTTTAAAATAATGACTCGAAAAGCATGTGTTCAAAAAATTGTTCAAATTTATTTGCTGTATGATAAAACATTGTACATTTGTTGTATAAATGCGCGGCCTGTGCTTATTATAAGGTATGCACTAAATTAGGTGGTTATCACTATCACTACGTCACTATCTTTGCATCACTATAACTGCATTATTATTATTGCATCACTATCATAACACATTATCTATCGGTTGTTCTGTGAGCGATACTCTCAAAACGTATCGAATGTGTTTTCAAACGGTTTTCACCAATGGACGGATCTAATCATGAGGAAGGTTAGGGTGCTAATTTCATGATGGTTTTGTGTAAACCGGCTGAAAGATGATGATAATTATTGTTGATTTATATCGGTGTGACATTGGAGGAGAAAACAGTCGAGAGCCAAACCTCCGATCTGAAATGATCTGTATATTCAACACCTAAGAAACTGCCAATCATCCGTCGCATCAAATGACATTTTCTTGCCAACTGTCAATCTGCTCAACAATACATTTCCCCGACTGCCCATACAATTTCCTCAAACATACTGTATCGTACAGCCAACACTAGCGAATGCAGCCCAGCATAAATGACGGTGGCTTAAGTTGTCTCGAGAGGACGGCGTGGCATTGTCTTGTGACAAATTGTCTGCACCATTATCTACGCCACTGTACCTTATGCGTGGCGTGGGGTGTTTTAATTGTAGCCTGACTCTACATATTTTTGTAGAAATTATTATGATTTTTTTTTATGCAGGGTACCAACCGCTTAAGGAATTCCAGGAAAAAGGAAAATGGTTCTGAGAATTGGTAGTTTGTGATGATTTTGTTCTGCGATCGGCGTTTCGTCTAAGTCAAAGTTTTCAAGTATTTAAGGTACTTGAATATTTTATTTTCAAGTATCAGTAGTAATTTTCTTTGTGCGTAAAATACTAACAGCTGAACTGTATAAACGGTTGAATTTTGTCCTGTGTAGATTTTGAAAAATTGTAAGAGATTGATTATATTTATTATCATGCCTTACCAGACCTTAGTACTTAGATTAGTACAACAGTATGATAACTGGCATGAGTCGTGAGCACACTCGCCATTGGTCAGATTGACGACGACAGCTCTAACGCTTCACGTTATTGGTTCGTCAGTCGATGCTCCTCGACTATAGCGCTTGCAAGTTTCTTTCGCCCACCGCACATTGGCGAGATACCCTGCTGCTATTCATCTGCGCTCACGACTCGTGCCGCCTACTATAAAACCCTTCGTAATCTGTGAACCACGATACATCTTTGACTACATATCTTTGATTTCATCCCAAGCCTAATACATTTTGGGAGAGATGTAGACGAAAAATTTCAGCTCGAAACCTTAGTCAGATGAAATAACGTCGACTCTTCTAGATTATCCCGAAACCAGTCGGCGGGCGGCTGATATAGGTGACGCAATCTCCGGCGCGGCTCAGCTTAGTACTGATATCTTGAAGATACCGGACGCTAAGCGGTCTACGTCACCGTGCTAACGCGACAATATTAGCATATATCATGTGATTAAATGTGGAAATAATTGGGGAGTTTTTAATTAGTACTTTTCTTTTAATTTCTGTGTGTTATTTCTAGCGGAATAAACGGGACTTTTTCTTCCCTTCTTTATTCTTAGACTTTCCTTCTTTATTTTCCTTCTTTATTCTTAGACTTTCCTTCTTTATTTTCCCTCTTTATTTTTGTTCCCTTCCCTTCTATTTTTAACCTCATATTGTAATTTCTGTATGGTGTAAAATAAAGCGTGTTTATGTACTTATAATTGTATTCTATTCATATCTATCACTGAATGTTTGGAGAAATGAGTGGTTGCTTGTTAAACCTCGTTCCGTTTCGTTGTTTGAACCTCACTTCCTTTATATTTCATACGTAAGATTTTTAGGCAAAAAGATTGATTGGCAAAGAGTGTTCTCATAGCGTATTTTTTCTTTTTTCATTTTATTCTGAGGCACAAAGACGATAATAATATTAATAGATTTTAAACATATTCTTCGTTATTTTAATGTAAATAAAAAACCAAAAAGTTAAATGCTTCATTTGTTTTCATGTCAGCAAAACTGTAATTTTCAATACAAGAATATCCCACTGTGTTGCTTTAATAAGTCTACTATCACATTAACGGCTCAATTGACAGAAAAACAATAAATCTATCGTCAAATCGCGTCTGAGAATTCTTTAGTGCTTTTATTAGTCCCGAGCGGGTCACAACGGAGTTGTCTCCTTGTGAGCAATTGTTTGTCGGGTATCACTAGAGGTCAATATACAGCGGGTGACATTTTCATTGGTGAAGTTCAACCTTTTTAGGGTTCTGTACCCACAAGGTAACCAACGGAACCCTATTACTAAGCCTCCGTCCATCTGTCAGCAGGCTCTATCTCAAGAACCGTAATAGGTAGATAGTTGACATTTTCGCAGACTTTGTATTTCTATTGCCGCTATAACAACAAATAATAAAAATTAAGGTATATGCTACGGAACCCTTCGTGTGCGACTCCGACTCGCACGTTCTTAGATAACCTTTATAATAATCTCAGTAGGTGTTGTTACTTACACAATATATAGTATCATTCAACTTCGGATTGAGGCGAAAAAACCGACACTTAAATATTTGGAATAAATACGTCAACTTAAATTTTGTTTGATAGGCATTATGTTTTATTTTATTTTTAGCATAAAAAATGACCACAAAGGGAATATGCATGAATAAAATATATATTTTCTATACAGTTTATCTAAAAATATACAAAAATATAATACTAACAGTGAAAATAGAACCACAATTACTCGAAAAACAAACGAGATATAAATATTTTAAACCAATATATCTGTCCCTCTCGCGAAAACGCTATTTTTTATGGCAGCTGTTTAGACGTCCTGAACTTTGACGTCAAAGTCGATATCGGACATCTCTTTCTAATTGCAATCTTTGATGCTTTATAACCTCATCGCTGATGAAGGTATTTAAAAAATAATTTCATAATTGTTCACTGGAGCTAAAACATACAAAATCTCGCCGCTAGCATTTCCTCTTAAGAAAGGACAATTGTGAAGCATCAACGATAGTACTTCAGTCTCACTTCACCTGTTTTCATTTTAACCAACTTGTAAAAAAGGAGATTATTCACGAAAACAGCAGTGCTGAAATCGATCAAGCCGGGTTACTATGTACAAAAACAACATCAAACTTTCTCCAGCATCTCGTAAAGAGATCGCAAGAAGGATATCACTTAAGAGACACGAGAAATCTTTCAACTACAATTTGTAGTGTTCTTATTAGTCCCAAAAGGATTACAGCTGAGGCGATGTGTCGTCGTGATAAATTGTTCTACGACGCCGTCGATATACAGCGTGTTCACAAATTGGTATATTTTTTTTAATTTATGTGGCAGTTTTAATACAATACGATATATAAACTTTGAGATATGCCTATTAATCTTAAAGACGTATTGTGAACATTTTTATAGGACGTGTAATATAAAAGCAAAACCTGAGGAGGGTTTATTTTACTAATCATCTACACTAATATTATAAAGAGGAAAGATTTGTTTGTTTGTTTGTTTGAAATGAATAGGCTCCGAAACTACTGCACCGATTTGAAAAATTCTATCAGCAATGGATAGCTACATTATCAGGGAGTAACATAGGCTATATTTTATCCCCGTACTCCCACGGGAACAGGAACTACGCGGGTGAAACCGCGTGACGTCCTCTAGTTATGAATAACTTTAAAGCCGCGAACCCACCGCGGTGCACGCTATTCACGGTCACGTAGTGCATTTTAGCTGCGTGGATTCATTTGCTTTACAACGTGGGTCTACGTTTCCATTGAAGTACACCTGTAGCGTGGCTCACCGCGGCACACGGAGAGACTACGCACGTTTTTTTGCAAGAATATGGTTTTGACGTTGTCGAGCTCCGTGGGCACCATATTGGAGCAAGCCACGCATGTGCCAATGACGTCAATTGATGCGTAGCGTGTCCGTGGGTCGCAGTGGAAACAATCTCATACATTTTCATGCAAGGTGAAGCCTCACACATGTGCGTAGCCTCTACGTGTGTTGCAGTGGGTTTGCGGCACCAAACGTGTGAATGCGTAAAAAAAACTGCTATTCAGTACATTTTGTCGAGTTATGCACACACTCGATTTTTTTCGCGTTTATTTAAGACTAGCTTCTGCCAGCGGCTTCGCCCGCGTGGTCCCTAGGGAACATACTCCTGGGATAAAAAGTAGCCTATGTCCTTTCTCAAGCTTTAGACTATCTGTGTACCAAATTTCATTTAAATTGGTTCAGTAATTTTGTCGTGAAAGCGCGACAGACAGACAGACAGAGTTACTTTCGCATTTCTAATATTAGTAAGGATAATAGTATGTAATGAAAATAATTTCAATTAATCATTCTACTTTTTTACTAAGTGAGTATTAAAAATTCTACAACTTTTTTACACATCGTCTAATTCTGCAGCTTTTTATGCATGTATAATGGTGAAAAAATCAAATCTCTTTTTGACCATACAAACGAGAAATAAATAAGACAGTACATGCAATAAACAACAATAAGATTTATAACCCTGCAATGCATCACGGAACAAGTCAATGTCAGTATTGCGACCGCCTTGGGAACAATAACGCAGTGAAGAAATCGCTGCTGAAGGGTTATTTCAATGTTTGCACTGTAATTCTGTAACAGGGATGTGCATACATAAGTGAAGGGGGATCATTTACATGCAGGGATTATTTATTTTACGCTTGGGATTCATTTAAAACGTAAACGTTTGTTTGTTTTTGGTTCACTGTTTATTTTGTTGTTTTTCGGGGAGTTTATACTGGGGAATGACGTACTTATAAATATATATGTAGCGTTTATAAAATTAAATCAAATTAATGGAATCGTTCTGTGTTTGTCGTATGGAATTGTTATGTATGAATCAAACTAGCTATTGCCAGCGGCAATTCTAGCGTGATAATAAAAAATATTAAAGGGGAACATAATCCTAGGATAATATTAAATGTTTTACCCGTAATAATCTACCCGTTTGCTAAGTTTTATCTAAGTTCGATCAGCCGTTAAGACAAACAGGCAGACAGATGGGCAGATAGGCTTACTTTTGCATTTATGATATTATTATAGATTCATTGTACATAATATCTACACTAATATTATAAAGAGGAAAGATTTGTTTGTTTGTTTGTTTGAAATGAATAGGCTCCGAAAGTACTGGACCGATTTGAAAAATTCTTTCAGCAATGGATAGCTACATTATCAGGGAGTAACATAGGCTATATTTTATCCTCGTACTCCCACGGGAACGGGAACTACGTGGGTGAAACCGCGTGACGTCCACTAGTTAGTGATATACATACTTTTGCGCAGTAGTCCACTGTTCGCTGTCTATCCACTGTTACCTAAGTACCAATATTCGAATGATATTCGGGACCAAAAGATTAAAGTGTTTTTCGAGGCACAGTACGTCTACCATGAGTTTTATCAATCTATACTCGCTGGCGACTGTAGTTATTTTTTTTTTATTATAGCTTTAAAATAACAAGTTTGTAATTTATTTTTTTAGTTGTTAACTAAAGTTTTACTTGCAACTTGCTTGCTTGTTAATTAAAAACTTAAACAAATAAATTAGAAACTTGTTATTTTAAAGTTTTAATATTTTAAGTTTTCTAACTCTTTTTTTTCCGAAAAAAAAAAACGGAACCCTTATAGGATCACTCGGGTGTCTGTCTGTCTGTCCTTCTGCCACAGCCAGTTTTCTTCGGATCTACTGGACCGATTCTGTTGAAATTTAGTACACATATGGACTTCTGTGACCCAAACACGGACGCGTTACGTAAATTATTAAATTTTTAGTATGGGCATGGGGTCCCAACACGAAGAAAGAAAATTTAGTTCTAATAAATAATAATAGATGGCGTGACATGTATCGATTTTTATTGAAGTTTGTGTAAAAATATTTTTTTTCTTTTTAATGGTCTTTAGAATAGTATGTTCTTATTTAATAACCTCCCCTAAGCCCTAAATTATGGAATAATGGGCTTCTTACTCAACTTTGAAAGATTATTGGAACGAATCATTTAAAATCCGTACATTATGTAGCAATAGATGGCGCTGTTCAAAATTTTAGAGTTTGCTATTCAACTCATTCATTAAATTAAATACTACTACTCGGGCGAGTTGCTTGGTAACTGCCTCGAATGACGTTTGTGCAAAGTGCAGTGTGCAAAAAAATTTTTATTACCATTTCATATTCTTTTACGAAAATTATTATTTTGTTTTTTTTTTTAAACATGTTCATGTAGGTTTATTATTAAATCGAATGTATGAATCTGTATTAGTTATCTTGCATTTACCAACACAATATTTAACATATTTAGCCATTCAAATCTTTATAAACAATTATATCGCGATCTATTTTCAAGGAAACATTCATAATATAAACACTAATCTCAATCATAGAAAGATTATTATAGTAGAATAGCAAATCAGTGCTAGGAATCCCAAACTGAAATAAAGATTCAATATTAATACCTAATGTAGGTACTTACCTATTAATTTTACGTTTTTTTTTTTAACTTAAGAATCGAGTAAGGTTATGTACCTAATTTAATTGTTTCATTAACTTGAATAAGTATTCAAGTAATTTAAACAATTAAGAAAATTTAATGTGAATAATTTGAACTTAAATGGAACAATTCGATTTCGATGAAAATAACAATAATTAATAGATGTAAACGCAACGGTAATGACTAATGATGCTATCCCTACTGTCCGCGCGGGATTACGGAGGGCAGCTTAGTCTCACGTTTGTAGGTATCTAGGTACGCGCATTTCAAATGGACGCGCTGAGCCGCTGACTAAAGTCGCTGTGTGTGTGTGCTTGTGCATTATTTGTCTAGCCCGCAACGCTTCAGATTGGCCGCTATGGCCGAAACGGGTCAGGAGGACTACCTATAATAATTACCTATAGGTACTAGCACACCACAAAGTAGGCATATAAGAAAATTTGTGACAACGCAAGCTTCAAGGTCAAGTCTAGTATTAGGTAAGTATAGTATCTGTGGCCTAGCTAGCAGTAGCAGTAGAACCCGTAGTGGGGTCTCCGTCTAGGCTGAACGAATAATATGGCACACCAAATTTAAAAACTCCGACCCCGACTGATAAATCCACCTCCGTAACATTGTAGGATGCTACCTACATACAGTTGCAGTGATAAATTAAGGAACAAAAATATTCGTATTTACAACGTGTAACAGAATAAACGCAATACCTCTTAAGGGGTCATTGTACTCATCATTATGAACAACTTTTACTATGGGAACAATCACGAAATCGCGAAAAAAAACAGCTGTTCAGTACATTTTGTCTAGTTATGCGCACAGAAAAGTATCGGGGCGAAGATGTTTTTTTTTTCGCCAAAAACCTATTAGAAGTCTATAGTGTTAAAATAACATGTTAAAAAATAAAATTCGTTCGGAACCGAGTGCGAGTCCGACTCGCACTTGGCCAGTTTTTTTAACTACAGTCGCTAGCGAGTATAGATTGATAAAAATCATGGTAGATGTACAGATAGCGGATGGTCGGCAATCGTTGCATATTCTTAAAGTTTTACCTCCTTTCTCTTTCCTTTCATTATCGTTTTAATCGTTTCGTTATCGTCATCACATTAACGTATCAAATATCATAAAAAGCGCACCCTGTACGTGATTATATTCTACACAGTACATCCAACAAGATATAGATATATACGAAGACTGGTACCGATATCGTTGATGGGGCCTATTAGTCATAAATAACGCCTTCCGAACTGTCTGTGTGTGCGTTACAAAATATAGGGAACAAAGGAAATTTTTCGAACAATTTTTTGTATGTGTGTGTCATAATTTCGGGGTTATGTCTTTATTCCTCGTGGTGTCTGTATTATGAAGGAGTATTGATGTGTTTTGTATGGGTATCTGTAAGTAGGTCGATGATAACTCAGTATTGGTGTTTGTGAGAATGCTTGTGTTTTTCACAACTTTTTGATCATTTTTCACTGTAAATAAAGGCTTTGAAATGGTTTTGAAAAAAGTTTTCTGTTTGTTGTTTACCTAAAGAGCTGTATTAGTAATTGAGTGCACTCCTTAAAATCAGTTATACTGAGCTAATTTGCAACGATATTGACTCAAAAAACTTTCGAGTCCAATTTGGTAGCTATTGCAATCCTAGTAACGTTTAGATTAATGGCTAGTTTGCACAGTGCGAGCTAGTGTGCGAGTCAGCCTGCCGAGTAGCTAGCAGTGTAACTCGCATCGTTTGGTTACGAGTTACTGCCACGTACGAGTTGGATAGTACCTCGCATTCATAAGTCGTTTATTTCAAAACAACATACATTGTGTAGAAAATAATATAAAAACATCGCTTACAAATAATACAAAAAAAAAACAAACAAACAAACAATACAAACACTAAAATACAGTTACTTAATTAATTAATACCAAATAATAAAAATAAAAATGTAATGTCAAGATTATATCTACTTAAATAAAAAATGAAAAAAGAAATGTCACAATAAAAATTACTCGAAAAATTATTCGAGTTACGTCAACATTTTTTGTTTTCACACTCCTGCTGCTTGATAGTATTTCGCACATGGCAGATGCTAGGACATCACTTGCATCGTTCGAACGCGTTCGGCAATATCTCACCAGTGTCAGCCACGCAGTTGCGAGTGGAACCTACTATCAGCGTAAAGACAGCTAAGGCGAGCCGAGCTACTGGCATACGAGTAGACAATCCGAGTAACTTCCTATTGTCTAGGCAGCAGCTTGCACGTGTAAACTAGTCATAGTATCTTTCAGCAGTAACCGCTGACAGACTGGCACTATGTCTAGGTACAGATTCTGGTCAAAAAGGTTTTAAAACGTTTAGACGTATCAATACGAGACACCATACGTACCTTCCAAATTTATATCAACGTTGCTGATTTTATCGAACAGTATAGTGATGTAGGTATCGTACTAGCTGGTGCATTCGCGATTATGCTAATATCAAATTGCGATTCGAATCCATATGCCACTACGATAGATCCTATTATTAGGCCCCAACAATACGTCAAAATTACTGCCAAAGCCTGCCCTGGTATAATGAATGTGCAGTTTAATCCTAACACGAATCAAAAGATAGATAGGTGCAGAAGGTCGGCTCTGAACAATGGGTGGAAAAGCGCGGGCAGAACATGAATGTATAGACGACGATCTTTAGAAAGGATGACTAGTGCAATTTTGTGTGAGAGGGCTTCTGAACTGAATGTTTTTAGTTAAACCCGTGTGACGAGTGATGCCAAATTCTGACAGATATTTTAGCTAATATGGATATTGAGAAAAATCAACTTCAAACGCTTAGTTTAGAAATTCGCGGTTTATGTGTTATGGAAAATGATCTACGATGGATTTAGTGAGCACAATAGATACCTGTTCACCCTTTGTTATCGGGTTAAAGGTGGTAGAGAAGGCTGATGCTGAAGGAGAGCTACTTTGGCCGCGTGCGTATCAATTGAAGAGACACAAAGTCAAAGTCAAAGTCAAATGATTTATTTCAACTAGACCAATAAAGGCACTTTTGAACGTCAAAAGAAAATAAAATATAGTGACTCTAGTCGTCCGTTCGCAAAAGGTAGATTTTAATGGAGAAGAACGGACAAGAAACTCCATAGTTACTCTTTTCAAAAATAAGCTTTACAATATTTGCATACATTAATCAATTGATTATATGTAAGGACGATGCTCCCAAAAAAGCACTTATATACATATATAAAACAAATGACAGTCGCAAGTGCGCTTGCACTCACTATATGAAGCATTGTCTATAATGTGCGTCCATTTTCATTCGAAGCTATATATAAAAAACCCAAGATGCATAGTCTCGAACAAATGCAACACTCGAAACCGTTGTCAAAAACTGACATGTATCAAGTGTCATGCGTGAGTTGTGTGTAGTTATACTACAAACATTTTGCGAGCGATGCGAGACTGATTGAAACTTGCGCACAATCTACGATCTATACTAATACTAATATATAAAGCTAAAGAGTTTGTTTGTTTATTTGTTTGCTTGCTTGAACGCGCTAATCTCAGGAACTACTGGTCCGATTTGAAAAATTCTTTCAGGGTTAGATAGCCCATTTATCGAGGAAGGCTATAGGCTATATATCATTACGCTAAGACCAATAGGAGCGGGGCAGTAATGTAAAATGTGACGCAAACGTAGTTGCGCGGGTCAGCTAGCTACACATATTGCGCTTGTTTTTTGCGGACGTTTTGAGATGCTAAGTGTGTATCTTGGGTTTTTTATATATCAATGTTCGAAGCGGACCTTCTGCTTCCATACTTATCTATTTTCCGCACGAATCATGCAGCCGGCGACCAATCATCACGCACACCCTTGGGAGCGCGGCCGTGACTAAAATTCAATGATTCTGTTAAGCCAGCCAGCTTTGGCTTGCTTTCATTACCTTTGACTGTTGCCTTAGGGATTCCGTAATGTTATTTGTAGTCATCACTGCGAGGTTTTATTGGGACAGATTTTTGGTGATATTTTGGAAAAAATTATGTGTTCTTACAATCCATACATTTTATGGACGATGAGTGACAATCTCGACGGAAGAGCGGCACAGAGCAATCAACGGAATCAGATGCGATACGGAGATGGGTTACTTGGAGTTATTAATACTTGACCAATACTGACTTTAAAAACAATTTTCTTACCAAAAACAATACAAACAAATTTAGCTTCGTTCCCTCTCCGTCTACATGAATTCAAAGCGCCTTATGTCTGCAAACCTTTACTTATAGGGAAGTTAAATAAATTAGACGGACATCAACATTTATGACGTGCAACAACGGAGCGAGGACCGACGATGAGTGACACTCTCGACGGAAGAGGGGCGCAGAGTAATCAACGGAATCAGATGCGACACGAAAGGGGGCTGATTGGAATAATGGGTATGAATTATTGCGATACCTAGTCTTTTGGTGAGCGTTAGGTGTTCGGTAAATAAATTAGGCAGACATCAACATCACATGCAGTAAGGAGCGAGGACCAATGATGAGTGAAATTCTAGATGAAAGAGGAGCAGAGTCATCAACGGAATCAGATGTGACCCTGAGGGGGGCTGATTGGAGTAATGGGTATGTAGTACTTATTGCTGTAGTGTTTTGGTATGTGTCAGGTGTTGAATAAATAAGACGGACATCAACATTCATAACGTGCAACAAGAAGCGAGGACCGACGATGAGTGACACCCTCGACGGAAGAGGGGCACAGAGTAATCAACAGAATCAGATGCGACACCGAGGGGGGCTGATTGGAGTAATAGGTATGTCATATAGTATTGCGATATTGTTTTGACTTAGTATAAGCTGGTCTGTTTATAAGTTAGTTTATCGATGACTAGCTATTGCAATCTATCTCTGTACTTACCAAAATTCATCATGATCAGTTCGGTGCTTTAGGCGTGAAAAAAACTTACTCTCGCATTCATAATATAAGTAAGGATTGTGGTTTGACACAGTGAGCTGATATCATTTTTTCCTTTAAATTCTGAAAGGCTGGCGGAGGTACATTTGACGTAAGTACGAGCTGTAGGTAGAGCTGAACACAGTAAAAAATTGAACTGCTGAAGAGTCTAACAATGTACTTAAATCTACTATATGATATCTTGATTTGCCCTGCACATAAACTGGCATTTAATTATTTGTTGGGTCCCCCTGATATAGAAAGTGACACGCTGGTGACGGAAGAGGGGCACAGAGTAATCAACACATGCGACCCAGAGGGGGCGGTTAATTAGAGTGATTGGTAGTGTTGTGAATTTTTGTTACTAGGCCAGTGTACAGTAGGAATAAAACATAGGTATGTTAAATAGACAAAACAGCGAGGCTAAAGTGGAATTGGGCGGGCCACATTTACAGTATGCACGAGGACAGATGGGCCGAGATGGCCACGCAGTGGATGGCTGAATACAGGCGTCGCAATCGAGGCAGGCCTAAAAATGCTGGCGTGACGATTTGGACTCATTTCTGACGGATTGACCGGAGAAGGCACCAGATAAAGTTGGCTGGAAAAATAGGAGAGACGCCTTTACCCAGCAGTGGGACAACATAGGCTGACAAAAAAAAAGTTAAATAGAATAAAAGCCCACAGCCAAAGCGTCAATGTGCCATCCGAACAAAATAAACTTTTATGCGAAGCCAAGTGATGTGCCCTACACAAAAGTTGACTTCAAGTATTTACTGTAGGCCCTTGTTATGGAAAGTGAGACCTTAGTGATGGATAAGAGGCACAGAGTAGTTTTCGTACTGACAGATGCGACATTAAGGGTGACTACTAATAGCGACGCGATATGGTGGCTGGAAGTAAAAGTAATAAAAATATAGATAAAAGTGAATCAATATGACTTTCATGCCATCATGCGCAAACGGTCTGCATCGATGTATTTAAGTTTTAGCTGCATTTTCGGACAAGGTTGATGGACCATTTATCAGGCTTTTTTGGGCTGGCAGTTAATGTGCGTGCATATGTACATGTAGCCAATTAATTAAGAATTATTGTATTTTTAAGTTAGTGATTTTAATAACATAGGCTAAGATCATACTAGCATTATATGGATCCCTTGGTGTGAAATAAAATATTTGAATGGAATTAATTGAATTGAAAAGTTAGTCAACAACCTTTATAACAACAAAAAGACGGACAGACATACACAGTTATTACGTATAAAGCTTGTGAAAAGAGACAGAAATTTGCTATCAAAATTATGTCATACATTATCTCAAAAGTACAGAAAACAGCAGAGGAATGTACAAAATTAAAAACATTATTAGCTCTTACCTTACGTGTAGAAGTAGTATTTAACTTCGAAATATTATTTTCATCAAAACCAAATATCAGACAAAAACCTCAGACCTCTCAGCGTCGTGAGCCCGTTCCTACCTACAAAAACAGTTAACAACGTCCAACAAAAAACGCCCTATTACCAAAGCCTAACGAAAACACGTCAAGCGCCTGTCTAAACTCAGCTTTAATAACCGTCACGACTTGCCAACTTATTCTTTGGCCATTAGAACACGGGTCACGCATAGCTCGGGCCAAAGGGCGCGCGAAAAATATAAGCGAGACCATAGAGCACGGAGATGTCCTTGTGGCCAGTGTTTAGTTTTGCAAAACTTTTCAAATAAAAAAGGCTAGGTTTCTTCTGGGTAAGCTCACTTCATCGTTGACTTTGTCTCTGTCATCTCTGACCTAGACTAGAGTCAAGAGCACACCCATCTTAAATAAAAAGAAAAGAATTGTGTCAATGAGTAGCCATCGGATACCCACTGTGAGTACGGTACCCCTGTTTAAAACATGAGCTACAGTGGAGTGCCCCAAGTGCCCATTCAACCATGGCGCGGCTTCACGCAGCTTCACTATGACATAAACCACAAGGCTTCTCCCGAAATATCAATGCAGCAGATGCTGAAATAGGGACGTTTTGGCCTCGCACAGATAATATCCATGTTGTTAGCTTAGTTAGTTTTAAATTTATTGATTTTTTTTATTTATCTTGTGCGAGTCTCAAACAAACATTTTTCTTTCTTTATTTCGCATTTTTCTTCTTATCGCAGTAAGGTCTAACGACCCCACACACCTAAAATCATCAAATGACTCCTCCCGCCCTGGGAGATGCAGAAGGGAGTGTCAAACTCTTACTGATTAAAACCCATCTGTGTTCCTCCCAATGCCCTTTGCGTTCCTGGGCCGCGGTGACTCTTTCAAACAAATTCCGCTACCCTGGACCCCACACACCCTAGTGTCAGAGTTTTTAAACCGCGTCCAGGGCCTCTAACATGGTTTATTTGACGACCGCCATTTGGCGGCCGGAACCACCGGCTTATACGCGCCTTCCGAAGCACGGAATAATCTTTTTATCAGTCAATCAGGTAATTCAATCCTGCAATGTCCTAGCCAAACTGAAAACAAGTTTACAAAGTATACTTCCCGTGGCAATTATCATTACCATTACAACCGGGTCACAAGGCAACCGCCTAAGCCACTCGACGACTGAGGCAGTTATCTCATTGAAACCGTGCATTTTAACGTAATAAAAGAAGCCTGCGATAATTTTAACGATTAACAATAAGGTACCTATCCTGCCTATATGTCTATCACTGAATTATATTTTCAATCGGATTGGAACTCCCAGAGAAAACCTGCTAAAACGAGCAAACAATTATTTTACTTTTTATAAGTTTTAATGGCATCTCTAATGCGTTCCGTACTCTATGACTCTGACGGGTACCGTGACAGATAAACAGGCCCTTGATTTGTTTCTGCTGGTACCGTGACAAATAACAAGACTGATGTTAGTAGAAGCTTTGATGTTATCAGATTAGGCTTGTTTTCCTTATGTTTTTTGTTGAATCTCTACGTTTGATGTTGCTGTGAGGGAAATGTGAGCTGAATACTGTAGGAAATATGTACCAACACACTATGAATCAAGCTAAGTAACATGTTTTCAGAGAAAACTGACTTTTTGTATGGGGTATCTTACAATATGTAACCGCGTTGTTCTACTAAACTGTTGATTCCACTTAATCTTAAAATTTGTATCGGAAGGTTTATTTGTAAAATACAATCATTTAGAAAAAGTTGTAGTTGTAGTCCCAAAAAGGTCACCTCATTTTTGGACAGTGTAGTCTTTTTAAACTAATGCTTGACAGGTAGAGAATGCTTAGTTGCATTAAGTCCGCCCATATACCACGATTGTACATAATGTTTAAATAAATAAAGGGGATAGAATCTTTGTGACACAACACCCCGCCACCATTTTGATTTTTTTTTTCAAAGTTAACTAACATCCTAATTTATAATATTCTTGCATTACTGACTGAGTGACTGACAGACAAAGCACAGCTGAAACTAATGGTCGTGGAACGCTGAAATTTGGCATATAGGTTTCTTGGGGAGTGTGGGGAAGCATTAAGAAAGGATTTCCCGAAACTCCCACCGGAACGGGAAAAAACGGGATATGCGCGTACGAAGTTGATCGCGCGCGATCCAAAGCTAGTGCATGATAATATTCAAGGTGCCATTTTAGTCTTCTTACAAAGGCGGCACACTTAATGTACCCGACATAAACTACCTCTACGCACGATTATTTTTGAAAAATAATTCATGAAAACAGTACAATAAAAATAAATAATGCATTAGAATTTGGAAACACCCAGTTAGTAATGTGTACGTATCAAAACAATGTCACCGTTCCATTCCGCGCCGTCCGTAGAACACAAGGCTCGGACTGCGCTCGCTCCTGCATGTTTCAAACTATTTTTTTTTAAATGATCATAAATATCTTTTTTTTTAATAAACGTGTTGTAGTCATTGAAAAGATGAAGTGGGCTGCCGTGGTAAGACGACTAAATTGGCACCCTATACACGGTGGACAGACATGGAGGACACTTCAACAAACAAAAAATTTTTGGAACGTGGTGCCCTAAAGTGTCAGGTTGCCGAGATATTTCGAAGTAAAGACACCTTGGGTCAATCATGACTATCATTAAAAATGACTGAATTAAGTGTTTATTATGCATCAGATTATATTCAAATTAAGCTGGTAAATGAAATCAATCTGGGAGTTATAACTTGATTTAATCATTTATATGCCAGCTTCCATAGAAAAATGTTCGTACCCTTTTCCGTGCTCGCCACGGTCATCATTTGTTTCATTCTTATGATTATTTAACCAAAGATATAAGAGAGGAGCTCGTGGCTCAATAATAACAGCCTAACGGGTCGATTTCACGGTTAAACAACGCTTGCCGAGGTTGGTCTGTGGATGGGTGACCATCTTAACATATCGAGACTCCTCCGTGCCTCGGAAAACACGTTAAGCCGTTGGTCCTAAGCTGTCATTTGTTGGCAGTCGTTACGGATAGTCGGAAGCCAGAAAATCTGACACTAGTCTTGCCAATGAGTACATTGGTACCAACTGATAAGGCGCGTCGTGAATCTTCGTTCGAACAGAAAAGAAAGTATGGCCCCGAAGATTAATGAACGAAAGCAAACTTACAATCAACCTTAGACCACTACTATAAGGTTCATAATACACTGCAGCTGTTGGTTCCGTCTCACTCGCAAGTCATGTGCATGCCATGCGGCGCGCGCTAACATGGCGGTAGCTGCCCACCAATAACGGTACATGAAAAAAAGCGCGTTGCGTGGGTCGTGCCGGTCAATAGCATTTCCCGCGTTTTGAAAATTCATCTTCTGCACAGGTACATTGGTAAGCCATATCAGTTGGGTACTACTGTACCTGTTACCCAGTTAATGGGTTGTGAAGGTCTGGTAGGCAGCCGCTCTACGTGAAACACTGGTATTCAGCTGAATCCGGGTTGACTGGAAGCCGACCCCAATATAGTTGGGAAAAAGGCTAGGCAGATGATTTAACCAAAGATGTTGAAAGTTCTAAAGGCATTATTCTGTAGCCAAAAAGTCTTTACTTGTATCACGTTTTATTACAAGGTGAATAACCCTTACTCTGTAAGCTTAATTTACATTTTAATAAAAGAGTTTTGGCAAAATGGCGGTGTTGTTAAACTTTGCAGTTAAATTATAATGGAAGTATAAATAAAATTGACGTTATTTATTGTGGTGCATAATTTTTATTCTTCGTGGTTGCATGTAGGCCAGATTTACGTAGTTTTACCAGGGCTACCCGTAAATTGCTTTCTGTTAGATTTTGGCACTACCAAATTATGAAACGGGTCAATAAAGGCCTATAATTTGTAAAAAAAAAACCGGCCAAGTGCGAGTCGGATTCGCAAACGAAGGGTTCCGTACCATAAACCTTAATTTTTATTATTTGTTGTTATAGCGGCAATAGAAATACGCAATCTGTGTTTCAACTGTCTACCGTCTGTCTGTCAGAGGGCTGTATCTCAAGAACCGTAATGGTTCTTTAGATACAGCCCGCTGACAGACAGACGGACGGACGGACGGACGGACAACGGAGGCTTAGTAATAGGGTTCCGTTGGATACCTTTCGGGTACGGAACCCTAAATACTGATAAAATTATGTATTCGAAATAATGATACTCTATACTCAGTCATTATAATTTTTTAACTACACGTTGTCTCAAAATCAAAATCAATCAAAAGGTATTTATTCAAACTAGGCTGAAATCTACGACCAGTCTTGCCAAAGGATATTGGATTACTGAATTGTAGATATCAAAATGGCGGCCTCATCTAGATGTTTATTACAAAAAATTGTGACGTTTAAAATTGTAAAAGACTTACTTGTAAGTAACCTATTTTTAACCGACTTCCAAAAACGGAGGAGGTTCTCAATTCGATGGGTATTTTTTTATGTATATTTACCGACTACTCCGAGGTTTCTGATCCGATTTCTGTGATTCTTTTTTGGTTCGATGCAATATACTTGCCATTTGGTCTCGTAAAAATTTGATTCAGTTTAGTTCAGTAGTTTTTATTTTATGAGCATTTTTGCTTATTTCAATTTCTGCGTTGACGTAGACGTCGTCCAAGTATCAACATTTAAAAGTGAAAAATAAAAAAAACTTTTTACAAAAAAATATAACTAACTTCCAAACAAAACACTACAAAAATGAAAATAACCTTAATTGCGGAAGTCGGTGTTAAAAAACAAAGAAACAAAACCAAAAACACCGACTTCCGAAATTAAGGTTATTAATATACCGTTATATATATATATTTGTATCCATATACCGTCCCATTGCTGGTTTTTTTTATAACGGGGTAGATCCCCATGGATGTCTACCGCCCTGGGGCGGGCGGAGGGGTCTGTCAGACTCTTACTGGCTAGAACCACCCCGGTGTTCCATCTCTCACCTACACCGGGGATCGCGGTAACTTATGCGACTTCCGTAATCCCCGGCTGGTCGGGCCCACCTCCCCCCAACTCCTTCCAGATATTTTGTCCCGAGCCAACTCGAACCAACTCTGGCAGTAGGCGTCTAGGGTCGTCTCGCCACCTCCTACTAAGCCGTCCTTGTAACCTATTTGCAGAATAATAATTTATCAAATACACAGACACAGACAGTCGCTACACATAAAATACTGGTACTCAGCAGATAAAATGTCGACCTCAATATAGTTGGGAATCGTCTAGATAGATTGATTAACCGGGTTAAGTCTTCCGCATACAGTACGTACGAGTATCACTTTTTCAATTCCATTAAAAGGGCTGTCGTATTGTCGCGGCATACCTTCCTACTTTTTAGGATTCCTTGCCCAAAGCCTCTGTTGTTCAGCCGTCAGTTCGTCTGTCCGTCTGTCTGTCTGTCAGCAGGCTGTATCTCAAGAACCGTAACAGGTAGACAGTTGAAATTATCACAGAGTGTGTATTTCTATTGCTGCTGTAACAACAAAAAATGTCAATTTAATTTAATCGGTTTATGTTAAGTAACCCTTCGTGGGCCATATCTGCCGCATGCCACAAAATGACGACGGATTGGGTCCCGAACATCAGGACCCGGCGACGCGGTAGACCCAAACGGAGATGGCGGGACGAGCTGGACTCCTACCTGCGGGATTGGACTCGGATTGCTCAAGGAGACTGGAGTGGAAAGAAGGAAGGGAGGCCTTTGCCCTGCAGTGGGACATCACGGGCTTATAATAATAATAATAATAATAACCCTTCGTGTGAAAGTCCAACTCGCACTTGGCCGGTTTTTATTATGCTAATGTGTATGAACTTATTAAGTAATTCATTCAAAAACTTACCCGTACTAGTCATACTGAACACATTTTCTCTATAACAAAAGTCAATATTCGTTCTTAACAAATTACGTTATTAAGCTCTATAAATAACTCGAAAGTTACGTATGTAAACCGACTCACGAATAATAAACTAGTCTAAATCGTGAGGCTTATAATAAATTCAACAAGGTCAACTAAGTTTCCACACGCATTACATATTTATAAACATGCTACATGACATTCTGCTCTTGCGGGACATTGTGAATGGGTTACAATGTGAAAGGAATCAGAGATTCGTTCGCGGAAATCCGTCACAATGAAAATGTAATGCGGGCCGCACACTTTCAAGTAATTTTATCAAACTGTTTGGACAAACAGAAATACGAAATTCGGATTTCTATATACCATTTTTTTTCTTAGTGTTGTGTTCCATATGTGTATCCGTGACATCACATCAGGCCCTGTCGTAACACCAGCGCTGTGATATTTATTTTTTAAATATCGCAGGGACCTTTTTGGCCTCGCACATATTAATTTTAGAATGCCACTTAACTGTGTAAACATATTTTTATAACGGTTAGTTTTACTTATTTTACTTTTATGTGTCTTGTACGAGTCCCAAATAAACATTTTTCTTTCTTTCCATTTGACGGCTCATTTTTTATCTAATTTTCCCACAGACGTTCATGCCAGTTTGATAAAACTGTTTGAATCAGCCTGTTTGATGCTTGACCAGCCTTGATTATAACAATGTATTCTGGTCATTGATATATAAAAAACCCAAGATGCACAGTCTCGAACAAAGGCAACACTCGAAACTGTCGTCAAAAACTGACTTGTATCTAGTGTCATGTGGGAGTTGTGTGTTGACATAGTGCGCTTATTTTTTGCGGACGTTTTTGAGATGCTGAGTGTGTATCTTGGGTTTTTTATATATCAATGATTCTGGATAACATTTTAGAAAGGAGGTCGTGGCTAAATAATTACAGCCGCACGGGTCGATCTCCGAGGTTAAGCAACGCTTGCCGAAGTTGGTCTGTGGATGGGTGATCATCTTAACATACCGAGCATGTTAAACCGTTGGTCCCGGCTGTCATTTGTAGATCTATGGTAGTCATTTTGAACAGTCGGCAGAAAATCTGACACCATTCTTGCCAAGAAGTACCGTGTTACCCAGTTAATGGGTCGCGGAGGTCTGGTAGGCAGAAGCTCCACGTAAAATACTGGTATTTAGCTCAATCCAGTTTGACTGGAAGCCGACCCCAATATAGTTGTGAAAAGGCTAGGCAGGTGAGATTGAACATTTTCACTAAAGCTCAAGTACCTTTATGGCCACCTGCATTCTGTTACATTCACGCGCTCGGTTCATCCACTTTACTAGACGAACTAGTAAACTAGACACTTACGAAAGTGTAACATGACATATAGGAAACCAGAACATATCACATACAAGAACTCGTTAGCAACAAGTAAGAAACTTCAGCTTAAGCCTAAAAAACGAAAAAGTTGAACATCATAATTCCCTCACACAAATTGCGTACAGTTCACAACACAACGTTTTCATACGCGTTACATGAAATAAACCGGCCAATTGCGAGTTGGACTCGCACGCGAAGGGTTCCGTACCATAAACCTTAATTTTGATTATTTTTTGTTATAGCGGCAATAGAAATACACAACCTGTGAAAATTTCAACTGTCTACCTATTACGGTTCTTGAGATATAGCCCGCTGATAGACAGACGGACGGATGGACGGACGGACAGCGAATGCTTTGTAATAGGGTTCCGTTGGGTAAGGAAACCCTAAAATACCGTAACATGAAAACCTGAACATATCACATACAAGAACTCGTTAGCAACAAGTAAGAAACTTCAGCTTAAGCCTAAAAAACGAAAAAGTTGAACATCATAATTCCCTCACACAAATTGCGTACAGTTCACAACACAACGTTTTCATACGCGTTACATGAAATAAACCGGCCAATTGCGAGTTGGACTCGCACGCGAAGGGTTCCGTACCATAAACCTTAATTTTTATTATTTTTTGTTATAGCGGCAATAGAAATACACAACCTGTGAAAATTTCAACTGTCTACCTATTACGGTTCTTGAGATATAGCCCGCTGATAGACAGACGGACGGATGGACGGACGGACAGCGAATGCTTTGTAATAGGGTTCCGTTGGGTAAGGAAACCCTAAAATACCGTAACATGAAAACCTGAACATATCACATACAAGAACTCGTTAGCAACAAGTAAGAAACTTCAGCGTAAGCCTAAAAAACGAAAAAGATGAACATCATAATTCCCTCACACAAATTGCGTACAGTTCACAACACAACGTTTTCATACACGTTTCACGAAAAAAGGCGACATTCCTCGCCAATGAGACTCGTTACTGGGATTCAAGAAATATTAAGTCGTGTGGAGGTAATACAGTAGGCTCATTTGTTTTGATGAAAATAAATACGACGTCTGACGGAAAGACGGAATAATACAGAATAAGCGCTGCTACGCACAAGCGTTTGGTCGCGAGGGCGACTGACCGCGCGGCTGGCCGCTTATCCAGTTTAATATGCAACCGCTAGTGATTGTACGCACTGAACCGCCGTTAAATGACAAGCGGTTGCATATTAAACTGGAAACGCGCGGTTGATTAGCCGCCCCGCGGCTGACTGCTAGTGCGTAGGAGCGCTTAGACTTGATGGCCTCATTTGAGTAATGCATAGGTAAGCATTAATGTGTCTTTTATCCTTATTTACGTTTACAGGCTATTTTTTTCACCCTAAATTCCACAAATTTTTCAAATCTTTATTTATTTTTAAGTTAAGTTGTTTTTTTTTAAGTTTTTGAACAAGTGGACAAGTTTTTAAACCCAAATTCTCAATTCGAAATCATATTCTGGCATTCATACAGATTTTCAAAAGACGAATATGTTTGGGATTTGCCATGCAATACTATGACATTCTCTTAATTGCTGTTAGAATGTAAATTTGTATCAGCCATATAAACAGACTTATACATAAAATACATAATTATAAACTAGAATACGATACTTGAAGTTTTTCATACCTTACTACTTAATAATCAAGTCACAAACTATTTTAAGCCCTGCTCAAGAAACTTGCAGAACTTCGCAAAATTCAAAGCCAAATAACGCGATATTCCGTAGCATTAATGCGTCCAAGAACTCCGGCAGGATTTTCTGCCATTCAATTGATTCTAATGGTAATTGAAATTCCATTCTGTCAGTTGGAATCCATTAATCCATTTCAAGTGTTTCGTGTTGTCCATTCCGAGAAGGATTTTGAAACCATTAGCAATCAATTTTGTTTGAAGGACGGAAGCTGATGTATTTGTATGCTAAGTATTTTAATCAATCAATCAATCAAAAACGTTTATTTCGGACAATAAAAATCCATAACACACTCATCAAATCAAATAAATATCTAACAATTAATATTAACAAAAATTAAATAAAATTAAAAAACATACTTAAAAATTATATCAAAATTAAAACAAAACACTATTAAATTATAAAATTAATTTAAATTAATTTTATTCAATAATTATTATTTATTTTAATGTATGTTTAGGAAGTGAATAAATATACTTCTTTTCTGTGTTTCTTTACTTTATCAGTAGGAAATTTCTCGTATTCCTGGTAGCTCACAAGTAATCTAGCTTTCTTTGAAAAAAAAAAAACTGATTTCAACGAGGAACGTGCTTGCGTCCTCGAGCGTCCCTTTGCGTGTTGATAGGTTCTACCAACATAGAATTATTGGCTTCTTTTTATAAACTTTCTCATAGAATTTCTTGTACAACTATGTAAGTTAATCGAAAACTATGAAGTTTGTTTTAATACACCCTGCATATTTTGCCTACGATGTTATTCCTTTGTATGTTTTAACATTTTATAACCGACTTCCAAAAAAGGAGGAGGTTCTCAATTCGGTGGGTTTTATTTTTATGCATGTACACCGATTACTCCGAGGTTGATCCGGTTTCTGTGATTCTTTTTTAGTTCGATGCGGTATACTTGCCATTTGGTCTCGTAAAAATTTTATTCAGTTTGGTTCAGAAGTTTTTATTTTATGAGCATTTTTGCTTATTTCAATTTCTACATAGACGAAGACATCGTCCAAGTATCACCACTGAAAAGTGAAAAATAAAAAACTTTTACAAAAAAAAACATATAACCGACTTCCAAACAAAACACTACAAAGTATAAAATAATCTTAATCTCGGAAGTCGGTGTTAAAAAACAAAGAAACATAAAACACCGACTTCCGAAATTAAGCTTATTTTATACTTTGTAATGTTTTGTTTGGAAGTCGGTTATATTTTTTTGTAAAAAGTTTTTTTTACGAATAGTTTTGAGCTTCCAGCCACTTCCATTTCATTTTTTGTACAAAACAGCTAACAAGAATGATATCGACTGGCTACCGTAGAGTCTCGTTGTTATCAAGTTTCAGAAAAAGATCGGCTTTGTAAGCATCACCTATCTTTTAAATCATATTGTCTCTTTCTAATGCTCGATGTGTTGAAATCACGTACTTTTGCTGCAAGTAGAAACACTTTCACTGACATTTAACATCAATATCTTCTAATATATAAAAATCTCGTGTCACGGTGTTTGTAACCGAACTCCTCCGAAACGGCTTGACTGATTTTCATGAAATTTTGTGTGTATAATCGGTAGGTAAGAGTATAGGTGGTAGGCAATTTTTTTTGGCAGAATAACGTTTGCCGATTCAGCTAGTCTTCTAATATATAAAAATCTCGTCTCACGGTGTTTGTTACCGAACTCCTACGGAACGGCTCGACCGATTTTGTGTGTATATTCGGTAGGTATGAGAATAGGTGGTAGGGTATTTTTTTTTTTTTGGATGGCAAAACAACTTTTGCCGAGTACGCTAATAATTATATAAAATTCTTCCGTTACTGACTGATTGAGTTACGAGTAAAAGCTGAAATTTGGCATGTAGGTTTCCCTACACTCCGTAGGGGAGCAATAAAAGGAGGGAGGATTTCCGAAATTCTTACGGGAACGAGAAAAAAACGGGATGTGTGCTTACGAAGTCGCGGGCAAAAGCTAGTTGATATTATAAAACAACCGTGCAAACCAAACCTTCTGCCAAACAAGACTTCATAACTCAGTTCCCCTCATCGCTAGGACGTGCCTACAACCATGGCTGTAATACATTACTACACTCATCACTCGCTGAGCTCTGATAGTTAATGTGTCACGCTATAATAAGCAGAGTTGCGAAATAGGAGCGGGGAATATAGCGGTACAGCGGCACAGTGTAGTGGGAAATAGTCATGTATTCAGGCGGTGCGGTTATGGAATGCCTTGCCGGTGTCGGTAAGGCGTGCTCAATCTTTGTCTACTTTTAAAACTATAGTAAAAAATCATTATCTCTCTCCTTAATCGTCTTTACTTGGGTTCTCTGCTATTATTGTTTATGTGTATTTACCTATTAGGTAATTATTGTATATATAAATAGTACACCTAAGACTACCTGCAGTACTGTCACTCTTCCCTTTAAAATCCATCCATCCATGCTTTTAGCAATAAGGCCGCCCATTGTGTCACCCTATGTAATGTTTTCTCCATGTATTTTTTTCTGTAACTTATATGGTGTACATAATAAAGAGTATTCTATTCATGTTTACTTTTAAAGTTTCTAACTATCTAACTAAACTGTTGATTTTTTCTGTCATTCGTAGAGTTTGGCTGTCATTTGTAGATTTTGGCCTAGTCTGACTAGTTTTATCAAAGGATAACGACTTAGTAATGGGGTATCTTAGCAACAGCTACCCAATATCCGTGCAAACTAAATCTTCTGCAAAAGAATCCACCTCTACTAGTACGTGCCTATAATCGTGGCTTAAATACACTCACCACTCCGCTCGGCTTTGATAGTTAATGTGTCGTGCTATATTAAGCACAGTTGCGAAATGGGTGCGAGGGTTATCATTACATCTTACATCGTGTCAGTGTATTTGAGAATGGGTTGTACAGAGTGCTTGATGAAGAGTCAAAGTGCTGACGTCTGTTTTTTCATAATGCAGTTTCAAAGCTGTTACAACATCAAAAAAAAATTTGCGTTCACTTTAAAGATTTAATGTAATGTAATGTGCACAGCAAAGGAGTGGAACTCTCTGCCTGCGTCCGTGTTTCCAAACGCTTACAACCCTAATCTCTTCAAAGTTAGAGTGAACAGGCTCCTTCTGGGTAAGCTCGCACCATCGTAGACTTTGTCTCTGTCATCTCTGACCTAGACTAGAGTCAAGAGCAAAACCATAAAAAAAAAAAAAAATGTCTATGGTGATATATACAAAATAATAAACCTATTTCATGTTATCATCCCACATGACGATGATCTCGTGAAAGCTGAGAAAAAGAAACAAATCAAGTATCTAAACTTAGCACACGCGGTTGTCGCCATTTGGAATGTGGACTTGGTTGTCAACGGCCCCATGGTCAAAAGTTTCGACGACCATCTGTCGAAGCTGGCGTTGCGCAGTTGGATAAAGGGTCCTCGATACGACTCGTATTTAATTGTGAGGATTTTCCTTTCTTTGGAGACCCAACAACCTTGAGCTTGGTCCCTGCTCCTGACACTGGCGTACAACTAAGTTTTAGCCGACTTCCAAAAAAGGAGGAGGTCCTCAATTCGGTGGGTATTTTTTATATGTACGATTACACCAAAGTTTCTGATCCGATTTCTGTGATTCTTTTAGTTAGAAGCCGGCATACTTGCCATTTGGTCCCGTAAAAATTTAATTCAGTTTGGCTCAGTAGTTTTTATTATATGAGCATTTTTGCTTATTTAAATTTCTGGGTAGACGAAGACGTCGTTTAAGTATCATGTGATCATATCAGAGATGAAAAATAAAAACTTTTGGACAAAAAAATGTAACCGACTTCCAAACAAAACAGTACAAAGTATAAAATAACCTTAATTTCAGAAGCCGGTGTAAAAAAACAAAGGAAAAATCCAAAAACACCGACTTCCGAAATTAAGGTTATTTCAAACTTTCTTGTGTTTTGTTAGGAAGTCGGTTATATTTTTTTTTTCAAAAAATTTTTTTTCTTTGAAAATGTTTTTTAAGAAATATTTAAAAATGTGAAGAAGTGTGTAAAGTAAAGTGAATAAAGGGCATTATGCCCTTGAAAATTCAAAATATTCAAATACATGGTGTATTTGAATATTTTGAATTTAATATAATTTGATTATTGTAAGACACGGACACGGGATTTTTTGAGACTTTTGAGACAACTTTTAGAATGCCCAAGGTTTATACCTACAAGTTTACTGCTTATTATCTCTCATTACGAGGTTGACCCTGTTTTTGGTCTATTTGACTGGACAAGGACTGGATAAATGCGCAGGAAAACCTGTGAGACAGGCTGTAGGCTTAAAACTCAGCAGTAGATGAAATTTACAAGTCGCTTTCGTTATCCTAATAAATAAAATTCTTCCGTTTCTGACTGAGTGACTGACAGACAACGCAGAGCTGAAACTGCTGTTCCTAGAAAAGTGAAATTTGGCATGTAGGTTCCTTGGGGAGTGTAGGGGAGAAGTAAGAGTGGATTTCCCAAAATAGTACCGAAACGGGAAAATGCGCAGGCAACAGCTAGTACTTAGTGTTATATTTTACTATTTGAAACATTTTCTATTTTTCCCAGTTTTCCATATAAGTATGAGATTTTGTAAAAAAAATTGTTAACGCTTTTTGTCGACAATCTAGAACAAAATTATAGCTTAGCAATGATTCTAATTTAATTCTGTAAAAGCAGAGAATTTCTTTGATAATCAAATTAAACTCAACAAAGCAGTACCAGGGAAACACGAAACAAAAGAAGCTCGCATTTGTAAATGTTACACATTTTATGAAGACAAAATGGTAGCATTATATTTTCATGTTTGCTTAAAATTTTGAGTCAAAAACGTTGCGACGTCTGTTAAATCATCTTTACTTCGGCTCAACTTACATTATGTAAATAAATGCTTTAATATATACGTACATAGTCAATTATGCAGAGTCGTGTCGGCAAATGTTATTACACCAAATTACACGGGAACATTTGAGTCAGATGTCAAACAATAGACTGCAAACAATGAAAAGATACGGCGCGTGGAATGAGGCGCGCCCGCGGTATCCCCACGCGCTTTCTTGTTGAAATGTTGGAATGCTTCCGTGAAAATATACGGGATTGTAGAAGGGACGCTGCCGTTTGTTGTTAAGAATAGTTTTTCATTGTTATTTGTGGCGTGTAAAGTTTTTACTGCTGTGTAAGATTTCAATTGAATAATGCTACTACAAAATATCTAAGAATAATCTTAAGAATTCTCTGCTGGAGTCTGAGTTTATTGACAACTACAACCTGGGCTTTTTAAGTCAAGAGAGAATTGGTTTCTTCTGGGCAAGCGTACTCCACCGTTGACCGCATCATTGCTTTCCATCATTCTTTTGTCTGTAAAGTAGGTTTACGGGCGATAATTTTACGTAGAAAACAATTGAATTTTTAACAAACAAGCCGAACGCTTAGGCCAATTGTGCCTCTCGCTCTCGCTTGCATGCTCGGCTCAGGCGGAACAAGACACTTTTTCGTACGTGCAGCCGGCGTTCATCGATTTATAAGACATTATAACGTCAAAAATAATACTTAGCAACGGAAAAGATTTATTTAAGTATTTATATCATTCTTTAAAATTTACGTGTCAATGGAACCCTTTTTTAATCGAGCCTATGCTCGTACTTGGCTCGTACTTAAAACAGGATTCGAAATCAAGTCACAACAGCATCTAAGCGGCAGTGGATGTCTAGAACTTGTAAAAATGTGTTGAGAATTTGCGACTTTTATGCGAATGCTTCTTAACTATAGTCTTAGTTAGAACTAAAAATCTTATACCTTGTCGGAAATGTACTAGGTATAAGATTTTCATTTCTTTATGCCATCACAGAAAATAAACAAGCTATTACACACTTAAAATACAAATGCAAATAAAGAATCTTGAAACTCTCACAGCAACCGGTACACACAGTTTACCTTCCCGTGTGTTTCCTACAAACAATCGCACTAATGTAAGATTTGGAACTGTCGCCATGTACAGAGCGCATTTTAGAGAAATTATTGTTATATTATTATAGTGCATAGTCATAATTGCTGAAAGATGGAATTCTACAGCTCCTCGCATAATGTGGGGTTTAGAACGTAAGGTAAGATAGATGACTGTGGTAATTTGTGTCGGCTATAGTGGTGTTGCTTCGCGTTCTTCTATGTAGAACGCGGTATGCTTTAAATGGGCAACGAGCTTTGAATGTCTGACTAACTATTAAATTTTTAGGGTTTCGTTCCCAAAGGGAAACCAACGGAACCCTATTACTAAGCCTCCGCTGTCCGTCCGTCCGTCTGTCTGCCAGCGGGCTGTATCTCAAGAACCATAATAGGTAGACAGATAAAATTTGCACATAGTGTGTATTTCTATTGCCGCTATAACCACAAATAATAAAAATAAAATTAAATAAAAAATTAAAGTGAGCCCCTATACAAGAAACGTGCTCCCATATAGTAAACGTGTATTTTTCGGTTTTTGGTACGGAACCTTTCGTGTCCGACTCGCACTTATTTAATAAGTCGTGATCGAATTTACCAGATTTGCACACCAGCCGGCCCATTCTGTTAACATCACACCAAGCGTGAAGCGTGCAGCGTGGAGCGTGAAGTGAACTGTCATTTCATTTTATTTGTATGGATTGACAGCTCGCTTCATGTCCACTTCACTCAAGTTTACATGTTGAGATGTTTACATAATCGCACTGCTGGTAGACTGGCGACCTTCATTATGCATTTCTCGTATTTTTAAGAATGGATCGCATTCGCATTGCAGTCGTTATCTTCCTTACATTTTGCCACATTTTTGACATTGTTTATTTTGATATTGATTGACAGCGTTATAAGTGGAAGGTCGTTGTTTTACGGAGAAAGCTGTATATCTGCCATAGGTATACACCAGTACTCAAATTATATTATTTTTATTTTTAATCGCTATGTATGTAGTGTTAATGGTGTACCTAAATAATAAGGCTGGCCATTGTGACACCATAAACAATGACACACCTAATGTATCCTTCATCCGCCATTTTGCAACTAGTATAGTTTACTTAATAAAGAGTATTCTACTCTAGAATAAATAAATAGTGAGTAAAATATTGGCGACTATGGCTATAAGTGAAAATCATACCGTTATAATTTAGATCAAGCGAACGTGTTATGAGTTGACATTATCTACGTGCACTTAAGTTTATTCGATGAGATTTTACAGCCAATCTATTCTGTCAACAGCTCACCGTGTAAATACCGCCACAAGAAAAACCAACAGAGCATATCTACATCGCAACAAAAAGAACCGCGACGCCATTTATCCAACTAGCAGCGAACTACTACGCCAATCCTGCATCGCGCGAGCAGAGTTTACCGCGTGATTTGAACATATACATCAGCCCAAATATCAACTATCGGGCAGTTGCCCACACCAGACACAACAACCGTATAGTTGGAGGATCCTCCCTTTTCAATGGACACAACAACCGTCTGGTCGGAGGATCCTCCCTTTTCACCCAAGCTTACACGGTGAGAGGTTTGCAGAATCGCAGGAGCACAGGTGTCGAATCCCCTCCACAACAGTTCGATAAAGCCATATACACAAATGACAAACACGAATCGCTTAACTTATCTCCCTCCTTACGGCTAGGATTGTCACAGTTACAAAGTTTACATGAGATTTATGCGCTTTCAGTTTGTGGGCCACGCAATAATTGCTATGCTATGATTTATATTGTCCGCGGTGCAACACAGTCCTTACTGCGATGTGGCTAAGGATTTATGTTCGAAGTTAGTGTTGTGTTGTTTGTTAGTGTGTTGTGAGGGTGTGTTGTGAGGATGTCTTGTGGTGGGTAAGGGTTGTTTGTAAGGGGTGGGAATAACGCTTGATGGGTCATTGAAGATACTTCGTACCTACAGAGTTGTCAGTTATTTAAGAGATGAGTCAATATAAATTTATATCAGAATAATCTCGGCCAAGTGCGAGTCAGTTTCTCACACGAAAAATAATCCGACAAATAACACGTTTTTTTTTTTAAATTTAATTTTCATTCATTGCTGTTATAGCGGCAATAGAAATACACACTGTGAAAATTTCAACTGTACCTATTACGGTGACGCCCCGGGCGTCGGGAGTCGCAGGGCGATTCTCGGCCACCGTAGGCGCGGGCCTGCGGACGACGAGCATTGGGTGGCTCGCCGTCCGATCAGAACCAGGCCCGAGTCGACGGCGCGCTGTGTTCCACGCGCGCCTCAAAGAGCTGTCAGCATAGAAGACGGGGCCCGCTAGGCCAGTGCCTGCCGGGGTTGCGGAATCTGTTTGAAAGAGTCACCGCGGCTCTGGAACGCAAAGGGCATTAGGAGGAACACGGATGGGTTTTAGTCAGTAAGAGTCTGACACTCCCTTCTGCTTCACCCAGAGCGGGAGGAGTCATTTGATGATTTCCCATCCTTAAAAAAAAAAGAACCTGTGATGTATGTTGAGAATTAGAACTAAGTAGGTAGTAGGTTATAAACTACAATTTGTGATTGTCACCGCCGCCGCGCCAGTCTGCGAATATACTCTGTGCTATCGAGACGTTACCTTGTTTTATTCCGCTTCCAGCTGACTAAGTACCTGCTCCTGACATATTTCTCAGTGGCGACGAGAAGTGAACAGTTCGCGTGTGATATTGAGGGCGTTTACGATGACGATCGGAAAAATAGCCGAGTTTAACGTCCACAAAGACGATTGGAATCTATATGTCGAACGGTTAGAACAATACTTCGTTGTGAATGACATACAGGAGGATTTACATGTACCGACGTTAATAACCGTTATGGGGGCAGAGGGTTACGAGCTGCTGGTCAATCTGTGTACACCGAATAAACCAAAAACGAAGACGTTTGAGCAAATAACGGAAATCATGGGTAAACATTTACAACCTAAACCTAGTGAACTCGCTGAGAGGTATAAATTTCGGCATAGGAAACAGAAACCGGGGGAAAGCATATCCGAGTACGTGGCGGTGCTGAAGAAAATGTCGAAGACCTGCGAGTTCGGAAGTTGGCTCGAAGAAAGTTTGAGGGATCAATTGGTGTGCGGAATAGCGAGCGAGAATATTAGGCAACGGTTATTCGCAGAGTCAAAACTGGATTTTGCCAAGGCGTATAAACTAGCCGCCAGTATGGAATCAGCAGAGAAGGACGCTGCTATAGTGGAAGAGCCTAAATCGTCAGCGGGAACGGACGCAACGACGGTGACGTGTCAAGCGATGACGATGAGACGGCATGCAGCGGGCGGGGCGGAGCGCGGCGGGCAGCCGGGCGTCGCGCGGCGCGAAGTGCGCGAGCGACGTGATTTCCGGGAGCGGCGCGCAGGCCACGAGTCAGTGATGTGGGTGCCGGGTGAGCGAGCTCGGCCGGGGGAGCGAGCTCGGCCACAGCGGCCGTGCCGGGTGTGTGGCGCTAACCACAACGAATCGACGTGCAAGTTCGCAAGTTACGTGTGTAGGGTTTGCAACCAGCAAGGGCACCTGCGACGTATGTGTCCTAATATGGTGGGACAGCATCAGGTAGACGTGCAAACCGCCGGCAAGGACGAAGAGGCGGACAGTGACGAGGTAATTATTGTAGATGTTTGTCGGTTGTCGATATCAAGTTGTAAACCTATCTATATATCACTGAACGTGCATAATAAAGACATTGCTATGGAATGTGACACCGGTAGTGCAGTGTCTTGTATTAGTCGGGAGTGTTATAATAGACTATTCAGCGATCTTGTGGAGCGCGCGCTGGAGCAGTTCGTGCGCGACGGAGTTCTCACCCCGGTGGAGCGTTCGGACTGGGCTACGCCGATAGTTCCAGTGGTAAAGAAGGACGGTAGTATTCGTATTTGTGCCGATTATAAACTGACCTTAAACAAAGTCATAGAAATTGACCGTTATCCGCTGCCTAGGGTAGAAGATTTGTTATTTCGTCTCCGAGGGGGTGAATACTACAGTAAAATCGATTTGTCTCAAGCATACGCGCAATTTGAGCTCGATGACACAAAAAAATACACGGTAATTAATACCCATAAAGGATTATACATGTATAACAGATTAGTGTATGGTTTAGCGTCTAGCCCGGGCATTTTTCAAAGGCGAATAGAACAATTATTTGCTGACATGCCGCGTGTAGGTGTTTTCTTAGATGATATAATCGTGACAGGTAGTACGAAGGCCGACCATGTAAGCAATTTGCATAAAGTCTTTCAGCGTTTGCAAGACTACGGACTTAGAGTGAAGAAAGAAAAATGCGTTTTCTTTGCAAAGTCTGTTTCCTATTTGGGTCACGTAATTAGTAAGGAGGGCGTGCACACGTGCCCGGAGAAAGTTCAGGCGGTGATGGAGACGCCGGCGCCTACCAATATCACCGAGTTAAGAGCGTTTATAGGTCTAGTTATGTATTATGCGAAATTTATTAAAAATATTAGTACAGTTCTTGCGCCTGACTTCAGGAGATTATAATCTCCTGAAGTCAGGCGCTAAGTATAATTGGAATGCGGATTGCCAAATGGCATTCACAAGAGTGAAGCGCCTTTTATCGGATGGTCAAGTACTAGTGCATTATAATCCGGAGCTACCGCTGATTTTGACCACGGATGCGAGTAGCGTGGGTGTGGGCGCGGTAATATCACATGTTATGGCGGACGGCGAGCGTCCGGTGGCGTATGCATCGCGGTCGCTTACACCAACTGAGCGAGCGTATGCGCAAATAGATAGGGAGGCTCTTGGAATTATATTCGGTATTCGAAAGTTTCATCAATACCTTTACGGTCGACACTTTACACTACGAACTGATCATAAACCATTAACATATATTTTTGGTGATAAAACGGGTATACCGGTGATGGCTGCCTCACGGCTACAGCGGTGGGCGGTACTACTGTCGGGTTACAATTACAAGATTGAGTACATCATTTCTAGTAAGAACAGTGCAGATGCTTTGTCACGCCTGCCATGTAAGAATAATTGCGCCGGTAAGCCAAAAACAGAAAGTACTTATGTTAACTTTGTAGAAAATTTCTTACCCGTCACTAGCAGTGATATCAAGCGTGTGACATCCAAGGATAAGGTGCTTAGTAGGGTGATGTTATACATACATTCAGGTTGGCCGTCAGTTAGTCCCAGTAGTGAAGAGATTAAACCATTCTATGCAAGGAAAAACGAATTATATATAGAATGTGGGTGTATAATGTGGGGCTATCGCATGGTAATTCCGCAGGCATTACAAGGGCACATATTACAACAATTGCATAGCAGTCATATGGGTATCGTAAAGATGAAAAGTGTGGCTAGGAGTTATGTCTGGTGGCCTAACATCGATAAAGATATCGAGGACTTGGGTAAAAGCTGTGAGACATGTGCGGCGGAAGCGAGCGCGCCGCCGCGATCTATTATCCAACCATGGCCGTATTATAACCAACCGTGGACTAGACTTCACATCGATTTTTTGGGCCCATATCGAGGTATGACATTTCTGGTATTGATAGATTCATCTTCAAAATGGCTAGAAATATTTGAAATGTCACGAACTAACGCGTCAAATGTTATTAAAGTGTTACGTTCGACTTTTGCGAGGTTTGGTTTACCGGAACAGTTGGTATCAGATCAGGGACCACCTTTCACCAGTACAGAATTTAAAAATTTTCTAATAAAAAATGGAATTAGGCAGTATTTTTCGCCTGCTTATCATCCGTCGTCAAACGGAGCAGCAGAAAATGCAGTTAACATATGCAAACGCACTATCAAAAAGGCTATTAGGGATCGCGTGGATGTAGACACAGCTTTACAATCATTCTTATTGGCATACAGAAACACGGCGCACAGCACGACTGGTGAGACACCCGCTATGTTGTTGCAGAAACGAACACTACGGTCCAGGTTGGATTTGTTACGAACGGAACGATCAGTAGGTACCAGAGAGCAGGATGCGCAGCAGAGACAAATCGATTCATCAGGTGGGGTTTTGCGATCGTTCAACGAGGGCGATCCCGTTTGGATGAGGGATTACAATTCCTCAAATAAATGGGTAAAAGGTTCGATTACAAACGTGGATAGTGCCCGTCGGTATATAATAGCAAGGGATAACGGTCAATTCATTAAAAGACACGTTGATCAGATACGGCGCAGATCTCGAGTATCGGTTGGTGGACCGAACACTGAAGAAGAGGGAACGATGGAGGGTGAGAGCTCCGTAGCGCAGGCTGAGGATAACTCATTAAAGTCGAGGAAGAATGAGGAAGAACGCAGTGATGAGAATGTGGTTGAGGGAAATAAGTCGAAACAAACAATAAACGATGAAGTAGGAGGTATTGATTCTGATCAGCCATCTCAATCACCTGGTTTATCAGATCAGCAACAAGCAGAGTACCCAAAGCGAACACGAAAACCGGTTATCCGATTCCAATGTACATGAATAATAAAACTTAATATATTGATAAAACTATTGTAATTTAAGAAGGGAGGTGTGATGTATGTTGAGAATTAGAACTAAGTAGGTAGTAGGTTATAAACTACAATTTGTGATTGTCACCGCCGCCGCGCCAGTCTGCGAATATACTCTGTGCTATCGAGACGTTACCTTGTTTTATTCCGCTTCCAGCTGACTAAGTACCTGCTCCTGACATATTTCTCAGAACCTATTACGGTTATAACCCAGAAAACATCATATGGATGTGTGATGTGATTAAAAGTTTCACTTTGAAGTTTAACAAACACTGGGACAAAACAAATTAGCCTAAGAAACTTCAGAGGTTTTTCATGGCGATGATTATATAATCTTTAATGGATAAAACGATTGTTTTTACAAGCTCACAATTTTACATACACTTATTATGAGTGTATGTAAAATTATGAGCTTGTTTCGTGTTAATGATGATTGTATCCTCCTATAATCCTCGGACACCGGCCGGGCTAATAAGTACATAAACTTTACTCTTTGACAAATACCTACCGATGAGCGCTTATGGTAAATCGACTTCCATTAAGCAATAACTTAACAGGGCGGAAAGTGTGGACAAAGTTATCGATCGCCTGCCAATCGAATTCGGTAAGGCCAATCTCGAACGCGATCTACGATCAAAATCAATGATCTGGGGGGCTACTCTCTAAGCCCGAAGTTCGTAGTTTCGGGCTTAGTTGCGGGAATTCTACTCTGTATCACCTACAGACTTACGATTAGTCCTGAACCCGAACTAAGAATGAATTACAACACGATTTGACGATTACTGTCAAATCGTGTTGTCATTTATTCTTAGTGGTTAGGTGATACGGAGTAGAATACGCCCGCAATTAAACCCGAAACTACGGACTTAGAGAGTAGCCCCCTGGGCCCCAAGTCTGCTATTACAATAGTGTTAGAATGGTCTATCATTGATTTCATAATGGTTAATTTTGACAAGATTCTATGCCATTTCTTGCAATGAAGTGTCAGTGGTTGACCATTGGATATAAAAGCGTCATTATAACTTTCCAGTGGTCAACCACTTGTCAGTGGTTGACCACTGGAAAGTTATAATGACGCACCATAGAATCTTCTCAAAATCAACCATTATGAAATCAATGATAGACCATTCTGACACTATTGTAATAGCAGACTTGGGGCCCTGATCTGTGGCTCGCGTTCTAGATTAACTGTGTACGGCCTTAGGACGTAACGACCGAATTCTGTCGGTAAGCGATCAGTAACTATGCCAAGACTTCAGGCCCAGGCCATTAAAACTATGAATAAATTCTCAAACACCTAAACAAGTCTACCCATACATTACACCACAAACGAACTACTTCCCACTATAAAAGCCAGCACAATAAGGGATCACGAGCGCCGAGTTACAGCTATAACATATTAAGTTAAAAGATTAAAATAGTGCCGTAGTCGCTGGCTGCTCGTTAATCATCGTTTAACTAACAACTACACATACCGTCGGTTAACTTAGCTATAAGCTGTGGTTTGTGTTTTGCTTTTCGTTTGTTTCGTTGGCAGTTTTTGCTCGTTGGTAAATAATAACAGTCCAGTCGTACGAGTTGATTTTAGAGGTAAAGCGACGCTTGCCGAGATCTGTCGTGGACAGAAAGAGCGTGAAGAAGAAATACGGGGGAGACTTTGTATGTAAAAAGTTATAATTCGAGATTTGGCTCACGCCTGTTTCCTCCTCCAATATTGGACCGATTTAAAAGATAATAAGAAGGATAGATACTGTGTCCCTATGTTGATGATAATGCTGCTAGAGAAATGTTTTTTTTTTTCCAAAAAATCTAGATCGAATTTATAAGTGCCTCTATCATTATCTTTTTTCCAAAACATAATTATGACAATCCAAAAACCCGAAAAAAACAGCCTGTTTTTACCGCCATGATCAGACGACTGTCATACGATAAGATTTTAACAAAATAGAAAATAATAGAAGCATAGTCTTCCTCTAAATCTTCTAATATATAAAAATCTCTTGTCACGGTGTTTGTTACCGAACCCCTCCGAAACGGCTCGACCAATTTTCATGAAATCTTGTGTGTATATTCGGTAGGTATGAGAATAGTTTAGGTAGGGTATTTTTTTTATATGGCAATACAACGTTTGCCGAGTCAGCTAGTTTTGATATATATTTTTTTAGATTAGGCCAGTTTTGAAGAAGAAAACAGCGGAATTCAAAACCTCTTTTAGAAAATCAGCTTGACCTGCTGTTGCACTTTATTCGATAGGGCACAGTGCGACGCATCGGCAATAGTTTCTTCAAATACCTATTTTTCAAATTCCTCGGGACTAGAGTCCCCGTTAAGGCACACTCGTACGGTTTTTGGATTGTGAATCTTTTGAAAGTTAAAAACGCGTTAAAACCTAATTTACTTCCAATGTTTGACAGATTTTCAAACTAGAGTTTGACTAATACAACATAATATTCTTCATTCAATTCGAGATTGCTCAAAATGGGGTAGTATTTAAACGCAAATCAAAAAATATCCTTTTTCTGTGCAATAAGATTCCGAATTCCCATCAAAATTACTGATTGCACAGCAAAATATTCAACTCAAAATATCACTAAACACACTACAATTTATTTTCGCAGCGTACAGCGATTTTTCCTAAAGCAAAATTTTTCATCAATGCACAGCTAATAATCTTAATGCACGACAAAACTGTACTGCGACTCACCATAGCTCTGGGTGGTTTAAAAAAAAAATTACCACGAAGGCTAAGGCGGGAGCTCCGCTCCGCTTCGCTCCCGCCTTAGCCTTCTAACCTAACCTATCCGAGTCGGGGTAGTCTGAGTCGGGGTGTTGTCCATAAATATGGAAAATTTGCTGTGCAGTCAGTATTTATGCTATGTATTTTTGTACAAAAATAAATTTAACTGTATTGCATTATGAGGAAAAAAGTAATGTCATATTGATGTATGATTTCGAATTATCTGCAGTCTGAGTTTTGTTAAACATTTAGTTTATTTGTAGTGAAGTAAGTTATTTGATGTAAAAAAGAATATAAATGATGAGTATGTATTGATAGGCGATTATTTATTTGATATGCAATTTATAATATCCCCTCAAAATGTGTCTGGGTTTGGTTTTCAGACCAGGTAGTGTAATATTCTTTTTCCTTCTAGATTTTCTTAGATAGTACAAACTAAAAACATAATAAATTTAAATAATACCGTAGACGTCTAGTCGTTATTCACCATTTAACCAATAACTGTTGTCGATGTACAAATTTATGGTGTGTACAATAATTCGTCGAGATTATCACATCATGGAAATATCTACATTCCCAAATTTATTCCACGAGCAACCTCACACAATTCTAAAACACACCCTCTTCAACAAACACGTAGAAGCATTCAATAAATGTTCCCAGTAAACCGTTTTGAGTCGAAAACTCGAATTGCAGTGACGTCACACTCGAGTCCCCAGGGTGCTAGTACTGTCTCGGTGTAAATGACGCGATATAAGTGACAAATACCAGTGCACTGCAGTTTATCTATGTGTGTTGTTGGAGCTGGGCTGTAACCAGCGTGCAGTGGAAGCGGACGTGTTGCAAATAGTCGTTATCTTGCGTTACTCACGACTTATGGGTTGGGAAATTGGAGAAGTTACAATTTGAATTGGGTGTAGGTAAAATTAAAAATATGTGGTTGAATGAACCGGATTTTGAATTCATGACCTCTAAGCAGACCCAAGCGAAAAACCTTCTCTTAGGTTTGCTTAGACGGTAAAAGCGAAAAGTGTTATTTTTAAGCACGAATGTATATCGCGACACGTTTGAGCATAGGCGCATAGAAATCAACAATTCACCGTTGAATAAACATAACTCCTTGTACCAGGGGCGGACTCCGAGCTGCTACTGTCAAACAGGTAAAAAAACTATTATAAGAGTTTTTAAAAGGCGAGACTACGCTTGCGACTATATGTAGTTAGGTCCGACGTAGAAGTCATGAATTTTATTTAGTAAACAAGCTTCTTTCCACGACTTCGTACGCGCTTTTGCGGTTTTTTCCCGTTCCCGAAGGAATTTCGGGAAATCCTCTCTTAGTGCTCTACTGCTGAGGGTAGGGTAGCTACATGTCAAATTTCAGCTTTCTACGACCGCTTCGGCTGTGTGTTGTCTGTCAGTCACGCAGTAGCGGATTTTTTATACCTATATTAGGATTAGGATGATTTGTTTATTTATTTACTAAAACTTTTCGCACTAGTAAAAACACTGTACAAAGGTTGACTTAATACCGTAGGCATTATCTACCAGTCAACCTTAGGGTGGTGCAGAGACAGCATGGTAGGTGCAACATAAAAAAAGACAAACAGTGACAAAAAAAATACAATCTATAATAAATACAAAGATACATACTTATAAACAAAATTAAAAACGTAATTAAGAAAACACGAATCCAACGAATTAGCGCTAAAATGATTCTTCTAACTTCTGGCGAATATGCTCACGAGCCTTTACCTTAAAGGACAACCGACTTGTTGCCATCCTGATGTTCAGAGGGATTCCAAAAAATGATCTCCTGGACAAAAAAAGAGGAGTGGATAAACCCAGAGCGGTGTGAGTGACATCGTCGTATCATCCTCATATTGTTGCCTACATTGTGTAATTTCGTGTGTGCCAAATAAAGTAGTTTTCTTCTTTCTTTCTTTCTTTAGAAGGACATTATTGGTAGAGCGAAGATTTTAACTGTGGGCGGAGCAATGGAAATGAATTTGTGAATTTAGATAAGAGGGAGTAGAAGGATTGTAAAGAAAACAGACTAGTCAAGGCCCTCAGCGCTCTGCGCTGGCGAATGGGTAACCATTTTAATAGTGACCATTGCGCGGATATGTAATCATACTTACGAAGGTTGAAGACGAATCGAATGCAGTTATTTAGAAGGCGGGCAAGTTTATTGAGGAGATCTGCATTCAGGTCATAGTAGCACACATCACTATAGTCAATTATGGGGAAAATTAGGGACTGTACAAGTATTGCCTTTATGTGAGCTGGGAGAAGATTTTTCAGTCGATACAGTGACCGCAACGTTCCGGTAACTTTTCGAGTGATACTCGAGACCTGCTTACGCCAGTCAAGACCGGTGTCGACAAACAAACCAAGATCTTTAACCTCGGAGCTAAACGGAATGACTGTATTGTCAAAGATTACGGGTGGTACAGTTAAGCTATTCAGTTTTCTCAAGCTATGGGGACTCCCAACTGTAATAGCCTGACACTTTAAAGGGTTAACTCCACCCCGAATCAGTCCGACCAGTTCTTAATCATACTCAAATCCCGGTTGAGCTCCTCGATCGCATCCGATATGTTATCAACACCCGCCTGACAATATAGCTGTAAGTCGTCATCATAGAGATGATACGCACACTGAAGCTGAGTAGTTATAAGATTAATACAAATTTGAGAACAAAAGAGGAGATAAAATACCGCCTTGAGGGACGCCAACTGCAAGGTCACACCACCCAGGCGAAGAGACTCCGACAAGAACTGACTGCTGACGCCCCCGAAGATAAGAGGAATACTATTTCAGTACCTCGGGAGAGACCATAAGGATAGATAAGAGGACTTCGTGAATGACAGTATTAAACGCGTTGGAGAAGTCGATGAACACTAACACAGTAACCTTAGCGTCTTCCATTCCCTGCCTAATATTGTCAGTCACATTAAGGAGAGCTGTCACGGTGTGACGGTACTGATTTAGTAAGTTGACCCCTAACAACGTATAGGTAAATTAATTGACAAGTAAATAAAATAACTCAATGTCCACAATGTTCAATGTGACAAGCGATCATAAATCACATGTCGTTACTATTATAGCCTTGATTGACCTTTCCACCCGATAATTGATATTTACTTGATAAGTATACCCTCATTATTGAAGGTTTGAGTCTGAGTCATCGTGTTGAAAGGATTAGGCAGCTAGAGTCTGCGTTACCAAGTGCTAGCTGTACAGGGTGCGCTGGGCGTTTGGAATTGCAATACGATAGTTATAAGAGGGGACTCTACCAACCCGCATTGGGCACGCGTGGTGGATTACGGCCCATTCCCTCTCCTAGAGAAGAGGAGGCCTGAGTCCCAACAGTGGGAACATTATAAGGCCGACTATGCTACTCTAGTCGGTAACTCTTGGGGCTTTCTCCATACAAACGCATTCCTCTTTTTTCTTCATAGATAATATTGCAAGAGCAGTGATTTTTTTTCCAAAAAATATCTAGATCAAATTAATACGTGTCTCTGTCATTTTCTTTTTTCTAAAACATTATTACTTAAAGAATTATGACAATCCAAAAACCCGATAAAACACGTTTTTACCGCTTTGTTCAGACGACTAACAGACAAATTTGATAAGTTTTTAACAAAATAGAAAATAATAGTAGCATAGAGTCTTCCTCTAAATTTTGATATATAATTTTTATACATCAGGCATTTTCAAAGCCTGTTTTTAAATTAAATTAAAATACGTTTTTTGATCAGCTGTTAGCTTGACTAATTATCAATTGAATTATACATCTAAACCTACCACATGAAAATTGTAAGAAAATTCGTTCAGTAGTTTTTGAGTTTATCGCGTACAAACAGATAAAAGCAAGGGGAATTTTTATACCTCTAATATGTATTGATAGTGGTGACCTTCCTCGTAAATCACTTCGTCCATTGATGAAAACCGTATGAAAATCCGTTCCGCAGTTTTTTTAGTTTATCGCGTACAGACAGACGGACAGACAGATTGAGAGACGGATACGGCGGAGGGTTCTGTAATATTCCGTGATAGTGAAAATCATAGGCGAGCTCCAACAAAATGACAATAAATTCAACTATGAACAATAAATTGCACATACGGTGAGACACTCAATCACAAAGTTGTAATAGGTACATTATGGTAGGATCATAGCTACAGAAAATCTAATTAAAAATATGATTAAACTTAATCTATTTACACCAGTTAACTTTTTAAGCTCGTTGTTTAATAATTTGCTCGTGGAAAATTAGTTTGAAATATTTTTATGTTATGAAAAAAGTTTAATTTAGTTCACACTGCTGGCTTTTCACACAAGTAAATTTTAATTTTTAGTACAAAGAGTTTTTCATAAATAAAACAGGTATTTTATTGAGCTGTTATTTCTGTATCAAGTACCGTTAAAAACAAAAGTATTCAATAAATAAGTAATGACTATGTGATTTTGTTTTATCTATACTTCTATAGTAATATATAAAGCTGAAGAGTTTGTTTGTTTGCTTGAACGCGATAATCTCAGGAACAACTGGTCCGATTTGAAAAATTTTTTCAGTGTTAGATAGCCCATTTATCGAAAAAGGTTATAGGCTATATATTATCACGCTAAAACTAATAGGAGCGGAGTAGTAATGAAAATTCTGACGTAGACGAAGTTGCGCGGGTCAGCTAGTAATTTTATAAAAGATAATGTTTTAGATTAATTTCTTTACTTTTAAATTAAAGTAAAGTGCTCTAGGCAAATCAAAATTAAATTTCTATTTGAAAACAAAACGAACCTTATCCAAAAGATTGCTAAAATTGTATTAATAGATAATATCGTATTTCATATTTTCTCTTAAAAACTGAAATCAACTTTACTTTCTTACTAATAAGGATTATATCTGAAAACTACTTCGAAAATTAATAGCTACGTTTAGAAATTAATCTACGCTGTGAAAGTAATTTAGTACTTAGCGATAATGAACCTAAGTCTGTACAGTAATTAAGAAAATGTATCCAAGCTTGGCTCATTACGAAAACAAAATTACGAATGAATGCCATTCAAATCCCGCTTCGAATAAGTAAATAACTAAAATTCTAATTGAATAGAGTATTTGAATAAGGCTTGCTAAAAACTACTTTAAAGCCTGTTATTCTTTGTTTGGTCTTCGTCATAATTATTTTCAGTTCTTTACAATTTACTATTATTTTTTTTTATTTAGCTCATCACACTATAACATTTACATACTAAATGCATACTTAAGTTTAAGTGCCTCATCACTTAAAGAAGAGCACTACATGCACTGTACTGTACGCATAAACTGCAAATAGAAACAATGGAAAAAAATGTAATGAAAAATGAAAACGAAAAATTATGAAACATTACAACTAGAATAATAGATATTAAGTTAGATATGACATACAGTGACAGTAATGATGTTTACGACAGTTATTTAATGAAACAGACATTAAGATTCTTTTCATGATAGGTATAGATGTAAGACATACATCAATGTCTTCATCGTTTTTTTTGACATACTGGAGTATTTTTTTTTTTGTTGTACAATGTACCTACCACAGTATAGTCTTTTTAACCCAAAGGTTTACTGGTGGAGAATGCTTTGTTCGCCCATGCACCACTATTGTACATTAAGTTTAAATAAATAAATACAAATTTAGATTTAAACTTATGGTTCACCTTTGACCAATATTGCCTGAGAGTAATTGAATTAATTCACTTAAACTAAAGTAGTTTTCGAGAAAATGGGAAATACATTATGTAAAAAAAGATATGCGTTCTGCAGTTGCACTGACCCCAAATAAATAGGCAGGAGGCAAGAATGATAAACAATAAAGTTGATAAATATAAAAGAAAAAAAGTCAAGTAAAAAGTTTAATTTTATTTTGGAACATAGACAGATGGAGATGTGTATTCACTCTTATTTTGAAATCAATGGATTTAAGGCATATTTTAAAAGTTAAAGCAATGGAAAAACTGGAAGAAGCTCTAAGTGAACCGGTAACCTGGCTTATTCAACTGCACCGAGCTCTTAGGTCACGTCCATACACGACGTGGTGTACGTGTGCATTACACCCAGAGGCTGTCTCGAACAGTCTCCAGTGTGTGCTTAGCCTATAAGCCGTCAAACTGGAATGCAGCATTGCTGGTTGGCGGTTGAAATAATAGGAATAGAAGTTTCAATAGAGCCTGAGTTGATAATGTTTTTTTAATTTGCTTTTGAAAATAAACTACGAGGTTTTTTTTTTTTTTTTACTATGTATAGGCATACGTTTGACCACAATCTCACCTGATGGTAAGCGATGATGTGGTCGAAGATGGAGCACGTTTGCCTAGAAGCAACCTATTCACTCTTGTCTTAAAGACTCCCAGGTTGTAGCTATCTGGAAACACAGACTCTGGCAGGGAATTCCACTCCTTAGCTGTACGCACTATGAATGTGTTCCCAAAACGTTTAGTGCGTGTGGGTGGGATGTCCACCATGTACCGGTGGCGCATCGCCGTTCGTCTTGTGGTCCGATGATGGAACGGGCTTGGCGGAATTAAATCATGCAATACCGTCGCACACTCCCCAAAATGCAAGCGATAGAAAACCGACAGGCCAGCAACTCGGCGTCGATGCTCAAGGCTTTGGAGCTTCAACTCGACGAGCCTGTCATTACCGATGATCCTCTTGGCTCGTTTCTCAATTGACTCAAGGGCATCAAGCTGGTAGTTAATTTTTGTTTTGTAACCACTAGGTGTCAAACTAGAATACAGCATTGCTGGTTGGCGGTTGAAATAAGAGGAATAGAAGTATCAATAGAGCCTCTCTTGATGATTAAATATTTTTCATTCTTACAAAGTTCTCTTAGTTTCGGCTCTCGTGCAACTTGTGTGTAGTGTATTGTAGAATATATTGTATATCCTTACTAATATTATAAATGCGAAAGTAACTCTGTCTGTCTATCTGTCTCGCTTTCATGCCAAAACTACTGAACCGATTTAAATGAAATTCGGTACAGAGATAGTCTAGACCCTGAGAAAGGACATAGGCTACTTTTTATCCCGGGAGTATGTTCCCTAGAGACCAGGCGGGCGAAGCCGCTGGCAGAAGCTAGTATAAAATATTGTAGTGCATACAGTGATTATTTTTATCAAAATTCACGATTGCATCCAGAGAGACAGTTGAACGATCTCTAGTGTGTAATTATGCAGCATTGCTGGTTGGCGGTTGAAATAGAAGGAATAGATGTTTCCATCGAGCCTAAGTTGATGATTTTTTAAATTAAATTTTTGCCTTGGACCTGGTGGTTTATTTTTGTTCAATAATTATTTCTATAAGATTCACGATTGGATCTAGAGAGAACGTTGAAGAGTTTTTTAGTAGTCTTACCTTATAAGGCATCAAACTGGAATGCAGCATTGCTGGTTGTTGAAGATTCAATAGAGCCTTAGTTTATGAGAAAATCAAATTTTGTTTTTGTAAAGTCCTCTTAGTTTCTAACCTAGTGGATTTTTTTTTTTGAAATTATATTTATCAAAATTTACAGTAGCTCTTATAAATGAAGAGTTTATGTTCATGATAGTGTAATGTAGCATTGCTGATTTGCAGTTGAAATAGAAAGAATAGAAGATTCTATAGAGCTTCCGTAGATAATTTTTTTTCGTGGTGTTTGATCTCGTGGTTTATTTTCGCTTAGTTAATTACTTTCTCTAGGTTCATATTTAGACCTACAGAGATAGCTGTAGAGTTTTTGGTTGTGCTTATTACCTATTTATAACCCGTCTATTGGAAAGTATCATTTCTGCATGAAGTTTTGTAGTTGAAACTGTTACTGTAGATGAACTTTCAATAGAGGTAGGTCACTTGAAAACAGCAAATAAGAGGATAATTTGTTTTTCAGAAGTCATTTTAGTTTCTGATCTCGTGGACAATTTTATTTACGCGCAATGAGCTAAGTTCGCTTGCTAAACATAAATAAATGTCTAAAACAAATTATTACACGATCGCACTCAAAGTCAAAGAGTCTCCTGCGTTGACTTACCCTATAACCCGTTAAACAGGAACACTGCATTCAATAGGAAAAAATGGTAATGTTATACAGAACCTAAACTGCCTGACTACCATGTGTCCAGTTCTCACTGCAGCATTATTTAGGCAGAGAAAACAATTTTCTATAAAAATATCTAAAAATCCTTATTTGTCAAAGTAATATTCTTAGTCAAAGTTAGAAGTACAATATGAACGCCTCGATAAATTGTTTACCTATCACAAAACATTTACCACCCGAACACAAAACAGCCTGCCAAACAGAATATTCAATCACATCAAACCCACAGTGAAATACATCCAAGACAAACATCAGAACCATAATTTATAAGCCGCCCAACTCCTCCTTTGTTCTAGCCTGTCAAACTGCCAATCTATGCAATAAGCTAACCGCGCAGAAACTAAATTATTAACTTGTACTGACCCATTTTTGCAGGGTTACCGGTTGCCGTGTAGAAAAGGCAGGCCACCAGTAGAATAGTCCACTCCATTTTTAGCACAGTAAGTCACAACACTTAAAATGAAAAATTAAATTGAGCAATTTTTTCCACGAGCGTACTTTTCGTATCACATTTTTGGCCGTAGCACTTTTTGATCGGTTTCGTAGGCACTCGTAGCGTGTGCTACGGCGTAGCGCGGGTTCGTAGACGTCCGCTCCGCGCTACGGCGCCCAGACAACTGAAGCAAGCTTCGGCCACGCTTACAGTCGACTGTTATTGATTCTTTAAAATGTTATTTTTGGTGATTTAATGTGTTATGTTATAGATTGTGTTGTTTGTTGTTGCAATACTTGGTTCTATTGTTTTTGTAAAACCATTTGTTGTATAATTGATAATAACCTTCATTGTATCCATCACTGCAAACTGTAAGAAAAATAATGAAACATAATATTTATACAACACGTCTATTTAACGAATATCAAAATGTATGAACACTATAATACTCAAAAATGGGAAAAAACACTCCAAAGTTTTAATAAAATAGTATGAAAAAAAAATGTGAGTCTGGTAAAATGAGTAATATTGGATGGAGTGAAATATTCTTTACCCATCTCCCTGTTTATTAACACCCAGTGAATCGCAGTTCATGTTAAAATATTAAGCCCATTCAGACATTTCACCCAAAACTTCCGCGTTTTAAATGAAAATACGGGATCGTGGGATCCGTCTAAAAAGATATTAAAGTTTAAAATTAAAAAAAAAGTTTGCGCGTTCGCGGATATTTTGTTTACTGAGAGCACTTTTTCTTCGTCTTTAGCATTTCTTCTGATATTTTGGCAGTCCTGGATTTACTTAAAGTAGGTACCCAAGTTGAAGAGATTTCTTTTATACTCATTTTTGCTAACATATAAACGGTAATTTTTATTTCTTTTTCAAAGTCAGTAAGGGAAATAGAGATAGAGACGTATTTGAGTTAAAAGACAAAGAAAGGATACGTTTTTTTAGCGTGTATTCATCAACTTTTAATCGTATGGCACCGATTTCATCCGTGTCCTCGTCGAGGCGATCGGCGGCGGTGACCTCTCGCGTTCGGCCCTGGTCCGGAGCGAGGAGACATGGGAAGCGGTCACCGTCTTCTGCGAAGCAGTAATGCTAGCGAAAGGAGGAAACCGAACGCGTGAGAGAGAGGGAAACCTCACGCCCCAGCTGCCGCAACAAAAGAAGACGCCCCGGGCGTCGGGAGTCACAGGGCAATTCTCGGCCACCACAGGCGCGGGCCTGAGGATGGCGAGGCATATTTTAAAAGACGGATAGCTGTGTCGCTATCATATTATTTTTGTATAACAGCCAAGAACTTGGCTAAACAAGTTGCTTCTATTGAGCAATGCACTGACATGTATAATAATTCTGCCAACAATTTGGCAAGAAACTCTAATGTTATTGATAATTTAAATTAGAAAATAAGACAACAGAGGCTATCTCTAGCAATATTGTACAGAATTTTGATGGAACAACCAAACCAATAAAAGATTTAAACTGTATCAACCTGGTGCACCAAAACATTCAAGGATTCATGAATAAAGATTTGGAAATAGAATTATTTATAAATTTAAACAATATTGATATTCTTTGTATCACAGAACATTGGCTTAAAAGCCATGAGTTCATGTTCAATTTTAGTAATCACCAGGTTGGTAGTTCGTTCAGCAGAATTAATGCCATACGTGGTGGCTCATTAATTTTAGTTCATAATAAACTTAAATTCAAAGAACGGAAGGATATTGTAAGCCTATCTGTTGAGCGAACAATTGAGATAGCCTGTATAGAATTGGAGCAGTTCATTGTTTTAAGTGTGTACCGACCCCCTTCAGGATTGTATGACTGCTTTGAAAAAGTAATGGATGAAGTGTTACACAAGATTTGTAATTCAAACAAATATATTGTCACTTGCGGTGATTTTAATGTTAATTTATTAGAAAACTCAGGTTCTAGCAGCAAAATTATTAGTCTGTTTCAGTCCTACAATCTTGTTAACTTATTTTTGGAGCCTACAAGAATAACCCCTGCGAGTGCCACATGCATAGATAATATTTTTACAGATTTTGTACCAAGTCACAAAGAAATTATAAATTTACTAGATTCTGATCATAGTGGGCAAATAATTACTTTCCAAAACCTAAACAACAAAGTGGCTACAAAATATATCACTGTTAACCCAAGAACTATAACTCGTTTGGAAACTTTCAAAACTAAAATCATCAATAATTTACCAGTTTTGACTACTTTAAATAATCCTAATAAGTCATATGAGGATTTTTTTCACATGTACTGTAAACATTTCAATTCCACTTTTATACCTAAAACCATCTCGGTTAGCAGTAATGTATCTTACAGTGAATGGGCTACGGTAGGTATTCATAAAAGTAGAACTCGGCTCTATGAATTGTATGATGAAAGAGCCCATGTAAATACGGCTGAATTTAATTCTTATGTTAAAAATTATTCAAAATTATTTAAAAAAGTTTGTTGTATTTCAAAGTCGCGTTATTTGAGTAATAAGATTAAAAATAGTAATAATATAATCAAAACAACGTGGAATATTATTAATAGTGAAACAGGAAGGTCAAAACCTCGTTGTAGTGACTACAGCCTTGTAATTAATGACATTGTAATCAATTCTGACTCCCAGGTTGCCTCGGCTTTTGAAAATTTTTTTTCAAAGATTCCTATTTTAACAACAAAATCTCTGAACTCATCACCCACTGCAGCAGAGTCTCTGCTTAAAGAAAATGTTAAAGTTTGCGATTCCGAATTTAGTTTCCAACATGTCACTGGTACAGATATAATTAAAACATTTAACAGTTTGAATGTGAAAAAGACTGCAGATTTATGGGATAATTCAGTGGACGTTGCAAAGTCCATTATTACCATTGTGGCTCCTACTTTAGCACTTATTTTTAATAATTGTATTGATTGTGGTGAGTTTCCTGACCTAATGAAGCATAGTAAAGTAATACCATTGTTTAAAGCGGGTAGTACATTTGACCCCACTAATTATAGACCTATTTCAGTGCTACCCACCTTTAGTAAGATATTTGAAAAGCTTATTTTAGAGCAGTTGCAAAGATTTTTTAACAGACACAAACTTCTACATACCAAACAATTTGGTTTTACAAGGGGTCGTTCAACAACTGATGCCGGTGTTGAACTTTTAAGACATATTTATAATGCATGGGAAGACAAATGCGATGCCCTGGGAATTTTTTGCGACCTATCCAAGGCATTCGACTGTGTTTTTCATGAAACATTGATCAGGAAACTACACCACTACGGGATCCGGAACTCCTCACTGGATCTTATTACTTCATACTTAAGTGATAGGATCCAGAGAGTTGACGTGAACGGGAAAAGATCTCCTGGATGTACCGTAACAATGGGTGTCCCCCAGGGTTCAATTCTTGGCCCATTTTTGTTTCTTGTTTATATTAATGACTTGCCTTACCTCATAAAGGATAGTCAAGAAATAGTGTTGTTTGCAGATGACACTTCACTTTTATTTAAACTTAAACGTCAGCAACCGGTTACTAACGATATAAATAACGTTCTATCAAAAATAGTACACTGGTTTAATGTTAATAACTTAAATCTCAATGAAAAAAAAACTAAATGTATTAGGTTTACGATGCCTCAGGTTAGGCAAGTGGATACTAGTGTGCTAATAAGGGGTAAAGAGTTGACTCCTGAAGATACTACTGTGTTCTTAGGCATAACTTTAGATGCTAAGCTTCAGTGGGGACCACATATAGATAAATTATCGAAAAAACTTAGCTCTGCTGCATACGCTGTCAGAAAAATTAGAAATTTAACTGATTTAGAAACAGCCCGTTTAGTTTACTTTAGTTATTTCCACAGTGTCATGTCGTATGGTATTCTATTATGGGGGAATGCTGCCGATATCCAGACAATTTTTGTTTTGCAGAAAAGAGCTATTCGTTCAATTTATAAATTAAGTCCTAGATACTCCCTCAGAGATAAATTTAAAGATATAAATATAATGACTGTCCCTTCTCAGTTTATTTATGAAAATATTTTGTATGCCCATAAAAATATTAAAATGTTTAAAAAATACAGTGATATACATAATGTTAATACTAGGAATAAACATAAATTTGTTGTTCCTGTAACCAGGCTTAAAAAGATAGGGGGCTCATTTAGATGCCAATGTATACGCTTTTATAATAAACTTCCAAGTCACATTCAAGATCTAAGCATAAATAAATTCAAAGCATTTGTAAAGCGTAAACTTTGCCAGAAGGCTTTTTACACCATAAAAGATTATCTTGAAGACAAAAAGGCTTGGGATTGAGCTGTTCCAATGAAATACACTTGCACAGTCTCTGTTTTTATTATTATTGTCAATGTATATTTATTTGCTTGGTTTATACATTGACATTTTTTTTTTTTATTTTTTTATCAATTTTTTAGTTTTACTTTTGACATTTTCTTTTATTATACACAATTTGACTTTTGTACAATTTTTTTTTTTTTATATACAATTTGACATTTTTCTTTTTATTATATACAATTTGACATTTTAATTTAATTTTTCATATACAATTTGACATTAAATTTATCATTATTTTTATTATGAATGGGGACTATGTGGATTATTTTTTATTTCATTGAGTAACTTTAATGTTTGTCTGGCAGTTTGAGTGCTTTGTACGGCCTACACAAATGTCCTTTCTTTGGTATTGTTCGTCGAGTTGTTGAGCTCCTATGTGGATCTGAGTTGAGCTACACGACTACTGACAGAGGCTTGCACTGACTGGACAGGTTCACTCAAATCTGTGTGGTTCTTTCTTCTAAAGACCATCTCAGACACTAATCTGCATGGTTCTTAAAAAAAAGAATGTATTGTAAGTGTGAGGACTATGTAGGTCGTTATTTTAAGGATTGATTTCATGACTGTCTGGCAGTTTGAGTATATTATGCGGCTTACCCAAATGTCCTTACTTTGGTATTGTTCGTCGGTTCGTTGAGCTCCTCAAAGTTTTGAGTTGAGCTGCACGATTACTGACAAAGGCTTGCACTGTCTGGACAAGCCCACTCAAACCTGCGTGGTGCTTTCCTCAATAGGCCACCTCAGACCTTAACCTACATGTTTTTCATATGTTATTGGCAATTGTATGGACTTCAAAAGAGACTGTGACCTCTGAGTTTGTTTCGGTGTTTCTTCTCAGGGTAGTCAGCTAGGAAACATCCGGCCTCATCTAGATAAATACGTCAAAAAAAAAATTGACGTGTAAAAGAGTTACTTGTAACCTATTTGCAAAATAAATATCATTTATCATTTATCATTTATCATTTACAGAGATCCTTAAGCCTTTACTGTAGAACTTTTAATTAATTATTCTGCTCATTAAACGTGTGTGCATACTGAGCACAAAGGCTCAAATAACCTATTATGGTAACTTCGTCAATACACTTTATCTTAGAATCAATCATCGTACGCCACAGATTAGGAGGTACATGTCCCACTATAAATAAACGAGATTAACACAAGCTCAGATTAACTCGCTATAAGGTCAACGCTCGAGGCATAGACGTGACACGCGATAACTTAAATAATGGGAAGACAAATATAATTATATTCAAGTATAGGACAATTGTGGTATAGCAACCCGCTAGCGCCATATTTATTTATTTTTTTAATTTGCGGCGCACGGGCTAATATGCATATATGGGCAGAAGACACTTTATATGCATGTTAGACCGTGCACCGCAAACAAAATGTCGGCAGGGATCTATGCCAGCTCCCATAGAAAAAAGTTTGAATTACTTTTAGACACGTCTTTGGAAGAGTGCTACAGCATTTTTGACCCCAGACTGTTCATCAAAAAAAGTCTCCTATATTAAAATAAGCATTTCAATGTTCCACGAAAAAATGCTCATTAAGTTTTCCAGTACGTCAGTAAAAATTTCAAGAATCAATATAAAGAGTGAACCGTGTCTGACATTCCAGTGGCACTACCTAAAGAAAGAGAATTTTTAATTTTAAAATCGTTCGCATTGCACCGCGGGTGACCCCGGAGCAGAATATTATAGCACGGTATCGCTTTATTAAATATCGTAGGGCACTCAAATAAGTCAAATGAATGCTGATTTCAACATAAATGGGGAATATTACATTTTTGTTGTGATTATTTGGGCTTGGGAATGCTATCAGAGATTTTTCTTTTATCTTGAAATTAAAAAGCGATGAATGGAGTCCACGATGGAACGGGATACTCAAACAGAAAATTATGAACGTTTTTCATTACTAGAGAACGTAAAGGATCACGATAGAAGTCGATTCAGGACGGCTTTATATCATTATATCTGTTTTTGATATTTAGAGAGTCAATAAATGTATGTGGGCAATGATCGTTATTGCACGGGTATCTGTCGTCTACCACAGTAGTAGGGTCTGTCGCACATTCACACACACACACACACACACGCACACACTGTACACATACACACACACACACTGTACACACACACACACACTGTACATACATACACACACAGACTGTACAGCCGGTCTATTCTGACAACGTCTCAGTGTGTGAACTTAAGTGAAGTGGGGATGAAGTGAATAACAAGTGATAGAAGACATACAATTAAATTAAAGTTATTCATTAATATACATCATTTATTTTAAATATTGTTATTCAAATAAATGTCCATCCCATTTTTATTCTCCATATTGCAGCTGCAACTATTCCCTACATCACCCAAAGGTCGACTGGTAGGGAATACCTATGGCATTAATGCCCGGTTTCTTAGATTTTTATCGCTCGTTTATCCGTCCGTTAACGCTTTTTGTCAAAACGCTATTGGTTGGTGGTGAACGGACAGATACACGACCGATACAGTTCCTCAAAAACCAGCATAAGTCCGCCTCTGTACATTTGTGTGCGTAAAGTGTTAAATAAATTGTTTTAAAACAACATGCTTGGGTACGCTCGTACATTTTGCTACCCTGTCTGCACCAGCCCTTAGTATCAATATAAGAGACGTCTGAAATAAAGTGCTCGTCTATATTTAACTTCTACAAAAGGGAAAAGGTTTTTATACGCTGTACCTACTATGGTATATTAAAAAGGTTGTTTGTATTACCTCTTTACAAGGGTTTGTTAGTTCTTTGTATACGACTTGGCTTGTCAGCTCGCTTGTGTACCATACTTGCGACCCACCCGGCTTCCGCGGGTAATATTTACTGATGTGCGCCCAATACTCGCTGGAAAAATTAACTTTTTACTATTGATAATTTTAATTATAATGTAGTAACTTTTGCTCACGACTTCGTACGCTAATCCCGTTTTTTCCCATCCCATTTGCATAAGGGAAATTCTCTCTCTTAGCTGATATTTGGAACCTACGTGCCAAATATCTCATTCCTGCGACCAGCAGTTTCGGCTGTGCGTTGTCTGTCCGACACTCAGCCACTAAGTAACGAAAGTATTTTATACTAGTGGATGTCACGCGGTTTCACCAGCCTAGTTCCCGTTCCCGTAGGAGCACGGGTATAAAATATAGCCTATGTTACTCTCTGATAATGTAGCTATCCATTGCTGTAAGAATTTTTCAAATCGGTCTAGGAGTTTCGGAGCCTATTCATTTCAAACAAACAAATCTTTCCTCTTTATAATATTAGTGTAGAAGTGTAGATATCAAAATTATACATAAAACTCTTCCGGAAGAAATTTCTAAATGCAAAGTTTAAAAGATATAAGTAAGCGTACAGAGGGACAGACGGCTGGAAGCGACTTTATTTAATACTAGCTTCTGCCAGCGGCTTCGCCCGCGTGGTCCCTAGGGAACATACTCCCGGTATAAAAAGTATCCTATGTCCTTTCTCAGGCTCTAGAATATCTGAGTACCAAATTTCATTTAAATCGGTTCAGTAGTTTTGGTGTGAAAGCGCGATAGACAGACAGACAGACAGAGTTACTTTCGCATTTATAATATTAGTAAAGACTATGTGAAGAAGATGTAGACTATATCAAAATAAAAGTTTTTTGGGTTAGGTTGGTTTTGTTTGACATTGTAAAAATATATTAAAGCAACGACATACGCCAGCGAACTTGACACAAAACATGCACTCGTTTAACACTCGCGCTACCCAAAATTCAGTAGTTTTTAGTACTTACCTTATTATTCTGAGACTTTAACAAAAATAGCCGTATGGGAATATGCACGAAAAAAATATCTATTATCGATACAGTTTATCTAAAAATATACACAAATATAATACTAAAAGTGAAAATAGAATCAAAATTGCTCGAAAAACAAACGAGATATAATTATTTTAAACAAATATATCTGTCCCTCTCGCGAAAACGCTGTTTTCTATGGCAGCTGTATAGGCGCCAAGAACTTTGACGTCACAATTCATGTCGGACTTCTCTTTCTAACTGTAAACTTTGAAGCTTTATAACTTCATCGCTGATGAATGTATTTAAAAAATAATTTCATAATTGTTTATTAGAGCTAATAAGTATTTCAATTTGCAAATAAAAAAAATCGCATGCATATTCCCTATTAAACTGTCTTTGAAATAGTGAAAATTCCATTAAAATATGCTGTTTTGGTCGGACTGTCGTTTTTATATCCGTGTTAGACATAACTTAACAAATTAATTACACTATGTTAAACGAATAAATAATATCATATTATCAAAAAAATAGTCCAATATGACATATATTTTTTCCAAAAAATTAAAAGTAGCCGTTTAGACGGGATTCTCATTTTAAAATCAGCTACGCTCAGGTATCTCTGGCAGTTGCATTTCGGTTAACCTAACAATTAGCAAAACTTTATTTGTAAATGTGCATTCTGCATTGTAGTGAAAAAAAAAAATATAGATAATGGTTGCATCTTGTTTATTGTTATGTAAAGACGTAGTCGTCAGAGGTAGGCGTTTTCCGAGCTGTGAGACAGTATAAGCTAAAAAACACTACAAAGTATAAAATAACTTTAATTTCGGAAGTCGGTGTTTTTGGTTTTGTACAAGGTGGGCCAAAAGAAGTCATCCGATGTTGTTTGGCTCTCATTTTTTTTCTAAATGAAAAACTTCGATTCTGTTTTTTGATTATGTTTATTTGAACCTTTAGAATTTTATTGGCCAAGTCAAAAAGATTATATCGGCCAAATGGGCGCCGTCACAATTGATCGCCATATGGGCTCGTTTATGGGCATTTTTCATCACTTCGGCGAGAACTTCGGGCAACAGATTCTCGCACTCGTGTCGAATGTTGTCCTTGAGAGCTTCAAGGGTCTCGGGCTTGTTCACGTAAACACGGGACTTCAAAAAACCCCACAAAAAAAGTCTGGAACGGCGTTAAATGGACTTTGTACGGGAACATGCTCAAGTCTTTGACCAAAATTCGCCTTAGAGACGACCGGCTGCTGGCTAATTGCGAGATACGGCGTCTGGTCGATGTTTCCGGCGACAAATCGACATCCTCGGCAACAACGGCGATATTCTCGGCAGAACGGCGCTCCGGGGCTGGCCACTCTTGGCAACGTCTCGTGTGGTCCCATGCTCCAAAAACTGAGCCGACTAATTGTAACGGAACCAAATGGCAAGTATCAGCATCGAACTAAGAAAGAATCACACAAATCGGATCAGAAACCTCGGAGTAATCGGTGTATATTCAAAAAAAAAATACCCACCGAAATGAGAACCTCCTCCTTTTTTGGAAGTCGGTTAAAAATACAACGAGTTCCTAGCGATGTCTCGTAACTCTAGAAGGTGTCAATGACGGACCATGTTAAGGAATCACAGGCGCATGAATTATTTTTCAATTTATTTTTATTTTTCATATAAAGTAATTCGACAAAGTCACAATGATTTACTTACGTAAAATACGACATTTTCTTAGTTTAAATATGAATTATTGATTTGAATGACAATGATTTTACTCTTACTTTTGAATGAAACTTAGATACAGACATCGACAGTCTAGTGGTAGTTATTATCTTTGAAACTACATTTTGAAGCACTTGTTCTAGGTTTTTTTGAAGACAGATTATTACTTTTACATACAGTATATAAAATATATCTTCAAAATTATGGTATATCAAACGGAACACGTTATATATTTGAAATCTATGGGTGTTGTTAGTCATTAGCGTAAAAATATCCATCAGTGTACAAATGTTTCAAATTCTACTTTAACAAATATTCAGTCTTCTCCTTTTATTTACTTACCTTCCCTAGAAGGCAGCGGGAGTGCGAATGACGAATGACTAGTAAACAGTTCACGGTTATTTGTGGTACCCTATTGTCGTATTACTCGCAATCGAAACGACAATGCGAGAAACCAGCCTATCTGAGTACCCAAAGATACATAATAGCGATGTTCATTAATCCGCATCGAGCTGTGTGCTGAAGTGCGTTTCACTCCCAGTCACAGAATCCGAGCAATGGAAATATTATACAGCCCGCTGACAGACAGACGGACAGGTGGACAGCAGAGGCTTATTAATAGGGTCTCGTTGGTTACGAGGTGGTTAAGAGGGGTGTTATAAGTTTGAGTTTGACATCAATAAGTCACTCGTTCCATGTAAAATATGCTGCATCTTGTTAGAATAGATGCCGCATCCCAACAAAGTTAGGAAAGTCTTCTTCTTCTTACTATCGTGTGGGCAGTAAGGTCTAACGACCCCACACGCCCTAGTGTCAGAGTTTCTAAGTCGCCTCAAGGGCCTCTGACATGGTTTATTTGACGACCGCCATTAGGCGGCAGGGATCACCAGCAAAGTTCTTACAAAGGCGGCCCACTTAATGTGCCCGATATAAACTACCTCCAGACGCAATTATTTTTTTAAATAATTCATTAAGCTAATAGGTATTATATAAATAAATAATGCAGTAGAATTATGAAACACCCAGTTAATAATGTTTAGGTATTAAAACAATGTCACCGTTCCGTCCTTGAAACACAAGGCACGGACTGCGCACGGTCTTGGATGTTTCAAACTACGTCTTGCGTCATGATGATGAATAATATTTTTTTTTTTAATAATTCAAATGTTTATAAATATATTTTTTTAAATTAATGTTTAGTAGTCATTGGATAGATGAAATGGACTGCCTCTGTTAGACGACTAAAATGGCACCATGTATACAATACAAAAAACTTTTACTATGGGACCAACACTGAAATCACGAAAAATAATCGACTCCCCCATGCATTTATGTGCGCATAACTCGACAAAATGTACAGCTGATTTTTTTCGTGATTTCGGAATTGGTCCCATAGTAAAAGTTTTTCAAAATTATGAGTACAATAATCCCTTTAGAGGTATTGTGTTTTTTCTGTTATCCGTTGTATGTGTGTGCGATCTAAACAAAGTAATATTGTACAAGTATATTATTATGTAGGTATATGTAAATTACAGGTACCTTTAGTTACGAGCAATATATGTATGCGTCAATCGTAAATACCGATGTTTGTTTGTTTATTTTTTTGGATTTGATTGCGTTTTTATTACTGACGATAAAAAAAGGTTAGGTACAGTACAACAGCTGTATCTGCAGCGGCATTTTATGAAATATTGATACTAATAAAAATGTTGTTTGATGATTTAGTAGCGAATATGAAAGTTGTACACGTTAGTTCAACAAAATGCTTTACTGTATGCAACAAAAACAAAAGTATAGTTACATATACACGGACATCATCACATATCAGCCGAAAGACGTGCACTGCTGGACGCAGGCCTCCGCCAAACTTCGGCAGTCCACTCCTAAGCAACAAACCCTATTTCCAAAATATTTAAAGACTAGTGGACGTCACGCGGTTTCACCCGCGTAATTCCCGTTACCGTGGGAGTACGGGGATAATATATAGCCTAGGTTGCTCCCTGATAATGTAGCTATCCAATGCTAAAAGAATTTTTCAAATCGGTCCAGTAGTTTCGGAGCCTATTCAATTCAAACAAACAAATCTTTCTTCTTTATAATATTAGTATAGAAGACACAGTGAACCAGCCGGATTACGAGAAGATTCAGTACCATAGACCACATACATATGCTACAGAAGACCAAACTGAGATTTGCGTTTGTAGCCTTCGATTCAATCGAGACTTGGGTCATATTATAGGCCAGTGGGCAGGGCACGTTGCTCGCAGAACGCAGATGGTCGATAGGTCCGAAAAGTTCTGAAGTGGCGAACGCGAACCGGAATATGCAGCGTTGGAAGGCTTCCCACAAGGTGGAACAATGACCTGGAGAGGGTCGCGGGTAACAGATGGATGCGAGACGCACAGCATCGGCTATTGTGGTGATACTTGGGCGAGGTTATGTCCAGCAGTAGACGTCTTTCGGATGATATGATGATGATGATGATTGGGCCATATTGCAGATTCTCCAACGGTGTAAGATTAACTAGGGGCGCTGAAGTGTAATTTAATCTTCACACAGTAACCATCTATTCACTATACATTTATACAGGGTTATTTGTAAAACACCAATAACCTCTTAGGCAGTGAAAGTACTCATGATTATAAACAACTTTTACTTTGAGACCAACCCTGAAAGCTCGAAAAAAATATCAGCTGTTTCATACATTTTCATTGGCTAAATATTGCATGTTGTATGAATAGCTGATATTTTTTTCGAGTTTTCGGGGTTTTCTCAAAGTAAAAGTTATTTATAATCATGTGTACTTTCACTGCCTAAGAGGTTGTTGGTGTTTTACAAATAATCCTGTATATTTAAACTAGTGGCCCGTTCCGGCTTCACCAGCATGTATTTTTCTGTATCGTAGGTACAAACCTAGCCCAGACAATTTCGAACACAACAAAAAAAGAATAGTCCAATTTGAGTCCGTCGTAACGAACTTATGCTTAAACATATATGTGGGTGTTTCATTTTTATTTAAATATCTAGACAGATAGATATATAACACTCCGTTGTTCTTCGCTAACTCTACATACTCAAAACTTTTTTCTCACATACTGTCTTTATATATGCCTAAAACACTTGACAATCACACTTAGTTTTATTTTTATAAAAAAAAAAAAACGTTGCCCTACACAAGGAATTTCTCCTGTATCGTGGGTGCGTTCACAAACATACAAACAGCCAGACCCAGAACAACTATCTGTAGGCCATACAAATATTTGTTCTGTGCGGGAATCGAACCCGTATCGCAGCGCAGCAGCCGATCGCTCAATCACTGCGCCAACCGTGTCGTCAGTTGTTTGAAAACCGCTCGCTAACTATACCGAAAAAAAAAATTTTTACGAGTGCCATTAAAATAGAGCCCTTTCAGACTCTCTAATGTCTTGAATGACTTGCGTTTCAGTATAACAAAAGCGTTTGGTTTGTAAAGCCAGGCGCGAGAAATATATATAGTGGTTTCTTGCTATTATGCTTTTTTGTTAGTATTTATTTTATTGAGCGACTAGCGTAAGTCTACGGCTTAGTCATGGGCGCCGGCAGGACTATTTTCAGGGCAGTGCATCTTCAAAACCCCGCCTCAAATAGGATAGATTTTCTTTTGCCCTTTCACATAAAAAAGGAACTAACTGTTTTGAATTACGCAGAGAAGCTTGAAAGCTGAAGAGGTTGGGTGCAATGCCGAACGCGAAGGAGATTGAAGTACCTAGAATTTGTTAGGTCTATTTGAATACATTGCACTTGTTTATTACTATTTTAGCGGCATCAATGCCGCCACAAGAAAAACCAACGGCGCAAATCTACATCGCAACAAAGAGAACCGCGACGCCATCTATCCAACTAGCAGCGAACTACTAAGTCGAAATCCTGCATCGCGTAAACAGAGTTTACCGTGCAATTTGAACAGGTACATCAGCCCGAATATCAACTATTGGGCAGTTGCCCACACCAGACACAACAACCGTCTGGTCGATGGATCCTCTCTTTTCAATGGAGGTTTGCGGGACTCTCTTTCCACATCTCTCTAAAATTATTTTTTAATATCTTCATGTTTTATTGAAAGCCACGGGGGTGCAAGTGCACCCTTTTGCACCACCTTTTGCACAGTCCACAGTCCCATATATCTATCTCTGTACCGATTTTGATGAATGTTTCATTAAAATCAGTTTGGCGTTTTAGAAGTAAAAGTTAACAAACTCATTTTTACATTCATAATATTATAATTTAGGATTAGGATTATAGATGTGGGTATCCTAGTTTGTATTCCTATTTCTTGGTATCACACTGAAGTTTGAGTTATGGTATGCGCCAGATAAATGGACAATAAATAAAGTACATTAACCTTTATCTAATATCCCTAAAACGGTTCATAATTGATTGTTCGAGCATCTGCTCGAACAATCAATTATGAATCGTTTTCATTACTAGAGAACGTAAAGAATCACGATAGAAGTCGATTCAGGACAGCTTTATGTCATTATTTTCTGTTTTTATAAGAAAACCAATAAATGTATGTGGATCAATGACGGTTATTGCACGGGTAGCTGACGTCTACCATAGTGCCTGGTAAAGCCCCCAACTATCGCGAAAACGATTTTCCCTAGAAATTGATCTGAACAATTTTAGATCAACCCTTGCTCAAAATTTCAACTCGAGATTAATTGATTCCTACACCTAGTGTCTACTTTTAACGCAAATATAACTCCACTGAAGCTTGCCTCCTTATTAAAAAAACATTACTCGTAAATCCGTTACACAGGATCGATTTATTATAAAAAAAAAATAAAGAAAGAAAAATGTATTTTTGGGAGTCACAAAAGGCAGACAAAAAATTAAAACACATTAAAACTAGCGGCAATAAATATTAATTAACAAAAGCTAGCAGCATGAATTTAATCTGTGGAGGTCAAAAAGGTCCCTATCACAGTATATGCTGAGATTTAAAAAAAAAAACAGCACTGGTATTCTTATAAGGCCTGCTGTGTTACCACGTAACACTCACGGAACACATGACATACTAAAATGAAATTTATAAATACAAACAAAATAATGATAATTAAATTACCAACAAGAAAGAGAGAGAGAGCGAGACACCATACACCACACACCGTGACACTTTTTTGTGCGTGCAGCGGCGTTCATCGATTTATAAGACGTTATCACGTCAAAAAAAACTGCGACAGTGTTAAATAAAAAGTGCACGCTAGAAATAACGCCGCCTACATAACGTCAACCAAAATATGGGGAGCAACTCCTTTAGTCCTGCGAACAACTGGAATGGCGCTTTGGTTCTCCGCTGGTGAGTATGCTATGTTAATTCAACAAAATGCTTTACTTTATGCAACAAAAACAAAAGTATAGTAACATATACACGGACATCATCACATATCAGCCGAAAGACGTGCACTGCTGGACGCAGGCCTCCGCCAAACTTCGGCAGTCCACTCCTAAGCAACAAACCCTATTTCCAAAATATTTAAAGACTAGTGGACGTCACGCGGTTTCACCCGCGTAGTTCCCGTTACCGTGGGAGTACGGGGATAATATATAACCTAGGTTGCTCCCTGATAATGTAGCTATCCAATGCTAAAAGAATTTTTCAAATCGGTCCAGTAGTTTCGGAGCCTATTCAATTCAAACAAACAAATCTTTCTTCTTTATAATATTAGTATAGAAGACACAGTGAACCAGCCGGATTACGAGAAGATTCAGTACCATAGACCACATACATATGCTACAGAAGACCAAACTGAGATTTGCGTTTGTAGCCTTCGATTCAATCGAGACTTGGGTCATATTATAGGCCAGTGGGCAGGGCACGTTGCTCGCAGAACGCAGATGGTCGATAGGTCCGAAAAGTTCTGAAGTGGCGAACGCGAACCGGAATATGCAGCGTTGGAAGGCTTCCCACAAGGTGGAACAATGACCTGGAGAGGGTCGCGGGTAACAGATGGATGCGAGACGCACAGCATCGGCTATTGTGGTGATACTTGGGCGAGGTTATGTCCAGCAGTAGACGTCTTTCGGATGATATGATGATGATGATGATTGGGCCATATTGCAGATTCTCCAACGGTGTAAGATTAACTAGGGGCGCTGAAGTGTAATTTAATCTTCACACAGTAACCATCTATTCACTATACATTTATACAGGGTTATTTGTAAAACACCAATAACCTCTTAGGCAGTGAAAGTACTCATGATTATAAACAACTTTTACTTTGAGACCAACCCTGAAAGCTCGAAAAAAATATCAGCTGTTTCATACATTTTCATTGGCTAAATATTGCATGTTGTATGAATAGCTGATATTTTTTTCGAGTTTTCGGGGTTTTCTCAAAGTAAAAGTTATTTATAATCATGTGTACTTTCACTGCCTAAGAGGTTGTTGGTGTTTTACAAATAATCCTGTATATTTAAACTAGTGGCCCGTTCCGGCTTCACCAGCATGTATTTTTCTGTATCGTAGGTACAAACCTAGCCCAGACAATTTCGAACACAACAAAAAAAGAATAGTCCAATTTGAGTCCGTCGTAACGAACTTATGCTTAAACATATATGTGGGTGTTTCATTTTTATTTAAATATCTAGACAGATAGATATATAACACTCCGTTGTTCTTCGCTAACTCTACATACTCAAAACTTTTTTCTCACATACTGTCTTTATATATGCCTAAAACACTTGACAATCACACTTAGTTTTATTTTTATAAAAAAAAAAAAACGTTGCCCTACACAAGGAATTTCTCCTGTATCGTGGGTGCGTTCACAAACATACAAACAGCCAGACCCAGAACAACTATCTGTAGGCCATACAAATATTTGTTCTGTGCGGGAATCGAACCCGTATCGCAGCGCAGCAGCCGATCGCTCAATCACTGCGCCAACCGTGTCGTCAGTTGTTTGAAAACCGCTCGCTAACTATACCGAAAAAAAAAATTTTTACGAGTGCCATTAAAATAGAGCCCTTTCAGACTCTCTAATGTCTTGAATGACTTGCGTTTCAGTATAACAAAAGCGTTTGGTTTGTAAAGCCAGGCGCGAGAAATATATATAGTGGTTTCTTGCTATTATGCTTTTTTGTTAGTATTTATTTTATTGAGCGACTAGCGTAAGTCTACGGCTTAGTCATGGGCGCCGGCAGGACTATTTTCAGGGCAGTGCATCTTCAAAACCCCGCCTCAAATAGGATAGATTTTCTTTTGCCCTTTCACATAAAAAAGGAACTAACTGTTTTGAATTACGCAGAGAAGCTTGAAAGCTGAAGAGGTTGGGTGCAATGCCGAACGCGAAGGAGATTGAAGTACCTAGAATTTGTTAGGTCTATTTGAATACATTGCACTTGTTTATTACTATTTTAGCGGCATCAATGCCGCCACAAGAAAAACCAACGGCGCAAATCTACATCGCAACAAAGAGAACCGCGACGCCATCTATCCAACTAGCAGCGAACTACTAAGTCGAAATCCTGCATCGCGTAAACAGAGTTTACCGTGCAATTTGAACAGGTACATCAGCCCGAATATCAACTATTGGGCAGTTGCCCACACCAGACACAACAACCGTCTGGTCGATGGATCCTCTCTTTTCAATGGAGGTTTGCGGGACTCTCTTTCCACATCTCTCTAAAATTATTTTTTAATATCTTCATGTTTTATTGAAAGCCACGGGGGTGCAAGTGCACCCTTTTGCACCACCTTTTGCACAGTCCACAGTCCCATATATCTATCTCTGTACCGATTTTGATGAATGTTTCATTAAAATCAGTTTGGCGTTTTAGAAGTAAAAGTTAACAAACTCATTTTTACATTCATAATATTATAATTTAGGATTAGGATTATAGATGTGGGTATCCTAGTTTGTATTCCTATTTCTTGGTATCACACTGAAGTTTGAGTTATGGTATGCGCCAGATAAATGGACAATAAATAAAGTACATTAACCTTTATCTAATATCCCTAAAACGGTTCATAATTGATTGTTCGAGCATCTGCTCGAACAATCAATTATGAATCGTTTTCATTACTAGAGAACGTAAAGAATCACGATAGAAGTCGATTCAGGACAGCTTTATGTCATTATTTTCTGTTTTTATAAGAAAACCAATAAATGTATGTGGATCAATGACGGTTATTGCACGGGTAGCTGACGTCTACCATAGTGCCTGGTAAAGCCCCCAACTATCGCGAAAACGATTTTCCCTAGAAATTGATCTGAACAATTTTAGATCAACCCTTGCTCAAAATTTCAACTCGAGATTAATTGATTCCTACACCTAGTGTCTACTTTTAACGCAAATATAACTCCACTGAAGCTTGCCTCCTTATTAAAAAAACATTACTCGTAAATCCGTTACACAGGATCGATTTATTATAAAAAAAAAATAAAGAAAGAAAAATGTATTTTTGGGAGTCACAAAAGGCAGACAAAAAATTAAAACACATTAAAACTAGCGGCAATAAATATTAATTAACAAAAGCTAGCAGCATGAATTTAATCTGTGGAGGTCAAAAAGGTCCCTATCACAGTATATGCTGAGATTTAAAAAAAAAAACAGCACTGGTATTCTTATAAGGCCTGCTGTGTTACCACGTAACACTCACGGAACACATGACATACTAAAATGAAATTTATAAATACAAACAAAATAATGATAATTAAATTACCAACAAGAAAGAGAGAGAGAGCGAGACACCATACACCACACACCGTGACACTTTTTTGTGCGTGCAGCGGCGTTCATCGATTTATAAGACGTTATCACGTCAAAAAAAACTGCGACAGTGTTAAATAAAAAGTGCACGCTAGAAATAACGCCGCCTACATAACGTCAACCAAAATATGGGGAGCAACTCCTTTAGTCCTGCGAACAACTGGAATGGCGCTTTGGTTCTCCGCTGGTGAGTATGCTATGTTAATTCAACAAAATGCTTTACTTTATGCAACAAAAACAAAAGTATAGTAACATATACACGGACATCATCACATATCAGCCGAAAGACGTGCACTGCTGGACGCAGGCCTCCGCCAAACTTCGGCAGTCCACTCCTAAGCAACAAACCCTATTTCCAAAATATTTAAAGACTAGTGGACGTCACGCGGTTTCACCCGCGTAGTTCCCGTTACCGTGGGAGTACGGGGATAATATATAACCTAGGTTGCTCCCTGATAATGTAGCTATCCAATGCTAAAAGAATTTTTCAAATCGGTCCAGTAGTTTCGGAGCCTATTCAATTCAAACAAACAAATCTTTCTTCTTTATAATATTAGTATAGAAGACACAGTGAACCAGCCGGATTACGAGAAGATTCAGTACCATAGACCACATACATATGCTACAGAAGACCAAACTGAGATTTGCGTTTGTAGCCTTCGATTCAATCGAGACTTGGGTCATATTATAGGCCAGTGGGCAGGGCACGTTGCTCGCAGAACGCAGATGGTCGATAGGTCCGAAAAGTTCTGAAGTGGCGAACGCGAACCGGAATATGCAGCGTTGGAAGGCTTCCCACAAGGTGGAACAATGACCTGGAGAGGGTCGCGGGTAACAGATGGATGCGAGACGCACAGCATCGGCTATTGTGGTGATACTTGGGCGAGGTTATGTCCAGCAGTAGACGTCTTTCGGATGATATGATGATGATGATGATTGGGCCATATTGCAGATTCTCCAACGGTGTAAGATTAACTAGGGGCGCTGAAGTGTAATTTAATCTTCACACAGTAACCATCTATTCACTATACATTTATACAGGGTTATTTGTAAAACACCAATAACCTCTTAGGCAGTGAAAGTACTCATGATTATAAACAACTTTTACTTTGAGACCAACCCTGAAAGCTCGAAAAAAATATCAGCTGTTTCATACATTTTCATTGGCTAAATATTGCATGTTGTATGAATAGCTGATATTTTTTTCGAGTTTTCGGGGTTTTCTCAAAGTAAAAGTTATTTATAATCATGTGTACTTTCACTGCCTAAGAGGTTGTTGGTGTTTTACAAATAATCCTGTATATTTAAACTAGTGGCCCGTTCCGGCTTCACCAGCATGTATTTTTCTGTATCGTAGGTACAAACCTAGCCCAGACAATTTCGAACACAACAAAAAAAGAATAGTCCAATTTGAGTCCGTCGTAACGAACTTATGCTTAAACATATATGTGGGTGTTTCATTTTTATTTAAATATCTAGACAGATAGATATATAACACTCCGTTGTTCTTCGCTAACTCTACATACTCAAAACTTTTTTCTCACATACTGTCTTTATATATGCCTAAAACACTTGACAATCACACTTAGTTTTATTTTTATAAAAAAAAAAAAACGTTGCCCTACACAAGGAATTTCTCCTGTATCGTGGGTGCGTTCACAAACATACAAACAGCCAGACCCAGAACAACTATCTGTAGGCCATACAAATATTTGTTCTGTGCGGGAATCGAACCCGTATCGCAGCGCAGCAGCCGATCGCTCAATCACTGCGCCAACCGTGTCGTCAGTTGTTTGAAAACCGCTCGCTAACTATACCGAAAAAAAAAATTTTTACGAGTGCCATTAAAATAGAGCCCTTTCAGACTCTCTAATGTCTTGAATGACTTGCGTTTCAGTATAACAAAAGCGTTTGGTTTGTAAAGCCAGGCGCGAGAAATATATATAGTGGTTTCTTGCTATTATGCTTTTTTGTTAGTATTTATTTTATTGAGCGACTAGCGTAAGTCTACGGCTTAGTCATGGGCGCCGGCAGGACTATTTTCAGGGCAGTGCATCTTCAAAACCCCGCCTCAAATAGGATAGATTTTCTTTTGCCCTTTCACATAAAAAAGGAACTAACTGTTTTGAATTACGCAGAGAAGCTTGAAAGCTGAAGAGGTTGGGTGCAATGCCGAACGCGAAGGAGATTGAAGTACCTAGAATTTGTTAGGTCTATTTGAATACATTGCACTTGTTTATTACTATTTTAGCGGCATCAATGCCGCCACAAGAAAAACCAACGGCGCAAATCTACATCGCAACAAAGAGAACCGCGACGCCATCTATCCAACTAGCAGCGAACTACTAAGTCGAAATCCTGCATCGCGTAAACAGAGTTTACCGTGCAATTTGAACAGGTACATCAGCCCGAATATCAACTATTGGGCAGTTGCCCACACCAGACACAACAACCGTCTGGTCGATGGATCCTCTCTTTTCAATGGAGGTTTGCGGGACTCTCTTTCCACATCTCTCTAAAATTATTTTTTAATATCTTCATGTTTTATTGAAAGCCACGGGGGTGCAAGTGCACCCTTTTGCACCACCTTTTGCACAGTCCACAGTCCCATATATCTATCTCTGTACCGATTTTGATGAATGTTTCATTAAAATCAGTTTGGCGTTTTAGAAGTAAAAGTTAACAAACTCATTTTTACATTCATAATATTATAATTTAGGATTAGGATTATAGATGTGGGTATCCTAGTTTGTATTCCTATTTCTTGGTATCACACTGAAGTTTGAGTTATGGTATGCGCCAGATAAATGGACAATAAATAAAGTACATTAACCTTTATCTAATATCCCTAAAACGGTTCATAATTGATTGTTCGAGCATCTGCTCGAACAATCAATTATGAATCGTTTTCATTACTAGAGAACGTAAAGAATCACGATAGAAGTCGATTCAGGACAGCTTTATGTCATTATTTTCTGTTTTTATAAGAAAACCAATAAATGTATGTGGATCAATGACGGTTATTGCACGGGTAGCTGACGTCTACCATAGTGCCTGGTAAAGCCCCCAACTATCGCGAAAACGATTTTCCCTAGAAATTGATCTGAACAATTTTAGATCAACCCTTGCTCAAAATTTCAACTCGAGATTAATTGATTCCTACACCTAGTGTCTACTTTTAACGCAAATATAACTCCACTGAAGCTTGCCTCCTTATTAAAAAAACATTACTCGTAAATCCGTTACACAGGATCGATTTATTATAAAAAAAAAATAAAGAAAGAAAAATGTATTTTTGGGAGTCACAAAAGGCAGACAAAAAATTAAAACACATTAAAACTAGCGGCAATAAATATTAATTAACAAAAGCTAGCAGCATGAATTTAATCTGTGGAGGTCAAAAAGGTCCCTATCACAGTATATGCTGAGATTTAAAAAAAAAAACAGCACTGGTATTCTTATAAGGCCTGCTGTGTTACCACGTAACACTCACGGAACACATGACATACTAAAATGAAATTTATAAATACAAACAAAATAATGATAATTAAATTACCAACAAGAAAGAGAGAGAGAGCGAGACACCATACACCACACACCGTGACACTTTTTTGTGCGTGCAGCGGCGTTCATCGATTTATAAGACGTTATCACGTCAAAAAAAACTGCGACAGTGTTAAATAAAAAGTGCACGCTAGAAATAACGCCGCCTACATAACGTCAACCAAAATATGGGGAGCGACTCCTTTAGTCCTGCGAACAACTGGAATGGCGCTTTGGTTCTCCGCTGGTGAGTATGCTATGTTAATTCAACAAAATGCTTTACTTTATGCAACAAAAACAAAAGTATAGTAACATATACACGGACATCATCACATATCAGCCGAAAGACGTGCACTGCTGGACGCAGGCCTCCGCCAAACTTCGGCAGTCCACTCCTAAGCAACAAACCCTATTTCCAAAATATTTAAAGACTAGTGGACGTCACGCGGTTTCACCCGCGTAGTTCCCGTTACCGTGGGAGTACGGGGATAATATATAGCCTAGGTTGCTCCCTGATAATGTAGCTATCCAATGCTAAAAGAATTTTTCAAATCGGTCCAGTAGTTTCGGAGCCTATTCAATTCAAACAAACAAACAAATCTTTCTTCTTTATAATATTAATATAGAAGACACAGTGAACCAGCCGGATTCCGAGAAGATTCAGTACCATAGACCACATACATATACTACAGACGACCAAACCGAGATTTGCGTTTGTAGCCTTCGATTCAATCGAGACTTGGGTCATATTATAGGCCAGAGCGCCATTCCAGTTGTTCGCAGGACGAACAACTGGAATGGCGCTTTGGTTCTCCGCTGGTAAGTATGCAAGTTCAGTATGGAGCCGCTCTGTCCACATCTAATTAGTGGATACAGCTCTCGAGATGATCTTATTAATCAATAAGTTTGCTAAAAAAATCAGTAAATTTGCTTATGCTCTATGGCGTTTATCTAACCTAACAAGTAGACAAGCCACATTACAGGCTTATCATGCATATGTTGGTTCAATACTACGTTATGGTACACTGGTATGGGGAAACTCGGTGCATCTCGGAAAAGCTTTTATCGCACAAAAGAGGTTAATGTAGACCCACTTACATCCTGTAAACCACTGTTTAGGAAACTTAAAATACGTACACTAACTGGTATTTATATTGAAGAAATATGTAAATTTACAAAATCTTACCCTGAGATGTATGAAAAACTGGGAGATAAATGTGAGTTTAAAACTAGATATCATAATAGACTAATTAATCTATAATATAAAAATGAATCGCAAAATGTGTTGGTAACCGCATAACTCAACAACGCCTGGACCAATTTGGCCAATTCTTTTTTTCAAATGTTCGTTGAAGTTCAAAGATGGTTTTTACGGCGAGAAAAATTCTAATAATTGCCGGAAAAACCCTAAGAACAGCCCTTTTCTTTTTCCCATACAAACGTTTTCTGACTAAAACGAGCTTAATTGCTATTGTATAAAGTTCATATTGAATTACAAGCAGTCACTGTTGTTTAAACAATGTAGGTATGTAGGGTAGGAGTAGGGTAGGAGTAGGGTAGGAGTAGGGTAGGAGTAGGGTAGGAGTAGCGCCGGGCAGCTAGAAATAATTTATATGGCAAAACAACGTTTGCCAGGTCAGCTAGTCCTAGAATAAAAACGGAACTATATAGGCGAAGTTGCTATCCTATGTGTGTTCAAATATAAAACAAGATTCCTACCCAAATTAAGGAACTTCGAATGGTCCGCTTCAAAAGGGCTTTACACAGGTCGTTAATTAAGAATCCCTTCTATAACATAAAAGAATTCCTTCAGTTTAAATGATAATGATTTAATTGTACCTCTACCAAAATTTGCATGTCGTTATGTTATGTTTGAATATGTTAAGCTACCATACTACTATTGCAAGAACTTTTGTAACCATACTTATTTGCAAATAAATCTTTGACTTTGACTTTGACAGTTAAAATGTACACACATACACGCAATACATAATTTAAAATCGAACAAAGTCCATATGTACATAATAATATAATCCTACCAATATTATAAATGTGAAAGTGTTGCTTGTTACTCTTCAGAACGCCTGAAAGGATCTTCATGAAATTTGGCACAGAAGTAGATTATAGTCTAGAATAACACATAGGCTATTTTTTATCCCGGGAGTATGTCCCCTAAGGATCACGAGGGCGAAGCCGCTGGCAGAAGCTAGTGATATGTATGTCCTAATTAGTATGTTCCATATGGATTATAATGTACTGGGCATATTAATACCATGTGCTACTGCAATAAATTATGGTTTCACATAATATCGGGATGCCTGCTATCTCATTATACGATGGTGCAAGGGACTGTATGGTTCCAACTGAATTTCACTCAAGTGCCCGCACATAGTATTACGTGAGCACCAATGGGGGGTGGGGGGGTCTTTACCATGCTTGTTTTTGATGACATGGGGGACGGGGGGGTTGAAATGGTGATTACGTCAGCAATATTTACTTCTTTTTTAGGGATCCCGAAAAAAAAACGGAACCCTTATAAGATTATTCGGGTGAGTCTGTCTGTCCGTCTGTCATAGCCAGTTTTCTCCGGATCCAATGGACCGATTCTGTTGAAATTTGGTATACATATGGACTTCTGTGACCCAAATACGGATGCGTTACGTAAATTTTAAGTATGGGGGTCACTTTTGGGTGTCAAACTGGAAAATTTCAAAAAAAGTTTACTTACTATGAGAGTTTTAACAATATTATTTCAAAGTTTTAAAACAAATGGTTTTGAAGTTATTCAAGAAATTAGACGAAATATGACCATACATACCATCTTATCTCCGAAACTATTGAGCCTAAAATTTTGAAAAAAAAATTGGATATAATAAATCTTTACCTATAGATTACAGAAAAACCTATAAGAAGTCTATAGTTTTAACATAACATGTTAAAAAAAATGAAATTCTTTCGGAACCCTTTGCATGCGAGTCCGACTCGCACTTGGCCAGTTTTTTGTTTGCAAATCTTAGTACATTTTAATTTGACATATTTATGGCTAGTTAGTTTTACTCTCACGCGATGTTTAGTATGAAATAACGGAAGTGGGGGAAATAGGTCTCGCGCGAATATTCTGCTTACGTAATACTTGAACGGCCCCTTACTTGCAAGCGAACTTCTCTGTTTTTTAAGTCAAATCTCATTTCTGATCAATAAAATGTTAGTATTGTTTAATAATGAACGTATTCGCATCTTAGTGGCATTCTGTCAAAAATGAATGGAAATTGAGGGTTTTATGACAGATTTCGAGTGAGATGCGAATGCAAAAGTGGCCCGTTGGCCCTTGAGGCGGTTTAGAAACTCTGACACTAGGGTGGGGTCGTTAGACCTTACTGCCCACACGATAAGAAGAAGAATAAGAATGCAAAAGTTGCTTAAAAATAGCAAAATTGGTATTCTTAATTGTGACATGATTTGTATCATTCCTTGTCGCTCAAGTGGTCGGCTCTGGCCACTTTAGAATGGTCCTGCGTTTAAGTCCCAGGTAAATCAACATATCACCAATTAAAAAAGTTTCTGTTCTTTATTCGGACGTACGGAACCCTTAACACACAGTAGAGTCACTATATTATTTTAAATGTAAATGATGACGTTCAAAAGTGCCGTTTAATGGCCTAATTGAAATAAACGTTTTGACTTTAACTAAAAATAAAGTGTCGTTGGAACATTGGAAGCGTCTAGCAAAAATATAAATAGTATTTGATTTATTAATAGTAGAAATATACTGTGTTTTGATACGTGAGTCATGTACTAGCGCGCATGATAAGACTGCTCGTGATTGTTATCGAAACTAAACGTGTTAATTGTATAAGTATGCTTATTAATATAATCTAGTTTATTAATTATACTTAGCTAGTTAACTCTTCCAATTACAATTTTGAATTACGTAGTATCATTGTATAATAAACTAGCTATCCCCCGCTGCTTCGCTCTCGTCAACAACTTTCTTATTTTTTTCTTTCATAAGAACCTTCTCTTGGTAATAATAAACACAAAAAAAAGAATTAGCAAAATCGGTCCCGCCATTCACGCGTAATGCTGTGACGTAACCAAGGGAAATAGGGATTAATTTTAGATAGATATTTTTTTACTTTTAAAAGGCATACGTTTGACCACTATCTCACCTGATGGTAAGCGATGATGTGGTCGAAGATGGAGCACGTTTGCTTAAAAGTAACCTATTCACTCTTGTCTTAAAGACTCCCAGTTTGTAGCTATCTGGAAACACAGACTCTGACAGGGAAATCCACTCCTTAGCTGTACGCACTATGAATGTGTTCACAAAACCTTTTGTGCATGTGGGTGATATGTCCACCATGTACCTACCGGTGGTGCATCGCCGTTCGTCTTGTGGTCCGATGATGGAACGGGCTTGGCGAAATTAAATCATGTAATTCTGTCGCACACTCCCCAAAATGCAAACGGTAGAAACCGACAGGCCAGATAGATGAAGAATATATATTTAAATAGGCCTGTAATTTGAAGCAGCGCCACCATCCACATACTGACTTATCTTGCGCTCTCGCTTCCTTATAAGCCAGATGTTGTAAATAAGTATTCGTTTGATCATAATAATTCGACTTTTTAGGGTTCCGAAAAAAAAGGAACCCTTATAGGATCACTCGGGTGTCTGTCTGTCTGTCTGTCTGTCTGTCTGTCTGTCTATCTGTCTGTCTGTCCGTCTGTCACAGCCAGTTTTCTCCGGTTCCACTGGACCGATTCTGTTGAAATTTTGTACACATATGGACTTCTATGACCCAAACACGGATGCGTTACGAAAATTATTATTTTTATTGTATGGGGGTCACTTTTGGGGGTCAAACAAGAAAATTAAAAAAAAAGTTTTTTGAACAATATCGTGTGACATATCAAATGAAAGGGCTTACTGTGAGAATTTTAATTATATTTTTTTCATAATTTTAAAATAAATGATTTAGAAGTTATTCAAGAAATTAGACGAAAAATGACCATTCCCCCCCCCTTATCTCCGAAACTACTGAGCCTAAAATTTTGAAATATGGAGATAATAGATCTTTACCTAAAGATTACAGGAAAACCTATTAGAAGTCTGTAGTGTTAATATAACATGTTAAAAAAATTAAATTCGTTCGGAACCCTTTGCACGCGAGTCCGACTCGCACTTGGCCAGTTTTTTTAATACAATCCTTAAGTAGTATCACGGCTAGCGTCCTGTGACATTACAGTAGGTATCTACATAGACACAGCTCCTTTGAATTATTAAGCCAGTGTTCTGTTACAGAATTAGTAATTTCTGTAGGTAGGTATTAAGTTTAGGCTGGAATTACAATGTTAGACTATACCTAGAGTGATACGCTGAAATTGTTTGCCATTTCACAACCATATTGTGGTCGGCTTAGAGTCTAACTAGAAGATCCCTGAATATTAGTAGGTATTTTAATAGTAGGCATTTTACGCAGAACCCATTACCTGGGGGCCTGGGGGCGTTTTTGACGTATAATAACGTAACGTTAAATTTTACCATAACTACAATACTCGTTTCGCACGTAATATTTATTTGTATTGGTTACTGTATTCATATTTTTGAATGATATAAATTGTGTACGTCCCATAAAATTGAAACAAAATACTATGGAGTTGTAGTTTTCACATTCAAAATTCACTTAAGTTAACGTTACTATGCGTCAAAATAGTCGAGCTAGATCCTCAGAATACTAGAAACAAAACTAATGACACGTCATTTATTGACGAAGACATTTGACAGCGGTTGGTTCCTATTATGGTTAAACTTCTATAACTACAAAGAAGGCAAAAAATAAGTGATGCGAATCGTGTATGTTACATGTTAAATACGCTCACTATCTTTGACAAAATAATGCAGGCGTAAACACAAAGGAAACATCAATAAACCACCATAGAAAGCGAAACAAAATCAAACAAAAAATACTCAATATTTAGCCAACTGGCTTCTGACACACAAAATCCCGGGATTTCTCCCGGTATTAACCGTCAAACATCTTTCTCCGGGATAATGTACCATCACTTATTTTCGTACGTGATGAATAAAGAATTTTTTATATTCGTATGGAGCAAACGTTTTAGTAACACCCTAAAATTTTATATGGAATTATTGAGTTAAAGGATTTCGTTTGTGAAAGTTTAAGGGAGTCGTGATCTTGGGTGATAATGTTTTCAAGTTTGTGGCAGTAGGCACACCCCTTACTTAAAGCATACCTAACAAAGCTACAATACTTGCTATCCTTTTAGTGAAGCATTCATCTGCCTAGCCTTTTCCCAACTATATTGGGGTCGGCTTCCAGTCAAACCGGATTAAGCTGAATACCAATATTTTACGTTGAGCAGCTGCCTACCAGACCACCACAACCCATTAACTGGGTAACACGGTATTTCATGGCAAGACTGGAGTCAGATTTAATGGTTTGTGACTATCCGTAACGAGTGCCAAAGATCTACAAATGACAGCCGGGACCAACGGCTTAACGTGCTTTCGGAGGCACGGAGGAAACTCGGTATGTTAAGATGGTCACCCATCCACAGACCAACCTTGGCAAGCGTTGCTGAACCTTGAAGATCGACCTGTGCGGCTGTTATTATCTAGCCATGAGCTCCTCAGCTGTTATTATCTTTTTAGTGAATATGAGTCTGATATTATTGAAATGAAAACGTTAAGCTCCTGAAAAAAGGTCGGCCTCGGTGGCCAACCTCAACGGTGATTGGCTAAGTACGCAGGAGATATTATAGTGCACCAGCGTGTGCGCAAATACAGGTGCCCTCTTTTTCCCGAACTCTCAAATCTTAATATATTAAATTCTCGCGTTACTGATTGTCTGTGTGAGTTAGTGATTGACAGACAACGCATAGCAAAAACTACCAAAGAAAGCTGAAATTTGGCATGTAGGTACCTTGTAGAGTGTAAGGGAGTAATAAGAGAGCAATTCCCTAAATTCCAACGGGAACGGGAAAAAGCGGTATATGCGCGTACGAAGTCGCGGCAAAATCTGGTAAATAAATAAATACTCTTCAGTCAGCGGCCAGCGCAGACTGGCGGATGGAACGGCACAGGATTTTTAATGTATCAATTGAATTTACGGATTTTTTTAACTAGTTTGCAAACGTCTGTCTACTGAAGCGGATCGAAATAGGCGATCCCATTGGTTAAACTGCTCCGTTCTCCACCGCTTCTCTCCTCTCCGCTTCAGTTGACAGTTAGACTTACTACGATTGTCAAAGCAGTTATTTTTCTTCAAACTTTGAACAAGACCACCCACGAGGCTTACCCTGGAGCGATCCAACTATTTTACTAATTAGATAATGTTCTTATTCCTGGCATGAGCCGACCTCGCTCGTGTAAACACCAAAGACACAGCGTGATTTCTGCACGAATTTTAGAAGAAATTCGGCTTTTTAGAGCTTTAGAAGTGACGTACTACTCGGTATTTTAATATTATCATATTAATTAAACTATTTATTTTGTTGTAACCATAATATGAACTAATAAATAATAATTTTAAATTATTTCTGTAAGTTGCAATTTAATAACTTAAAATAAAAAAACTGGCCAAGTGCGAGTCGGACTCGCGTGCAAAGAGTTCCGAACAAATTTAATTTTTTTATCATGTTATTTTAACACTACAAACTTCTAATAGGTTTTCCTGTAATCTTTAAGTAAAGATCTATTATCTCCATTTTTTTCAAAATTTTAGGCTCAGTAGTTTCGGAGATAAGGGGGGGGGAATGGTCATTTTTCGTCTTATTTCTTGAATAACTTTCAAACCATTTATTTTAAAATCATGAAAAAAATATAATTGAAACCCCCACTGTAAGCCCTTTCATTTGATATGTCACACGATATTGTTCAAAAAACTTTTTTTTTTTAATTTTCTAGTTTGACCCCCAAAAGTGACCCCCTTACTAAAAATTTAATAATTTACGTAACGCGTCCGTGTTTGGGTCACAGAAGTCCATATGTATACCAAATTTCAACAGAATCGGTCTAGTTGATCCGGAGAAAACTGGCTGTGACAGACGGACAGACAGACAGACAGACAGACACCCGAGTGATCCTATAAGGGTTCCTTTTTTTTTCGGAACCCTAAAAGTAAACAACCTAGGTACTAGGTAGGTAATCCTATCCTACTTTTTACATTTAGTGCTATGCCTGCCTGCTTCTGCTCCTAGTTCTTGTAGTCCAGTCCATTTGCCACTAGTCTCACAGTCCTAATCGTAAAACCTGAGAAGCTATTCTGGATTTTTGATGAGCGTTCGCATTCTATCAAAAACACCGATACCAGCGTCGTTGCCCCGTCGCTGAGATGATATTAAGTACAACTAGTGCGAGCTAATTGACACATGGCTCGATACATCTCGAATGACGTTTTCACGTTTTAATTTAAATTGAACAATTCGATTTTGATGAAGACGATATAAACGAGTTAGCGTCTACGTTACCGTTGCGTGTATATTATATTCATCGAAATCGTATTGTTTAATTTAAATTAAAATGTCAAAAAGTCTTTTGAGCCATGTGTCAAGTTAACTCACACGAGTAGTACGAGAATTGGCTACCAGAATTTAATGAAAACTAGAGCCTTTATCTAAACGTTTAGTATAACTCGGATTCTGTTATCTACGGCCATGAAATATACATCGAATTATAACTTCCAAAAGTCAGATGCCTTCACATTCGGGAAGACATTCAAACGGCGTTCGGCAAACATCGATTTTATTCGTATCTTCGTTCGTAAAATTTCATGATTGTAGGTTCGCGTCCTACGTTATTGTTATGTTGTCATTTGGGTGGCGGCTCGTTGTTTAAGTTGGTAGTCTTGTAACAATGTATAACATGTGTAAGGTTTTAGTAAAATAATTGAAACTACAACGTTTTACAATCTGCTAATTAAATCGATCTACGGTTTAAAATTTTTGTACTGGCCATACTGACGGCGGAAATACGTATCTTAATATAATCGGGAGATTGAATTCTTTGCACCGGCCACACTGGTGGCGACATTTGCGGTGGCTTGGCACGAATGGGGCACTTTTTGATGGGAGTTGGCAGCGAGCGGTCGTAGTATTGTTGTACTGAGGTGGTTAATTTTAAGAAATAAGTTTTGAAGATAGTAATAAGTTTTGAGAGTAATAAATAAGTTTTGAAGGTTAACTGTGTTTTTCTGAGGTATCCTATATCTCAGAACTGGGATCAAGATCCGTAAGTACACGCCCATGTTTTAGTTTTCTTTTTATTTTACCGACGTATATAATTCTGGTAACATAGTAATCCTGATCCTAAACCTGTTGAATAATAAGTCGTTTGTTTAGATATTTTTCTAGAAATTATAATGTAATATATTTGTACTAGTAATTTAAAGTAGAACTTTATTATTTACACTAAAGTTGTAGTCTTCCACTATAATTATAATTTTAAATTCCCACGACGACGCCGACGGCAGACCCGTTGTCAAATCAGATCAAATTCATTTATTCAAAATTTGATTGCCTGATTTAATTTCCTTTTTTAACGATGATGGGAATAGCATTAGGCATCATACGATTTTGAATTTCAACGACCGTTGATATTTTATACCTGATTTAAATTCCAACGGTTAGTTCGGTTTGTATGAGGTCCTGAGTTCGTTTCCCGGGTCGGGCAGTGTTATTGGGTTTTTCCATCATGAATTTCTCTGTAGCAGCCCGGAGTCTGGATTTATGCGCGGTTGATAGCAATAGACTCGCCCCCTATAGCAAGGGACTTAAACATAACTGGCGAAATGGGGGTATACACGTTGTTTGTGGTACAACTAGGTTGCTAATCGACTGGTAATCGAACACGTGTTACTTAACCTTTTTAGTTGAATATAGACGATACAATGATGGATAATAGGGTACCAGGACTATGGAACCCAATGGAATTTCATGGTTTATTGGTATAACTGGTATACTACAAGTAAGTGTGGGGTTCGTAAAAGGGAGTGAAAAATGTTATTAATTTTGCTCTAGGACGCACCGTTTTCGAGATAATTAGTTACTTCTTTCTTTTATAATTTAGGTATTAACGTTTCCTTATTTGGTGGCGAGTTTCAGTGAAATGGCCGGAGGAAATGAAATTCATCGGAGCTTGGATGCTCCTCGGCGTGATCGAGCGCGATCACACTCCAGGCTCAGCCAGTTGAGCGCACGTCAGAGAAGCCGCACTCATAGCCGCAGCCGGAGTCGGCGCCTGCTGGAACGAGAACAAGAGTTGCTGCGGGAACAGGAGTGGATTCGACGGATGGAGATCGATCTTCAAAAGGAACGCGACATCGAGCAACGGCAACTAAGTGAACGACGGGGCTCACCTGAATCTGGGACGAGCTACGAGCGCAGTCGCACAGAGCTGCCGGGTAGTCACAACAGAAAAGAGCGAGCTGCTACGAGCTGCACACCAAAAGGTCATGTAGTCCTATTCTTTCTTCTAGAGATACAAATAATCCCTTAAAGATATCTTGGTATCACAGCCTCAAAACCAGAGCACTGTATCTAATGATAGAAGCTGGATGGATCATAAAAATATTATTCCCGAGTTTAATTAATCCTTCAGAAAAAAAATCAGCAATTAGATATATGGCTTAAATAAAAGTCAACGAATTTGCAAAGGTTTATGGCTGGGATGAGAAGACTGTAGTTCATTTTGTCATGCAAAAGCTAACTGGTTTAGGTAAGCTACTTGGGTAGACAGGCTTGTAAAAAAAAAATTAAAAAATTTATAAGGCATGTTGAAGCGAAAAAGCAGACTTAACAAATCAATCGAGATTCGCGATCTATTACTATGAATAGCTGGTGCTACTAAATCAATGTGAAATATTAGATTGTATCATTCACGGTATCGGTGCTAGGACTATCAGGTCGAGAACCTTGGCACTACGTTCTGAGCAAACTGATCAGCTTTTGAAATTCTTTTTAAACAATAATAAAGAACATCCCCACAGTCTTCTTCTTCTCGTGTGGGCAGTAAGGTCTAACGACCCCACACACCCTAGTGACAGAGTTTCTAAACCGCCTCAAGGGCATCTGACATGGTTTACGACCACCATCCCACAAAGTAACCTACGTTTACAGATAGGAATATTAATACAGTAGGTAACAAAAATCATAAGACGAGCTCGAAGATAAATCTGAACTTTTACTATTAAATCCGTGTTCTAGGTGCCCACAACCCTTAATTAAGTGTTGAAATTGCAACAGGGTGGGCCATAAATCTGAGATTTGTAGACATAAAGAAGAAACATGGCCAACGAACGCTGTCCCGGTGGCAAAAACCATGCGCATCTCCAGTTCTTGTCCAAGTGGAAAATTTATGTAAACGGTGAAAGTTTTCTTCTGGAAGCTTTCGTTGACCTTGGCAGTGAAGTCACGCTTTTTAGTCTATCGGATTATTTAAACCTTGGACGTAGTCATGACCACACTCCGTTGAAAATGAAGAGTTTTGCTAACAACCTCGTGCAATACAAGGGGTCTGCAAAGTTGAAACTTAAAATCGATGGCGTGGCTGCTACTGTTTGGTGTAGAATTTTGGATGACTTGCTGGAGAGACCGATGCTTGTTACTCAGCACAGCCACACATTTTTGTTAATAAAGAAGCCAAAAAGAAAACTACAGTTTTGCACATCGGAATCGAGTTACCTATATGAGCATGGGGAATACTTCTTCTTTTCGAATCAATGAACTCCCTAGATCGTTCGGGCCCAGTAGGTGGCTACCTTAATTGTAGCATCGGTGGCATTCATTAAATAGAACACTTAGAAAGGGTAAGGGTATAGGTTATAGTCGTATTTATGGTATTGGTGTATACGGGCAATAAATAGAGACGTTGTTTACTTGAAGCATAGTGTTAGATACTAGAATAGTAGGGAAGCTAAACAAAAAATTCTTAGTATTATGGGTGTTTCAGAGGTGAAGCATGGTTCATGTTACAGTGACGGCCTGTTCGGTACCGTGTTGGCTTCAAGATCATTTTGTGTTTACTCGAGCCAAAAAGGTGCAATAAGTAAACAGTCTTGAGAACACTGAATCTCTTGATTCGGACAAGCTGGCTGGAGTGTCTTCGGCCAAACGGTTTGATGAGAGCCAAATGCGCGTGGGCGATGCTCTATCACTAAACTGCTTTAAAAGAAAATGCAGTGTGGGAATGGTCGAACGATCAACAAGAAGCGTTCCGAATTCTTAAGGCCAATCTTGTAAATAGACCTGTACTTTCCATTTTTGACCCCTTAGCCGTGACCAAACCGCACAAAGACGCTAGTAGAATAAATAGGTGTTGGAGGTATTCTCTTGCAACGTACTCCTTTATACAAAAAAAAACCACGACGTCATAGGTCATGTCCGTTTTGGTTTCGAGAGAATCTTAGACCGCAATAAGGCATTATTGGTTTGCAAAAATAAAACTTTTCTTAAAAAAATATGTAGGGTCCGGTATTGACTGTGCATAGTTACATCCGTCAAAATGGCTACGAACACACGTGAAGGGTTATTGCATCCCATTAAAAAGGTTGATAGATGATTTCACGAATTTCACACTGACCACCTTGGATCCTTAAGTCATAAGTCATTTATTTCAAAACAACATAAATTGTGTAGAAAATAAAATAAAAACATCGCTAGCAAATAATACAAACAAACAAATAAACAATACAAACACTAAAATACAGTTAATTAATACCAAATAATATAAATAAAAATGGAATGTCAAGATTATACCTACTTAAATGAAAAAAGAAATGTCACAATAAAAATAAACCAAATGAAAAAAAATTACAATAAAAATGGAATGTAAAAATTATACCAACTTAAAATTAAAAAAGAATTGTCATAATAAAAATTAACCAAAGAGAAAAAAAAATTTTGTTTGTTAAGTCCAAAAGAAGCCATACTCATAAATTGCCTATCCTACATAAATGCCTAGTAGGCTCGTTCAACAAGTTCTTATTCATTAAACCGGCCAGGAATGAAAAACACGCAAAATGTGATTCTTGCAGAACATTTTTGACATATTTATAGCCCCTGACCGTTTTGGTAGTGATCGAGGTTCCTGTTTCATTTCCCATGCATTTAGAAAGTTTTGTCTTGACCACGTAATTAAACATGTATTAAATATGCATGCATGTAAAGTATATATGTAGCTGAAAAGGACTGGGATAGCAAATTAGGGTGAGGTACAAAAAACAACAGGTCACCCACTGAAGTTATATTTGGGATGGCAATGAATCCTGAATTTAACGCAGCATTGAAGAGAGAGATAACCGAAATAAAGTGTGAGGTCATCTCTTTACAATCTATTCTTCATTGCACACGCTCTGGAACGTGCAACAAGCTTCATGTTTTTGACTGACCGATCTTGACAGTTCAATGCATTGATTGATTGATTGACCGATTGACTCGCGACGAAGTTAAAAGCAGAATCGACAAAAAAATAGGTAGCACAAAAATGATATTACGACCAAGGAAGACGACCAGCACGTGTTTACAAAAAAGACGGCTTGGTTGAAATTACCAAAGTTACGTTTCAAAATAACGGCCATAGTAGAAAACACATGCCCTCAGCCCTCGTATGAAGGTTCTTTTAGAATCGTAAAAATAGGTAGCGATCAGTATAGAGTTGCACCAATAGCGGGGTTTGACCGGATATGACCGTGGATCCCTGTTGGCCCTTTGGAAATCGATAATGACACTGATAATGATGCCGAATAGAATATAATTGATGAGAACATGTCAAATGATAATTGGATTAAGTATTATATGACCATATATTTAAGTAGGTCCACACTATCTCAAACTGTTCTCCATTTATTGATAAAATAAACAACTTTTATGGTGTTTATTTACATGCTGTTTTCTTTTTTTTTCAGGTCAGGCAAAAGAAATCGCGGAAAGATTTTGCGTCTTGACCTGAGAGAAGCAAAACTCATGGTTGATCTGTTAAACCGTAACATCCTAAGAAACAGATTGGTTTACAGATTTATGGTTAATATTGGTTAGATAAATGGATAGATAATTGGTTACAAGGTTAATTGGTTACTTGGATAATTGTCTACTTGGATAATTATCTACTTGGATAATTGTCTACTTGGATAATTGGTTACTTGGATAATTGGTTACTTGGATAATTAATTATTTGGATGATTGGTTGTTTGGATGATTGGTTGTTTGGATAATTGGTTGTTTGGATAATTGGTTATTTGGATAATTAGTTATTTGGATAATTGGTTGTTTGGATAATTGGTTATTTGGATACTTGGTTTTGGATAATTGGTTATTTGGATAATTTGTTATTTGGATAATTGGTTACTTGGTTAATTGGTTACTTGGATAATTGGTTACTTGGATAATTGATTACAAGGATAATTGGTTACAAGGATAATTGGTTACAAGGATAATTGGTTACAAGGATAATTGGTTACAAGGATAATAGGTTACAAGGATTATTGACTACAAGGATAATTGGTTACAAGGATAATTGGTTACAAGGATAATTGGTTACAAGGATAATTGGTTACAAGGATAATTGGTTACAATGATAATTGATTTCAAGGATAATTGGTTCCATTGATAATTGTTTACAAGGATAATTGGATGAAGATAATTGGAAAAGGATAATTAATTATAAGGATAGTTGGATAAAGATAATTGAAAAAGGATAATCAATTATAAGGATAATTGGATGAAGATAATTGGTAAAAGCCTAATAAATTATAAGGATAATTGGATAAAGATAATTAGAAAAGAATAATAAATTATAAAGATTATTAGTTCTAAGGACAATTTGTTCCACGGATTGAATTGGTTGTTGAAAATAAATTTTTGGGATAGATTTATTATAATACACATAGTTACACATTTATAATCAGATATTTCAATCGAGATTTATGTAATATTTTGATTTAAAATTTTCTTATTTACTCATTACTGTAATTCTTTAAAACGGGCCCAATGTTTGCCGAGTGTAAGGTTTCACCAGATACGTGTATGAGGACATACACGTCGTCAGGATGGTCGAGTGTAAGGTTTTAGTAAAATAATTGAAACTACAACGTTTTACAATCTGCTAATTAAATCGATCTACGGTTTAAAATTTTTGTACTGGCCATACTGACGGCGGAAATACGTATCTTAATATAATCGGGAGATTGAATTCTTTGCACCGGCCACACTGGTGGCGACATTTGCGGTGGCTTGGCACGAATGGGGCACTTTTTGATGGGAGTTGGCAGCGAGCGGTCGTAGTATTGTTGTACTGAGGTGGTTAATTTTAAGAAATAAGTTTTGAAGATAGTAATAAGTTTTGAGAGTAATAAATAAGTTTTGAAGGTTAACTGTGTTTTTCTGAGGTATCCTATACATGTGTAGGTATCATTAGTTTGTTGTAGACTGAACTGATCACAGCATGTTTCCGATTATCATATTGTAAAGGTATATTCGTGTATTTAGTTTATTAAGTACTAGCACTTCGCCTGCGACTTTTTCTTTTGTTCTTTTTTTAAGAAAAAACGTCGTCTCACACTAGGAATTTCTCCTGTATCGTGGGTGCGTTTACAAACATACAAATTCACATACACAGACCGCCAGACCCGGAACAATTATCTGTAGGCCACACAAATAGTTTTTCCGCGCGGGAATCGAACCCGCGCGACGCAGCGCATCAACAAATCGCTCAAACACTGCACCAATCGTGTCTTCAAAATTCGTCTGCGCTACAATTTTCTTATGGATGCCTAGGTTTTTCTAGTAATAAATATAACCTTTGTTACTCAGGGATAATGTATGTGGCTGAAAACATGCTTATAAAAACCTAAACACACAATCACTGAAACACTTACACACCCACACATTCACCCATACTACACATCTACTAACATTCGTCTCGTATACTTAACCTAGATCAGAATTAATACAACTATAAAATGTCGTTTCATATCTTACTACATTCTGTCAACGCGCTTAGTACATAATTTATAAAATGAAAATGTAAAGGGTTGGGATCCTGTTGTCCTGAAATACAGGTCTCGAGCCTAGCTTAGGTACCAGTCTCCCACAATATATACTTACCTGACTTATGTATGTAATGCAACCAATGGAAAATAATATATTAAAAGTATTAAGTTATGTTATGTAATGCAGCATTCTAATGGTGAAAGAATTTTAGAAATTGGTCCAGTAGTTTATTCGTTACAAACATACAAATCTTTCCAATCTGTAGTGTAGATTTGAGTGTAGAAAATAAAATATACTCACCAGGTTTAACCTACTTTATTTTCCTTAGCCAATTAATCAATCAAAACATTCTTCTACTCCCACAGAGACAAACGAAAATAAATCTTAAATCATCCACCGAAGGCCGTGACTTATGAAGACAAATAATAAAGCAGTGGATGAGTCGATGAGGGGGCAGGATGTTCGGATATAAATCAGAGTCGCGCCGGAACTCTGATCCGATGATGTGATTATAGGAAAGCTTATATAAAGGATATACGGGGCATAGTGCAGATGGTTGCAGAAGGTCTACTAGATAAAACAAGTGCTGCTAGGGTTGTGAAATTTGTTTGAAAGAGTCACCGCGGCCCTGGATCGCAAAGAACATTTGGGAAAACATTCATGCGTAGGTACAGCTAAGGAGTGGAATTCCCTGCCAGAGTCTGTGTTTCCAGATAGCTACAACCTGGGAGTCTTTAAGACAAGAGTGAATAGGTTGCTTCTAGGCAAACGTGCTCCATCTTCGACCGCATCATCGATTACCATCAGGTGAGATAGTGGTCAAACGTATGCCTATCTATCGTAAAAAAGGAGGAACACGGATGGGTTTTAGTCAGTTACAATCTGTCACTTCCTTCTGCTCCGCCCAGAGCGGGATGCGTCATTTGATGATTTCACATCCTTAAAAAAAACAAGATAAAACTAGTGAAAATTGGAGCACACAAATGTTTACGATTTGTTGAAGATCCTATGTCCCCTAGCTGGGGCAGAGGGCGTCCTTAGTAGTAGTTTTCCATCGCAAACAGTCTTGAGCTTCACGTTCACCTCGCTCCACGTCATTCCGATGCTCCTCGCTTCTGCCAACACGGTGGGTTACCAAGTTTGAAGGTTACGGTAGCGCTTCCTTTTCCCTTGACGATTCCAGTCCATCTAGAGCACATACATATAGACGAGTGTTGTTATGCGCACAGCCAAATTGTGGAACTCTCTTCCAGCGTCTGTTTTCCCTTCCACATAAAACCCGCCTGCCTTCAAAGCAAGAGTGAACAGGCATATTCTGGGACCTCATCCATCGCTTTCCATCAGACGTGATCGAGCTCAAGAGCAAGCCCATTCCTCTATAAAAAGTATATCATCATTTTCTTGATGTGGTCTCTATGTATTTGGAGTCAGTGAAAAATGTCTTTTGCTTCCCTACCTCTTTATTAGTAGTTCATCTTAGTAGTGATGACTGCGCCCCTTTCTACGTGTAAAAGTCCACGTCACGAGAAGTTTTAACTTTGCAAATAAAGAACTTGTTTTAAGTTACGTATCAACAACAAATAATTCCAAATTCAATAAACTCAAACTAACATACAAGTAATACGAAACTAACGAGCATTTCCACTTGGACGGGTTATATTTTAGCGATATAGAGCGTTGTCGTGTAATGTTTTGTGATACTGGAACGCGTCTAATTCATGGAACAAATATTTGAAACAATTGAATGTGTGTTTACTTAATTTATAGCTTCGGGACTATTCACATCCTATCGCTTTAGTCTGTTTCTGCTATTGATATATAAAAAACTCAAGATGCACAGTCTCGAACAAATGCAACACTCGAAACTGTCGTCAAAAACTGACATGTATGAGTTCATGTGTGAGTTGTGTGTAGTTATACTAGAAACATTTTTTTTGCAAATTCAACCTTACACGGATCGCTTAAAGTTGTTTTTACAAAGCAGTGCAGCATGGCGAGCGATGCGAGACTGTTTGAAACTAGCGCTCAATTATACATTGTGCGCTTGTTTTTTGCGGACGATTTTGAGATGCTGAGTGTGTATCTTGGGTTTTTTATATATCAATAGTTTCTGCTCATATAGCCATCCATATTCATACTTTAAACTTTATTCACGTAATTTTCCAGATAAATAGATATACATCACATGTCTATACCATAACTTTTTTTGTCTCCGATGCCACTCTCAGTCTTCTTCTATTATAATAATTTCAAAATGAAAATACTATTTGATTCAAACAAATGTCAGTAGCTCGTTCTCATTGTGCGGAGTTGTTTATCTGTACCTGTCTATTCTGTGTATGAGGTATATTCTCATAGTGAACGATGTTGATACAACGGTAATACGGGAAATCGAGTTAGTCGCCGGAAGTGTTACATATTTTGTTTTTTTTTTTTCTCTGGCGTCGGGTAGTACGCTGAAAATAAATTGTAGGTGCTATCAACCTTTAGAAAGGGCAGGTGAATGTTTTAATATAATTGTTTGAAGTGTGGGCGATGAATATGACTTCTGATTGGTTAAATTATTTGAAAAGGTCACTATTGAGTCCAATCTTTTAATGTGAAAGTTTCTCCTGACATTTATAAAACATCGCCTAAGAGAGAGTCGCACACTTAATCAAGTTTCTTGACCCGTCAAGAAACTTCATTGAGGGCTGATTTTTCAATAGTCCAGTAACTCTTACTCAAGGAATAAAAATGGCCATTTGACACCTTTTGTATAGAAAATATGTCAATATGACATATTTATTCTTCCAACAAAAGTAATCTGACTATTGAAAAATCAGCCCTAAGTGTGCCCCTTTAACTTTATTATTTAATTTTATACCGCCAACTGTAACAGCCGATGGTCCCGGCCGCCAAATGGCGGTCGTCAAATAAACCATGTCAGAGGCCCTTGAGGCGGTTTAGAAATTCTGACACTAGCGTGTGTAGGGGTCGTTAGACCTAATACCTACACGATAAGAAGAGGAAGAACAGCAATACACACTCCGGAAATTTCAACTGTCTACCTATTACAGCTTATGAAATACAGTCTACTGATCGATAGTAGGACGAACAGCGGAGGCTTTGTATTAGAGTTCCATTAAATATCCAGAAAAGTAAAGCAGGAAGGAAAAATAATCATCTGAAAAAAAACACCGGACAAGTGTGAGTCGGACTCGCCCACCGAGGGTTCCGTACAAATTTGTTGGTACATATTACTTTACGAATACGTATAAATATGAAAAAAAAAATAACAAAAATATGTAAATAATTAACAATTTTCCCCATGATTGACTATGGTGATGTGTGCAACTACGACCTGAATGCAGATCTCCTCAATAAACTTGACCGTCTTCTAAATAACTGCATTCGATTTGTCTTCAACCTCCATCCATCTTCAATGTCCTCCAAAGAACATTAGTGATCGATGCGCTGATACGTGATCATACTTACATGATCACGTATCAGCGCATCGATCACTAATGTTCTTCTACGATGTCCCTCACACCGCTTTGGGTTTATCCACTCTTCTTTCTTTGTCTAGGCGATCTTCCTTTGGAATGCGCTCCCTCTGAACATCAGGACGGCAACCAGTCGGCTGTCCTTTAAGGTGAAGACACGTGAGCACATTCGCAAGAAGTTGGTAGAATCATCACAGCGTTAATTCGTAGGTTTCGTTCTCTCTTAATAACGTTGTGAATTTTATTTATGGGTATGTATGTATCTATGTATTTATGGTTGTATTTTTTTTCTGTCTTTGTTTTATCTTTCCTATAATTATCGCCTGCCATATTGTCTCTGCACCATCCTAAGGTCGACTAGTAGAAAATGCCTAAGGAATTAAGTCCGCCTTTGTACAGTGTTTTTTTTACTTGTGCATAAAATTTTAATAAATAAATAAATAAATATGTGTGTGTATATGTGTGTGTAAATATGTATGTGTAAATACTTTTTTATGATTTAATTACAAATGTGTAGTTTTCAGACTTTTCCCTGTACTTGTATTATAAGACGATATTACTTGCCAATTTCCATAGTTCTAGGTCAACAGAAAATACCTTATAAATTTTGATTCCCTTGACAGTGCCGTATCTAATAATGTTTTTTTGCGGCATAAACGGCCGTATCTTTTTTTACGTTAACTTAGTAGTTTGATTTCATCACAGCTCAGAGGACTGTAGACATGAGTACATGGTTTTAATTTCAACTCGATACCTCTACGCGTTCTCGAGATAAAGGGCTTGACAGACAGACGGACGGACAACAAAGTGATCCTACAAGGCTTCCGTCTTTTCTTTTTGAGGTACGGAACCCTAAAAAATGATCTGTCAAATAGCGCACTGCTTCGTCGTTACATATTTTTAGATTCTTCAAAATATCTTGGACAAGTAACGTGAGCTTCCAATAATTCTTTACAACATTCTACAAAGATTTGTCCTTCAAAACGCCCATCTATCCATAAAGAAATCGTTCAAAGGCGAACTGGACTGAAGAATTCTTTGGACAGGTCATCCGTGAAATCTGAATGGGCTTTATATGCAACTTGTATGAAAAGTCGGCGAATGTTAGCTATGTGGTTGCCATGGCAACGGGTCACTATTGTAAAGATCAATCGGTGACCGGTAGGAGTGGGGTAGTTTAGTAGGTAAGCTTCCTTTTAATGTAGAAAATATATTTTGAAGTGAGTTTGGATTTATTGAAAGTGGGGTAGTATCAAGCCCCAGTGACTACTAAGTGTAGGAATGTTTATAGATGAAAAACTGGCCAAGTGCGAGTCGGACTCGAGTGCAAAGGGTTCCGAACGGATAATATTTTTTTAACACGTAACTTTAAAATCATGTAATTCTTAAAGGTTTTCCTGTAATCTATGGGTAAAGACTATTATATTTTTTTCTACTGAATCAGTGGACTACCTACAGTACTGTCTATCCTTTTTCTCTTTAAAATCCATCCAATAGTTGTCTTGAAAAGATCACTTTTAGCGATAAGGCCGCCCATTGTGTCACCCTATGTAATGTTTCCCATCAATATTTTCTGTAACTTATATGGTGTACGTAATGAAGACTATTCTATTCTATCGGTCCAGGTGGTTCGGAGAGAATAAGATGTGACAGACGGACAGACAGACAGACAGGCAGATAGCCGAGTGATCCTGTAGGGGTTCAGTTTTCCATACATAGGTTTGAAACCATAAAAATGACTCCTTCTGATGAGGCCCACTGCGAGCGACTGATTTCATATTACCAAAAATATTTTATCAAACCTCCTCAAACTAAAATTAAGATTCATGGTAATTATTTAACCAAAACGAACTAAGCATTGCAGTTTAGCCCATTAAGATAATTTACCTCACAAACGTTCAAGCTGGCAGACCACTAGATCTAAAAGAACATTCTAATTCAACCACAAACAAAGTTAATGAACTACTAAACGAATTAAACATGCAACAAAAAGGAGCGTAAATAATGGCACTTCTTGCAGCTAACGAAGTGGGATGATACACTAATTCACTTGGTACTGCTTTCTAGTACTCAATCTTAAAAATAGCTTCATTAGAGTTGAATTTATTTCAGACAAGTTGTCCATAGAGTGTCAGTAATACACTGATCTTAAGAACTATGTTAGTAATACACACATACAAAAACAAAAACAAAGTATAATAAATATCCTACATGCAGGTGAATCCAGTGCCTCCAGATAGGACTCTCAATATGTTCAGCAATGACCCTCAGGTAGCCGTTACGACTGTCTCTCTGCGCATCAACGATGCTGTTCTTTTTCAAATTATAGCATAATAGCCATCCACTTGTGATTCTGCAAACATCGCTGATGCACTGCAATAGCGCTGCCGTCATCATTATCATCAACGTCCACTGCTGGACATAGGCCTCCCCCAAGCGTCGCCATAACGACCGGTCCTGTGCGTCTCGCATCCATCGATAATATATTAATGAGAAAAAAAAATGTCTATCGATCTGTGTTTGCGAATGTACAAAACTATTCAAGGTGTTGAAAATTAGCAAAAACAGATCGATAGATATTTTTTTCTTATTAAAATATCATCAAAAGTAAGAAATCGGCCAGATGTCGGAAAAAGGCATTTTAGTTATACCACGACAGAGCGAGGCAACCCCATTAAGGTCACTCTCTCGAGAAATGCTTACAAACAGCGTGCAGATGAAGCAACTTTTCGTCGGTACTAACAGAGAAATTACATCCGAAAAAAATAGTTACTAGGTAATCTACATGATATGATACGTAATTTGGTTTAGCCAGAATTCAACTATCCGTATCACAAAATAAGAAAAAACCACCAAATCACCTCCAAATCGTTGAGATGAAACCATTTTACTTCTTCATTTTTTTATCAAAAGATTATTAAAAAATATATTTACTGCTTTTCAATACAAACGAAAATGATTAGGTTTTGTTACTTTTTAAAAACATGTATTATTTTTATTAAAAAAAATGTGGGTAGCAGATTGGCGCGTAGAGAAGTTAGCTCCGTTTGTATGCACAAGGTCATTGGCATGTATACAAGCCTTAGTGCGTTATTATTCTAAGATACAAGCCTTAATACCCTGAAGGTATTGTATAGCCAGAGGATGGACAGCGTCGCCAAGGCCGGTCCAAAAAGAGGAAGCGAGACGATCTGGACGCAAACGGCGAAGGCTGGTTCAAGGAGACGCAGGAAAAGAGCCTTTGTCCAGCAGTGGAGCACAATAGTTAAATAATAAAAAATAGCTGGTCATCAGTGCTCTGTTCAAGGCCCGTTTGGTCAGAGCACTAGTTTTCCCGATTTTCCTCTATGGAGTTGAGACGTGGACAATCCGAGCAAGAGAAGGACAGAGAATTGACGCATTCGAAATGTGGTGCTGGAGGCGGATGCTCCGAATCCCATGGACAGCCAAACGCACAAATGTGTCTGTCCTTTCACAATCTAATATCTAGAACCGATTGTCTACAGTTTGCTTACAGCGTATTTTGACTTATTTTGGCCACATAATGCGAAGGGGAGATAGCAGTCTTGAAAAACTGGTAATTTTTGGCAATACGAAAGGAAAGAAAGCACGTGGCAGGTCGCTAACACGATGGTCTGACCAAGTGAAAGAAGCTACGTCTTCAAGCAAATTCCAGCAGGTGGTGATGGCAACTTTGAACCGGAATCGATGGAGATAGATTGTCCGCTTGAAGGGGTCCAGTGAGCACGATCCTCAGTAATGAGGGACTGACTGAAGAAGAGCTGGACATAATGCAGAGAACAGATGATTTAGTTTTATATTTCAATGGCCAAATAATATAATTATGTTTCGGGGGAACAAACGGAGTAGTGGACCAATAAAGATTGATCGTTATAAAGCGTACCTCACAATCAGCCTGCAAGTGGGAATATTCACAGGACATTTGTTTATGGATTGCAGTCAAAAAATTTAAATGTGATTGATGGACAAGGTAAACATGTACTTACATTTTCTTGCCAACATTTTGACTGAAAATTATAGTGTAAGAAGACAACGTGCGCCCTCTATGTGCAAGAGGAGTTTGATTCAAATACCTATGAATAAATTTCGATGAAACATCGATCCGTTTTAAACATGGCTTCCTAATCGACCGCCACGTTAAACGTTTGTGATACACTTGACATAATCCCTTAGGCGGCTTTCCCGTCACGCATAAAAGGGGCTTCATAAATGTCCAGTTTTATTTTATACTAGTGGACGTCACGCGGTTTCACCCGCGTAGTTCCCGTTCCCGTGGGAGTACGGGGATAATATATAGCCTATGTTACTCCCTGATAATGTAGCTATCCAATGCTAAAAGAATTTTACAAATCGGTCCAGTAGTTTCGGAGCCTATTCTATTCAAACAAACAAACAAACAAATCTTTCCTCTTTATAATATTAGTGTAGACTAGCTTTTGCCTGCGACTTCGCACGCGCATATCCCATTTATTTCCCGTTCCCGTAGAAATTTCGGTAAATTCTCTCTTAGTACTCCCCTAACACTCTACATGCTAATTTCAGCTTTCTACGACCAGTAGTTTTGGCTGTGCGTCAGTCACTCAATCGGTCAGTAACGAAAGAACTTTATATATCATCATAACAGCCGAAAGAAGTCCTCTGATGGTCATAGGCCTCGCCCAAAGGGGGGGGTTGCCATAATCGCCACGCTTGGCAGGCGGGTTGGCGATCGCAGTGTATGGTGTTGCGTTTTACATAGAACGCTGCTGCTCATTCTCTGGTGAGTCCCTTAGTCGCCTCTTACGACACCCACGGGAAGTGACGGGATGGTCTTATTCTTTTACGGCACCATACGGCATCAGCCGTCACCATACGGCATACTATATACAACGTGTTGTTTTGCATCCTCGTCAAATTTCAGGAGGTTGTCATAAAAGACATAAATAATCAATTGAAAGTACGGTAGCGGGCAATAACTAATAAGCGCTGCTTTTTTTTGTTGTTGAAATTTAACAGTATTTCAGAATTAAGCCCTAAAATAAAACAGATACACCCGACTACGCACACAGCGACAACGCAGCTGTGTGCGTGAGTGTCGACGTCTTACCTACGAAATGCAAGCGCGCGCGAGCGATCAATGACCGGTAGCAATAATTTTACCTAATTTTATTTCGAAAATCACTTACATTATTGTCATCGCTTGATAATTAACTCATCTTTGAGCATCATTTGAATACGGAAATCTTACTAATGACAATAATACTAGTGCGCCAAAGAAAAGTTCACTGACCTGTTATCAGATGATTAATAAAATGTTAGTTTTGCTTTTCGTAGTGATTTTGTTTTTATTTGTGGATTTCCTTCCTACTTAACGGGCTTAGGACCGGCAAGAATGCCTTAGTTAGTGTAGCGATCTACTAAGTCTAAAAATGTTTTCTACGTTTGATGGAAATGGAAAGACGTGCTAGTTAAGTGAAAGTACGTGGTGATATTTTCGACTCTTAGGTATTATTGGCGTAGTTAAAAATAAAATTTGAAATCAACTTATTTACACTAATAAAATTGATTAAGCTTACAACGTATTTACAAAATGTACAAATAAATAAATTACCTACTTAAGTTACCCGGAGGTATTGTTCAAAGTTGCCACCATCACACTCTTCGCACAATCGAGCACAACGTAGCTGGTTTTCCTTCAGCTTACGTAACACTAACACATTCGTTTTTAAAGTGTCGAAAGCACTAATGATCATTGCATGTAATTCTGTTACACTTGTCACTTCCTCCTTTTAACGTCTCCCCACAAATAAAAGTCTACAGGCGTCAGGTCTAGAGAACGCGGAGGCCAGGCCACAGGTCTTCCGCGACCGATCGAGTGGTCACCAACTTTTCGGTCAAGTACTCGCGTACTTGCCGACCATAGTGAGAGGGAGCGCCATCCTGCTGGAAGTAGAGGTTGTGCCTTGCGGTAGTGGAACGGGTGTTGAAGTTCACGTTTCAGTAGGCGCCACACTGTGGTGTGGTGCACTTCTTAGTCTTGACCAGCCTCCCGCGTGCTTGCCCGTGGGTCTCGCTGGAAGTATTCCAGGATGTCTTCCTGCAAGGCGACAGGCAGGCCTACGCTGCCGCGAGCATTAGCATGCCGGGGAACGTCAAACTGCCGATGATCCCACAGTCCCTGCGTAGCAGCCAGCATGACGCTCTGTGATGGGGGTTCCCGATCGGGAAACATTTCCGTGAATATCCGGTTGGCTCCACGTAGGCTGTTTCCACTGATGGCATACAGGCGGACCATCTCCACCATCTCGACTTTGAATAATTGTCCGTCATCTTGCATAATTCGCAAACGCGCGCCCGCTGCGGCGACATCAAACACACTGTTAGTTCCGGGGCCGCGGGGGCCGGGGGCGTGGCTAGGAGCTTGCGCGGGAGAATCCCCGTACAGTGATTGGGGTGCGATTGATTACCTACGAATTTATCGAATGATCGTTGTGTATGTATTGTTTGCGTTTGTTTGTGTGTGAAAGCGCGATTATAAGGCTAGTAACAGACGGGCCGCGGCTGGTTTACACTTACGGATTTCCGTAAATAAAAAAATAAAATTAAAAAAATACCTACCCATTTTATTGTCGATTTGGGTCGAGAATCATTAGCATAATTACGTCCTTGAATTTGACTAGGATGCAAATCAACACGTTGTATATATCACCGGAAAATTGCAGAAGTCGTAATATTGAAAAAATCGTTTTGCATACAATACTATATAATATAATAACCCAAATTAATTGGTTTCCAAATATCCGTGACTTATTAGGTAAATATAGGTTTCACGCGATATTTTACAATTTTCCGGTGACTTAATACTAATTACTGTACGTACTCGTATAAATCTATTAATCTATACTGCAGGTTGGCGGAGCCAGCAGTTTTATAATATAGGGCTCATGAAATAGTAATCCGTGGTGCTAATGCATGCACATGCTTGTCTTAGTTATGAACTTCAGAGAAAAACGATCTGTGGCATTGATGCATAAGGAAGGATGCATCTTTTATTTTTACTTTTGATAGGCACGCGTTTGACCACTATCTCACCTGTTGGTCAAAGATGGAGCACGCTTGCCTAGAAGCAAGCTATTCACCCTTGATTTAAAGACTCCCAGGTTGTAGCTATCAGGAAACACAGACTCCGGCAGGGAATTCCACTCTTAGTCATCTAAGTCTCAGATAATTTATCTCTGTGTTTACTTATTAATGCAACTGGTTCAGACTTTTTCTTATTTATAGCTCAACAATTGTACTTCTTAAAAAAACTGGCAAAGTACGAGTCGGACTCGCGTGCAAAGGTTTCCGAAAGAATTTAATTTTTTTAACATGTTATTTTAACACTACAAACTTCTTATATATAGGTTTTCCTGTAATCTTTAGGTAAAGATCTTTTATCTTCATTTTTTTTCAAAATTTTAGGCTAATTAGTTTCGGAGATAAGGGGGGGGAATGGTCATTTTTCGTCTAATTTCTTGAATAACTTCAAAACCATTAATTTTAAAATTATTAAAAAATATAGTTAAAACCGTCACAATAAGCCCTTTTATTTAATATGTCACAAGATATTGTTCAAAAAACTTTTTTTTATTTTTCTCGTTTGACCCCCAAAAGTGACCCCCATACTAAAAATTTCATAATTTACGTAACGCATCCGTATTTGGGTCATAGAGGTCCATATGTGTACCAAATTTCAACAGAATCGGTCCAGTGGATCCGGAGAAAACTGGCTGTGACAGACGGACAGACAGACAGACACCCGAGTGATCCTATAAGGGTTCCTTTTTTTTCGGAACCCTAAAAACAGAATCACTTCCTCCAGAACCTCTTTTACTTCTTTTTGTGTGTTGGAAACCCTCATGAGTATCCTCTATCGGAAGAGATCAGGGTGTTATGTCAGACTACGATTGACTAGAACACTAAGGTTCCTGTAGCTACTTTCAGTATAGGGACCGGGATACAAGAATATTCACCCTGCAATCCCATTACCAAGTGCGACTGAACCCACGATCGAAATTTGTCACATAAGCACAAGAATCGACATATACCTGGCACCTCTCAGCTTGCTACCCCTAAATTCTATCTACATGCATCAAATAATCAAACTCAAAGGGCCTACTTGCAATACGGTCCGTTTCTGATTCAATTAGTATTACCTAGAGGTAATACATTCATCAAATAATAATCAAACTCAAAGGTGGACGGCGCACCACTTGTGATACGGACCGTTTCTGATTTAATTAGTGCGGGTAACGAACTACAATGACGTACTTAGGGCTGTGACGTAATGTCCTACGTTTGAAGAGATGTGGCGACTGAATGTGTTGAAAGTGAAAGGACTTATTTGCTGATGAAGGGAAGGTAAAGAATCAACTTATACCAGGCATCATGTAGCCTGCTACTACTACATTCTACCTAGAGGTAGTACATGCATCAAATAATAATCAAACTCAAAGGTTGACGGCGCACCACTTGTGGTGGTACGGACCGTTTCTGATTTAATTAGTGCGGGTAACGAACTATAATGACGTACGTAGGGCTGTGACGTATTGGCCTAGGTACTGGGGAGAGGAATCACGGATGGATGCGGATTGAATGTTCTCATTTGTCCTGATAAATGGTAAAAGACTGCTTTCAAAGGGCGAAAGAGTGAACCTTGATCTGCATGATTTCATACTGTTTCAGGTCTGCTGAAGGTGTATTCTGGACTGAAAAATTCGCCAATGCGATGCACAATCCAGCCACAAACCGAGTCTTCCGGCTGCTAGTGACAAAATCCTTATAATTATAATAATGTATTTATTCATAAGACAACAAAAGGTCCGCATTGATACACCACAAACATAAATTCTTAAAGGATTTAGTAACAATATAATATATTCTCTAAAACCTACGTTAGTACTTATATACTAGGATGTTAGTAACAATGTGGCTATGTTAGTACTTATATTCCACGACAGACAGTGTTGTTCTTATGAGATGCCCCATTATTGTGCTCTCACCAAGCCTGTCAGCTATCACCTTCAAGAGGCTGTTGCCACTGCCACGCATTCTGGCAAGCAGAGACGCACTTTTCTTCTTCACGATAGCTGAGAAGCTGTCGACTCGGGCTTCGCGGGCCTTATGGAAAAATCTTATAATTATAACCACTTATAAATTATGAGTCCTCCTCCTCGCGTCGTATTCCTCATTGCTGAGGGTCGTAAATCCTCCGACGAGTGGTCAATTTCTGCTTTACAATGTCTCTCTACCAGTGACTGTCCTTGGCATCATGGAGTGCATCATGCAGCTCGATGTTGAGTGTTGAATAACTATGACAAATTACGAGTTAGTGAGTATATTTTACAGACTATGCTGGAAAATCTATCGATTGCTATTGAAAATAAAGTAGAACAGAATAGTAAAAAAGTTCTTAAAAAAATATTGGAGGAAAGAAAGAAATAACCTAAGATTCTCTAATGAACCCTGCGGTTAACGAAATAAGTAAAATATTTTTAATCTCCATGGCAGCCATTTTCTGAAACAATCAACTTAGGTAACGAACTGCGTAGCAGTACACTAATTAGGGATAGTTCGGTAAAGATCATATTGTTCTAAGAAACACGGAATAGGCTTGTAAATATATTATTATTAAAATGCTTTGTGTATTTTGACTATACACTGGGGTTAATTAAAGTCCAATAACAAGTAAAAGAAGTTTTCATAAAGAGTAAGGGTGCCTGTCCATTACAGCGGAGCAAGGCAGTGGAGCGAGGCAGCGGAGCGGAGCAATGGATAAATTTTAACCAATGGAAATGCATAAAATCTTCGCACCACGTGTGTAACTGACATTTTGACTGACATGACTGGCTAATATTTCTCGGTTTCTCCGCTCCGCTGCCTTGCTCCGCGCAAATGGACAGGCACTCTAAGAATATGGTCGGTAGAATGATATGACACATCAAATATTTAAACAAATAAAACTAATAAACAAACGCCTGCTAAAGCTATTGTAGACCTATCGATGCGTGAATTCAGTATTCAATAACCGAGAGGCGCTGCACGGCAACCCTTTTGGATTATTAAGAATATCATTCGGGTCTTGATATATTACTACGAGATGTTTGTATAAATTAATAGACAATATGTAAATACCAGGTACCTATTACTTAAATAACACCAAAGACTAAATAAAACGGACACAATGAAAGAGATTTCACTCTAGCTTTTTCTGGGGTAGCTCGCGTGAACGTTGATTATGCACGAGATTCCACTTTTTTTTTTACTATTGATAGGCACGCGTTTGACCACTATCTCACCTGATGGTAAGCGATCCACTTTCCCAATAAGTGTCCCAATTCCCACACAAATCCCCTTTTAACTGTTGAAGCGACTGATTATTATCAAACGTCTAAATATTTTTTAAGGATTAATCATAAACTTCATTATTTTATCCGAAAGACGTCCACTGCTGGCCTCCCCCAGATTTTGCCACGTCGCGCGGCCTTCACCAGGTCGTCGGTCCACTTTATGGGTTGCCTTCCAAAGCTCGGTTTTATGATTTCAATAAAACATTTCAGTACAGTTCTTCACTCAATCCACGTGGCGTCACTTTCACTTTCTTGTTTTTTTTTTTGGTTTAAAATTAAAAAGAAAAATCTTCAAGGTTCCACATCCATTTCCTTAAACGTTTTCCCTTAGACGTAGTGACACGAAACTCCCAAGGTAATTTAGATAAGGAATCTAAAAGTGAAGTTAGCACAACCCTATTAATGTTTCAAACAGGGCGACTATTATCAAAGCGATTTTCCGTTCGATAATTGTTCGATATTGAATTTTAGTTGTCGCTTGCAAAGGTTGAAGGTTCTTTATGTCGAGTTTGATAGCTAATTTGTGTGCACTTTGCAGTTTGAGCAAAGTGCTGCTTAGTTAACCGAAAACCATTAGCGAGGAGCATGAAAATGTAGGGGAGCTTTCAGAAGTTTTCAATATGTGGTAAATGTATTTATTGGTTGATGTTTGTTAATTAGGTTTTTAGTGTTTTGATAGTTAATTGGAACATTTAATTAATGTTTGTTTAAGTAGTGAAATGTGTTTCAGGAAATGATTGAATGAACCATTTCTCATCGTTCTGTGCATCGAAAAATGGTATGTAAGTTAAGTTACATCATCATCATTATCATTGTCGCAACCTCTGCTTAGTACTTAGCCCCCTTCCTTCTGGTTCATATTTTCCTAATCAGTGCGAAGCAAGTTTCACCCGCCATCTTCTGAATGGCATTTAGTCATTATCTTGGATGTTGCTCTGCTGACACTAAGTTTAGTTTACTAACGCAAAATCGCTGTGTTTCATCTTGAGTGGGGTACTGTTGATGTTTCTAACAGAAATATAGTTCTTAAGTGGAATATTACATATTTTAAGATTGTATTGCAAAATCAAAGATCAAATAATTACAAAATAGTGCCCAATACCAAAGAAATTTCACACAAGCTTTCGTCAGAAGCTCCACTTACTGGCAGGAGAGGAGGAGAAATCATCCCACGGGAACCTATTAAGGCAATAAAAATTGTAAATCCAATTCCAGGTCACCTGTATCATCCAAAGTTACATCCAAACTTACGTAATTCCACATTTAGAGGTATAAATCTACCTTTTTTTACCCGACTACGGCAAAGCCAAAGGAAGGGTTATGATTTTAGCTGTCTATGTATGTTTATGCGTATGTTCCACTCTAGCACCTAAAGCACTGAAATTTTTCACAGAACGTTCGAAATATTTAACAAAACAAGAAACAAAAAATATCGAGTAAACAACAGAATAGCCGCTCAGCAGGTGGCGATACGCTTTATTTCAATTAAAAAATTGGTCACGGAACGCGCGCTAAGATTGCAAAGGGGTGTGTTTCAGTTCCACCCTTAGCTAACTACTTTAATTAACTTTGAATTTTATGTTCCAATGAAATTATATGACTCTGATAATTGCAGCCGCTTTACGTACTAACAGTTTTATTGTTGATTCAATTTGTGCTGGTTTTTATTCTGTTTTTAATTAATGTTTTTGTGTAGCACTTGTAGTTTGAGGAGCTCGTGGCTAAAGAATAACAGCCGCACGGGTCAATCTTCAAGGTAAAGCAAAGCTTGCCAAGATTGATCTGTGGATGGGTGGCCATCTTAACATATCAAGATTCCTACGTGTCTCGGAAAGCACGTTAGGCCGTTGGTCCGGCTGTCATTCGTAGATCTTTGGCAGTCGTTACGGATTGTCAGAATCCAGCAAACTGACTCCAGTCTTGCCAAGAAGTATCGAGTTACCCGTAGAATGGGTTGTGTACGTTTGGTAGGCAGCCGTTTTTCGTAAAATACTGGTATTCAGCTGAATCCAGTTTGACTGGAAGCCGACCCCAATGTACGTGGGAAAAGGCTAGGCAGATGATGAAGATTTTGTATATTTTAATTTATTTTTCTTGAGTACTACTCGTACTGGCGCACTTCAAGATCTAAATAAAGTAGTAAATCTCTCATCATCATCAATAGGCTTGTCCACTGAAAAAATCTAATTAGTTCGGCAGCCAGAAGCAGCTCAAAAGCGTCCGCAAAAAACAAGCGCATATGTATAATTGTGCGCAAGTTTCAAACAGTCTCGCATCGCTCGCCATACTGCACTACTTTGTAAAAACAACTTTAAGCGATCCGTTTAAGGTTGAATTTGCATAAAAATGTTTATAGTATAACTACACTCAACTCACACATGACACTTGATACATGTCAGTTTTTGACGACAGTTTCGAGTGTTGCATTTGTTCGAGACTGTGCATGTTGGGTTTTTTATATATCAATGATACCTACTCATTGATTTACAAAAACAAAAAAATACGTGTCCATTATTTTTCAATACTCTAACTGACGGACTAAATTTATTTTGTCTCAGATGTTGTAGTGTGACCAAGGTATTGGTCAAGTATTGGTTTTGTATACAGGGTGCCATTTTAGTCGTCTTACATTAAGGCGACCCACTTAATGTAATCGACATAAATTACCTCTAGGCGCGATTATTTTTTTAAATAATTTATTAAGCACCCTGTTAATAATGTTTACATATCTAAAAAATGTCGCCGTTTCATTCCGCGCCGTCCTTGGAACATAAGGCTTGGACTGCGCTCACTCCTGGTTGTTTCAAACTACACCATACATCATGATAATGAAAAATATTTTAATTCTAATACTTTAAAATAAATCAAATGATCTTGTTGAGGTTTGCTGTAAGATAACCCAATGCCGAGTTAAGCTCGCCTTTTTGGAAAAATATCGTATTGTATTTGCATGTTTTGTATGTACAGTGAGGAATAAGACCATTTGATTTATTTTAAAGAGTAACTTTTACTTTTATGTTCAATGAAGTTTAGGTGTGCTTTCTATTTAAAACGTTGTACTATAATTTTTGAGATTTCAACATTCAAATACGTTAAACTACGACTTGACCCAAATAAACTACTCAAAGCAATGAAAAATAAACAGTCCACCCTGAAAACCCGAACGAAAAACCTTCATATAAAAATGAACCCCGTAACTAGAAAAAAACATCAAAAGAAATTATAATAAACTCGGGTTCGCCTGCGGAAATCCGGTACCCATAATAACTAGGGGTACATTATAACTTCAAATGGTAGATTAACTTGACCTTAACTTTAAGGATATCGTAAGGAATTCTGGTAAAGGGATATTTTCTGAAAATGCTTTAGAAATGTCTCGAAGCCTTTCGGGGATAAGTTTTAGGTTAAGATCACGTGGGTAGATAGATAGGTGCGTAATGTTGTATATTAAATCAGGATTGGGGCGGGAATTGCGTCTATTCGTAGAGGTACTGTACTCAATATTAAATTCTTGGTAGGTTGTAAATAGACACAGTTAATTTGGTAATATTGGAGCTCTTTGCGATTAAGTTTCTTCCGGGAAGAAGGTTTAAACCGCCAAATCACGTTGCTGTGTTCCGGTGACAAGGAAGCAAAGGCGCAAACTCACTGCGGGGCACGCTGTGCACGGGCACGCGGCACATTTTAGCTGCATGGGTTCATTTGCTTGACATCGTGATTCTACATTTCCATTGCAGTAAACGCTACACGCCCACGACTATGTACAAATGTAGCGTGGCCCACCGTGTCACACGGGGAGGCTACGCACGTTTTTTTGTTAGAATATAGTTTTGACATAGTCGTGGGTTAATATTCGTGTACAGCGTGTACCGCGTGCATAGCGTGCATGGCGTTGCCAGCGTTGAGCTACGTGGGCGCCATATTCGAGCAAGCCACGCGTGTGCCAATGACGTCAATTGATGCGTAGCGTGTCCGTGAGCTACAGTGAAAACAATCTCATATATTTTCAAGCAAGGCGAAGCCTCACACACGTGCGTAGCCTCTTCGTGCGCCGCGTTGGGGTTCCGCCTTTAAAGAGACATTTCTACTTTGTATCTGCAATTTCTGCGTTAACAAAGCTCCTGCCATGCTTCTGGTACAGTATATGCCTAAGTAGCGATGTCTACCTTTTTTTAAGGATGGGAAATCATCAAATGACTCCTTCTGCTCTGGGTGGAGTGGAAGGGAGTGTCAGACTCTTTCTGACTAAAACCTATCAGTGTTCCTCCTAATGCCCTTTGAGTTCCAGGGCCGCGGTGACTCTTTAAAACAAATTCTGCAATGACTACTTACCATTCGTTTTATCAAAATTATTTATAATTATATCGGGTATCAAAATTAATGAAAAGTACATACCATAAATACTACTAATAATGGTACTTACCCAAAAATCAGCTATCGAAATATTCCCTCATCGTTACTGTTCCTACAAAAATCTTTGTTATCTTTGTACAAAAATAACCAATACTGACCAATACCATGGTCACACTACAACATCTCAGACAAAATCCATAGCTTACCCCATAATCTCTTTCTTTATCTACAAGACTGATTAATATCCTTTCAACGAAAATAAACCAAGACCTAACCTTGGCTAAGTCCTGGAAAAAAGTAGTCGGAAAAGACAAATATGAGTGCCGTAACTCATCAGGCCAAACTGGCATTTTGCCAGCAAAACTGGCAGAATGTAAATTCAATACTGTACGAATCGAAGGCCTTGCCAGACTGGTATGGCATTATTTAAATCCGTTCGGACACTCGTATCGGTCGGAGTAGACATCATATTGGTTGTATCTAATATTTGGATCTTTATTTGAAGATGTAGAATATAAATTAGGTACAGTAGTACCCAACTGATATGGCTTACCGATGTACCTGCGCAGAAAATGAATTTTCAAACCGCGGAAAATGCTATTGACCAATCGGCACGCTCCACGAACCACGCTTCTTTTTCCTGTACCTCTATTGGTCGGCAGCTTCCGCCATGTTAGCGCGCGCCGGTGGCATGCACGTGACTTGCGAGTGAGACGGAACTAACTGCTGCAGTGTATTATAAACCTTATAGTAGTGATCCAAGGTTGATTGTAAGTATGCTTTCTTTCGTTAATCTTCGGAGCCATACTTTCTTTTTTGTGCGAACGAAGATTCACGACGCGCTTTATCAGTTGGGTACCACTCTAAGCAGTATGAGGTTTTCAGTTTCAGTACTTATTCAATACTGAGTTTGTGCTCAACAACCAAAGTAATTTAATAAGTTGTTGTATCAGAGGCATGGAGCCTTAGCTTGCGAGCGATGTGCTTATTAAGAACCAATAGTATCTCTTGGTTTACCTATCCTACCTCAGTGCAAGCGATCCTATTGGTTCTTAACAAACACATCCCTCGCTACGCATCCTCGCTCATCTCTGGTGGAAACGCACACTTACAAGGACGTTAAACCATCATGATTCCAGTGTAGGAGGGAGACGGAGCAATGTAAGACGCATAGCACTATCCCTTCTTTACAATGGAAATATATTGGCATTGCCACGTCATAAAGCAGGAAATCGTATAAAAAAGTAACATATTATTAGCTATAATTGGTAACGATTTTTGAAAAGCTAACCACTTCCATATTTGGAACTTTGGCAATGGCTATCACTGAATAATTCACCTTCGCTTGGCCCTTTTGTGTGGGTTAAATATCATAACATCTAAAGTTATTCTACTTCCGAGATAACTGCGGTCAAAAGGCCTACCGTTTAAAATACCTAAGATCGTTTCACAGATTTTTGTTAAAACTAATTAACGAAATACATAAAGGAGAATTCACCTATGGTTAATTCACTTACAATTAATAAAACTAAGGTTGATTCAACTAACAGACGATTCATCTACTGTTGGTTTTTAAACATAAACCTGATTTTGTCTGTTTTAAACTTTTGCATAATAAAATAAGAAATTTATGATTTCGTTCAGTATATTTTTATTTAGTATACTTAACGTTCTTTTGAACTAATTGTCATTTTGTATTATTGACATTTGATCTAACCGCTGAACACAGAGCGATCGCGCCAGCTCGGGAACTTAAGGCACCCCGACGCGGATAGGTTAGGTTCGAATGGGATTGCGGGAGCTAGGGTGAGCGAGCAAAGCGGGCGAACTTAGCTCCCGTGATCCCATTCATGTTAGGTTCCTTTAAAACCTGCAGGCAGAAATATCCTCCGTCTCCGAAGAAACTGTAGCTGAGTCGTCCATTAGGTGTTTCATACATAGTTG